>CAOLHI010001059.1:0-1249048 GCA_948474755.1 Ctenosaura bakeri
TTCTGGAAAGGTAGAAACAGAGAAACTGTAAGCTCTTTTGAAAGGGCTCACATGATATCCAGCATGAAAAGTCTGCATCTTTTTGGCCTAAAACTTTGGTAGGTTCATCTTTCCCAAACAAGCTGCTCCACTTGCCTGTACAGTTGATTTAAATCTGCCAAAACATTTACTGATCCCCCCCCCGCCATTTTAGTCAGACCGTTTCAAAAGCAATGTGGGGCAAACCCTCTGCCTCAGATCGAGGGCAAAATGAAGTGTTAATTCCAGTGAAAGCAACTTTCTAATGGAGCTAACAAAGGATTTTTCCCCCCTTTGAATAGCTCTAGTCCCAGTTGTGAATGACCAAACACCCAGTCAGAGTTTTAGAGTGGCTGAAGCTCTTGACTGGTTACATCAGCTTTTATATTTGCTGATGTTCTTGTCTGTTTGTGAACATTTTTATTAGTATTATTTCAAGAACAATTTCATGTTTAAACTCCCAATCTTATTCTTTATTATTCTTATGTGCCTTCAAGTCATTTCCAAATCATGACAATCTTAATGTCACCCTGTCATGGGATTTTCTTGGCAAGATTTTTTCAGAGGCTGTTTGCCTGTGGCTTTCTCAGAAGCTGAAGGACCGTGACTTGCCCAGGGCACCCAGTGGGTTTCCATGGCTGAGTGGGGATTCAGACCCTTACAGCTCAGATATTTGGCCAGTATGCTATTTCTTATTTCCTGGAAAGTTTGCTCTTAGTGGACCCTGACAGTGGACTACCTCATAGGGAGCAATGCAAGCTCAGTGCCTCCTTTGGCATTCTGAGATCATGCTAACCTAACTTGGGCTGCTTGGGCCAGCTTCATTCATGTCACCACTCAAAAGCGGGGGGGGAGAATAGTCATACCACTTTACTTCATAAAACAGGCATAGAACCTTGTTTGCAAGCTTTATAGAGATGGCAGAATTACAGATTTGGCTTCTTGAATCAATGGCTAGTGGTGTAACTGCTTGCTTAATGTGATTTAATGATAGTTTGCACATCCAGATGTGTGACTTGAATTTGACTGATCTGCTTTGAGGCTCATATTGGGTCCAGTATTTTTGTAATCTATAATTACAGCTAATAAGCATTTATAAAGCACTCATCTCCACACCAGATGGGATCTCCCTGCACAGCTTCCAGTAACAGCAACCAAACTGTTCAAGTATGGAAGCAAAAATGTCACTTCCCTGTAACTCCTACCAGTTACCCAAAAGAAGTATTTAAAAGCTCAGATTAACTTGATGTTTTGCTTTGTAGTGAAGGCTGGTTTAGAACATCTATCAAACAAATTAAAACAGAATAAATTTTGGTGTAGTGTTGGATGGCTTCATCTCTTTCAAGTCAACACTTCAAGTCTTCCAGTATGTTCCCCTGAAAGTAAATCTGGCTTCTCTTTCTCAGCTTTAGAGGTAGAGCTGAACTTAGAACTGATTATAGGTGCTAAAGATGGGGAGAAAGACCAGTATAGGTACTTAGTGGTTATCTTTGAGGAATGAAGAATGGGGTTCTGTTTAAATAGTGCTCACAATAGCATGATTGCTACCAAACAGTGGATTCTGCCATTCTATTCCTGGTGATGTGGAACATGTGTGTTTTTGCCATCTCATCGCTGCAAATGGGGTGATCATAATGTTTTGCCTAAAGTGGCAAGAGGGGATGGGCATTCAACAAAACCTTCATGTTGTTTAATACATGCAGACATCTCATCTACAAAAGTGGGATCTGAGAGGAAAGTTTCTGAGAATGGAGAGTTGTGGCGATGGAGAAGAAGAGAGATAAATGGGAATAAGAAGAAGCGGAAACATCTTGAGGTCACTTCCTAGGATCTACTATAGGCTTGGGGTTCTGCTACTTTGCTGTGTTGTTTTTGCTGCTTTTCTTTGCCTTTGTTTTGCTTCTGTATCTACAAACAGAAGCAATTGTGTGAGCATGTTGAAAACTTTCCCCAACATGACTGGAGTTGTTTTTTCATGGCTGGATTATATAATTACTCAACATACTAGCAAGGCCCAACAGTGCTCGTATAAAGTGGACTACAGAGGGTTCAGGTTACAGAAGGTTTATCTTACTAATTGGTCCTTCTTCAGCATATGAAGAACTCTGTTTTGAGATATACAAAAACTAGGGCCTTAGGAGTTCTGGTTTGAACGCCCTATCTTCCATGTTTAATGAATGAAATAAGGCCACTGTTGTTTGTTTGCAACACAAGCAAACTTCGTGAGGTGCTGCTAACCATTTATGCTTTGCCAAAGGGTCTTTGCCACCTGCTGTACATTATTTTCATTTGCTTTGCAACAGCTTGTCCTATAGTAGCTTTTAAAGGGGACGTATTAGTAGGTTGATAGGTCATAACATCTTCCTTAAAAAAGTTGTTTACAAAAACATTCAGTATCATAATGAATCTCATAATAGTATCACACATATGCACTCACACACACACGTCATCTCAGGAATTCAACTTGTAGAGATCTGGGGGTTAAGGCTAAAACCTAAAGTGCTCTGTTGCACCTATGTATTCAACAAACTGTTTAAAAGGCATTCCTGTGTTCCTCAAAGGCACAGTGGGGCTATTGTACAATAAAATTGGGACAACTCATAGACAATCAGGACAGTTGGGAGTGTATGAAATAGGTGGGTGTGAAATAACCGCATGGTAAGGAAGCAAATAACTCTGTTGCTGTAGGTTCTGTTACGTGTAGGTATACTTCCCTTAAACTCAAAGAAGTAGATTACTATTTACTATTGGGATCTGCCTTTTTGAACTGCGAATAATGAGTGCAAAACTGTTCAGTGTGCAAAGAGGAGTCAGTGTGTTGTGTATTTTAGGTGGAAGTACCTTACTGCAGTAATGGGCTTAATGCATTTTCTAGCAGTGATAGTGCTTTTTAAATATGGAGCTTTCTCACACCGGTTGTCTAGAGTGGCCAGTAAATACAGATGTGCCTTGGGTGGCTTGGTTACATTAGGGACTAGGCATAAAGGTGTTTGCATGTTTCCAATATCTCTTTCTTTCCTGCCTAACAGGCACAAGTTGCTCTCTGATCTGTGTTAATAGAAGCCAGCTTTTTACTGCTTCTTTCTTGCCGTGTTTGCCTGAGTTTTGCGCACCCTTCCTGGGCAAAGTAGTTTCTCCCCATACCACATCCAGAGTGTTAAGGGTATATATAGAAGCAAAGCAAGTATGAGTTCCTTGGAAACATTGGGAAACATTGGGACTGATTGGAGGATTAGTGAATTTCTTGTTTTCTATCACTTTATTGTTCTATGCTGTGCCAGAAGTCCTTTTCCTCATGAATTCATGTTTAACAAAGAGACTGCTTTAAACTTCAAATGAATTCCAGAATTAGAACATGTGCAGTTTGGTTCAACTTTCAGTCCATTTGTGCTCCCCTTGCATTCTATTCCACAGTTAGCAATTCCAATGTACTTATTTAGCTTCACTCTTTTCCATTATTCTTGTTAGTTTACATCAGACTGAGCAAATCTAGCTTGTACAACAGTCAAATAAGACATGATAGCACAAGTTTTGTTAAAATGCATCTAAACTCCCTAGTCAGGTAGAAGCCCTGAAAGTCTAGGACATCAAATAAAAACACTGACAGCGTCTCAGCTGTTACAGCTGGTAGGCAAGAGCAGCCCTGAGCTTCTGCTACTTCCTCTCAGAGGCTAAAGGGATGGAGTGCTGCCTCTAGCTATTGTGTTCTACAATTGATGGATGTTTTCAGCCTGGATCCCCTGACAGAATAGTAATATCTGGGTTTCCCATGCTACCTAGTGTTACTTGGTCAAAAAGGCAAAACTGACAAGTGATTGATGAGCAGAGAGACACATCTGCCTCTGCTCCCTTCATCTTAGACAGACAAGCAGTGCCCTTTTGCTTGCCTTTCCATTTTATTCTGAAAGTGGACATGTGAGATATTCTTACATTCACATGCTAGAATCCAACAGCAGCACAAGAGAGTGAGAGGCAACACAGGATGGCCAAAACAGAGGACAAATGAAGAAACTCCATAAAACCAGTGCTACCTGGAAGCTTTTTTCCCCCTTTCTCTTTGGCATGAGGCACTCTCTAACTTAAATTCTCTCCATTTATTGTGTAGCAGAAGACCAGCACTCTGAGCCAGGGCCCACTCTTGATCCCCGGATCTTCCTGGATCTCTCCTCTCTGTTTCTGCCTTTTGTCCCTCCAAATGTGCCAGTAATGACAAGAGCAAGAAGAGGGAGCAGCGGCATTCCTTAGCCTTCCCTGTTCTTTCTAGGCAGTGTGATGTGGCTTGGGACCCTGATGGAGAAGACGAATAAATGGAGAGTGGTAACAATGGGAGTGAGCCAACATAGTGATTTGGTTATTGGACTACAACTCTGCAGACCAGAGTTCAAATCCCTGCTTGGCCATGGAAACCCGCTGCTTGACCTTTGGCAAGTCACACTTTCTCCCCCTCAGGAAGGCAATGTCAAAAACCTGTCTGAAAAATCTTGCCAAGAAACCCCTATGATAGGGTTACCATGAGTCAGAAACGACTTGAAGGCACACGACAACAATAGCAACAAAAGAATGGGAAGGAATGGGTCTAGGCTCTACTGTGAGAACACTGAATCCTGAAATCTAGAGATGACATTGATTCTGATGACTGAAATGGAAAGCTTTTCTGAGTGCTGTTTATGTTATGCTAATTGAAAAACATTGCTCAATGCAATGTAGCACCATATTCAGCCTGTAAAATATCCACCCTCTCCATTTGTTTGTGGAAAAATGCTGTAACCCAGACATAGTGTACGTTTCAGATGAACCTCTTGACCTGAACAACTGAAGAACTGAACTTGCAGTTCTGAATTGGCTTATATAACAAAAAGAATTGTGAATTGGAATTATAGAACTGGAATTGTAGAACTTTGTTTAGAGAAAACATTCATTCATCTGAATCTGGACAACAGATGAGGTAATACCCATATAAAATTCTGACCGTGTCTCTTTCTGTCTATCTCCCCTTTTTTAAGCACAGGAAAGTGGCAGGTATCTAGTGGGCAGAAGGATGCCTGAGGCTTTTTATTGTTCATACAAAGCGGGGGAGAAATAGATATGGAAAAAGAAATCTGGTCTCCCTGCTATTGCAAAGGAGGAACAGAAATACTAATGAGGCTTTGGGTGTGCTTGCGTCTTCCAAACCACTGAAGTTTGACTGCTTTTAGCTCTCTGTATTTTGTGTCTATATGTGTGTTTTTTCTTCCTAAAGTTTGTTTGGCTTTTCTGATCTAAAGCACAGGAAACTGATGA
Source organism: Ctenosaura bakeri (assembly GCA_948474755.1). Taxonomy (NCBI): domain Eukaryota; kingdom Metazoa; phylum Chordata; class Lepidosauria; order Squamata; family Iguanidae; genus Ctenosaura; species Ctenosaura bakeri. The sequence goes on from CAOLHI010001059.1 coordinate 5,299, forward strand.
GCTTCAAATTAAATTACACCAGACGGCATAGCTTTACATTTCAAAGGGCTGGAGGGAGAGTTGAGAATCACTCTGGGTTTCTATTTCTTTGCGATAATTGAGGTGATTTTTTGACAGATTGTATGAATACAGTTGGATGCTAAATCCACAGCTGGTTCTGTGCAACTTGTTTATCTCTGTTCAGTACAAGGAGCATATAGTGACCATTAAATATCAGGTGACTTTTTTTTAGCACAGTGGAATGAGGAAAACAAGAAACTGAAGCTGGTCATCTATAAATTTAACCACATCTACCATTAGTTTCCGCCTCTTTTTGCATTAATGGTATCAATCTGTGATAAATATAACTGTGAATATGCTTGCATACAACTGCATGAGGAATGCTGCTGTGCCCAGACTGTAGCTTTTGGTTTTACCTGTTTTTTGCCATCTACAGGCCCCACTGTTATTCACTGATCATAATTAATAATAAGATATTGTTTGCATCAAGGATAAAAGATAATCCCTTTCTTGAAATGTATGCTGTTGTGATTCTGATTCTGTGTTTTTTTTTTAAAAAGGCCACAAGACAGGTCCCCAGATAAAAATAGCAGGAGTACTGAAATACATAATATGGATCAGTTAGGGAAGCAACATCCTATATTTCAACCCATTTGGCTCATTGTCATTGTTTTCAGTGATAGGTCCAAGAAATAACTAAAATGTGGCTTTTCTCATTGTCTAAGTGAAAAACATCTCACATCTATTAACTTTTGTGATATATATGATGAGCCACTTCTCTAAAATGTCAAAGCAAGTAGGAAAGAAAAATGAAAAACAACAATACAAAAAGAAAACTAAGCCAACAATTCTCAAGATGGCCAAAGTACAGGTGGAAGGCTGTTGAATGACATGAAAAATTCCAGCTCCAGGTGTTCTTGTATGAGACAGATTATCCACATCAATTTCAGTCTGGCTTCAAGTCCTGGTTATGAGGCAGGGATACTTCAGGTCACCTTGACAGTTAGCCTGTGCTGTGAATTGGACAGATAGAGCATGCCCTTGCTGGACCTCTCAGCAGCTTTCAGTATCCTTTTAAACTGTCTCTCTGGAATGGGACTTGGAGGCACTGGTTTTTAGTGACTCCAGTCCTTCTTGGACGGGCGAAGCTGGAAGGTGTTTCTGAGGGATTGCTACTCAGCACCCTAGCCACTGATCTGCAGAGTTCCTCAGGATTCATGAGTTCTGTCCCTCATGACAGGAAGAAAGGAATGTACTTTTTTTACCAGTGACACAGCACATTGTGATGAGGGACCCCCTTGGGATGTATGGATAGAAAGCTCTGCAGGCCTAGCCAATGATTTTCTCACCGGCAGGAGTTCTGTGGATATGTCAAGGTAGCTTTGTGTTTAAAGGATGCATATCCCCAATCAGTCAAGACTCCGGATGGATTGACTCCACAAAGGACCCAGTTTCCCTCTCCCTTTGGCATCAGCAGGAGTGAAAATATAAAAAAGTGTGAAGAGAGAGAAATATGATAAATGCTAGGGCAGACAGCCAGCTAGGCATAGGAAATGGGAGTTTCTCGTCCCTACAAGCAACCTTAGGATGGCTCTGAAAATAATAAATCAGCATTATTAAAATTAAGTACAATTAAAACTAAAAAAGAGCCCATAGCAGATAGTAAGAATTACTTAACTTTTCAGGCAGGGAATTCCAGATCCTGGAGGGAGCAGGAGGAAGGCCTTTCTTCTACCTTATGTTGTCTTAACTGTTGTGAAAATGGAACAATGATTCAGACCTGCTGTCCTGATTTTGGTTAGCACACAGGAGAGAGTCCTTTAGCTGTGTGGGTTTCAAGCTATGCAGGATTTTGAATTAGGGCTGGAAGCAAACTGTAACCACTGGCGTTGATAAAAAAAACAGATTGTATCTGAGTTCATCTACCCACTCTTATCAAAAGACTTGTGGTTCCGTTGTGTACCAGTTGAGATATTTGAACTGTATTCAAGGATAGCTCCATTTTGAACACATCATGATAGCCTTGTCTAGATATTATGCAAGCACCATTTGGCATTACAAACTCAGCTCTTTTTAGAAATAGAGAATGCCTTCATACTATATGCAGCTGGGAGGAAGAAACTCCTTAAGCTATAGCTCTAGCTTCACCCACTCCAAGAAGAAAATCCTGATCCATTGTGTGTTACAACCACATCCTCTAAACCAGTAGTTTCCAATCTTGGATCACTAGATATTATTGGATTACAATTTCCAGACCAAGATGCTCATGTAGGTTGTTAACAGCCAACTCCAAGCCACCTTGGATGAATGGATTTTCTGTATTTTCATTTCAGTTAAGATTCAGGGTTTTGTGGGTTTCTTTGGCATCCCTGTGGGTGATTTTTGGTAGCAGAGAGATGAGGCAGTGTGACTTTGATCTTCTTGGGCCTTTTATCAGCATTAAATGCCATTGACTGTAGTATTATTTTGGAGAACATGCAGATTAGAGGTTCTTAGTACTGCTCTCCTGTATTCTATTCATACTGAGATGGCCAAAGCCAGAAGGCAGTGTTAAAGGATTTCTGATCAGTTCCCTGGCATTCATGTCTTAGATCCCACAGGATTCAATTTTGTTTGCATGTTTTTAAAACATCTCATTAAATGTGCTATGTGAAGTCATCCAGATAATTAAATTTTCATAAATACACTGATGACACCCAACCTTGCTCTTTTTCATGTGTGACAGATGATGAGGCAGGAACACTGAATCAGTGCCTTGACAGATCAGGCTGGATTAGAAGAATAAGCAAAAACTCAGTCCAGTCTAGGTGGAGAAAGGGTTAGTGGCAGTGGGGGGGGCTCATCTCAGAAAAGAGGTTTCAACCTGTTAAAAAAACTTAGTTTTAATCCCGTTTTACTATCTTCAGTTGTGGTTATGCTGTTTTCTATTATTGTAGTTGTTTTTATTGTTATTGAAATTTAAATAGTTTCATGACTTGTGAACCAGTAAGAATGTTGTAATAGGATGATCTATAAATATAAAGAAATATAGTAATCTATAATGGTACAGAAGAATTGCCTCTCTATCACAGCTATAGGCATGAGATCTTGATACATGAAAGGTAGCATGCCTATGGAGGTTATTTTTTCCACTAATTTGCTAAGTCTTTTATATTTTCTGCCTGCAGGATACTTTCAGTCACCAAGTGGAAGACTTTTCTAGTAAGAGTGTAGGTTTGCTGTTTGATACAGTTTGAAGCTAGAGAAGAGCAGTCTAAGGTACAGAGGTATAGGGCTGATCCTTCCTCACTGCTCCAAAGTACCTCCTCTCTGAGATGTTGGGTCCCCTTACAGAACTGTGAGGGCTCATCATGGCAGGGGCTGTTCAGGTGGATGCAGGCAGAATGGTTTCACCCAGGTGGGGCAGGCATAGTAGTCTGAATCTTTTTGGCAGCCCCAACTATAATAGGTTATCTGGGTCAATAAGATTTATGCAAGTGTTCATTCACCATTTAATAATTAATTCAAAGGGTCTCTTCTATTTAGGATGGGATTCAGACCAGCTTTTCACTACTGTGTAACTTTGGTGTTTCAGACAGAGGGCTATTCCAACCCATGCAGAGCTTGGTGCTTCCAGTAGTAAAAGAGTGAAGAAAGTTAGTCTACTAATTTATTTATTTTAAAAGGTAATATTAGATTGGGAATTACTTTTCACAACTTGATATTGATCATTCACTGGTATCGTTATTTTCAAATACTTATGACAGTCATGTTTCACTATTTGCTTCAATAGCTGTCCTTTCTATCAACTCTCCAGGGAGTATTTCATCACTGACAGTCATTGGAATCCATTTTGTTTTCTCCACTATAGTTTTGTTATTCTGACCCACATCTCTTCCTTCTTTATGTTACCTTAGCTGATCTGATGACAGATTGCTTTGTTCAGGAAGACTGAAGGAAGATGATGGTTGAATAATCGTACTCCCTTTGCATCTTTTCTTAGCACAGCAGTATTTCCTTTGAAGGAGCTGAGTCATGAAGCATTCTTGGTTTTCCTTTTATTGAAGACTACTTGCAAAATGTGCTATTATTGATTCCGTAAATACAAGAGAGAACTTGTAACCATCAAGGCCATAATGGATAATAAATACCCTCAAAAAATTGATAGAAACTGTATATAATATTTCAAACAGGTATCAAATGTGAGTACCAACAGCTTCTCAAGATAAGCAAATGAACAAAAGGTAAAGAGCCACAGAAATGCAAACCTAACTAAAATTTCAACAGTTCATACCACAGGTTATAAACACACATGGAGAACAACTGTATTCACTTATATCATGATGGAAAAAGACACAGAAGTCAGGTTTGTGTGTTACCCTGCTTATTGGGGGTCCCTTAGGGGATTCCCAATGCCTGTCAAAATTATCACTTGTGGGAAAATTAGCTATGAACACCACTTTACCAGTGCAAAGAAGGCAGGGTAGTTAAGGATCTTTTACCCAATGTTTATGGGGTCAGGCTCAGAAATCACACAAAAAGGTCCAATGAATGACTATTGAATAGTAATCGTTTGCGCTAACACAAACACGCACACACACATCCAAGGGCTAATAGAAATAAAGAGTGGAAATAAGATAGAGGGATTGTTGAGGGATTCACAACTTGGGTGATACTGCACCTTTTCCTGAAGTCCTTCCTGAAGTCCGGGAAACAGCGATCGAACAGCAGTTCGGTGGAGAGACACTGAGGAGATTGCGCAGCTGTCGGGAGGGGGGACCGGTCAGTTGGTATTACCGAGAGGCATCATACTTCTTCTCCTTGCCTCGCCTTTCTCTCCTGACTAGCCCCAAAACAGAGACTATTTGTAGGAAAAATTTATTTTGAAGGTAACTCCTTTTCCAGGGAAAACAAACAGGGACAGAAAAGAAAAACAACTCCACACCTGGCATTTCTCTGATATTGGAAGATAAAAAGGTGTCATCCCAGTAACAGGATCTTCCTCCGCTTTGAGGCTGTGGTGTGAGTTTCTGGAGATGGATTTGATAAGGTTTTATTGCTTCCAGTGCCCAACTTTCCAGGAACATTTTTGCTCCCTTTAAGTGGACTCCTTAAAGGTTAAGGACCTTTTGTTCACCATGGTTTATCACAACATGAGGCTGTGGCTATGTGACTGGGGATTTTACCGGCCTGACCTGGTTCATTCGATCATACGACCATTATTGCCTATGTTTGCATTTGGGTGACCTCTCTGGTGGGTTAGATTAATTTTATATCAAAGTTGTAGACCCCGGGACAGGGTTTCTATGTATGACGGCAGATGACAAATGGCCATTCCTGTGAACTTGTGGCGTAGTTTTGCTGGTCTTTCTCATTAGAATGATTTTCAGTATTCAACATGTCAGTTTTCAGTGGCTAGAAATAAAGCTATAGATATATAAAAGAAGCAGTGCAAAGATAATAATGAAGCTGAAAATCTCATATAAAACATAACCACCGTTTAGCTTAACAGCCAGTGTAGTAGTGGTTTGAGGATTGGACTATGGCTCTGGAGACCAGGGTTCAAATCCCCGCTCAGCTGTGGAAGGCCACTTGGGCAAGTCACACTCTCTCAGCCTCAGGGGAGAGGAAAGAAAAACACCCTCTGAAAACTCCATGATAGGACCTTAAGGTTGCTATAAGTTGGAAATGACTTAAAAACACGTAAGAACAACGGCTGTTCAGCTTACCTCATGGTTTTATCAACCCAGTATTTTAGTTGTTGGAAGACTAAGAAAGTTATTTTAGCTTGAGCTTTTGTGGGCATCAGCTGCTTTGTTGGATGCCTGGATAGGATTGTGGATACTGAAATCAGAATAAATTCCCTCGAAATATTATTTATTCCTTAGAAACTACTAGATTTCCAGACTTCTATTTATTGATGTACAGTGACTGAATTAAGCTGCTTTTGTTTTTAAATTTCCATATTTCCATATATTTCCATATAGGAAAACTATAAAATGAGTTTTCGGGGAGGGGGCTTTTTAAATTGACCGTATTCTGCAAATATATTAGAGGGAAGAACCATTTAAGCTGGATGTTTCTGATTCAAGAACTAGTGGGTAGCTGTTGTCCATTTTGGTTGAAAATGAAAATAAGGCTTAAAACTATCAGTGGTATAAAGTTCCATAACTATTTCCTTTGAATAAGTTGTGGGACAAAGAATTTGCACATTACATTTATAAATGACTAGCTGTAGTACCCAGTTTTCTCAGGATGATCATTTAATTATTTTAAATGATTACTCAGTTTTAATTGCTCTAGAAGATGGCTGCCTATCTCTTTTGAGTGCTTAGACATTCCTTATGTTGCACATCAGTTTCAGTTGCTCTTGACAGGCTATGATTCTTCCAAGCATCTGCTGAACACAGTACACTGTATGAATGAAAAAAAGGGTGTCACCAGGTTCTCCAAAAATGAATTCTGTGTACGCCACATTGCCTGTACCTTAAAGGCAAGTCATCTCAAATATATCTTTTAAATTTGGTAAAAATCTGTGCAGCCATTTTGATATGAGGTGGTAATAGATGGAGAGAAACTTCATTTTATTTATATAGATTTCTTGAAATTATTTCTTCTGTGCTGTCCATTGCGGGGCATTCTTGTCATCATCAAAGGACTTACCTTACACCAGAATGTCTGGTTTTCATGGGCTTGTGCCTTGAGAAATTTGTATTTTGACTTTCATGACACTGGGATTCATCTGCTAATTGTTGCAGATCATATGTCTCTCAAAAACGAATGCAGTAGGGACAATGTTGGCAAATTAGATGCAGACTACCTCGCATTAACTGTGGAGTGTGTGTTCTTCACTTTGCTCTACCTACCACAATATTCTTTGGAAAGATCTAGTTGATGAATTTTCTCTGTGTCTAGGATTAGATTGACTAGCATATGGCTTTGGGAAATAGATTTCCCAGAGGTGAGGTTGGCTGGTGACCCATTGTAGATTTGTTGTTGTTGCTTTCTCATCTTGCATGAACAGCTCATCTATCTTGCTTGAGCAATTCATCCGAACGTAATATTCTTCACCTTTTGCAGTGAAGCTGCTCTGTGGCTTTCGCACACCAGCCTGTATCCTGTGGATGACATGTGTGTGAGTTGGGGACTGCGACTCTCTTTAGGGAATTGAACTAGATGACTTTTTGTGTCCCTTTCTGCTCATTTGATGCTAGCCATTTAATTATAATTGCAATGGCTGGGAAGTACAGGGAATTGTTGAAAAAGCAAATAATAATTGGACCTCTGAAAGAGAAAATGAAAGGGGATGTCTGGATTAGATTCAGGGACTGAGCTAATGGTAATGTTTAAAGCTAGATCTTTTGACCTTTTTTTTTTTTTTGTCAAGTAAGTTACTTACACAACAGGGATTCTGCCTATTGATGAGGAAAGAGAGAAACTGGATCATTCCTTGCTTTGTAGCCTACAGTTTGATTTTCTGATTGATCTGTATGGTTAAAAACGTGATCCTGAGCTTGTTAATAGAAAACACAGCCACTGCAAAGGTCACAGGAATCAGTTTCTAACCTTTCCTTACCCTGCTGCCTGTGCTTAGCTTTTGGGGAGGGAAAAACACTTACAGGAAGCTTGTTTTCTGTCTCTGCATCTCTCCTATCTGACAGCACAGGCTGGTAATTGGCTTGCTATCCATTCTGGCACCACAGTGGAGAGCTCTCTGCTAGTTCACTCTCTTTGGGTTGAGGTAATGAGACCTCCTGGGATAGTTCACATGAGCCCCCAGCTGCGCTGATTTGGTATTTGGGAGGAGGGTGGTTGCAAAAGGAGTGCAGGACCACACACACTGCTGTTTCCCTTCCCTCACCTCTTGGTATGCTCCCTTCCACTCCTTTTGTCTACTTCCCAGCTGGATTTGAAATCTACTACTGCAAAGTATTTATTTATATTAACCCTAATTTATCATGCATTTAGACTTCCATTAACAAAGAGATGAGATGAGACCTAAATAAGGGATTAAGTGCAATACTGGGAAACTAGCTTCATTCCTGCAGTTCCGTATAATGGGGAACATATCTGGTGCTTCCTTGGGCTGTCTTCTAGACAGATTTATCTTAATTTACTTTCAATTTTTTCCCCTTAAAGCAGCATTACTTGTGAGATTCTTACTGCCTCAGAATACTAAGGCATACCTGCTGGTAATAATCTAGGATTTCAGTATCTAAATTATAAGCAAAAGATGGAACATTTCCCTCTTTTTAAATTAGGCCACCAGCCTGGATAGTTCTGCTTGGGGATCAGCATATCCAAGTAGCTTGCCTTTTTGGATACAGACATGTCATTGAAACTTAAAACATTTCTGATATATCCCATAATGAGTCTCCCATGTACTCATAAATACTAACACCACCCATAAACACTACTATAAACACATTCAACCCAAATGTTTCCATTTGCACTCAAATCCTTTCCTGTCTCACACTTCTGTTTTGGAAAGGATTGCCAATGTTAAGGAATGTCCTAATTTTGGGAAATGCTGTAGAATTTAAAAAATTCTGGGATAAAACTCTTTCAGATTCTCAGTCTCAACGTAATAACTTTTTTTTAAATTGAAAAAGGGTTTCCCCTTCCGTGTCTTTACTTCAGAATTATTCCATCTCTTTTGGATAAGATGTCTCAGCAAGTATGCATATTATTTAGGCATGTTGCTGCTTTTTCTGATCAACAACAAAAACAACAACAAAAAACATTCTAATGTTCAAAGAAGCTATGTCCCACTTGCACATCTGTCTGTTTCTTCTTAGCACCATGTCTTACCCTGTCACTTTTTGCTGTTGAGACTTCTCAGTTCTGTTTACAAGAGGAACATAATATCTGGAAAGTGGTGGGCTCTAGAGGCATCATTAGCTCTGTTAGCTTTATGTAAGAGCTTCTCCACACTCTCTGATCTCCTTGTGGCTGCTTGTCTCTCTCCCTGACCACATCTCTTTTAACAGGTTGAGCCATCCATGCTCATGTTTGGGACAATAAACACTTCTTTCCTGGAAGCCTGCTGGGAAATGGTCTTCAGTGTTTCCTTACATAGATTTTGAGAGATACTAGAGGCCTGCAGCCATGGATGATAAATTCCAATCAGGAGAAGCACCCACACTATGCTACCAAATTGAGAAGGTCTAGGAAAATCTCTCTTGTGTTTCCCTCCCTACCCCCAATGAAGTCATATGTATTTTTCTCATTCAGAAAAAGCTGGATATAAATGAATAAATATTTCTCTGTCCTGTTGTCTTTCTTGTCTACTCTTATTTTTCACACATCATTCATTTGTCATTTTTTTCCATGTGCATCATCTGTTTGCCATCTTTGGTCTACTTCCTTTCTCTGTGTCTCATTCCTGAACTTCCTTCTGTCCGCATGTCTCTCCCCGAGCCCTCCCTCTACATAACATCTTACAACTTCTGGTTCTCTCCAACTTTCCAGGCTGCTGCCTTCTAAAAACACCAATGGCAAGTAAATGAAGCATGATGGAACATTAATTGAAACAGGGCCTGTCCTACACTACATACGTTCTCAGTATTCCTTGAAATGAAACACTCTCTATAAAATGTTGATCTTGTACTGTTGAGCAACAGACACGAACAGCTCTGATTTCTGGGGGTCTCTTGTACCCATTTTACTCTACAGTTAACAATTTTCATGTGATTAAATGTAAGAAGGGACTGGCAAAACCATCTCTGAGTATTCCTTGCCTAAGAAAACCCTATGAAATTCATGGTGTTGCTATACGTCAGTAAGTGGCTCGAAGGCACAGACACACAAACATAAGAAATGATTTTATCACTCCTTCAAAGTACATTTCATTTGTCCTGTTTATAAGAATTCACACCGGTCTTCACTCATTATTGCCCCGTAATGGACAAAAGTTTTCTGCTCACACATTGATCTCTTCCACACTACAAAGTTACCACAATTAGATACTACTTTAATTGGATGGCTACCTCATACTGATTTTTCTTTTATCAATATCATAGAATCATAGAATCATAGAAATGTAGAGTTGGAAGAGACCACAGGGGCCATCCAGTCCAACCCCCTACCATGCAGGAACACCCTCAAAGCACTCCCAACAGATGGCCATCCAGCCTCTGCTTAAAAACCTCCAAGGAAGGAGCCTCCACTACACTCCGAGGCAGCAGATTCCACTGCCGGACAGCCCTGACTGTCAGGAAGTTCTTCCTGAGGTTCAGGTGGAATCTCCTTTCCTGCAGCTTGAATCTGTTGCTCCTTGTCCTGGTCTCTGGAGCAGCAGAAAACAAGCCCTCTCCCTCCTCTACGTGGCATCCCTTCAAATATTTAAACGTGGCTATCATGTCCCCTCTTAACCTTCTCTTCTGCAGACTAAACATACCCAGCTCTCCAAGTCTATCTTCATAGGGCATGGCTTCCAGGCCTCTCACCATTTTGGTTGCCCCCCTCTGGACTTGCTCCAAATTGTCAATATCCTGAATTGGGGTGCCCAGAACTGGACACAGTATTCAAGATGTGGTCTAACCAAAGCAGAGTAGAGTGGTACCAGTACCTCCCTCGATCTAGACACCATACTCCTATTAATGCAGCCGAGAATTGCATTGGCTTTCTTGGCTGCCGCATCACAGTGCTGACTCATGTTCAGCTTGTGGTCTATGAAGACTCCTAGATCCCTTTCACACGTACTGCTATCCAGCCATGTGTCCCCCATCCTATATTTCTGTATTCCATTTTTTCTACCTAAGTGTAGGACCTTACACTTCTCTCCGTTGAATTTCATTTTGTTAGCCTCGGCCCAGCTCTCCAATCTATTGAGGTCATTTTGAATTTTGATCCTGTCCTCTGGCGTATTAGCAACCCCTCCCAATTTGGTGTCATCTGCAAATTTGATCAGCATGCCCTCTATTCCTTCATCCAAGTCATTGATAAAAATATTGAACAGCAGTGGGCCCAGGACAGAACCCGTGGCACCCCGCTAGTCACTTCTCTCCAGGATGAAAAGCAGCCATTCGTGATCATCAATTTGCCCATCTCAGCTTGGTCCAACAATTTTAACAGCCAGTCTTTTGTTGGTGTTTCTGTTTTCTTCCACATCTGTGTGTATAATAATTGTGCTGCTCTGGTCATATAGGTTAATAACTTGCCATATTTCTTCTCCAAGTGATCGTCTACTAGTCCCAACAAATATAATTTTGGTTTCAATTCAAACTTAACTTTCAACATTTTGTTCAATGTATTTGATTCTAGAATTTTTTGGCCTTTTCTTATGTTTGACACATAAGGTAAAAAGATCCCACTTGTTGTTTTTATTTCCAATATCTATTATTTATTGTTACTTATTATCCTTTATTTATATAGCACCATCCATATACATGGCGCTTTACAAATTTAAAATACATCAGTTACCCTAAATAAATACATAATAAAATGAAGATATACAACGAAAAGGATCCAGGGTATATGGAACTACAACCAGTACAACATAACATTACTGCAATGGCAATAAACATGACTATAATGCCAATAAAATACAATATCTAAATAACAATAAAACTAGTCCAATGTTCCAAAGATTTCGGAAAACAAGAAAGTTTTCAGTTTAGATTTAAAAACAGTAAGAGAAGAGGCAGTTCGCAAGGTCACCAGAAGGCAATTCCACACATAATGGGCAGTGAGAGAAAAAGGGTGTAAATGAGCTGAAGAGGAGGAGACTCTAGGCTGGGTAAGAAGGCAAGTATTCGCAGAACATAGGTTTCCAGCTGACTGGTAAGGAGAGATAAGAGCAGCAAGATAAAGAGGAGCTAAATTATGTAAGACCTTAGAAGTCAAAACAAGAAGCTTAGAAAGGATCCTACAAGGGATATGTAACCAATGAAGAGAAATCAGGAGAGGGGTAATGTGATCGAAATGGCGGGCTAAGAAAATGATTTTAGCAACAGAAAGAAAAACAAAGTCCAGAGGGGAAAGATGGGATGGAGGAAGGCCAGTGAGTAAAAGATTACAGTAATCAAGACAAGAAATAACGCGAGCATGGATTAAAGTCTTGACAGAAGAAGGAGAAAGGAAGATTTGGATTTTAGAACTGTTATAAAGAAGCGACATGACCCAGCAAGAGTCTCAATATAGGAAGGAAAAGACAAAGAGGAGTAAAAAATGAATCCGAGACTGCGAGGTTCCTTCACTGAATGGATAAGTGTGTTGTTGACAGTGATGGAAAAAGTGGAAAGTAAAGAAGGTTTAGGGGGAAAAATGAGTAATTCTGTGTTCACCATGTTAAGTTTGAGACAGTGATGAAGCATCCATGAAGAAATACCAGAAAGACAATCTGTAATGCCATCTTCAATATCTGTAGAAAATTCAGGAAAAGAAAAGCATAGTTGAAATATCATCAGCATAAAGGTGATATTGAAACCCAAAGGAACTAATAAGATTACCTAGGGAGAAAGTATGAAGAGAAAATAAGAGAGGGCCCAGAACAGAGCCTTGAGGGACCTCCACAGAAAGAGGAAAGGAAGCAGATTTATGATTGCCAACTTTCACATTAAGTGAGCAGCCAGATAGGTAGGATGAAAACCAACTAAGGACAGACCAAGTGAACCCTAAGGCATGAAGCAAATCTAACAAGAGAGCATGATCAACCATATCAAAAGCAGCTAAAAGATTGAGAAGAATAAGAATAGGATATAGGCCCTGGGACTTAGCTATGAGATGATCCTTGGTTATTTTGGTAAGAGCTCCCCCTGTGGAGTGTAAAGGACGATATGCAGGTTGAAAAGGATCAAGTATAGCAACCGGAGACAAAAGGAAAGACAACATGTATGGACCACATGTTCTAACACTTTAGAGAGGAAAGGCAGGAGAGAAATAGGGCTATAGTTAGTAAGAGAAGAAAAATCAAGCATAGACTTCTTAAGAATTGAGGAAACAGTGGCATGTTTGAAGGCAGAGGGAAATGAACCAGAAGAAAGAGACAAATTAACAACATGACACAGAAAAGGAAGAATAGCAGGGGAAATAGTAATTAAGAATTGGGAAGGAATAGGATCCAGGGGACAGGTAGAAGGATTAGAAGACTTCAGAATTTTGGACAATTCATCTAGCGAAACAGGTGAAAAGGAAGAGAATGTAAGACAAGTGGACAATTTGTAAGTTGGAAGTAAGGAAGAGTCAGGAACAGAAAGGGAGGAGTGAATAGTTTCAGTTTTAGTATTGAAGAAAGTAGCAAAGTCATCAGCTGAGAATAATGAAGGAAGGGGCAAAGAAAGAGGCTTAAGGAGAGAATTAAAGGTAGAGAAAAGATGCTGAGGACAATGGGAACTAGCACAGATTAATGACCTGAAATATGTCTGCTTGGCAAGAGAAATGGCACTAGAAAGAGAAGAAAGAATAAACTTATAGTGAGTGAAATCTGCCTGCTCTTTAGTTTTCCTCCACAGACACTCAGCAGCATGACAACAGGAGCGAAGATGCTGAGTGGAGGGAGTAAGCCAAGGTTGAGGCTTAGAAGCAGAAGCAGAATGCATTGTCAAAGGGGCAAAATTATTGAGAGTTGAAGATAAAGTAGAGTTCAGCAAGGAGACAGCAGGGTCAAGAGAAATAAGAGAGTTAGGAGGAGGAAAGGAGGAAAGCAAAGCTTGAGAAAAGTCTTCAGGATTGACAGAATGAAGCTCACGAAAGGAGCAAATAACAGGATGACGAGGAGGGGGATTATGAGTAAGTGCAAATGAGACAAGGTGGTGGTTGGACAATGGAAATTCAGTAATTGAAAAACAAGAACAAGAACAATGTTTAGTAAAAACAAGATTGAGGTAATGACCAGGGGAGTGAGTGGGAGAGTTAGAGCAAAGCTCAGGTCCAAAGGAGGACAATAAAGAAAGAAGATGTGAAATGGAGACATCATCAGAGTCATCTACATGAACATTGAAATCACCCAGAATGAGTAAGGGAATATTTTCTGAAATAAAGATAGTCAACCAAGAGTCAAAATCTGGCAGAAAAGAAGAAAGAGGACCAGGTGGATGATAGATGACAGCAACTTGCAGATGCAGAGGTAAAAAGAGTTGCACAGCATGAACTTCAAATGAAGAAAAACAATGAGTGGAAGGGAAGGAAAGGAGCTGAAACTGGCACACAGCAGATAGCAAAAGACCTACCCCACCCCCACCCCCACCCCTACCCTCCTGACAGCTAGTGTGAGAGAAGGAGAGTCCACCAAAAGAGATGGCAGCAGAGGTGGCAGTGTCGTGAGCTGGCAGGCAGGTTTCGATAAGACCAAGAAGGTGAAGATGTTTAGAAAAGAATAAATCATGAATGATAGTGGCTTTTGCAATTGATTGGCAGTTCCATAGAGACCACAAAAAAAAAAAAAAAGAGAGAGAGAGAGAGAGAACTGAGAAGAAGGGAGGTAACAAATAGGTATCAGATTTGGAGAAGGGGGAGGATGTAAAGAGCAAACCTGAGAGTGGAAAATTTTAGAAGGAGCACTAATTCATTCCAGAATTTCAAGATTCTCCGTGGAATTGAAACAGGGACAGGAAGATTAGAAATCCTATTAGAAACCCTTTAATGAATTTTGGTCAATTTTTCTGATATCAAATAGCAATGATGCATCATCTTGTAAAAGTTTTCTTTGAGATTTGAGCTCAATGTACGTTTAATTCTCTCCAAACTTCCCCCCCATTGCTCGAACTCTGTGTTATGCCCAATCTTTTGTGCCCACTGTATCATACAACCCTTGACCACTCTTTCTTCCATGTCTAATTTTAACAAAAATTTATACATTATACATCTTACCAGTCAATTTTTTCACATCTGAACACAACTCTTTTTCAAAATCAGATTCAGTCAATGCAGAATCATACAGGTTTTTGTCTATTTTATATCCCTCATCTATCTGTCTGTAAAAGAACTATTGGAAACTATAAACTTCAGATCTTAGTTCTTCTGCTAACTTGATTTTATAGTGTTCTTGCTCAGTTTCTAGAAAATCTTGATAAGTCGCTCATATTTCTTTCACTGTCATCTCCTTTCTATTAAATGCTTCTTGTTTTCAGACATAGCCTTAATTTATATCTATTCCATTTTCTTAACAAAGCTTTTCTCACGTAATGATGATTAAAGTCCACATTCACTTTAAATTTTCCATATCATGGCCATGCCACCGAAATTTCAATTCATGCCCTTCTAATTCCAACATTCTCTTATTTGTCAGCTCTTACTTGTAATCTATTCTTTCAGCCATACCGAACAACATGCAGAAAAATACAGTTTAAAGTCCAGCAATCCCAGTCCTCCTCTTTCTTTAGCACTTTGTAAAATTTTATATTTTACTCCAGGTTTCTTCCCTTGGCATATGAAGTTTAATATGTCACTGTGCCTTTGTTTAAATAAGACATCATTGGTCAAAATTGGTATAGCCTGGAACAAATGAAACATTTCCAGTAGGACATTCATTTTGATCATAGAGATTCTGGCAAGTAATGATAATTTAACTTTCATCCATCTTTGCAAATGCTTCTTAATGTCATTTCATATTTTTATGTAACTATTTTTCAACAATATACAGTTTATGTTCGTTATAGTAATGCCCACATATTTCACTTCTAGTGTGGAATAGTCTTTTTTGTTCCCTTTGTTGTTCTTTCCCTTCATTGTTTCCTTCTCTTTTCTCTATAAAAAAGCAGTACTTGTTAGGTCATCTCCTTCCCTTCCCCTGACTTTGGGTAATTTGATTATCGTTTTTAGATGGCTTTGAGAACTTTTTCCAAGAACTGCATCTCATGTGGCAGGAAGATTACTAGTTCAGATGGCCACTCCCAGTGTTTAATTTTGCCTGGGCAAGGGCCATTTGGTTCATTGTTGTTAACTTTGTAAGGGGTTTACAGCCCAGGGATGAAAGAAACAGGTATTTCCAGTGTCACTTCTATCTTTAAGAAGATTCTTTGAAAGTTGTGGCTCTTGCCATGCAGAACGAGACCCTCTATTCTGTTTTGGTGTCAATCTGTGAAAGATCCTTCTCTTGGAGAGTTTTTGGACTGAGTACCCACAGCCTCACCATTTACTTCGGACTCAGCCAGATCCAGTACTTCTCTACCACTTGTGAATGCTGAGGGAGGGCATGATAAGCTCAGTCTCCTTTGACTCCAGACACATCTGTTTCTTTATGGCCAAAGCCTAGCAAAACTTAGCAGAGGGTTGCCTCTAATTCAGTGCCTCTGCATGGAAAAGGAGAAAGTGAAAAATAAAGTGAAGACTGGAGTGAAAACTTTTATGCTGATATTGGGCTCCATGTTGATGTCTGTCCTGATCTATCTCCTGGCATTGCCCTGTCTGACTTCCCAGACCACAGACTTGGCCCAGATCGATGATTTGGCTCAGATTGAAGAGCAATTGGTACAGAAGGTGCTTTGGATGGCACATTCTCAGACCGACCAACCTCAGTGGAGCAATTAATGTAAGTCATCTCTACTTAGCCTCCTCCCTCTCAGAGCCCCTGGTCTTGAGCTCTCAGGAAAGCCACTTACCAGGTTATCAGCCATCACATCTCTCACATCATCCACCTGCTCCTGCACCTTGCCACTGCTCTTGTTCCTTGCATCATTCTTGGGCCCCTCAGAGCTGCAGAATATGCTTGGTGTGATGCTGTTCTCCCTCCTCAGATTGTCTGAGGGCTTATGCCGCTGGCTCTCTAACATCATTCCGGCTCAGACTGCCCACATTCCTTTCCATATTACTGGCATCATTACTTTTCTGATGACACCCTTGGTTCTGATTCTGCTTTGTACCTCTGTTATACATATGAACCACCTTGGACAGAATCACTATGGGCCAACTTACCTGTACTGTCCTGAAATAGCCACTGCCACTATACAGGTTATTGTCGTTGCTTGCCTCAGCACTACAGAGACTATCACAGGGCTTCCTCCTGTCATCATTCACTGGGGAGTGTCAGTATCACTTGAGATTGAGGTTCCCTGTTGTGCCTCCTCATGTCCTTGATGATTGGTTCTGAGGGCTACAGTCAGTAGACCCTTGACTGAGAGACTACTTTGACAGGTTTTAAATCCAATTTTAAAACAGTTAAAAACAGCAATTGCAAACATTGAATGCCATATGGAACAGTACTATTTTGGCTGTCCATTGGAAGTTTAAAAAGGATGAGGCCAGCCTAACTTCCTTGTATAGGGAATTCCACAGTTGAGATGTTGCTATAGAGAAAGTCCTGTTGTGTGTACCCACCAACCTAACTTCATGAGGTGTTGGGTCATGGAACAGGCCTTTCTCTGAAGATATCAAGTTTCTGATGAGCTTATATGGGAGGAAGTGATATTTCAGATGTATTGGCCCCAGTCATTTAGGGCTTTATAGGTCAACACCAGCACCTTGAATTTTGCTCAGAAGAAGCAAATTGGAAGCCAGTGCAGTTCTTGCAAGACTGGTCTTATATGGTACATAAAATGGCACCGGTCTGGCTGTTCCATTTTGTACTAGCTGCAGCTTCCAAACAGTTTTCAAGGGCAGCCATATATAGATTGCATTACAGTGGAGTAGTCAGGAGGTAACTAAGTCATGAGCCCCTGTGTCCAGATCTGCCTTCCACAAGAAAGAGTGCAACTGTCACACCATCCAAAGCTGAGCAAAAGTGCCCCTGGCCACTTTAGCAGCCTGGCTTTCCAGAAGCAGTGCTGTGTCTAAGAGTACCCCCAAGCTATGAACCTGATCGTTCAGAGGGAGTGCAGCCTCATCCAAAACAGGCTGTGCTCTCAGTCCCAAGTTGGATTTTCTTATGGGGAAATATACTTCAGACAATAAACAAATAAGAGAAAATAATGGCCTGTGTGTGACATAAATGGTTGTTGCATTGTATAAGATGGATCTCTGCCACCAAACATATTTTGTAAGCAGGAGCTCTGGATTACTGGGGGTTGGGAGTGAAGCTGAGGTGTAGGGGAAATTGATGTAGTATGTCTAATGTGCCTGTTGGGGTAATACCTTTCTTAGCCACAACAGTTGTTCTTCTAACTTTCAGAACCAAAACTTTCTTCAAACAATGATGTTCTAAAGAAGCCTGCAGGATAACAGGACAGAAGTGATAATGTTAGTGACATAGTCTTCATATTTTTTTTTATTATTTATTAGTATCCCTCCTCTCCATATGGATTGATATTTACTGCTTTGCTTTTATTGCCTCTCTCTTCCTGGAGCCTAGGACCATCAGAGCCATCAGAGGTATGGCCTGGTAAGTCTAGTTAGATAGTCTTCAGACCCTTCCTCTCATAATTATCTGAAGACAACATGCAGGGTATGTGACTGTAACACTTTTGGTCCCCTGTTACCCTGCTTGCTTGGGCTCCTTTAAGAGGATTCCCAAAAGCTGTCAAAATCGTCTCTTGTGGGGAAGAATTAGCTCTGCACTGCTTTAGCTATGCAAAGAGGACAGGGTACTCAGGATCTTTTTAACCCAATGTTTACAGGGTCAGGCCCAGTCAAAAATCACACAAATTGTTCAAATTTAAGTATTTTATTGACATAGATGTAAAGTCCCTGCACTCACTCAGCTGCACTCACTACAACAAGCATACAAGACTATAAAAAGTTAAAGTTCATATAATCACTCAGCTTCACACACTCCAACAAGCATATAAGATTGTAGAAAGTTAGAAAGAGATGAAGATTAGGAGAGAGAGAGAGACATAAGAGTTTGATTGAATACTATACCAATCCAGAAGTCTTCAGCTGGTAGAAAACAATCTCAGCCACGCCTTTAGAGGCTGCGGGGAGCTTACCAGCTTCATGGTTTTGTAGATCTGAGAGAACTTCCAACTCTGAGCTCTCAAAACTCCAAAAAGAATGTCTCCAAAACTACAAATCCAAACTCCCAAAAAGAATGAGAAAATGCACCTAGTTATAGTGTTGACCGATGTCCTGTGAAACCGGATGGCTGTAGTTTTTATTAAGATGGATTTCAGCTTTGTAGTTCAAAGAAAATACAACCAAGCATCCTTGTGGTTTCCTGCAAGATCAGTAGCTCTTCGGAGATGCGCACCTCAAAGTTTCAAATTCCAGGCTGTTTTGCATTGTTTATTTGTTCCCAGAGAGTAATTGTCGTCCTGATTCAAGTGGCCTTTGAGCCATTTACAAGATTACCCAGGATGTGACAGAAAACAGCTACTCTTTTGATCTATCTCCATAGCCTTTACTGCCTACGTGTCCGTCCAGTGTATCTCTGTGGCTCACTATGTTTGATATAAAATAATTAGGATCCTCAGGACGTGGTTTTTAGGTGTGTTAGGGGGCTTACACCCCATTCCATTTTCCCTGCATGCTTTTAAAAACAGTTATTTGAAGAAAAATCTTAAGGTATCAAAAGCTTGTACAGCTAATTTTTGATTGGCTTAAGAAAGATATTACCACAATATGGATTTATCTTAAGATCAACATGGTTGCCCTTGAGTTTATATGTATATTCTATGATATAATAAAATAAAACTAATTGGGATATCCAGTACTACTGATCATGTGAAAAAAATTAGACTCTTTAGTCTGTTTGGTTCTGATCATTTGGTTTTTCTTTGTGTTCCTCATAGCAGGCATTTAAAATAAAACCAGGGGACAAATACAAATAGCACAAAGAAAGAAAAGGAATGAACTCTGGATGCTTCAATTTGTTATAGTGAAGTAGTGGGAAAAAGTAAATGAGGGTTTGTAATCTCTCAAGGGAGTGGTGTCTGGAGCTTCAAGTGACCCTATTGCTGAATGGAAGGGAGGTATGCATTAAATTTGAATGTGCCCTTTTATGTTTATCATTTTCATTCAGTGCAGTGGGAGGAGAGACATGATGAACAAAACCAATCCTGAGGTCTGAATAGATAAGATCTCCAAGATATATTAGCAAGGAGGGAGCACCCTGGGGGATGCTTTTTGCATCCACTGAGCAGTCTAGTTGCAAATAGTTCTCTCCTTAGCTTAGAAGACCTCCAGTGTAATTTATTAGGTTAAGCAATCAGAGAAAGAGAGAGAGAGAGGGAGATCGATCTCCTTCTGTGTGATCTAAGCAAATGGTTGGCACTGCAGGATTGGTGGTCTGAATTAAGGGGCAATCAGATTGCAGGGTTCACACTTGTATATTGTTGCAGTTAAAGGTTTTATCAAGTCTGACAGCTGTCACTTTCCAGTTCATCTGGCTTTACACTTCTATGTGTCTATGTGGTGTTTATGTGTATGTGTATGCACGTGCTCATGTGCGTGCGTGCGTGTGTAAGCTCTGGGAAGTGTGAGGGAGACAGACGAGGTGTAAATTGCATGGTGGGCTATCTTAGTTTAGGTGCAAATGAAAAACTCTGCTGCCTCTTGTGCCAGAGTTTCTCAGTTTCTAGCTGCCTGCAGGCTTTAAATGTTTTTCCTCCTCCTCCTGCTCCAGTGGAAATCTTGTAAGCGGATTTTCCCCTGGTTTCTAGCAATTTGGCTTGTTATTGATTCCCAAGATGATGCTGGCCTTGTATTTGTCTTCACAGTAAGATTATGTCTTAAATTTAAATTGAAGCCTCTGGCAAAACCTGAGGGGTAATGAAATATGTCCAATTCTGGATGCAGACATTTGTCCAGCTCTAGGACAGGGGCTGGGAGGTGTTAATTGCCAAGTGATGAACTTTGTTACTTGAATCATTCTGGTATTCTGCCTTGATTTTTAATTTGAGCTTTTTCTGTATATTCTGACCCATCTGACATTTAATTATTTTGAGTCATTTGTCATCTAGGTGAAAGAAATGTGCCGATGAGGGTTCAATATTGCATCTCACATTTATATATGGCACTTTCTATAATGTTTGTGTTCAAAAGTATTTCAGAAGCTCACTGTTCTCTCTGGGAGCATTTGCAGCACCTTTTTGGCAGCATAATAGCACCATACTGCTGCCCTCCTCCCCAGTATTTCGTAAGTTGAACATCATATTCTTTTTACACCAGTTTGCAGTAATATTCAGATCTTGAGCTTCAGCTGAGTATTTTTCATTGTTCATATTATACTTGATATTTCTTCCTTTGAATGCTGTGACTGTCTTTCATAAATCTCACAATGGCGAACTGATCCGCTCAGACTCTACTTAAAATTTCAAGATGATTTGATGACATCATAGGTCACACTGACAGGAATACTTTGGTCCTCTCTGGCTTAAAAATGGTTCTACAAATTGCGTATGAGTTGTTCAGTTAAGGTCCTGTCAAAAACCATGTGCGGTGTGTGACCTTGGGTCTCTGAATTAATATTGGAAGCAGCTGCTTCTAAAGAAAAGATTTGAAATGTTTCTTATGATGTTGGCCATTGCCTACCTAGCTAGCTGAACCTTTTCTCATAATTGCACTAGTCCATTACTGTTACAGGTGGCCTGAGATAACCAGTGCAGCTTCTAAAAGTATGAGACCATCTGCAGTCTTGTCATGGTGGTAATTTGCGTTCAGGATCAATCATCCAATGGGTGATCCAAGTGAAATCGCTTGTATAAGTTTTTCCTCAGTACTGTTTGCTGCAGCTTTGTACATCACTCTGAATTTGGTGTAAGAGTATTGATCTTATGCTCATTGTGAAAATGGCCTAAATTTGGTGTACAGAAATCAACAAGAACAATTACAGACTCTCACAAGCCATTAAGAGAAGGAGAACTAGAATCATGTAAACAGTTAAGATACTGTATGTCGAGTGATTGTCACCTTATCACATGCGTGTAAGTTCAGCCAGAATTCCTAACAGTGTTTGTTAGATGGAAGCTAAGGAAAAGACTCTGTGCGTTAGCCACAGAATCAGAATCACAGAGTTGGAAGAGACCACAGAGGCCATCCAGTCCAACCCCCTGCCATGCAAGAATGCTTATCAAAGCACTCCCAACAGGTGGCCAGCTAAAGTAGATACTCTTTTCTGTAATATAGGATCTCTTAATCATTCCCTTCTCTGACAGGAATAACGACTGGTAATCTACAAAAATTGTAGATTACAATTAGACTATTAGGACTGTTTCTTCACACATCTTTTTTTGGTGTCCTCTTCCTGTCCCAAAGATACTTGTAGTATTGTTGTAGTCTAATTATGGAGAATCACTGTTTCTTTTCTGTGCAACTGCAAATTAGCTGCCTGTCTATCCATCCCCTGAATCTCAAGTCTTCTTCAAAAATTATACATGTTTCCTTTATGTCAAGAGTTCATCTCCTCCTGAGTTGCTTTGTTTCCCAGTTTTTGGGGGAAAAGCAGGCTATATATAAAGATGATGATGACAAGAATAAGAGTGTTGTCTTGGTTTTACAGGAAGAGGATGATACCTGTGCAAAACTCAGTAAATTGCCCTACAAAATGATATTCTTCCAGACACTAAGATTCCGCAGAATAGATGTAAATGCAGCAAGGCAGGAAATTCTTCCCTCCTTCTCTCCCTCTCTTCCTTTCCCCCCCAAAAAAGATAGCTTTATGTGTGAACATTTGCACCTCTGGATGGCTACTATTATTAGACAAAGAGCAACGTTCTTTCTGGAATGGAGCTACAACTTCTGTGTTTTTGCTAAAATGGGGGTCAAAATATGAGGAAGGATGCATTTCTTTCCTTTTTTTCTTTTCTTTTTTTGCAAATGATGTGTATTCCATAGAGCCTTGTTACAAATAATGAAAATGGAATGACTAGTTTTAATGAGGCAGAGAATTGTCTCTAGGCAAAAGAATTGTCATTTAATCAGCTGTTCTTTTTATGTGTTTTGAATTGTGTCTAGTGATCCAGGAGTCATAACATGGAGAAATGCTTTATATAATGCCAGATACAGAAGGCATCTTTCTGTCTCCATTCATATTTCTGTCCCTCTACTTTTCTGGGTAGTTCTGATAAAATAAATAGGAAGGATGAATCACAGAATCATAGAGTTGGAAAAAACCATAACAGCTATCAAACCCAATCCCTTGCCATACAGGAACACACATTCACAGCATACCCAACAATGGCCATCCAACCTCTGTTTAAAAACCTCCAAAAAAGGTGGCGCTATTACACTCTGTGGCAGCATATTCCACTGCTGAATGGGTCTTACTGCCAGGAAGTTATTCTTGATGTTTAGGTGAAATCTCGTTTCCTGTAGTTTGAGGAGTACATTAGTTTTCCGCATCTGCTCAGTGAAAAGTCTGCTGTGGATGCTTTGGTATTTTGATAATGTGGAATACCTGAATATCACGAATTATTCATTGAAGTCAAAATGACAAGAGCCAGCATAGTGTAATGGCTTGAGCATTGGACTACAACCCTGGAGACCAGGGTTTGGATTCTGATTTGGCCATGGAATCCCACTGGGTGGCCTTGGGCAAATCACAGTCTCAGCCTCAGATGAAGGCAAAGGCAAACCTCCTCTGGACAAATCTTGCAAAAAACCCCTCTGTGATAGATTCTCCTTGGAGTCTGCATAAGTTGGAAATAACTTGAAAGCAAACAACAGCAGAAAAAAAAAATGACAAGGAAGTCTAAAGTATCTGTAGTACTTAAGACTAATAAGTTATTTAGGCATCTGTGGGGTTACTGTGTCAGCTTTGGTATAAATGTAATTTTAGAAGTGGCTGGTAGAGATAGAGAAAAATTATTAAACTCAATAAGGATATTTACCCCAAGCTAGCCAATTAATGTTTCTCCAAAGTAAAATCAAAATGCGTCTATGGATCTGGAAAGTCAGTACATTCCAGTGACAGATGGACAGGCCATTAGATGGCATAAAATAAAATAAATCAATCTAATCAGAGCAAAGCAATGCAAAGCAAAGCATGCAGTCAAGTTGGCGCATTGAGGAAATCAACTAGCATAGTTCTGTGCTCCTATGTCTTTGCATTCAGCTCTGTTTTGTTTCTCTCTCTTTGCCTTATGGAGTGAATAGAAGAAATTTATTCTAACTGCCAAATCCTATTTTGTTTAAAGGTTAAATAATAAAATGAAATCTCTCTATACACTTTGGTTCTCCTTAATTCCTTTTTATTACTTCCATTCAAAGAGCTGTCACTCAGCAATCCCAGAAGGGAGGGGCACCGCTATTTGCCTCACACTGTTTCTACAGTTTATTTCCAAACTGCAGATCCAAACCAATAAAACCAAATCATTTAGAGTAGGTAGCAGTCCCTTCATGGGTCTGGCGTATAATGAGGTGAGAGATCAAATAAGAAATAAACCCAGCATTACAAATAAGAATACAAGCCTTCGACTGTAGTTAATATATGACACAGATTCCCTTATGCTGTTTAGGTCTATCTGAGTAAATCTAAATGTGCTTGAAAGTGCAGCAAATGTAAATAATGCAACACATGTATGCTATTCATTGTGAGGCATGAGGGTGGGGGTGGGGTGAGCTTGTTTTTCATTTAGTGCTGCAGACGAACAGCACAATTAAGAATATATTTGAAATTTGGATTACTCTTTTTAAAATCACCCAGCTCAAATTAATTTGAAGATGGCTTGCCGTGCTAAAAACTATTCCAGCACCCGTTGTAAATTTAGAACATTCCTTAGACGTCATTGGACTTCAGTCAAGAAATACCAATTTAAAACTGTTTAAACATAGTGGGATATGTGTGAGTTGAAATCCAGAATTGGCATGGTATTTACAGGACTGTTTTTCACCTCCGTAGGGAGAAGACACTCTTTCATCCTGGGAAAAGCTAATTAGTGTTATTTTAAAAGCATTAATATCTTCACTTATTTTGTTATTATCACAATTGTTTCCTTGTATAGAATTTTTAATTGATTGGACAACATTATTTTTAACTTCAATTTCCTGTTTTTTTTAATTATCTATGAGAGATCATTTGGGCAGATAGAGAAAGAAGGAAGAGTATAGTCTAGTAAAGTCTGTGGATTGATAATACTACCAATATTTATAGTACCATGTTGGCTTTATGTTTTGTTTTAAAATTCCCCCAGAGGACAGGCTCAAATGTGCAGTAGTCCAGGAAGAGCTAGCTGAACTAGAATGCAGTCCGGATTATTGTATCTGCTGGTCCCTCTTTGCATTACAGGTTGTTCTGTTTGCTCTGTCCCTTGCTGTCATGATTGATTATTGTCCCTTCATGTCTCTATAGTAAATTTCCTTTCCTAGAATTTCCTCATCTGTGCAAATAGTAGCTTACAGATACATATCCCTGCTTCTTGGCTCTCCAAGCCTCACCTCTCTTGCTGCCTATTTTCCCTTAAAATTTCATGATCTACATGGCTTTGTAGCAAGAAACGTAGGAAGCTGAGGGTAGACCATTGGTCCATTTATTCAAGCATTGTTCATCCAAATAGACTGCAGTTCTCCACATTTTCAGGGAGAGAAGGATCTTTTCTATTAAAGTTTATCTGATCCCCAGAGATGATAAGGGCTTTGGACTTTTCTGCATGCAGAGCATATCCCCTACCACTGAGTTGTGGTTCATCCATTAGTGCATACATTTCTTCTTTCCTTGGCTGAGAGAACTAAGCATGGTGAATATAAGATCAGTGATTTGTGTTATGCCTGTAGATGGGGTGGAGGAGGAGTAGTAGAGGAGAAATGCACTCCAGCCCACTGACATTCCCAAAGGGGAGTAAAGCCATCCTGCATGCCTTTCCAAAGGGGATCATATTTGGGGTGGAAAATCCCCACTGCTACCTTTGACCTGAGTTGCAGATAACGTCATGATTTCTGTACCTCAAGCTCAGCATCCCCCAGATCTCTTACCAGCTACGGTAGTTGGGTTTGCAGTCAGAGTATCCCCTTACATGTGCTAACCTCTAGGTCTGCTAGGAACCCAGAATGAGAAAGTGATACCTTTCTTATTATATTCTTTGTCATGTTCACTGTGATAATTAGAATATTTCTCACACCAAAACCAGTCCTGAAATTTTTCTTTTTTCTTTTTTAATAAGTCCAATGTGTACCTGGTAACATAACCCTGATTTATTTTCCAGATAATGGGGAGAAAGAAAATGATTGTGGATAAATGCAGTCTAAATGTCAGCAGTAAATTATTTGATAGGATAGTAAGCACAGACGAAATATCACTTTATAGTTAATACATTTGAGGCACAATTTTGAAGAGTGGGGCTTAGAGATTAGTAGCACTTGGATTCTAGGACCCACCAGGTATTTTTTAAAAAACAGCTCTTTGTCATAGAAGATGCCCGCTTGCTGACTAGATAATGAAGCACTTTGAATACCACAGCATGGTCTGATGTGATTGATAGTCTGTATAATGTTGTATCACTGAATTTTGTATGTCTGATTGTCTGTGGAAAAGGGACAGTAATAAAATAGTATTTGGCACATCCTCTTCCCTGGAAGGAGATCAAAGTTCATGGCTATTCTTCCTCTGGAAATGGTGCAGTCTGCTTCTGTATAAGCATTTAGGTATGTACACAGCAGTCTGGGGCTTACAAGTTCTTCAGGCAGCAAGGTGATCCTTTATAATAGTCCTAATAAGAACACATCTATAGAACTGCAGGTCATACTAGTAGAACTGCCTTTCTCTAAGACCCTTCCACACAACACAGTTACAGTGCTGTGATTCCACTTTAACTGCTGTGGCTATAACCTGTGGAATTGTAGGATTTATAGTTTAGGAACGCACTGAAGTGCTCTGGCTGAGAATTCTAAATGCCCTCCCTATACTGCCAATCCCATGATTCCATAAGATGCAGCCATGGCAGTTAAAAGTGAATCACAGTGCTGTAATTGTGCTGTGTGTGTGTGAGCCTCAGGCAAAACCCAGACAGACCTCCCTTTTGGGCTAGAACCTTCATAGTGAAGACTTCACCATGTGGGACCCTACCTGCCCTGCTCAGATTGAATTGCAAAAAGCAACTCAGCTGAGATCCAGCAACTCTTAAGTTCAAGAACACATGGGATTGACATTAGCTGTTTAAGAACCATCTCCAGGAGATGATTGGGCAGGATCTCAAAAGCTAGCATCCTTAATTGAGATAGTAGTGTACTCACTTTGTTTTGATTCAAGGAAGATTGTGTCCCAGAAGATATGCTGTTGCCAGCTAAATTCTTGGAGCATGTTTATGAGAACAATTAATTCCCTGCTAAGGTGGTTGCTCTCCTTGTATCCTCACCTTCCTTTCTTTCATTTTCTCTTATTTCCCTTGGTTAGTTGGCAAATTCTGAAGACTTGCACCACATAAGACCTTGTGGTTTTCATGTGCTGGATAAGAGCCCAGAACGTTACAAGGTGTGAAGATTTCACATATCTTTGTTTAGGTTTACTTTAATCAGACATCCTCAGTCCCTAACCCATTGCTTATATGTCAGCTTAGTAGACCAGTTAAAACAATTTATGGAGTTAACTATATGAAGTGAAAAGTTTCAGGTTTTCCAGGTAGCATCCTTTAAAATGTAATAGGTATTAACTAGGATATTTGAATAATTTCAGCTACAAGAAGGACGTGGTATGATTGCCAGTGCTAGAATAGGTTCCCAGATTTTTATTTTGTGTATCTAACATTTCATATATGGTATAAAGTATAATGTTGTTGTATCTTCTACCTGTAAAAGAGGAAGGGAAAATGCATAGCTGGCTGACAATTTTATTTTTCCTATGACAAGATACCATACAAATAGCTACCCGCAAGCCAAACAATAGCTGTTGTGTTACTACAAAAAGCAACTTTTCCTTTGCAAGTTTTGGAGGATGAGTGCAGATAGATGGCAAGAAATCCCACCTCCTCTAACAATGTGGATTTTCAACTAGGTTTTCTCAAAGGCTTATCAGGAGTCTGTCAGTGCGAAGATCAGTAAGGTTTGCAGTACACTCTGCATGGATGCCTGAAAAAAAATTGGCCAATCGCTACATTGTTTTTTAAAAGTAGTTCATTATATTGCTCATTTCGAAGACCTAGAAAAGTTACTTCTTTTTCCTTAAGGTAGAATCTTGCCACTTATCTTGACTGTCCAAACTGGCTGGCAGGGCAACGTTACTCTAATTTTTCTTTAAAACAAGGCTCCTGTGCCACTCATAGCATTGCAGGACCTGCCAGTTGCTTTCGAATCCAGCTGTACTTCAGAGTGATATGATACTCTCAAACCATTCCCAGGAAGTATGAGTGGCTGCCATGTTACCACATCATTCCTGGGTGGCTTCAGAGTAATGCATCATTTTGACGTTTGTGAGATTTGGAAGCAGAAGAGTCCTGCACTGTCCTGAGCAGTAAAAATGTTAAGTAAAATGTTACTAATTTTATTTTAAGTAAAAAAAATCATAAAAATACCTACCTACTCCCTGACACTTTGAATAGTTATGCTAAAGGTCAGCAGCTTTCTTGCAAATAAATCCTTACTTGTTATAGAAACGTAGCAACTTCCAGTTATGTTAAATATGAAAAGGAATATAGTTATCCATTCACTAGCCCCTAAAATAACTTGTGACAAGTTAGTTGAAGATGTGCGTAATATCACAGGGTCAAGCAGACATAAAATATTCCTTTCCATTAAAAAAACTGAGAAAATGATACCAAGAGAAGGAATTGCAATGGCCAGATAGTGTCCATTGTCTTATATAAAGGTATTCCTGGTGGATAGCTTTTAGAAATAATTTTGGATGAGTTAATCTGCGGACACCTTGTTTTAAACATTTTATTTATCATTTCAGAAGAAAATATTTCATAACCCAAGGCTTTTGTATCTTTTTAATTTTAATTTTTTTCCAGGAGAAAATGGGGAAAAAACTATTTTCCCCCAATTTCCTCCCATGTTTTCCCCCAAGCCTTCAGCATCTCTAGTGCAGTCCATAGCTACAGAGGTGTATTACCCAGGGTAATGGTGAGGACCTGTAATTATCCGCAAAATAATTATGGGTACTCCAGAACCATCCTAGAATTCTCAGCAATGTGAAATCATCCCATGACTAATGCAGAGTTTCAGTTGCAGACTGGTCAGTGGAAGGGTTCCCCAAAGATAGAGCTAACCTGTCCTTTTTGTTGCATTAGATGAATATAATGGACAAAACAATACCTTTTCTATATCTCATCCATTTAGACTACAGGAAGCCCCCACCTTTTGATGCACTGTTATCTGATGACTTGTTCTCATGACGCTTCCAAATTAACGACAAGTTCCATTAATTCAATAGGGATTCCACTCTTTCATTAGTTCTTCATGCCTGTGGAGGCTTGCTTGGAACCACTGCGATGTGCATACTGCTTGCAAAGCAAGCGGAGGGGCAGGGAGATGCTCAACCAGCTCAGAGACTTTGCAAAACAGTACACATGGTTGGTCCCCAGTAAGTGTCCATAAGTCCTATGCTCCCTACAGTACAGCAACTGGGTTCCGCTTTTCAGATGATTCTGTTTTCTGACAGTACTCTGGTCCCTAACCCATCAGATAAGTGGAGGAAGCCAGTATAAGCTGCCTCTACGGAAGTACAGTCTCTGACTTGATTTCCTTGTTCACAGGTTAGATGCTGTCCAGACTGTTGATGTGCTTATCAGAACCCTGATTCTTCATCTACAGATAGGCTCACTTAATCTCATTTTTCACTGTAGCTACTTGGCTCATCCTCCTGTCCACTGCAGAGGCCAGTCCTTTTGGGTAGGATAGAAAGGGAGAAAATCTAAATACATAAATGGAATTTGTCTTAAAAGTCACATCTTATTCTTTCTTTGCTGAGGCTGCTGGCGGGGTTCTGACCAGGTCAGATTTTACAGTGAATTAATGCAGTGTGAACACCCCATGAGTGATGACTTATGAAACATTTATATGATGGTATTTGAATCTTTCAGCAGTTGAATCTTCCCCAATGCCTGTGCTTGCCTTCTGTTTCCCAACAAAACACCACAGGGGCATTGTGCTGAATGAACAAATCCTTCCCCAATATTTTCTTTTTTTAATTTTGACAGGATTCAACTTGTATTTTAATGAATTCAGGTTGAGCCGTAAATTAAATTTTAATTAGAGCAAGTCCCTTTTACTAGCAATTAAGAAGGCCTCCTTGGTGGAAAACAGAGGAGCAGCTGAGCTAGATTTATGGGGGAGGGTTTTCAAGGACAAGGAGACAAAAGAGATGAAAATTTTTGCTATCATGGCCCCAAGAATTAGTGTTTGTTGTTTTGGATATTTTGAGGTTAGTCACAGGGATTATAAAAAACTAGGGATAAAAAATGTATTACAGGCATTCAACATCAGACCCTAAATGACTGTTGGAGTAGGTGTCTGAGGTTCTGCACGGTTTATTTTAAGGGGATGGAACTTCTCATGACAGCAGACCAGACACTTACTTTAACTTTGGTAATTGTTTTGGTTCTTTCATGAATTTGCAATAGAAGCAGCAGAGCCTAGTGTTACTGCAGTTGCTAGCCCGGATTTGTGGGATATCGATAATTTGGCTTTCTTCTACCATCCCTCTCCACGTTTCTGCGAAGTCCCCCGGACAAGCTCGCAGACAAGCACAGCCATTAATCACTGTAATATTCCAAACAATACAGGCTGGCCAGAAATAGCCATCCCGCCGCTTCAGGAGACCTCAAAGGCATGTACTCTATTATGTATGCACGCTACTTACAAAGAACTCCCTGCCCCGAACAGGTGGCTTGATTAGGAGAATCCTCATCTGTCAAGCACTCTGTGTTTGCATACTGTCTACTCCTTTGTCAATTCGGAACTAAATCATGCTAAATGCTGACCTTTTGGAGGCTTTGTCTCCAGCCCAAAACTCATTGTTTTTCCCAAGTACAGACTAGCCTGTGGCTACATTTTTCCCTATAAAAAACCCCTGACTTTGTGAGCTTCCTTGGATCGCTCTCAGCTTTCATCCAGCCTTGCTGCCGCTTTGCTTGGCGAGCCTTCCCCTCAGTCCCACGTACTGAGACTCTTATATCTCCGAACTTCTGCTGCAGACTACCCGGGCTTCAGGACAGGTGTAGTATCACCCAAACCAACAACTCCTCTTAAAATCCTTCTATCCCACTCCAACCTTTATTTCTTTAGTTCTCTGCGTGAGTGTGCTGCATACACTGTTTGACTGTATTTTAATAAAGATCACAATTATTATTTCAATTCTGTTTGGCCTGACCCCGTAGACATTGGGTGAAAGATCTCTCTCCATTGCCCTGCCTCTCATATTGCTAACTTGTGCTCTTGGCTAATTTCTCCAACTTATATAATTGAGAGCGCATTTAGGTGTCCCTCCCGGGACCCCCAGAAAACAGGGTAACACTAGTGAATAGCAGGATCTCATACTTGAGGTGGTATTGCTGGTCTATTGGTAAGTGACACATCAAGGAACAGGAAAGCAGGAACACATCAACATGCATAATTTGAGAACGATAAGGCTACTATGGTTTTATTATTTGCAACTGCATAGACTTGGCCTTGCAAGGATCAGTGGATCCTCCCATTGGACTAATTGCCTGCTATCTTATGGGTAGCCAAATATAGCAATGAAATGACATCTGTGTAATCCACATAGACATAAGCTGTTGTGTGGTTTTCCTCCCACTTGGGCGTGAGGCAGGCCTAACAGCGCTTAAACTGGGTTTGACCTTGTCAGCTTACACCCTAAAGGTTTCTTGAGGGGGTTCCCTAAAGAAGCAGTGATGGGCACATAGGCCCTTGCCCCTAAAAAGCTTGATCTGACCCTGTGCTACACTGCCAGTGTTGTAACAGATAGTAGCAGCTAACTACTTCATCTATTGAGAATGCAAATTATAAAATGCAACAGCCAGTGAATCTAGTTGCAGCCTATACAACATATAATCACTAATAGCCGAAGATAAAGGAAAGTGAACGAGAAGACAAATGCCACTGAAGCACTCCATGAGCTGTTTATTTGCTTCTCAGATGGACCTGAATGAAGCTTTCATTTTCAACAGCTGATCAGAGAAGATCACCCTCTTCCCTCCATGAGAAGTTACTGCTCTGATTGGCTGGTTCCTGGAGGCTCCTGAAAACAGTGCACAGTCTTCTGGGAAGGATACTGAGAGGATGGTAGAGGGGAGAAGATGACAGATCCTTGTGGTATGACTCTCCCCTGCAGCCCAAAAATGGACAGAGAGAGAAAGAGAGAGAGAAATAGAGAGAACATGAGGACATTGCATACATACAGAGTAAGAGGATAATAGAAATGTCAGCTAGAGTGGATGCAGGAGGCCTCTGATATATCCTTTGATCAGAAGTTGAATAGATGCCACTTGTATATGGGAATTAAATAGATTTCAGGGGCAGAACAGCATGGATGGCAGAGTAGACAGTCAAGGGATGGGAAATAGGATTCCTCTTCCATCCCAATCTTAAGCCACGTGTTTGTTTATTTTTCTGAAATATTTCTTTTCTGTGCTCAGTCAAAGACTCTCAAGGGGCCTGGAAACAATAAACAGAATAAAATGGTTAAGAATTAAAATAGAATAAAAACCATAAATAATACAACAGACACGGCCAGTTGCAGCAACAAAACCAAATCCATTAAATGCTAGAGAGAATAAAAAGCACTTAATTGTTGCCTACAAGCAGTGAACGTAGGTGCCTGATCAATTGAAATGTGTGAAGAGTTCTAAAAGCAAGAAATATTGTAACTAAGGAAACCCTGCCTTGTCCTCAGATGATTATTCTTGTCCTGTTGATTATATTGTTACCCCAAAATGTGAGTGCCTCAAGGGCCCACCAGTGATGCTCGTACCTCCACTCGAAAGTGGGGAATAATTAGCTCAAAATAGGAGGATTTGGAGAGGGGGGCAACTTAACGAGATATTTTCTATTGATGTTAATGGGGTCACACAGGAAAGAACCAGCTGGAGATTTGAAAAATTAACTAAAAATGTATTTTTATTAGCAAGATCCAAACAAGTACGCAAAAGTTCAAACACACATTCGCACAAGGAATAACTGAAGGAAAAGGGGGAAACGTGATAGAGGACTTTGAGGGATTTAGGCAATAATTACTTGTCTGGAGAGAGGCGAGGAGCAGCAGCAATGTGGCTTAGGTAGACAGCTAAGAACAGTTCTCATTCATGAATTGGATGGACAGCGTGATGTTCAGAATGGCGAGAGATTGCACTGGACAGCTCGAAATCAGGGGTTCCCATATCTGAAAAATATCCTGTGGGTATGGGTGTGAATTGCTCTCCCGGCTAAGTGGACAATGGGAGTTGCAACACAAACAAGTCTGGCCAGAGCTAATGGTCTTAGTGCTTAGTTGACAAAAGGGTAATGGGTGTTGTAGTAGTCGAGTATTGTGGAGAGATGGGGAAACAGTAGGGAAACGTTCAGGTACCAGGGTTAAGACAATCACAATTTGGTGGGGATTTCCCCATTTAGCTCTGAGAAGTCTGGCTTATTAGCATATGCCTATTGTCTCAAGAACAGCCACGCTATTAGCTATTAGCCTGAACATGACTTAGTTTCAGCCTAAGAGGTGGGTGCAGCTGACCTGCCTTGACATCTCATGTTTACAGTCAGTAATTTGCCTCTTCTAGTTTGACCTTTCCATCACTTCAGGTATAATTTATATCAATACCAGTTAATATAGTGCCAATTAAATAATATTTTGCCAATTAAACCATGCCAGTTGTGGGGGATGCTCAGTGCTATAGCAATACATTGACTTCCAATTTAAAATCCTTAAATTTATAGCTTTGTTGCTTGCATCTGATTGTCTGGCAGGGGCAAGGTAGCTGCAGGGCAAGGTAGCATCTTTTCAGAGTTTTACTGAGGATTTTAAGACTTCTGTGGCTTCCAGCTGATATTATTATTATTATTATTATTATTATTATTATTATTATTATTATTATTATTATTAATTTGTATCCCGCCTCTCCATATGGATCGAGGTGGCGAACATTCTTTCCATTGTAGAATTCCATCTACTTGCCAGTGCCATATTTGGTTTTTCTCCATCTGTAAACAGCTGATGTTGGAGACTTACCTGGCTGCTTTTCAATTCTATTTGTACCCTTTGGACTGAGCAGGAGACTGTTATTGGATTGGACACAGATACAACTTTGTAGATTTATCAAAGGATCACTAGAAGAAGCTTTTCTTTCTGTAAAATACAGATATATGAAATTGCCATATTCCTTCCAGTCAGCAGCATCCTGTTTCAAGAGTTCTCCTTACTCTATCTGCTGGATGTCTGTTATCTGCACTCCATCTTTCTGTCAGTTTCTTTGCTTGCTTTTGAAACAGTAGGTGGTTTTTCTGAACAGAAAGTAGCTGTTGCAGTTATGGAGCAAAGAAACCTCATTAGGAACTTTCAGTCTATTACCAGAGGATTGAATCAGGATAATGGGTTCTTATCATACCATAGACATTGATTGGCTTGCCTTGTGCTAGGATATTTGTCTTATCAGCAATATAGTCGTCACTGTCACTGCTTTCCATACTGAATTTCCTTCTGACCTCACTGTATATGGTCCCACTCACAACTGTGTATACTGTTCTGGATAGCGTTTTATACCTCTGATATAGTGGATCATAGTTCATAAATGGTCATGCTTCAATAACTTAGTTGTTCTTTAAAGTGCCATGCAACTCTGTTGTTTTTGCAGCAACTGAGTAACACAACTGCCCCTTTGAAAATGCCCTTTTTTGGTGGTCCTTCACACATAGTCCATTTGAAGTTTGAGTAGTTTGAGTGGAACCAGACCTTCCTTGTGGGTTCTGTGATTTGCACACATGGATTGTTCTGTGCCTCCTCAAAGCACTTTAGGACTTTGTGATTTTTTTGCTTGAAAATACTTCATCATCCACTAAAAAGGAACTACAAATCAGAAATCAGCAATTAGCTCAACAGAATAAGGCAAACACGGTACTGATGGGTCAAAATGCCACATATTCACAGTACCATTATATATATACCAATTATTGCAGCAGATCCCATGACAAGTTACCTGGAGGAGGTGTGCCATTTTCCTTGCAATTAGCATAATTAATGAATTATTACCATCTGTCATAAAAATTATTGCTTAACAACTCCAGCCTGTTGGCTGGTATTTGGCTTGTTAGTTTCTCCATGAGTTCCAGTAATCATAGTTTATTCCACCATTTGGCAATCAGTTGGGTTTTTTTTTGTAGTTGATGCAGTCCAACAAAAAGAAAGTAGATTTTGATGGTGTAATTGCTCGCTTATCTCCCCAATCTCATATATTGAGTTAATAACACCAATTCTGGCAGTAGTCTTTGTTGGTTCTAATTTTACTTGGAGTATGAAAGACTATTGACCAAAATTGCTGTGTGTGTGTGGGGAGGGTATATACATATATATGCTCACACATTCATATCTTTGCCACCATCTGGCATAAGTAAAGCTTGGCCAGACATGTATAGTTTATAAAGGCATTTTCTGTAACTTACTTGACCTTAAAAGAATCATAATTGTCCTTTCACATCATAATGCTGATTATATTATTTTCAGATTTGATTTCCATCCTTTATCATACTGGGTATTCGTAAGAATGCTATATGTATACTTGCTAGACCTTTCAAGCTATCGTTTTCTGTTTCAAAACCCTTGTTTCAAATTGCACTAAAATCCTTTGCTTTGGTTTCAGATTTATGATGAGGTGAAAGGTATATAACTTGCTAAGACAGAAACCATGGGAGATCAGGTGTAACTCCTGACAGTTTTTCTTTAGTCTTCTCCTTCCATTTTTTTTTTTTTTGTATTCTCCCATTATACAGATCTTTTAATCCTCCTGTACCTTTAGACTCCTACATACTGGGTTGTGTTCTCTCATCAGCTTTAATTAAAAATGAGTAGCTTATAACAGGAGTCAAACGAGAAGGTGTAAGTGTTCTTTATGACAGTTCCCACCCATAAAAGCTGTATTTAAAATGTTTTTTGTTGTTAGTTACTGTCAAGTTAACTTTGAGTTGAGAGACTTCCAACATTGCATGAGAGACCTCCAGCAAGACAATTCGTTATTAACAGCCTTGTGAAGATCTTGCAGACCCAGGGCTGTAGCTTCCTTGATTGAGTCTATCCACCTATAGTGCAGTCTTTGGCCATTTTTGCACTATTGCCCCATCCCAGCATAGGGGGCGTGTTGAAGCTAGTCTACCACGCGTGCTATCACACAGTGTTGTCACAGTCCCACTCCTGTCGCATCCCCAGCTGTCACGGTCATGTGTTATACTATTACCAGGAAAAATCCAGTAATAGGCTCCTTTTGTGCAACGATTGTGTCAGCTGGGGCCATGTGAGAAGGGTGGAAATGCTGTCAAAGTGCCTCCTTCCTCAGTGCAGTGCTGGAGGAGGCTGACTGTGCTGCAGAAGGAGGAAGCATGTCCTGAATGCTACCATCCACTGGCAGCTGGCTAGGTGCAGAGGGAAAATGTGCCATGTCATTTCATGATATGGCTAAAGTAGGATAGCAGCAGCAGAGCATCAAAACATCTCTGTTCACAGAGATTGCTATGTGAATCTCCTTCTGTTTTTTCTTCTCTACATCCTTGGTCTTCTTTTCATTTTGGTCATTATTTGGTATGGGATATATTTCCCCTCCCACATATTTTTCTCTTTTATCTTAATGTGGGCTTTTAAGTCCAGAGCATTGAACACATCTGTTCACAGCTTCAAAAGCTATTTTTATGAACTTTAGTATATTTAGGTCTAAAATTCTGAGTTATTTCAGACCATTCTGGAGCTAACCAGCATCTTTTGACTGGAACCTCTCCAGACCTAGTGACCATAGCAGATAAGGTTTGCGTTCTTCACTTCCATTCTTTGTTGTCTTTCACCACCACATCTGCACTGGGCACTTTCCCTGCCTTTTCATGATTGTTCTGATAAATAGTTGGGCATTCCCTCCTACATTTTTATTCAATGATCTCTCTTCTCTTCTCTGTCTAGTATACCTCTTCCTATGAGTTTTGTATTTTATTTTCCTCTTTTCCATCAGCATCCTTCATTTTTTCCAGAAAGCTGTGACCTCTGATGCCTTATTTGAAAAGTATGTCATGTATGTGGGAAACACCCCTTCTACAAGAAGGCCCCTGTTGTTTGTTGTGCCTTGAAGAAGTACACTTAATCATTTCATGTCTTCACTGTCAAGCATTTACTAAACAAACAAAGTGTCATGGACATGCTTTCTTTTGGTCCATTTGAGCTTTTACCTGTCAAGTAGCTTGAGTAGAATGAGATATTACAGAAGATGTAGAGTTGCAGCAGCATCTATTGTGTCTCCTAATTTTTTTGCCACTTGTGATATGTCTGATCAAACTTACTGCATGATAAGACACCATCAGGCTTTAAATGTTCACACACCCTACTCCATGTCATTGTTAGCTGCTGCTGGTAAAGATGGAGAAACTCCTCATGTGATGTCATATCCTGCAAAGACAGAAGGCCTAGCTATGGGGTGCTCTTTTCAGTGGCAGTCCCTTATGCTGTGAAGCTAATTCATCTAGCATGTGGGTACCATCTTGGTTGTTTCACTGTGTTGTTCTCGGTGGTTTCATATAATATCTGATATGCCACTGCGGGTTAATTCAGTACTGTAGACCCTCAAGCAGCCGCTAGAATATTGAGCAACATGCTGTCTGGGTTTTTCAACCTCCTTCCAACATCAAAACCTTTGCTTAAGCTGGGTTACTATGTCTTAGAACAGAGAGTACTGCAGGAGGGATTACTGCCCCCACTCCCAAGAGCTTAGATTCTTGGTAGTAGCAGCCAAAAAAGGAAAAGAGAAGAAAACCCAGAAAAACAAGAATTGAGATTTTGTTGATAACAGTTGGCAGAGGTGTTCAGAGGAGTGCCTGTTAGCCA
Organism: Ctenosaura bakeri; assembly: GCA_948474755.1. Lineage (NCBI taxonomy): Eukaryota > Metazoa > Chordata > Lepidosauria > Squamata > Iguanidae > Ctenosaura > Ctenosaura bakeri. The sequence continues at coordinate 43,016 of CAOLHI010001059.1, forward strand.
TTGGGACTTACGTAACCTTTATGAAAGAAAATTATCTTGTGCCAGCCTATTCTGGGGTACCAGCTGTGGGGCAGTAAGCCAGCCTGTATTTGCTTGTGTTTCTTGGTAGCTGCCCTTTAAACCAGATGGAGAAACAGATCTAGGCAAAAGGCACCAGTGTGACAGAGACAGCTAATTAGTTGGGAGCATGGGGAGTAGGAAATGTGTCTGTGGCAGAATAGTTTGTGGTTAAGCAATAAGGATAATTTCTTTCCTTTCTAGCTATTGGAACTAGGGGGGGGAGTCTGTGTTGAATCCAGAATATTTTTAACTCTTTCTGAAAACCTTTTGAAGTCTCTTGTATCTGTATGCTTTCACCCTTATCTGCAAGAGGAAATACACAATTTGTGTGTCCTTCCCCTAGTTGAGGTGCGTTTTGGATAATCCAAACTGTCTCATAGGAAGGATAGTGTTTTGGAGGAAAGAACGGAGAAGCTGAAAGGCAGCAATTCAGTTGATGAGTCTGTAACTAGTTTTCATTGTGTTAACCATTTGATGGAATTTGAATTTGGTTTTCTCATGAGCTGCAACTTAAGGTTTTAGAATATGTTTGGAAGGTACAGGGAAAATGCAACGAATATGCACAGACCTATTATTTCTTGAGCCAACTAATAATTTTCATGCTGTTGATTCCACACATATTAGAGTTCTCTACACAATATTGAAATTACGTACTCTTCAGAGCTCCCTGGACCTAGAGCTAAAATATTCCAAATTCTGGCAAAAATCCTATATTGGAATTAGAATATCCAAGTATACAAATGACTTACTCCGGGCATAGACTTTGACAATAGCCTTACTCAGACATGACTGTCAGTTCGTTCTTTTCCCTTGTCTAGCGCACACCTACAGGTATCATACAAATCTGAATTACTGTCATTTTCTCTGCTTCCATCTCTTAAAGTTAAGGCTGGATGCAAGTTGATCTACACTCTAAATCCTGATAAACTCATTTTTCTGTGTATTGCTGAAGGAACACTGAGCGCAGCATTCCTGCTGACAAGTTATAACACTTCATTGACCAACTATCTTGCCTAATGAACTTCCCCACCTCTATCCAGTCACTTCATTTATTGATCAGCTGCACAATCAACAGAAGTTCCTTCTAATTTGTCTCTAAGAGAGCTACTATTGATCTACTACATTATAGAATCATCATTATAATTATGGTAAATCTCTTCCTTTTTCTTCCTAGATGTGTTTTGCACGTACAGTTTTAGTTTGTTTTCTTGCTTGAATCAACAGTAACTTATTTGCCAATGAATTAACTTCTCAGCTAGCTCTGCCACTTGGTTGAAATCCAACCAACCACCTGCTAGCACTTCATGATTAACCATAACTTTCGACCAAGCTCAGTGCTCCCCTCAGCATTCAAGTTGTCTTTCTCTGCCCTGCCCATCAGTCAGGATTCTGATTTTTGAAGACTTAATTTCTCCTTTTCTCTGTCTAGTTCTCTTGCCCTGGTTCCTAATTCCCTCTGGTCCAAAAATGTACCTCTGACACCAGTTTCTTTTTCTCTTATTCTTCTTCGACAATCTTTTGGGTTTGTGCTATTTTCCCATTAGTTTGCTTCACTTCTGTTTCTGTCCCATACTCTTCCTAATGGAAGCATCCCTCTTCTTGCTGCTTTCTTTGGAATTTATCATTAAAGGCAAGAAAATGTTATACGCATGTCTGCAACCTGTTCAGCTTGTTGGAACCCTGTCTCTTTATGTCCTGTACAACAGTAGGATCGCAGTATTTTAATAATGCCATTATTGCTACAATTTGAATAACCCCTCTTTTTATCTTCTTTGCTTCTAATCATAATACCAACAAACCCAAGGACAATAGGGGGATTCTTTCTTAATCTTTTCATTTTTACAACATTCAGATTTTTGTCTTTTGCTTTTTCATCTCTGATTCTTAATTCTTTTTCTTTTTCTTACCCAGAGTCTCAATCATGCATCCTTCATATTACAATGCATCCTTCATATTACAATTAGAAACATGAATCTGTCTTGTTCTGGGTCAAAATATTGGCCCAACTAATTCAGGATTGTCTGTTGACAGGCAATGGCTTTCTTTTTTTTTTTTTTAATTTTATTAAACTATAACACAAAAACAAACGAAAAATAAAACACCATGTGTTATACATAATAGTGAATTAAAAAACTAACAAACAAACAAAACAAAACAAAAAAATTTTTTCCTTCTTTTAAACAATGCAAACTTATATTATTGTTTTTCCCTTCCCCTAAAATCATAAACTTGTTCAGCTTGTTCCATTCATACAACTTATACATTTTTGTTACGTATCTTCAATTCTTATTTTCATTATATTCATTTTTATTATTATACTTTCACTCTTAATTCAATATTTTTCACTCCCATTTAATCTCTTACTATTATTAAAAAAAAAAAAACCCACCCCCCAGAGCCAACTTTTTATTTAATTCACTTTCCAAAATTGCCATTCTTCTTTTAACAGGGTAGCATTACCATCTCTTTTCAGAACTTTTTCTAAAAATATTTTCCAAATTTCTTCAAAATCATTTGTTTTTACCAAACCTTTCATAAACCTAATTCTACATGTTAGTTTATCATTAATTGCAATTTTCCACACTTCTTTATACCATTCTTCTATTTGAAATTTTTCATTTGTCTTCCATTTTTTTGCTATTATTAATCTCGCTGCAGTTAACAAATTTGTTATTAATTCTTTCTTTGCCTGAGTACACTCTACCTTATTATATATGGACAACAACGCTATATTTGGACATACTGGTATTTCTAATCCTATAATCTCTTTTATCTCTTTAAAAACCTTTTGCCAAAATTCCTTTATCTTGTTGCAATTCCACCACATATGCATATATGTACCAATTTCTTGACATCCTCTCCAACACAATCTTGAATATTTCTCATCTATTTGATTTAATTTCACTGGAGTCAAGTACCATTTCCAAACTATTTTATAATAATTCTCTTTTATTCTTATTGATAATTTTTTTAAATGGCGTTGTTCCCAAATTTTTCTCCATTCTTGTATATCTATAGTTTGTACTGTCTCTTCCTCCCATATTTTTCTAAGATAATCCTCTTCTTGCTCTTTTGCTAATATTTTATATATTTCACTTGTTGTACCTTTTAGTATTTCATTTTCTTGCATATTTTCTCTTTGAATAATAATTTGTTCAAATTTAGTGTATTCTTTAAAATCCTTAACATATCTTTTCATACTCTTTGTCCATTGCTCTAGTTGTATATAGTTTAACCAAGATATCTTAGTTTCCTGCAATCTCTCTTTCATTCTTTCTTTATTTATCATTATTTTCATCCAATCTTTTAATCTATATATTTTTTGTTTTTTTATTTCTTTCTCTATTATTTCTCTTAAATTTATTGGAAATTTTTCCATCATTACTATCGGAGTTAATATTGATATATTCGGTATCAATTTTCTTTTATTTTTCTTCCATATTTCTATTATATTTTTTATAAAAGGATTTTCTATTTTTTCCATTTCTTTCTTTGAAAAATCCCTAAAAAATATATTCTCTAATTTCATCTCAATATTCTTATCTTCTGTCTCTAACCAATCTAAATCGCCGTTTCCTGAAACTCCATCCATGATATATCTCAATTGATTTGCATAATAATACCATTTTAAATTTGGAAGTCCCAGGCCACCTTCTTTTTGACTTTTATACCAATATTTCTTGTTAATCCTCGATTTCTTATTTCCATTACAAAAATTATTTAATATCTTTTGCCACTCCTTTAACTCTTCCTCTGATACTTTTATTGGTAACATTCTAAACAAAAAATTAATTTTAGGTAAAATTTTCATTTTTACCACTGCTATTCTACCAAACCACGATAACTTTATATTTTTATAATCCTCTAATTTCCGTTTAATTTCTAATCTTAATTTCTGGAAATTTTTTTCTTGTAGTCCTTGTAAATTTTTTGTAATATCTATTCCTAAATATTTGATTCTTTTACTTTAAGTAATCCTCTTTTGCTACTTATAAATTTTTGTACTTCTTCTTTAGTATAATTAAATAACATTATTTCTGATTTGGCCCAATTTATTTTCAATCCTGTCTTCTCCCCAAACTCTTTTAAATGTTTATCTATTCTATCTATCTTTTCAACCGGATCTTTAATTGTCAACAATGTATCATCTGCAAATAAGCTTATTTTATTTTTCTCCTTAGCTCCAATTCCTTCCAAATTCTCATCATTTCTTATCACATTCGCTAATATTTCTATAACTATTGCAAATAAAACTGGAGATAATGGACATCCTTGTCTCGTTCCTCTTGTTATTTGAATCTGATCTGTAAATCCATCATTTACCATCACAACAGATGTATTATATGAATATAATTGATTTATTAACCCTTTAAATCTTTCTCCTAATCCTATTTTATTTAAAATTGTTTTTACCGCCGGCCATTCCACACAATCAAAGGCTTTAAATATATCTAACGCTAAAATTCCTGCTTTTTGTTTTTCTCTATCCATTATATTTATTTTATTTATCGTTTTCCCTATTAAATTTGCCATCTGTCTTCCTTGAATAAAACCACATTGATCTTTATGTATATATTTATAAATAAATTTATTTAACCTCTTCGCCATTATTGCTGTCAAAATTTTTGCATCTTGGTTTATTAAAGATATTGGTCTATAAGAACCTGGATCCATAGGATCCTTATTTGGTTTTAAAATTAATATTATTAATGACTGCTTCCATGATAATGGAATTTTTCCACCCCTTAATATACTATTATATAACCCTTTTAGTTTAGGGATTAAACCTTTTTTAAATGTTTTATAGTATTCTGGACCTAATCCATCCAATCCTGGTGATTTTCCTCCTTTTAAGTTATTTATTACTTCTTCTATTTCTTCTTCTGATATCATTTCTTCCATCAATCCTTTATCTTGTTCTGTTAATCTTACTTTCCAATTTTTATTAATATAGTCCTCTATATTCTCTACAGATTTATCTTCTGCTAAATACAATTCTCGATAAAATTCCTCAAATATTTTTAATTTCTCTTTCATCAGCCTTTTTTCTTTACCAAATTTATCTTTTACTACGCCAATCATATTTCTAATTTTTTTTGATTGTACTGATTTAGCCAGCATTTTAGAATTTTTATTGCTATATTCAAAGTATTCCCTTTTCAAATATATTAAGTTTTTCTGAACTTCATCCATTTCTATCTTTTCTAATTCATCTCTTTTGGCTTGTAATATTATTAATTTCTGTTTAGTTCTATCTATTATATAATCATTCTCTAGTTCTTTTATTTCTTTTTCTAATTTCAATTTTTTTTCTCCTAATTGTCTCTTTAATTTGCTTGATTCTTTAATACATAATCCTCTTACCACTGCCTTCATTGTATCCCATAATACATCTTGTGTTACTTCCTTATTGTTTATATCCCAAATTTCTTGCCATTCCTTCTCTATTTTATTTACTATCTCCTTATAATTAAGTAACTTAATATCCAATCTCCATCTTTTTGCTTCTCTATAATTCCTTTTCATGGTTATATCCAAATTCATCAAAGCATGGTCTGTCACTTTTATTGTTTCTATCTCTGTATATATTAATCTAGGTATCATATTCTATGGAAGCAATGGCTTTCAATGGCTTTCTGGGTTTCAGAAGACTTTCCAAGCCTTATCTTGTGATACAGAAAATTGAGATTGGGATTTCTGCTTGCAGAAATCATATGCTTTACCACTGAGCATTGCCCCATCTTCAGAGAGCCCAATAAAATTTAAGCTTTCTTATTTTTCACCCTTCTCACATTTGGTCTACAGAACAGAATCAAAAGTTACCTGCCAAAATGATTACTTTCTTCTCTGAATGTCAGTGTTTTTCATCTCTACAGTGCAGGTATATGTTGGTGACTCTGATTTTCTGCAACCACAGAAAGCATACATGCATCAGTGGAAATGAAATAACTTCTGTGATATCTATTGGAATCTAATTAATTTAGATTAATTACTGCCCTGGATTCCACAATATCAAACAGCCAAGTTAGGCTAATACTGAGGACCAGTGAAGCAGGGTCATTTTCATTAGGAAGAACAGTGTTTAATCAGTTAAGCAGTCAAGGAAATAACTACATACTCTATCCTTTTCTAGTTCCTCTACATAAAGAGTGCTTTTTGTAAATCTCAAGCAGTATTCTGGTATAAAATAATTTCTTGACAGTAGTGATATGCTGTGTTTTATATGCTGTGTGATATGTTTTATATGCTGTGTGATATGCTTCTGTTTATCAGGAGTTTATTACAACATTGTTCTTAAATGAAATATTCCTAAATAAAGCCCTGGACTAGGTTACTATACTGTCTACTGTCATGGCAAAAGTATGGTTTGGTTGTTGTGATAATAGTTGTGACTAGGAAAAGCACAGTTATTATATGAAATACTGAATCTTTGCATGTTTGTGAAAGAGCCCTAGCAACTCAGTAAAGGATTTTGGCTATGGTAATGGGAGGTGTGCAAACAGAGAAGCGCTGCAGAAGTTGGAAATGAGACTTTGTCAGTGCTGTTGTTGCCATCATTGCAGAAGCTTGAGCAGAGTCTACCTTCTGGCCTGAAAATGGTAAGTAAATAAAACATGAGCTATCACCAAACCTCCTCCATGTGTTTTTATGTATTTCTGGCAAATGAGGATGCTCACAACAGAAGAAATCCCATAGAGCTGTAGTAGTAGTTTGGTCTGCCCCATGTGTCAAAATTTTGGAGAGACCTCTCTTTCTTTTAAGGGGTTGCATCAGTTTGGAAAAGAAGAAACATTGCCTTTCTTCAAATACAGCTTTGCATTCTGAACCAAAATGCGTCTGCTGATTTGTACCTAGGACTGCCAAACATTAACCCAGAGAGCATATGTTTGTTTTATAATTTTTTAATTTAAGTGCAGCTTAAGAAGAAGACCACTCAACCAGGCTGTCTAATGACTCTTCTTTCTAACCTGTCAGAAAGACTTGTTCTTTCTAACCTGTCAGAAATACTTGTTTGCACTGCCTGTCTTCCGTAGAATAGGCAGAGAGATTGCTGGAACAGTAGACTGAGGCTTTATCTGGCTTCACCTTTTTAGTTACTTTAGGCATTTTACAAATGATGGACACATGACTTCCAGATCAACACTTGACAATGCTAATTGAACCCCTTTTGCATTCATTAAAAACTTTGGCAGCAAGGGGATAAGCTTGTCTGTATACAGAGGGACATATTTCTGTGTAACTGTAATTGCATTGTGAGGCACCGTAAGTAAGGGAGATAGATAGCTGAAGTGTTTGGCAATAGTTGTGGGTTTTGAAAGCTAGCTGAAGTACCATGAGCAAAATGGATAGCTGAATTCAATGTCTGAGTATGTTTGGAGGAAGTAAAGCCAGGGGCAGGGGGAATCAAACAGTAATGATAGAACCAGCTTCTGAAAACTGCTGTCAGAAATTTCTAAGATCAGTTCATACTCTTCTTAAATTCTGTTAGGTTCCTTGATATAAAATCCTTGTAAAAATTAGGGGTGGGTGGGTTTCCTGATACTTAAGTGCTGCTTGGATTTATCTGGTGCCTTTGAAAATTCTTTGCACGTCTTTGAAAATTCTGCCTCTAGAGTTTATTGCCATAACCAGAAATAACTTTCTGAGCTTCAGTTTTCTGAAACGCTGCTAGCTGTTGAGTTTGAGGCCCAAGGGACAGAGCAGCAGGGACATTTCTTGTTTGGGTTGTCATTTTATAAAATCAACAGTTATGAGATGTGTTGGTTCTGCCTAGAAAGACTGTCTTGAGCTTTTTTTATTTTCACACAATTCTTGTTATTTGTTTGATTATTGTTTCATCTGCCTTGGAAAAGAAACTGTAGATCCCTGAAACAGCTGGGAAGATTCTTTCTCTCCTACAGTCTCTAGGAGGTGTCAGTTTGCTTGTCAGAAAAGTGTGTGTCCTTCTTTTCTTGCTGTACCTTTAAAAATGTGCTTGTTGTTCAAGGGATCTCATAGTAAGGATTGTGTTTTCCCCTTATTTCTAATGAACACAGCAAGTCAAAATTAGACAAAGAAACAAAGAAATCACACTAGAAGTCTGCATAAAGATTGCAGGTTTAAAATTAATATTATTAACATGTGTTAGCTACTAAGTAACAGTGTCTTCAAAACCAGGAGGGATGATGTACAAATATGTAAACCTGCTGTGTATCATCCATCTAGCTAAGTACTAATTGGGAACAGTTTACTCATCAGCTCAGATATGACTGTGTAGTAACTCTTAGATCCTTTAACTCAGAGTGAGGACACTTTAAGATGAAGGACCATATGGCCTTCACCTATGGAACAGATGACATCGGTTATGTGTGGCCACAGCTGGACATCACTGGCTCCCCCACCAAACTGTGTTGGGAATACAAGGTGAAAGTAAGGGTGAGCAGTTCCAGATGTGTGACCTGCATTGCTCAATTTCCACACTGGGAAAGTAGATGGGGAAAGGAGATCATTTTATTATCTGTGATTATTGATCAGAAATAACACAAAGATTCGTTCGTTCATTCATTCCCCACCCCCGTACCCAATGTGTTTTCCTAGTGAAGGTCTGAGAAAAGAAAGGGCTTGTGAAGACAGAGGGGCTTCTGTCTGTAGACTCTCTGTAGATTGGATTCTGGACTGACCGTGGCAAGCTTCAGACCACCTGTGGACCAGAGTTTCTCCTCCATTGCTTTCAGATAGTAGAGGTTGCATGTATTGCACATCAGGCAATCTGCATGTAAGATGAGTGATCAGCCACTAAGCACAGACCATGGCCAGGTTTTCTCTGACATGTGAATATAAGTGGGGCACATTTAAACCTGTGGAATATTTAGGAATTTTGAGATAGTACGAAACTGGAAGGCATATAGATGTTCAGCAGAGTGAAAGTCAGGGGATCTAGTAAATCCACAGCTATAGATTGTTTACTTTGTTTCCATTCCTTCTACATTTTAACTACTAAAGGTGAACTCTGCCCTCAGCTGCTGCATGCTATGGAAATGGGACCAGAATGGCCCACATGAAGTGATAGTATGTGATACCATTGTTTCTTGGGAGCATATTATAGGAAATGCCACCAGGAAACAGTAGCATATGATCACATACTGTTATTTCCCAGGGATGTTCTGGTCCCATTTTCAAAGAGCACAGAAGACATCCTTCCTAGCCATCTGGAGTAACCCTTTTCTTTAATGTAATTTTAAAAAGAAGAAAACAAAAAAGCTCTCAGACTACTTCATAATGACATTTACCCGGTTAACTACATGCATGCATACACACAGATATATCCAAAGGCCATTCAGATTACCCATTCTCTGCTAGGAGTACCCTAAATTTCTTTTCCTCCAAGTTTGTTTGAAAGAAAAGACTTGAGGAGGGTGAGCTCTTTTCATGTGGCCGGGTGGCTGCTTCTTGTTGCTTTCATTCCATGTTTGTATTAATCAGGCAGCTAGCTCCTGTTGTTGTCACAAAACCAAGTGATACGTTTCAAACCAGTGGTGCAAATTTTCATTTATATCAGTCGTACAGTCAAGAATAAACTATTAAAAATGTTTCTTCCCCAGAAGGTAAGAGTAAAAGAGTATCTGTGCATTTTTCATTGATTTTTCACACAGTGGAATTTCTTTGTGTGAAATTTCTTCCCTCAAAAAGTGTTGTTCAATGCAAAACTATTGGGTTTGGTGCAAAAGCCAATGTTGTTGAACAAAAAAAAAAAAAAATCTCAGAGAAATCTTAAAAACAAAAAAATGCCTCATGGTCTTTAAAACAACCTGTCAAGGTAATGGTCTATGTGTTGAAAGATCCTTTCCTTTTAAGGTTGAGAAAGTTTGTGTGTACTCTTTACATTTTTTTAAAATATAGAATTGGTCTACACATTTTCAGTGGCAAATGCAGGTCTGAGAACCCAGGATGCAAGTTTTCTACTACAGAGAAGAGATGGTGAATGTGATTTGCATTTCAGTTCAGTTTCATATCTTACTGTTTCAGTACTAATCTTCACATGCTAGTGTCCTCCTAGTATTGGAACATGGAATTTACCCCCGTCCCCATTCTCTCCTCACTTTCTCAATGCTAAATTTGTACAATTGCCTCTCTGTTGTTCTACGTATCTCAGTACATCCATTCCAAACCACTGCCATGTAGACAGGAACACATCAGAAACTGAGTTTCTTCTAATTTCACAAATTTATGGGATTTCCCCACCCTTCAGGGGGATTTACCAGATCTGTAATTCATTACACTCTGGATTACCTATCTATCCCGGTAGCATATCCCAGATTTATTTTTCAACTCATTTTCATTCAATTCTTTGTTCCTTTATTTCCCGTAGTTCTCAGAATCCATTTAAAAAAATGTTTTCAGGGTTTGTTTCAGGATAATATGGCCACCTGCATCCTTCACTGTATTTTTAAAAGTTGGATGACTGTATGCTTGAACATACATATCCTTCCTTCCTTCCTTCCTTCCTTCCTTCCTTCCTTCCTTTCCTTCCTTCCTTCCTTCCTTCTTTAATAGTGTCACCTTTTTCTTAAAAGTCATTGGGATGTATGAAATCACACTGAAGTTTGAGGAGCTGTTGAATTTTATTGTCTGTTATTAGATTTCCTCCAGTGCAAAAGGATAATGATTATTTGTCTTTTGACTAGTACTGAAATATCCAACCATAGCGATCCTTGCTTTTTAAATCATATCTCCTATAGAAGATAGCCCAAGAAGCAGAATCTGTCTTTTGGTTAGCACTGAAATATCCAACCACAGTGATTCTTGCTTTTTAATTCATATCTCCTGTAGAAAATAGCCCAAGAAGCAGAATCCAAGGTGGGGCTAGGTAGGGGGGAGCAGATTAAATTCTCATTGGCTCCCACTGAGTTTTAGTGAGACAAAACAAGTGAGCTATTGTTGACAAGAGTGTTGGAGGATCAGCAGAGGCTGTTATGGTCGCCCAAGAAGCTGAATTCAGTGGAGGCAGGCTGAGTCACACAAATGTTGATCTGTAGTAGAGGCCTTTGTTATCTGTTCATCATTCATCATCACCAAGCAGCAAATTGATTCTCTAAGCAGTGGACCACTAATGATTTCAGACATCTGTCTCAAAGACTTCCTATAATATATTTCCTGCCCTGTATACTTCTCTTTGTAATGGCAGACATTTTGTAGTAATAATCAAAATTTCCCTGTACCTTTCATTATATGAATGACTTACTAATGTGTTTACAAGGTATGACTTGATTTGCTGGGAAGTTTAGCTAATAATGTGTTAATAACTCATGTTAACCTTGCCTGCTGACATTTATATATTCTGACTAAAAGAGAGTTGGTTTTTTAAAATTGTAACATATTTAATAGTTTGCTTCAAAACAAGTCTGGCTGCCACAGTGCATCTATCATCCTGAAATCATAGCATACCGTAGTTTTTGAACTCCTTGTAGCAATGCCAAAAAAGAAGGAAGGAGCACATGACCCCATTGCTCTGATGAACTGTGCTTCAGATTTTAGTGCTATGTTCAAACATGATCACTGACTCAAGGTGCTAAACTGTTCTGAATTCAAATATTTTTCTTTAACTAGCTTCTCAATATGATGTCAACCTCTTTAACAGCTTCATCTTTTGTCATTCTTGTATACCTGTTCCGTCTTTCTCTGGTTTTTCCTTTTAAACATTATCTATTGAGTCCTAAAATGCTAATATATTTTTGGGATATTTGATATGATTTGAGGTGCCTCCCTGCTGGAGTAGCATTATCTGAGACTGATTTGCAGTAATACAAACCTATGAATTCACAACAGCCACAAAAATAACAATACATTGTCAGATGTTGAAATATAGTAGTATATTGTTGGGTGTTGGGAAAATATTATATAATAGTGATGAACAATAGTCCTGTTTGTGGTGTTTTTTAAACCCCTCCCTTCAATGCAAGTTAGATTGCTCCTTGTATTTTAAAAAATGAAGTCATCTTTACTTTCCTTGCAGTGAGCACATTAAGCTTACTACTGCTAAATGCTCTCAATTTAATGGCAGAGAATTTAGTGCTGCACTTTGAACATTGTACTAAAATAAATGTATTGTGAAGGCTCCACTCTGCAAATGAAGACAATGGCTATTGGTAATCTTTGTACTCCACAGGATAATTGTGCTTGCAAGAAAAAGGGGAAAAAGGACAAACGGGCTCAAAATTAGAAAATGTCCTCATCCCTTTAGGATTTCTTGATATATTGCTCTCTTCCTTCTCACAAAGAAATCACCTATGTTTTAGAGAAAAGAGTTCTATTTTAGTGCAGAGTGCAAAACATTAGAATGATACTTCCTGTAAACCTCTTTAGTGCACACTTCTTCAGACTTTACTTTTTGTCCTTCAGTGCTTGCTCATTTAATCTGATAAATTACTCATCCTTATTTTATCCTAAGAATATCTTTGAAAAATGTTATTAGGTGCATTTATTTGCACCAGAATGCAGAAGCTTCCCTTCCAAGCCATCTTCACCAGTGGATGCAGATGCCATAGAAGAGTCAATGATATTTGTTGTGCATGGATGTGAGTAAGCAGAGGTAGATGATGAACAGATTGTTTACTTGTAACTGGTTCCTAAGTAGTCATCTGTACTTTCACATAAATGGGTTCTTGCACCTCTACAGAAATTCAGTAGGAATGTTCTAGAGCCTAGTAGCTTGGTGGGAACCCTGTCTCTTCCCCATCTATCATGCATGTTCAAGCTCACCAAGCTACTCCTCAGTTTCAAAGTCTACCAAAGAATAAACAGAAACCTGAACCAGAGGAGAGGCAGTGTTGTTTGTGTGAGGGCACAGATGACTACTCAGAGAACCACAGTTACAGGCAAGCAATCTGTTCTTCTTCTTCATGGTCTCTGTGCCTCACAGAGATGGGTGACTGTGCAGCTTATCAATGAGAGGTGGGTCAGGTCACTGGAGAACAGAAGAAAGAACAGTGTGACCAAATCAGGCATCTGCCCTTGCCCTGCAATCTAGTCTGTAGTGTTACATAAACATAGAAGTTTAAGACTACATTGCTGCTTTAGAAAGGCCAAGCAAAAGTGTGCCCCAAAGTAAAACTGCAGAAGAAGCTGTAGCTTTAGAGTGCACCTTAAGACCTTCAGGGACAGGCTGTTTAACAGTTCTGCAGGAAAGTCTTGTATTTCCACCACCCACTTTGATAGCCACTGGGAGGATACCTATTGTCATTTTATGGCTGCTCTGTAACAAAACAAACAAACAAACAAAAATCTATTCAAACATCAGAAAGAAGCTGTGTGCTGTACACAGAAGGTTAATGCCCAATGGACATCCAAACAAGGAAGAGCTTTCTCTACAGGTGATGTTGACTTTGGCATGAAGGTAGGTAAGACAATGTTCTCCTTCAGATGAAACTGAGAAACCACTTATTGAAACAAGGTAACATCCAAATGGAGGACAACTTTGTCAGAGGGAATGAAAGCAAAGGTTCATCACATTGAGCAATAGCAATAGCATCTGTAGTTCTATACCCGCTTATCAGCTAAGTGCTCTCTAAGTGGTTTACAATGTCTTAGCTAAGTGCCCCCAACAAGCTGGGTACTCATTTTACTGACCTGCAGAAGGATGGAAGACTGAGTCAACCTGGAGCCCTGCAGGATCAAACTTACAACATTGTGGCTGCAGTACTGGCATTTAACCACTGCGCCACCAGCGCTGCAAGCTCATTCGCCCATCTTGCAGAAGTGATAGCAACAAGAAAGGCTGCTTTCTTCAGGGTCAAGAGATACTCATCTGTGTATGGAAAAGGCTTGAAAGTTTTGTGTATCATTTGGGAAAGAAGCAATGATGGAGACAAAGGTGGCATTGGAGGCAAAATAGGTGGGCACAGATATGCTAAGTACTCTTAAGTACAGATGTGCTAGATACTTGAGAAATCTCAAGTAGTGACACTGGTGCCATACAGAGACTTATTCTGAATCTGTCAAGCAAGATAGATTTTTTTTTCTTTTTCTCCTTCTTTTACTTTGAACCAAAGTAAAAGTGCCAAAGTGTGCCAAAAGTGCCAAAGTGCCAAAAAAACCAAAGTGCCCTATGAGCTTTGCCTGGATTTAGAATGAGCAGAGCAGAAGATCTTTGAGTCATGTGTCAGAGGAATTGGTGGTAAGGTATCTCCTACTTCTTCTTCGTGGTCTCTGTGCCTTCATACACTAGGAGCTTTAGCGCCTGCGCGGTAGCGTTCGGAAACTTCTAGAGCTTGTTCGCTTGGCGGGAACCCCTCCCCCACGCCGGTACTGTGCATGCTCCTCCCGCCGAGCAACGGTCTCTCCTCAGTTCTTTCTCGTCCGCCGCCGCGTACGGAAGGTTCTTTAGTTTGTTCCTCTCACGTCGTGCTTGGCTTGCTGTTTTTTCACGGTTTTACGGACTTTCGGACTGTCTTTGACCTCTCTTTCGGACTCCCCCTTCGGTTTTCGTCTTTTTGGATTTCGGAGTTTGGCGTTTCTTCGTCTTATGTCCGCGCTCTTTAAGAAGTGCGTGTCCTGCGGCCGCAAGGTTGCCCTCAACGACGGCCATAAGGAGTGTCTCTTCTGTTTGGGCGAGTCCCACAACATCCGGACTTGCCCAATTTGCAGGGATTTTACTCCCCAAACTCTTCGCAACCGCTCCGCGAGACTCAAATCTTATTGTTGGGAACAGTCTCTGCGGGCGATAGACGAGACCTCCACTTCCAAGATGGCCGACAAGAAGACGACCACGCCATCGACGGTATCGGCGGCTGCCGTTCCGTCCACCTCGTCGGTATCGGGCTCGGTACCGGCGAAACGCCGATCTCGGCGTTACCGAGGATCCCGAAGCTGTCGGCGGCTGCCAAGTCAGCGAAAGGATCCTCGACGGCGAGGAAGGCTGAGGCTCCCCTTACGGAGACGCCTGCAAAAAAGCGCCCTGCTCCGGACGGAGGCAAGGGCAAGGAGAAGGAGAAGAAGAAGAAGAAGAAGGAAAAGAAGCGCTCCCCGGCTGGGGACGCTCAACCTCCTACTCCTCCTCCTACTCAGCAGCCTTCCAAAGGGCGAGGCGAGTCCGTCGACCTCTCGGAGGATGAGATCGAGGACGTTCCCCAACAGCGCCCGGACTCGCCTGTGGCAGACCCTCCAACCCTGGTGGAGGAGCGCCACCGCCCTCTTAGCCATCGCAGGTCGGCCGACCTGCAGCAGAGAGAGCCCTCTGCTTCTCCGGAGCGGCGTTCGACCTCCTTCAGGTCCCGGTCCCGCTCTTCCGAGCGTCCGGTGGCCTCGCCGCCTCCGAGGGAGACAAGAGAGGAACAACCTCGCTCGTCTGCCTCCAGATACACCTCGGCGTCCTACGTGGCCAGGTACGCGAGGGAATCTGAATGGAGAGAGCGCCCGGCCTCCTATCGGTCGCATTCGCCATCGTACCGGGATCGGTACCATCGTGGCCCGAGTCGCTGGGAGACCTTCCGGAGGTCCCGGTCACCTCGTCGACAGCGCGAATCGCGCTCGCCTAGAGGGGACGAGGCTCGGTACCGTCGACGCCGAAGCCGATCTCCGTCGGACCGCCGCTCCTTCAGCCGCTCTCCCTCCCCTCGATATCATAGGGCGAGGGAGCCTTCACCACGGTATCGGGCGATATCGCCACCTCCTAGGGTCACGGCAACGGCGACGCGCCCTATGGAGTCGGTGGTGACTGAGCGGGCTACGACGACGTCAGCCAGCCAGACTACCCCGGTCACCACCAAAAGGGTGAAGTCAGTAGTCAGCCATCCCAAGCGGGACGCTGCTGCTACCACCGCCCCGGCTGCGGAGAAGCCTAGGAAGGCAACACCTGCGGCGACTACGAAGGAGCCGGAAAGCGAGCGGCGAGAGGACTCACCGAGCTCGGAGTCGTACGACTCGAGTGCGGAGTCTGAGGTGTCTGAGGCGGCCTCCCAGGAGTCTCCTCCGTTGGGATTCGGGACCGGATCCCAATTCTGCTCCAGAGGACGTCCACCAGTTCTCTGCGATGCTGCTCCGCATGGCCACTACCCTCGGCCTTAAGATCGCCGATGCGGAGCCGGAGGATGACGATCCAGCCTTCTCCGTTTTCGAGGAAAGCGACCTTCCACGGCCCCGCTCCCTCTCCTGCCCCGGGTATCCAGACTGGTGAAGGCCGCCTGGGATAGACCGGCCTCGGCTCAGCCGATACCGCAGCGGTTAGAACACCTCTACAGGGTGCAGAAGGATAACGCCGGTTATCTATTTAATCACCCTGCACCGAACTCTGTGGTCGTCGAGTCCGCGCAGACGAAGGGCTCCGGCAGGAAACACACCACCCCGCCGGACAAAGAGGACAGGAAGTTGGACGCCTACGCAAGGAGGTTCTATTCAGCTGCCTCCTTGCAGATCAGGCTGTCCAACACTCAGGCTTGCCTCGCGGCATACCTGAAGAAAGTGCTCGATCGCCTGCAACCGGCGATGGAGGCGGTACCGGAGGACATCCGCCAAGCCTCCTCCGTGATCTTCAATGAGGCTATCTCCATCGCTCGGCACCAGATGGCCTCCTCCCGGCACGCAGTGGAGATCGCCTCCCGGGTCATGGGGGGATCCGTCGGCCTCCGCCGCCATGCTTGGCTGCGACCGGCCGACATCCAGGAGGACACCAGAAGGAGGATTGAAGATCTCCCCTTCGACGGTGAAGGCCTATTCAATTCGTCCACAGACGAAGCTTTGGACAATCTCGTCAAGGCGAGACTGACCGCAAAAAAGATCGGGCTGCAGCCGGCCACGCAGGCCCGCAGGGCCTCCACCTTCCGCCCATCCTGGCGACGATCCTCCACCTCGTCGTTCCAGCGTTCGGCCCAGTCTGGACAGTCGAGACCGTCCTCCGGCTCATCGGCCAGACGCACGATTAGGCGGCGCCCGGCTTCGTCGAAGAAGCTCCTCCTCCGAGACAAAGTCTCGGTTTTGACGTGCCTGGCAGGACCCACCAATACCCACTCTTCAGCCTACCATCAGCGCTCGGAGACCGACCGACTCTCGCTCGACACCTAGCGGAGTGGCAGTATGTCACTACGGACTCTTGGGTGCTTTCCATCGTCCGTCTTGGCTACGCCATCGAGTTTCTCGGGTTCCCCCTCGCGGCGTTTACTACTCCACGCCGTCGAGTCCGGCCTCCTGGAAGAATCCAATCCCTCCTCCAGAAAGGGGCGATCGAGCGGCTCCCGCAAGAGGCCAAGACCACCGGCTTCTTCTCCGAGGACTTCACGGTACCGAAAGCCGACGATACCCTCCGGCCGATCCTAGACCTCAGAGGGGTGAACTACTACATCCGCCCCAAAAGGTTCAAGATGGTCACGATACCGTCGATCCTACCCTTCTTACATCGAGGGGAACCTGGTTCGCCTCCATCGATCTCCGAGACGCATACTTCCATATCGCCATTCGCCCGCAGCACAGACGGTACCTCCGCTTCGCAGTCGACGACACCTGTTACCAGTACAAGGTGCTGCCGTTCGGACTCTCGACTGCCCCAAGGGTCTTCACCAAGTGCATGGCCCCGGTGGTATCCTACCTGCGGACGAAGGGCGCTTCCGTCTTCCCCTACCTCGACGATTGGCTGTTGGTGGCGTCCTGCAAACAGAGACTTTACCACGACGTCCACATGACGTTGTCACTCCTGACCCGCCTTGGTCTACGAGTGAATCCGAAGAAGTCCCACCTCGAGCCGGCGAGGATCTTGGACTTCATCGGGGCGACGCTCGACTCGACCTCCGCCAGGGCGTACCTACCAGAGTCTCGAGCCCAAACCTTGATCCGGGCCGCTGCTCACGCTCGTACGGCCCCGACGCTATCTGCGAGAAGCGTCCAGCAGCTCTTGGGCTACATGGCTGCGACGACCGCTGTGACATATCTCGCCAGGCTGAAGCAAGACCTCTTCAACACTGGTTCGTCCGCAATTCGACCCCCTGCGAGACGAACAGACACTCCGACTGCAGCTGCCGGGAGACGTCCGCTCATCCCTCCGATGGTGGCAGTCGCGACGATCTCATGTCAGGGATGCCTTTCCAACAGCCGACACCGAAGGTGACGGTAACGACCGACGCCTCCCTGTATGGATGGGGTGCCCACTGCGGCGATCTCAAAGTCCGCGGGCAGATGGACCGACGACGAGACCGCTCTCCATATCAACGCGCTGGAGCTGCTCGCCGTCTGGAAAGCCCTACGGGCGTTCCGCCATGCCGTGGCGGGGCGCACGGTCCTGATTCTGACGGACAACACCACCGCCGTCTGCTACATCAACAGACAAGGTGGGACTCATTCCACGACCCTGCTCGACATCGCGCTCGACCTGTGGGAATGGTGCATTCGCCTGCACACGCATCCCGTGGCGGTTCACCTGGCCGGGCAGGAGAACACCACGGCAGACGCCCTCAGCAGGGACACCTCATCCCATCACGAATGGTCTCTCTCCGGAGAGGCGTTCAGACTGATTCGGGACCGCTGGGGGGAACCATCGATCGACCTCTTCGCGACCAGGGAAAACGCGAAGTGTCGCCGATTCTGTTCCAGAGCGGGCCACGATCGTGCCTCCATCGGGGACGCTTTCCAGTTTCCGTGGACCGGGGAACTCCTCTACGCGTTCCCGCCGTTCCCGCTGCTCGGCCGGACGATATCGAAGATCCTCGCCGACCGAGCCGACGCGATCCTAGTAGCCCCGTACTGGCCGAGGCAACATTGGTTCGCACCCCTGCTACAAGCCGCACGAGACGACCTGCTCCGGTTGCCACCGACACCGGACCTGCTCTCCCACTCCGACGGCCGAGTCCTCCATCCGGACCTGCCACGCCTGGCCCTCCATGCCTGGAGGATATCGCACTAGACGATCCCGTGCTCGGTACCGTCCTCGTCGCGGCCAGGAAGGAATCCCCGTCGCAACTATCAATACAAGTGGCGACGCTTCCTGACCTTCGCTAACGAGAGGAGTGAGCCGGTATCGCCCGCGGGGCTCTCGACCGTCCTGCACTTCCTCCTGCACCTCCGGCAACAGGGCCTGGCGTTTCCATCCCTGAAGGTGTATCTCTCCGCGATCGTGGCATACCAACCGCCACGATCTGCTGCCTCGGCCTTCTTCAGGAACGATACCGTTAAGCGGTTCCTGAAAGGACTTCATCATCTCTACCCGCCGGTATCGCCGCCGCTACCGCCGTGGTCCCTCTCGCTGGTGCTCTCGCAGCTGACGAAGCCGCCCTTCGAGCCGATGGCGACCTCGGATGACAGGCTCCTGACAATGAAAACTGCCTTCCTGGTGGCGGTGACCTCAGCGAGGCGAGCGGGTGAGATCACAGCTCTTCGTTCCGATGAGCCCTTCACGGTCTTCCACAGGGACAAGGTGGTCCTGAGACCTGACATCTCGTTCCTGCCAAAGGTGGTGTCCAGTTTCCATCTCAACCAGGACATCATCCTGCCTGCCTTCTTCCCGAACCCGACGACACCGTTGGAGCGGTCCCTCCACTCCCTGGACGTGCGTCGGGCATTGGCTTTCTACAAGGACAGGACTGCTTACTTCCGGCAGACGCCGCATCTCTTTGTTTGCTATGGGCGACGTCGGAAGGGCCTAAAAGTGTCCACCCAGCGCTTCTCCAAGTGGGTGGTGAGGACTATTGAACTGGCGTATGAGCTCGCGAGGAAGCCTCCGCCAGTCCTGCTTCGAGCCCACTCCACCAGAGCTGTGGCTACTTCTGCGGCCCTCCTGCGAGGAGTTGACCTGCATGAACTCTGCCGTGTGGCGACCTGGTCCCAACCATCGACCTTCGTGCGCCACTACAGGCTCGACTGCCGGTCGCGCAGAGATGCCCGGTTTGGACGTGAGGTGTTGGCTTCCGTGCTGTAGGACCTGACCCGCCGTCCGACCGGTAAGCTACACAGTCTCCTAGTGTATGAAGGCACAGAGACCACGAAGAAGAAGAACAGGTTGCTTACCTGTAACTGTGGTTCTTCGAGTGGTCATCTGTGCCATCATACACACCCGCCCTTCTCCCCTCTTTCTCAGGTCCCTGTAGGTTCTACGGCGGACGACAGAACTGAGGAGAGACCGTTGCTCGGCGGGAGGAGCATGCGCAGTACCGGCGTGGGGGAGGGGTTCCCGCCAAGCGAACAAGCTCTAGAAGTTTCCGAACGCTACCGCGCAGGCGCTAAAGCTCCTAGTGTATGATGGCACAGATGACCACTCGAAGAACCACAGTTACAGGTAAGCAACCTGTTCTTACCAGTACAGTGGTAGTTGATGGGGATGACATTTGTACCTGTTCAGATATGCTCTGAGTCAAAGAGATGCTGAGAGCTCCATTGATAATAGAGGCACTGTCCATCTGGAGGAAGTCTTAATATAGAGATCAGATATAACAGGCTTGTTAGTAGCAGCCTGATCAGTGACTTTAAGCGACTGTTCCCTGCAATGAAGTTTAAATAACAAAGCTCAGTTCTTTAAAGTCTGAAAGGTGAAGTCTTTTACAAATGGAATATTGTTGGATTGAGAATCCTCTGCTAAGGCAGAAAAGATACTGAGAATGCCCATCAGACAAAGAAACTTTTTGTCCACAGATGGAACTGAGTTTAAAGAGAGAGATGTTGAGGCCATAGAAGGAACAAAAAATAAAAGCTCAGAAGTAGAGAGAAATATTTGGCGTGGAATAAGAAAATAAAGAAGAAAAATGTAAAAAAAATAAATAAGGAAATGAAGGGAGAAATTTAAAGAGAGGAAGCTACACAGGAGAACACCCAGAAAGATGTTACACTGGCAGTGGATGAAGAGAAACTGAGGAAAGTAGCTTGGTGGTCTTAGATATGTGCTGTAGGTGGAGAGGGGGTAGGCTTCCTGCTATGCTACTCAGCTCTAGAACATTCTGGTTGCATCTCTACATAGTTGCAAGAACCCATTTATGTGAGACACAGAGACCATGAAGAAGAACCATGGTGTGAGAGCAGGAATGTTACAAGTGATGCTTTGGTCTCTATTTTTGTATGGGAAATGTTGATTGTGTCAAAAGACTGACCCCTGGAAGCAAATTGATAGAGTATTCAGCAGACCATGCATGGCATTCAAACATCTGATGTGATTGGCAATATACTTAGTTTTTTTCTGGGGCAAGATTTTGTCTGCTTAAGCTACCTGACAAGTTGTAATGATGGAAGACTTAATCAGGTCCTGGTTTTAGTAATTATATTGACTCATGAATCCGATCCTGTTTGCTTTCTTTTCCACTGCAAATCTGAAATCAGTTTAAGAAATTGCTCCCCCAGCCCATGTTGCAGCTGCCAATTTAATGTATACAAGTCAAAGTTTATCTGTGTCAGGTGAAGACCTCATATGATTGGCTGGCTGAGAAGATTCTATGGAATCCTGGGGTTTGGGGTTTAGAGAGGAGCCTTTGGAATTCTCAGCCAGAGAGCTCTTTGGCCTCAGTCAAATGTGCCTGCCTTGAAT
This sequence comes from Ctenosaura bakeri, assembly GCA_948474755.1. Classification (NCBI taxonomy): domain Eukaryota; kingdom Metazoa; phylum Chordata; class Lepidosauria; order Squamata; family Iguanidae; genus Ctenosaura; species Ctenosaura bakeri. The sequence continues at coordinate 64,542 of CAOLHI010001059.1, forward strand.
AAGCTGATTGCTATGGAGATGAGGCCTAGCAGCAAGGAGAAGGTCCCTCAGGAACCTAACCTGTGTATGTTAATAACTCTGAATGAAGATTGGATTGGGGACTACGGGGAAAAGTTACAGGTATTGGACAAGACAGTTTGTGGAATTGGGGCACATGATCTCAAACCTTTCTAACAAGTATTACCTGTGAGAAAATGAAATCCTGGACGATGCTGGGTATATACGCTAGTCTGTAAATACTAAGATCTAGATGGCATAAAAGAATCATGTGGTCGTGGCTTTTTGCTTGCATACTTCCATATCAGAGGCTCCTAAAACTTCTCGATCATTGGCCTATGTCCAGTTGTTTGTTCCAGATAGAGTGGACCCATTGAGTTCATATGAATGTGAGCCAGTGGTTGTGTAACTTCCATTGATTCAATGGCTCTATTTTAGTTAGGACTAACAACGGGATTTAGGCCCTAGCTATTTCATAATCTACATGTGAAATTGCTCTTGGTGTTCTGTGCTTCAGCATGATCATGTTTTTTATGTGTATATATTCCACTCTGCTGAGTCCACACTAATGGGTGTGGAAGTTGTATAACCAGGAAAGGGACAATTCTGAACATGTTTTTTTTTTTTAAAAAAAAATGTTATTTAATACATGTTGATAGCACTTTTTATTTTGGTGCTCTTGCATAATTGCTTCCAACTTTTTTTAAAATGGTTGGCTAAATATGTTTTAGCACTACAAGATCAGCCAAAAGAGGAAAGATTTGACATGGTGCTAAAATAGCAATGAGTGCAAATGTAGCAGGTTTTTTTTCTCTCTCAAAAATAGCTGCTTAAAATTTGTATTTTTTTTCCATTTAAGCAATATTGCACAAATATTTCAGGCGTTTGTGTGTGATAGAGGGAAGGAGGTTGGAAAGATATTGAAACACCAATTAAAAATGGTTTAAAAAATTAAATATGCTGAGGAAATGGTGCAGATAGGGAAGGTAATAGTGAAGGCGGGTCAAACTAGGTGCACATTAGTAGGTTCATCCACATAATGTGTTTCTGTCCACATAAAAACCATTTCTTGTTATGTACCTTGTTGACTTTGACTTTGACTATGAAAGAGAGATCTCCAAGAGCCCTTGTCATCAACAGCTCTGCTCAAGTCTTGCAAGCACAGGGTCATGGCTTCCTTGAATGAGTCAATCCACCTGTGGTATGGTTTACCTCTTTTCCTACTGCCTTCAGATTTACCAAGTATTGTAATCTTTTCTAGTGAACCATGTTGTCTCGTGAGATGTTGAAATTATGAGAGGCTCAGGTTAGTCATGTTGGCTGCTAGTGAGAGTTCAGAGCTGATGTTCTCTGATGCATCTATTTGTTTTTTTTGGTAGTCTCTATGGTATCTGTAGAGCTCTCCTCCAGCACCACATTTCAAATTAGTTGACTTTTTCCTCTCAGCGTTTTTCACCTTCCAGCTTTCACATCCATGCATAGAAATCAAAATTACTATAACACAGATGATCTTGACTTTGGTATTCAGTGGTCCATCTTTACCCTTGAGGATCTTATATAGTTGCTCATAGCTGCCTTTCCAAGTGTCAGGGTCTGCCTCCGCACTTGACTGTTATAGTGTTATCATTCCATTTTTGACATCCTGTGGAATCCTGGAATCTCTCCGTTTTGATTAAAGACTGAGGTACAGAAAATCTTTAATAATTTCAGTAATCTTCATCACCCAATTTAAAGTTACGTGAATCTTCTGCAGCCATTATGTTTTTCTTAATATTCAGCTGTATTCCTGTTTTTGCACTGTCTTCTTGACTTTCCTCATTAGCCATTCCATGACTTTGCTATTTTCTGCTGGTAATACAATGCACCCACCATACATACAGGGGTTCCATTCCATGAACAAGCAAAAAATGCAAAGTGTCACATATCATTGTAAGTCAATTGATGCAACGTGCATGCACCTGTGGTGGTATGGATGCACATCTGCCATGTCCATAAACTATAATGAGACAATGCTTCACTCAACTCCACATCTGTGCATGTGGAGTTTGCTTAAGGGGAGGGCCCATTGTATTTTGTCATGTGTGTATCTTAAATTATTGATATTTCTCTCTCCAGTTTCACACCTCTTTCTTCAAAGTCCAGTCTGGCTTTTTATATGATATATTCTATCTATGAACTAAACGGGTAGAGTGATAAAATGTAGCCTTACCTGACCCCCATGCTAATTGGAAATCATTTTGTTTCCCCATTTGCTGTTCTGACAGCGGTCTCATAATAAAAGTTGAGGTTATGCATCAGGATAATCAAATGTTTTGACACTCCCTTTCTTTTAAAGCAGTTCATAATTGTTATGATCTACACAAACAAAGACTTTGCTGTATCTATGAAGCACAGGCTGATTTTCTCCTGGTTTTTTTTTTTTTTTTTGGTGTGTCCCACTAGACACCATATGTTTACAGTATGATACCAACTGTCTCTTCCTTTTCTGAATCCAACTTGGACATATGACATTCCTTGGTTCATATATGGTAGAAGTCTTTGTAGTAAAATATTGAGCATGACTTTGCTTGCTGAGGAGAATAGTGCAGTGATCCATTGGTTACAACAATCTCTGGTGCACTCTTTACTAGGGATTGGAATGTACATTGAGCATTTCCAGTCTGTGGTTCATTGTTTTGTTTTCCATATTTGTTGGCAGATTTTTCTTAGAATTTGAGTGGATTTTGTTTCTTTGGCTTGAAACAGCTCTGTTGGTATTCCTGGTGATCTGTTTCTTCCAAGTGCTTTAACAGCAGCTTCTACACTTTGTAAGACTGGGTTCTTCATCAAAAAGTTCTACTTTGAAGAAATACTTTCATCATTTTTAATCTCTTTTGTGTACTTCTTTAGTATATTCCTTCCATAGTCATTTGTCTTCTATCAATCATTCATCTTCCCTACTCTTGGTTTAATTTTTTGTTTGTGGAAAAAGTTCTCTTCTTTTACCACTTCTTTTATTTCCTTGCACTGATTCATAGTTTTTTCTCTCTCTTTGTGTGCACATTGCTAAACAGTAGCACTCAGAGTTCTGATCCTACAGAGAAATTCTTTGGATTGTATTTTCACACTAGGATTGATTTAGTCTGTGTTAGTGTATATGTGCCCTCAACTTGCTGATTGGTTTATGGCGACCTCATGAATTTTTCTTAGGGAAAGAATACTTAGAGGTGGTTTTGTTAATTCCTGCCTCTGAAATATAAGTGTTGTTGTTGTTGTTGTTGTGTACCTTCAAGTTGTTTCCAGCTTACAGCAAACCTAAGGTGAACCTATCACAGAGTTTTCTGGGGCTGAGAGTATGTGATGTGTCCAAGGTCACCCAGTGGGTTTCCATGGCTGAGTGGGGAATCGAACCCTGGTCTCCAGGGCTATAGCCTTGACACTGAAACCACTATATCGTGTTGGCTCTCCTGATTTAGTGTAGATTTACTTAGATTTACTCTGATTTGTGATGTTAGAATTCATGGTCTGTGCCACAGTCAACTCTTGACCTCATTTTTGCAGAGTGGAAGGAACTTCTCCATTTTCTACTTCCCATTATGTATTAGTCTGTTTGATTTCTGTATTGACCATCTGGTGATACCCACATATACAGTTGTTGGTTTGGTTGCCTGAAGAATGAGTTTGCAGTTAACAAAGTGTTGTCCTCACAAAATTGAATAGATTGTTTTCCTGCTTCCTTTCTTGAGCCTAGAACAAATTCTGCACTAATGTTCGGTTCTATTTTGTTTCCTAGTTTTGAATTTCAGTCACCTGTGATCATTAACATGTCTTGTTATGGTGTGTGACCAGCTTCTTCGTGGTCTCTGTGCCTCACACACTAGGAGCTTTCGCGCATGCGCGGTAGCGTTCGGAAGATTCTAGAGCTTAGCAGCTTGGCGAGAACCCCTCCCCCATGCCCGTACTGAGCATGCTCAGCCCGCCAAGCTAATAGTCTCTCCTCAGTTCTTTCTCATCCACCATCGCAAATTGAAGGTTCTTGGCTTAGTAGCACTCTTGCTTGTTCTTGGAGTGTTTTCTTGGTGATTTTTGACTTTGGACTTTGGATTTTTGGCTTGGATTTGGAACTCGGACTTGGATTTGGTATATTTGGATCTCCCCCCGCCCTTCTTCTCCCTTCAACCTCTGTCTTCTCCGCTGTCTTTGTTGTCCCCCCTCTTCGACCTTCTTCTTCGACCTCCTTTCTATGTCAGCTTTGTTTAAGGCTTGCGTCTTGTGTGGTCGCAAGGTAGCTCTATCTGACGGACATCGTGAGTGCCTTTTTTGTTTGGGAGAAACCCACAATGCCAGGGCTTGCTCCATCTGCCGTGAGTTTACTGTCCAGACTTTGTGAAACTGTTCTTCTCGCTTAAAATCCCATTGCTGGGAAGAGTCCCTTCAGGCCAGCAGTAGAGTCCGTCATGTCTGCACCATCGGCATCGGGTAGACCTGCGACCATTACTCCGTCGTCGTCAGCGGCTGCTGCACCGACAACATGGATGGTACCGGGCTCGGTACTGTCCTCTCGGCCCCTGATATTGGCCCTACCGCGGATTCCAAAGTTGCCATCTGCGGCGTCGACTTCGAGGGAGGCTCCTGCAGGCTCGCAGGCAGCTAAGATAACTAGGCCGCTTACTGCTGCCCAACGTAAGCAACCTGCCCCTCAGGAGACCGCTAAGGAGAAGCAACAGAAGAAGAAAAAGAAGAGGGACAATCGGAGTTCGCCTTCTAAACCGCCCCGCCTTCCGACACCTCCTCCAACTCAGCAACCTGGGGACTCAGGTGAAGAGTCGGAACAACAGGAGGTCTTGGAGGTGTCCGATGATGAACACATCACTGGCTTGGCTGTGCCTTCGGGCCCTCTGGTACTTACCGCTGTGGTATCCCCGCCCGGTCACCCTGATGGGGTGGACCATCCAGAGGAAGCTCCGGCCTCACCCCAGCCTTCGCCCCGTCATCGGGTGGTTTCTGGCAGGAGCGAGTTGCGCTCCCCAGAACGCAAGGTGAGACGCCGATCCCCATGCTGGCGGGAGACATATCCGGAGCGGGCCTTGTCCAGGCCCGCAGTCGATACTCTCTACTCCTCCACATCGTACATGGCAAGGTAAAGTAGAGAATACGCCTGGTGAGAGCATCCGGGATCGTACCAGTCTTATTCGCCATCTTATAGAGACCGGTATCACCCGGATGTGAGGCTCTGGTCGCCTTACCGCAAGTCCCGCTTGCCATCCCATGGGAGACACCACCCACGGTACAGGCGGTCTCCATCTCGGTCAGCGTTGAGGTCGCCGAGTTATATGAGGTCCCGGGAGCGCTCGCCCCGCTATCGAGCTGTTTCTCCGGCCCCACGAGGCACCTCTACAGTGTCTCGCCCGGTCTCAGAGCCTACTGCAGCTCAGACTTCGGCCGCCGCTGTCACCGTCAGCCAGGCTATCCAACGCCCCCGGCCTACTGTTGTGCTGATCACAACATCTACGGCACCCCACCTGACAGCTCCTCCACCGGCACCATCTGCGAGACTGCTGACGACGACAGTGCCGACGATCACCTTGGCGTTACCGCCCCAACAGCCATCGAAGGAGAGGTCTCCGGAAAGGTCTCCGTCTCGATCATCACAGACCTACCAGACAGACTCGGAGTCCGAGGAGTCCACGCTCGCATCCCACGAGTTGCCGCCCTTAGTCTTCAGAGAGCCTGCACTGGAATCGGCACCAGAGGACGTGAAGCAGTTTGCTGACATCCTCCTTAGAATAGCCACTGCGCTTGGGTTGAAGGACACGGACCCGGCTCCGGCCGTGCAGGACCCGGTATTCCAATACGGCACCGTTACCATTCCTGCCGGCCTTGATGAAGGCCCTTAAACATCCGTGGGCCAAGCCAGCATCTGCCCAGCCAATCCCTCACAGGCTGGAGCACCTGTATCGAACCCAAAAGGAAGATGCCGATTTCCTCTTCACGTACCCGGTGCCAAATTCGATAGTCGTCGAATCTGCTCAGTCCAAGGGTGGTGGGAGGGCACACACCACCCTGCCGGAATGAGAGGGTCGCAGACTGGACATCTTTGGCAGGAGGTTTTACATCGCCTCATCTCTGATTGCCAGGGTGTCCAACACCCAGGCTTGTCTCACGGCCTATCTCAGGAACCTCTTGGATAGGTTCTCCCCGTTTCTGTCGAACCTCCCTGAGGAGCATTGGGTGAGTGCTATGAAGTTCTTCAACGAGGCGGTAGCACTCGCCAACCAGCAGATCATCTCATCGAGGCACTCAGTGGAGGTCGCATCGTGGGTGATGGTGGGATCCGTTGCCTTGTGACGGTACGCGTGGCTCCTTCTGGTCTGCAAGAGGACAGCAGAAGACGAATCGAAGACCTCCCCTTCGATGGCCAGGGGTTATTTAATGACACTTCTGATGAGGCGATGGACCATCTGGTCAAGGCACACCTGACGGCAAGGAAGATGAGCATACATCAGCCCCCACAGCCTCACCGTAGCTTCGGCCCTCGAACATCGTGGCGCAGGTCATTGGCCTTGACCTACCGGACCTGTTCGCCTCGCCCGGCACCGTCCCGCCCGTCGACCTCGTCCTCGACATGGAGACCCTTTCAAAGACGCCCATCCTCCTCTTTGAAGAAGTCTTCATTCGGGATGAAGTCCCGGTTTTGACTGCCTTCGCGGGTCGCCATCACAGCCGCTCTTTCACCTCCAGCAGCCTTCGAAGACCATCTTAGCCTGGCCAGGCACCTTGCCGAATGGTGCCACATCACCACGGACTCTTGGGTTCTCTCCATCATCCATCTTGGTTATGCCATAGAGTTTGGAAGTATACCTCCGCGAGGTGTCTACTATTCCACCCCGGCCAGCTCAGCTCTGCTGGAAGAGATCCAATCCTTGCTACAGAAGGGAGTGATCAAAGAACTACCACCCTCGGCCACTACCACTGGCTTTTTCTCCCGGTACTTCACAGTACCAAAATCAGACGGTACCTTACAGCCTATTCTGGACCTCAGAGGAGTGAACGAGTACATCAGCCCCAAGAGGTTCAAGATGGTCACGTTGTCTTTGGTCTTGCCCTTCCTTTGGTGAGGGGACTGGTTTGCCTCCATCGATCTTCGGGATGCTTCTTCCACATTGCCATTCACCCGCAGCACAGATGGTACTTGAGGTTTGTGGTCGACGGCACCTGTTGTCAATACAGGGTGCTATTGTTTGGACTCTCCACCGCTCCCAGGGTCTTTACCAAATGCATGGCCCCTGTGGTAAAGCACCTGCGGACGAAGGGTGTCTTGATCTACCCCTATCTCGACGATTGGCTGTTGGTGGCGTCCTGCAGGCAAAAACTCTACAGCGACATCCACCGGACTCTCTCTCTCCTGACCCGCCTTGGTCTCCGGGTCAACCCGAAGAAGTCGCACCTGAAGCTGGCGAGGGTCCTTGACTTCATCGGAGCAAGCCTGGACTCGGTGTCTGCCAGGGCATATCTGCCTCTGGAGCGTGCACATACCCTCGATCGGGCCGCGTCCGCTGTTCTCGGTGCCCCGACAGTATCAGCAAGGAGGATTCAACAACTCCTCGGGTACATGGCCTTGACAACGTCAGTCACCTTCCTGTCTTGACTCCGTGCACGTCCACTTCAGCACTGGTTCGTCAGAGCTTTCGACCCGCTCTTCGACGACCAGAGGCTCCGCCTTCTGATTTCTTGACAGGTGCATCGCTCCCGGCTGTGGTGGCTATCCTACCATCACCTGCTGTCAGGAATGCCGTTCCGAGACCTGACTCCGCGACTCACAGTAATGACGGACGTCTCCCTGTTTGGCTGGGGAGCGCACTGCAGCGATCTCAGAGTCTGGGGATGCTGGATCGACCACGAGACTGGCCTCCATATCAATGTCCTCAAGCTGCTCGCCATCTGGAAGGCTCTGAGGGCTTTCCGCAACTTGGTTGTGGGCCACACAGTGTTGATTCTAACAGACAACACAACGGCCATCTGCTATGTCAACAGGCAAGGAGGAACTCATTCAACCACCCTTCTCACCATAGCTCTCCAGCTTTGGGACTGGTGCGTGCCGCTTCGGGTCTATCCGGTCGCGGTGCATCTAGTGGGCCAGGAAAACACCACGACAGATGCACTCAGCAGGGACACGTCTTGTCACCATGAGTGGTCCCTTTCGAGCATGGCATTCCAAATGATACAAGACCAGTGGTACTGCTCGAGAGCTGGCCGCGGCTCCCTCGGTGACGCCTTCCAGTTCGAGTGGATCGACGGGTTCCTGTACGCATTCCTGCCGTTTCCTCTCCTGGGCTGAGTGGTCTCCAAGATCCTCACGGACCCAGCTGACGTCGTCCTCATAGCCCCGTACTGGCCGAGGCAGCACTGGTTTGCGCCCCTCCTCAAGGACTCCTCAGGTTTCTGACAGCGTCGGATCTCCTATTGCACTCTGACGGTCTCGTTCTCCATTCAGACCTGGCTCTCCGGGCCCTCCACGCCTGGCGGATAATGCCTTAGCTGATCCGGTCATCCAGGATGTCCTGACAGCGGCCAGGAAGGAGTCGACATGCTGCAACTACCATTACAAATGGCAGAGGTTTGTCACTTTTGCTGAAGCATGATGCGAGCCGGTATTGCCTGTCAACCTGCCTACTGTGCTCCATTTCCTCCTCCACCTTCAGCAGCAGGGCCTTGCGTTTTTATCCTTGAAGGTCTACCTTGCCACTATCATGGCCTACCAGCCGCGAGGGTCCCCATCGGGATGCTACCATGAAGCAGTTCATGAAGGGCCTGCAGCACCTTTATCCACCGGTATTGCCGCCACTACCGCCTTGGTCGCTGTCCTTGGTGCTATCGCAGTTAACGCGACCGCCCTTCAAGCCTATGGCGACTGCCAATGACAGGCTCCTAACCATCAAGACTGCTTTCCTGGTAGCTGTCACCTCAGCCAGGTGAGCAAGTGAGCTGACAGCATTGCGGTCTGATGAGCTTTTCCTCGTCTTTCACCGAGACAAGGTAGTCCTTCGTCCTGACATTTCTTTCCTGCCTAAGGTGGTGTCACACTTCCACCTCAGTCAAGACATTATACTACCAACCTTTTACCCGGACCCGACTACACCCCTGGAGCAATCCCTTCACTCCCTTGATGTTCGTCAGGCCTTGGCTTTCTATACGAACCGGACTGCGTCCTTTCGCCAGACTCCACACTTGTTTGTGTACTACGGCAGGCATTGGAGAGGCTACCAGGTGTCCACCCAGAGGTTCTCCAAATGGGTGGCCCAGACTATTTTGCTGGCATATGAACTGGCCAAGCAGCCTCCGCCAGCCTTGCTCCGGGCTCATTCTACTGGAGCCGTCACATCTTCAGCAGCTCTCCTTCAAGGAGTGGATCTACAGGAACTTTGCCATGTGGTGACCTGGTCTCAACTCTCGACCTTTGTGCACCACTACAGACTGGACTGCTGGTCCCGGAGAGATGCCCATTTTGGACATGCGGTGTTGGCTTCCGTTCTTTAGGACCTGACCCACCGTCCACCTGGTAAGCTACAAAATCTCCCAGTGTGTGAGGCACAGAGACCACGAAGAAGAAGAACAGGTTGCTTACCTGTAACTGTGGTTCTTCGAGTGGTCATCTGTGCCCTCACACACACCTGCCAGCCGTCCCCTCTTCTCAGGTCCCTTTTTGGTGGACTTCAGAACTGAGGAGAGACTGTTGGCTTGGCAGGCTGAGCATGCTCAGTGTGGGCATGCGGGAGGGGTTCCCACCAAGCTGCTAAGCTCTAGAATCTTCCGAACGCTACTGCGCATGCGTGAAAGCTCCTAGTGTATGAGGGCACAGATGACCACTCGAAGAACCACAGTTACAGGTAAGCAACCTGTTCTATTCTGTTTCCTAGTTTTGAATTTCAGTCACCTGTGATCATTAACATGTCTTGTTACGGTGTGTGACCAGTTTTTTCCTGGACACCTGCATGGAAAGCATGGGATGTTCTGATTTCTTCCCTGATGCCTCTATAGTTGGAATATAAAAATATTGTTTTTAGATTTTTTCTGCAAGAATGAATGTCCCTTCCTGCACCCCGGTGCTTAAATATTCCCAACATGTGTTTATGTGTTCATTTGGGGCCATAGGAACCTACCCAAACCCAGTTAGGTAATTGGCACTTCTCATTCAGTATTGTTTATGGTACTGTGAGTGGGCAGCACAAAGGATTCCAGGCTGTTTTTGAAAACTCCAAACCACTGCAAACCATAAATCACACTTGCAACTTCTCAGTAACTTATTAAGGATTCTCGATGACAGTAAGACATTTCTTACCTGTTTTAAAACAGTGTTTCTGGTCATTCAGCTAAAATAGGGCTAAAGTGTGGTGGTAGAGTAGCTCATGCCAGGTTCCCTGGAGGAGTACTTGGCCGCTAGACCTACTGAATTTGTCCATGCAACTGTATAATAACTGGCAATAGCTTTCCAGAGTTCCATACAGGGATCTTTCTCAGCCCTAACTAGGGATGCCAGAGATTTCTTTTAACTGCTACCTTACCAAGTATTGTACTGACATTGCTGCTGTTGAATAACGGTAACACCCAGTGTTTTGAGGTTTGTTTGTTTTTTAAATCATCTGCCCATTTGGTTTTTATTCCTTTATGATATAGAGGAATGAGAAAGCACTCCATCCTCTCCTCAGCAGATTGCAAGGGCTTCCATTCCCAGAGAAGGAGTTGAATAGCTGGCAGAAAAAGATTGGCTGCTATTATTTCTGTAATGGCCTCTTCAGTGCTCTTCTTCCCTAGTCATGCCATTTCATTTAAAAATAATCTCTGCTTCTTGTAAATAAGATAGTACCTGGATGAACCGGGCAGCAGAAGACAAGGAGAGCCTCCCTTCCTCCCCCCGGTCTCTGAGAATGAAAATTACCCAGTACCTCTAGAAGTGAGATAGAAATTATTCTTGTGGTTTCTAGACAGATGTAGGATGGAGGAAACTTGTTGCTATGGAGGATACTGAGACTCTGGCACCCAGTCTGTAGCTATTACTGTTGAAAACAGCCTGACAAAATGGATGACAAGAAGCCAAGTGGTGTGCACAATGAGAAGGCATGGCAAAGATCAGATAGCCTGAGGTGGATACAAGGTAGTACCCTAGAAAGAGCTAACTAATCCCTCCCCAGTCCCTGGTCAACATGTCTTGAAGTGTTCTCTCTTGTTTCCCATTTGTCTGACCTTCTAAGCATGTCCTCCTTTCCTGCTCTTCAGCTAATGCAGGTTGCTTAGTGTCATCTGTAACTGTATCAGGGAGCTTGCTTTGTATGCCCTCTGGCTAAAGAGCAGCAAGCATGCTGCACAGTATGCTGACAGAGCCGTGATCAACACTTGGGGACATTAGCACAAAGCTGTGCTGTACCATGTAGCAGACATTTATTTAGAGTGGTGATGTTGGGGAATCTAATCTTCCTTTCCACCCCTTTGTAGCATTTTCACAAAGACTGTCACCCCCACCCCATCCTTCAGACATGATACTATAAGTCAAGAAGCACAGCTGCTGGGCGGGCAGGGAGTGGGTGTTCATGAAAATGGCCAGCTGTTTTTGCAATGCAAAGGCCATTCCCACACAATTCCTCAGAGATTTGCTTTTTTTTAATTATTGGTGGTTCCAGCATTCAATCTAACTCATGCATTCACCATCCACCCACTCTCTCTGCTCAGCTGACACCTGTAGGCTTCAAAAACTGGCACTGTTCATTGAGCATATTTGATTTCATGAAAGTATCGGATGCCCCTAGAATCAAGGAATTATGTCTGAAAACAAGGGTAAAGAAAGAGGCGATAGACTTCAAATGTATTCTGACTTAGAACCCTCACCCTGGCTACAGATTTCTGAAAAGAGCTGCTTGCATCTGTCTTCCCTGGATTGTATTAATTACCTGGAGAAACTTGGTGCTTTTTCAGAAGGCCCACCTACTCGCTGAGGAGAAGAGTTTTCTCTGTGGCAGGGTCCTGCAGCTGGAATCCCTGTTGCTTCAGTCAGCATTGCTAAGTGTGTTAGTAATGGACAGCAAAGGAACATCAGTTTCCAGGGAGCTACTAAAGAGAAATTTGGGGCAGGGTTAACCAGAGGGACAAAAACATTTTAAAACCTGAATCTCAGAGCAAAATATAATCAGGGATTGTGTCTCTAAGCTAGTAGAAAGAAACCAGTTTTGAAAGTGAAGAGGTAAGCATTTCAGCAATCTGCTCATGGCTATTCTTGTCTATCAGCATGTCCCCAAGACAACAGTAAACTATAGCATTTCCAGTGGTTCACATTTTATAAAGAAAGGATAAATAAAGGAAACCCAGAAAGAACATTTAAATAAGATAGCATTGTGCCAAATGTTTGAAGTACTTTCCATAAATATTAAACTTAATAGAAATAAGGTAATAATGTTATTCTTTCTTCCTAGTACCCAACCTTTTCTCCAAGTAGCCTTTCTCTTTCACTTAACACCAGTAGCCCCAGCCTACTTATGCTACCTGAGCTAAATGATAACTGAAGAGAAAGAAAAAAGAAGGAAGGACGAACCTCTTGGAAGGAAAGAATTATGGCCCACTGATCTCTAACTGTGCCACCACAACTTCTTGAATCTCATCTGATTTTAGAAGCTAAGCAGGGTCAGCACTGCAGAAACCTCCACATGGGCAGGGGCAGGAATTGTGGGGCCTCCCAATATGGTCAGACTGCAACTCCCAGTAGTCATAGCCAGCATAACCAATGATGAAGCATGCTTGGAGTTGCAGTTCAAAAACATTTGGAGAGCTGCATGATTCCCAACTCTGAGATATGTCTGGAAGAAGATCCTGCCTGAAAACTTGGAGAGCTGCTGCCAATCTGAAATGACAATATTAAGCTACATGAACCAGTATAAGGCAGCCTCCAATATTAAAAACTTACCCATAAGCCAACTAATAATAATTCTGATAGACTGGCAATTCAGTGAGGGATGATATGTCATTCTCTTTCCCGAGTTGGTATGTTAGATAAGGGTGCAATGTGAAGGATGCCATGGGGATCTCAACTCAAAAGGGTGGAAGTGTACCCTACTACAGTAAGAGAGCTAATTGAGTTATTCCCCACTCACAAATAAACTTCTGCTTTGTGCTTTGTTGATGTATACTTTCAAGTGGGCTCAGACTTTTGGCGACTCTGTGTGGAGTTTTCTTGGCAAGATTTACTCAGATGAGATTTTTTATTACCTTCCTTTTAAACTAAGAGACTGTGTGTCTTGCCCAAGATCACCCACTGGGTTTCCATGGCTGTGGATTGATCCTGGTCTTCTGAAATCCTTGTCCAACACTTGTAATTTTTTAAATCAGTAAAAAAATTATTGGTTTTTAAAGGAGTTCACAAACAGTGCTTAGATGATATTAGTGGATTAATTGTCTATGCAAACATTTACAAACTCTACACCCAGCTTTATCCGTGTTTTAAATGTGAGGCAAATTTACAAATATTTATTGTAGGCTTTACAGTGATAATAAATAAATAATAGTGCAATGCCACTGGCTTCATTTCCCCAGGATGGCTTTCTAGTTCTGCTGTCATAACTCATTTGACTAGATATGCCAGGACAGAACCCAGGTCATCTTACCTGAAAATTGTATGCTCAACCATTTATCTTCTGGCTCTCTCTAAACCAGCTGAGCTTGAAGTAGTATAATTACAGATGAACCAGGAGAAGAGAATGTGGAAACCTGAATTAATGGCATCTTTCTCATGATAATTTAGAATGGACTTAAGTCATAACTCCCCCCCTCATTTTTGACCCATTTGCTGTGTGTCAAACATTCTTTCTCAATTGAACCCCACAGTATTTTGTACTGGTGCTCAAAGCAGCTGTTGTAGAATTCAGCACAATAGAATATGGATCTGCTTCTGAGGAATGGTTCATTGATCTGCTAAGCACTCCCAATCTTTTGCAATTTACTATCTGTTTTATCTCCAAGGCTGAAAGCTCTTGCTCTGTTTTGTAAGATGCTTTTGCCTTTTAAAAATTTGGTCCCCTGGTGTCTGAAAATGATGAAGAAGAGGGAATTGGACAAATATGCCTTAGCATGCAAGCCAAAGATGAGAAGATCCCAGTGGAATACTGAAAGGCCATAGTTTGTGAATTGTTGATCAAGAGAGTTATTTGAAAAAGCTGTTCAGAGCTATATGCATTGGTTGTAACATGAGAGAAAGGCAGAAAAAAAAGTCTTCAATACTTCTGTGTATTATTTCTTTTTAGGAGAGGAAACTATGTGCCCATCCCAGATTGGAGATCTACAAAGGTGACCAGATTTATTTTGTGTGCCCCCTTGCTCGTCAAGGGGACTTCTATGTGCCTGAAATGAAAGAGCTGGAAAAAAAAGCAGAGCAGCGATAGCGGAGGTTGAAGATGCTCAGACCGATATAACAGGTATCTGTGAATCATAAGCTGTATGCAAATAAGGCATATCAGAGGAATACTGCCCTCCTTAATGTTAATAATTGACTATTCTTGTTGAGAGGATTAATGGTTTTGTAAATATCTGGCCCATGCTACTGGTCTGTCTAATTCAACGTCTCTTATTGTGCTTGAAACAGCTCACCAGAGACTTCAGTAAAAGTCTTTCCCCTCTCTACTACTAGAGATCTTTTTAAAGAAAATTTCTGATATGGAAGAAACCTCAGCCCTTTCTCATTTCTTTTGTGATTTGCTGCTCTGTGAATGTTTTCTAATAACAGGGTGTCGTTTATAATTGCTTAAATATATACCTGTATACAAAGTATATGCTCTGCTACCAGACTATAGCCCAGAGCTTTCCAAACTTTTCATGTTGGTGACACACTTTTTTTAGACATGCATCATTTCATGACACAGTAATTCAGTTTTACTAGCAAACCAGAGGTTAAACTAACCCCTTATGAGAGATACAGGAGTATACATAAATTGTAATAACAGAAGGTATGGGGGCAAAACATATCTCATGAAAACCTTTCATATATTTTTAAAAATTTATGATTCATAAGTAACAACATACATTTCCAGGATTGTAGGTGACATACCTAAACACTTCAGGTTACCCACTAATGTGTCACGGCACACCATTTGGAAAGCCCTGCTATAGCCCCTTCCCATTTTTTGGAACATGCAAGGCATTATAAGCTTGGTTTAGAAAGCAGAAAGGGATATTCATTGATCATAAATAATATGATACATTGGTTTTCTTGGCTGACTTCTTAAAATTTCATGCTCATATTAAATATAAACCAGTACTTGTCAGAAATGCTGTTTGTGAGTTCACACCCCCACATATGTATCCTTTGCCTTAATAAATTCTTTTTCTAAAACAAGGATTCCCAAATGTTGTCTTGGCATGGCTCCGTAATCAACAAAATAAATGTTTATTTCTAAGGTTCAGAATAACAGGGCTTGGTTTTCTGTAGTTTAAATATGCAGTGTTGATGTGCAAGCATTTCTGTCATCCTTTGTCTTACATTTTCTTCATTTATTGACCTAGATTGTCCAATGGCCAGATATAGCATTTCAACTTCCTTTGGTTTTTTTCCTCTTATGTGTCATTCTCTTTGCGGCTGCTTCTCCTTGATCCTTTTAGAGAGGGCAGTCTGCTGAAATTTTTGAAACCCTTCATTTCTCTTCCCTATCTCATACTTACTATCCACGGTTCATAATATTGTGGTTAAATTAACATTCACCTTTACACCTTATGACTTTTTCCTGAAGGATAACACAAAGAACATGGTGGAAATTCCATACAGATGAGTTGTATTTCAGCTGTTCTACTCACACAACTCGTTGGAACTCTTACTTATTTGGAAATTTGGATAATTTTATTATTTATTTATTTTTGGTATCTTGTTTTTATTGAAATTTTACACAGAAAAATACCCCCCCCCGCTTCCGAGCATCTTTTTTCCAGTTGAGTTTGTGTTTGCATCCCATTTATACATTATTTCTATTTAAGAGTTAATCACACTATCACACTGTTACTTTTAACATTGTTACATTGAAATTATACTTATTCTGTAACATCCTTAATTTTCATTACCAATATTTCCAACACTCTTCCTTTGTTTCTTCCTTTCCTCATTCCTTTATCCAATTCAAAACTTCTTTCTATTCTCTTTCAAAGTTCTGGATTGGTTTATTTTTAAGTGAAAAAGTTAACTTTTCTATCTCTACCATATCCAGAACTTTTAATTTCCATTCTTTTATATCAATATAATTTCCTTCTTTCTAATATTGTGCATATGTCATTCTTGCAGCAGTTATTATGTATAACAATGTTTTCTGATAAGATCTTATTTCTCTTTGTTGCCCTAACATGTTTAACAAATAAAATTCTGGCTTCATTTCAAAGTTTAAGCTATGCATTCTTTGAATTTCATCATGTATTTCTTTCCAGAATTTCCTTGCTACCTTACAAGTCCACCACATGTGAAAAAAGGACCCTTCTTTTTCATCACATTTCCAACATTTTCCATTCCCATTTTTGGTATTCTTTTCAACCTTACAGGTATCATGTACCATCTGTATAACATTTTATAAAAAATTTCCCTTAAATTTAAACTTCGTGTAAATTTTATAAATGTTTTCCATGCACCCTCCCATGTATCCAACTTGATTGGGTGTCCAATATTTTGAGCCCATCTAACCATATTATTGTTTATCATCTCTGGTTCCATTTCTCTTTGCAACAATATTTTGTAAAATCTAGAGATTCCCTTTTTCTAGTCCCCTTTCATCAACACATCTAATTCATTATCATTTTTTTCAAACCCATACAATTTTTAATCCATCTTGAATCTCTCTCTTAATTGTCTCCATGGGAACCAATTAAATTCGTGTCCTAACTCTTTTAATTCCTCTTCTGTGCACATTCTAGGTTTGTCTCCATCCCATGTTAACAACTCTCGATACATTAAAAGATTTCCTTGTTTTGTTGGAGCAATTTTAAAATCTTCTTGTGGTGAGGTCCATGTCGGAAGTCTTCTGTAAAATCTACGCTTTATTTGTATCCACACTTTCAATATAGTCTTTCATATACAATGATTATTAAAGTCATTATTTACAATTGCTTTGTCACAACATAAGTATCTGTGCCAACCAAATCTATTATTTATTCCTTCCACTTCTTTTGTTATTGTATTCTCCAACTGTATCCAGTCTTTTATTATTTCCAAGCAACATGCTTGATACTAGATTTTCAGCGATGGCACCCCAAAGCCTCCTCTTTCCTTTGCATCTTGTAATGTTTTAAATCTTATTCTTGGTTTCTTTCCCTGCCAGATAAATTTCTGCAACTCTTTCTCCCAGTCTTTAAAAATCTTTTCTCTCCCTGTTATTGGTAAGTTTTGAGGAAATTTGGATAATTTTAAATGGTGTACTGATGATACAACTTACCTTATGTTAACAGCTAAGAGATTTCTGTGTTTATCTCAGTTCACAAAGCCTGTGACAGTGAAGCTTCGTTTTTTCAGTGGATTTTTATGCCAGTCCAGCCTCCTTCCCTTTCTTCTTCCACATCTTGTATAGAAACAACTGGAAGGTTTTTTTTTTAAAATGCAGCATTGGAATTGGCCAAATCTACTACAGTCATGTGTACTCCTGCCTACAACAAGCAAAGTGAACTTAAGCTGCTCCCCAGAATCTTTTTACAAAGCATGTGTGAACAGCAAAAGAGAAAAGGAGAGAGCAGATAAGCCTGACTCACCAACTACCAATAGCATGTTTTTGAAAGCACCCAAAATGGAAGTCATAAGAAAAGTGGAGGCTCTTGACAGAACAAATCATTGCTGGATGTATTTTTGGAAGAAGCCTTTAACTGTTTTCTAAAAGGCTGAAAATGTTACATTGAGGAGTGAACATATTACACCAATATTAAAATCATTCCACTGGCTGCCAATTAGTTTCCAGGCAAAGTACAAAGTGGTGGTTATTACCTTTAAAGCCCTACATGGTTTGGGTCCAAGTTACCTACAGGATCACCTTCTCCCATACAATCAGCCCTGTAGACTTAGGTCTTCTGGGAGCCATTTACTTAAACTGGCTAAAAGAAGACTGGTAACGGTCACCCAGAGGACCTTCTTGTTGGCCGCCCCTAGACTGTGGAATGGTCTGCCAGAAGAGATCCGACAGCAAAATATGCTGTCTCAATTTAAAAAACTGCTAAAGACTTATTTCTTCTGACAGCCTATTTTTAACTATGATGTATTTTTAATTATGATTTTAATTATGGTATTTGAATGGTTTTATGCTTTTAGTGTATTTTAATGTATTTTAATTTTAATATGTTTTTAATTGGTATGCTGGTTTTAATTGTATTTTAACCTTTGTTGTACCCTGCCTCAAGCTTTGAGGAGAGGAGGGTAAACAAAATAATATTTTTTATTATTATTATTATTATTATTATTATTATTATTATTATTATTATTTGTTTACTTATGCCAGGCTAACTGACTGGACTGTTTATTTCATTGTGAATATTTTTTAATATGGGTAAAAAGCTTGTTGAAATATTTTGAATTGTTTTTCTTTTTTGTGGTATAAGAATTCATCCCTATTCTTTTCCATGTAATTTCTGCCTCGGGAAACCCCACATTTTCTGTGCCCAGGATCACATTTTCTTTGTTAAATGACATATGCCTGTGTAAAGGAAGCTGGAGTTCTTGGTAGGAGCTCTTGCCAGCTCCCTTATTGTTCTGCTGCATTATCACAGACTGCTAGTTACTGGGATCTGCCCACATGCTCACATCTTGTGCATCAAAAATATGTGTGGTTTGCAGTTGTTATTTTTAAGTACTTTATGTGTTACATATGGTATTTTTGAATTTGTTGTTCTCCAAAGAACCATGAAGATTTTTTTGGGTATAGCTGAGCTACCAGCATAGTAAAATGCATGCAGTAACTCAGTTTCTTCTTCATGGTCTCTGTGAATCACACAAATGGGTTTATGGCCTCCAAAACAAAAGGGAACCCTTTCTCAAACCTGGGAAAAAGGCTTTTTGGCCCATTGACCCCCCCCCATTCCCCCGGGGGAAATTGGGGCCCCCCCTGTATAATGGTCATTTCCCTTTTTTCTTCCGCTGCGGTAGCAGCATCAAAGGAGCCTTCCTCTAGCTTTCAGATTTGTTTAACAGTTTCTTTAAACAAGATTTGACTAAATACTTATGTTTTTCTTGGCATTTTGATGGTTGTTTGTAACATTTAACTTCTCTTTTTGCCTCTTTCGCATGATACCACAAGTTTGAGATGAGGCACTGTCAGTGTCCTTTTTGGAGGGGACTGAGAGTAAACATCAACCTCCTACTTGCCAAAAAAAGAAAGAAAAAGAAATTGAATGATCCCCATAGGAGGAATCACTGCTGAAAACATAAAAGGAAGGAGCAAACTTGTTCTTCACCGCGAACAGCGCAGAATGTTCTTCTTGTTATAACTGAGGAAGTTATATCTCCTTCTCTACAGCCCCTCAGAATTTTTCTGTGGGGGGCCCTTTGGGAGGGTTTTAAACCCTGCTTTTTTAAAGAGGCAAGATCTTGGATATCGACAGATTTGTGTGCCTTCCTGCCTCTCAGAGGATTGCATTGCACAATCTTGCTGTCATCACCAACTCCTGCACATGAGGTTTAACAGAGCAGCCACTTCAGGCTTTGCTCTAGTAAAACCGGTGTTTCGACGACGCCATTCTGGCCACCCCCTTTCCCCCCATCTTATCTGTAATGGTGGTACTTCCAAGGCAATGTATGGCCCCGAGAGGGCTTGTTCACTGCTTCTTCAACAGCAGTGCACCTGGGGTGATTTCCGGTACCCACAGCAATCCATGGAATGGCTGAGTCAAAAAGGGACCTTTCGCCATCAGCCCCCATCTGATCGGTACCGTCAGTTTAAGTAGACAGTTTGCCATCAGTCCCATCCATGGTTTCTTTTCTTTGACGATGTTGCCATTCTCATAGAGGGGGTTTTCCCCAAGTAACCTTTTCTACCATCATGGTATTGTCGATCCAAGGAGATGATACCATCGACTCTCGATATCGACAGTGATGTATACTACCATGATTTTCTTGGCTTAAAACCCTTTGGGCTTGGTACCTAGTTCATATCTAGTTTTCATATCTAAGCTTGATGCTTGTGCTTGGTATCTATTCTGAGTGCCTGAGCTTGGTGCATTGTCAACACTACCAAACAGTCAATTCTTGGTAGAATGATACCGTCCAGCCTTTGATACCTGACATTGGTGCCTAGGACTGGTATCTGGCTTTGATGCCTCAGCTTGGTGCCTGGCTTGGGAATTTTACATTGATACCAACACTTGATCCCTAGGCTGGATACCTACGCTTGGAACTTAGGCTCTGTGCCTAGCCCAAAGTAAATTTGTTCTGAATCTCCATCACATGTTGCTGCTCTAGATGTTGTTGGCAACCCCTTTCCAACACATGGTATCGGGCACTTAGATTTCGCCCTTTCGGAACATGAGATTGTTTTTCTGTTAAAAATTTAATCCCGATGGTGTTTTTTTGCATCCCCCCCTTCGGTACTGCGATTGTTTATGTATCCAGTATAAGTTATCTGTACAGGAAGACAACTCCCTACAGTTAATCGAAGTACTCCCTTTTGGAAACCTGCTTTTCCAGTAGCTATAACTTCCGCAGAAGAGCTAGTGAACTGGCAACTCAAAGACTTTGATAACTGGGCTGGGTCATAATACCTAAGCTGGATCCTAAATTGAATACCTGGGCCCCATGCCTGGGCCCCATATCTAGGTTCAGCACCTAGGTTTGATGCCGAGGCTTGGTACCTAGACTGGTGCCTATGTTTGATACCTAGACCTGGTACCTACACTTGATACCTATGCTTGATTCCTGTGCTCTTCTTATCTTTTGATTCAGCTGGGCCTGTTCAGTGGTATTACTGATGATAAATTGGAACAGGGAGAGTGGTGAGTTGTTGCCTACATGACAACAAAGATAAACAACTCCTCAACAACACCCCTTTAGAAAATTCCCCCATTTGCAGGTTAAAAAAAAAAGATATCTGGATCAACCTAAGCATAGAGTTTTTGTCAACCGATACCTTTTCAAACAGATTCCTATCATTGATTTATTTAGATATTGACATCGAGCATGGTTTCAACATCAGACCAGAGTAGATACCGATATTGCTCCTGCTTACAACACTTTTGACATCCCAGTGTCAAAAAAAAAAAAAAGAAAAAGGATAGAGGGGTGGCCCTCACCCTATACTGGGTCTCAGAGGTGTCAACCATTATATACAGAGGAAACTGTTTCGAATAGTCCCTTTAAAATTTTTTGATGATGCCTGTGTTGAATAAATTTTAGTTTTTTAATAGGATATTGGGCTTATTGACTGGGACTCCTCCCCTTGGTATGAGTACGGTCCCAGGGGTATTCACCAAATGCTTGTCAGTGGTGGAAATTTTTTTCTTACAACGGAAAGGTGTCATCCTGCTTATTGTTAACTAGGTCATCATAGCATCATCTGGAAAGTAAATGTAACAACAACAACAACAACAATATAAGGTAACATAAAATACAATAATTGGTTTGCACTACTTCTACAAATGTCCAAAGGTCGGCATACGATGCTTTCCTACAGACTAGCCCTTTTTTGAGTATCCGCTTCGATACTGTCCTCCATCCCGACATTCAGTCACTATGATTGACGGTATGGAACTCCCAGGATGGCTAGTAGTGGCCTGATGCCACGGAGCTTTTGGTCACGAGAAAAAGGGCTCGGTTGGTTCTTTTCCCCTATTGAAGTAAAGGAATTCATACATCCGATAGGGAGAATTCTTTTGGCTGCACCCAAACCTTTGATGTCGCAATTGTATGCATATAGATGGGAGAAAATTTTGTGTTTTATCGACAATGATATTGCCCGGGACCTGCGGTACCGTGGATAGCTTCTTGTTCCTCGCCTTGTTGGTATCTGACAGGCTATCATTCCCATCAATGCTGCGTCGTGTGGCAGCAAATTCCTGGCATTTACAACAAGAAGTAAGACCTTTCCATGTTTCTGGATCCTATGATTAAGACGCTTTTACAAGGTTATAAGCATTTACACCTTCCAGTCCAGCCCCTGTACCAAGTTGGGGCTTGAACTTCTTGATAATGCAGTTCACTCACACGCCATTTGAACTCGTGGCAAAGTGTGACATTAACTTGCTGTCATGGCAAACAGTGTTTTTGCTAGCGATAACCTGAGCCAGGAGGATGAGTGAGGGATGTGCACTTAGGGTTCATTCTACATATTCACAATAGTGATATACTATATCAATAAATAGGGAGGGACTTGGTCGGGGGTTTTTACTGATGTCGGCAACCCCTTTTTGCCTCTTGAAGAAACTGCCCCTCCGCAGGTCATCTACCAGGAACAGAAAACTTTTTGGCAGGTGCACTCAACAGAACACCTTTTGTCTTGTCACAGATGAAGTTTGAATGAGATTGGAATAAGTAACATATTCCTCCAATGGACGATACTATGTTGGATCTATTTGAAAACAAAAGACAACAAGCGGTATTGTTTCTGATAGAAAACAGAAGACAAAGTGAAGAAAAGTAAGTTGAAGGACTCTTCACATGAAGGACCATCGAAGAAATCAAAAAGAGTAGAGCAGCCTAGTCTTCCTGCTTCAGTTCGATCCCCATCTCCCCGTGGTACCGAGTACTGCAGAAGGGAATGCACGTTCATGATTGCCCAAGATGTGAAAAGAGACACAGTACCATCTAGCGAGACTGAAGGTCTTTTGGCTTCTAAAGGGGATATCACTTATCTTTTCTGTGGGATCCATAACACGTGGCCGGGGTGGGGGTTCCCCCGAAGTTAACATTGAGATCATGACAATGTGAGTTTGTAGAACTAACTTCTCCGACAAGGCGTAGCGAAGGACATCACCTTTGCCTCCGAGGCCTCATGGCAGATGCTCACGTTCTGGTACAAGGTCGCCTTTTACTTTTGAAAAAAAGAAAAAAAAGAAAACAGACAAAAACACTCAAAATGCTTTTGGCTACTCACAAACCTTCTACGTCTAAACGGTTTGCCTACAATGGAGAGGTATTGTTCCTCTTAAAGGACATTGGGGGCCTTTTTTTAATTATGCGGTATTGTGCATGTATTGTTTTTTTGCAAAAGATCTATCTTGTTGGTAGGTTTAAGTGTTATTTCTCAGCATTTTTCTGGTATCTTCAACAACAAGGAAAACTTTCTAGTTTTATGGACTCTACAGCTAAGAGTTTTCCTCCTGGTTATAAACATTTACACCCCCTAGTACGACTACCAGTACCGGGATGGGTTTTTAATGTGGGCTGTTGCAACTTACACATAAATCCTTTAAATCACTGACAAACTGTGATTTCCGATTGTTCTCTTTGGAGTTTTATTTTTCTAGTGGCAAAACCTATGTTAAGGGGGCAGGCAAATTATGTGCATTTAGAATAGATGCACCATATTTGTGTTTGCATAAAGGGAAGTTGTTTTTAAGGCAGTTTTTACTCTTTGACCTAAGGTGGAGTCATAATTTCATTGAACCAGGACATTGTACTACCTGCATACATGGGAAACTCAGTTTAAATGGATCGGAGAAACAATTGCATTGCCTTGACGCTAGATGTGCATTACTGTTTTTAATGGAGAACATAATGCTTCCCTTAGTAAAATAAAAAGGTTTCTTGTTTTTTTTTACGTTTAAAGGAAGTGGGAAAACTGGTTTTTCACAAGAAGGGAAAAATAAATAAATAAACTTTCCAGTTATGTAAGGGCCCATTCAACAAACTCTGTGATGACATCAGTTGTTTTCTTTCTGTGGTGTGCAACTACATGACATATGCAAAGCTGATCAATTGTCCCAACCAATGACATTTATTTTTCTTTATAAGGTAGATAACAGAGCAAGAAATGATGCAACATTTGGGAGAAAAGTTTTATTTTACTCTGTGGTGGAAAAAACACACATCAAAATTGAAAATGAATGCAGAAATGAATCCTTGGCATAAATAAGTTTCAATTTATTTGGCATGGTGAAGATACTGCTAAAGTTTATTTTAGATAGATAGATAGATAGATAGATAGATAGATAGATAGATAGGTAGATCGATAGATAGATAGATAGATAGATAGATAGATGGAGGACAAAAGTAATTGAAATGTAATTGTTGATATATATGATGATAATAAAAAGAATTTTAAGCATGACATTCCCTCCTCCAACAGGACAATTTGCTAGTCTCCCATTTGTGTGATTAAGGGGACCACGGGAAAAAGGACAGGTTGCTTACCTGTAATTGTGTTTTTTCCAGTGGTCTTCTGTGAAGTCGCACAACCCCACTCGTCCTCTTCACATCATGTCCTGCTGTTGGTTCCCATGCTGCTACTCTAGCGGCGAAGGAACTGACCGTTTTTCCCGGGAGGGGCCTTATATTCCCCCCGAAGGATGGGAGAGGGGGGGAAATTGAAAATGCCTACTCCTAGGTTTCAAGAAAAAATTCCCAATGCTGTTTCGCGCAGGTCGTAAACCCATTTGTGTGACTTCACAGAAGATCACTCGAAGAAACACAGTTAAAGGTAAGCAACCTGTCCATAGCAGTGTTTATACATGGTTTATACATGGGTTCTGTAACAGTAACAGATCATACAATGTCTTCAGAACCAGATCCTGAAAAGACGTGAGATAGACGACCACTAGATGTCTACTACTTAGTTTTCCACTGAGCCATTTTGCCTGGATGAAGGGTGTGGTTACTGCATATGGTAATATGTTGGAGTGCTTAACCTTTCCTCCCTTCTGCAGTTCAGGTGCACAGTGAACATCAGTCATGCCATGTAATTGTTCTTCTTTTTGGTCTCTGTGCCTCAGACATGGGTCTTCACACCTGCGCAGATCCATCCACAGAATGTTCCTGACCTAGGTAGCTTCTGATGGTAACCCCACCCTCTGAGCGCTTGTATAAAAAGGGGCCAGAGCTACTCCCCCCTGTTCCTTTTTGTCTGTCGTCAGACTCTTTGGCTCTTTCCACACTCTACCTTATATCATTTCCTCTGGTGGCAATCCAGGCAAAGGCTCTGCTTGGAAGGGAGTGGAAAAGGAGTGTTCCCTCTGCAGTGGCTGGCTCCCTACCGAAGGAAGCATGATGGACATTCCTCGTCCTTCTGCAGTGCAGCTGGACACTTTCCCAGGCTGTGCTAGGGCAGGAAGTGTCTCCCCTTTCACTTTTGGCACTTCCACAGGCCAGATAAGTGTAGGATGATTGTGCAATTGCGGGTCATGACAGGGAAACCCATCAATTATTTAATCCACAATTGCTCCACCTGGCGGCAGGAAAAATTTAGGGGCCACAACAATGTCATGCAGAAGTGTCGTTGTGGTCCTGCTCCTCTTCCATCCCCATGCTGGGATGGAGGCTTCTATGGGGAAAAGGGGTTTTTAAAATTTGGGAAATCCAACTGAATACCTTATCTTCAACATCATCTTCTCTCTCTGCACCCAGCTGCATGGGGGGATGAGTCCTTTGTACAGCCTATAGGACCCCCTTCAAGAGTTGTTCCTTGTGTGAAGAAAAGATTCCTCACTCAGACGGACATTCCAAGGTTTTTTTTTGCCTTGGAGAGGGCCACCCCATGAAATCCTGCTCCATTTGCAAAAGGTTCATGACTCTGGACCTCAAAAACTACCTCTCTCACCTATAGCTTTTCCTTTGGGAGCAATTTTAGAAGTCGCTGACATAGCTGTGCAAAATTGCTGCTCCATTTGGCAGCCTTTCTATTTGTAAAACAAAGCTGTTGGCCTCACTATTCATGTGCTGTCTTCTTTAAACTAATGGTGTTTCCTTCATACCCTCAATTGCTGTCATGCCCCCAACTGCGATTCAGGGTAATCCAGATTTGAGACCAACTCCTCTTCACCAGGCAGGCCCATCAATGCCTGGAAAAATTTTACCCCGACCCAAAAGGGGAATCACAATTATGCCATGGTCACTCTATTGCTAGGCTGTGTTTTCACTCTCTGCAGCTGTGGTTTCTCTGCTGAACATTACCTCCTCATCAGTGCTCTGGAACTTTTGCAGTCATCAAAGCCTCCTGTGCTTTCGAGATTTCCCTCAAGGGCAAAGTAATACAGGTCCTATTGGACAGTATGACTATGCTGTTCTACGTCCACAAGCAGGGAGGCACCAGATCAGCTATGATGACCACACTGCCCACGTGAATTTAGAACTGGTGTATTAACCAGGCCATACTTCCCAAACAGTCCATGTCCTGGGCCATTCCAATATGCTAGTGAACTCTCTCAACAGGATCCTTCTTGACCCAAGTGAGTGGAACTTTCAGATGTGGCCTTTGCTATGATTTGCCACCATTGGGGCTGCCTTGCAATCAAAGTCTTTGTTTCTCAGACAAATGCAATGTGCAATCTCTGTTGCCACAGAGAGTCTTCTGGTATGAACTCCCTAGAGGATGTATTCCTCTTCTCTTGAACCTTGTTTATCTTTTCCCTCCCTTTTTTCTTTTCATGTGAATGTTGGTCAAGATTGAGGAAGATCACTGAAACTGTATTTTAATTACTCCCTGCTGGCTATGCTAAGTGTGGTTCCCCACCCTCCTCCACCTTTTCTGTCAAGAACATCTCCATCTCCTCTTTGCTCCAACTCTTCTGAGTCACAGGACTGGCATGATGCAATATCTGGACCACAAGCCTCTCTCTGTCACTGCATGATGCATCCACAAATGCTCGAGGATCACATTCAAGCTGTTTTATTGGCATCTCAGAACCTTCCACTTAGCACTCCTATGCCTTCAAGTGACGTTGCTTCCCACAAACAAGCACTCAGTAATGACATTCTCCCTTCACTTGAAAGACTTGGGGCTTGCCCTCTTTTCACTTTGAGTCTTTCGTGTCACTAGTAGCACACCAGCCACAGGGATACCCTTTGGCAGCACTGTTCCACAATTCTACCATCAAGAGGTTCCTCCACGGTCTTACCAACCTCTGTCTTCCAATTTGTGGCCCCTGTACCTTCATGGTCTCTCTCACTTGCCCTTCCTCAACTCATATGCAAGCCATTTGAATCCATGGCTACTGCCAATCCTCACCTCCTCACATTTAAAGCAGTCCTTCTCATTGTGGTCACCTCCTCCAAATGTGCCAATGAACTATGTGCCCTGCATTCCAATCAGCTGTGCCTGGTCTTTCATAGGGACAAGGTGGTTCTCAGGTTTGACCCAATGTTCCTCCTATAGGCCATCTCCCCATTCCCCCTTAACTAGAATATTGTCCTCCCAACCTTTCCTCATCATAGCTGGAAAAGGCTCTCCATACCCTCAACATTCACAGGGCCCTTGCCTTCTACACCAGGTGAACATCTTCTATTAGGCAGTCACCTAGGCCGTTTATTTGCTATGCAGGTTGTCACATGGGCTTCCCTGTTTCCTTCCAAAAGCTCATCCACTAGGTAGTGGACTTGATTAACTTATCATACCAGCTGGCATGGAAACCTCTACCACTGTGTGTCTACTCCTATTCCACTAGAGCCATATCTACCTCCTACACCTGGCTTCAGAGTGTCTTTCTTCCTCAGGTCTGTAAAGCAGCTTCCTGGGCACAACCATCCACCTTTATGCATCACTACCATCTTGATTGCAGAGCTTAGGAGGATGCAGCCTTTGGCAGGGCAGTGCTGTCTTCTAGCCTGAACTGACCTGCCCTATCACCTGTGATAAACTAGCCAATCACCCATATGTAAGTCCCAGAGACCATGAAGAAGCAGGACAGGTTGTTTACCTGTAACTGTAGTTCTTCAAGTGGTCATCTGTGCCTTCACACATCCTGCCCTCTTTCCCTCTCTCCACAGGTCTCCTCCTCTTGCGTTGAGCTCATTTATATAACAGACAAGCCTTAATGAGGGAATGCTTGCATCAGCGTTGTTAGTCTATAAAAGACAAACAGCTGGCCTGTCTCTCCACGGTCCACAACTAATCTTCCTGGTGGCCAAAACCTTCCATTGGTACCTTGCTTCTTGAATTCTGTGCCTCCTTGACCTTTACTTACCCTGAATATGCTTCTGGTTTGCCCCTGTGGATTTGAATACTTTGGAACTCTGGACTTTGGGCTTGAATTTGAATTTGCTTTGGACTATTCTCTCTCTCTCTCTCTCTCTCTCTCTCTCTCTCTCTCTCTCTCTCTGTTTGCTGTGAGTATAACTCTCCTCCTCCAGCCTGCTAATTGGCATCTGGCCTGTCTGAGACATGATGGGTGCCTGGAGTGGCAGGGTTACCACCAAAAGCTACTCAGCTCTGGAATATTCAATGGGTGGATCTGGCAGGCACAAATGTCCATGTGTGAGGGCACAGATGTCCACTTGAAGAACTACAGTTACAGATAAGCAAGCTGTCCTTATTCAGAGTTTTATTTACATGGGTAGATAGTAACTTCTATGAGGAACAGAAGGTTGAGAAAGGAAATACCTGTACCTTGTAAGAGGTTTTTCCAGTGCAACAACCTTGGAACAATGCCTCTTTTAGTTATCTCACTTTTGCCAGAATATTTCTTACTATGCAGGGGATGATTAAAAGTACCATAGTCCTTACAGGGCTGCCCTTTCTTTCCCCTGTTCTCAAACTCAAGTAAAGCAAACCTTGCCTCTGTACACAGGACATGAAATTTCAGTTCTGTATCCTTCTCAACATCAAAAGCATATTGAGAACATGCATTTAAGATGCCAGGAATTCTATTCAGCATTTGTGATGGGAGTCTCAGTCTGAGGCAGGAGCTGGAACCTTTTTATTCAATGACCAACTTGGCTTACATGCATGTAAATCATGTAAATTAATCATTTTATTTATTACAGACAGCTTGTTGTTCTTGTTTAGAAAGCTGTGAGCCCATGTGAGGGTGCTTGGGAATCTGCCATTTTAGGCATTTATCAAATTCTCACCTCCTTACCTTGAACAGTACAATAGTATCCATTGTCCCCAGGCCACTCAGCAATGGAAAAAAGAGTGTCATTTGACACTTTAGAATGGCATTTTCTCACTGCTATACCTACCCATCTAGCATTCTAGAGATGGGGCTTTTATTTTGGAATATGGGACTTCAAGCCAAACTGAATTGTAGCACTCTTCCTTTTCAAAATGTGGCCATGTTATCCACATTTGTCAGTCTGACATCTTTCAGCATTGCAAATATCAATAAAATAAATAAATAAAAGATTATTTCTCCCTGTTCCTCTAAGCCTCTTGCTATTTTACCCACCACTAACTATTAAGGCTCTGTGAATTTTGGTGGAGAATTTTTATTCTGATCACAGCCTGAAACCAGAACTTGTTTGTGAATTGAATGGGAAGCACTTTTTTATTCTGTTTTTTTATGTATTAGGATATGTTTGTGAGTGCTTCAGAAAATGTTCCTAGTGAGTAATGACTTTTTTTAAAAGCGCAGGATGGATGGTTCAGCTTTGTTGCATTTCAGAGACTCACAGCGTGATCATAGTCATTTTGGATTGATTTTATCCCCTTTGTCTGGGGCTGTGTTGGGGGTGAGGATGCAGCTGTAGTTTGGTTGCTTTTAATTGCATGGATTGCAAACCTGGTCATTTAGGCTGTTTCAAATGTATCCACATGTGGGCGAGATTTAAGTTTAGATCAAAGTGTGGGGGGAAAGTGAGGTTCTGTCTCGCATATACTTGTATTGATTTGCAGAAACGAAATTGATTACTTGCAAGGGGACAAAGGTCTGTGTGGGAGTGGAACAAAATCATATATCCGGTACTACCTTACTTTGAGATGTGCAGTAACATGTTTGCATCCCAGTCGGGATAATACTCAGAGGAACAATATCCCCATCCAAATGTTGTTGTTACTCTGCACTGAATTCCTTTCAATGGGATGAATGTGCATCTCATTTTGAGCAGGCATCAGGCTAGTTGCTTTGGCAGTGGCAGGGGTCTTTGTACTTCATTTCCTTGCTCCCTAACAACAGAGGTCAGGGGAGTCATGGCTTCTTGGGGAATATAAAGTAGTCTCTACCTGCAGTCTTTGTGAACCCAAGCCAAGGATTGGTCCTGGATATTGACAGTTACCATTAGAGATAATATTGAATGCTGGCCATAGTGACACAGTTTAGCAGTTATGATATGATGAGGTAGCTGGTCATGTCTTGAATAATTCAGAGAATACCCTGCAGTCTGCTGTGCACCTCTTCATTACACTGAAGAAAACCATGGAGCACAGATTCTGAACAGCTTGCAAGATGCTGAGCCTTTATTTTCATATGCTTGCTTGCCCATTTGGTCTCTTTATCTAGCTATGATTCTAAGAAGATGTCATTGCCTATTGGTGGAAATGTGGCATCTATGAAAATCTAGAAATAATAGCTGTTACAAAAGAATGTGCTTTCCAGTCTGCCCGTCCTGTACCATTATGAAGAAAACCTTGCACAGGGACTTTATTAGAATGTTTTTGTTATGCCTACTTTGATTTAGAAATCATCTTCAGCTTTAATAATACTTTGTCCTAGTAGAGCACCTGTCCTTTGTGCTTCCCTCATCTCTTTACAAACAGCTATATTAAAAATCCCCAGGCCTATCTGAATTAATGATTTCGTTTCATGAATTTTCCTGCAGAAGCTTCTGCCATTTTCCCTGCTGACTTTTGATGAAGCTGATGTCAATTCAAAAGCAAGCAACCTGTGGATGTGTCAATAAATAGTTTGCATTTTTGCAGTCAAGTAATGATCCTGTGACCTTGAAAGAATTGCCCTATCTGTATCGCTATCTTCCTTCCTTACTTCTTTCAGTTCTTCAGATAAATTATGTTTCTTACAATTTGTAGACAGCCAACTACAATTGATGCTGGACAGCTTGGATGGTAAGGAATATTGTGTGTGTGTGTGTGTGTGAGTTGGGAATGTTACTGAATTGGGCCCCCTATACCTACTTTATCATATCATCTGTATATGTACATTGAGACTATGGCTGCAGCTTCTCT
Source organism: Ctenosaura bakeri (assembly GCA_948474755.1). Taxonomy (NCBI): domain Eukaryota; kingdom Metazoa; phylum Chordata; class Lepidosauria; order Squamata; family Iguanidae; genus Ctenosaura; species Ctenosaura bakeri. Next base: position 95,546 of record CAOLHI010001059.1, read on the forward strand.
AAAGACTTGCCTGGTGTGTATGCGTAAGAAAGACTATAGCCATGAGAAGAGAAACTGAGGACAACTTGATAGTAATTGGGAACTGATCCCTCTTGCTGGTCATTAGTCATGAAGGTCATTGAATATAGGGGGGTGGTTTGGAAGGAGTTAGAATGCTTCAGGGGCTACCGTCAGTCATGATTAGCTTTGTTTTGGAGTTAATTGTCATGTAATGCTCAAGTGCCAGCTATGGTTCCTAAGAGTATTCTCTTATATCCTTGCTCTCATCAGGGCTGTCTCCTCTGGTATAAGTATGAAGGGAAAGTCAGAGTAAACAAAAGTAGTCTTGATATCATTTAGGGTAAGAATTCTATGTCTCGGAGTGACAAAGGATTGTATTCCTGTGAAGTATTCTTCTTCTTTTTTTTTAATATTGCTGATAACATTTATGCCATTCTAGAAAAGCAGATAAATCACACAGGCTTGCCTGCTGTCTGTACTTGCTGAAGGAGACAAAAAAGACAGCCATCCCCAATCCCCATATTTTGAGAGGTCTCATCCAACACTGTACATTTAAGGTGAAACACTTCTAGAAGACAAGCAGTAGTGAAGTGTAGCACTGGTACAGAGATACAACCTAGCTATTAAAATCAATTATTTTGTAGATTAAGTGGAAATTTACTAACAGATAGGAAGAATGTAATTAAATTTGTTTTTTAAATACAGTAATTAACAAGTTGGAAGAACCATCTTCTGAGAATTACATTCGTTGTTGTTGTTTTGTTGTTGTTGTTGTTATCATCTTTATTTTTATCCCGCTTTTCTCCCCGAGGGGACTCAAAGTGGCTTACAGCCATTAAAAGAAACATAATTAAAAACTGTCATATACAAAAGTTAAAACAAAGATTAAACCACAATGATAATTAAAACATGTCAAAATACGTATAAAAACAGCATTAAAATATCAATTAAAAACAATTAAAATGACCAGCACCAATACAAATTACATATAAAATGCCTGCTGGAAGAGGAATGTTTTTAGCTGTTTTCTGAAGATAGGCAGAGAGGGTACCAGTCTAACCTCTTTGGGCAGGGAGTTCCAGAGCCTGGGAGCAGCCACTGAGAAGGCCCTCTCCCATGTTCCCACCAAATGTACCTGTGAGGGTGGTGGGACTCAGTGCCCGGGCTGGTTCGAAGGGAAGGATATGGTTCTTCAAATAACCTGGACTTGAGCTGTGTAGGGCTTTAAAGGTCATCACCAGCACTTTGAATTCTGCCCAGAAACAGATCGGCAGCCAGTGGAGCCGTTGCAGCAAGGATGTTGTATGATCCCTGTAACCAGCTCCAGTTAACAACCTGGCTGCAGCTCTTTGGACCAGCTGAAGTTTCTGAACACTCTTCAAAGGCAGCCCCATGTAGAGCACGTTACAGTAATCCAGCCAGGATGTAACCAGGGCATGTGTCACCATTGTCAGGTCTGACGTGTCAAGGAACAGGCGCAGCTGGCGCACAAGCCTTAATTGTGCAAATATACTCCTGGCTACTGCTGAGACCTGGGCTTCCAGACTCGGAGTTGAATCCAGGAGGACTCCCAAGCTGTGAACCTATGTCTTCAGAGGAAGTGTGACCCCATCTAACACAGGCTGGATCCCCATTCCCTGATCTGCCTTTCTGCTGGCCAGGAGCACCTTTGTCTTGTCTGGATTAAGTTTCAACTTGTTTGCCCTCATCCAGTCCATTACTGATGTCAAGCACTGGTTTAGGACCAAGACAACTTCCTTGGCTTGTGGTGGAAAGGAGTAATAAAGTTGGGTGTCACCCACATACTGATGACACCGAACCCCAAAACTCCAGACAACCTCTCCCAGCAGTTTCATGTAGATGTTGAATAGCATGGGGAACAAGACTGAACCCTGAGGGACCTTGCAGGCCAGAGAGTAGGAGGTCAAACAGGATTCCCCCAGTACCACCTTCTGGGTTTGGCCCTCCAGGAAAGAACGGAGCCACTGTAAAACAGTTCTCCCAAGTCCCCTCCCTGCAAGGTGACCCAGAAGGATACCATGGTCGATGGTACTGAAAGGTACAGCAGAACCAACAAGGACACACTCCCCCTGTCTAGTTCCCGGTGTAGGTCATCCACCATGGCAACCAAAACTGTCTCAGTCCCATAGCCTGGCCTAAAACCAGATTGAAATGGATCTAGTTGTTATTAAGTTATTAATTAAATAACTCTCAGTATTAAAGAGGCAAGAAATTCAACATTACCTAGTTTGTTCCTTACTGAAAGCCTAGTTTCAAAATAATTCTTGCTGTTTTTAGTGCCACAGAGTGGGGGAATTATAAGGTTTAAGTCATAAGACTCAAACCACTTACTCTAGAGTAATTCCAGTAGGATGAATTGTGTCAAGGAGTCTTTTAGGTTAGAATAACTGATTCTTCTTTGTGATCTCTGTGACTCACTCTAATGGGTTATCTGTGCCTGCACAGCACATCTCTTGGAACCTTGTAGAGCTGTGCAGTATGTGTTTTGGCAGTAGTGCTGCCTACTCTCTATGCGTCCTTTTAGCAATCTTTCTACCTAAACTCTCAGTTCCTTTTTGTCCACTGCAGCAGCAAGGTCTGTAGGAATGATTTATATGACTTCATTCTATTATCTGGTTGACTTCAGCTTGTTTCACTTCAGTTGTTGGATTTTCACTCTGATTTGGTATTTTGGCTTGATTTTGGACATTTCAACTTGAATTTGATTATTTTGGATTGAGAATTTGTTCAGTGTTAGCAGCATAGGCTGTGCTCACCCATTGCTCACCCTTATGGCCTCTGTGGCAAGTTGAATTGGAACCATCTCCATGTCTACTGGTTCAGCAGGTCTCTAATGGTCAATTGGTGCAAAAAGAGTCCATACAAAGAGAGCCCTTAGTACCACTCTGTCTGGGTTCTGGGCCCTCTTCTTAGCTTGTAGAGATTGTGTCTGCAACTCTAGCTCCAGAGCAATCACCACAGCTCACACCACTTGGTAGAGTTTTGGAGGGTGAGGTTCTGGAGTTGTCTCCACAAGTGCCAGTTCCTTTGATGCGCTTACTCAGTTGCTGTTCCATCTCCTACACGTAGGGTTGTTCCTCCTATACCCTCACTGGCCAAAGTGTTATCTTATCGTCAATGTCAATCTGGGTGGTCTTTGTTGAGATCAAGTTCTTCAAGGGAGTCATCTGAAAGATCTTAGTTGCGGCCTTAGAAAGCTCATTGGTTTCAACATGCACCTTGTTGTAGACATGAAGGGTAAAAAGTTAGATGCAATGGGACAAAATTTTATTTTTCAGCTGCCCTGATGTTCAGGATCTTGAACAGTGGAGCTTGCAAGGAGACGTACCAATAACCCCTGTGGGAGAAAATGACTCAATACCTCAACAAGCTCCCTGACAAAGACTGCAAGATTACTGTGGAGCTTGAAGCTGTGATTAGCAGCAGAGCAAATTACCATCTCTCACCATGCTGCTGACTGCAGTGGAAAAGCTCTTGCCGGTGCCATGGCACTTTTGCAACACATGTGACTGTGATTGTCAGGCCTTTCTAATTAAGCAAAGTCTGTGATCAAGAACTCCTTTTTTATGAGGGGGTCTCTTTAATGCAGACACAGACAATAGACTAGATCACCCTCTCAAAATGTACTCTGCTGCCAAGAAATTCAGGTTCTATCCTCTCCAGCAGTAATCTACTAAGTCCAGATTCTCCTGGTCTAAATATGGGCCATCATCCAGGTGTCAGTCCAGTCCAGGAAGGAGCAACCAACAAAGACCTGCCACCTTGGCAGCCTTCCTTTCATCTAAGTAGAGCTCTTCAGCCTTTAGAGCTTTTCAGCACCTTAGGAAAAGACAGCAAGAATAATCCAGTTGTCTCTCTGAGTTTTTAGGGGATAACAACCTTGTCACTAGTCTACCACCATATCATGTTTCACCATTCCATGACAGGCTCCAGAAATTTCATCATGCCTGGACCTACATCATCTCAGATTCATGGGTCCTCCACATCGTCAGATGGAAGTATGCCATAGAATTATGGACGTTGCCCCCCCATAGGTGTGTGTGTGTGTTACTCCTGTGAGAAGATGTGTGTACCATTTCTGTGTCCTGTCTCTCTGGCCTTTGTGCTACTCTGTGTATGTTTATCAAGTGCATGGCAGTGGTGGCTGCTTGTCTGCATCAACAAGACGTTGTTCTCTTTCTATACGTAGACTGGTTGCTCATAGTGCATACGCACAAGCAGCTTCTCTTGAACATTCACCTTACACTTCAACTTTTAGATACTTTTCATCATGAATCATGAGAAGCCTCATTTGGAGCCATCTCAGAGAATATGGTTTCTCGGAGCCCTGTTGGATTCTCATGCTCAGGCTGCCTTCCTGCCAGATGACAGGAACCTTGTCCTTCAGAGGGCCACTCTTTAATGTCTTTGCAGTCAGAGAGTGAGAACCAGAGAAGTGTGGGTCCTGTTAGGTTTCATGGCCGATGCAACATCCGTGATTCCTTTTTCCAGACTGCAGATAAGGCAAGCTTGCTTTCCCATTTCAACCCTCTGACAGACTCTCCATACATGAGGCTGGTGATACTGCGCAGCATGTATCATTCCCTGTGCTGGTGGGTGGATTTGAGACATGTGCAGGCAGGAATGCTGCTTGTTCCTCCACAACCCACGGTGATGGTTATGACTGATGCATCTCTCAAGGATCGAGGGGCACATTCTGCAGGACTGACAGTCAGAGGCTGTTGGTCTCCAGAAGAGAGAAATCTTCATATCAGTGCTCTGAAATTGCTGGCCATTACAAAGGTTTTCCAGTCATTTGAGCAACTCTGCAGGGCAAGGTAGTTTAGGGAGTTTCAGATAATGTCATGGTGGTCTTCTGTCTGAACAAATGGGTGGCACACAATCAGGCATCCTACTCCACCTCATGATTCTACTATGAGAGTGATGTATTCCAAGAAGTATTTTGCCTTCAGTGATCCACCTTCCCAGAAAAGAGGACCTGACCCGGGCACCAATGTCTTGTCATAAGTGGAAGCTATACCCAGGCATTCTCCACAACATTATCAGAATATTGGGCACACCAACCATAGATCTGTTTGCATCACCTCAGAACAAGCAGTGTGAGATCTTCTGCTCAAAAGCCCACAGAGGGAAGGGCTCTCTCAGTGTTGTGTTCCTGTTTGAGTATGGAGGGACCGTTGTGTAAGCTTTTCCACCATTCAGTCTAATCACCAAGGTAATCATGAAGATTTGTCTGGACAGTGCCAGGTGCAGACTAGTCACTTTGTGGTGACCTAGACAGCCATGGTTTGCCCCGCCTTCACTTGTCCTGAGGACAGTACAAGAAATTACCATCACATCCAGACTTCTTGATACTGCCCCCCCCCAAGGGCAAGGTGAGACATCCAGATCTACTGATCATCAAACTCACTTCTTCTTCTGGCATCTTTGTCTGTACCAGTTAGATGTATCACTGAAGCAGCCCATAGGCCATTCACTCAGCATTCTTACTACAAATGAGCGAAATTCCTCAAATCCCTCCAACTTAAAGTAATTTAGTCATCTAGGATAGGCCCAAACTGCTCATGTTCAAGACTTCTTAGTCTCCTTGTCAGATAAAGGCTTCTCACTCTCCTCCGTTAGATGTTATCTGTCAGCTGTATTCTGGCACTTCCAATATCTTGGCAAATACCTAGTCAAGGCATTACTAAAAGGGTATAAAAATATACGCCCACCTGTGGTTGAACCTACTGCCCAGTAGAGCCTGGAGCTTGTCCTTTCCCAATTGTCTAGGAGACCTTTTGAACCCATAGCCCCCGGGGACCTAAGACTACTCATCTGGAAAATGACCTTCCTAGTAGCAATCACCCCAGCAAGGCAAGGTGGTGAGCTCTGTGCCATATGGGTCGATCAACACTATCTTTGCTTCCATAAGAACAAGGACATCTCCTTTCTCTCAAAAAATTGTCTGCCTTCCATCTGAATCAAGACATCATTCTTCCTGCATTCCTCAAGAATCCTATGACTCATCTGGAGTGTTCTCTCCATTGTCTGGACATGCATTGAGCAGTGGTCTTTTATGTTGTTCATATAGCTTCCTTTTGGAAGTGTCAGGAACAGATTCACGCTCACACGTAATCAATAAACTTGATAGAAGATTTATTGAAACATAGTAAGGGATGCTGTCTTACAGATGTCAAAGCTCGAGAATGGGATCTGTTTCCCACACTCTACACTTATACAGACAGTTTCTCCTGAGATGGTTGCAAAAGGACAAACGACCCCAATCACCATGACTACTATCTGGCCAAACGGGTCCTTTGAAATTCCAGCCGGAAGGAATGTTCAGCACCTAGAAATAACCTAACATTCTACTATCACTATTCCCTCAGGCTACTGCCATACAAAAGCAATAAAATGTGGGGGAACCCCGACATCCTGCCCCCTTCAGAAAAAGAAATACATACAGATATATATATACGATACATAGAAAATACCACAGAACAGTAGAAATACAGGAAGACTAAATAGCAAAATAAATGCAGTAGAAAAATCAATTGGGGCGTTGAGGCACATCAGTTGTAGAAGAAGTCAGCGAAGGGGCCCTCTTCAGCAAACTGGAATGAAAAACAGGATGAATAGCTTTGAGGGAAGAAGGGAGATCCAGTTCAAAAGAGACATTATTAATAGCCCGTTTCACAGGAAAAGGACCGAGAAAGCGAGGGGAAAGTTTTTTAGATGGGGAGGGTGAGGAAATATTTTTAGAAGAAAGGAAGACCAAATCACAAGGTTTATAAGGGGGATTAGGCTGCCGTTTACGGTCAGCGAAGCGTTTGTGGGAAGCCTTGGCGAGGGCGAGAGCACGCGAGACGGATTGCCAAATGCCAGAAAATTTAGAGACCCAAGCAGAGACAGAGGGAGGAGCGGAAGAGGAGGGAGAGCGGGGGGGAAAGGGGAAGGAAGAAAACCGTAAACAGTCTCAAACGGGGGCTTCCCAGTGGAGGAATGAACTGCAGAGTTAATAGCAAACTCAGATTGGCCATCCGTCTGGGGGTGATAAGCACTGCTGAGCTTCTGAGCGACGCCCAGGGTTTTCAGCAAGCAAGTCCAAAACTTAGAAGTGTAAACGGGATCCCTGTCAGAAATGATCACAGAAGGTAATCCGTGAAGTTTCCAGACATGAGCGACAAACAAATCAGCAAGCAATTCAGCAGAGGGCACACGCCGGAGGGGCACAAAATGACATTGTTTGGAAAAATGATCAGTAATAACCCAGATGGCATGAAAACCATGCGAGGAGGGGAGAGACACGATAAAATCCCATGCAACGACCGACCAAGGAGTATGAGGGACAGGCAAAGGCTGCAGAAGCCCTTGAGGCTTAGATGTGGGCGATTTCGAAACGTTGCAAGTGGCACACTGTTTAATATAAGTTTGCACAGATGAGTTCAATCCAGGCCACCAAAAAAGGTGGCGAATCGCGTGCAATGTTTTCAAAAACCCAAAATGTCCAGCGGGTTTGGAATCGTGATGACGATGAAGGACATGCGCACGGGCAGCAGGGGGAACGTAGATCCTGGTGCCATAGAAGGGGAGATTGTCAACCCAGGCTATTTTGTCCTTGTTAGCTGGGAGCCAGGAATCTGTGTGCGCAGAATGGAGGATAGCATCCCGGAGAGCAGAGTCACAGAGAGATGAGGCAGAAAGCCTTGATTTTGCCATAGCATGAGTAGTCACTTGAGAAGCCAGGGAGGAGGCAGGAAACAAAGTTTGGGAGGGAGGGGAGGCAGCAGGGGGTCCCGCAAAACAGGGAAGTCGAGAGAGAGGGTCTGCCAGTTGGTTAGTACGGCCAGGTTTGAAAACAATTTTAAATCGGAACCTCTGGAAAAACTCAGCCCATCTCGCTTGCTTAGGTGAAAGCTTCTTAGCAGACTGCAAGGCTTGCAAATTCCTGTGATCAGTCCAAACTTCAAAGGGGAGTCGGGCCCCTTCAAGCAAATGCCGCCAAGAGGATAGCGCAAAATGAATGGCTTCTTTCTCCCAAATAGGCCAATTAGATTGTTGGGGAGAAAACTTCTTTGAAATGAAAGCACAAGGCTTGAGTGCTCCTGCGGAATCGTGTTGTAAGAACGGCTGCCATAGCAAAATCCGAAGCATCTGTTTGCACAATGAATTGCTTCGTACTGTCAGGAAAAAGGAGTAAAGGCTCAGAAGTAAATTTAGATTTCAATTGTTCAAAAGCTGATTGACATTTGGTAGACCAATGAAGTCTATGTGACTTGCTTGCAGCCGAGCCTTTAGGTTTCCGTAAAAGGCTAGTGAGCGGAAGTGTTATAGTGGCAAAATCCTCAATAAAGTTCCGGTAAAAATTCGCGAAGCCAAGAAATTGCTGCAGTTGCTTCAATGTTTTGGGAATGGGCCATTGCAAAATGGAATTAATTTTTGAAGGGTCCATTTTTAGGGAGCAATCTTGAATCCTGTAGCCCAAGTAATCAAACGTTTGAGTGTCAAATTGGCATTTGGATAGATTAACCATGAGGTGATTATCTATCAGACGTTGAAGCACTTCACGGACCAATGAGACATGAGATTCCATGGAATCTGCATAAATTAAAATGTCATCCAAATAAATCAGAACCCCCTGATACAATAAGTCATGAAAAATGGTGTTCAGAAACATTTGAAACACGGATGGTCCAGATTGTAAGCCAAAAGGGAGAACGGTCCATTTAAAGTTACCGAGCGGAGTTGCGAAGGTAGTAAGCCACTCAGAGTCCGGGTCCATCCTAATTCTATGGAAAGCCTCTTTAAGGTCAAGTTTGGTGAAATATTTACCTTGGACAAGATGGTCCAAAACTGTCCGTATCAGGGGGATGGGATAACAGTTGGAAGAGATAACTCGGTTAATAGCAGAGTAGTTGACTATCAGCCTAGGATCAGCACTGGGATCTTTTCTCTTTCGGAAGAACACAGGACTCGCCGTGAGGGCTGTGGATGGCTTGATAAAGCCACGAGCCAAGTTCTTATTTAGGAACCTCTTGAGAGCAATGAGTTCTTGTTGCCCCATGGGGTAAATTTTTGGTTTAGGCAGTGTGGCCCTGTCAGCCAATTCCAACTTACAGTCAAATTCTGTGTGGGGGTGCAATTTGTCAGCCTCCCTTGCATGGAAAGCCTTTTGCAAGTCTCGGTAGTGTGAAGGTATTTGTTGCAATTCTTCATGAGAAATAGAAAAGTTTGAATCTGAACAAGAAAGAGTGCCAGCAGTCCAGTTTATTTGGGGGTTATATTTCGAAGCCAATTGATTCCCAAGACCAATTTGAACTGCACCGCCTTGGGAACCAGAAAGCGCATGCTGTAATTGTTTTTGCCCATTTGGAATGAGATGGGCTGTGAAATTTTACCAATTACTCCTCCAGTCATTGAGGTCCCATCCATTTGAGTTAATTTGATGGGGCGTGTCAGGGGCTCATAAAGAATTTTTAGATCCTTGGCCAATTTGGGGTACAACAGGCTTCTGGAGCAGCCAGAGTCAATTAGTGCTCTATGTACATGCAAAGTCCCATCTCTGCCAGTAAGCGTAACCGTGGTGAAGAAATGGGGGATTTTAGGAGTACTTACAGCTGTTCCCGCTGCCTTCCAGTCATCGCAGTCGTTTTCAGAATCCCCGTCTGTGTCAGATGAGGACGAAGAGGTAGTTTCACCGTCGGGATCGGAGTCTCCTGTCGCTGCTGCAGGGTCCTTTGAAATGCGTTTAGGCGGTTGCTTGGCAGCCACGGTCTTACGCGGGGGTTCTTTATTCCTGGTGTCTGCTCGATCTCCCTTAGTCCCAGCTGGAGCTTGGTTTTTGAGGCAGGTCTTAGCGAGGTGACCCGTTTTGCCACAGTTGAAGCACATGCCCAGACGGAGGCGTTGGTTCCGTTCCTCAACGTTGAGGAATGTGGAACGGCGAGGTTGTCGCTTTGGCATGTCTTGTCGTTGTCGGCTCATATGAACAGTCTGGGTTATGCCTTCCACTTCCGTAGCTAGTCTGACCCAGCCTAGCAAGGTCTGTGGATTGGCCTGCATTAGGCACCCGTGTAGAATATCAGGATTTAGGCCATCTTTGTATAATTCAATAAGGATTTCATCATTCCACGGGGCTTTGGTGGCCAGGTTTCTGAATTCACGGGAATATGTTCCCACATCATTCTTGCCTTGTTTCATTCGTTTTAGTTGATATTTGTTTTTTTCCAGTAGGTGAGGGTCCTCAAAGCGTTCGCGCAGGTGGTTCATGAAGAGCTGCAGATTTTCAGTTTTGGGGGTGCGTGTGTCATACAGGTTCGCTACCCAGTCAGCTGCCAGGCCTTTCAACCTCTGGCTGAGGTATCGAATTCGGGCCGCATCATCCCAAAACAGATGGCCATGATCAATCATGAAATTATTTGCCATAGTCATAAAAAAAGAGAGTTTCTCCCCCTTCCTGTTGAAGGATGCTTTCAGGTCTCTAACATTTCTGAGTAATGGTGGCGCTGCGGCTTGCCCGACTGGTTGCTGGGGCGGACCAGCGGCGCCCGCCACTGGGACAGCAGCCCGTGGTTCTTGTCCTGGTGTTCTCCCTGCCTGCGAGGGACGGATGCGCATCTCATGTAGCAGGGTCCTGAGTTCCAGTATCTCCTCATCTTTTCTCTCCAGTTCTATGTGGGTTATTTCCTCCAAAAGGGACAGGTCTTTTGCTGAAGTGTCCCATCTAGCAGCCCTTCTGCGTTGTCTCAGCGTCATACGTGGCTTCTCTCCCCATACCCAGGTTTGGCCGCTTGTGGGGGTTTCCATAGCCTCGTTCAGGCATAATTTTGCCTTGGTATCCATAGGCACTTCAGTCTCTGCAGCTCCATCAGATTCTGCAGATGCTCTCTCTTCTTCAGTAATTGACTGGTCCATCACTTGGTGCATTTTTGGAAAAGATTCTCGAGCTTTCTGTCAGGAACAGATTCACGCTCACACGTAATCAATAAACTTGATAGAAGATTTGTTGAAACATAGTAAGGGATGCTGTCTTACAGACGTCAAAGCTCGAGAATGGGATCTGTTTCCCACACTCTACACTTATACAGACAGTTTCTCCTGAGATGGTTGCAAAAGGACAAACGACCCCAATCACCATGACTACTATCTGGCCAAACGGGTCCTTTGAAATTCCAGCCGGAAGGAATGTTCAGCACCTAGAAATAACCTAACATTCTACTATCACTATTCCCTCAGGCTACTGCCATACAAAAGCAATAAAATGTGGGGGAACTTTTTTTTACTGCTATTCATGGCCAGTGTCTTTCTAAATGGGTTGCAGTGACTATTTGTCTGGCCTGTGAACTTGCTGGCAAACAGCCTGCTGTCCAAGTGAGAAATCACATAACCAGAGAGATGGCAGCATCAGTAGCCTTCTTGACATCTGCAGAGCTGCTATCTGGTCTCAGCCTTCAACATTTATCTCACAGTACAGGCTGGACACAAGGTCAAGAGAGAAGGCTGTCTTTTGGAGGGCTTTTTTCCCCCTTGTGCATTAACTCTTTTCCTCCTATTGTTACCCCAAAATGCCGGAAACGAGGTCGTTGAGCAGTACCTATGCCTTCATTACAAGGTGGGGAAAATATAGCTCAAAAAGGAAGTCTATGAGAGGTGGGTTAACCTTATGAGATCTTTTCACCTGGGTATACCGGTACTAACTGTAGGACACCACTTGGAGATTAAAAAGAATGTCATTATTGGGAGAAATTCACACACACACAACTAATCAAGCAGCCTCACAAACCATACAAAGCTCACAGAAGGGAAAGAGGGAAAGATTGGATAGCAAGGAGATTTTGGGATAGAGAGGGTGATAGTTACTATTACTGAAGCAGAAGAGGATTGAGGCAAAGTGCATCTCAGACTGGGGGTCTGAGGGCAGTACAGTGAACAGAAATCTGGGGGCCCTCACACAACGTAACACGCCACGTGTGTTCAACGTACTAACAACTAGCCATGGGCTGAACCGGGGTTTTAAATGCCCCTTTTCTGCCCTGAGGGGAATGTGTTAATTACTCTCTGGTAGAGCCAACAAAGGGGTCTAGAAGGTTCTGACTGTCTTTATGGCAGGTGGCAAAGCATTGGAGGAAATCACGATAGCCTCATAATAACTGGTGAGGGAACAAAAAGACAGTTTCCATGGGAAAGAGGTAACAGGATGTCAGCTTTTGGATGCTTCTCCTAGCAGCTTCATTCACTATTGTCTCTTTGGCTTGGGTACTGTAGAGAACCACTTAAAACTCATTAGGTTGAGTTTCCTGATTGATCCTCCTAAACTTATGACCTGGCCATGCTGAGGCCCTTTGTTCTAGCTTCAGGAAATTTAGAGTGCTTTTAATTTCTACACAACTTTCAGCCATAAGTGCGAGATTTGCACTTATTTCATGCCAGTTAAACAGTATTTACAGCCAATCATACTATATCACAGTTCAGGGGTGTACATTGCAGTTAATAGCTTGCTAGTCTCCCATTTGTGTGAGTCATAGAGACTACAAAGAACAGGTTGCTTACCTGAAAATGTGGTTATTCACGTGATCCTCTGTGAACTTACACAACCCTCTCCACCCTCCCTTCATAGTGTCCTGCCTTTCCTTAGATCCTTGGCTGCTGCTTTGGCATTCAGGGAACTGAGGGTTTAGGAGCAGGAAGCATGCTACCAGGGTGTGTGAAGAGTTGGCAGGGCTACCACCAAAACACGAACTGTATAGCTTTAGAAGGTTCTAAGAGTTGCAGTGCACAGGCAAAGATAACCCATTTATGTGTGTTCACAGATGACCGCCTGAACAACCAGAGTTTCAGGAAAGCAACCTGTTCTTCTCCCTCACCCTACCCCATTAAAAAAAAACCTAACAGAGGATCCCTATTACTGAGTTGACATTTCTTTGTATCAATAAAACCTGGAGGATGTCATAAAATTGTAGAATGAATTGAAATCCTTATGAAAACCAAAATAGAAAACAGATGTATAAAGAACTTATTTCACAAATGACTTTTTTCAAACTTACATCTGTCCAAATATCTAACTCATTAAAATTCTATTTTGTAAATACAAGCATGTTGTAGGTATGCTAAAGGTGAAGTAAATATTCACTGATGTGGATGAAAGAACATATTAATCTGTTGAATTTTAGTTATCTCGCCAAATTGCAATGAAAATGGGAGAATCATTGGAAATCTGTTTTATTAAAACATAAGACAGATGGTTGTGAATTTGATTTTGAAGTGTTTTGAATGTTGGACTGAGAGATGGGAGGTTTTTGTTTTTTAAAAATGCAAATAGCTAAGGGGGTCTTTGTTTATTTCAGTTAATGATTAGAATGTGATAGTTTAGGTGATTTCAAGGCTAAAAGGTTTATACCAAAAAGTTAGAGAAGCTTGGAAAGGTCTTCTGTGAATCCAAATGTTCCTCCTATATTCTGTACCAGATGTTGTAAAAGGCCAAGGAAAGCGAAAGAGATAAAGGTGTGAAAGTCCCTTGAGGAACTATGTAGCAGTCAAATTGGTAAGCAACCCAGATGCTGTATAGTGGGGAGGTTGGTGAGTTTCTGTAGCCAAGAGGAACACTTAAAGGGAAGAAAAAGCTAAACCCTGTTCCCGCAGAAAGAGCAGAAATAGAAGCACTGTGGATATGTCTACCACTCTTCGTGAGACCATGAAGGAAGTTGCAAAGGGACATAATTTCTTCCATTTGTAATTGTAATATTTTTCAGTATGTAATTTCCAGGATGGTTCCAAAAAACTAACCAGATCTGAAACAAATTAGGATGAATCCTCCACGCTGTTAAATGAAAGGATTGGAGATTCAGCTGGTGCTGTTTGCCTTACATGTGTTCAAGAGATCTTCTATTGGGCATAAGACATACTGTTTCTGAACTAGATGAAGCAAAGTGATGAACCAGATCTTGTGAGGCCATTGTGGTGATATGAAAATGCAGTCTGCTTATCTACTTGATTCTTTACTAATATTTGAACAGTAGAGGAAAGGAAGGAAATGCATAAAGAAGATTGTTGGCCCACTTCTGGATAGAAACATCTCCCAAGGAGTAGGCTTCTGCATCTACTCTGCTGCAGTGGAGATTCTACATTGTGTTTTCTTCTGTTGCAAATACAGCAGAAATCCTGATCTGTGATATGTACTGTTGTGACTGCTCTTTGGGAAAGAGCCTAGTCATGTGTCATCTCTTGAGAATAATTGAGCATGTTTATATATGGTAGCCTATTCCCACAAAGTGTATTGCTAACAGGAAGATACACTTTGAAATGCATCATTCTCAGAATTAGGGTGTTAGATATAATAAGGCTGCGGAGTATGTACCCTACTCCTTGTTGATGTAAAAAAAACACAGTGATGTTATCTGGAATTACCTGCACTGTTTTTCCAAATAAATGCATTTCAAAGGCTCAAAAGACCTTGAGTATTGCCAAGACTTTCAGCCAAATGATACGATAGTGCCTTCATGTTGGTGACCAGTAACTCCTTAGTTTCATGCCACAATACTGAGCTCCCCAACCTGCTAGTGTGACCACTGCACAATGCATTGGGACGTTTCAGCAGCATGCCTGAATATAGATTGTGGTTTTACAGTCGTCACAGTGGAATTCAATGAATACTGATGGCAGGAATAGGCTCCTGCAGTGAGAGTGCTATTGAGAACTGAAGTAATGTATCAGCTTATGTTGAAGATGATGGAGTCACAGATGGACAAACCAAACTGTTACTTTGGTTGCTGCCCTGACAATATAATACAATTGCCATGCACTTCCTAAAAATTTGAAATGGAAAGGCTGAATGAATGCACCCTACTTGTACAGTTGTCTCCACAGTGCAAAATAGAGGACATAGCAATGGTTTGGGCATATGGCCATTTGAAAATAGGCATCCTTCAGATCTCTGGCTGCAAACCAGTCACAGAAGATGTAAGATGGAGATGAGTGTAGTTTTGCAATACTTTTTTTTTTGCATGATTTAGAGGTTTACTGTTCTAAAACCTAGATGGGCCAAAGGCCTCCATCTCTCTGCAAATTGGTGTGTAGAGAGGAACCACACAGATACAACAGTGAGGCTGAACCCTGTCTCTCCTTTCTGAAATAACATCAGAATTTCTTCTCTCAGAACTCACAATGGATAATTTGATTTTTTTTTTAAAAAAAAAAAACACCCTCCAACTGAAAGGAGCATGTCAAAATCAAACCATAGCATAGGTGAACAATAGTAAAAATATAGGTACAATTGGTGTTGTTCTGCCAGATGCTGTTATGATGGCATGATTTTTGAACATTCTGTGGCAAAGGTTTGAGACAGAAATCTAGAGAATGAACTTTGGACCAGTATTATGAGCCAAAGACAGTGCTTGGAGGCAGGCAAAGAGTTCTTAGAAGAACTCCCATTCTGATAGCAAGATTTTTTGAAGGAATAACACCACTGATTTGATGAACTTTGGGATCCATGCAGGAATTGGTAAGCTACAGAAAGGGGTAGGGTAAAGAAATTTGATTATAAGGGTGGGGAAAAGAAAACCTTTTGGTAGTGTGGATGACATATGTGGGTTTTTTTTTAAGAACAAGTATCTTTTTTTCTCTTTTTCTAAAGCACAGAACAGGGACAAGGTTGTTGTTGGGGGGATTAAAAACATGGATGGGATTTTTCACCTTAGTTCTTGTAAGGCTTTTACTGTTGTACAGTAACATAAGTCAAAACACTGATGTAAAAGTGATTGCTAAAAATATGTCCCTTTCAATATAAATGAGATTGAATTAGATGCTTTAGCATACAAACAATGAATGTAACTTGTTGAAGCCCCCCCCCCCAACTCTCCTGAATCTGTACTGTTATAGCACTTTGGAGCAGTGCCTCTCAGGACTGTCATTTGTACTCTTGGTTCTCCTATAGCTCTTGTGATCAGTGGACATCAGTTCTTTCTTTCAAATGCCTCTTGCCACTCTCTCTTGAATGTTTGGGAATCAGAGACTGGCAGTGCCCCTGTTCAGTGATTTTAGGATGGGTCATGAACCTCAGCTGAAGCTACCCATATCCTTGATTAACCACTCAGCAGGGTTTGACTCTAATTATGGAATGCCAGCACATGAAACCTTTGTGTAAATAGAAATATTTCTCCTCTGTCACCGCTCCCTATCTTCCTTATTCTCTTTACTGCTAACTTTCTGCCTCTTTGTCCAGCTTGGTACCTGTTGCCAGAAAGATCTGCTTCTTGACTCTGACTGTGTCCTGACAAGCTGTCCATGAAGGAGGCTTGCAGCTGCATCTCTCACGAGAGATGGGTAGGGTTCCTTTCTCACTTATGTGCAATGTCATTGTAGGCTGCTGATGTCTTGGGTCCATGCCCCCACTGCTGCTGTGCCTGTCCCATCCCATTTCCTGGTGCCTTTTCTGGGGAGTTTGAAAAGCTGTGATTAACTGTGCTTTGCCTGTTATTACATTGATCTATTATTTAGTGAGAGAAGAGATGAATATTTGATAGAGCTCAGAGCCTGGCTGGGGAAAGAAGGGCAGAACATTGAAGGAAAGAATTGTGGATTAGGTACTTTTGCCACAGCAGGAATCAGCTGGAGCTAGGCAGATCCTCCCCATTTGCTCTTCCTGAAAAAGTTGAAGGTGAGGTCAAGGACAATGCACAGAGTTGGTTCCCTTTTTTAAAGGGAAGCCTGAAGCTTTCTGGTCTATCCTGGCTTATCCTCTAGGACTCATAACTTGGTTATCAGACAATTTGGGACCTTTACCTTACAAAAAGAGAGGGGATTGCCATATTCACATGGCATGACAAGCAACGGTGCACTTCCTTGAAATCTTGTATCTTGTGATGTGCACACTTGACTCTGTTTACAACTCATATTTTGAGACCATGCTGTGTTTTTGCCTTACTAACTGTGGCTTGTTTAAACCATCACTTGTTGTGACATCCTGAGCTACAACTGTGGCTTGTTCCTGGCTTGTTTCCCCAGCTGCCCACCCTGAAACAGGAGTTGAAAAGCCAAGAGGGAGATGAAGGTACCAGAAATGGGGAAGTGAATCCACATTTCCTCTGGTTGCTTGCCATGCAGTTTTCAAATAAGCAGCACACCATGATTAAAACAAAACATGGCTTCTCATAACATGGGGGACACACTCATTGAGACTTTGGTCCTGAGTTGTTCCAGAGTGCTATAAAATAGTTGGAAGGAATGGAAGGAGATGTCTCAAGCAAGCTTATTGACAACATATTTTAACTGTCAAATCACAAATCCTTTTTTTATTAGATTTCCTCCCCCCATTCAAGATTGGTACATTTAACTCTTTCTGTTTGTTTGCTTGTTTCTTTGCTTGCTTACTTGAGATGAGAAAACAGAATAACCTTGTGGTGAGGGAGTCATTAGAAGTTCTCTTTGTCATTTCTTGTGCACATTTTTTAAAAAAAGCATTATTAAGCATGTCACATTCCTTATCTCTCCAAATAAAAACTTGAAAGAAAACTTATTATGAAATTTCCATGATTTAAATTCTACAACAGGATACCCTTCAGAGTTATCAAGGATACTACAACTTATATTAGACACTATATCTTGACCTGTCTGGCAGGACTTTGCAGACACTTCTATTTTACACATGTGCAGAACATTTCTGCTGGGAGGTGAGGTTGGGCAGGGGTTGAATCCTGCTATCCCAGATCCACAGTATCCCCCCTAAAGATCTGTAGGTAACAGGAAAAGGTAAATTCAGAGCTGATCAAAGATGCCTTCTTGAGCAACATTGATAGTGTTACCTGAGAGACTCTACAAACCTGCTATGCATGTTGCCTTTTTAAAGATGGTAGTTCAGTTCAGTCTCTCTATATTTTTCCTCATCAGCACCTCTACATCTTCGTGCTCCTTCATTTGTGTTACAGCTAATGGTTGCTTGGTGATGATTAGAATCTCTTAGCCCTACCCATTGCCAAGTACAGAATGGAAAAATGGGGGGGGGATTTCACGGCTCCCTCCCAATTTCACTGCTTCCCCCTCCCTCCAATGCATTATTTTTGCAGAGAATTTAAATAAATAGATAATGGAATATTTTCTTTTTTGAATGGTGGATATGTTCAAAACTTTGTTTCTCAAAACTGTGTCACACTGACTTTTATGCAAGACTATGTATAGTTGTGCTACTCAAAGTGGTAGTTCATAGACTTGTACTGATGCATGAGCCACCACTTGGAGTCTGCATCGAGTTTCCAAGAAAGAAAGAGTTGTAGCCACTGGACACGATGATGATAGCAGTCCCTGTCGCATTAGGAAAAGAACCCTCTGTATCAGATATCCTGAGAAGCACCATTATACAGTAGCAGATCACTGTAATTCCCTGTCATGGTTTCCATTTTTCATCTCTTTTTCTGGGAATGAGTGATTTATGTCTGCTTGATGCTATGGAGGACTAGATTTTTTAAAAAATGTTCTTTATTTTGCTAATATAAATGATTTCTTCTTTTCTTAAGTTTTTTTTAACTTGATTTTTGCTGCTTTGTACTTCTGGCCTTTCTGAAGAGCCTGGTGTCCAGATGACCTAAATTGTTTTGATACTTGCTCCAGTTTGGCATGTCCCGTTTTCAGGTCTTTGCTCTTTACTGACAGTAGCCTTGGCGAGTATGTTCTGTATCACACTGAATAAGACATTTTGTGGTTGAGCAAATATAGCCCATTTCTTCCAAGTGAGATGAAAGGTCTGGGAAGATTCAGTGGAAAAGAGTGAAGAATTCATAATCTGAAAACAGAATTCTCTGTTGATCTGCAAAAGAGGACTAGGAATAGCTCCCTGTGGGAGAAGCAATGGCCTAATTTGAGATCCACATCTTGTGATAATAAAGGACCTACTCCTGGAGAGAAATCCTTAACTGAGAGAATGGGACAGATGGGGAAAGAAGGAGTGTGGTAAAATTGGCAGCAGCTTGTTCTGCTGGGAGCTGCTGGATAAAATACTTCCTGCATATTAAGCTTATATAAAAAGTTCAAGATTGTTCAGGTTGAACAGATGTTTTATAAATGGAAGATTCCACCTGGTGCTGTTGGAGCCTTATTTTTAATATGACCCTCCCACCCATTACTTTCTGCATACCCTTAGAGGTTGATGGTATGGTGACTTGGGCTACAGCCAAAAATTGTTGAAAAAGATACATAATTATATTAGATTGTTATAATTACAGCCTGTGTCTCATGACATCTGTGTGACTCTGGGTAATCACAGTTTGGCTGATTCTCCTCAGTCAAAATCTCCCTTGTCAATAAAATTAGTTTTCCTTGCACTGAGCAAGTCTGAAACTATCTCCTTTTAATTAAAAAGATCTTGCTTGGCCCCCACTTGTGCTTTGTACAACTGCTTCAGTGGGGCAGGAGAGCATCTCTTGTCTTCACTGATGTGAAGCAGCCTCTCTCTGGGGAAAATTTTATACAGTAAATAGCAGGATGTCTACTTTATTTCCTTCGGCTCCCTCTCATGACTTTGTGCTTCATACTATGCAGATTAAGCAGCAGTACGAGGCTTTCTGTCTCTGAGATTGACTCTGGGCGAAGATGTGTGATGAAAAGAATACTCCAGAATAATATTCCACTGATGTTTCAATAAGTGATAAGGCAACAAAGCCACTTTTTTTAAAAAAAAACCCACTTTCTGCCTAGTAGTTACTGATTTACCATCTTCTTCAGCCCGTCTATAGCTTTATGTATTTGGTCTTGTCTCCTTGGAGGGAGCAGCCTTCTCACAGTCTTCCTCCTTGCCATGCTGGCAGCTCCGTAGTATTTTTAGTAAGAATGGAGAATCCAAGCAACCCAGCACAAGTGGTGGTGAGGGGACATAATGAGGCTATGTTTAAAATCCATTGGTATGATCGCTAGAGGCTGCCTACTTAGGTTCATCACAGCTTCTCTGAATAACTGGATTGTCTGTCCTTCTTCCATGTCCTTTCTGTCTGGTTGGGGCACACCTCAGCTGTGTCCAGAGTGATGAGCATCTCCTTTCTCAAAAGGGACATGTCTGCCAGAATGGCCGAGGCGGCCGATGTTAGCTGTTCAAACATGATTGAAAGTGACAGAGCAGTGAAAAAGTGCCTGGCTAAAAGGAAACACGAATGTATTTACGGTTGCCCTTCATGCAAAACAAAGGGGTGAGGCTGTTGGGGCTTTTTGAATGATGGAGTTGTCTTAAGAGTGTTGGATCAGAGTGATATTGCCTGAAACCATAGTTAAACTTTATTAGGGCTCTCAACTTGAAAGGCACACTCAGTTTTCTTTATTCTGTGCTTTCTTATGTCTGGATTCACTACTACAAAATTAAATTAGTCAAGAAATGTTTTATTCTGAAAGAGTGTGTATCTGGTATGCTTACACTGGAATTAATTTGGGTTTTTTTGAAGTGCTGTTGAATGGTGGTCTATGCCCCCACAGAACTCATGGGCTGTAGGATTCCCTCTCCTGTTGTAAATTCAATGCTTCTCAGATTGTGAGATTGGAAGAACTGCACTCATCATATGCCTAGTAAAAATAGTGCAGTAAGTTCCAGCAGTAGTAACTGTATTGACCAAAGCTATCTTTTTTTTGAGATCCTTAAGCTTCATTAATTTATATCTCAGACCTAAATCCAATTGTTAGTACCAGCTGAAAGAGACCCAGTGAATCAATTGGTAAATAATAAGGCAGTATTTATGTAAATTCTCTCGGACGGTCCTCCTCTATGGCAGTAGCTGCCTTAAAGATTGGCCTTAAAGTCCAATCAAGGATCTGATGGTCCTACCCTTTCCCATTGGGCAGAGAATCTAGTGCTCTCCGTACATTCCCTGACAAAGCACAGGCAGTATTGCTGAGAATCTTCTTCAGGAGTTTGTCTCTGAGCTCTCAGATCATCTCTTATACTGCCCTGATATCATATTGGGAGTCAAATTGACTTTAACTACATTTGTTATTAATGTGAGGGGAAATGAGATGGCACTTCCAGACAAACTTGATATAGAGGTTTGCTTATAAGATTGGCATTCTCCCAATCTGGAATACTGTTGTTAAATGTTTCAGCAGCCTATTTGCTGTTCTCACCACCAGACGTCAAACGGAAGCATTGACCCTATCTAAGCCCCCCACATATTAATGAACAAGAGTTTCAGCTTGTTCCCTCTGACAGATCATGTCACATTACTGTCATTCCTGCATTCTTGCAGATAGGAGAGGTGATTGGAGTGATAATTATTTACCCATGCCATGTCCTGCTGCTTGGGGGGAAAAAGCAAGAATAGTGATTCTTTTTCATTTTGAACATCTGGCCCCAGATTTGCACTTTTCTGGAGCACAGAAAAAACACCATTCTCCACTGACTGATAAAGCGAGGGGGATATTGGATATGGCGGTGGAGACTCCTCTTCTAATCCATGCCTGTGTATTGCCAGTTATCAAGGATGCATGACATACTTTCAGAATTTCTGGTGGGAAGCATTTTTTCCATTGTTAACAATAACTAGCAGCATTGTTTCAGACTGAAGCTTTCCTCCAGATGCTCCTCCTCAAATTAGCAGTGTATTATATCATGGACTGTAGTTCTAAAGTTATGGCCATGCCCCTTGCTCTCTCCTGCAGCTGCTGCTGTGTTCTACTGCTCTTTCTGAACTTTGATTACAGACCTTCAGGAAGGAAATCAAGGAAATTTCTGCAACAGCCAAAGAGATGGTGTTCTAGACCCTAGAGGATGGCTAGGCAATTCTAGCAGGCCCAGGAGCCAGTTTGCTGTCCTTGGGGAGACCTGGATTCAAAGAAAGTGAAAGGGAGGGGGAAACACCTGAAAGTGTCTGAAACATCTTGTTTTGAAAAATGATCATTAGGCCAGGAAATTGGAGGAGTCAGAGAACACAAAAACCAGCCTTGGGGCCACATTTAGCTCACTCCTGCTCTATAGCACCATCTATTTAGCCACTGAAAAAAAATCTTCCCACTGTACACCCATCTGTCCCCCTCCCCCAATATTTACCTCTGTATAGCCAATCTCATCTGCCTAGTCCCTTCCAGAATTTGTTCCTCCATGTCTAAAAGAAATCGGGGAGTGAAAATGGTCCAAAATGGTCCATAATGCCAAATCATGTAACCTTGGGGGCATATTTGATTGGTTGGGGGCCAAAATAATTTCACTAGTGAGTGTGTAAGGGGAAGTAGCTCCCAGATGTCACCTGAGCTCCCAGGTGAGTAGATGTAGCTCCTGAATCTCTAAAACCTGACTATCCCTACTTTAGAGCAGTGGTATTCTAAAGTGCTGGTCTGTGAACTAGTGCCAGTCCATGAGCCATTAACTGCTAGTCTGCAGCTAGTTTCCAGGAAGTAAAGAACCAGTTGGAGCCAACAAACACAAATATAATACTAGTCCCTAATGTATTAAGGGAAAAAATTGTCAGTTGTCCACATCAGCTTGAGACACACTCATCTAGAACATCTTAAGAAAACACTAGTACATTTTCAACAATCTAAACTCAATAGCACATGCATAGTACACACCTTGGATGTTCACAGGATGCTAGTCCACATAGCAGTAGAGTACAACAAAATAATAACAAATAATATGCAATGGTTTTACTTACAGTGGTAAACAGATGTCATTGCAGGGGGTATTTTGTCTGCTGTTGTTATGCATTACAACAGTACCCTTGCAACCAAGTGTATAGGATTAGCATATGCACAGTCCTATTTGCAGTGTTCAGACAGTATGCTCTAGGTAGTAAGGTTCATGCTGTTGGTTCATTTGGGAAGGTGATTCTTGAAAGTCACTTTTGATGATACCATCAGCGCTCACCACCAGATCTATTCGCTTACCAGTCATTCAGCTGTGGCACTGCATGAAGATCACACAGAAAAGAGGCAGGTTGCTTGCCTGCTAATTCTTAGTACAGCTTAGTCCTGTGGTAGCTGCCCTGATTTTGTAACCTAAAATGTGCCTTTTTGTCAATTATGAAGCAAGAAAGGAATCCACATTCTTTATTCATGGGTAGGGGTTGTTTTTCTTCTAACTCACAGAGTTTTTTTCAACTGAGCACATTGAGAGAGAGAGAGAGAGATTATTTCTTGAAGAACAGCATATTTTGTCGCAGTGGAAATATTGCTTACTTGTCAGGGGTTCCTCATGTTGTAGAATTTGCACTGCAGTTTGTAGTATTTCTCCCTTCACTAAATGACTGTTAAATATTTTTCTTCTAGAATCCCAGTGGGTTTGTAGATTTGGAAGCTCTTGGCTTTAACATGTTTGGCAACTGTGGCTCAGTCAACCATTTTGGTGTGGAATGTTGATGTTTTTCCAACTTTTTCCATGGGTGGAGGGGGCAACAGGTGTGATATATGGATAGGCTGAAATATTGCTTTAATCAGCACTATGGATGTGATAGAAGAGTGCCATGAATTGATCTCAAATGTGTGCTGCAGAATGTTAATATGGTATATTCTTCTGGACGCCTTTTTATATTAGAAAAAAAAAACCCTTGCAGATTGTGTCCATAGATCAAGTGAGGGCAGAAGGGGGAAAGGGGGAACTGAAGGATATACTAGATAAAGCCAGTCACAAAATGGAGCTTGGGAGATCTGGGTGCAGACAGATTGAGAGGTGGCACAAAATAGGAACAGGGAAATGAGAAGGCATAGAGAAAGACATATGGGTTCATGCACATGCTTATGGCAGAGGTACAGGTGTCCCCCTCTTTTCATTGGCTTATTTTTCGACAGTCTGCTCTTTTGACCATTGTAAATTATAGATAGGTACCATTGTTTCAATGCAGGGTCCACTCTTTTGTCAGTTCTTCTTCTCTTGCCTTCTTCCTGTAGGGAACATGAAAGAATTATGGAGGCTCACCTGGGACTGTGCACTGCTTACAAAGTCTCTCAGCTTGGCACCTTTTTTGCCGTCTCAGCTCACTTTGGACCACATGCATACATGTGTGCTGCCTGCAAAGTGAGCTGAGGCAGAGCAAAAGGATGCTAAGCTGACAGAGAGATTTTGCAAGCAGCACACGCATTTGATCCCAAGCAAGCCTCCATAATTCCCTCATGTTTCCATGGGAAGAAAATTGGGTGTCGCTTTTCAACGAATTCCACTTTCTGACGGTGCTCTGATCCCTAACCCACTCTAACCCACCAGATAAGTGAGGGATGCTTGTATTTCCCCACCTGCTGCAAAATACTATTAACAGAGATGGGGCAGCTGTGGCCTTCTAGATGTTGTTGGACTCTGACTTGCATCATCCCTACCTAGCCTGAATGATGGTCAGAGAATCTGGGAACTGAAATCCAATATCTGCAGGGCCATGGCATTGTCATCCATAGTTCAGTTCCTGAGAAGTGCTGTACAATTAAGGTACCATTTCAGGATCACAGAAAAGGGGAATACTAGGAGTCTTAATGCCAAAAATTGTTTTGAGTGAGAATACAGCAACCCTAAGATAAGATAATGAACATCTCCACTCCGGTTTAATCAGCAGGGAGTTCTTTTAGAAACAGAATACTCATACTACAGTAGTATGGTAGCAATAACAAGTAAACAACGGCTAAGTAAAAATTGGGGAGTGTATTTGTTGAACATTTTCCTCTTGTTTGTGGTCTTGGTGACTCACATAAATTTTATTGTAATTTATTTATTATTCATTCATTCATCACATTTTTTAAGTCAGTATTTATTTAATTATTCAGTTTGTATCCTGCCTTTATCCTGGTACAGGACCCAAGATGGATTAACAGCAAATTAAAACAAAGCCTGTGACCATATGACAAAGTGTCACAGCTGCAGGCTTTGAATACATGTATACAAAACAAAACAGCCAAGGAAAGCCAAGACCTCTGACAGGAGGGAACTCCATATCTTTCTAGGAAAGGATTAGACATCTTCCCTTTGCAGCCTGTTGAGCCCCATGCAAGATTAGGACCAACAGACCCTTGTTTATTTGGACAAAATTCAGAGCCTGACCTTCCAGGTGTGAACATGTACGGTCATTGTACTCAGCAGCATTGCTTATTTATGCAATAATATTAATCCCAGTAGCTCCTGTGCACAAATAAAAAACAAATAGGCTCGGTTCTGCTTCGGTTGTGAGAAAATGAGGTAGTTCATGGAATTTTGACTATATTTGCATAGCAGTTCTTTACCATGTTCCTTGGACCAACACAGTGAATTGCCTTTCTTTAACGCCTTCTGTATTTCTTAAACATCAAAGAGTCCTATGGCATTTGAAAGTTTTAACGTGTTTAATCTGGCATAAAATTTGGTGGACATTGTCTACTCTATCTTTGTTATTTATTTGATTGGTAGAAAATGTTACTTTCTTTTATTCCTTCTTGTGACCCACCCTGCTCTCTGCTGTTTGGCAGGTTATGAATACTTACTAGAAATAAATTAACAAATTGTACATTGGGAATGTGCAGCCAGGCACAATGTTAGAATATCTGCAGCTAATTTTTCTGTAACTGTCCAAAGCAAAACTCATGTGGCAAAGACGAAAATATTTGTATTTCTACCTAACATTGTTTGTACGTAATTGAAAAGTTGCCACCTTTCCATTCAGCATGATGAAACGCTGCATACAATAACCCAGACAAACACAGACTCCTATTTCTGGGGGCAGGGGAGTGCTAACATTCTGCCAACGTGCAGTTAGTCATGAAAACAGTACGGTTCTGGCCTTTTCTCAAAAACAGGAATTACATTTATTTAACAGTTGGTAGGCTCTGATTATTTTGAATGAATAAGGAATATGAAAACATCTGAGTATAACTGAGTGTTAGTATACATGTAGCATATGTAACCTATTTGTTTAAAGTGGAATTAGTGCTATAGCTTGCATCCCCCACAATCTCCCACAATTCCCTTCTTCTGTCTCGGTTGCTAACTCTGGATTCCCCCTTCGCTGCATTTTCTCCTGTCTACCTGGCAACCAGCAACAGCCACACTCACTCCTATCCTACCCCTTCGCATTTGGCCACTCCATATAACGATCACTATCGTCTCCATCCCCTCGTCACCCTGCCCAAAAGGAGAACTGTCTTTCATTAGAGCAGAGTTCCTGACTTGTTTTAAAAGATCTTTGTAAGTAGTCCAATCACCATGTCTTCATAAACCCAACAACAGAAAGCACTTCTAAAGGTGATATCCATGATGGCAGTTGGGGGCAAATTTTCCTGTATTTATTTAGTTTCTTTAGGAATATGCTTATATTGGTTATGATTCTCCTTCTCTTTACTTTTGTCTGTTTATGTTTATGTTTATTATTGTCAATAAAAATATTATTAAAAAAAGGAGAACTGTCTTTACACTTAGTCAGCTCTGAATGCCTAGTAAGTTCCTCCTAGGCATTATGGCTTACTTGAGCCCAGAAACCAGGTTTCTTCCATGGTTTTCTTTCCAGCTTAGAGCTCTTAGCCACTCAGCTGCTTACTGAGTTTCGACTTGTGAGATTTGCACAGGACCTGCTGCCCATCACTGATGATATCAGGGCACTATCCGGCCTGTGATATTCCTTATATCTGCAATCCACACAACACTTCAAATGCCATTGATCTTGCTTGCTGGAAAAAAAGAATTGCACATTCCCGGTAGTAACTGCTATAACAATGACAGTGTTTTATGGGAGATTTCAGACTGTGTTTTTTTTTTCCCAGCAAAGAGCAGAATTGTCTCTTGTGGAAATTTTCAAAAGATTCCTCCATGTATAAAGGGAATCTTTTCGTATCCAACAGATTTATGATGTATTGAGAGTGACCTCATAATGAATGGATAATTAATGGAGATAAAGGTTTGCTGCCCTGCCTTACTTTTGCATCCCAGATGTTTCAGAGCCAGCAAGGGATGTGGTCTTTACTTGCTTCAACTCCCCCCCCCCAATCTTAAACTCAGTTTCAGCGTCTCTAGAAAGATGCAACTGTGTGACTCTCCATTGTCACATTTCTTCTCAACAGCCGTGCCTGATAAAACTGAGCTTTGGAAGCTTGTGTAATGTATTTTGCACCTTGTGGTTGGCCTAGTAAAGATATCACTGCAGTGTGTTTTTTGGATTTTGTCATAGTTAATGGTGTTTGTGACAGTTTGGTCAACCAGTGCATTGTCCAGATAGCATCAGAAACTTTGCTCTTACTTGCTCCTTCTTTGGTTGCTCTTTAGTTGCATTGTTCTCAAAACCAAGAATATAGTGATCTAGAGGAGTAGATTACATGGATCTTGGAGACAAGGATTTGAAAGCGTGGGAAACATGCTGAAATGTTATGTGAGAATGCGATATATAGCTCACAGAAACAGCAATCTGTAGGATGAGTAGGTGGACATGTGTGGAATAGGGAGAAATCTCATATTTCTAAAATATGCTAGAACAGTGAGGAACTGTGAATTATTTAATCTAGTAACTTTACTTCCAAGGCTTCTGGTTATTATTATTATAGTTCTTGTTTAACCTTCTGTTTACATCTTTAGAAGTATGAAAATTCTTTAGCCAGGTTGGCCTTGGTCTTTTTCCTCTCACCATTGAATTGCTTGCAGTGGAATTCTTTGAAAAATTAGTGTCCTGATTGCCTGGGATAATCCAGACACTCGCCTTGCCGGATACCTTTTAGCTTTTGCTGTGAGGTACAACTGCCCAAAAACTTCTTTACCATTTGCCTTGAAACTGCTCCCAGTTTTTTGCATGTTTGGAACTGGTTGGTGCTCAGGTCAACAACACTGCACGGCAGAGGAATCACTCCTTGCTCGTTGTAAATGGCGTCTGGAGCATTGTCTCTGAATGTAGCCACACTCCAGACTGCTTTCCAATCACAGTGGTTTTACTTTTTTCCAGTCCTGATAATAGCAGGCAATAGTATTTACAGAAGCACCAGATTTCAGAATTTGGTCATGTATCATTTAGGGCAGAGCAGTGCCATTACATGAACATGCGAAAGTTTAAAATCTTACTTGGATTTCTTCATAAGGTGACTGTTACAGGGGCTGTGCCTTTTCTTGCCTGTCGCTCTACTTGGCCTATTGACTGATTCTCACAAGATCTCAGACCATCTGTAACAGTTTGCTGCTTATTGTCAAACATTTAGTGCTTGATGTGCTTGTTACACTGTAGCCCCAGGAAAGAATTGCTCTCAGTTGTCTCTCAAGGGACCATAGAGTTGTACTGTGTGTCTGTGCTTTAGGCTTCTGCTGTTTGGATCACTCTCTCTAGACTTTGATGTGGTTTGGGGGTATGCACTTGTTTCCCTGAGCAGCAGTTACCTGTGAGAATATCATCTGGAGAGTGCAATACTAGCTTCACATGACAGTTGTGAAAAGATTTTTTTTAAAAAACACCTGTCATGATTAAGAGAGTCAGAGGCCAGTGGACTTCTGGAAGAAAAGGCAAAAGTAAGGGTTAGTTTTATGTAGGTGAAGAGGGCTGGTTTGGAAGTGATAGCAAAACTCTGTACTAAAGGTTGGCATTAGGTCAGAGAGATTAGATATCTTTAATAGGATTCATCATTATTATCTCTACACCTGTTTAATAAAGCCTCACAAATGCTGGAGTAGTACTAGAAATGAGGTTCTCATCACTGTGTATGTGGAAGTCACTTAGCTCAGAACTCTCCAGGGAAGAAAGGATCATGTTACCTGAGCAGCAGCCCTGAGATGAGTCTTTCTGAAGAGACATGCATCTTGTCAGTGTGTGTCTTTGTAGTCCAGAGTCAGTCACTTGGTCTTACTGCTAGTAGACCATAAATCTCTACCACTATACTTAGGCTGGTACTTTAATAGTGCTGTCTCCTTCCTCTTTCTTTAGGGCTCAGTCAGAAGTCCCCAGGTGTAGCCAGCCTTTGTGCAAATAATTGGCCATGAGGATGCAGTCAGGTGCCAACTAGCTACCCTTGTGAACCCAAGCAAAGAAGAAGCAGCCTCTCCATCAACAAAGGGAAAGGCTAGTTCTTCTTTCCTGGGTGTGCAAGGACAATTGTGCAGGGCCTGGACACATACCTGCAGGCAATCAGTGGCTGCAGGCAGAGCAAAGCTGCAGGATATCTCTTTATGGAACATCTTTAACAATGCTTATGTTTGTATATCTCTGAGTTACACCAGCATAAGCCACCAATAGGTTCATGGCCTATGTGTGGCACTGAATTTCTTGAAGCACTTCATATAAGCAGTAATGTGTCCGACTCCATTGTTTTTATTGATTCTTTTATTGGCAAGTACTTGTTAAGTGATAACAGATTGTGCTTTATGGCTATAGATGAGTGCTCTTGAGGGACAAATCAAGTAGGGAGATGGCAAAGATTTTTTTCTTTCTGTCTGTTTATCTGTCTGTCTGAGGTTAGGAGTATTTTTTGTTAATATTGAGTGCCATCAGCCATTTGGATTAAATGGGTAAAAGAATAGTTCTCTGGGACATAAAAATTACTGCTTCACATTATGAGGACCTAAAATTGAAAAGTGCTGGTAAAGAGGCCAGAACTGTGAAATGTAATTTGCCAGAAGATGGTCTCCAAAATTCTGTTTCTTTTTGTACTAGCTGTAATAGAGTACATCCCCTGTATCCATGGGGGAGATACATTCCTGGACTATCATAACAAAATATATCCCACAGATAATAGTGAATAGGGATGGGACGAATCCAGAATTTTCTGACTCCTGATCCAAATCCCTGGAAGGTTCTGGGAATCCACGAATCTCATGAATCTCAAATCTTTTTTTAAAAAAGAGTTTAAAAAGCAAGGGAAAGGACAGTAATCTCGGGCAAGACACACTCTCTCAGCCTTAGCAAAATCATAGGCAAAGGCAAACTTCCCTCTGAAGAAATCTGGCCAAGCCAATTGTCCTAGTTTTGCCTCAGGATCTCCCCAGATTGCAAATGACATGAAGGCCCTTTCTACATAGGCAAGAAAATGTGGATTAATCCCACATTTTCCTGCCTGTGTAAACAGGGCCACATACGACAGTACAGAGATAATCCAGGTCAAAACTGGTTTTTCTTTGCATAACTGCTTCTGGCATCCTGGGGTTTGTAGTTTGATGATGCACCAACACACATTGGCAGAGAAGGCCATGACACCTTGTAAAACTACAAACCCCAGAATTGTGTCTGAAAGAGGTTTGCAAGGGAGCTATGCAAAGGAATCTTTCAGCTGTCCTTGAAATCTCAAGCCTGTAGCTTCCTGTCAAGTACTGAACTTAAATATGAAATGTTCAGTGTAAATAAGTTAGAATACAAGCCCAGCTGTGATTTGTGAAATTGTTAGCAAAGGCCATTATTACTCCAAGGGAAAACCTCACCTACTTACTATCCTCCCTTGTATGTCTGGTCTCCCAGGTTTTCAGGAATCCCGGTCTCCCTAGTTTTCAGGCGTCCCGGTCTCCAACAATCTATTTGGTTGGCGGATTCAAAAGATTGGGTTTGCCTGTTTTGGCACAGGGATTCGGATTCAGGAATCTCAAATCCTTACTCAGGATTCGAGGATTTGAACAGTGTTGAACACTTGTTTTTTTTCCAGTGAGATGAACGACATAAGTAATGAGACAAGTATGCAACTTGGAGAGGAGTTCCTGACTCAAAGCTGCTTGAAAGAATCATTAACCAGCCATAGTGACAGTTCAGTTTCAGTTGCCTATCTTTTTGGGTGCTGAGAGTTTTTTCATGTCGTATGTACATCAGTTTGAGCTGCCTTTGAGAGAGTGCCTCTATCAAACACAATACTCTGACATTTTTTTTTAATTGACTTGCTCTCTTACTAAATAAGTGTAATGTTTATGCTCTGGCTTATATTTCAAGTCAAACCATCCCAAACATACCAGCTAGCTGTTTTCACCTGATGTGACAGATGTACAAACAGCCAGAAGCTTAATTTTGTTAATATAAATATGTCCTCAAATAAATATACTTCCATACTGCCAGCATCCATATTGTACTGTATTTGGTAATATTTGTCAGGCACACTATCAAATATAATGTGTGATTCAAAAACACAAAGTCCGCATTCCAAAGTCCTGTAAGTAATTTACCTCACTGATAGACTTACTTGTGAATCCAGGTGCTTAAATCCCAGTTTAGTATCACCTCGAAAGAGGTCTTAAAGCAATGCCTCAGTCTCAGTACACAGTGAGTGCTATCTTTACTCATTACTCCATTCTTCCAACAAACAAAAAAAAAAAAAAGAAAAGGGCAAGGATAATCTTGGGAAAGACACACTCTCTCAGCCTTAGCAAAAGCCTAGGCAAAGGCAAACCTACCTCTGAAGAAATCTTGCCAGGACAATTGTCATAGTTTTGCCCTAGGATTTTGCCAGATTGAAAATGACATGAAGACCCTTTCTACATTTTCCTGTCTGTGTAAACAGGGCCACATACTATAGTACAGAGATAATCCAGGTCAAAACTGGATTTTTCTTTGCATGGCTCCTTATGGCATCCTGGGGTTTGTAGTCTGATGATGCATTACCACACTTTGGCAGAGAAGGCTGTGACACCTTGTCCAACTACAAACCCCAGAATTGTGTATGGAAGAGCTTTGCAAGGGAGCCATGCAAAGGAATCTTCTTCAGCTGTCCTTGAAATCTCAAGAACACTGTACTTTCCAGTCAAGTCTCAAGTCTTGCAACAAGGAAGGCACTTTAAAAACACAAAAACACCAGCCTCTAGCCCAGTCTCAATTCTCTACCCTGATGTCCAGTCTCAAGTCCTAAAACAAGGAAGGCATTTAACAACAAACAAACACCAGCCTTTAGTCCAGTCCCAATCCCTACCCTCCAGTCTCAAGTTAAAAGAATAGGAAGAAGAGAATAATTACTTTGCAGAGGTAGGCAGCCACAGGGGCAGGCAGCAGGACTCTCGTACCGGCTCAGGCCTCCTGGCATGCAGGAAAGTGACTCTTGCCAGCCCTGCGTGCCTGTGCAGGCCCGGTCCGGGGCTCTCGTGCTGGCTCAGGCCTCCTGGTGTGCAGGAAAGCGACTCTCGCCGGCCCTGCGCGCCCTAGGGCGTGCAGGGATTTGAAAGATTTGTTTCACCTGTTTTGGCCCAGGGATTCAGATTCATGAATCTCGAATCCTTTGCGAGGATTTGAGGATTCGTGGATTCGGTTGGCCCATCCCTAGTTAAAAGCACTGGGTTTGCTTCAGAACAGTACTTTATGGAGTTCCTTTCTTCCTGTTGGAAGAGGGTGAAGAAGTGTTCTTCGGAGTTTCTCTTTCCTCCATCAGTCCCCTGTGCCTCCTGGAAAGATACTTTGAAGGACTGAGGGACCTATTAGAACAACATGAGGGATAATACAGGCTTGCATGGGAAGGAGAGAATTAGCAAGGATCACCTTTTTGCCACTTGCTCCAGCAGGGACTCCTTCATTTACAGAATGGCAAGTCTGTAACTATTTGAAAAGTTTCCCCAGAGTTCCACTTCATGCCTCATGCCAATCTGTAATCAGAACCTACTTATCTAATAAAATAACATAGTTGCCTCAAAACAAAAAACAAAAAAATAAATCAGTAACCGTATGCATTTACTTAATGCCATCTGCTGCTCCTTGCCTCCTACAAGCTATATAATAATTAATCACCTATCTGAGGACTTCACAGTTCAGGGACAAAACTCAAGTGACCATGTGTAAAATGGAATCTTGGACTTGCCCACAAGACACCCCTCAAATCTCTTTGAAAATATGGTGAGTGTTAGAGTTGCAGAACATTCCTTCTTCTTCGTGGTCTCTGTGCCTTCATACACTAGGAGCTTTAGCGCCTGCGCGGTAGCGTTCGGAAACTTCTAGAGCTTGTTCGCTTGGCGGGAACCCCTCCCCCACGCCGGTACTGCGCATGCTCCTCCCGCCGAGCAACGGTCTCTCCTCAGTTCTTTCTCGTCCGCCGTCGCGTACGGAAGGTTCTTCTTCGTGGTCTCTGTGCCTTCATACACTAGGAGCTTTAGCGCCTGCGCGGTAGCGTTCGGAAACTTCTAGAGCTTGTTCGCTTGGCGGGAACCCCTCCCCCACGCCGGTACTGCGCATGCTCCTCCCGCCGAGCAACGGTCTCTCCTCAGTTCTTTCTCGTCCGCCGCCGCGTACGGAAGGTTCTTTAGTTTGTTCCTCTCACGTCGTGCTTGGCTTGCTGTTTTTTCACGGTTTTACGGACTTTCGGACTGTCTTTGACCTCTCTTTCGGACTCCCCCTTCGGTTTTCGTCTTTTTGGATTTCGGAGTTTGGCGTTTCTTCGTCTTATGTCCGCGCTCTTTAAGAAGTGCGTGTCCTGCGGCCGCAAGGTTGCCCTCAACGACGGCCATAAGGAGTGTCTCTTCTGTTTGGGCGAGTCCCACAACATCCGGACTTGCCCAATTTGCAGGGATTTTACTCCCCAAACTCTTCGCAACCGCTCCGCGAGACTCAAATCTTATTGTTGGGAACAGTCTCTGCGGGCGATAGACGAGACCTCCACTTCCAAGATGGCCGACAAGAAGACGACCACGCCATCGACGGTATCGGCGGCTGCCGTTCCGTCCACCTCGTCGGTATCGGGCTCGGTACCGGCGAAACGCCGATCTCGGCGTTACCGAGGATCCCGAAGCTGTCGGCGGCTGCCAAGTCAGCGAAAGGATCCTCGACGGCGAGGAAGGCTGAGGCTCCCCTTACGGAGACGCCTGCAAAAAAGCGCCCTGCTCCGGACGGAGGCAAGGGCAAGGAGAAGGAGAAGAAGAAGAAGAAGAAGGAAAAGAAGCGCTCCCCGGCTGGGGACGCTCAACCTCCTACTCCTCCTCCTACTCAGCAGCCTTCCAAAGGGCGAGGCGAGTCCGTCGACCTCTCGGAGGATGAGATCGAGGACGTTCCCCAACAGCGCCCGGACTCGCCTGTGGCAGACCCTCCAACCCTGGTGGAGGAGCGCCACCGCCCCTTAGCCGTCGCAGGTCGGCCGACCTGCAGCAGAGAGAGCCCTCTGCTTCTCCGGAGCGGCGTTCGACCTCCTTCAGGTCCCGGTCCCGCTCTTCCGAGCGTCCGGTGGCCTCGCCGCCTCCGAGGGAGACAAGAGAGGAATAACCTCGCTCGTCTGCCTCCAGATACACCTCGGCGTCCTACGTGGCCAGGTACGCGAGGGAATCTGAATGGAGAGAGCGCCCGGCCTCCTATCGGTCGCATTCGCCATCGTACCGGGATCGGTACCATCGTGACCCGAGTCGCTGGGAGACCTTCCGGAGGTCCCGGTCACCTCGTCGACAGCGCGAATCGCGCTCGCCTAGAGGGGACGAGGCTCGGTACCGTCGACGCCGAAGCCGATCTCCGTCGGACCGCCGCTCCTTCAGCCGCTCTCCCTCCCCTCGATATCATAGGGCGAGGGAGCCTTCACCACGGTATCGGGCGATATCGCCACCTCCTAGGGTCACGGCAACGGCGACGCGCCCTATGGAGTCGGTGGTGACTGAGCGGGCTACGACGACGTCAGCCAGCCAGACTACCCCGGTCACCACCAAGAGGGTGAAGTCAGTAGTCAGCCATCCCAAGCGGGACGCTGCTGCTACCACCGCCCCGGCTGCGGAGAAGCCTAGGAAGGCAACACCTGCGGCGACTACGAAGGAGCCGGAAAGCGAGCGGCGAGAGGACTCACCGAGCTCGGAGTCGTACGACTCGAGTGCGGAGTCTGAGGTGTCTGAGGCGGCCTCCCAGGAGTCTCCTCCGTTGGGATTCGGGGACCGGATCCCAGATTCTGCTCCAGAGGACGTCCACCAGTTCTCTGCGATGCTGCTCCGCATGGCCACTACCCTCGGCCTTAAGATCGCCGATGCGGAGCCGGAGGATGACGATCCAGCCTTCTCCGTTTTCGAGGAGAAGCGACCTTCCACGGCCCCGCTGCCTCTCCTGCCCCGGGTATCCAGACTGGTGAAGGCCGCCTGGGATAGACCGGCCTCGGCTCAGCCGATACCGCAGCGGTTAGAACACCTCTACAGGGTGCAGAAGGATAACGCCGGTTATCTATTTAATCACCCTGCACCGAACTCTGTGGTCGTCGAGTCCGCGCAGACGAAGGGCTCCGGCAGGCAACACACCACCCCGCCGGACAAAGAGGGCAGGAAGTTGGACGCCTACGCAAGGAGGTTCTATTCAGCTGCCTCCTTGCAGATCAGGCTGTCCAACACTCAGGCTTGCCTCGCGGCATACCTGAAGAAAGTGCTCGATCGCCTGCAACCGGCGATGGAGGCGGTACCGGAGGACATCCGCCAAGCCTCCTCCGTGATCTTCAATGAGGCTATCTCCATCGCTCGGCACCAGATGGCCTCCTCCCGGCACGCAGTGGAGATCGCCTCCCGGGTCATGGCGGGATCCGTCGGCCTCCGCCGCCATGCTTGGCTGCGACCGGCCGACATCCAGGAGGACACCAGAAGGAGGATTGAAGATCTCCCCTTCGACGGTGAAGGCCTATTCAATTCGTCCACAGACGAAGCTTTGGACAATCTCGTCAAGGCGAGACTGACCGCAAAAAAGATCGGGCTGCAGCCGGCCACGCAGGCCCGCAGGGCCTCCACCTTCCGCCCATCCTGGCGACGATCCTCCACCTCGTCGTTCCAGCGTTCGGCCCAGTCTGGACAGTCGAGACCGTCCTCCGGCTCATCGGCCAGACGCACGATTAGGCGGCGCCCGGCTTCGTCGAAGAAGTCCTCCTCCGAGACAAAGTCTCGGTTTTGACGTGCCTGGCAGGACCCACCAATACCCACTCTTCAGCCTACCATCAGCGCTCGGAGACCGACCGACTCTCGCTCGACACCTAGCGGAGTGGCAGTATGTCACTACGGACTCTTGGGTGCTTTCCATCGTCCGTCTTGGCTACGCCATCGAGTTTCTCGATATTCCTCCTCGCGGCGTTTACTACTCCACGCCGTCGAGTCCGGCCCTCCTGGAAGAGATCCAATCCCTCCTCCAGAAAGGGGCGATCGAGCGGCTCCCGCAAGAGGCCAAGACCACCGGCTTCTTCTCCAGGTACTTCACGGTACCGAAAGCCGACGGTACCCTCCGGCCGATCCTAGACCTCAGAGGGGTGAACTACTACATCCGCCCCAAAAGGTTCAAGATGGTCACGATACCGTCGATCCTACCCTTCCTACATCGAGGGGACTGGTTCGCCTCCATCGATCTCCGAGACGCATACTTCCATATCGCCATTCGCCCGCAGCACAGACGGTACCTCCGCTTCGCAGTCGACGACACCTGTTACCAGTACAAGGTGCTGCCGTTCGGACTCTCGACTGCCCCAAGGGTCTTCACCAAGTGCATGGCCCCGGTGGTATCCTACCTGCGGACGAAGGGCGCTTCCGTCTTCCCCTACCTCGACGATTGGCTGTTGGTGGCGTCCTGCAAACAGAGACTTTACCACGACGTCCACATGACGTTGTCACTCCTGACCCGCCTTGGTCTACGAGTGAATCCGAAGAAGTCCCACCTCGAGCCGGCGAGGATCTTGGACTTCATCGGGGCGACGCTCGACTCGACCTCCGCCAGGGCGTACCTACCAGAGTCTCGAGCACAAACCTTGATCCGGGCCGCCGCTCACGCTCGTACGGCCCCGACGTTATCTGCGAGAAGCGTCCAGCAGCTCTTGGGCTACATGGCTGCGACGACCGCTGTGACATATCTCGCCAGGCTGAGAGCAAGACCTCTTCAACACTGGTTCGTCCGCATATTCGACCCCCTGCGAGACGAACAGACACTCCGACTGCAGCTGCCGGGAGACGTCCGCTCATCCCTCCGATGGTGGCAGTCGCGATGCAATCTCATGTCAGGGATGCCTTTCCAACAGCCGACACCGAAGGTAACGGTAACGACCGACGCCTCCCTGTATGGATGGGGTGCCCACTGCGGCGATCTCAGAGTCCGCGACAGATGGACCGACGACGAGACCGCTCTCCATATCAACGCGCTGGAGCTGCTCGCCGTCTGGAAAGCCCTACGGGCGTTCCGCCATGCCGTGGCGGGGCGCACGGTCCTGATTCTGACGGACAACACCACCGCCGTCTGCTACATCAACAGACAAGGTGGGACTCATTCCACGACCCTGCTCGACATAGCGCTCGACCTGTGGGAATGGTGCATTCGCCTGCACACGCATCCCGTGGCGGTTCACCTGGCCGGGCAGGAGAACACCACGGCAGACGCCCTCAGCAGGGACACCTCATCCCATCACGAATGGTCTCTCTCCGGAGAGGCGTTCAGACTGATTCGGGACCGCTGGGGCGAACCATCGATCGACCTCTTCGCGACCAGGGAAAACGCGAAGTGTCGCCGATTCTGTTCCAGAGCGGGCCACGATCGTGCCTCCATCGGGGACGCTTTCCAGTTTCCGTGGACCGGGGAACTCCTCTACGCGTTCCCGCCGTTCCCGCTGCTCGGCCGGACAATATCGAAGATCCTCGCCGACCGAGCCGACGCGATCCTGGTAGCCCCGTACTGGCCGAGGCAACATTGGTTCGCACCCCTGCTACAAGCCGCACGAGACGACCTGCTCCGGTTGCCACCGACACCGGACCTGCTCTCCCACTCCGGCGGCCGAGTCCTCCATCCGGACCTGCCACGCCTGGCCCTCCATGCCTGGAGGATATCGCACTAGACGATCCCGTGCTCGGTACCGTCCTCGTCGCGGCCAGGAAGGAATCCACCCGTCGCAACTATCAATACAAGTGGCGACGCTTCCTGACCTTCGCTAACGAGAGGAGTGAGCCGGATCGCCCGCGGGGCTCTCGACCGTCCTGCACTTCCTCCTGCACCTCCGGCAACAGGGCCTGGCGTTTCCATCCCTGAAGGTGTATCTCTCCGCGATCGTGGCATACCAACCGCCACGATCTGCTGCCTCGGCCTTCTTCAGGAACGATACCGTTAAGCGGTTCCTGAAAGGACTTCATCATCTCTACCCGCCGGTATCGCCGCCGCTACCGCCGTGGTCCCTCTCGCTGGTGCTCTCGCAGCTGACGAAGCCGCCCTTCGAGCCAATGGCGACCTCGGATGACAGGCTCCTGACAATGAAAACTGCCTTCCTGGTAGCGGTGACCTCAGCGAGGCGAGCGGGTGAGATCACAGCTCTTCGTTCCGATGAGCCCTTCGCGGTCTTCCACAGGGACAAGGTGGTCCTGAGACCTGACATCTCGTTCCTGCCTAAGGTGGTGTCCAGTTTCCATCTCAACCAGGACATCATCCTGCCTGCCTTCTTCCCGAACCCGACGACACCGTTGGAGTGGTCCCTCCACTCCCTGGACGTGCGTCGGGCATTGGCTTTCTACAAGGACAGGACTGCCTCCTTCCGGCAGACGCCGCATCTCTTTGTTTGCTATGGGCGACGTCGGAAGGGCCTAAAGTGTCCACCCAGCGCTTCTCCAAGTGGGTGGTGAGAACTATTGAACTGGCGTATGAGCTCGCGAGGAAGCCTCCGCCAGTCCTGCTTCGAGCCCACTCCACCAGAGCTGTGGCTACTTCTGCGGCCCTCCTGCGAGGAGTTGACCTGCATGAACTCTGCCGTGTGGCGACCTGGTCCCAACCATCGACCTTCGTGCGCCACTACAGGCTCGACTGCCGGTCGCGCAGAGATGCCCGGTTTGGACGTGAGGTGTTGGCTTCCGTGCTGTAGGACCTGACCCGCCGTCCGACCGGTAAGCTACACAGTCTCCTAGTGTATGAAGGCACAGAGACCACGAAGAAGAAGAACAGGTTGCTTACCTGTAACTGTGGTTCTTCGAGTGGTCATCTGTGCCATCATACACACCCGCTCTTCCTCCCCTCTTTCTCAGGTCCCTGTAGGTTCTATGGCGGACGACAGAACTGAGGAGAGACCGTTGCTCGGCGGGAGGAGCATGCGCAGTACCGGCGTGGGGGAGGGGTTCCCGCCAAGCGAACAAGCTCTAGAAGTTTCCGAACGCTACCGCACAGGCGCTAAAGCTCCTAGTGTATGATGGCACAGATGACCACTCGAAGAACCACAGTTACAGGTAAGCAACCTGTTCTTTTTGAATCTTTTTAAAATGCAGGGGAAATAGACTGACATTGTAGAAATAAATGAATGCCTAGGAAAATATAACTGATCAGAAAGTGTGGCTATCTGGTTTTACAGCTAATGCTACATATATAAAAATCAAAGTATTTCTATTCTGCTACCCATAGGTTATTTTCTGTGAGACACGGGCCATTCAAAAGCATGTAGAACATGTATACAAAGAGTGGGAGGAGCGCACACGAATGTGCTAGCTCTGCCAGCTTACCATTCCTCTTTTAATGCCCTCCATGTTTAATAGGTGGCTGTTTGTAGCTGACAGCCTCCTCAGTTATCACCTTAGTTCAGGGTTTCCACATGAATTAGAGCCCTGGAAAGTTGGTGTTCCAATTTGCTCAGAGGACTTAGGAAAATACAGAAGGCTTTTTCCCTTACAGTCACTCTTTATATGAGGAAGACAACAGAAATGGAGAGGGGTAGGTACAGAGCTAGTATACTCAGCTTCACTCCCCTTCCTTGCATGTAGGCTCTTTTAAACCCCTGGAAAAGACTAAAGAAAGCTGCCACATCAGTTCAACCCAGGGACTCAGAGAAGGGTCTTTCCCAGATTTGCTGCCAAAGAGGCTTTTAACTTAAGACACCATGGATTGAACTGGGGATGTTATGTGGAAGAAGAATGTACTCTGAATTGTGGGCTCTCCTCTCTATTTGGTGGCTACTGTGCTAAAAGGAGCCTTTAGTAGACAACGAATAGCATGTGTGCATGGTTCTCCGTTTTAAAAAAAGATATACTGGGACTTCCCTTCTGTACTTTGCCCTTGTCTAACCCCAGATATTCTGGCAGAAAGGAAGCAGAGCTGAAGATCATTTACAGCAGGGCTCTTGCAGTGCTTGCTCGCTCTCAGGTGCTCCATAGAATTCAGTAAGCACCAAGAAGGCTTGTACTTAAAGAGCTGAAGCAAAAAGAAAGGACAACTTTTCAGCAAACCTTTAATGTCCCCTTTGGACTTTGATTTGGGCCTCTTGATGGGAAGAAAAAAAAGAAAAGAAAGAAACCTTCAGGCACACCATGTTCCCAAAAATACAAACTTTGCTGCTCTTCATGCGTCACTCGTGATTGGGGACAGAAGTGCTGGAGGGGGCTGGCTGGCCAGCTTTCGTATGGTCTTTGTGGAAGTGCAGGGAGCTGGACCTAATGCCCAAAAAGCATCAGAAGGATAAATGGGCCCTCCTTTGAAAGCAGTTAAGTCTCCAGGCCAGTTCTTTGCTCTCTGACAGTAAAGAGGCTTTTATTTGCAAATTGGGAGAAAGTGGGGGGAGAAGCAAACAAAGAGTAGCTCAGGAGTACCAATATTTTCCAAAAATCTCAGTCATCTTCTGCAACTGTATGTTAAAGTCTGGAGGAAGGTCTATTATTTGATTATGAGGCGGTCATAAACTAATGTTCTGGGGGCCCTAGAATGAATCACATTGGGTATATAATGACTTGCTGCTAATCTTTCCTTCTTAGGGAGATCATGAAGTACAGTTCCTCTCAGTGCATGTTCAAATCATTGTTTTCAGAAGGAAACTTTGATTCTTGGGAACTACTCCTGATCCTTTTCTTTCTGATCTATCCCGAACAAAGCTGCAGTGTTGCTTAGCTTCCATATGAAATCTGTTGAGATCCACATAACAACAGGAACCAAAAACGAAGTGATCCACCTTTTGCAGAAGATGAGAACAATTCTGAAGTTTCAACAAGCAAGCACAAAAACATGTGTGCATGGGCATATGTGGGATTATGTTCATGAATCAGGCTGTGACAGAAAATTTAAGCAATTCAAGTAGTTACAGTTTGCAGTGCACAAGCATAGATGCATTCTTGGCTGCCACTAGAAACCCTTCCAACTACAATCCATAGATCAATGAAGTATGTAGAAGTAGAACTTTCTACCTATCCCTTTGTTCAGTCACATGTGTCATTTATTCCTTGCTTAACTGCTGGCTACTGCTACGAGATCAAACTATATCACATTTTTTAACATTGGTAAAAATTTTAAAAAGTTTGTTTTTATGTGTTGATAGTAAAAAAAGTAGTAAGTATCAAATATCTGGGCTATATGTCTTCCAAAATTTACTTGTGTAGTTAGGAGAGAACTCTGTCTTTCCCTCCCTTCCTCTCTCCTTGATTCCTGTTTAATTAGCTACCAAATACTGTAGTAAGAAATAGAGGAAGGAAGTCTTTGGAGAGTGATACTTCTGTTTTAACTTTTGAATCCATTTGAGTGGCGAAACTCCATAGCACATAGAAAAGAGGTAGGGTTGTAAAAGAGGAAGGAAGAGTAGTTTGGGTAAAAATTGTCCAGTAGAGGGCAATCAGAATGCACTTTCCTCATGTCAACATTTCCTCTAAAACTGTAACTGTTTGGTTAGCCAAGAGGGAGAGATGGAAGAACTTCTGGGGCTAAAGCACAATTTCTGGTATTTCTTGATAAAGAGAGCTGTAATATTTTTTTAAGT
This sequence comes from Ctenosaura bakeri, assembly GCA_948474755.1. NCBI lineage: Eukaryota > Metazoa > Chordata > Lepidosauria > Squamata > Iguanidae > Ctenosaura > Ctenosaura bakeri. The sequence continues at coordinate 136,994 of CAOLHI010001059.1, forward strand.
ATATTGCGTGTACAAACATATGAAGAACTTTAGTCTAGCACCACTGTCTCATGACTGATTTATATCTGCCAAGTGGAAGAATGTGTGCTTTGCACAAAGAGGTTTCTAGGTTCAGTCCCTGCTCTCTTTGCATCTCTGGAATGCTTATAAATACTCCTGTCTGAAATATTCTTGAAGAGCCTTCACAAGCCAGTACTGTCAATACTGAGCTAAAGGTCTGCTTCAGTATAAGCCAGTGTCTGGTTCCTGTAAGCGGAGTTTTTTGGTCCTGAGAAGACTTAAACGTATTAACCTTGAGAAGGAGTGAATCTGGTTTGATATAGAGAGGGGAGGTCACATTATGGACTTTCCTACCTTACGAACATCTCCGTCAAATGGGGGAAAATTTCTCTCTCTCAAAGGTGGTCCAGGGAACAGCAGATTTAGTAAACGTGGGATAGGAAACGTAATGCCATTTTATTGTCAGCATAGAACTGGAACAACACTGATTTATTCATTAAATTGTATTTTGCTTTAAGTGCATCTTTCTTTTGTGTGGCAGTTTTTGATTTGCCAGGTTTGTGGTGGGCAGATTTGGGGGACTCTAGAGCATCTTGGCAATGCTGCATTGCGTCTGGAAATAGAACATTTTTTTTTTTTTTGCTTTGCCATCTTAAATAGAATTTGTATGACAGGCTGTTGTTTTTAGTTCAAAGGTGTGTCTACTATATAGCACCTGTATATCAGAGGAGAGGCCTCAAACCCCAGGAGTCTGAAATCAGTAAAATATGCTACATGAGTCCATTATAGAGTCAGTGATAGTTCTACTTAGAAGTTGCTGAATCTTTTTTTTTCTTCAAGAGGATTTTTGTTATTTGTCTCACTGTATAATAAATATTGAAAATTCTGCTATTTCTTGGTAAGATGTTTTATACATTTTGTATTGATGGGAGATTTACAAATATGTTCAGTGAAATGCAAGGGTGGAGGTGTTGGAGATGCTTCTTAATTGTTCTAAATTGGTCATTTTTGCCCAGTACTAATTCTCGTTCTTGTTCCTACACAAGGAGCTGACACCTTGAGTGAGACCAGTTCTATCAGCATCGAAGCGACAACTGACAGTAGAGAGACTTCAGTGGCAACCTCTGTCTTGACTCCCTTCATGTCTGGCCACAGCCGTGAGGAAGTAGACAATCGAAGTGAGCATAGCTACAGTGAGTCTGGAGCCAGTGGCTCCTCCTTTGAGGAACTGGACTTGGAAACCAATGGTGATGGAGCAGAAGGTTTATCATCTGACCCTGGTTCTGCTGAGGCCCAGGACACCACTAAGGGCAAGTGGACCAAGGAGCGTATTGCCCTGGAGAAAGAAAAGGGTGAAGAATAAAGCCATCTCTTTACTCCTGTTTCTTAGGGATTGGAAAGAGAAACTGATCATCTCTCTTGCTTCTTTTCTGTCCACTCAAAAGATTTTGGTCACTGATTCATGTTGAGACCTGTCCTAATTTTTGTCTGCAGCAGGTATTTTGGGATGTGATAAAGGAGGAGAAATGACATCTAACTGGGGCTGGTTGCCATTGTCCAGTGTCCAGGCTGAAGGATATATGTGGTAATAGGGAACTGGGAGTGGAATGTCATGAAATGGTGGTTGGGAGCTCTTGTACTGAAGAGCATACTGTATTGAACTTGATGGGGATAAGAAACAGTAAGAGAGTAAGTGAATGACTATGGAGCGATTACTAGAGATAGACTAATAGATGCATTTGTGTGTGGACTGCTTCCTCTTGTCTCTCTATCTCTCCCAGTACTCTATTCCATACGTCCCATAATTCTTCCCATTTTTTGTAATTTGCACACATTGATTGACACCACCTCCATGAATATCAAAGAGGTGTAGTTACATTTGATACTAAAAACATCAGTAGCAAACCACTAATCCTTAAACTGACATCTGAGCTTCCCTAATCAGTAATAACAATTAACAGCTTCCCTTTGAAATCTGAAGGTTTATGAGCAGGGCTACTGTGATCCCAACCACACATACCGCTGCTTCTGCTGACTTTCCCACTCTTCCTCAACTTAACCCTGCAGTCACCTTCATTGCCTCTCTTTTGGATTACATGTTCATGGAACAAACCAAGTTCACCATAGTTTTAGTTTGCTGCACATGTTAATATCTGTTGGTCTGTCCCTGGGAACTGAGCTTGAGTTGCTTCTAGGGTAGCTTCTGATGTAAAAGTGTCCATCTGAAACAAATCAACACAGCTGGCATTTATGATGTCCTCTTCCAGGAGTCCTGTCCAAAATGCTGTGGTGGCTGAATGATATTATATCAAATCAGGAAGAATAGAAATGATGGAGCCGGATCTCTCCAGTCCTGATACTCAGAGTAGTAAGACAGTTGAATACATGCGAGATCCATGTATCCAATGCTGTGGTGTAGCAGAAGACTTGCTGTGATATCTTAAACATAGTGGTAACCAAAGTGGGTTTGAGATAGATGTGTTAAGGACATTACATCTACATGTATGTCTTTCATGTATTCCAAAGCTCCTTGCACAATGTCCCCTGCTCTTGCCTTGCATGCCTGCTACAAAATACAGGCTCCCTTGGCTATTTAGTGGCTGAGGGAGAGTGCAGGGTGCCAAAGGACCATCTGGCCAGGGCTGTGCAAAAAGGAGGAGCCATCTTCCTCACGGATCTCCAGCATACTTGATCTGGGAGTAGGACAACTGCTGTTTGCTCTCAACTGCAAAAAGGCAGCTGTATGTCTCCACACTGTCCATAGGTTACTAAATGGCCAAGGGAGTGTGTATCTGTCTTTGTAGTCAGACTTGCACTCCCAGCACAGGCAATGGAACATCTCAGCCATAATGTTACATGCCAGTACTGGAAGTTTCTGGATATTATAATATGGAGAACTGACATATTCTCCCATTATCCAGTATGATGGTTTCCTATAGCTTTGATTTCTATAGCTTTGACTCTTTTATAGGATGAAATGAATCTGGGGCTCTTTGTACATTGGTGGTGTTTTTGGATGCTGAGACAGACAGGTCAAACTGGTTGCTATCATAATGATACACTGGGCACTGAACCAGATTGCTCACTTCTGTATCCCTAGTGAAGCTCTTGCACAGATAAATTAGTTGGTGAGAACTGTGTCAAACCATTTGAATATTCTGAGTCCCATTACTGTGGCATTAGGCCATCATCAACACAGCAGGAAGAAGAATATTTTGATACACGTTCAATGGGATTTGAAGTATTGAAACATTTTGGTCTTCCCATCCCCTCCATGCACACATACATGTTCTTGATTATATCCTCTCTAGAGACTTTGATCAATGATCTACTCTGTTCCTAATTGATTTGGATCCATACAGTGGGCAGAGAAGTTCAATGTTCAGCCACCTCTAGATCTACCTTATTTCTGAGCATTGACTCAGCTTGGAGGGAAATCAATGGGAGGCACTGTTAGAACATCCCCCATTGGAGTGTGTAGTCCACAAAACTACTTGATTCCCTTCCCAAAGCAATCACCATTGATTCCTTACTTTCTTCTTTGTGCCCTTATTGCTGAAGGTGATAAAGTCCTCCTTATTTGACTCTCTGTTTCCCGACATTTAAATCTATATTAAAGTTCCCCCAATTCTGATTTCCCATAACATTCAAATGAGTAACTCCACTGTAGTTGCAATGCCCTTGAAACTAGAGGGCCAGAGGAAGCAGACAGATGATCCAACCTTGGTGCCTGAGTTCTATATAACATTTGCAGGCTTTGGCATGGGCTTTCTCAGCTTTCTCATCTGCCCTGGCTATTATTTCACCAACTGGTACTGGAGATTGTGTGCAGGGGCGTGTGTGCTTGTGTGCGTGTGTGTGTTGAAGGGAATTACTTGAATACACATCATTCCTGACCCATTTTGGTACAACAGTGGCTTTTCTTGTGAGTATGGCTTTCTTACTGCTATATACTGTCAGTTTACAGTGGACCTTTTTGTGTGTACTTCTATGTACAAATAGTTGCACATGTCTATATTTTCCTTTGGACATATGTGACTGCCTATTCATTGTGTACATAAAATTGTGTGCTCAGGCTGAGGTCAAACTAGGCATTTTACCATTTATTACAGGGGCTAAATATGTAGATGTTGACCCATCTAGTTTGGCCCTCATAGGCTATGATTGTCTGACTATACTCATAGATATCAAAATCTTTCTTTCTGAACAGTAAGAGCACTAGAATAAAGGCAATAAAAGTAAGAACAGTGGGAGGCATATAGTTAGAATGGTTGCATGCTTTTCCTGAGATTTCATTTGACAGATAACAAAAATATAATTTTCTCTCTGTTGTGTTGGATTTCTTAGGATTTTTTATTTGTTTGTTTTTACAGTATCTGGGAGGGAGGAAATATTTCTCCATCTCAGAATAACTGCTGGTTGTGGATTCTGTGGCAATGGAGGCAAGGATATTGGCATCAAAGACTTATCAAATTGTTATGTGTGGTATATGTGTTTATGTGGTTATGCTTCCCTCTCATTGTATACAAACATGTGTGCAGACACTACACATACTCATGTTGTTGCCAGGTAAGGAAATGCATATGTGTACACAATTGCATCCAGCATTATTTCTTGATTATATGTACAGCATGTGTTGGCATATAAGTTGGCCATTCATTATGAACCCATACATGTGCTGTTCGCTCTTCAGATGCGCACATGTGAACTACAAAGCAGGCATAATGTATACATAAGGTATACTCTGTCTGGCTAGTATCATCTTATGATTTCATAAGAGAGATTGCTCCCACGTGCAAATCTTGTATACTTGGATGAATACTTCAAAGAAATATGTATCCCATATTTGGCAAGCTTGAATGTGAGGAGGAAAACTAGGTTGGAAGGCTTAGCCTAGCATTTTTCTGGGCATACGAGCTTTCTACATGCAGGGAGAAGGAAGCTTCCAAACAAAGAATCCCATTTTGATCTTCTCTATTCATGTGGAGATACATTCTCTTTCAGCTCAAATGAACCTTTTTTTTCCTTTGAAAATGTTCCTTTTGCTTTGAAGATGTTCCCTTGACAGAATGCTAGTTTGCCTTGCCATCCTTGAACAGGAGCACAGATTACTGTGACATTTCCCCACTTTTCCCATTAATCTTCCTTCCAAGTTTTAGCCTGAAGAAGGTTTTATTTGGAGCTGCAAAAATGGGTAAGTAGCACAGATTACCCTGGGCATGTCACGCACTCTCAGCTCCAGAAAACCCTGTGATAGGTTTACCTTAGGGCTACCATAAGTCAGAAACAACGTGAAGGTACACAATAACTACAACAACAACAACAACAACGAGTTGCTTTTAATACTTGAAGACACTTGTGAATAAGCTGGTAAGATATAATAGTGAGAGAAGCCACTGTGAATACTGTGGCTGTGTTGAAATGGGGAAGTAGCCCTTACCAGACATGTACAGGCTTATGGCAACAATCCACAAGCCATTTTCTCTCTCCCATAGATATAATTATTTAATAAAACCTACTGTAAATTCTAATAATTGGCTGAATAGAGTATGGAATAATGATGCCTTCTCATCATTAGTGGTTTCATATTCCAGTTAGACATCTGAATTAATGAATAGAATGCCCTGTCTATAGTCTGCCGTGACACAGAGCAAGACCAAGAAAAGCCGCCCATGCAAATGCTTCCAACTGTATTTTCTTTTTGTCAGTATCCTCCTTGAGAAATATGTTTTATGTAAAGCAAGGGTGAGAGTTATGTGGCCCTCTAGATATGATAGAACTACAACTCTCTGCAATCCTTGCTATTGCCAGAGCTGCACAATTCCCACTTCACTGGAAAGAGTTCCCTAAATCATTACCCACAGCTGATCTGGAAGCAGCACTTGGATCTAGAATCTGTTTCTTGGGAAACCTTTTCTTTCCTCCAGGAGAATGTGGGGTCCTAAATGCAGAATGCAGCAACAGTTGTCAGTTGTCAGTTGTCAGTTTTGTGAATGGCCAGCATTTTGCAGACAAATGATGTGAAATCTGAGCCCAGGCTCATAAAAGATCTGGTGTTGTTATGTCACAGTCCCTTGGGGAAAATGATAAAGGGATCTTCACAGTGTCAGAGAGAGAGAGAGACCTTCCACAAATGTTTCCTGGATTGCTTCAGGCATTCTATCACATGGCCATCTTTTTCCACAGAATTGAATTGCCAGGGGCATAACTGGCCTGCTCTTATTAGGCAGCTGCCTGGCAATCTGCTCTAAGATGTTCTGCTTGTTCAGTGGCTGGCCTGGCATCTCTCTCTCTCTCTGTCTTTTGGCACTTGCTATGATTGTAGGGGGACCGGGTGATGGAGTGATGAATAAAATTACCATCCATCTGTGGTGAGAACACATCAGAGCATCCTGAGAACGACAAATGTTTCATCTCTTCCATTCTAACCATGGCTGACACTGTTTTGCTGTGACAGTAGTTACAAATGCCTTGTAGCCTATACCTAGAATAGAATGCAGAGCTTCCCAATTAACATACATGGGCAGCGCTAAATAAAGAGGACCCGTTCTTCTAACTTCATTGCTGCCTCTTGGAACATTTTATAGCTGAAGCCATGCAGCTTTCCGAATGTCTCCCTTTATTAAGTCTCAGTGTCCATTTGTGTCGGTGTCTCATTTTCATTTAGCATCATATCATGCATTGTTACTAAGATTCTCACTCTGTTTTAAACAATCTTTGGTGCTTGATCAGAAGCCCACTGAAACTCACAAGTGCCTGTTAATTGGGAAGCTCTGCATTCTATTCTAGGTATAGTTACTGTGAAATTGCAGTGTTGCATAAGGACAGTCTGGGAATTCAGAAATGAAAACAATGAATGGACAGTGCAGCAGAATTTTTAGACGGTATAAAATGTAGCCCATGGGCTTGTTTTCTGTGTTAGTGTCCATGAACTTGAAAGTTATGGCAGTGAAAGTTTTGATTCCTCATAAATGTTGTTCTGAACATTTTAAGATCTATGAACTTGTTCTGTTTCCCCCCCCCTTTCCTTTTCTTTCAATCCTATATCCACCAGTGTGTCACATTTTCAAACACAAAAGCCTGGACCTAGTCATCTTTAGCAGGAAAAGAAAAGCAGAGCACTTGTTACATATCTCCGCTGGTCTCCCACAGTATAATCCTAGACTTAAATCTAAAAGGAGCTCAGAGTCATGACCATCAATCTTATGTTCCAGTCTTCTATAGGAAGAATGGGAATGAACTTCTGTCTTCTATATTTGCCCTTTTCTTGTCTTCAAGGTTATATCTAAGTGCATCTCATAGGTACATAACATCTTAACATACAGATATTTAGGGTTCTGTATCCAGCCTTTAAAATCTCATGGGTTACATATTAATGATTTGGGAATGATGTCTTTGGCCTGTATTCAACATTGGCTGGCCAATATTCTGTAAAGTTCACATAGTAAAATTATTTTGCAGGTTTTTTGCAGAAATACAATTTAAAGTTGAGTTGAATATCTAAGAGAACACTTGAAAGGAAAACTGAACATGGTTTGTGTGTTTGTGGGTGTTCAGAGGAAATACTGTTTGGCTCTGAAACCTGCAAATTGTCAGTGAGTTAGAGCCTGCCTTGTGGAGTGAAAAGCAATGACAATTTAATACTTGTTATTTGTTAAGATATTGGTAAAGAGGTTAGAAAAGTTTGCTTTTTAGTTTGGTCCCAAAATGAAAATACTTATGCTGTTAATCAATATTTAATCAATATTTTGGTATAATGTATAAAGAGTAAAGTAATCTACGTGCCAGACTGTTTTAGATATAGGTGTGTGGAATGGGATGGGGTGGGGTGGAATCCTTCTTGAAATTAAATATGGCTAACAAAAAGCAAGTCTTTTGCCTCCAGTGTCTGTGAATTTTCCAAATCAGGAAAACAGGAACATTTCAATCCCTTCCTGAAGTAGATCACATTCTACCATTAACACTTGGACCAATTTGCAAAGTCAAGACTCTTTATGGTTCCTTAGAAGAAGCAATATGAAAATGTATCATCATGTTTTATGTCAGGGATTTCCCTTGTAATAATGTGTGTGGGGTTGCAATCTCCAGGTATTCCAAGATGTATAAAACTCAAATGCCTTTATTCTTTAGAACATAGGAAGAGCCCTGCTTGGTTAGACTAAAGGCCTATCTCATTCAGCATCCTCTTCTGTCAGTGGCCAGACAGAAGGCATTGTAGGAAACCCAGAACCAGGACATGAGTGAAGAGCAGCTTTTTGGTCATGTTCTCCAGGAACTGGCATTGAGAAGCATATGGCCTGTGATGGTGAAAGCAACATACAACTATCTGATTAGTACCCATTGATCCACACATACTCCATAAGGCTGCTTTATACTCCTAAATGGGACCACTGGTTGATCTGTTCCAGTATTGTCTATTCTACTGTAGCTGCTCCCCCAGAATTTCCAGGGTAGCTCTCAGTATCTCAGACAAAGGTCTTTCCTAACTTTATGGTAATTAAACTCAAGATCTTGGCACCTAAACCTGGCTGTTTGTGTTCTGCTGATGAGCTGTGGCATCTCTTCTTCCTGACGTTTCGTAGGAGTAACTCTGCTCATCTCTCCCCTAATTTATTGATAAGAAGAAGTCCTGCAGCTCCAGTGAGGTGATAGTTTGTTCTGAGTGTGATTACACTGGTAGAACAGAAGGGCAGCTTCATGTAAATATAGTGTGGTGTAGTGGTTTGAGCACTGGACTGCAACTCTGGTTTGAATCCCTCCTTGGCCATGGAAACCGAAGGGGTGACCTTGGGTGAGTCACGCTCTCTCGGCCTCAGAGGAAGGCAAAAACAAACCCTTTCTGAACAAATGTTATCAAGAAAGCCCCATGATAGGTTTGCTTTAGGTTTGCCATAAATCAGAAACAAATTAAAGGCACACAACAACAACAGTGTGTGTGTGAAGTGAAGTGATGTGCTGTGCTGCTGTGCTACTTAGGAATGTAGCATTTTTAGCATCTCATTTGAAAGGATTTTTAATATGTTAATATTTTTAATATGTTACCAAAAATCTATGGTATGTCATATGGAGTACTGAGAAGAATGTATGGTAACACCCCACTGGAACAATAGAATATACTACTTAATTTAAACTGAGAGTTAAAACTAATGGAGGGCAAAAGCTTCCATGTGATGCAACTTATGACTAAAATAGCTGTGGCATTAGTTAACATGCAGCACTTTACTACAGTATTTCATTAGAGGGCTTATCAAAGGTTCTTATAGCTCTGTACAATATATTATTATATTTCCTGCGGCTGAACCTGAGTAAAACAAATCTTCGCACTGGGAGATGTGTTACAGCTTTCCTTTCAATTTCCCTGATGCAAAATTTCCTGAGAACTTCACACAAACTACCTGGATAGGCAATTAGTCAGCAGTCTCATATACCTAAACACAGTTGTAGAATCATCATCATCACTAGTGTCATCGTCATCATTTCTGTCCTGCCTGTTTCCCAGTTCAGGACTCTAAGTGGCTTACAACAGATTAAAAAACATGCCGTAAACAGGATTTAGATCACAGGCTATGGTAAGTACTTGATAATGTGATCTGTACACTGAAGAGTGTAATACTGAGTTTTGGATCTGTGCAGGAGTTAAAAGTAGTAGAGAGTTGTGACTTCCTTAGGTGAGTTAATTGGATTGTGGTAGTTTGGGCATGTGGGAAGAGTTCAGAAATGTGCCTGACATTTTGTACTAAATTAGCTGGCTGCACTATCCTTACTGTGTGTAAAAGAATCTGCACCACAAAGATCCAGTTGATCCTTTTTGTACAATGTTATGTGGATTAGCAGGCACAGAAATGGCACTAAAACCACTTTGTATCCAACAGGAAAACACTTTCCTAAGTACTGAACTCCATGTCTATTTAACTTACTCATAAACTGGTCATGGTCTAGGATGAGCAATGAGATAGACAAGTTGAGGAATAACACCAAAAAAGGTTCAGTATGGCAAAATCCCAAAATAGTAAAGCACTTTAAAAAGAAACCTTTCCAAACAGAACGAACAAGAAATGACACATGAATTTTGGAGTTAGCAGTCATAAAACAATGCACCTTGACTTCTTGTTTATGCTGACAGAATTTCCAACTGGGAAGAGGAGGAGAGCTCAGAGTTACGGTGAAGAAAACGTAAATCCTGTGTGCTGCAGTAGTAGCAGAGGGAAATTTAGTTAATGTTTGGAATGATTATGGAACTAACTGGTTAAAAACAACAACAACAACAGAGGCATACTAATGTCATATGTGGTACTGTTACATTTGAAATAATGTGTATAATTTTGCCATTGGAACTTAAAAAGACTATTACAATTATAAAGGGCCATTATAATGATCATAGTGGCACTTTCCTTATGAGTGAGGGCTAAGTGGTGTGGATCTGTGTTAGTTTTGAGGGGAAATGACAGAGAAAACATGAAAGAGTTTTATAAAACTGAACAGTATGGATGGAGACGTCTCTCCACCTCCACATGACTTCTGCCCCACCACCTCTTCCCTCTTTCATTTATGGGAACCAAGTACCTCTATTTGCAAAGGAGCAAAATGAATGCAAAAGTAAAGCTGGGTATGAAAGCAGGTACAAAATATGAATGGAGTTGTAACCATAAGATTTATGATGTGGTTACTTCCATTAGTCAGGAAGCAAGAATCATGGGAGGGATGGGGAGAATACAACACAGAAGACATGAAAACAGTACAAAAGAAAAGAAACAGACACCACCAGCGTCACTGCCAACTCTGCCCATCATGAGCCAGCTGGCAACGATGCCCATATGCAAAGCTATTGTGGAGGGGAAACCAGTCCATTTTTGCCAAGGTGGAGGACACTTTCTCAACAAAACAACAGCCTTTCCAAGGGTGCTTTGTGGTCCTGTTTGCTGGAGCAGGTAAAAACAAGCTCAGGAGAGAGCTGTTTAAAATCCACATGGGAGAAACTGTTTCACTTGCCCCACCACCTAGGCATGGAAAACATGTGAAATGCAACAGCAGCAGCAGCAGTTGTGGTACAGTCTAACAAGTAGGCATAAACATACGTTTGGGGACTACAGGTTGATATCTACATGGAAATATTGTGCCCCTCTTTCAGTTGTTTATTGCAGGGGTAGGCAATTTGTGGACCTCCAGATGTGGGACTGCAATCCATCAACTCTCACCATTGACAGGTGAGGGGTTTAGTCCAGAGCCTAGCAGCCCATGGGTTGTCCACCCCTGCTTTAATTTACGTACAAACTTCTAAGAAAAACAGATGAATGCACATATGCTTGCAGAGTCATTGCTGAGGGACCCAAACCTATCCCTTGTTGCTGTCCAGAAGCTGCTAGCTGAGAAGCTGATGTATTTGATTTTATTACCCATTAGTCAACGGAAGGGATTCTTTTTTTTTTCAAAGACTTGAGTGGCAAAGGGAGCTGCCCCTCCATCTCTTGCCCAGAAACAAATGAACCTTCAAGGCACTGAAGGCACTCATCATATGGTTGCTGTGTTCAATTCATTTGAGTCACTGATGAAAGTGGGTGAAGGTTCTGCTCAATATCTGGGAAGTGGAAACAAGTGGAATGATGATGCATTTTAAAATCCTAAAGGCAACCAAAAGGGCCTCTTTTTTGTACAGTCTGTCTAGTTAGGCAATCGTGTATCATTACCTGACATGCCCAACCTCTTGCTAACCACACCACTGTTCAGCCAGGTTGTGCAGATTTTACAAAAGGGTACTCTCAATTGTCCTATATTCCTCCTGAAATGCAGTGTGTTATGTTCCAAAGGGCAGTGTCATCTCTAATATCTAACAGTGAAGTTGCATATTATGGTTTGAACCACCTCTGAAGGCTCTTTACATAATGGGAGGAAGCAGCTCTCTTCTCTTTAGGCCTTCTGAATTGCTAAACAGAACAAAATCAGGCACAAAGGGGGAAAAGTTAACACAAAAGTTTAGCCAGCTGAAGATGTTCAGAGTGTGAGAGGTAAGACAGGCAGGGACATGAAAGGGCAACATTTGAAACCAAGCAAGAAGTTATGGGAAGAGCCAGAGAAAGAACAAAGTGTGGCAGAATTAATGAGACCAGGAAACTGGTAGAATCAGTACCAACCGAAAAATATGCAGTTAGGGATGTATTCAGCAGAGGAAAGATTTAGAAGGATTTGATCATTGTCTCTTTTTATCTGTTTTTTTTTTAAAGGTACTGTATCTTTATTAATAATTTCTAAAACACTAACATTTTACAGATACATAAGAAAAAAGGGAAAGAAACAACACAAAGAAAACATGGAACATATAAATCAGAAATTAAAAAAAGAGAAAGGTTCAACTTCCATTCTTCCTTTAAATGGCTTATAAACGGTCAAATTGATTCAAGCCTCTCACAGATAATATCCAACATTCCTCTTCTTCCCCTTCCCCAATCTGTGCTATCAAAAAACAAACAAACAAAAAAAAATTCTGCCAGAAGTAAATGTATCTCACATATTATCTCAATATTACTTTCCATTCCATTCCATTCCATTCCATTCTACGTTTACTTGGTAAATGGCAATACATGATAATGACATTAACACTAAGTGCTACTTGCCCACTTGATTACATAATATTTTCATTAGTTCAAACTATAGATCTATTTACATGTTATATGGCATCACTAAATTCTAGTATTTCTATGCCATTTTCTATTGTAAAATCCTTTACAGCAGTGGTTGTTAAACGGGTCCAGGGACCCCTGGGGGTCTATGGAGCCCTCACAGGGAGTCTGTGAAGCTCTGCTGCTGGACACCAACATCAGTAGCAGCAATAGGGACATGGCAGTCGAGGGGGGATTGTGGGTGCTGAATTTCTCCCTTATTTGCATTCCTGACAAAAGGGACATGGTGACAGGATGTAAGCATGCCCAAACTATGACTCTGGAGACCAGGGTTTGAATCCCCACTCAGCCATAGAAACCTGCTGGGTTACTTTTAGCAAGTCACATTCTCTCAGCCTCAGAGAAAGGCAAAGGCAATAAATCTTGCCCAAAAAAACCTTCATAATAGGTTCGCCTTAGGTTTGCCATAAGTCAGTTTTCAAAGGAGAGAGACCCCCTATCAACAGCACTTTGTTGCTGTGTGCCTTCAAGTCGCTTTAAATTAACCCTAAGGTGAACCTATAGCAGGGTTTGTGGTGGTGGTGGTGGGGTTACAAGATTTGTTCAGAGAGGGTTTGCCTTTGCCTTCCTCTGAGGCTGAGAGAATGTGAATTGGCCAAGGTCATGCAGTGTCTGAGTGGGGATTTGAATCCTAGTCTCCAGAAGCCTTTAATAAATTAAATATTTGAAAATATAAATAAATATTTGAATATTTAAATTTAATTATTTAAATGCTGAGTTAAGTCTTGGGGGTCCCCACCAAAAAGTTATATTTGCAGGGGGTCCTCACTAAAGAAAAGGTTAAGAACCACTACTTTATGTCATTTTTAACCAAATCTGGTTTTCATTGTCTTATATCTGTAGCCAGTTCATAACCCAGTTTCAGCCAAATCTGTTTCATTTTAAATTTAACTCTCCGCTTCCCTTTTAACTGTCCTATCTATGGACTTTTTCTCCCCTCTCCCAACTTCTAAAATCCTTCCCACTTGGTATTTTAATGTAGTTACCTTGAAACAACACCCTTTAAAATAACATATTTTTCTCACCCCCTTCAGTCTTACAGACTAAATCAATTTGGTTTCATTCAACTATCAAAGCAGTTTGATTGCAAATCAGTTTCAGATTAGCCTGCCTCTTCTGCCCCACTTGGTATGTCTCTCCCAACTTGGTAGTTAATCCCTCCATTGGCTTGAATTGAATTTGTCTTTTCGTGTGATTTTTCACCCCCTTCACTTCCATATTGCTGATTTCTATATCCCCCTCTAGTCTTGCATCACCCCACAGTTCTTCCTTGATTTTGCTGATATCATTTTTGAGGACCCCTATCACATTCCTCTTCAAGTTTGGCACTTCCCCGTGTAACTCCTCCATCATCCATTGTAAAAGTCCCGAGAGAGTTCAATCTTTCATTCAATTCAGCACTTTCAGAGTGAACAGCTCACTTCTCACATGTCTAGCCAAAATCTGCCAGCAAGACTGTTTCATCAACATCAAGTAGATAACTTCTGTACTTTCCCATGGTGGGTTCACCTTAAGGTTGCCATAAGTCAGAAAAGACTTGAAGGCACACAACAAAAACAATGACAATGAGGTGCTTAGAATTCTATGTTAGGGAGAGCAATGATCCAGAGCTCTAGAATACTTTCTCAGAGAATTCTAAGTACCTCAAATTTCAACTCCCAGGATTCTGTGGGATGAAGCCATGGCAATTAAAGTGGTATCAGACTGCTATAATGATGATGTGTAGATGTTGGTCCAATCTGAAGGTGGAAGAGCTGCACCTGGAAGGGCATTTAAAAAAATACCACAAACATGTCAAAGACTTCCCATCAAATGTGACCAGACAATGACAGGGAAACCAGAAAACTGCAATTCCCCACACTTTGCTATCCAAGATGTCATACAGGCAGTTACTCTTGGAGGAATAAGAACCTTATGGATAAATGCCTAAATTACAAAGGAGAGTCTGGCACACTTTTGTGATGCCACCTTCACTACTTTTTAGGAAGGTACAGAAGGGGGATACTTTGGCTAAAACTGGAGGGAACTGGAGCTTACATGTTTCTTAAAAGTTTCCTTGATACATATGACTCCCTCAGTAATTCAGACACTGGGTATACATTTGATCAGTGCAAGCACATTCATCTGAGCACTGTACAATTGATTTCCTATCCTCTGAACTGAGCCAAAGAAACAGGGATGAAAGTAAATTCCTTACCCTGGAAAAACAGGTATCTAGTTCAGCTTTGCAATTAATAATGTACTCTAAATATTCCTGTGATCTTTCATAACCTGTCAATTTCTAGGTAGGCAGGAAATCTTTGGAAAAGAGAAGCTAGCATGACAGGAAGAACAAGCATTGATGTTACATGTCGGTAAGTGGTGCTCCTTCCATGATAGATGTCATGCTCCTGATTCCGAGTGACACTGGAATTCTTTGAAGCAAGTAGGGAATGTGAGTTGTAGCATCTCAAGGTGACAATCATTCTGCTCTTTGTTTCTTCTGATTAATAAGGCTCTGGTGCCTGGAGGCTTGTGAGGGTAATTCTGTCTTAGGGAAAGGCAAACTTTCCAGGAGCATTTTTGGGGGGAACATGATGAGCATCCCGTTCTGAAAAGGTCACGCTCTAATAGCCATTGACATGTGATAATTCAAGGAGTATTTTGTGCTTTGGCTGATAAAATATTAATTCATCCAGCCTGAATGGAAAATATTTCACTCTTCCCATGTGTTATCTTTGTTCCTTGTTATTACCAAACAACAACAACAACAAAAGCCTGAAATATTTATGCAAGGCTGCATCTATAGTGGGGGCTCCTACCCGACTGAGATTCCAAAAAGCAATTTATCTGCTCACCCTGTCAACTGGTAAAGAAACTGGTGTGATAATCCCTGGTGCCACCAGAGAAGAAAACTGTGAAGGAAAGAAGACTGGAAGATGCAAAGACTGAGGCTTCTCTCTGATGTTCATTCCTTGACTTCCAAAAATCACCCTAAGATGAGTTTTCCTTGTCATTAATCTTATTTATTGCTGATATAAAAGAACTTTAGTTCTCAAGGATATGGTATATGCCAAAGTAAGTTTATGTATGGCCAGAAAGGTTGTTGTATACAGGACGTGAGTAGGGGAAGGAGGGTGCATGCATATGGTCCATGGTCATCTTTGCTCTGGATGACAAACAGTTACCAAGGTTCTTTTTGTCTAGAGCAGCACTGACTACTAAGCAATGTATGGTGTAAGTGGAATGCATTGTATCATATTTTATTAAAGTCAAGTTAGGAGCCTGGGAATCAAAGAGCATAAGGAGTCTGCTGTGCTCAGTCAATGTGTATGCATGCACGCACACACAAACACATGCGTGTCCTCTCATAATGGATATCTCATCCGGTGCTTTGAGCATCCAAACTCTTATCACACAGAGTGACTTACTGACATCAGAGAGACTGCACAAATATTTCTTTGAGTGGCAACTCTCTGTATGTCAGATGAGATACCATATGTAGATACAGCAGGAGGAGGACAAGAGAGGCCAATATTCAACAACTGTGCAAAACATCTCTGACCAGCAGCTGCCAAAACCCTTTTCCAGAACCTGTCTCTGGCTCACTCTCGGAAGCCAGTTTCAAAAGCAAATGAAAATATCAGTCTAGTCTAGGAGTCATAGACGGAGTCACCTTTAGGAAAACATTACGTGGAAGAAAATATGATGCCTGATCTTACTTGACAGTTTTATGATTTGGAAGGGGGGGAAGCAGCAGCAGATCTGCTCTGTTTGCGTTAACATCTGCCCAATAGGTCCTCATTGCTCATCTCACAAGCACAAGAAGAAAGCTGGCAGGGCCTGAAAGGATCAGTGCAGAAATCCCTGCAAACAGCAGAATTGTAGTCATTTCTGACAAGCTCCAAGTGGGTTTCTATCCAACCTTTTTATTCACTCAGATATTTTTCCCCAAACCACCTACTTGATTCTGAAACAAGCTGTTGCTTCTCCTCCCCATGCCACTTCTACAATGAATTTAGTAGCTGTGTTGTGGTAAGTACTACCACAAATTATCCTTCCCTCACTCCAATTTTCACCTCTCTGCCTTGGTGTCTCCCCATATTTTCCTTTCTGAATGGCAGTTCCCAGGAGTGTAACTATGGAGGGTGCAGAACGCGAGTGTTCACCCACAAAAATTTAGAATTTCAACTGAGTATTTAGAACAGGGTTTCTCAACCAGGCTTCTGTGGAACCCTTAGATTGTGTGGGAGGTTGCTAGGAGTTCCACAAGAGATTGTGACTGGGGGAAAACTGTAAGTATATTGATTTTAATGCATGGGTTCCCTGAGGCCTGGAAATTATTTCAAGACTTCCTCCATGGTAAAAAGATTGAGGAAGGCTGATCTGGAAATACAGGTCTGAATCCTGTTGAGGAGTTACAAATGTATGGTATTCACCATCATTATGTAGCACTTAGTTTAGAGACTTGTAGAAAGTATGAAAGTCCCCCAGTCCCCACTTACTAGACAACAGCTGCTGCAGTCAATGAGGGTCCATTTCACAGTTGTTTCATAAACAGCTGACTGGTGGTCCCCACCCACCCCTTGCACGAACAATCTCAATAGGGACCCCAGTTCTGCCTGTCACAATGGTGATTGCTCACAGGAGGGAGTGGGAATGTCAGATGTTTCCTAAGTGAAAAGGGAACAAACCACTGTCAATTGGAGTGGTTGTTTCTTGATAAATAGGGGTTGGGGAAGTTGGGCTGGAATTCAGTACATAGCTCTGCAACTATAGCACTTATGCATTTGTAACTGTCCAATAGGATTTTGGCCACAGTTTAGGCATCCAGAGAAAAGGGACAGGCAAAGTTACCAAGGGAATGAGAACAGCCATTGTAAGAGTTCTAGATATAAACAGTTTTCAGCTTCTCACTCTCTGTAATGCTAGAAGTTTGGGGACTGAAGAAAAATTTCACGAGGTGGCCAGAATGATTATTTTCCCGCACCCATACACACACAATAAACTATACCCTTAGCCTCACAATTTCCAGTGACCATTTTAGTTCCTCTGCCCCACCCAAATGAACATTGCATCCCCCTTCACATTCCCCACCTGCTTTACCATTTTCCTCTGGACCTCTTGTTCCTTCCCTTCTTCTCATTTAGATCTTCTGCCACATCTCAGTTCGGGGATGCCTTGCTATAACCGTGCTACATTCAGTTCTAGCTTCTCCCATTTCTTTTGACTCAAGGCTGCCTCACACATGCCCACAGCTCCCCTGTAAGGCTTGCCATCCTGCGACCAGAGAAAAGCACGAGCCAGGAATGACTAGATTTTGAGCAGCAGCAATTTTCATGCTCTTTGAAGTGCTGACCTTTATTTTATTTATTGAATTGAACTTGCAGCCCAACCCATTCCAAGGCCTCTAGGGTAAGATAATAATGCCTTAATTATCCTTTCTTAGCACTGGCCATATAACACTTATTTGAATGGAAATATTTTCCACTGCTTCCAAGAGACATACAAGGCTGATTTGTTGAATCTTTTTAGGAAGCAAATGCCAATATTACAAAGAAGCCTTGTGGTCCTTCCTTAGCTCTTTCATCCTAAGGATACATAGAAAAGTCACAATGTGCAGTCCCTCCAAGATGGAAAATGGAATGTAGCTGGTCTCTTGGGTATGTTTGCTCAGGCCATGAAACTCCAAAGTGGACCGTATTCATTTAAGATACTATCACTACAACTTCCTAACTCCTGGGCCTTTATCAACTTATAAAGGTTATTGTTCTGTTACAATGTTGGGTGGAGCCCTCTTTCCACCAAGGATTGCAAAATGCTGCAAGAGTGCCATCCAGTTTAACCTTCCATAAGCCCAGAAGATTGAGCTTGTTAGCTCCATAATTTAGATAGGAAAAATGGAGATGTAAAGAGACATCATGGCTGAACCCAAAGCCTCTCACATACAAGGTGTTCAGGTGTTTTGATCCAGCCATTTTGACTTATGCTTCACCCAATCTCCTCTCTCAAAGTCAGAGGGACTCTACACACTACCAGCTCAGACTAATGTGTGAACCTCAATACTTTTATTCTGTAAGAGAGTGAGCATTGGGGTACGTGGAGTTACCACTTCCAGGCTTCCCTTGAAGAAAGTCCTAAGAGCCAACCCAATTTGAAAGCAGTTTAGGTTTGTATTGTATTAGGAACCTCACCTCGTGCTCTATATGGAATTCATTCTGCTATTAATATAGTTCACATTCCATGATCCATATCTTCTTTGCAGGAGAAGAAGGCTTAGTTCTCTGTCCCCAAGCAGAGCCACAGATAGACATGTCTGCATGTAAGCGTGGCTTACAGGCCTCTGCTTAATGAATTCTGAGGGGAGTTTGATCAAGAAAGCACTTTATACTAGGTTGAGTGAGTGGGTGGTAGAAGCTGGATTCCCTAGCAGGGAATGCTGACAGTCTGCCTGCGTTGTGTTAAAGTGGCAGCAGTGCAGATGCACACATGCCGGGTTTCCTTTTAATTTAATTTTACAGTGGATTAGTCACCACCAGAGTCAAAGGGGTAGCAATATTGCCTATGCATTGTGCACACTAGTGGTTCACATGAGTTCATGTCCCCAGCAAACTGGTTGGGAATGAGTACAGCTCTTCTGTTGCAGAGGTTAGGGTGAAAAGTCACTGCAGAAATAGACTAATCCAGAAGAGAGAGCATGACTGGGTGTTTGATCATTAGACAGCTAAAATTCTCTGTCTGTTGCTCAGCATAGAAGGCAGGGACCAGATTTTCCAATTGAAAACAAAAGGCTTACAAACTGGATGTATGGTTTTAGCAAACAGATGTCTCAAAATATATGTCACTTGGGGATTTCATTTTTATCCCACCCATCCTTCATTGTGTAGGGCAACAAACATAACCCTGGGTTACCCTCACAATAAACCTGTGGGGTAGTTTAGGCTGAGATGGAATGATTTGCCCAAGGTTATTCAATGAGTTTCATGGCATGAGTGGGACATTTGAACCCAAGTCCCTTCAGTGCTACCTCCAACCTTCCAACCACTGTATCAAGGATGGAAATGTGTGAACCTCCAGGTGATGCTGGACTATAACTCCCAACATTTCTCACCATGGGCTTCCTAGGGCTGATGAGAGTTGTAGCCCAACCATATTTGAAAGCCCACAAGTTGCCTCTGTCTGTATTATGCCCCACCATACTGACTGTCGATGCTGCCTGCAACCTGCCTCTCCCCAGAAGAGCCTCCTAGGAGCCCAGGGTGGAGCTCAGCTTGGCAACCTGCCACTGTAACACCATTAAAGGTCTTTAAAATAGTCTTCCCCCTTCTACTGAGCACACTTTAGTAAATGAACTTTCTAAGTGTCCACATTTAGGTATTATTAGGGGCTAGAGGTTCTGTTTCAGCAATGCTATGTACATACAACAACAGAAGGGGAGGCTGGAGTCATAGGGGGACTGAGGAGGTGGGATTGACATCCCTAGGGAGAAGCATGGAGTTGTAAGAAATTCAAAGATCTTTTGCAATGCAAATTGGAAAAGTCTCCCTAACCCTTTCTCTTCAAAAGTATGAAAGTACAGACCCTCTGTAGAGTTGATTCTCCCTCCTTTAATCTGTTGAAATCCATAGATGGAGGGATCAGTGCTTTTGTTTAGGATCTCCATGCCCTTCAAGGCTTGAAATATGCTCTTTACTGACTGGACACATTCTTGGGAGTGCTGTGGGTGTGTCAGTGGAGCTGAGATTCCATTATTTACAGTTCGTCTTTAGCCACATATTGAACAAAGACGGTCATATCTGAACAGGGCACTGTGGATGAAGATGTGATCAAATGCACAATTTCCTTTTTATTTATTCATTTGATCTGATTTATAGCCCCTTCCCTGCTAAAGGAGGCCAGGGTGGCTGGCTACTTGCAGAAAACACAATTAAACTCATAATTCTAAAATCACAAATATATAATAAAATAGAGTAAACTGTAAGCTCAATCCACAGCAAAACAAACAGAACAATTATTTATAATCCAGAGACCTGAAAAAGGACAGCTGCATGGGGCACAGCTGAATTTCTACCAAAAAGGAGTTCCATAGCTGGGGTACATGGTGCATATATGTGATGCCATGTATGCTACCATTACTGACACATGCACCACAACTAGGAATTTCACAACTCAAGTTAACCCTTTGATTAATCCGTACTCAGGAAAGTGGGCCCTCAGATATCTAGATCCTGCACCATTAGGTCTTAATACACCAGCACAAAGTACTAGTGTTTTGGCTTGCAGACCTTTCAAAACTTATATGATAAAGTTGACATTTTGCTACCCTGTCGGAACATGGGTAGCTGTCTCTTCTGGACCATCTTCAAAGAACATCTCACAGCAGTCCAATGGGGAAGTTATTAGAATACATAGTGCTTATGCATTCCCAGACTAGGAATGCATAAACATTTCTTGTTACTGGATCCATCTAGCCTCCAATGACCACTTAAAATCAAGGGGCAACTCCAGAGTATGTACTTGCTCCATCATAGTCACTATCCAAATCATCTTCTGAACTGAAAATCACCCAACTATAAAGCCATCATATTATCATTTTATCACATTCTCATGAGTCTACTGGCTCTCAACAGCATCCCCAGTGTCTTTGGACACTAGTTTGGCATTTGCACAGTCATGGTTCAGGTGGAATGGACACATAGTAATGGAGTGCTGTCTGCATATTGGTGATGCCACAGACCATATCTCCAGATGCCACCTCCAGTGGCATCATCTAGAAGTTAAATAACATGGGAGGGAACATAAGACCTTGCAGGATCCCACACCATAACTGCCATACAGCCAAGCAGAAATCTCCCAGTTATGCTTTCTGGTGAGGATCCTGAAGACAGGAACAGAACCAGCATGATCCAAAACCTCCTATCTGCAACCCACAGAACCCTTGCAGAAGGATGTTGTGAAGACAGTATCAAAATATGCCAAGAGCTTTCAAGAATCAGCAAAATAGCACATCCAGTCTCACTCCCAAAGAAAATCTTTAGTAAGAAAGACTAAGGTTGTTTCAGTGTATGTCTAGCTGTGAAGCTGGACTTAAATGGATTTAGACAATCTACTTCTTAAGTAACATCTGTAACCGGGCAAATACTATGTTGTCAATCACTTTGCCCAGGAATAGGATATTTGTGTGGCAATGGTCTAAATCTCTACATTCAAGGGAGGATACACCGTCACTGCATGCAAGGTGATAGGCATAGCACACACCAACATATCAAGGCATTAACCACTTCCTGAACCCACCCACTCAACTCATCCCTCTAGTTTTCACAAGCCACGAAGGGAAGGGATCAAGAGTGCATGTGATGGGCTTAAGCCTAAAAAGCTTAGATGCCACATCTTCAGGTTAAAACAACTAAAATTGGTCCCAAAGCCCACGACAGATGGTGTTCTGAATATTTCAACAAGACAAGGAATGCCTGTGGAGTCAAGTTTGATGTGGCTGTGCTTGACTTTGCCTTCAAAAGACTTTACATAATCAACACACAGCTTCTCTATCAGTCCACCTGGTCCCATTCTGGGACTTGATATCATGACCAGAATCCGGTATCAGAGTTACGTCTTTGTAAATGAGCTTAAGTATGTGCGAATTAGAATTGGGCAGTTTTGTAACATCCATATCTAGTAGAGGACTGCTGTTGCATTACTATATAGCGGAGTCAGCAAAGTGCCTGCTGTGCATTATACACCAATGCACATCATGCATTTTTGCTCATCAGGAACTCTTGCTGGTGTTCTATTATGCATCTTCACAATTCACTAACAGAGTTTCTTAGTGCCTCTGCTACTTAGCTGAGTCTACATAAAGTTACGTTACATAAAAGGTGATAGAAGATTCTGGTTGTTGTTCCAGCCTCCATCTTAAAGAGATCCATGGAGTAAATTCCCCAAATCATAGTGGTGGCAAAGAAGTGAGCTTTCTTTGCTGCCACCACTGGCCCATAGCAGGCATGACGGTGTATGCTCTTCTCTTGTTTTGGTCATGTTCAGATTGAGACTTGCAGCGTCTGTTCTGTAGCTGATGTTTAGACTGTTTCATTGCTCAGGGGTCCTCAGAAAATCGGAGAGTCAGAAGCAACAGCTCTGAAAAGAGTGTTGCTTCTGAAATTGGTGACAGCTACTGCTTACTTCTCTGAGTGGCCATGGTAATGGCAATCAACCAAAACACTTCTGAAACCTGGCCCCAAACAACATTGCACAACACTGACAGAACTGCAGCCTTAAGGACAGTGGTTTTATTATAATTTTTTTTTTTTTTGGTCTTCTTTGGATACTTAATCCAGCTATTCAGAAAGGACTCAGGCCTGGTGTGTGTGTGTGTGTGCTTTGAAGTTGCCTGTCGACTTATGGCAACCCCATGAATTTCAGAGGGTTTTCTTAGGCAAGGAATACTCAGAGGTGGTTTTGCCAGTTTCTTTCTCTGAAATATTGCCTACTCAAAGAATAATTGGCCCTACTGTTTGGGTTTCAGAGTCCTCCAATGCTTTAATGGATTCTTTAGCAAATTGGCTACAGTCTTTGACTAGTGCTAAATACCTTTGGCTTGCAAGCATAGTCAGGCCCACTAAACTGAATATTATTCCTATTATAGAATCATAGATTTGGAAGAGTCCAGAATAGCAATTGAGTCCATCTCCCTGCCATGCAGGAACACACACTTAAAACATCCCTAGAAAATGGCCTTCCAGCCTCTGTTTAAAAACCACCAAAGAAGGTGACTCCACCATATTCTTGAGGCAGGATATGCCACTGTGAGCTGGCCCTTACCATCAGGAATTTCTTCCTGATGTTTAGATGAAATCTCTTTTCCTGTAGTTTGAATCCATTGCTCTGTGTCCTAGGGCCTTTCTGTACTATATTGTTATAGTGCTATTACTCCACTTGCCACCTCCTGTGGAATTCTGGGGCTTGTAGTTTACTGAGGTCAAAGAGCTCTCTGGCTGAGAATTCTAAAGGCCCCTCCCTAAACTGCAAACCCCAGCTTTCCATAGGATGTTGAAAGTAGAATAATAGCACTATAACAGTGTAGGGCAGAAAGGCCTCTAGTCTCTGGAGAAGCAGAAAACAAGCTTTCTCCATCTTCAATATGACATCCTTTCAAATATTTAAACATGGCTATCGTGTTGCCTCTTAACCTTCTCTTCTGTGGACTAAACATACTCAGCTCTCTAGGACGCTCCTCATAGGGCATGGTTTCCAGCCCCTTCATTTTGGTTGCCCTCCACTGGACAAATTCCAACTTGTCAATATCCTTCTTGAACTGTGGTACCCAGAACTGAAAGCAGCATTCCAGGAGAGGTCTAAGCAAAGCAAAATAGACTAGTATTATTACTTCCCTTGATCTGAACACTATACTCCTATTGATGCAGCCTGGAATCACATTGGTTTGTTTAGCTGCCATATCACACTGTTGACTCATGTTCAGCTTGTTGTCCACTAAGACTTTTGGATCTCTTCCTAGATCCCTGTTTTCAAGCCAGGTATCAACCATCCTATGTCTGTGCATTTCATTCTTTCTTCCTAAGTGTAGTACCCTACATTTCTCCCTTTTAAAATTCAATTTATTTCAAATTCATCAGCTCCACCAGAACTGTCAAAAATAATTTAGATTGAGAGGATCTTAATTGTTTGATTGTTAATAATTGGTATTCTGTGCTTCAGAAAATAGAGTGGAATTATTGCAATTTAACTGTCGATTGAATGCTTTGAATGTAAGATCATTATTGATGGGAAATTATTGATCCCATTTGACAAGAACAGATCATAAGATTGGGTTGTTAATTAAGATTCTTGTGTTATGTTCTTCTATGGCATGGGTGAAAACTAGAATGGTCAGGGTGAATAGGGTGGGAATCCAGCAATATTGGTCCAGTGACATTCCATCTTTTACCAGCAAATCCAGCTCTGACCATGATATACATGGTGACCTCCCTCATTTATCTGTCTCTCAACATTACCCGGATTCCAGCTGCATTGCTAAGTGTATTGTAAAGAGCTTCCATCTAGTCTATATCGGCTGCTGAAGGAAAAGATGTAGAAAGAGATGTTTTATTGCTGATCAATGAACTCTCTGGAGAAAAAATGTCTTTCATTCTAAAATGTACTCTGGGGTGTTGGTGGAATATTTGCTGTTTCTATGCAGTCACCAGGGGAGTGATAGAAAGTGAAATCTAAAAGAGGGCAGTAGGAATCAATTCCTTTAGCACCGCTGCAACTGCAACTATGAAAATACATCGCCTCCATTTATATGTATCTCGGTGTTCCAAGCTTACTTAATTAGTCAGTGCATATGTTTGTGAAATGGTTACATGCCTTTCAGTATATGGGCAAGTCACACTTTCTCAGTCCCAGAGGAAGGAAGGGGCAACCCCCCCCCCGAACAAGTTCTGTCAAGAAAACCCTATGATAGGTTCACCATAGAGTTGCCGTATGTCAGAAATGGGTTTAAGACACACAACAAACAACAACAACAACAACAACATACTGGTACTATTTCTGTGTCTTGATTGATATACACAAGAAGTTTTTGTATACTTTTGCTGCTCGTGATTACTCTTATGATAAAGAAGAAGAATTCTGTATTTGAGTACAGACAGGTTAGATAGGCTTGTGCATGTATGCTTTAAAAATTCCCAAAGACACATAAGTCTAGACAAGTATTATTGGGGAAGAGTACTTTCAGCCATATCTAGCAGTGAGTTTGCTAGTCTTATGTAGAACATTAAATCCTAGAACCTCAAGGCTGAGGATCCTCACCATAGTGGGCTAAAGCAACGACAATGCTTTTCCCTTTGTATGAAGGTAGCATAGAAGCACAGACATTTGCCAGCACCACTAAATTATTCAGGATGAAGACAACTGGAATGGACTACAGAGAGCTACAAAAGAATCTGTTCTAACTGATTGAATGGGAAACAAAACGGCAAAATGGAGTTCAGTGTAAGTAACTGGAATGTGATGTACATTTAATCGGAAAGCCCACATTTTACATTAATGGGTTCTGAACTGGCTATGGCACTCCTCTTGAAGTGATGGTGAGTAGGCTCACTGCAGAGATGCAACTCAGCATGAAAAGGGTAAATTCTCTGCCAGGAGTTTTAGAAAAGTGGTTGAGAATAAAGCAGCTGATATTAATGTGTTTATACAAATACATAGTGTAACCACATTTCGGTTACTATGTGTAGAGTTCTGGTTCCTTTACCTCAAAAAAGGGACTACTGGAAGTTGCCTTACTCCAGATTAGACCATTGGTCAGTTTTGATCAGTCTTCTCTACTCTGATGGGTGTGACCTCTCCAGGTTTTCCAAAAGGGATCTTTCACAGCCACAAGTGGAGATGCCAGGACTTGCCCTTGGAACCTCTTGCAGTGAAAGCATGTAGGGCAGAATCCTCTATGGGAGATATGTATGTGTAATCACTGCAGTTGCAGTGCTACACAGTGAATCTCAGCCTAGCTCACCCCTCAATCCCCACTTTCTGGGAAGAAGCCACTGTGATTGATGAGGGTCTGATCCCCTGACACTTGGGAAGCAGCTGAGTGCCATTTCCACCAGCTCCTGTGAACGATCTCCACCATGACAGGGAGAGGCAGGGTTCCTGCCACAATTCCTCTCTTGCCAGAGATCACTCACTCAAGGCTGGTGTCTGGGACTGTCTGCCAGCTGCTTTCCAAGCAACAGGGGAACACATCCCTATCTTGATTTCAGTGGCTACTGCCTGGTAAATGGGGAACTGGGGGACTTTCACAGTCTCAACCCTAAGGGATTTCCTGCTGCTTGGGGAGCAGCTGGCTGAAGATCCCACCCACTCCCTTCAT
Organism: Ctenosaura bakeri; assembly: GCA_948474755.1. NCBI lineage: Eukaryota > Metazoa > Chordata > Lepidosauria > Squamata > Iguanidae > Ctenosaura > Ctenosaura bakeri. Next base: position 163,514 of record CAOLHI010001059.1, read on the forward strand.
GTGAGTGCTCTCTGGCATGAGGTGGAATTGCAACTGGGGTCCTGCTTCTGCCTGTCACACCAGAGACTGCTTGCTTGAGGGGGTGGGAATGGCAGTCAGCAGCTTTCTGAGCAATTGGAGAACAGACCACCTGTTGATCCCAGCAGCTGCTGCCTGGTAAGTGGGGATTGGGAGGACAGGGTCGGCAGTCACTGCACAGCACTGTAATTATGGTGCTTACTCATTTGTAACTACCATACAGCATTCTGGCCATGATAACTGTTTAGGTGCTGGGTGAACCTCTCTGGAGAGAAAACTCCACAGATCTCATCCAAAGGGGCTCATTAGCAGAAATGCCCTCTCTCTAGTTGTTACTAAGCCAGCCTGAATTAATCCTCCACCAACATACACAGACACACATTTTCATAGGATGATTCATCTTTCAGGAAAGTGTGTGAGTGAATTAAAAACATCTCAGCAGTGCTGTTCTTCCCTTTCAATGTGTAAAAAAAGGAGGAAGGAAGGTGGAGGGAAAAGGGATATGCAGCAGCACCTTTAAGACTAACTGATTTTCTAATGAGCTTTCACAGATATAAACTCACTTTTTCAAAGGCAGTACAAATTGGTATTGAGGCCTCAGGTATAAAGTATATTTATACAGCCGTGGGAGTGGGATAGAATATAATGGGGCCCAGAAAGGTGCAAAACTTGACCTTTGCCCTAAATTTTCAAAGAACTGCATAAGGTGAGACAATGTGTGCAGGCAAACTTCTTTGGAGGCCTAAATATCCTGACTGCACCAGACCCCATCTTGGAAGCTATGCAGGGTCAGGGCTGGTTGTTACTTGAGTGGGAGAATGCCAAGGAATACCAGGAACTCTAAGCTGTATTTCAGAGGAAGGAAATGAAAAATCACCTTTGAGAATTGCTGGCCTAAGAAGTTACAATAAGTAGAGAGGTGACTTGAAGGCACATGCACACAGATAGCCAAGGTTTCTTAGTTTTTTCCTTTCTTTTTAAAATTCTCCCTCCTTCACCAAAGTCTGGTTGCTACTTCAAGCACCATCTCACTGCATTCCGAAGCCCAGCCAGCATTCTGGGGTAAGACACAGCATTGTGCCCAAGGTCATTCAGGAGCATGACAGGCCAGCCAAGTTGCTGCCTGAAGTGGTGGCCAAAATATAGAGGGGTGTGTGTGAGTATGTATGAACATGTGCTTACCTGTATATATTTTGAAAAAAGAAAAAGAAAAGGATAAAAGAAAGAAAATATGCAACCACCTAAGACAGAGCTGGGGAATGTGTGGCCCTCCAGATATTGTTTGGCTGTAGTTGCCGTTGCCCCTCACCATTGACTAGGCTATCTAGTGCTGACAGGAGGTGCAGTCCAGCAACACCTGGAGCACCACACATCTCCAAGAACAGCAATTATTGAAAATTCTTAGAATTTGCCTGTCTTCCAAAGGTTAATTCAAATACATAAACAGGGCAACTCTGGACAGGCCATCATCTCAAGTGTCGGAACACTCACAGTTGGTGCTTCTGGATATATGGACAACATCCTTATGCCATATGCCACCAACACTTCTAGCTATGTGAAGGGCACTACTCACTTCCTGTAGAAAATACAGTCTACCCACAACCTCCCAGGGAGGTATTATAGATGTGGAATCCCTATATATCAATATCTCACACAAGGATAGACTACAGGCTGTCAGGAATATCACTCAAAATGGAGCCATAGCAGACCTAGTCACCAAGGTCTGCCACTTTGGTCTTACACGCAACTACTTCACTTTTGATAATGCAATATATCTTCAAATTAATGGTACTGCCATGAGCGTATGCATAACACCACAGTATGCCAACATTTTCCTGGCTGATTTGGAAAACTCTTATACTCTTAACTCTTGTACTCAGAAACGTCTCCTCTACCTGAAGTACATTGATGAGATTTTCATCATTTGGACTCGTGGAGGGGACTCAAAACATTCCACCAGAATTGAAACAACTTTCATCCTACCATCAGTCTCAGCTTAGATCCATCAACAGAACAAGTACACTTTCTGGACACTACTGTACAGCTACACAGTGGCCATCTCAGTATGACATTATATCACAAACCCACTGACTATTTCACAAGATTATATGCCTTCAGTTTCCACCCTGAAAACAACACCAAATCCTCAGTTAACAGCCAAGCTCTCTGATACAATAACATCTGCTCAGACCCACAAGACAGAGATGCCAAACTCACAGAATTACAACAAGCATTCATCAAGGTAAGTACCCACCATATAAAGTAAAAAAAAAAAAAAATCAACGAGGCAAGACCCGTACCCAGGACTAATCTATTATAAAACAAGATAGAAAATGACAGAACTCCACTAGTGGTCACTTACAGCTTCCAACCGGTGGTGGAGCTTGGAGTGTATGGAGGGAGGCAGGGGCCACTCTGTGTGTGTGTGACCACTGTGTGTGTGGGCATGGCCATGGTGCATAGGGGCATGGCCAGGGCATGTGGGGGCATGGCCAGGGCTCACAGGGGCATGGCTATGGGCTAGGATACCCCAAAAATATTGCTGCCTGGGGCAATCCATCCCTTCCCCGCCCCCGTTCCTAGGTGATTGCTTTCAGTTGAGACCACTAAGTTGAATTACAGCTTATTCTGGACAATAATGCTGCCCTCTCAAGGGCTCTTGGTGGCAGGACTTTATTTGCCTGTAAACAGTCTCCCAGTCTCAAACAGTTACTTGCCTATCAGAGACACAACATGGATGGGGGAAAAAGTACAAGACTTTGCCACAAATCCAGCTGCCAAGTCTGCCCACATATTTACTTGGGAAATGTCATCACAGGACCTAAATTCATCACCCACAATATTAGAGGTACTTCCAGAGTATCAGAGGCATTAAAAACAATAAAAAGGACTTTTTAAAATATGTCCGCAGCAAAAGGAAAAGCAAGGAAATGATAAGGCCGCTGCGTGGAGAAGGTGACCAATTAATAACAGAGGGAAGAGAGGAGGCATAACTACTCAACACCTTCTTTGCCTCAGTTTTCTCCAAAAAGGATAGAAGTACTCAACCTGGGGGATGGGGAGCAGGTGAGGAAGGGGGGGAATGCAGTGCAGAATAAGTAGAGAAGTAGTACAGGAATATTTGGCTAAACTAGATGACTTCAAGTCTCCAGGGCCAGATGAATTACATCCAAGGATATTAAAAGAACTGGCAGAAGTAATTTCTGAACCACTTGCAATAATCTTTCAGAACTCTTGGAGAACAGGAGAAGTCCCAGCAGACTGGAGGAGGGAAAATGTCATCCAAATCTTCAAGAAAGTGAAAAAAGGGACCGAAATAATTATCACCCAGTCAGCCTGACATCAATGCCAGGAAAGATCCTAGAGCAGATCATTAAATAGTCACATTGTAATTACTTAGAAAGCAATGCTGAAATCACTAAAAGTCAAAATGGATTTCTCAGAAATAAGTCATGCCAGACTAATCTTATCTCCTTTTATGATAGGGTTACAAGCTTGATAGACGAAGGGACTGCTGTAGACGTGGCATATCTTGACTTCAGTAAGGCCTTTGACAAAGCTCCTCGTGACATTCTTACAAAGAAGCTAGTAAAATGTGGGCTGGACAGGGCTGCTGTTAGATGGATTGGTAATTGGCTGACTGACCGAACCCAAAGGGTGCTCACCAATGACTGTTTTTCATCCTGGAGAGAAGTGACTAGTGGGGTGCTGCAGGATTCTGTCCTGGGCCCAGTGCTATTCAACATCTTCATCAATGACTTGGATGAAGGAGTAGAGGGCATGCTGATCAAATTTGCAGTTGACACCAAATTAGGAGGGGTCACTAATAGCCCAGAGGACAGGATCAAATTTCAAAATGACCTTGACAGATTGCAGAGCTGGGCCAAAGCTAACAAAATGAATTTCAACAGAGAGAAATGTAAAGTCCTACACTTAGGGAGAAAAAATGGAATGCACAAATATAGGATGGGGAACACGTGGCTAGATAGCAATACATGTGAAAGGATCTAGGAGTCTTGGTAGATCACAAGCTGTACATGAGTCAGCAGTGTGATGAGGCAGCCAAGAAAGCCAATGTGATTCTTGGTTGCATCAATAGGAGTATGGTGTCTAGATCGAGGGAGGTAATGGTACCACTGTATTCTGCATTAGTTAGGTCTCATTAGGAATACTGTGTCCAGTTCTGAGTGCCTCAATTCAAGAAGGATATTGACAAGTTGGAGCGTGTCCAGAGGAGGGTGACCAAAATGGTGAAAGGTCTGGAAGCCATGCCCTATGGGGAACGGCTTAGGGAACTGGGTATGTTTAGTCTGCAGAAGTGAAGGTTAAGAGGGGACATGATAGCCATGTTTATATATTTGAAGGGATGTCATGTTGAGGAGGGAGTGGGCTTGTTTTCTGCTGCCCCAGAGACTAGGACAAGGAGCAATGGATTCAAACTGTAGGAAAGGAGATTCCACCTGAACCTCAGGAAGAAATTCCTGAAGGTCAGAGCTGTCCAGCAGTGGAATGCGCTGCCTCGGAGTGTGGTGGAGTCTCCTTCTTTGGAGGTTTTTAAGCAGAAGCTTGATGGCCATCTGTAGGGAATGCTTTGATGTGTGTTCCTGCATAGCAGGTGGGTGGACTCAATGGCCCCTGGGGTCTCTTCCAACTCTATGATTCTATGATTCCACTTGCTCCTCTAATGTGATATGTGCCACCCTTTCTCAACAGTGCCCTTCAACTCGCCACTTTTGGCTAACCTCTCTGCACCAGAGGAAGGATGGACCTTAAGAATGGGAAAACACAAAAACCAGCTGCAGAACACTTCAGGTTTCCTGGGCATTCCATCTTGAACCTCAGAACGGCAGTCTTTGAACAAAAAACAAAACAAAAAACCCTTCAAAGGAAGTTTGGAAAGAGAAACAGCAGAATTGGAATATATTCACAACCTCCAGTCCATTAACAATGGGTTGAACAGGGACAATCATTTTCTGGCACACTACACATATTGTAACACTAGTTAACACCCCAGCATCATGAGGGCTCTCTTGACCATTTTTCTCGTTCCTAGCCAACATCACACTACATCCAATAACTCACTCCACCATTCATATGATTATCTACTCACCTTGGCTTCAGGCAACACCTTTCCTCTTGCCTTTGTCCCCCAAGGACTGGCCACTGTCAAAACTGAACTTGTTACCTCATCACCATACCCACATATTATGCATTTCTGTTGCTATTCACATATACAATCCGTTCATTTATAGCTATAAAGATTTGTTCCTAGGCAGTTCACTCCATGCATCTGATAAAGTTGACTTAGGTCTATAAAAGCTTATGCTACCAATCTCTTTTTCTCAGTTAGTCTCAAAGGTGATACAAAATTCCTTTGTATACTGATCCAGACTAACATGTCTATGTCTTTGAATGTTTCTTTCTCAGGAAGAGAACTTTGAAGTTCTCAAAGAATCTCTGTACTGTTACATCTGGAAAAAAGTTTAGGTACTGCATAGATAAAACTTGCCTATTGTAGTCCAATGAAAGGATTTTGCCTTTGTTGGAGGTTAAAACTTCAAAAAATTTAGTCCCATTCCATTGCTCTTACTTATTAAAATTTCCCCTTTTGTGCCAAAATTTGGTATCTTCAAATCTAGGAAAATTATTCAAGGATAGCCATGTTGGCCATACAGCAAAATAGAAGAAAATCCAAAATCCACAGAATAATACCTTTACTTTCTGCAAACCAAATGCAGAAAATGCATTATGCAAGGTTTTGAAGCTTCACTGGCTTATTCATCAGGCAAAGATATTAATAATCAAATAGGAGAAAAATCTTAAGAAATTCTTTGAGAAATTAAATGTTCTGTGCATAAGAAATGCACAGTTAGCTTCACATAGGACAGGGACAGCTGGATGTCAAGGGAAGTTACTTTTCTGTTGCTAATGGAGATGAAATTTTACTACCTGTCTTTCATTGCCCTTTGTCCCTTATCCTCACATGGCCAAGAAAAGGAATGTCCTCTGCCTGTGCTGAAATCCCTCAATACCATCTTAACCGACAACGAAGTAACTTCTATAGGATGTAGGCACATGACTCTAACATCTTCACCTGATGAAGAAGCCAGTGAAATTTCAAAAGCTTGCATGATGCATTTTCTTCATTTTGGTTGGCCGACAAAGGTTTTGCTCTTTTGTGGATTTTTTTAAATAATTTTTTTTATTGAAAGTTTATTTCAAAAATACCTCCCCAACACTTCCATGCTTAAATCTTCCAGCTGAAATTGCTTATTTCCATTCCATTACAAACATAATTTCCATCTTACAGAGAGAAGAACAGTTACATTATTTCTTCTTTGATTTCTTATACATTTATATCCTTACCCAATCCAATACTCTTTTCCATTCTTTCTCAAAGTTCTGGATAGGATGGTTCTTCAAAGAAAATGCTAATTTTTCCATCTCTATCATATCCAGGACTTTTAACTTCCATTCTTCTATATCAATATATTTCTTTTCTTTCCAGTGCTGCGCATATGTCAACCTTGCTGCAGTTATTAGATATAATAATATCTTCTGTTGACTTCTTATTTCCTTTTGTTGCCCTAGCATATTTAACAAATAAAACTCCAGTTTCATTTCAAAATTCAGCTTACAAATTCTTTGGATTTCGTCATGTACCCCCTTCCAATTTTTTTTTTTGCTATCTTACATGTCCACCACATATGGAAAAAAGACCCCGTCTTTTCATCACACTTCCAACAATTTGAATTCCCATTTTTTCATTATTTTTTGTAGTCTCTCTGGGGTCATGTACCATCTGTAAAACATTTTATAAAAGTTTTCTCTTAAATTTAAATTTGTTGTAAATTTTACATCTATTTTCCACACTCTTTCCCAAGTTTCTAACTCAATTGAATGTCCCAAATTCTGTGCCCATCTAACCATTGTATCTTTGACTACTTCTGACTCCGTTTCTCTTTTCAGCAATAATTTATAAAATTTAGACATTCTTTTCTTTTGGTTATCTTTCATCAGTACATCTAATTCATTCTCTTTTCTCTCAAATCCGTATAGTTTTTGGTCCATTCTAAATCTTTCTCTGAGTTGTCTCCATGGAAACCAATTTAGTTCATGCCCTTCAGCCTTTAATTCTTCTTCTGTACACATTCTTGGTTTGTTGCCCTCCCATTTCAATAACTCTTGATATGTTAGTAAATTTCCTTGTTTTGTTGGGGCGATTTTATAAGCTTCTTGTAGTGAGGTCCATGCTGGTAATTTTGTATAAAATTTTTGCTTTATTTGTGACCAAACCTTCAACAATGTCTTTTGGATGCAATGGTTTTTAAACTCTTTATTCACTGTAGATCTGTTATAACATAGATATCCATGCCATCCAAATCTATTGTTTATTTCTTCTAACTCTTTAGTGGTTGTGTTTTCTAATTGAATCCAGTCTTTGATCCAATCTAAGCAACATGCGTGGTAATAGATTTTTAGTGATGATAAGTCAAGTCCTCCTCTCTTTTTTGCATCTTTGAGTATTTTAAATCTAATTCTTGGTTTTTCCCCTTGCCAAATAAATTTTTGTAGGACATTTTTCCATTCCTTAAATATTTTCTCTTTCCCTATTATTGGTAAGTTTTGAAAGAGGAACATAAGCTTTGGTAGTAAAGACATTTTAAAAGCATTTATCCTACCCAAGAAGGATAAATTTAAATTTTTCCATTTTTCCATATCACATTTAATTACTTTCCATGTTCTTGAATAATTATTTTCAAATAGTTCTTGATTCTTTTTCATCATAGTTATTCCCAGATATTTTGTTTTCTTGGTCAGTTGATATTCAGATCTTCTCTCCAATTCCGCTTGTCATATTAAGAGTCATTGTCTTTTCTCTATTTATCTTATAACCTGCTTTTAGCCCATATCTTTGTAAAGTTTCCATCAGCACCTGAATTGATTCTTGTGGATCCTCCAAAACTATGATTACATCATCTGCAAATGCTTTTAGTTTCAGTTCTTTTTTCCCGCTCTTTGTGGATTTTTGGATTGTATTGATTTTGTTGTATGGCTAACAGAGCTACCTCTGAATACATTTCCTACTTTTCCCAGAGATGTTCTTCTGTTAGAAAAAGGGGTAGCTGGGCGCTGGACAAGCATGTAGCTGAGAGGAGATCCATGGTATCTTTCTGAGACTGATTCCCCAATAATGAACAAATCAGTAATTATGTATATGATCTGTAGTAAAGATGTCAATTTTTTGAAAAAGGAAAGATGGTCTGTTGACTGAATTGTTTCCCCACAGCACATAATTAGCAACTGATTAAAGAGACTGTTGACATAAGGAAAGGGAGAAAACATGTCAGCCCTGCATGCAGACTATCCCTAGACTGGGAGCTACTCAAGGGAATAATTTGCCTTTCCACACTGTCAGGCTGATCTGCCCACTTAGTGAATTAAGTTCATCTCAAACCATAGTCTTAGCCACTAGTGGGCTCTTATTAAAATAACCTAAGAAAATCCCCCATTAAATCTGGGGTAATTTGAGATCTTTCTGGCCCGGCTAGGGGTTGCTGCTTGTTCTATATGGAAAATTCCTGTCTTGCTTTGTAAGTGAAGGTTTGCTTCTTGCAGAGACTGTGTGATATGACTTCTGCATCTTTACACTCAAGGAAGAGAGAACACAAATGCAGAAGGCCCTGGGCACACACATGAGAGATTCACAAAGGGACAGTATTAGCACTGGTACCTGGGGCCTTCCATGTCAGTGAAGCAGTAAATCTGCTCTGGATTTTAGTTCAAATTATAAAGGACAGACCCAAGGAATTAAATGTTAATCCCCAAACAGGTTCAGCATCTTGAACAGGTCCTTCAAGTTTGTACTGAACCCCAGAATATGGATCAACTTCCACTGACATGGAAGCAACCTGTGGCAATAAGCCTTTAAAATACAGAACCTCATATTTGCCCATATTTTTATAGGAAATTTAAAAAATAGGGTGGCCACCAAATTTGTAAGTGGGCTCCAGCATTTCTGCCTTAACATGAAAACTGGATGCTGGGGGGATTTCCTACTTGCTTTGGATCTGATCTTCCTATGATTTCCACCCACCTGTATCGCTTGTGATTACCCCTCCCCAATCTCTCTTTCTTCGTTATATCAAGCTACCAACGGAAGGATCACTTCCAAATGAGACTGCAAATTTGCTTTCATGGCTTTAGGTTAAAAATACCCACTTAGCTCAAGAAGATGAAGAGGCATCCCAAGCCAACCTTACACTATAGTCCCTTTGTCCTTCCCTTAGGCTGCAAAACGAACCTTGAGGCTGATTTCTGTATTGCGACCCACCTTCAGAATCCACACGCAGAAACCATTTATCCTCCCTCCCCCTCAGTCCTTTTAAGGGTCTGCATTGATCCTCCTGACTCTCAGAACAAAGGGGCGATCCCATAAGGAAGGGATTGGTCCTTGCTGTTAAGTCTCTTCCTATGCCACGATTTTCCCCCCTGGTCGCTACAGTCTCCCGGCGGGGAGCAAAGTATTTTAGCAGGAGGTCTGCACGTGTAGATCCCTGCCTGAAACGTTCCGTGTCGAGGCTCCTTCCTCCCCCTCCCACCGACCCCCTCCCTCCCTCCCTCCCTCCCTCCGCGCACGCCGCCCCTTTGCCCCGGGAGCTGGGGATTCAGCACCACGTTGTTGGACAGCTCCCGCCGGGGAAGACTTTGCGCTCCGGCCCCCCGCGCGGGGAGTTTGATTTCAGCGCCCGGGTTTCGGACAGCTCCCCGCCGAGCTAATAAAGGCTTGCCAAGCCGCTTGACACCGACCGTCTTTCGGAGGAGTTTCCAACGCGAATTCAAAACAGTGTGTGAGCCGACCCGCTTGCAAGCGAAGCAAACGAAGAGCTTTCAGCACCGGAGCTGTGGACAGCTACTTATGCAAGAGGAGAGGCATCGGGGGCGCAGCGGCACCTCCAGCAACTGAGAGAGGCGGCATCTTGATAGGGAGAAGAGGCATCCAGTCCTCCAGGAAAAAAGAGAAAAAGAGTCAGACTACCTTTGCCTAGCTCGCCTGGGAACCCTCAGAAGAATCCAGCCCTGAAGAGAGAGAGAGAGAGAGAGAGAGAGAGAGAGGGAAGGAGGGAGAGAGATGCTTCTCCCACCACCTAACAGGTGTCTCTACTTGGCAAGGTAAGCATTGTTATCCAAATATATTGACAAAGTGTGAACTGGAAGTCTTACCTTATCTCCTATTTGGTCATTTTTTTCCTCCTTAGGTATGCTATTCTACAGGGTTTCTGTATGTGTTCTACAGTGTTTGCTCTTATTTCACAGAATCCAACTGATTTTTTTTTTGTTTTGTTCCCAGGCTCTCCTCTGTTTCTCCCCCCTCTTTGGTGTTTGAATGTAGCAGGATGAATTAGTCCGACACATTGCCTTTTAATCCTATAGATATCCTTGCCATCTAATCCTATTCTTCCCAGCAGATTTAGAAGCTAATAGAAGATTGCATTTGGAGCTAGCTTGACTCTCTGCCAGACACCCACTGCCATTTCTGGTAATTAATTCTCTTTTAAAGTTTAATTTGGCAGACATTATCAAGCTACTTTAGAGCTCATCGTATGAGCTTGACTCAAGATCTGGGAACCACTGTTTCAGATCTCAAAGGCAGCAAAAACGTTAAGTTTTCTGTTCCTACTAAAGAATTTTTGTGAGGGGTGTCCTTTTTTAAAAAAAAAATGTTATCAGCAGCAGAACATTTGTGACCCTGTTTGATGAGATTTTTTTCTGATGATTCAAGATATTCAGTGATGCTTTATAGGGAAAGACTGGTAAAAATTGTACAGATTTCAGAATCATAGCAGGATTAGTATTTCCACATGCATATTTTATGTTTAAATAATGAAAGGAAATATTTAAAGAAATTACAAAAAGAGCCATGCAGAGGAAGAGACAGACATGGAGATGGAGAAATGCATATGCTCTCAGTACTTCAAACTTATGAGAGATGTCTTGTCACTCATTTTAACTTACAGGTGTATTTGATTCCTTATTGGTTCAACAATGTTTCTTTATATCATGTTACATTTTGTCAGATATTAACAGAACCTCCACAGGACAGGCAAAAAGAGAGGGAACATTAGGCATATGTTTCTATGCACCCTTTTGCAGCTAATACATAAAAGTAATGGGTCAAGCTAAAATAAGTTCCTTCCTTCCTTCCTTCCTTCCTTCCTTCCTTCCTTCCTTCCTTCCTTCCTTCCAATGTAGACTCCCAGCAGGGATATAGTCAATAATCCAGACCCAGAGGCAAGCTATGAAGCAGGTGTTGGAGCACTTAACAAACTGCTGGGGGAGTTAATGTAAGGTGAACTAACCAGATAAACCCATGTTACAGCACATCTTCAACAAAGAGTATTATTTATCATTCAGTGTATCAAAAGCTCAAATGCCTTTGCAAATAGCTGATTCTACTTTATTACAGAGCAAAGATATAACTTACTTCATTGTTCTGAAAGTTTCTTGAAAAGCACTTCTGATGGGGGAGGGTTAGAAAGCCAAATCAACTTGCCTGTTTTCCCACTGGTGTCTTTGAAATGTTGTTTGACCTATTAGCTACTTTGAAAGACAGTCTGAATTAATTTATGTGAATTTAGAGTCATGCTGGACTATCATCAATCAGACAACCACTGACAGATCATCTCCCACTCATAAAGCTGCCCCTACAGAACATCTCTTTTGGGGTGATGCACTGAAGTGACTGATGGTGTCAATTAAGCAAGGAGCCAAAGGAGCCTGGATCTTGCCCTCAGAATCTCCTTGTACATTTCAAAAATGCAAATAATTGCCCAGAGCTTTGAGATGTGGTGGTTGAATGCAAACAAAGCAGAGCAGCACTGTGGCAGCTTCCATGGAGCCATTGCTTTGACATGTAAAAAAATACTGTCTGCTTCTCTCACAACTGATGCCCTTCCAGACACTTTGTAGATCTTACAAGGCATTTACTAAACTGTCTTGACAAAGCCTTTTGGCTGTAAGTGACCAAAGGCAAAGGTGCCATTGACCTTAAGAGAATGGCATTGCCAATGGAGGCATCCTCTGATTGCATTTCCCTGGTCCAAGAATGATTCTTAACTTTCAACTAAAGTCAAGCAAATCATCGTCGTCATCATCATCATCGTCATCATCATCTTTAATGTGTATTTTTTGCCTACTTCTCCCCTATGGATCGAGGTAGAGAACAACAATAAAACATACACAAAGATAGGTATGTGCTTACATAGGTTGATAGTATTATTATAGTATCAGATAAAGACTTGGATTGAGAAGATTTGGGTCCAGTTCCCAACTCTTCCATGCAGCTCACTTATTGGGTGGCACTAAGCTTGGCACTCTAATCTACCTTGACTGGACTGGCATGAAAATAACATGGGATGATACTATAGATGCTGCCCTGGGCATTATGAAGCATTATAACATCATCATATCTGCTGGTATGTGCAGTCTGTGAGGTAGTAAGGAAGAGTGTGCCAGTTTATCTCAGTGGAGACAACTGAACTAATGCCCATTTGCAGCAAATGAGAGGTCCTTATAGCCCAAGCCAAGCTATGAGATAATATGCTTGATAAAGAGTTCACCTTCCAGGAACAGAGAAAACTGCTCTAGCAGAGTGTCTCTGATGAAGGAAGGGGGTAAAGCAGTGTTTTTCATGATTTTTCCTCCCCGACTTGGCAATTTCACATGCTGTTCTGGAAGGATCACCTCCCCTACCTGACTGGGGCAGAGTTTTCAAAGGCATACAGCACTAGAGAGGGGAAGAACAATTAAGATGAAAATCTCCCCCCACACACCCTTTTGCCTGCAAGATCATCCCATTTGTGGAGTTCTATTCTATTCAGCTCTGGATTCAATCCTATTAAAACCAACAAAGAGTCCTGTGGCACTTTTAGCTGGTATAATTTGCAAGGCTCCAGCTTACTTCACCAGCCCACAAAAACCTGAGTCAAACAAAACTCACCACTTCTTAAGCTGCCAGAAAACTCTTTGTCATTTTTTGCTGTAATAGGCTCTCATGGAAACCCAATGAAAGCAATTGTCACATGAATCCAGGGCAATGCCTCTCACCTGCTTAGCTGGGCGAATAGGGAACTACACACTCATAACAAATGTACTTTTAAAATGAGGTAAGAATTATACACCAGTATTGGAAATGTCTGTGAAATTTATAATGGGTGAAAAATACCACCTCAGGTCCCCCCATCCATGGAAATCTTAATCATAATTACCAATTATACCACTTTTCTTGATGTCATCCCACAAGACAGTCACTGATGTTGACTAGTGTTGGCCTTTCAGGAACAGGGCGGCTGCCTTAGAAAGCAGACTTCCCCCTACCTCATAGTGTGAGAATGCTCAGAGACCTGGCCGAGTGAACTCTATTGCTATTATATGCATATAATACTGAGTCTTCAGTCTTAAAAAAAACCAACAGAATGTTAACGCTGTTCAAGAAAATGAATAGAGGAGAGTACAGGAGGCATCATTTAGCTCTTATCCATGTAACATTTATGCCTTGCATACTACATATAGATTCTAGTTGCATTACCTTACCCAACAAAGATCTGATAAAACAGTAATGTGTATAGTAAAAGCCTAGAAAAAGGTATTCATAAATAGAGAGGATAGAATAAAATAGGATATAGGAGAATTTGTTAGGGATCCTTAAAATTGTGTGTTCCCTAAATGGAGAGAAGAGGAAATCTCCCCTCACCCTAAGCATTCCACAAACTTGAAGTAGAGGTTACCCAATGAAATTAACATGTAACAACAACGCACACAAAAAATGATCTCGTCCTGTACACTGATCTTTATAACCCACTGGCATGGGATCTGGTTTATTAGCTGTTAGGAAAACAAGCAAGAGGGAAAGGTAACAGCATTCATGTCCAGCTTAGAGGCTTCCCAGAAATATCTACATAAAGCAAAGCTTGGATAAGTTACTTTATTGATTAGTTTTGGAGAGGGATCCAGGAAACTAAAATCCAAAAATAACTCTTCCTGGCTCTGAACTAGACAGAATGGAAATCAGAATGCCAGAATAGACAGAGCATTGGTCTGAAGCAGCCCAGCTCTTGTACGCTTGGTGCCAAGCAGATCTAAAACAATGACAACAAGCAAGTACATAAACATGGCAAATATTGACAAAGACCATTAATTAAGAAGAGTAACACTGGAAAAAATTCTAAACATAGGAACACTGGAGACTCCAAATGACTGATATTGAATGGAAGCCTCTGATTGTACTGACTTCTCTCAGACATTTTACTTAAATCAGGCAGAACTAGTCGTTATTAAAAACAAACACAAACCAACAAACAAACAAAAAGCCCAGGATGCTAGGCTACATACTCCTTTGGTCTGATCCACTTGTGATTGCTTTTGGGAGAGGTAAATGAAGTAAAACTGCCTGGAGAACCTTCCCTTTTGTCTTAGTAGGCCTGTGAAGAGGAACGTTTGTGATCTCTTTGCAACCTCTAGTGCTATAAATGAATGAAGTCTTTATGACTGTTGTTCTTGCAGGTATAAATATTAAAATGGTAATGCTTACTAATGTTTAACTAACAGAAAGCAAGTTTTTTTTAATTGTTAAATGTAGAAAAAATGTTAAAACAATCTTTGAATGGGAGCAAACTTTCTGTACTCAAGACTTTGAGCCCACCAAAAGGATATGTGATTGGGTGTCCTCCATTTGACAAGCAGTTTGGAAAGTTACTTTAAACAATGAATGTGATGGTGTGTTGAAGCAAACCATAACTGAATAGTGATAACATGATACTCAGAGTATCTGGGTGAAGCCTTTTGTATCTGAGCAGTGTTAGGATGATGCTCTTGAATGCTAACTTTCCAGGCTCTGGCCAGGGTGAAAGATAGGGCCAGCAAGTATCAAGCTATGAACCCACTAGAATGGACAAAAGTGACATATACCCCTATCAGGCACCATTCCAATTTAGTGCTTGCTGATTATCCTACCTCTGAACTCCCACAGCAAATGTTCTGAGAAACACCAGCTCCTAGTAGCACTTATAAATAATTGGTTTTGTATCCTAAATGGATGACATTATGGAGACGAAGCATCAGTTGTAACCTAAAAGCTCACTGATCCTGACACTGTGGGCCAAACTACACATTACATGTCAATACCTATAATACAGCCCAGATAGCTGCTTTTTCTCAGAAAATAAGGTTTGAAAGAGTGAAGTTTATAGGAAAAAAATCAACTGGGAAAGGGAATGCTTGAACTTTTTCCTGCGTAATACACGCTCCTCCCATAGTTTTTGCAGCCATTTTTCATCTTGTGAGGTTCCAGGTGCTGATTGACCATGTACACCTCACAAAAACCCATCTGGAACCCACCGGTGTGTGTGTGTGTATGTACAACAGGCAGAGAAGATCTGCATTGGGATACTGGCAGGCCATAGTTTTGTGGCACAGTACAATCCTCTTCTTTGCTCTACAATGCCATTTCCAAAGCTGACTTGCCCAGAAGAAGAAGAAGATTTCAGAGTTACATTTCTTCTGATAACATGTTGTTTGACTTAGATTCTGAAATGGATCATCATACAGAGATCAGGACCCAGTTTTGCCCTGTGCCCAAACTGGTGCACTTCCTTTAAAAGCTTCACATTTGCCTGCCTCAAGTTGTTGTTGTGTTCTTTGATCACATGCAACACAACTAATTATATCTGGCTGGCTTCTTGGTTGCCAGTATCCTTACAACTCAAAATGCCAGCAGTTTTTCTCAGTTTCTGGAGGAAGATGGGTTCTGTAGCTTTAACAATTTAGGAAAAGGTCAAAGGTCAATGCTAGAACCTGCATTTTGCAGATAGAGCCTCCCAGAATCGACCCCTGATATCTTTAATTAAGGAACAGGTCAGAAAAAAGCCATGTGCTTGAGATGCTGTACTGGAAGAGCCAATCTGAGCAGACAGCATTGGGGTGAATCAGCCAATGGTTTGATGCATTGCAAGGCATCTTGGGTATAACTGATACCGTTTGCATTTTTGAATGAATCTGTAGTTGTTATTGTTGATGTTGATGCTGATGTGTGTGAGAGACACCAAATTTGCACATAGACAAGTGTGTACAAATATTGGCAACATGTTATAACTGAAAGGATACAAAAACAGCAGACGTAGATCATGATGTAAGCCATCTGTCAGGTGTAGCAAGGGGAAAAAAAATAGGTGCTGCTTACCAAGAAGGAGTCAGGTGCTGTGGGTGAGTCCTGAGTTGCTTCAGTGTAGAATTTGAAGTCCAGAAATTGCAATCTGGCATGAATCATAAGAAAATGGGAGCCCTCTCTAGGCTGGCATTCTGTTCCCACACTGGCAAACCAGATGCCCTTGGGAAGCCCACTCTCAGGACATGAGTGAATCACCAGTCAACATCCTCTTCAACATCCTCCTCATGTTTCACAGGGACTGGTATTTGGAGGCAACATGCTCAAAACTGAATGAAATGTAAAACTCTGAATTTCAGGTTTCTCATCATGCTGTGATGTCAAAATAAGACAGACACATGTTGTAGCTTCCAAAGAAATGGATACTTGATGCCAGAAGTTGACACACAATTTAAACTGGCTGAAAAAATTGCATTGGGCCAGGACAAATGAAGTTTCTTTCAAGGAGACAGAAAGCAACAGGATGAGGAGTGACTGGGCATCAAAGTAGACTCAGCTTGGTGTTGTGGTTGACAGAGTGCTGGCTTAGACAAAAGAGATTTGCACCCAAATAACTACTGGGCCATGGGGTCAGTCACCATATCTTTGTTCAAATTTCCACATAGGGATGGCACAAAAATAACACAAGACAGCTCTACATATGCAACCCTAAGTTTGTGGACAAAAAGGTGTGATATGGAATCAATAATAAACAGGTGAACGGATCACAGGCATATTTTGTGCTTGGACTAGCAAGGCAAAGCTTCTAGAAGTTAGTAGTATGTTTCATTTGAAGAAACTACGGGAGTATTTGTCCATCTAGTTCAAGACTGTTTGGTCTACTTTTCTCATCCTGTGGTATTTGGTCTTTCTTTCTTTTCTTTTTAAATTAAGACACTAATGATGTCATACTGAAGAGGGTATGGGCTTGTTTTCCACAGCTCCAGAAACTAGGACAAGGATCCATGGATTCAAACTACAGGAAACGAGATTCCACATGAACCTCAGGAGGAACTTCCTGATGGTCAGCAGTGGAACATGCTGCCTCAGAGTATGGTGGAGTCCCCTTTGGAGTTTTTTAAGCAGAGGCTGGATGGCCATCTGTCAGGAGTGCTTTGATGTGGGTTCCTGCATGGCAGGGGGTTGGACTGGATGGCCCCTGTGGTCTCTTCCAACTCTATGATTCTGTGATTGAAACCAGGAATCTCTCCATGTTTGACATGTATTTTATGGCTCTGCTGTGTTCTCCAAGCTAGTTTTGTCCTGAACAGTGCTCTTCTGTATGGCATTTGGCCTAAGTGGCAGCTTTGCTTGGCTTTATTTTCTTTGGTTGGTAAAACAGTGACAGAAATGTCATTACTAGCTTAGAAATAGTTTGGGAGGAAATGATGGGAAGGAGTGGGTGGAGCTGTCATGGCCACTTTTTAAAGGAACCCCACAAGGCTTCATTTAATTTCTCAGCTGGGCTTTTTAGCAACTGCTCAATTCTTAGTTGTTTGCCAGCGGGCAAAGACTTCCTGAAACACAAGGAGGCAAGGAAAATTCCAGTTGACTTCTAGGGACTCAGGATTTAATTTTCAGATGTACACCAAATAATGTCTGTGATGTAGCACAATGTTTGATGCCCCATTGCTATGTCATCCCCCTGATAAAAAAAAAACGATGTGTGTGTATGTGTTTGTTGTTGTTGTTGTTGTTGTTGTTGTTGTTGTGTGCCTTCAAGGCATTTCTGACTTATGGTGATTCTAAGGCAAACTATCATGGAGTCTTCTTGGCAAGATTTGTTCAGGGTGGTGGTGGACAGTGTGACTTGCCTGAAGTCACCCACTGGGTTTCTATGGCCAAGTGGGGATTCGAACTCTGTCTGCCAGGGCTGTAGTTCAATGCTCAGAACACTATACTCTACTGGCTCTATGTATGAGTGTGGATGTGCATTGGAACTGAAAATTTGCACTTGGAATGTAGAGTGTTCTTTTGAATGTGCACACCAATTGTCAATGTTGATGTCTCATTCTTTAGGAGATAGATTGCATTGTGTTGTGTTTTACATCTTTCCTGCAATCTCTCTTGAAAATAAGATCAGGGTTTCATTTTGGAAACTCAAGGTGTTGTTTTAAATGACCACGCATATTTTCATTCTGTTGTCTCCTTGTTTAAGGAAGAAATTACTCTGTTGTTATTAACTGCCATCAGATCAACTTCAACATGACAACCCTACGAATGAGAAACCTCGAAGTCACAGCCCAGCTCAGGTCTTGCAGATTCAGGGCTGTGGCTTTCTTGACTGAGACTATCCATCTGTAACGTGGGTCCTTTTCGCACGGGCTTTCTGTCGCGCGACAGCCCTGTGAGCCTCTCGGGAGTGGAAGCGCCGCTCTGCACGACGCACTCCCACTTCCACCGTGCTCACAGGGCTGCAGTGGCGCGATTGCGGGTTTTTTGATTTTTGTCTCAAAGTGAAAATCACTCGCGCTCGCGCAACGCTCCCGGCGCCCAGGCGCACTTACTTCCTGTGCGGAGCGTCGGGGAGGCGGCCGGGTCGTGCTTCCTTCCCTCCACCCCTGCGGAAGGAAGGGGTGGGGTGGGGCACTAGCGCGACGGACGCGACACCTCCTGCTTCGCGCGCACATGGGGGGCAGACGCGTGAGCCTCCTGCTTCGCATGCGCGCGGGGGGCGGACGCGTGAGCCGCCGCCGCCTCCGGGAGGCTTCCGCTTCCCCGCTCGTTCCTTCGCCTGCGGAAGGAAGGAGGGGGGAAGCGGCAGCCTCCCGGAGAAGGCTTCTCGTGCGAGCGGCCCTCCCCCACTCACGCGAGAAGCCTCAATGCGAAAAGGGCCGTGGTCTTCCTCTTTCCCTACTACCCTCTGCCTTATCAAGCATTATTTTCTTTTCTAGTGAGCCATGCCTTCTCTTAATGTGTCTAAAGTATGACAGTCTCAGTTTAGTCACCTAGATCTCTAGGGAGAATTCAGGCTTAGATTGTTCTTGAACATGTTTATTTGTATTTTTAGCAGTCCAAGATATCTATAGAACTCTTCTCTAGCACCACATTTCAAATAAGTTTATTTTCTTCCTGTCAGCTTTCTTTACTGCCCAGCTTTTACAACCATGCATAGAAACTGGAAATTTGATATCATGGGCTATCCTAAATTTAGTACTCAAAGATGTATCTTTATACTTGAGGATCTTGTCTGGTTCCTTCAGAGCTGCCCTTTCAAGTCCTAGTCTTCTTCTCATTTCTTGAATGTGGTCACCATTTTGTTTTGTGATTCAGCCATAGTATGGATTTTTAAAAATTAATTCAATGTCTTCCCTGTATACTTTAAAATTATGTAAATCATCTGTGGCCATTATTTTTGTTTTCTTAAAGCTCAGCTGTAAACCTGTCTTTGCACGTTCTTCCTTGACTTTTTGCAGTAACTGTTGCAGTAAATGGAGCTGTGCCTGAACTCTTGTCAATTGGAAAGCATGCTGTTTCTATATATTCTGTCCTAACAGTGGGTTCTTGTCCTGTGTACAGATTACATATTAGGATAATCAAAGATTGTGGTATATCCATTTTGTTAACAGTGATTCCATAATTTTTCATTATCTACACAATCAAAAGCTTTGCTGTAATCTGTAGAGCACAGGCTGATTTTCCTCTGATATTGTTTCGTGGACTTCATTATCCAAATTAGGTTTGCAATATGATTCCTAATGCCTCTTCCTCTTCTGAATCCAGCTTGGATATCTAGCATTTCTCATTCCATATACATGTAGAATTTTGAGTGTCACTTTGCTTGTGTGGGAGATTAATGTAATGTTCCTGTGGTTACTGAAATCCCTGGTGGTCCCTTTTGAGATTTGGATTGTATGTAGAGTGTTTCCTATCTGTAGGCCACTGTTCGGTTTACCATAATTTTTGGACAGGTTTTAGTTAGAAGTAAAGTAGATACTGTAGCTTGAAGTTCTATTCATATGCCATCTGTTTCTGGTGATTTACTTCTCCCAACTGCTCTGAGTGCAGTTTCCATTTCACTTTCTAAA
This sequence comes from Ctenosaura bakeri, assembly GCA_948474755.1. Classification (NCBI taxonomy): domain Eukaryota; kingdom Metazoa; phylum Chordata; class Lepidosauria; order Squamata; family Iguanidae; genus Ctenosaura; species Ctenosaura bakeri. The sequence goes on from CAOLHI010001059.1 coordinate 183,761, forward strand.
ATTGTGGGTTCATCTTCAAACACTATTTCCTTGAATGAATCTGTCAACCTTTCATCTCTTTTATATTGTTCTTCAGTGTACTGTCGCTGTCAGCTTTTTATTTCTTCTTGATCATGCAGTGTGTCCTCCTACTGGTTGTAGAGCATTTCCACTCTTAGTTTAAATTTCCCTTTGTTTTCTTGGATCATGTGGAAGAGGTCTCTTGTTCTACCCTTTTTGTTATCATCTTCTATTTTCCTACATTGATTATTATAGTAGTCCTTCATGTCCCTGCACACAAGTTGCACTTGGGGTTCTGATCCTATTTCTGTCCCTTTTTACTTGTGCTTGTCTGTCCTTAACTGCTTGAAGAGTTTTGTCTATCTTCCAGTAAAGTTTCCTATCTTTTTGACTGTAGGTACTATTGTTTTGCATTCCTCCTTGACAATATCCCTGGCTTCAGTCTAGAGTTCTTCTGGTTCCTGGTCAATCAGGCTTACTAGTACAAATCTGTTTTTTTACATAATTTTATTACAAAATTTTTACATTATTTTTAAAATCTACAGGGATTTTCTTCAGTTTGTATTTTGGGAAAATGATTGATTTGGTGTTCTTTTTTAGTTTTACTCTAATTTTTTATATTAGTAGTTCATAATTTGTGCCACAATCTTCTCCTGGTCTTATTCTCTCAGAGAGAATGAGCTTTTCCAAGTTCTATTTCCAGTAATGTAGTTTATCTGATTTCTATATTGGCCATCAGGTGATGTCAATGTATACAATCATCTCTTTGGTTGCCTGAAGAATGTACTTGCAAGGAACAAACTGTTGGTTTCATAAAATTCAGTCATTCCCTGTCTTGCTTTGTTTCTTGAGCCTCAACCAAATTCTTCTAAAATGTTAAGCTCTTCTCTGTTTCCTAATTTTACATTCCAATCACCAATGATTATCAATATGTCCTGTTTTGCATCCTATGAAGTATTCTTTGGCCCTTTCCATAGTGTCCTCCTATTCCGACATGGAGATGGGAGAGGAGCGGGATCACGGCAACACTTCTGCATGATGTCATCTCATTCCTGCTCCTCTCCTGCCCCTAGGTAGTACGATCATGGGTTAAATCACTGATGGATTTTCCCTGTCAATGACCCATTATTACACTACCATCCCACACTTACCTGTCCTGTGGTAGGTCAGGAAGCATAAAGGCAGTGCTTCCTGCCCAGCGCATCCTGGGAAAGTACCTGGCTACTCTGTGGAAGGAATCGGCATGTCCATCACACTTCCTTTTACAAGGAGCTGGTCTTGTGTGGAGGGGAGTGCTGCCGTCACACTCCCTTCTCAGCAGAGCCACTGCCAGAATCCACCACTGGAGCATGATGGAACAAGGTAGGGTGCAGAAAGGGGCTTAGGGCCTTTCCACACTACACTGTTACAGTGCTGTTATTCCACTTTTCTTCCTTCCTTCTTTCTTTCTTTCTTTCTTTCTTTCTTTCTTTCTTTCTTTCTTTCTTTCTTTCTTTGTAAACTGCAAACCCCAGAATTTCACAGGACGTTGAAAGTGGAATAATAGCACTATAACAGTGTAGTGCGGAAAGACCCTTATTCTATAAAAGTGCATGCTACCAACTTCTTTCTCTCACTTAGTCTCAAAGATCCCACAAGATCCATTTGTATACTGATCTAAACTAACATGGCTATGTCTTTTGATGTCTTGTTTTGGTGTGCGATCCAGCACAGAATCTTTCAGTGTCCTCCTTATCGGCCTCTGTGTTGGAGCATAAACTTGGGTTAAGATTATACCGATTTGTTTTCCATGAAGTCTTACTGATACGATTTAATCAGGCTTGATGTTATATCCCTTGACTGCTTTTGCAATATCTCTTCTCCTTATTAATGCCATTCCATTTCTTCTTAGAGTTTCATTTCCTGAGTAAAGCACTATGTAATAATCTTACTGAAAAAATCCCATTCCTGTCCACTTTAGCTCTCTCACCTCAAGTATTACAATGTTTGGATATTCCACTTTTTGTTTTATAGTGTCTAGCTACCCCAATTCATGCTTTTTAATTTCCGTGTTCCTATAGTGTGTGCTGGGTAGCTTCAGACTTTCCTTTCACCTCTGAGCATGTCAACAGCTGAACGTTCTTTTGACTTGAATCCAGTTGTGTCATTAGCCAAAGCGCTACTCATGCTTTCCCTCTGCTCTTCTCCAGTAGCTTGGTGAGTGGTTTCCGACCTGTGAGTCTCATCTTCTGGCACTATCTCTTGTTTCATTTTGATTGTCTCATCATAGAGTTTTCAAAATAGAAGGCTGCAGGTGTAATTTACCATGCCTTCTTTTGCACAGTACCAACAAGCATTAGCTATAGAACCACCGCCATTATCTCTGAGACATCCTCTGCCAGTATCAGCTGCCACTATTGCTGCTGCCCAGTAGTTGTTGGGCAAATTTAGTCTGGCTCCTCAGCAAAAGTCTGTCTGACATGACAAACCCTACCAGCAGCATTGCTAGCTTCAGCATAGCCTCTTGCTATCTCAGAGGAGCATGGAATCCCACTACAATGGTGGGAACTTATGACTGTCTCCAATTAAATGAACCTGCTCACCCTCTGACATTGTCAAAAGAGGCCCTGTTACATGTGTTGTCAATATCTGAGGCTGACCTTGTGGGGACACCAAATGATTAGATCTTCTCTGTTGCTATGACCATATGTTGAGTTCTCCTGCCCAGGGACAGTTATTTGTCTTCCACTCCAGTAATCCTCTGTTGCAGGCTGATGATTTTTTTTATTGGGAAGGGGGTTTTCACCATTCATATGCTTGAATGATACTCCTATTTGCTTGATCATTTGTTATTACCTATTTTTGTGTAATCTGCTGTTTTTCTTCCAGATTGTTTATTTTTAATGATAATTGTATGTGTGTGAGCACTACAGTTGTGAGCACTGGATACTCAGGAGCAGATGGTGGGAGTAAGTAAAAGGTACACATAGAAGTGGTGGTGTAAACCTATATATTTTATAGACCCTTTTTGTGGATACTTGAAAAAATAGGCTCTTGCTATTTTAAAATTTACCTCTGAACTTTATTAATGCAGTACGTGTTTGTGCTGTTCCCGTTACTGTGGCAGGAAACTGAACTGTCCTCAATAATTAGTAGGTGTGGAAGAGGTAGGGTGGGAGCTGCATCCACTTTTAGTGCTGAATATTCTTAGACATATGTTCCTATGTTCCTAAGAGAAATTTGTACATTAGCCAACTGTAGATATTACAATGCAGGCAATAATTAAATATATGGAGGGATTTTAATGCTGTTAACAGGGCTGTCCACCAATTCAAAATCTGGTTTAGTTGATTTACCATCTGTCTTGCAATCTATCCAATGAACTCAAATAAGTTTGCAAAGCACTAAGGCCACCCAAATAGCTATTCTTCTCAGGATATTGAAGGAAGGGTGTGGTATCTTGATGGAAGCTGCCACTTAACTGGTTCAAGAAAAAGCCAGCTTTGGGATTTTTATTTAACACACTCTGGCTAAAACCATTTTAGAACCCATGCTTGTGTTAGTGATTCCAGTACCTCTTGGGTCAATCAATGCCTTCAGCCTTGGTTGTCAGTCTTCCTAGGACAGTGACCTTGCTATGCACTTTTTCCTTCATGGCACTGAGATGGAGAGGTGAGTCCCTTTCTCCTGGGCCACTCCACCCTTCATATAAATAGCAAAGAGAAAATGTCCTTTCCAAGTCACTGCAAATAAAATGTCAATTTGTTCAACAGAGTTTGGAAGTTACCTTGGACATCTAAGTAAGGGTCAACTTTTCCCAAGTTCTTCACTAGAAGCCTAAAGCATGAGCATGAGCACTCAGAAAGTTCGTGGATCTGAGATGCCCACAAAGGTAGAACAAAGATGAAGTACTCCTTTTTGGATTGGATTTCAATCCAAACTGACCAAGATGGCCAAGACCCAGCTGAACTGGCAGTAGGCCAGATAAACCTGTGGTAGATCCAGCCTGTGGATGCTAGAAATGAGGGACTACTCTCACCCTGGCCTAACTTTGTGCCATCAGTGTGCCTGTATCCCTGGGTTGGAAGAGATTTACATAGCTTGGCTCTTGATCCACTCATCTGCCCCCCTTTGACAGTCAGCAGATCAGTTCTGCTGTCAGGCTTTTGTGTTGGCAGATCTCTGAGATTAAAAGATGCTGGTAGAAGAAACTTGGGTCTAATCCTAACTCCCTACTGCTGGTGCATCTTTAAACCAGGATTGCACTGTTACTTAGGAATTAGTTGCTGCTGCAGATTTTGGTGACTGAGATGCCCCAGTTCACTGGTAGTTCTCAGTAACCTTATGCCAGTTCCAGACCACACTCTTACTCTCACTCTCAATCTTGTGCAACCCTTGAGACTAAATAAGAGAAAAAAAGCACAAGTTCTCTTAGACTTAAGTCTGTTTCATCAGATGCATAGAGTGAAGTGCCTAGGAATAGACCTTTATAGGTATGAATGAGCAGGTTGCATGTGTGAATAGCAATAGAAATGCAAAGCTTGTGGATATGGTGATGAGGTGGCAAGATCAGTTTTAATGATGGTTGTTGGGGGACAAAGGCAGCAGGAAAGATGTTGCCTAAAGCCAAGGCGAATAGATAACCGTATAAATGGTGGACGGAGTTATTGGAATATAGTGTGATGCTGGCTGGGAACCAGAAAGGAGATGTGATAATCTGGCCAAAAGAACCTTCATGAAACTAGGGTGTTAACTAGTGTTATAAGATGTGTAGTGTGCCAGGAAAACATTGTCTTTGTTCAATCTACTATCAATGGACTGGAGTTTGCGGCTATATCTCAGTTCTGCTGTTTCTCTTTCCAGTCTTCCTTCATAGAGGTTTTTTGTTTGGTTTGTTTGTTTTTGTTCCAGGACTGCTGTTTTGACATCCAATATGGAGCCCCAGGAAGACTGAAGTGTTCTGCAACTAGTTTTTGTGTATTCCCATTCCTAATGTCTGATTCATGTCCATTTACCCTCTGGCTCATTTTAATACATGGATGGGTTACTGTGGGGAGAGCAACCAACCTTTAAAAGCTTTAAAACTGAAAATCAACCCTCAAACTGGGCCCAGAAGCCTACTGCAGACAGTATGAGTAATTAAGGGTTGACTGAATATGGACTGTTGCTCCTACTCTAATTAACAATTAGGCTGATCCTGAACCAGCATCTGAACTACTTTCAAGCTGAGACCCATACAAGGCCCTTGAAGGAGATAATAGAATCATAGAAGCATAGAGTTGGAAGAGACCATGATGGGCATTGAGTCCAACCTCCATAAAAGGTGACTCCACCACACTCCGAGGCAGCATAGTCCACTGTTGAATGGCTCTTACCATCAGGAAGTTCTTCCTAATGTTTAGGTGAAGTATCTTTTCCTGTAGTTTGAATCCATTGGTCCATGTCCTAATCTGAGGAACAGCAGAAAAAAAGCTTGCTCCATGTTCAACATGACATCCTTTCAAATATTTAAACATGATTATCATGTTCCCTCTTAACCTTCTCTTCTGCAGAGAGCGTCTCCCTAAGACGCTCCTCATAGGGCATGTTTCCAGACCCATCACCATTTTGGTCACCCTCCTCTGGATGTGCTCCAGCTTGTCGATATTCTTCTGGAAATTAGGTGCCCAGAACTGGACACAGTATTCCAGGTGAGGTCTAACCAAAGCAGATCTTGACATTGTACTCCTATTGATGCAGCCTAGAATTGCATTGGCTTTTTTAGCTTTGGTATCACACTATTGACTCGTGTTAAGCTTGTGGTCCACTAAGACTCCAAGATCCCTTTCACATATACTGGTTTCAAACCAGGGGTCACCCATCCTATATCTGCTCATTTTATTCTTTCTTCCTAAGTGTAGTACCCTACATTTCTCTCTGTTGTAATCCATTTTGTTATTTTTGACCCAGCTCATTAATCTGTCAAGGTCATTTTGAATTCTGATCCTCTCCTCTGGAGTATTAGCTATCTCTCCTAATTTGCTGTCATCTGCAAATTTGATGACATTTGTCATCTGCTGTCATCTGCATGCCCTCTATTCCATCATCCAGGTCATTGATAAAGATGTTGAATGTTATTCACTGGGCCCAGGACAGAATCCTGTGGCACCCCACTAGTTACTTCTTTCCAGGATGAAGAGGAGCCATTGGTGAGCACCATTTATGTTCAGCCAGCCAATAATGGATGTTAAGTATCCAAATCTTGGGAAATAAATATAATAGAATGACAGAGCTGTGAATTATGGTTGTTACTAGAGATAAAGAAGCTGAGCACCCCTACTCTGAAAACCGGCCTTGCCAATTGTATGGAAACAATGTTCAGTTGGCCCTCCACGTTCACTAGGGTTAGGGATGCAGGACCCCTGTAAAAGTGGAAAAATCACAAATTTAAAACTGTATGTGTGTATGTGGGAAGGGGACGAGGCATCATGGGGAGAATGGACACCCAGGGTCCAAACCGGGTCAGGGAAAGGAGAGGGAAGGAGAGTCAGTGTGGTGATACTATACTTCCTCTCTCTTAGTCATCTCCCTCCTTGGATGGGTGGGGGCACTGAGAGAGGGTTTGTGGTGTTGAAAAATCTGGCTGTGAGCCATCCTTACCTGGCCAAGCACCTGCTGTTGGAGAAGGAGGAGGACCAGAGGTGCTTTTTAAAGCACTGTGTGGCCTGATTGAAGCTGTCAAGAGGGAAGGTTCCCTCAGAAAAGAAGCACTTGCAGTGGGGGCGGGGGCAGGGGGTTGGAGAAACTCGCAAATACTCAAATCTGTGAAAGTCAAACCTGCAAATGTGGAGGGCCAACTGTATAATATGCAGGGCTTGGAAACATTACTTTTGTGGGGACTACATCTCCAGTATTGTCATTAGCTAAACTGGTGGTAGATTCTGGGAGCTGTAGCTCCCCCAAATGTAGCTTCTCCAAGCTGTGATTTATTGGCCACCTCTGCTTTCTTGCCAACCATAGGGATTCCCAACTTTATTTTTTTCCATCTGTTTTTACAAAATTGTTTTAAAAATTATTAAATAGAAAAACAGCACAATCCAAGCATACAAAACAACAACAAAAATACATCCATACAAACATTAACAGGCATCTACACATAACTGAAACAAACACTAACAAAAACATAACTAAAATTGGTTCCTACCCTTGTTGCAAACACTTCATATTACTTAAACATTTATACCAGTTAAGTCATATATTTTAGCCTGTAATTATTAATTTTTGCTTATCACTTATCATTTTAATTACTTACTTATCTAATTTCTCAAGTTCATAATTACTTGTTAACTTATTCTAGATTCCTTTATACAAATGATAATTTATCTAAAAATAATAATCATCTATATAAATACAACATTTTAAAACAATACATCTTCTAAATCTTATACACTTCTCATATAATAATATTAATTTTAATTATCAAAACCTATTGTCATCAGATCGCCTTTATTCTTTTTTTAAGACATCAACCAACCACTTCCATTCAGACAAAATTTCATTTTGTGTTCTGCCTTTTAGCCTGTGCGTAAGCTTATCCATTTCGATATCTATCCAGTTTTGATGCAGATGTCTCCTCCGCTCAGGGTGCTCAGCTTGTTGAGTGTGTTTTTTTCTCCTTTACTGTCTTTAGAAAAGATCAGAACTAAACCAGGAGAAGGTAAATCTCTCTCCATCCAGGCCCACGTTTCCCACAGGTAATCTGTCCATGGTGCACGCCAATACTGGGTGGGACTGTTAAATCTACGGTGGATAGGGATAGAGCCTTTTTCCTTCTCTCCTTCTGCCACTCCCTCCTCTTTTCCTTCTTTGCTTCTGTCTATACATCAGGTTGCTAGGGAAAGGAAAGGTCACTGCCAAAACACTGCTTGAAAAGGGCTTTGGAAAAGCAGTCCTAGGGCCACCAACTGCATATCTCTGGATTAATGGAGGACTGGCCCTTTAATAGTGCTTAGTTTATCTCTGTTACTCACAAGGCTGTCAGAGGGAATGCATGGAGTGGCCATGTGATCACTGCCATGTACGCTGCTTTTGGGAGCTGTCTGATGAGTCTTGGAGCCACGGGATGAGCTGGATTGACTGTGGTCTCATCCAGGGAAGCTACATTTACTTTCCTGAATGGAGCATTCAAAGTCTAGAAACTGTGGATTATAATTAGTAAAAGAACCTGAGAAAATGTAACCTCTGCTTCCTATCTCACTTCACCTTTTAAGCCTATTCAGGAGGTGAGTCGGGAACTGATTCTGTCTCACCTTGTCTCAGCCACATCTGATAGTTCTGTTCCAGCCAACTACAGTGGGAGACTGCAAAACAGACAGAACTATTTACCATTGGTGGTGGCTGGAGGGGGCATGGGGACAGATTTAAAGAGATACTTCCAAATTCTCTAAAAATATGCCTGACCTGTGATGTAATCTTCTGCTTGCCTTTTGAATATTTCAACATTTACTGTGCGTATGGGGGGGGGGAATACAAACACCTCACTGTATGCCGGTCACTTCCTTGAATGTCATAGATCAGCAAACCAGACGGCAGAAAAAAAAATAGTGAATTTTTTCTTTACCAGCAATAGAGTTAGTGCTAGAAAGTATTACTGGGGGGGGGAGTTTTAGTCTACTGGCTCTTGAAGGGCATGGCATCTTGTAGAGCAGAGGAAAGGAGAGGAGAGGTTGGTGGTCACCTTCCTTGGCTGCGTCTGACTGCTGATGCCAGCGGCTGAGAACATTACAGTAATTTCAGTCCATGATTGGTGGTGGCTGAGTGTGGAGCAGGGCCTGCTTAGCAGACCTGTGATGGCGAATTTCTATGCAACCTAACTTTTTGCCATTTAATGTGACTTAGGCTGGCATTGTCCTCAATGATGAAATGGAATTCCTCACCCTCATTAGAACTGACCATTTCAAATGGTGATGGTTTCTGCTTTGCTTATCAAAGGTTTCTGCTTTGCTTTTCAGGTTTCAAAATAGATCTTAGGCGGTTACTCCTCAAGAGTGCTTTAGTGGTAGGTTCCTACATTGGCTGAGAACCAGACAAATCTCTTCTCCCTTTATGATTTGATTGTCGTAAGCCAGACATACTCTTTTCGTTCTGTGTATTGATGTCGATTTCACTTTGGGCCTTTCTGCACTACCCTGTTATAGATAGTGCTATTATTCCACTTTCAACATCCTGTGGAATCCTGGGGTTTGCAGTTTAAGGAGGGCACTGAGAATTCTCAGCCGGAGGGCTCTTTGGCCTCAGTAAACTACAAACCCCAGAATTCCACAGGATGTTGAAAGTGGAATAATAGCACTATCTATAAGAGTGTAGTGCAGAAATGGCCTCTGTTACCAATTGTTGGGACTAGGGAGGCATTTTATTCATGAACTCTCATAGGCACTGCCCGCAGAGTTTTTGCCACCCTGACAGTAATGCCTGTGGTTCTAGGCCATTGTTTTACAACCTTCAGTCCTCCAGATGTTTCATATGCTCCAACGGTCTCAGTTTGGCAGGGACAGTTCCAATTATTCTTCTGCCAACTCACTTTTTCAGCTGCTTTTAGAATGTCCTAGTTTTCTCTCCTCTTCCCAGTTTCCCCCTTTGTCCTCAGATTACTTGCTGAGCTACATTGTTAACAGTGCTATTATTCCACTTTCAACATCCTGTGGAATCCTGGGGCTTGCATTTACAAAACTGCAAAACCCAGAATTCCATAGGATGTTGAAAGTGGAATAATAGCACTACAACAGTGTAGTGTGGAAATGGCCTGTGTTCAAGTGCAAGAGTGAATTGTGCTCAGTTAGCTGAGCAGGGGGAGAGGAAAGGAGGGGGAGGAATTCTGCCCTCCCAGTAAGCTCAAACGGCTGCATCCTCTCCTGTGTGCTCTTCCTCATTAAAAACCTTTGCTATCTTGACCACATACTGATGCTGCTTGGTTACATGTGTCCCAATTGTCATCAATAAAATGTTGCAGGGTATGGTGTTTTGCCAACATGGTGTACTAGTTTGGGCACTGGACTATGATTCTGGAGTCCAAGGTTCAAATCCTCACTCTGTGATAGAAAACCACTGGGCAAGTCACACTCTCTCAGCCTCAGAGGAAGGCAAAGGCAAACCCCCTCTGAATAAACCTTGCCAAGAAAACTCCATGATAGGGTCATATTAGGGTCACCACAAGACAGAAACAACTTGAAGGCATGCAACAATGTGGTGTTTAGGACTTCATCCGAAGAAAGCCCAAGCCAGCATGGCCAATTAGCAAAGGATTCTAGAAGTGGAAATGCCAAACACCTGGTGGACCAAACGTTGAGAATCATCTTCTATGCCTTGCTTTTAATTCTTCTCTCGCAGGTGCTGTGTGGGGCACTGAAGGCACTTGGTTGGAACCATCCGGGGATAAGCAGATTTTCATGTCTACTACCATATAGGATGATACCAATGGTGGCAGGGGGCAACTGGAATTGATGTAGCTGCCAATTTTCTGTCCCTGGGACCCTCTGGAGCTGCATAAACTATCAAAAATGTCCAAAAACCCCAAGATGCCATGGGTATTTTGTCATGTTATACAGTTCAGTGGAGCCCTGGAACCTAAAAGGTGAATTGTCATTCCTGAGAGCTTCCAGAAGTAGCATATCACCCATTTTTCTGCCCCAAAAATAGCATTCTGGGGAGTCTGAAAGGCAGAATTTGGAAAAAAATAGCTGGGGTTGGGGTTATACAATTCCATGGCCACACTTCACCCATCTATCTCACAACTGATTTTGTAAGTGAGGTTTCCAGACATAGGAAAACAACTTAAAAAAAAAAAAAGCACTAACACAAGTAGATCATAGATGGATTTGTCTGAGCTACACATGTTATGACAAGCACCATGGAATAGATAAATTAGATACAGGTTGTCAAAATCCATATACTATAATAAGCAGATTCTTATTAAACGAAGGAGACTTCAAACTGGCAGCAGAAACATACTGTTCAAGCATGCTAAATTTAACTGTGAGAAAGATACCTTGTCCAGTTCTTAGATAACCACACAGTTTTTTCTCCCCATTAACAAATGACAGATGATTCCCCTCATAAGTTTAGCTTTGGAAGAGGTTGACTAAAATGGTAAAAGGCCTGGAAACCATGCCCTACGAGGAGCAGCTTAGGGTGCTATTAAAAGGTGATGATAGCCATGTTTAAATATTTGAAAGCATGTCATATTGAAGATGGAGCAAGCTTGTTTTCTGCAGCTCCAGAGACTAGGGCAAAGAGCAATAGCTTCAAACTTCAGGAAAAGAGATTTCATCTAAACATTAGGAAGAACTTCCTGAAGGTAAGAGCAGTTTGACAGTGGAATATGCTGCCTCGAAATGTGGTGGAGCCTCCATCTTTGGAGGTTTTTAAACAGAGGCTGAATGGCCATCTGTTGGGAATGCTTTGATGGTGTATTCCTGCATGGTGGGGTTAAACTCAGTGGCCCTTGTGGTCTCTTTCAGCTCTGTGATTCAGAGATCTTTCCTCTTCTGTCCTTGTAAGAATTAAGCCTCCTGGCTTCTCTCTCAGACTATGAAGTGGCCACTGGGCTTCAGAAGAAGAATGGGTATGGTAGTAGTCATAAACATTCCAGGAGAATGCGTTCCTAGATCATATATTTCTATTCCACTGTTTAGAACTCTCTCTCTCTCTCTCTGGCCATTTTTTGCATGACACTGTTATAGTGCTATTATTTCACTTTCAACATCCTATGGAATCCTGGGGTTTGTAGTTTAGGGAGGGGCATTTAGAATTCTCAGCCAGAGAGTTCTTTGGCCTCAGTAAACTACAAATCCCAGAATTCCACAGGATGTTGAAAGTGGAATAATAGCACTATAACAGTGTAGTGCGGAAATGGCCTCTGTCTTCAAATTGCCTGTCAACTTATGGTGACCCCACGAATTTCAGAGGTTTTCTTAGGCAAGGATTACTCAGAGATGTTTTTGCCAGTTCCTTCCTCTGAAATATATCCTGCAGTATTTGGTATTCATTGGTGGTCTCCCATTCAAGTACTAACCAGTCAGATTTTATGTGTACATACAGGGGTGCCAGGTGAAGTAAGAGACAGGGTCCATGCACTTTAAATATTGTGTTGAAGAGGCAATTTCAGCAGGCGTTTGCACGATAAACAATACCTGCTGAAACCTTCTCTTCAACACAGCCAGTAAAGACACAGGAGTCCTGTCCCTTATTTCACTTGGCAACTCTATCTGAATACTAGGCCATTTCCGCACTAGCCTATTATAGCGCGATGATTCCACTTTCCACATCCTCTGGACCTGGGGTTTGCAGTTTCGGGAGGGGCCAGGTGTCCCCTCCCGAAACTGCAAACCCCAGGATTCCAGAGGATGTGGAAAGTGGAATTATCGCGCTATAACAGGCTAGTGCGGAAATGGCCATAGTCTTATAAGAAAGTGTGGATGTAACCCCTAGGCTTCATTCCCAATCTAGTGTCCCGTTTTTGCACTGGGTCTGTTCTGTGTGAGTTATTGTGGTACAGCTCCTCCCCACACTCAAGTGTGCCTAGAAACTGGGGCAATTCTGGCAGGTTGAAGAGCCCTGGTGTGGCTTCCTTCAGAAGCCCAAGTCTTCTGATGTTAGATTTGTACTATGGAAAGGAGACAAGCAGCAGTAGAGGCTACATCACAGAGGACATCTGTGACAGAGACTAAATCTGATCTATCTATCTATCTATCTATCTATCTATCTATCTATCTATCTATGTATCCATCTATCTGTCTAAAGCAGTATTCCCCTTTCTCCTTAAATAATAACTGTAAATTGATTTTGGCTTTGTATAGTAATTTTCAACCATCAGCAAGAAAGCATGGTACAAAGACATTAAAAGCTGAAAACAGCAGCCTCTTCTCCCTCCCTCCACCTTTTGTGTACCCTCATAATATCTAATAAATAAAGAAAAATGTTGCACTTGAGGGGGTATCATTAAATTTCATGATTCCCTACTCATTTACACTCGACCGGCTGGTGCTTCCAAGAATAGGAAAACTCAAAATGCAAGCATGCTACTTCACATAGATGTGGAAGCCTACAGTTTTCAGTGGTAGCCATCATGTGTCAATTGAAATATATAGCTCTGCTCAAGGAGAAATTCTCCATTTAACATAAATCTATCAAATCCTGTGCTTTATAGTTCAAATATAAATACAGATTTATCAGGCACACAAAAGGACTTTGGGGATTGACTCACTTGCTTAGCATTTCGATAGCTTATAAATGTGTTTGTGGATGTGTATGCAGTGTAATAACACTGTTGATACTGGGATAAAACTGGGTTTTATTTTGCATTTCAATATCAGTTCAGCCCTATGCAACTTGAGGTTCCTAGAAAGGAAAAGAAAAAAGTAGGTATTAGGGATAGAGGGGATATTATTATTTATATAGAGTGATATTCTACCACTGGCTCTACCTTTCTATGGTGGTGGGATTGCACGTTCTTGTAAGGCTAGAGGCTACACTGATGGTAGAAGTGCCTCTGGTAAGGTGTCCCACATCAGACAGGCTTTTGCTGAGGAGCGAGACTCAATGTACCAAACACATACTGGGCACCAGCAATAATTGGGGGAGGACACTGGTGGAGGATTTCTCAGAGACAATGGCAGTGGCACCATAGCTAACATGTGTTACTACTGTGTAGAAGAAAGTGTGATGTGTCTTTTACCACAAAACCCCTTTGATAAGCCAATCCAAAATGAAACAAGAGATAGAACCAAAGATGACAATCCCAGGTCAGAGGGCACTGACCAAACTCCTGGGATACAGGAGAGGAAAACTACAAGATGGGCTGTGGGTAATGATGCAACCAGACTCAAGCTGACAGGACTTCTGCAGCTGATGCGATCAGAGGTAAAAGGAGAGTCTGGAGGTTTACAATGCATATTATAGAACATGGAGAATGAACAGCATGAATCAAGGGAAGATAGAAGTAATAAAACAAGAAAAGGAAAATATAAATACTGTGATACTTGGCATGAGTGAGCTAAAGTGGACAGGAATGAGACATTTTTCAGTCAGATAACTACACAGTGTTTTGCTCAGGAAATGAAACTAAGGCTCTTTCCACACCAGACAATTAGAATGGGGCAGTGCGTCCTCTTACGGAGGTCATCTGCACCTTGGAGTGGACTATGAGCAGACTACTTACCAGAGATCCACACCTCAATTCACTCCAAAATGACCCCAAGTGGTCCTCCAGCATGTTTTTGAAAGACCGGAAAAAACAGGTCTTTATTTTCCTGGAACGCGCCATTGCATTCCTGCTCCCTTGTGCAGATTTGGAGGCTCGCACCAATGCGAGCCTGCGATCTGTGGAGGGTGGGCTTGAGGCATGGCAAGCTTCAGCAGTTGGTCGGGATGCACTGTCAATGTCAGGCGGAGGCCAAGCAACCACAGAGGCAACAGGAGTTTTATGGCTTTTAGTAAGTAGTCTGTAAAATAATCAAGGGTTTACAGCACCCAAAACAGAGGCAATAAATAAAGCCATAAAGTAATTAAGGGGTTATGTCACCCAAAACGAACAAAGACAGTGGAACTCAGGGAGGGCAAGCCCTTGGAACAGGTATCAGAGTCACTGATGAATGACGGTTGTTGCCCCACAACCCCCCACTCCCCAGCGTCTGCCTTAAATAGTCTTTAGCCCAGCTGGGGCTGATCAAGTGTCCGTTGACCTGGCCCGCAGCTGAAGGCCCTCTGATCTCAGCCGCTTCTCTAGCAGGCATTTTGATTTATGAACTGCCACCTTTTCCAGCTGCCTCTGGAGGAATGTAGGGGGAGAGTCTGCTGCAAGCTCTGGGCTGGAGTCAGAAGCAGCAGCTTCTGTCGGACCAGAAGCATTGGACTCCTCTGCTGTAGGTATCGGCCCTGGGTCAGCTGGGGAGTCGCTGGCAGGCCCCTTCCTTGCCTCTGCAGAAGCCCCCTCTCCCTCCAAGGGATCCTCCAAGGGATCCTCCCCCGGCTGGGCATTCAAGTCCTACTCAGAGACCCCGTCTGAATCGGCAGCCTGCTCAGCCTCCTGCTCTGCCTGGCTCATGACACGCACGACCAACTGGAAGCCGCCATTTTGGAAGCTGGAAGCTGCCATTTTGGAAGCTGGAGCAGTGCGGATCTACAGACCTCGCACTGCTCCGATTCTCCCTGGACCAAGGAGGAGCCCTGTGGAAGGGCTTCAGGGACAGTCCACGTTGCTTCGGACCTCAGAAGAAGTGGTAGGTAATGGCATGGAGCGATTCCCTTGCCTCGTGCAGAAAGGACCTAAGAAAAAAATGGAGTGGCATTAATAGCAAGGAGAGATGTTGCAAAAGCTGTCAAGGACACAATGTGAAATCTGGTAGAATCATATTTATAAGACTTCAGGGAGAATATAATCATAATCCAAGTTTACGCTCCAACTACAGAGGCAGAGGAAGAAGAAATTCAAAGATTCTGTGCTGGAGTCCAGGAGGAAATTGATCAAACACCAGAGCAGGACTTCTTGTTAATCATAGGGTATTAGAGTGTAAAGTAAGAAACAGAGCAGAAGCAAAGATTGTAGAAAAAATTGGCCTAGGATCAAGAAATGAAACAGGAGACTAACTGATTGAATTTTTCAAGGTGACCAGTTTGTTCATCACAAATACAGCCTTCAAGTAACCAAAGAGGTGACTGTATACATGGACATCAGCTGATAGCCAATATAGAAATCAAATAGACTGCATAATCAGAAATAGAATGTGGAGAAGCTCCATTCTCTCTGCAAAAACAAGATCAGGATCAGATTGTGGCACAGACCATGAATTGCTAATATTAAAAATTAGAGTAAAGCTAAAGAACACCAAACCAACCATTGTGCCAAAATGCAACCTGCTGAACATCACTGCAGAATTTAAAAATAATGGGGGGAAAAAAGATTTGCACTATTAAGCCTAATTGACTGGGAGCCGGAAGAACTCTGAACTGAAGCCTGGGATGCTGGCAAAGAGGAATGCAAAAAGATACTATCTGAAATCAAAATGAAAGAGAAGCCTTAATGAGTGACAGATGAAACTCTCCAATCAGTTAAGGACAGATGAGAAGCAAAAATAAAAGATGACAGAAATAGTCAGAACCCCTAATGCAGCTTGTGTGCAGGGAGAAGGAGAGCTACTATGATAATCAATGCAGAGAAACCAAAGATGACCAAAAGAAAAAGAAAAAAAGAAAAAAAGGGACGAACAAGAGATCTCTTCCACAAGATCCAAAAAATCAAACAGAAATTTAAACCAAGAGTGGGGTTGCTATATGACCAGCAGGGGAACACATTACATGATGGAGTGCAAATAAAAAGATGTTGACAACAATACATCAAAGAACTACATAAAAGAGATTAAAAGATGACAGATCCAAGAACCATTTAAAGATGAACCTACAATTTTAGAAAGTGAAGTAGAAGCTGCATTCTGAATACACTTGGGAGAAATAAATCAACAGGAACAGATGGCATACCAATAGAACTTCTTCAAGGTAAAGGGACAGAATCTACTCTAGTTTTAACTAAAATCTGTACACACACAAAAAAAAGATAAACAGAACAATGACCCACAGATTGGGTGTAGAGTGTTCTGCATACATTCCAAACTGCAAGAAATGGATGACTAGAGATTGTAATGACCATAGGACCATTGTGTTCATCTCCCACACAAGCAAAGTGATGCTCAAAATTCTACAACAAACAAAATATATGGAGCAAGAAATGCTGAATATCCCAGCTGGGTGCAAAAAGAGGAAGAGGCATCAGAAATCATATTGCAAACATATGTTGGATATTGGAGTGCACCACAAAATTTCAGAAGAAAGTCTGAATATCCAACCTATGCTTTGACTTGATTGTGAAAAACTATGGATGACTCTTAACAAAATGGATGTATCACATCCTTTGATTATCCTAATACGTAATTTGTATTCAGGACAAGAAGTCACTGTTAGGATAGAATATGGAGAAATAGAATGCTTTCCAATTGATAAGAGGTCAGGCAAGGCTGCTTTTTATCACCCAGTTGGTTTAAATTGTATGCTGAACATATCATATACAAAGCTGGATTAGACAAAGAGGAAGGAGGCCTGAAAATTGAAGAAAGGAACATCAACAATGCAAATAACCCCATATTACTAGCAGAAAATAGCAAAGACTCATAATGATTGCTGAAGAAAATCAAGGAAGACAGTACAAAGCCAGGTTTACCATTGAAGATTAATAAAACAAAAATAACGATCATAGATGATTTCCATAATTTTAAAGTAAACAAGGAAGACACTGAAATAGTAAAAAAATCTCTATACCTTGTCTCAGTCATTAATCAAAATGTAGACTGCAGTCAAGAAATGAGAAGAAGACAAGGACTTGGAAGGGCAGCTATGAAGGAACTAGGCAAGGTCTTGAAGTGTAATGATATATCATTGAATGCCAAAATCAGGATTATCCATGCTGTTGAATTTCCAGTTGTATGGTTGTGAAAGCTGGACAGTGAAGAAAGCTGAGAGAAAATCATTTGAAATGTGGTGAAAGGAGAGAGTTTTGCAGATACCCTACACTGCCAAAAAGATAAATAAAGGGGTCCTAGAACAAATCAAGCCTGAACTCTCCCTAAAAGCAAGATGACTAAACTGTGACTGTTGTCCTTTGAACATATCATGAAAACCACAACTCACTAGAAAAGACAATAATATTTGGCAAAGCGGAAGGCTGTAGGAAATGAGGAAGACCACATTACAGATGGATAGACTCAGTCAAGGAAGCCACATCCCTGAGTTGCAAGACCTGAGCAGAGCTATTAATGACAGGATGAACTGGAATCTCTCATTCATAGGGTCTCTGTAAATTGAAGTCAAAGCTACTTGGGGCTTCAAATGTAATCATGAGATCTTTGAGCTGCAAACAAATCAGAAGGAAGCACGGACATAAATACCATTTCTCTGCACCAATGAGCTTCATACAATGATGGAAGGATGGTATATAAAATTTCTTTTAAGGAAGGAGAAATGCTCCTAATTCTTTCTCAGATGGTTTTCAATTATCTCGCCATGTAGAGGAAGGAGAGGGCTTGTTTTCTGCTGCTCCAGAGACCAGGACAAGGAGCAATGGATTCAAGCTGCAGGAAAGGAGATTCCACCTGAACCTCAGGAAGAACTTCCTGACAGTCAGGGCTGTCCAGTAGTGGAATCTGCTGCCTCGGAGTGTAGTGGAGTCTCCTTCCTTGGAGGTTTTTAAGCAGAGGCTTGATGGCCATCTGTCGGGAGTGCTTTGAGGGTGTTCCTGCATGGCAGGGGGTTGGACTGGATGGCCCCTGTGATCTCTTCCAACTCTACATTTCTATGATTCTATGATTTTGAGGAGGTATGTTATGGTTCTCCTTTCAGTAGTTACAAATGTGGTCACAAATGCTCCAATGGCTTGACTTAGCAGGTGATGAGATGAAGTTAGTTATGCTTCCTAGGTCCTGTTCCCTGAAACTGAAATGCCACCCAAATTCCAATTATCTTTGGCTCCTCTGCCATCACATGAGAAAGGCAATGTCACTTGCAACTAGGAATGGAAAAGAATGTTGTTGGATCCGACAGTCTCAGCAAAAGTAGCTCCTTCACACATCTCAGGACTCACTGAGAGAGAAAAAAAGCATCTCATTTCAAGAATTCACCTTCATGAGGTTTATACAAAGTTTTAGAGAAATAAAGTATGCACTAAACATTGTGCATATTTTAAAATGCAAATATTGAAAACATGGGTACAAATCACTTTAGGCCATGGGGGGAGTGGGCATGAGGTAAATTCATAGATAAGCACACATAAAAATTCATTTAAAATGCATACAATATTTCAGTGCAAGAAAGGAAAAAATAATGAAGGCTTGCAACCTGATAGGAAGCCAGGAAGGGAAGAAAACACGGGTGGAAATAAAAAGATACATGACAGAGCCACTTCCCCAACAAACATAGCTTGGCATCCATAACATACATATATAATCAATGTAATTTGAGCTAATACATGCAAATTAAATGTGCTCACATGTTTCCAAGGGAGTCTTTAGGTTTCCATAGGTTTCTTTCACAATTGGGCTGGACACATGAGCCAAGATCATATATCAAGCAGGTAGAGTGCAACACTCTGCTGCCACAGTTCAGTATTTGCCCCCCACCCCCACATTTATTGCTTTTTTTTTTCCAGATGGGGCACAAGGGATTATCTTTTATCTTTGTGTCTTGTCTAAGACTTCCCTCCTCTTAACAGCTTCTAAGCCCTGAAAGGAGTTTGCTGCTGCTGCTGCTTACCAGTGGGGAAGGAAAAGAGCTAAGAGACAATTCAGATGTTGACAGATTGGTTGGTCTTGTCTTGAAGGGAGAAAGAAATGTGAGTGCACTCGCAGATGGGCTACACTGTCTTCTCTCTTCCCCTCAAAGCTATATTAGTTGAATTGCTTCCCTGCTCTCTCTCTCCCCTCTCTGCTGGTAAGCAGCAGCAGTGCCCCCCATGGATGGGGCTTGACAGTTGGTGGGTTGGACATTGCACAAAGCACTATAGCATAGCATAAGGTCTGTCCAAAAAGAGACATATGCACGTGTGAGGCGCATTTACATACTTATATGTCAATCAACAGGTCACGAGGCGTGATTTTGTAAGGCACCTTTAAGAGATTCTTGTACTGCGTTCATAGGTCTTTCAACAGGCTGAACTGGCCCCACAGTTCAAAGCACTGACTCCCATATCCTTTTGCCCAGTTTTCCTTTCTGCCTTAAAGAATTTGAGATGTCTTGCCATTTCTTATTAGGAATGCTATCCATTCAGCAAAGCCATCCCCTGGCATTTTGCTGCCCAAGGCAGAGCAGCAAACAGTACTCCCCAACTCACCTAAATCAATATATATAGCACCAGTTTATTTTGATACCTGAGATACTAAATTCCATGAGCAACCCTTCTCATGTCTGACAGCAAAGAAGCAATAATACTGACAATACCATCTGGCTGCCCTTTCATGACATGCAAAGTCTGCTACCTAAGGTGGCTACCTTACTCTGTCTAATGGTAGGACCAGCTCTGTCCATTCGTCTAGCAGGCATGGATGTTTTAACCCCATCTTGATGATGAATTGGAGACAAAGACATGTTGTTGGTCAGCTGGATTACTGTTCTCTCCAAGAAGTCAAAGGCAGATGTGGCTCTCTCAATATGGGTAAAAAGCCTCTCTTGTTACTGGCCAGTCAAGTCTGCTGCTCATCATAGAATCATAGAGTTGGAAGAGACCCCAGGAGCCATCCAATCCAACCCCCTGCTATGCAGGAACACACATCAAAGCATTCCCAACAAATGGCCATCCAGACTCTACTTAAAAACCTCCAAAGAAGGAGACTCCACTATACTCCAAGACTGCATATCCCACTGTCGGACAGCTCTGACCATCAGGAATTTCTTCCTAAGGTTCAAGTGGAATCTCCTTTCCTGCAGCTTGAATCCATTGCTCCTTGTCCTAGTCTCTGGAGCAGTGGAAAACAAACCTGCTCCCTCCTCAACATGACATCCCTTCAGATATTTCAACATAGCTGTCATATCTCCTCTTAACCTTCTCTTCTGCAGACTAAACATACCCAGCTCCTTAAGCCACTCCTCATAGGCCATGGCTTCCAGATCCATCACCATTTTGGTCACCCTCCTCTGGGTGATGTTGTACCCTATACTAGTTGTTGAGTCAAAAGCTAGTAAGAGCCTAATCAGGATCAGGAGAAGCCAGGACTCCTTGTAGTGAGGGTAGAAATAATCTCCACATGTCATTATTATCTCTCTCTCCTTCCTCTCAGCCCTCACAGGTCTAAACATACATGCATGGTGGAGTCTCTTTCTTTGGAGGTTTTTAAGCAGACGCTCGGTGGCCATCCTTTGGGAGTGCTTTGACGGGGGCTCCTGCATGGCAGGGGGTTGGACTAGATGGCCCATGCGGTCTCTTCCAACTCTATGATTCTATGTTTTCAAGCCTTTTTGCATGCATCTCTAGCTTTCCATTTTGCTGCTGTATAATGCGTTTGAGTTCACCTGTTTCAGCCTTCTGTTCCTCAGGCACTATGCTCAGCCGTGTTTATGAAATGCAATAGGCTAACGTGTCTGCCTGGATCGCTGAGACATGGCTGACTGCACCACCATGCCATTAACAAGGGAAAGGTCAGGGGGTACTCTGCAAATATTAATTCAAGGAAGCATGCTCCATCCTGTTTATATTTCATTCTGTCTTCTGATTCATGATAGCTTTGGGAAGGTCTGAAGTACTCACTGGGAAAATAGCAGGATGGATGCAGCAAAGGCTAAGTATATCATCATACTAAGCATGATGTGATTGGAATATGTGTCAGAGGCTTTTGATTGAAAAGGGTCTCTTCAATAAACAACCACCGGTTAAAGGATGCCAGGAATTTCTTTAAAAAAAAATCAAACCCCTGATTACATGAATATCATGAAGTAAACATGGGCAATTTCCACACTAGCTTGTTATAGTGCTGTAATTGTGCTATTATTCCACTTTCAACATCCTATGGAATCCTGGGATTTATAGTTTAGGGAGCAGCCTTTGAGGCCCCTCCCTAAACTGCAAATCCCAGGATTCCATAGGATGTTGAAAGTGGAATAATAGCACAATTACAGTCTAATGTGGGAATGGCCATGGTAAAGAAGTCTGCTTTGTCCACATTCCCAAGCCAACAAAGCTACGCTTCCCCGACTAGCATGCAAATTGTGAGTCAAGTCCTTCAAATTTTGCACTGCTCCAAATATTGTGATGCAATTCTCGGCTCAAAAATTGCATATAAATGTGTCAGTAATCAAATGTAAAGCTTGGAAAAGACCACTGGCCATCCTGCTAGCTGAGAGATCTTGAGAGTTGTAGTCCAAAAGGTTTCTTTTCCAAGCTTTGGATAGTAAAGTTGGCTGAGTTTTAGAATGCCTGTATTAGGAAAGTTGTGTGCAAAACCCTGTATATAGGGAAACTGGTGCACCAAAATTAATGCACACTTTTGAGGTGGTTGTTGTTTTTTTTAAATCACAGACTGTTGTAGGAGTGAGGTGGAACAGACTTCTCATTGTATATGTGCAAAACTGATCTGGCATGGAAATGGGTACCTCTGTGCATCTCTATTGTGAATGCTCCATTTGGTTCTTTGCACTAGAGAAGCCTCCACCCAAAGTTCTGGCCAGACAGGCTTGGCCACTATCCCTCAGGAACAGTCTAGCCATCTTTCCTTATGCCTCAATCATCTCTCTCTCTCTTTTTTTAAAAGAAGAAGTAGAATTTTCCACCCCATCTCCTCCTCCAAAAAAAACCCCTCCCACTTCTTGTGGCTTTCCGGGGAAACAAAAATGTACAGCCAGATCTGTCCTTCTCTGACAGAATAAGGTACGTTGTTGAAATGGATTGCTCCACTTTGAACCAGAGCTTGGGAAAGTTACTGCATTTCCTAGAATCTCCCAGCCAGTCATGCTGAGGGATTCTACAGCTCTCAATGAAAAAAGTAAGTTTTTCAGGGTTTGTTCCACTGCAAACATAGTGGGGAAATCATATTTTGCATACTTCCATAGATTTTGTCTTTTAAAAACTCCCTCTCCCTCCCCCCTCTCCCTCCCTCTCTCTCTGTGTTTTACTCCTGTTTTTGTGTTACCCTAAGAGGTGTGGGGGGTGTTGGGGTCCACCCAAAATGCCACATCTCCTTAGAATTTGGATAATTATGGCCATTTCCGCACTAGCCTGTTATAGCGCTACGATTCCACTTTCAACATCCTCTGGAATCCTGGAGTTTGCAGTTTCGGGAGGAGCCGGCCGGCCCCTCCTGAAACTGCAAACTGCAAACCCCAGGATTCCAGAGGATGTTGAAAGTGGAATTGTAGCGCTATAACGGGCTAGTGCGGAAATGGCCTATAACTCAAAAGAGGCCTGTGAGAGGAGGGTAATGGCAGGATCTTTTCACCTATGTATACCAGTACTAACTGTAAAGAGGACTCCAGTTAAAATTAGACAAAGTACAGTAGGCCCTTCATATTCGCGAGGGATAGGAAGAAACAACCCTCGCGAATGTCAAAAAATCGCAAATAGGCTGGTGCCTTCCCTCTACGCTCCTGCCCTCTGCAGGGAATGAGAGAGATCCTGGAACGTGCAGGGAGCCTGCGATTCTGGCCCTGCATGATCCTCCGGGCCTCCTCCAGAGCACACAGGCCCAGGGCCTGCAGGAGGTGGTGATCGCCAGCCCTTGTGGGCCTGCTCTGGAGTGCCCACAGGAGCCCAGGCCCTGGGGCATGCAGGGACTCAGCAATTGCTGGCCCTGCATGCCCCTGTAGGCCTGCTTCCAGTCGCTCGTGTGAGCACAGACCCTAAGGTGTGCAAGGATGTGGTGATTGCCAGCCCTGCACGCTTATGCGGGCCTGTTTCCTGCCACTTGCACGAGCACAGGCCCCCGGGCATGCAGGGACACGGCGCTTGCCAGCCCTGCATGATCCTGCAGGCCCGCTGTTGGGTGCCTGTGTGAGCACAGGCCCCAAGGCGTGCAAGGATGTGGAAATTGCTGACCCTACATGATCCTGCAGGCCTGCTCAGGGCAGCCCATGTGAGCCCAGGCTCTGGGCACCCTGCACACTCTGCCACATGGAGGGCCTGGAGTGTGAGGGGGAGAGTGGGGGGGCAACGGGCACTTCCATAAATATTCAAATGTGTGGAAGTGAAACCTGTGAATGTGGAGGGACAACTGTATTTTATTTGGATTGGCAATCACATGAGAAATCAGACAGTCTCAAGAACCATGCAAGCCTATTGGAAAGTGAGGTGAGAAAGGTTGGATAGAGAGAGATTAGGGGTGGAAAGGGTGATAGTTACTGGTCTTGAAGAAGAAGGTTGCAGCAGAGGGGCTCAACATCTGAAGGTAGTATGGGGGAACAACTTTCTGGGTTGCCACTACCTTCTATGTATTACAGTTGGCTGGGGTCAAAGCTAGGGTTTTTATACCCTATTTCATACACTGAAGGGGTGCATTTGCAAAGATGTTAGTCCCATGGGACTAACAAAGGGGTCCAGAATGGCTGATTGTGTTAACTCTGCAGTGACAAAATGTTGATGGGATTCATGACAGTCTCTTATTGTTCGGTCAGGTAGGGTGTGTAGGGAAGATCTCCATAAGGTAAGATCAAGGGATGGTCTCTGCTCATCAACCTGGACAGTTTACCTTTCATTGTACTCAAAATACCAAGAGCCTGAAGTGGTGAAGGGATTAGCAGAAACCCATCAGGGGTTTTCCACATAATCCTATCTGAGTTTTCGTACTCCAAACACTTCTTCAATCAGCATGATCAGTTTCTCCAGTCATTAATAAGTCAAGTTTATTAAAATTACATATCTCATAGGAGGAGTGGTAGGGTATGGTCACATTTGTATGTTTTTCCTCTTGCTGGTTTAAATAACTTGAAAGCCACCTTGAGTCCCACTGTTGGCAAGAAGTTGGGATATTGACTGGAATTCACTTGGGCACTTAAGTCTTTGTAAGTGGACTTACATCTGTGGGAAATAGAACTGAGCAGTTTTGCAAGATTTTATTTAGCAAAGGGCCACTGTTACATTACTGCGTAGAGGAGCCAGCAAAATGACCACTGCACACAGGGACCCGATGCACAGTGGGGCCCAATATGCATTAAGAGTTATGCACAATGGGAGTGATGCACACTGGGACAAATGCACAACAACACTTATGCCCAACAGGACTCAATGCACAATGGAACCTGATGCATGATGTCAAAACACCAGCCAGGGAGTGATGATGCACATTGGTAGAGCCTGATGTGCATTGGGACACATTGTCCTGAGCTTGGCAGTGTGCCAAGGTTTGTCAGCTACCTGGTTAGCTGGATAATGACAGTTCTGGAAAACAGCCTCAGGGCTGAAGTGAACTCTCAGTAAAACACAACAACATCCAGAAAGGGAATAGTCCCAAGGCCAAACCAATAATCTGAGCGAAATGTCAAGGTCCAAAGCACACAGGTAGAGAATGCAAGAATCACAATGGCTGTCACCGCCAATAGTTTCAGTAGTTTCCAGCAACCTTCTGTTGTTGAGGCCTTTGATTATATAGCCTCAGCATCCTGGCCTGCTGTGTCCTAATTATTGAGCCCTTCCCATATAAGCACTGCTTGAGGCCTGGGCTCTCTCTTTACTTCCTGCACTGGATGCTGTAAGTACTGCCTTTTCATGTTTCTGGAGTGTGGCTGCTGGGAAGGGACCTGACTGGGTCCCAGGAGTCTGGGCATGACACGCATTGCCTCTTTGCAATTCACCAACAGCACCTCTGCTGCATAGCTAAGTATGCGTTACACAATATAGACCACAGCAGAAAATTCCAGTCATCATCATCATTGTTGTTGTTATTATATCCACAAAAAAATAAAACCAGAAGAGTGGGTGATGTGTTAGAGTTAGAAGAGCTTTTTTTCCTATTTGCAGGGAATTGTGTTTTCAAAACACACCCCAGGGTGCACTGAAAAGTGGTACCTGTCACTGTAGCCCAAAGCAGCTGGTAACACAGCATCCTGTCACCTCCTTGGCACCTCACCCTGCTGTCTGCTACACACACTGCCGTCACTGTGGGTAGAAAACATGAGTAAAATGACATCCCTGATCAGATCCTGTTCTGCTCTAATAAAAACAGCGCCAGAATTAGTGCTCTATAGATGATGTTGACAGCTCAGAATCTTAATCATAGACACCTCTGCACTTTTACTCCATGTTAGGTGGCAGGCTGAAGTCAAAAATGTCTCACAGGGTGAGGTGAAGTAATCAGCAAAATCCACAAAGCCATGAAGTTTATTCAGCAGAAGCACCGGTGTGTGAGACTTGCAGAATAACTGTGCTTGTCACTGCATCTTCTATGACCATTTATGCTACATCACCTCTGATCACCTAATTCCTTCTTTGAGAGCATAGTAACCTTAATGTATGAAGTATATATGTATAGGTGGGGGGTGGATGCCAATTCTTTAAAATCTGAGATCTAAACAAAATATCATTAGGTGAGCAGGTGGGAAAAAGGATAACTGTTTCCCTTCAGAAACCTATTTCACAAATACGAAACAGAGATGCAGATACTTATAGCCCAACTATCTCAACATAATTTGATTTTAGGCAATTATTATGTTGCTTTGAGGGCTTCTCAGCATACTAATTAGAAAGCACCCTACTGGATTCACTGGAGCTTGCTTCTGAATAAACGTGTTTAAGATTTGACGGATGGTTGTGGTGTTAGAGTATTTATTCTCACAATAGCCTGTTAGTGGCCACTGCAGTGCCTACTTTAAAAATTTAGGAACTGAAGCTGAGAAAGAGTAACTTGGCAAAAACCATTGAAAGAGTGGGACCAGAACTTGGATGCATCTTGCCTTGGCCACACAGTCTCTTCATCAGCCCCAATGGATGCAAAAATAACTTAAATCCAAAGGTCTCAGTTTAATCGCTGAGGTGCCATTGAAGTAAAAAAGTGATGTGCCACTTGCCACAGGTAGCACTGACACTGCAGATGAAGACAATCTGAGTGGGTAGTAATCCAGCAAGCCCTACCGAGAGGAAAAATCTAAGACAGATTGTCTGTCTCCACCTGAGTAGGGTGGTTAATGATAGGGTGATTTAGAAGTCTCTCATCCATAGGGCCCCCCACGGCCATTTCCGCACTAGCCTGTTATAGTGCTATTATTCCACTTTCAACATCCTATAATCCTGGGGTTTGCAGTTTAGAGAGGGGCCTCAGAGGATTCCATAGGATATTGAAAGTGGAATAATAGTACTATAACAGTCTAGTGCAGAAATGGCCTGAGACTTGAAGTCCTTGTCTACCAAAAAGAGGGGCAAAAACAAAACCCCCACATGCTTTTCAAGACTATGAGAAGAGAAATATTTTTCATTCTCCTCCTTCAGAGAGCAACATAGAGATCAATCTATCCTCAGTGTGGGGAGAAGAGTGGAGAGAGAAGGCCCTCCATTGATTCCCAGCCAGGAAATAAGATTTCTGAAATGTATGGAGAACCATCTGGTAGCTTTCATGTCAGCAGAGCACTGAATCTCCTCCTGTTTTAGTCTGAACTTAAAGGTGCTATACTGAGCGCTGAGCCTATTTTGCAGAATGGGTTTCAGCACAGCACATCACATCAGTCTTTTTAATTGTGAAACTGTTGCACCACTGACATTGAAACCACGAGCTGCCACTTTGTGTACCCATGTGCAGGTGTGTGTGTGTGCATGCTAAAGGAGAATTTCCTTCCCCAATAACTCCAAGAGACGTTAAAGATCAGACTTGGTGAATCAAGGATATGACTTTGTTGAAAGTAATGCATTTCTGTCCCACAGTCCAGAAGATTTTTGTATGTTGCGTGTGTATAGCCATGTGGCTTCACACAGAAAGATCACATGTGGTGCTCTGGGATGAAAATGTGAGGCCCATCCACCCCAAACTTCAGCTATGTGTTACTCCAAAACATATAATGGGGAATAATTCATTCAAAAATAAGTCTGTGAGAGGGGGGTAACTTGCGAACCCAACACTTATGTCATACGGGGATAAACTGCTAAAACCAGAGCTCCCACATATCATATGGTCTTCATCCCAAGGAGGTATTTTCTTTTCTTACTATAAAACTGTAATCTCCACACTTGTAGACTTAAGAAGATTTGTTCCAATATAGAGCTGAACTTGCAATGAAAACAATCTTCATCTGCATGAGAGGGAGTTTACTCTGTTCCACTTAAGCTGTGTGGTGCTTTGTATTCCTCCTACATTTTCAACACTTTCAAACAAAGCCTATTCCTGTATTGCATTGCAGGCTTCCACCAGCCAGAAATTAAAGAGTTTGACCTTATTAAGCAGTAGATACAAGGAGGAGAGCCAGCAGCTGTCGGGCTTCCTGTGGCTAGATGATGTGCTCAAGCATAGGATAATTACTGGGATTTTAACACCCTTAAGCTGCAGCTCTAGTAGTCTTGTCATATTGAGACTATTGCAGGCGCCACAAACTTAGTGATGGTGCTGGAAGCCCACACTTTAGTGCAGCCCTCTTGCTGGGGTTGTTGGTTACAGTGGGATAATTGCTTCCCCCTCAGCCCTTGCAGATGTGGCTGATGAACTTCAGGCAGGGCAGTGAAAAGAACTGTACTATATTTGAGCCTCAGACAAAGGACAAGATGTGTCCCCTCTCCTCCATAGCTGTGCAGAAACTGACTGGAGGGGCAGCTTGCTCTTAGTCCAGCCCTGCTAGTATTAGCTAAGGGCAATAGACTAATTCTGTGGTGCAGGACAAGCCATAGGCCACACATTGACTTCCATGATAGGCTCAGGATTAACAGCCAGGGACTGGGCAGCTGCTCCCAGAGCTTTGTCTGCATTCTTGTTTACAGAGTGGAACATGCTTATTCAATTGACTATTATTGATTAGACCATGCTGTGCAAAATATGATTTATTGATCATGTGAGTCCCCTCACACACACTGATTTCTGGAGGCCCCCTGACCCTTCAGAAATTCCCTCTTTCCTGTTTTTTTATCTTTAAAAGAGCAAGACTCGCATTCCTAAAGCCCCAGAAAGTGCAGTTCTCCTTTAAACAAAGGCTGGATCCTATATTCTTCTTCGTGGTCTCTGTGCCTTCATACACTAGGAGCTTTAGCGCCTGCGCGGTAGCGTTCGGAAACTTCTAGAGCTTGTTCGCTTGGCGGGAACCCCTCCCCCACGCCGGTACTGCGCATGCTCCTCCCGCCGAGCAACGGTCTCTCCTCAGTTCTTTCTCGTCCGCCGCCGCGTACGGAAGGTTCTTTAGTTTGTTCCTCTCACGTCGTGCTTGGCTGCTGTTTTTTCACGGTTTTACGGACTTTCGGACTGTCTTTGACCTCTCTTTCGGACTCCCCCTTCGGCTTTCGTCTTTTTGGATTTCGGAGTTTGGCGTTTCTTCGTCTTATGTCCGCGCTCTTTAAGAAGTGCGTGTCCTGCGGCCGCAAGGTTGCCCTCAACGACGGCCATAAGGAGTGTCTCTTCTGTTTGGGCGAGTCCCACAATATCCGGACTTGCCAAATTTGTAGGGATTTTACTCCCCAAACTCTTCGCAACCGCTCCGCGAGACTCAAATCTTTTTGTTGGGAGCAGTCTCTGCGGGCGATAGACGAGACCTCCACTTCCAAGATGGCCGACAAGAAGACGACCACGCCATCGACGGTATCGGCGGCTGCCGTCCGTCCACCTCGTCGGTATCGGGCTCGGTACCGGCGAAACGCCGATCTCGGCGTTACCGAGGATCCCGAAGCTGTCGGCGGCTGCCAAGTCAGCTAAAGGATCCTCGACGGCGAGGAAGGCTGAGGCTCCCCTTACGGAGACGCCTGCAAAAAAGCGCCCTGCTCCGGACGGAGGCAAGGGCAAGGAGAAGGAGAAGAGAGAAGAAGAAGGAAAAGAAGCGCTCCCCGGCTGGGGACGCTCAACCTCCTACTCCTCCTCCTACTCAGCAGCCTTCCAAAGGGCGAGGCGAGTCCGTCGACCTCTCGGAGGATGAGATCGAGGACGTTCCCCAACAGCGCCCGGACTCGCCTGTGGCAGACCCTCCAACCCTGGTGGAGGAGCGCCACCGCCCTCTTAGCCGTCGCAGGTCGGCCGACCTGCAGCAGAAAGAGCCCTCTGCTTCTCCGGAGCGGCGTTCGACCTCCTTCAGGTCCCGGTCCCGCTCTTCCGAGCGTCCGGTGGCCTCGCCGCCTCCGAGGGAGACAAGAGAGGAACAACCTCGCTCGTCTGCCTCAAGATACACCTCGGCGTCCTACGTGGCCAGGTACGCGAGGGAATCTGAGTGGAGAGAGCGCCCGGCCTCCTATCGGTCCCATTCGCCATCGTACCGGGATCGGTACCATCGTGGCCCGAGTCGCTGGGAGACCTTCCGGAGGTCCCGGTCACCTCGTCGACAGCGCGAATCGCGCTCGCCTAGAGGGGACGAGGCTCGGTACCGTCGACGCCGAAGCCGATCTCCGTCGGACCGCCGCTCCTTCAGCCGCTCTCCCTCCCCTCGATATCATAGGGCGAGGGAGCCTTCACCACGGTATCGGGCGATATCGCCACCTCCTAGGGTCACGGCAACGGCGACGCGCCCTACGGAGTCGGTGGTGACTGAGCGGGCTACGACGACGTCAGCCTGCCAGACTACCCCGGTCACCACCAAGAGGGTGAAGTCCGTGGTCAGCCATCCCAAGCGGGACGCTGCTGCTACCACCGCCCCGGCTGCGGAGAAGCCTAGGAAGGCAACACCTGCGGCGACTACGAAGGAGCCGGAGAGCGAGCGGCGAGAGGACTCACCGAGCTCGGAGTCGTACGACTCGAGTGCGGAGTCTGAGGTGTCTGAGGCGGCCTCCCAGGAGTCTCCTCCGTTGGGATTCGGGGACCCGATCCCAGATTCTGCTCCAGAGGACGTCCACCAGTTCTCTGCGATGCTGCTCCGCATGGCCACTACCCTCGGCCTTAAGATCGCCGATGCGGAGCCGGAGGATGACGATCCAGCCTTCTCCGTTTTCGAGGAGAAGCGACCTTCCACGGCCCCGCTGCCTCTCCTGCCCCGGGTATCCAGACTGGTGAAGGCCGCCTGGGATAGACCGGCCTCGGCTCAGCCGATACCGCAGCGGTTAGAACACCTCTACAGGGTGCAGAAGGATAACGCCGGTTATCTATTTAATCACCCTGCACCGAACTCTGTGGTCGTCGAGTCCGCGCAGACGAAAGGCTCCGGCAGGCAACACACCACCCCGCCGGACAAAGAGGGCAGGAAGTTGGACGCCTACGCAAGGAGGTTCTATTCGGCTGCCTCCTTGCAGATCAGGCTGTCCAACACTCAGGCTTGCCTCGCGGCATACCTGAAGAAGGTGCTCGATCGCCTGCAACCAGCGATGGAAGCGGTACCGGAGGACATCCGCCAAGCCTCCTCCGTGATCTTCAATGAGGCTATCTCCATCGCTCGGCACCAGATGGCCTCCTCCCGGCACGCAGTGGAGATCGCCTCCCGGGTCATGGCGGATCCGTCGGCCTCCGCCGCCATGCTTGGCTTCGACCGGCCGACATCCAGGAGGACACCAGAAGGAGGATTGAAGATCTCCCCTTCGACGGTGAAGGCCTATTCAATTCGTCCACAGACGAAGCTTTGGACAATCTCGTCAAGGCGAGACTGACCGCAAAAAAGATCGGGCTGCAGCCGGCCACGCAGACCCGCAGGGCCTCCACCTTCCGACCATCCTGGCGACGATCTTCCACCTCGTCGTTCCAGCGTTCGGCCCAGTCTGGACAGTCGAGACCGTCCTCCGGCTCATCGGCCAGACGCACGATTAGGCGGCGCCCGCCTTCGTCGAAGAAGTCCTCCTCCGAGACAAAGTCTCGGTTTTGACGTGTCTGGCAGGACCCGCCAATACCCACTCTTCAGCCTACCATCAGCGCTCGGAGACCGACCGACTCTCGCTCGACACCTAGCGGAGTGGCAGTATGTCACTACGGACTCTTGGGTGCTTTCCATCGTCCGTCTTGGCTACGCCATCGAGTTTCTCGAATTCCTCCTCGCGGCGTGTACTACTCCACGCCGTCGAGTCCGGCCCTCCTGGAAGAGATCCAATCCCTCCTCCAGAAAGGGGCGATCGAGCGGCTCCCGCAAGAGGCCAAGACCACCGGCTTCTTCTCCAGGTACTTCACGGTACCGAAAGCCGACGGTACCCTCCGGCCGATCCTAGACCTCAGAGGGGTGAACTACTACATCCGCCCCAAAAGGTTCAAGATGGTCACGATACCGTCGATCCTACCCTTCCTACATCGAGGGGACTGGTTCGCCTCCATCGATCTCCGAGACGCATACTTCCATATCGCCATTCGCCCGCAGCACAGACGGTACCTCCGCTTCGCAGTCGACGACACCTGTTACCAGTACAAGGTGCTGCCGTTCGGACTCTCGACTGCCCCAAGGGTCTTCACCAAGTGCATGGCCCCGGTGGTATCCTACCTGCGGACGAAGGGCGCTTCCGTCTTCCCCTACCTCGACGATTGGCTGTTGGTGGCGTCCTGCAAACAGAGACTTTACCACGACGTCCACATGACGTTGTCACTCCTGACCCGCCTTGGTCTACGAGTGAATCCGAAGAAGTCCCACCTCGAGCCGGCGAGGATCTTGGACTTCATCGGGGCGACGCTCGACTCGACCTCCGCCAGGGCGTACCTACCAGAGTCTCGAGCACAAACCTTGATCCGGGCCGCCGCTCACGCTCGTACGGCCCCGACGTTATCTGCGAGAAGCGTCCAGCAGCTCTTGGGCTACATGGCTGCGACGACCGCTGTGACATACCTCGCCAGGCTGAGAGCAAGACCTCTTCAACACTGGTTCGTCCGCATATTCGACCCCCTGCGAGACGAACAGACACTCCGACTGCAGCTGCCGGGAGACGTCCGCTCATCCCTCCGATGGTGGCAGTCGCGACGCAATCTCATGTCAGGCATGCCTTTCCAACAGCCGACACCGAAGGTGACGGTAACGACCGACGCCTCCCTGTATGGATGGGGTGCCCACTGCGGCGATCTCAGAGTCCGCGACAGATGGACCGACGACGAGACCGCTCTCCATATCAACGCGCTGGAGCTGCTCGCCGTCTGGAAAGCCCTACGGGCGTTCCGCCATGCCGTGGCGGGGCGCACGGTCCTGATTCTGACGGACAACACCACCGCCGTCTGCTACATCAACAGACAAGGTGGGACTCATTCCACGAACCTGCTCGACATCGCGCTCGGCCTGTGGGAATGGTGCATTCGCCTGCACACGCATCCCGTGGCGGTTCACCTGGCCGGGCAGGAGAACACCACGGCAGATGCCCTCAGCAGAGACACCTCATCCCATCACGAATGGTCTCTCTCCGGAGAGGCGTTCAGACTGATTCGGGACCGCTGGGGCGAACCATCGATCGACCTCTTCGCGACCAGGGAAAACGCGAAGTGTCGCCGATTCTGTTCCAGAGCGGGCCACGATCGTGCCTCCATCGGGGACGCTTTCCAGTTTCCGTGGACCGGGGAACTCCTCTACGCGTTCCCGCCGTTCCCGCTGCTCGGCCGGACGATATCGAAGATCCTCGCCGACCGAGCCGACGCGATCCTGGTAGCCCCGTACTGGCCGAGACAACATTGGTTCGCACCCCTGCTACGAGCCGTGCGAGACGACCTGCTCCGGTTGCCACCGACACCGGACCTGCTCTCCCACTCCGGCGGCCGAGTCCTCCATCCGGACCTGCCACGCCTGGCCCTCCATGCCTGGAGGATATCGCACTAGACGATCCCATGCTCGGTACCGTCCTCGTCGCGGCCAGGAAGGAATCCACCCGTCGCAACTATCAATACAAGTGGCGACGCTTCCTGACCTTCGCTAACGAGAGGAGTGAGCCGGTATCGCCCGCGGGGCTCTCGACCGTCCTGCACTTCCTCCTGCACCTCCGACAACAGGGCCTGGCGTTTCCATCCCTGAAGGTGTATCTCTCCGCGATCGTGGCATACCAACCGCCACGATCTGCTGCCTCGGCCTTCTTCAGGAACGATACCGTTAAGCGGTTCCTGAAGGGACTTCACCATCTCTACCCGCCGGTATCGCCGCCGCTACCGCCGTGGTCCCTCTCGCTGGTGCTCTCGCAGTTGACGAAGCCGCCCTTCGAGCCGATGGCGACCTCGGATGACAGGCTCCTGACAATGAAAACCGCCTTCCTGGTAGCGGTGACCTCAGCGAGGCGAGCGGGTGAGATCACAGCTCTTCGTTCCGATGAGCCCTTCATGGTCTTCCACAGGGACAAGGTGGTCCTGAGACCTGACATCTCGTTCCTGCCAAAGGTGGTGTCCAGTTTCCATCTCAACCAGGACATCATCCTGCCTGCCTTCTTCCCGAACCCGACGACACCGTTGGAGCGGTCCCTCCACTCCCTGGACGTGCGTCGGGCATTGGCTTTCTACAAGGACAGGACTGCTTCCTTCCGACAGACGCCGCATCTCTTTGTTTGCTATGGGCGACGTCGGAGGGGCCTAAAGTGTCCACCCAGCGCTTCTCCAAGTGGGTGGTAAGGACTATTCAACTGGCGTATGAGCTCGCGAGGAAGCCTCCGCCAGTCCTGCTTCGAGCCCACTCCACCAGAGCTGTGGCTACTTCTGCGGCCCTCCTGCGAGGAGTTGACCTGCATGAACTCTGCCGTGTGGCGACCTGGTCCCAACCATCGACCTTCGTGCGCCACTACAGGCTCGACTGCCGGTCGCGCAGAGATGCCCGGTTTGGACGTGAGGTGTTGGCTTCCGTGCTGTAGGACCTGACCCGCCGTCCGACCGGTAAGCTACACAGTCTCCTAGTGTATGAAGGCACAGAGACCACGAAGAAGAAGAACAGGTTGCTTACCTGTAACTGTGGTTCTTCGAGTGGTCATCTGTGCCATCATACACACCCGCCCTTCCTCCCCTCTTTCTCAGGTCCCTGTAGGTTCTACGGCGGACGACAGAACTGAGGAGAGACCGTTGCTCGGCGGGAAGAGCATGCGCAGTACCGGCGTGGGGGAGGGGTTCCCGCCAAGCGAACAAACTCTAGAAGTTTCCGAACGCTACCGCGCAGGCGCTAAAGCTCCTAGTGTATGATGGCACAGATGACCACTCGAAGAACCACAGTTACAGGTAAGCAACCTGTTCTTATCCAGTGTAACGTTAAGAGTCCTGTCACAGTTCCCCACTTACCACCTCAGGATTGTGCTGTGATAGCTTCCCCTAAAGATCTTGTGTGGCCGAAGGAGAGGGATGAGGAGCTCAGAGAAGTGCCTGGATATGTCCCCACAGCCAGACACAGACCAAGGACTCCTTCCACAAGATCCACGGGGAGCCTCCAGAGGTTTCAGCAAGATGCTCAACAAGTCTGCATCTCAGTACAAAGACAGATGCTTCTCTGATCCCCTGTACTCTACCAGTCACAGAATGGCCTTTAGGGGGATTATCACAGCAAAACTGCGAGACTGTGGAGGAGGCCTTTGGTCGCTGTGGAGAGAGGAAGAGAATACTAACTTTTGTCACAACCAAAATAAGACATATGGAGGCATAAAGTGGACTTAAGGTTGTGTATGTCACTAACAGTTGCTGGCTGATGTGTGCTGTACCCCACGCACTGTTTTGAACAAAAGTATGGGATGGCATCTTAGACTGCTGTAATAGATTCATAACCTAGAGTTACAGATTTGTAGCTGCTCATTATTCAGCCTTGTTCGATATTCACAATCATGACACTATTGCCACAACAGCAAATATCCCTCCAAATCTACCTTAACAGCCAACAGCAGCATTGAGCAACAGAGATCTGATCCGCAGTATAACGTTACTGATCCCCTCCCACCAGCGATCTCCGATGCAACAATCAGAATGAGAACTCCTCATCACACTGGAGATCTCTAGCAGGAGGGTGTTGGAAATGTCATACTGCTTGAAATGCCTCAAGTGTGGTTTCATTTCTACCACAGATGTATGAGAGGGCAGATGGTAAAATCAAATGTCAAATAGATGCAAGACAATTTAGTCTTCAGTAGCAACAGGGAACCCATGATTCTCCAGATGTTGGTAAAACTACCACTCCCACCAACTTTTATCTGGCTATATTGGCTGGGTGTGATGGGCAGGGAAGTTCTCATAACACACGTGTGTTTGTGTGTGTGTGTGTACATGGGAGGAGAGAGAAAGAGAAGAGAAAGAGACATTTTGAATAATTCTCAGTGTGTTTACAAAATATATAAAATTTTGAACCTTGCAGTGTTGTCAACTGCTAGACAAAAGGCAGCTCAGTTTGTTTAGAAATGTAAGTCTGAGTAAAATCTCTGCGGTCATGCTCCCCTCTAGGCCATTTCTGCATGGCATTACAGTCCTGCTATGGGAATGGGATGGCAGTAGTCCCCGGGTGTGCTGTTGCACAACGTCGTCGTGGTCCTGCTGCCATCCCGCCCCCACCAATCATGATCATGGGATAGTCACTTAACAGAATAAATCCATTAAATGCCCATGATAGTGCCACACTCCTGTCCTTCCCAGCCATGTGGAAGGGCAGGAAGTGTGATGGAGGCGCTTCCTTCCCCAGTGCAGCATGGGAAAGAGCCTGGCTGCATGTGGAAGGCAGGCACGTGTTGTTCACGCTCCCTTCCATGGGAAGCCAGTCGGGTATGGGGGGAAGCATTTTCATCATGCTCCCTTAACAGCGAAGGCACTGCCGGGATCATGATGGGAGGACAACGGGATCAGCTAAGGTGTGGAAATGGCCCTAGTTTTTACATAATTTTTCTGATGTGTTTTCTGTTGGATCTTGACTATTGAATTTGAGCTATGCTGGTAGGAATGTAAACAAGTAAGAAAAAGAAAAGAGGATCTGATGGCTAGGCTGGACTTAAGTTGTTGTTGTTGTGTGCCTTCAAGTTGCTTGCAACTTATGGCAACCTTAAGGTGAACCTATTATGGGGTTTTCTTGAGCTGAGAGTGTGTGATGCACCCAGGGTACCCAGTGGGTTTCCATAGCCAAATGGGGAATCAAACTCTGGTCTCCAGGGTCATGCTCCAGTGCTCAACCATTACCCCACACTAACTTTCTGTACTTAAGACAAGGGTGCAAAGTTACTTCATTGCCTGAACACCATATGGTATATATACCTAAGAAGACAGACAGTGAGATTTTATGTTAGCTATGGGAAACAAAGAATTCAGAAGTCATGTTAAAGTCACAAACTTCTCAGTCAGTCTGGACTATAGCTTTGAGATAATCTCAGAATATTAAAGCCTATCAGCCTGAGCTTGTATGATGAACATTGTGTAACAAGTTTAGAGACAGTGCGTGGCAATATCCCATCTGCAGTTTAACTCACTATAGTTCGGGGATGATGAAAAAGCTGAAGGATCCCTACTTTGGGCTTGACCATTTCTACTCCATCGGAGAGCAGAGTAGGGTGAAATAAAGAAGATCAGTTAGTTGAAGCAGTGAGAGGAAGTGAGAGAGTCAAGATGCCTGGAATTTAAACTACACCGTGAGCATTCCCAATTGGTGTTTTAAAATAAATACAAAGACGACTTTAACTAGTAACACCGAACTTCAGTTTATGAATACAGGGCGTCAGGCTTCAGCATTCCCATATGTTTGTGCTGCAATAAATGAATTTTGTGCTTGCGATGTTATCACTAGGGCTGGCATTTCCTTGATACAACTGGCACAGTGATGCTGCTCTGTGATGTATGCAGAAGCACCTGCGAGAAACTAGTCACATTTTTGTGCTTCAGCTTGTGTTTTACGATCCATTTATTGCCAGGTAGTCAGTTAAAGTAATTTCCATCTCTTTAATGTGGTTCAAATGAGACAGAGCAACCCAAAACAAGGCACAAGAATCCTTCAGCCTCCTGAGTCTCCTAGCAGTAATGGACTGCCACGTAGGTCCTTTAAACAAGGTTGGAAGTCACTTGCAGTCCACAGCAGATAACATTTCCTGCCCAGCATTTGCAGTCAGAGAAAGACTGCAAGCCAAAAAAAAAAAAATTCTGAATAATTCTCAGTAATGAATAAATGCAACGAACTGCTGATTTGCTCACAGGGATTCCTGAAATGGAAAAAGAGGTTAAATTCATCCAATACATAATTCATCAAGACTGTTTGCAGCTTCTGCCTCCCTCCTCTCTCTTGTGCTGTATAGAGGCATTCACATTACTTGGAATACACCGTGGTCTAGTGGCTGGGGCTCCAGACAAAATTTACTTGTTCTCTTGATCCTGTGCTAACCAACAGGTCTGAGAGGAAATGATGAAGCACATTTTACAAAAACATAGCTGTAGAACTTAATTCACTTCCACTGATTGATCGACTTGATTGATTGTTCAGGGTAAAAGGATTCATCCATTTAGACTAAGTGTAGGAAGAATTAGGCTCACTCTGAGATGACTGTGTGAGGTCACAAAGCCAAGTCTGACTGATGGCGTGGGAACGTGATCTAATACTCTTCACAACTGGTGGCTTTCATGTACATATTTCGGTATGAACTTTAACAGAGTTCACTGAGGTGACACATTGTTCTTGTGTGCCTCCAAGTTGTTCCCAACTTATGGTGACCCTGAGGCAACCCCATTATGGGATTTTCTTGGCAAGATTTTTCCTTCTTCTGAAGCTGAGGGAGTATGACTTGCCTAGGGTCAGCCAGCAGGTTTCCATGGCAGAGCAGGGATTTGATGTCAGTGTTGTCCTCCAGTGCTCAAACCTCAGTGATATTGGCTCACACAATATTACATATGAGCTCCCTACTATGTTCAGCACCTTGGACAGCTCCTTTAAAGTTTTACCAGCCGGCTGTTACAGAAGTCACCAGTCGCCACAGAATAATGCAGACTTTGTTGTCGTTTTCCAACTTATGTTAACTTTACGGTGACCCTATCATGGGGTTTTCTGGGACTGTGTAATGTGCCCAAGGTCACCCAGTGGGTTTCCATGGGCAAGTGGGAAATCCAATGCTCAAACCACCAAACCATGCTGACTGTCTCCATGTATTGACCATGCTCTGAAGAAGTAATTTAAATGCTTGGCATACAATCAAACCCTACTCTCTAGGACTGTAGTCCAACACTCAAGCAACACTCAAACCACTACATCCCTCTGGCTTTCCCTACATCCAGACACCAGACTACCCGTTCCTTTAATCAAGGGAAGGGATAGGAATAAGACCCTATTTTAAAATGCTTCAACAAAAGCATTTAGTTAGACCAGAGCTTTCCAGACTTTTCATGTTTCATGACACACTTTTTAGACATGCATCATTTTGTGAAACAGTAATTCAGTTTTACTAGCAAATCAGAGGTTAAACTAACTCTTTATAAGAGACACAAACACAAACATAAATTGTAATAACAAACATATCTCATGAAAACCTTTCATATATTTTTAAAAATATATAATTTGTAAAGATTGTAGGCAACACCTCTGCACACTTCAGGCAACACACTAACGTGTCATGGTACACTGTTTGGAAAGCCCTGAGCTAGGCAATGGAAATAGGGTGGGTCTTATGTGGTTTGAGGAATGGACATTGCAGCCTCTTTGAAAGTGCTTCTTTCTCACACTTTTCATATGCAAAGACTGGTGACCCCAAATTAATTCTTTTTTCTCCTCTTGCTCTTTCCCTGTCTTATTCTGAGATATGTGTACTCTATTTACATTTATAGGCTAGGTATAGACCAACTATAGGCTATGCACAGGGTACACACACACACACACACACACACACACACACACAGACTATTTTGAAAGCCTCCTGGTGAGGGCCCATTTCAGATGGGATTGGAGCATCTGTCTTCCCAAAGATTCACACTTCTACATTTGTTGTGCTGCTTGTTTATGTGCCCTCTCCATGGCAAACACCTGTCCTATTTCACAACCATGTGTCACACTCCTCACAGTTTACATACTTTCTTATGTTCCATGTATGAATTATACATTCATACAACTTGCAAGCAGGCAATTCCCTGGCTGTTGATAAACACGTCGCAGCTCATCCGACCTGCAGGATGAACTGTGTTAAAGAAACACTAATAACATCCACTAATCTCCATGTTTGCATCACCAGTAGCAAGCATCTTCCAGAGGAGCATCAGCCATGTGCCTCATAGAAGATAGCCAAATATTTCTCTTGATCTCTGTTTCGAGATTTTTTTTTTAATGAAAACGTGCAAAGTGTAACTGGATTTTGAAATATTAAAGTGGCTGTGTTAGATGTGTTGGGAATAGTGGTTCTATATCTCCACAATGACGCTGTTGTGGGCTGCATTTGACATTTCATATGACAGCAGACTTTGTTCTGACACTGAATTGGCACTCAGCAGCTAGTCTTGGGTATCTGACATATATGTCCCTACATGATAGATAAGTTTACAAACACATGTTTTCCACTTATGTTACACCCATCACAAGTCCTTCCATCCTCACAAGCACCCCAGAACTCCATTCTACCCAAAAGGTATAGCCATTTCCCTCTGCAGCCCCTTTCAGAATGGCACAGGAAGAGCCACATCATGGAAGATGGAGGCTTGTTGTATGGAAGGGAATGCAGCATGGGGGGAATTGGTCCATGGCAGTCATACAGTTGATCATCCTTGAGTTGCAGGACCAGGGATATGGCATCAGGTTTGTTCTAGCAGAAATACATCCCTTGAGTTACAGTCCTGTCAGTGACTTATGCCAGTGAACAGTCTTTTATGCTAGTATAAGGAGGAAGAAACTAGCAAAAACACCTCTGAGTATTCTTTGACTAATAAAATCCTATAAAATTCATGGGGTCACCATAAGTTGGCAGGCAACTTGAACACAAGGGACTTTTTGGAACAGCGGCAAAAGGGGTGCGTGTCAGAGAAAACCTTTGCCATCAGTAGGGGGAAAAACTCTATGGCTGCCCAAGAAGCTCTGGAGATGGCAGGGCAGGATAGATGGGCAATTTGTACTTCATTGCTGCAGCTCACAATTATTTTACTTCTATAGTTGTGCCAACCAACCAGATCACAGCCTCTGTAAGTTTGCAGGTGTGTATGAAATGCAGAACAAGCCAGCATTATGATGCTTTTATTGCAGCCATGAAATACAGAGGGGAAAAAATAGCAAGAGAAATTCTAAGCAACATTTTCCAGCACCCAGTTATTAAAAGCTGGGTATGGGTGGCTGGGTGGGTGGGGAGGAGAAATCACAGCATTTTTCTGAAACAACAGCTTTTGGAGGAAAAAGAGTGTTTGGTCTGTTCTTTCAAAATGGAAGCACTGTAAGCAGGATTTGGAAACCAGCTCACAGCTGTATTCTGATCTTCAGACATTCATTTCATATGCACCCTTGTACATACTGTACTTTGGAAGTGGTGGCATCTGGTGGATTCCATGTCAGTGGGGCAATGAGTCCACTCTGGGCTTTTGTTTGAACTTTAAAAACACTGTTCAATGTGCTGAATCTATCTTGGGTTTGACCTTTTGGATAGCTCCTTTAAAATGCAGTCCAAAACCCAGGGCAGATTCGTCGTCCTTGTGTCAGAAAGGTCACTGACCATCAGTTTTCTTACTGATAATCTGTATGTAGTTGCCTAAAAATCTCCCTGCCTCGCAGGTGATGAGTTGGCTGCAGAAGATATGAACAGCATTGTGAAATGGTTGCAGTCTGAATGGATGGAGGGTCTACCTACACTGAAGAAATCCCAGATCTGCAAAGTATTCAAGTATTCAGTGTCTGCAAAGTGGTGTTGCTTTTGTGGCTACTGATTGGACAGTGACTGTGATGTCTTGGATGATGACTGTACACATTTGAATGCTGATTTCCAAGTTGTGCTCTGCTTTTTTTAAATAAGGAGGAGGAAGAGCAGGAGGAGCAAGAAGAGGAGGAGGAGGGGGGGGAATATCCTGAAGTTGAACAGTTCCAACCTATAACACAAACATCCTTTAAAAATGTTTTTGACTGCCAGAGATGACCTCTCTCTGTCCCTAGTAATCTGTCATTTACTGGCTGTTTTCGTTTTTCTTTCAAAAGATATACTGTCCTCTTTTCCAGTACTGTTAACACACCTCATTCCCCGTTCTTTTTTTAAAAATTATAAATAGGGCAAGTAGCCTTTTATCCCAAAGCAAAGCCATCCCTCCTCCCACAGCTAGGCAGTCCTTCATTACGTGTCTGTACCGCTCTTATGCTACAGATGCAAGTCCAGGGCTAGAGGGAGCAAAGGAGGGGAAATGAAGTTGCTTTCATTACTTAAGTGGGGGGAGGGGGAAATCATTTGTACAAGCCCTAATGAAACATAGATGTAGGAGTCTTTCTGATTATCTCTGCCCAAATTATACCTTCTCTCGGGGCAGTTCCATCTTCAGAAGCTTTATGCATTGGTATTAGATAATTGTAGCCAATTCTTGCTGGCAGATTTCCAGATGGCATTTAACACTAACAACTGCTGGATCTAT
The DNA here is from genome assembly GCA_948474755.1 of Ctenosaura bakeri. NCBI lineage: Eukaryota > Metazoa > Chordata > Lepidosauria > Squamata > Iguanidae > Ctenosaura > Ctenosaura bakeri. Next base: position 225,781 of record CAOLHI010001059.1, read on the forward strand.
GGTGGAGGCTTTGGGCCCCCTAGAGAGGAAGCAATTAAAACCACTAATTGAAGCTGCCTGTCACCTTCCATGCCCTCCCTCTTCCTCCTCCTCCTCCTCCTCCTCCTCTTTCTCTTCCAGGTAGTGAAATCCTACACAGTTGCAATCCCTTTCCCCCCTCCGTTGCAGCGACTGATGCACCCAGCTGCCTTGCATACGGCATCTTGATTAAGGTTTGTGCGGAGAGGCGGATAAACATTTTACTTCCCTCCCTCCCCCACAAAGAAACCCTGTTCCTCAGAGAAATGTGATCACCCATGAAATCTGATTAGCAGGGAAGCTCTTCACCAAGCATTTTAGTGCTCCTGGATCCACACTGGGCTACAGGCTGTGTTCCACCACCTTCTGATGAGCGAAAGAGCAACTGTGTGAATACACATTAGAACCAATTAAAAGGAATCTGCACATAATGTGATTGCATCTGACTGGCTTTGCCCCAGATGCAAGCAGTGGGGGGACTATTGCTGTAATGCTTTCACCAAAATCAGATACATTTTTAAGGTAGCATGAATATATACCCGTCTAGTTACACAGGATCCCATAGTGGCATAGCTAAATTGCACTGGGGGCATCACAGACTTGAGCTCAACCATGGCACAGTGCTCAGATAGCTCTCCAGTCACCAAGTCCAATGTAAGAGATGAGGCCATGGGTGGGCCTGTGAAATGATTGGCTACACCAGGGATTGGGCAAATGCAACCTTTGTGGAACTGCAGCAGCTTGTGCAGCTTAGTACCCCTACAGGATTTTGGCCTAAGCATTTATGTCTTCATGCTTTATAGCAGGGGTGAGCAGAGTACAGCCCAGTCAACCCCCTTTTTTGTGGCACTCAAAGCTCTCCACTAGTTCCCTCCAGTTTTAAAAAAAAAATGGTTCCATCTCTGCCTGACAACTGTTCAAAAACTGTTTCGGCAAATCAGAAGTAGAACAGGCCAGTGTTGTCATGGTCTGGAAGCCTCAGGGACTGACTAGCCTAGGAGAGTGGGATCACTTGGGAACCCTCCTTTGGTGGCCAAGACAGGGATGGGGAACATGGTATTATTGAACTCCGCTTCTCATCAGTGTTAATCAATCTGGCCAATAATGAGATATGGAATTATTGAGTCTCCTCAGAGTGCCAGCATGGTATATTGGTTTGAATGTTGGACTATGATTCTGGAGGCTAAGGTTCAAGTCCATTCTCTGCTATGGAAATCCACTGGGTGACCTTGGCTGTGTCACATACACTCAGCCCTGTAAGACCTCATGATAAGTTTGCTTTAGGGCCGTCATAAGTCAGAAATTATTTGAAGGCGCAAAATAACAACAATAGTCTCTTAGCCTCTGGAAAGCCACCAGCTCCTTACCTTTTGCTTAAGGGATGCTACATTAGAGGTTCACCAGATAGCTAGGTATGGAACTGCTGGGTCCTGGTTCTAGTCTCACTAGATCCTGATAGGCAGTCACATAATTCCAAACTTGGAAGCAGAGCCAATTGGCTTTAAAAAAAAAAAAAAAAAGGAAAGAAAGAAAGGAAAGAGAAAATCAGTCTCAACTAGAGAGCAGATGGTTGCTGTGTTATGAGAAATAGAGAAAGACATGCCTTGCATTTTGCAAATATCTCAAACATGACATGAGTATTTGCCTGGAAGGATTTTGTCACAGATCTTTTCCCTAGCCTGATTAAACACAAAGAGGGAATCACTAATAACAGAATTGTTCATATACCCCCATTGAGAGGGCATCTGGAGGTCAGGAATTTACTGATGACTTGCCTTTTACCTAATGGATGATGGCCAAAGTGAAAAGAAGTATTTCTGTAAAATTATTCATGATGGTGAAGGCTGAATTCTGGATTATATACAGAAGTCAGCAGACCAATCATCAGAACAAACAGTCAGTGAATGAACAAATGGTGGATTTTTTTTCCCTTTGGTTGCTGCATGAGAAGAGGTTTTGGCAATCTCTCATTCTCTCTCTCACTCAATCTCTCTCTTATTTTCTCTCTCTACATATGTAATACACCATTAAATAAGCATACAAAATATCACCACTGTCGAAGGGAATCACTTGAATGAGCACCAAAGTAGAACAAAGAAATTAATTTATTGTGTTTCTCAGACCTTGGGAAAATTACTTTTTGGGACTACAACTCCCAGAATCCACCAGCAAATGGCCATGCTGGCTAAGAAAATCTGGGAACTATAGTCCAAATAGTATTTCTCCTCCAGTTCTGGGGTTTTCCCTGGGATTCTCCAGCATTTCCCTGGCTCATGGATCTTCCATTCATAAAAGCCTTGCTAAAAGTTGCTAGATGGCTGTTTGGCAAAGGGAGGGCTGGTTCCATTTCCAGGTCTTCAGAAGTGGAAGATCTCACATCTTCAAGTAACAGCAGTAAAAAATGCATTAAAGTGCCTTGTATATAGGATACTTCATAAGCACTGGGCTCCTTTGGAGAGGGAGCAGGGAAAGAAATATTCAGGATAATGAATGCTTTTCATATAAACAATGAAGGTTATCACTGCTGTTACTTTAATCACAGGAATCAGGCATAGATGGATTTCTCCATCATCCATTTTTTAAAAAAGTGCTCTGGACAAACTTAACTGGATAGTTTGATTGGAAGACTACAGTGAAGGGAGAATGAACAGGGGAAGGCCAGGATCCTACCTGTAGGGTGGTGTTACCCTAAGAGATGGGGGGGGGCTTGAGGTCCATCAGCAGTGCCAGCATCTCCATAGAATTTGGGGAATTATGGCTCCAAGGAAGCCTGCGAGAAGAGGGTAACAGCAGGATCTTTTCACCTATGTGTACCAGTACTAACTCCAGTTAAAAGCTAAACAGAATATTTTATTGGAAAGTAATACACACGCATAAGAAATCAAGCATTCTCATGACCCACACAAGGCTATTGAAAGGAAAGTGAGAAAGCTTGGATGGTGAGAGATTTGGGATGGAAGTGCCACCCCACTGGTATACCCTATGCTGGAGTCCACAATCTTTAATATTAAAAGTGATTCAACATGCTGGAGGGGTCGCCCAGATAAGCACGTAGGCAGCAACAGTCGAACGATCGAAAACCAGGTCAGGCCAGTAAAATCCCCAGTCACGTAGCCCCAGGAGACCTCAGGTTGTGCAAACTCATGGTACACAAAAGGTCCTCAGCTACTGAGGAGCCAACTTGAGGGGATTAGTGTGTTTTCCCCAAGTTGAGTACCAGTATCAGTAAAGTCATATCAGGCAAGGACCTTCTACATAAATTCACACCACAACCCCATGCAACCAAAGATCCTGAAACATTGGCAACACCTCGTAATCCCATCATGCAAAAGGAGTTGCCTGTGTGGAGCTTCTCTTCCGTTGCAACACCTATTGTTCTCCCTGGGAGAGGATTTGCCCTCAAGGTACGTTTCCCCTACAAATAGTGCTATTTGGATAGCTCCCGGTCACGCCAGGAGACCATTTCTCTGTGAGTCGAGTAATCCCCTCAGCCCTTTCTGTGCTGAGCTCTACTTTGTTCGCTGTTTTCCCCAACCAAGGACTTCAGGAAAAGGTGCAGTATCACCCCATCTACGATCCCTTCACTACTTCCCCTATTCAGTTTCCACTCTTTTGCTTCTTAGTATGTCTTGAGTGAGTGTGTGAGTGATTGTGTTGATGCGTGAGATTTTCATTCAATAAAATCCTTTATTAGACATCTTTGTCTGGTTTTTGGCTTGGCTTGATCCTGTAAAAACTGGGTAAAAAGACCCCGCTAGGTTACCCTGCCTCTTGCATTGCTGTTGTTTGTGCTCTGTTGAGATCCCATTCCCTCTCACATGGAGCATGTTAAGGCGTCCCCTAAGGGACCCCAGAAATCAGGGTAACAGAAGCAGTGATATCTATTGGTCCTGAAGCAGAAGACTGAAGTGGAGTGGCTCAAACAAGAGTCTGAGAATAGTACAGAGGAACTGGAATCTGGGGGACCACATGCAGAGTGATGTCCAACATACTACAAGCAACTGGGGGTGGACCTAAGGTTTTTATATCTTATTTCCTGCCCTGAAGGCGGAAATGGACAGAACAGTACTTGCTTTCCCACAAACTGATAAAGGAGTCTGAAATGGGCTGATTGTCTTAACTCCAGGTGAGAAAACATTGATGGGACTCCTGTCAATCTCTTAATGTCTTGGTTGGGTAAGGCAAATAGGGAAGGTCTCTGTAGGATATGCTCATGGAAGGGGTACTTGACTACTTCACCTGGACAGTTTTGTCTTCTTTTATTTCCTAGTAGTACTTGTACCTTAAAGCTTTTGAAGGGATCATCCCAAGCCCATCAGCATTGGGTCTTCCCATCTAGTTCTCTCTGAACTTATGACTTGGCCATGCGAAAGTCATCCTGATCTGGCTATGTGTGTATAGTCAGTGCTTCTCCAAACATGCTTTCAGCCATAAATGTGCCTAATTTATGAAAAATAGCATACTGCTCAAAGTAGGGGTGTTGGGTATGGTAACAGTGGCCTGGTTATAATTTCTATTACCACAGCCAAAACTATTTCTACACATACCTCCTACCTCTGGCTTGGCTTCTGGGGTGAGATAACACTTCTTGGAGAGCCAGATTTAACCCTGATGCTTCCAGTTGCTGATTTCTAGATTAAACTGTAGGCTCTATACAAGAGGTAGGAGGGTGTTGGTGGTGTTGGTGGTTGTGGGATGCTAACATTCTCACAAACTCAGCAGTTGGAAAAGACATTTTTTTAACCTTGTTCTCCCAATGGATTCTAGTAACACTTAGTATTTATACAATCAATGTGTTTGAGCATTCAAAATACTAGTTTCAACACTCCCACAAGGTAGGCCTATCTGATCATCTCCCTACTGCAGATGCTGGAGTCAGTGGAGCAGAGGGAATGAGGACTGAAGCTGAAGAAATGGTAACTTGCCTAAAGGCCACCTAGGAAGGTCATAATTGAAAATAAATGTAAATTTGGAACTTTCTTATTCATAGCCCGTACTAATTAGTCACCTAATTCAACACCAGCTCCACTTATCAGCATCACACCCGTCTCCACCTTTTGACAGAGTGAAACAGCCACCTCGGACAGCAGATTTTGGGTGTGAGAATAAAATTTATAATTATTCATTCTGACTCTGAGCAATCTGAGGGGGATGGGGAGGAGATTTATGCTGCAGCAAGAAAATACTGGTTTGTAATGTCTTTTGTATTTTTCTCAGAATTTCTAGGATGCAATGTCTGAATTGATCTCTTGGGGGATTCAGAAAGCGCTTGACTCTATTTTCCAATGGTACAATTATAATAGTAATTGGTTAGTAGCAAATGACTTGAAGGGTTTCCTTTCTAGACTGCAATAACAGCGACAAGTAATAACCCACTGGTGATCAGAAGAACGAATGAAGTAACTAGTTCCTTTGAAAAGTAACCTTCCAAGCTCACTATTTATTATGTATATTGAGTTGAATGGAAGATTAAATTGTTTTGATATAACCAGGGGAAGGATGTTTATTTAATAACACACACACTCTCTCTCTCTCTTTCTCTGTGTGCGCGTGTGTGCACACATACAGCATACTATAATGTACATACTTATACATTTATTAACTACTCCATGATGCTGAAATGATTAGGAAGAAACAATCCACTTATAATGCATCACTTTTTTTTCTGTCTCATATGATGGAAATATTAATTTAAAAAGAGGGAGGACTGTGATGATTAATAAAGCCTAAACTTGCCTTTTTTCTGGATAAAGAAGGTATTCAATGAAGAATGGTAACATAAGCTGTTCCCTCATCACATGGAGAGTTATTTTTTTACCTTGTTGAGTGTTTTGGGTGTAAGTATTTGTATTGCTTTTGTCATAATGTTAGGTATTGTTTAATATTAGCATTCTTTTTTGTATTTTGTATTGTTTCCTTTTTTCATTTATATCTCCTGTTTTGTAGTCCATCTTTTTTCTATGGCCATTTCCGCACTACAGTTATAGTGCCATTATTCCACTTTCAACATCCGATGGAACCCTGGTGTTTGCAGTTTAGGGAGGGGCATCTTCGGCCTCAGTAAACCACAAACCCCAGAATTCCACGGGATGTTGAAAGTGGAATCAGTGGCATAGCTAGAGCTTTTCCCGTCTGGAGGCGGTCACTGAGTTTGCCACCTTTCTCAATATACACCAAAAATACTACGAAAAATCAAAATGACTTATAGGGAAATAAAACACTATGTTTATTTTTGAAGTAAAACTTTAATTCCAACATTCTAAAATGTTATTTTTCTTGCTTGTCTGTTAGCAAAATTGTCAATGACATTGTCAAAGTCTGTTTCATCACTCAGTTGCTGTTCTATAGACAGTATAGCAAGGTTTCTTAAACGCAAGGTACTCATTGTAGATCTTAGGTAATTCTTAATCAATTTTAATTTAGAAAAACTCCTCTCCTCAAAATTGAAAAGGCCATTTGTTCTCATGCCAGCTAATTTGTTCACTGCACCATTTGATAACTTCACAGGGCAAGTATGCCAAGGCAATGGTGTATCTAGCATAAACAGCATCCAGAGCAAGCATGGAAGTTGCACCCCCTACCTTCTTACCCCCACCCCCACCCCCCACCCCTGCATGTATGTCATTCCAATTCCATTTTTTTCTTTTCCATTTCTTTGTTAAACACACTTATGACTCTGGAGAAATTAGGACTTTGGAGAAACAAAACAAAACTTCATTATTCAAAATATTTTATTTTTTCCATGTACAAACAAATTTTTCTTGCCTTCATGGCTGCAAACTTATCGATGATGTCCTCTAAGTTTCATGTGCCATATGTTCCTTCTTCTATACACCATAAACACTTAGTGTGGCATTCATGGTCATCACTCTCACCTCTGCAACAACAAGCTTATGAGGCTGATCAGGCTGAGAGATGGTGACTGCCCTGTTGGTTTCTTAGCAGAACTGAACTCATGTCATTGAACACAAACTATATATATATATATAGTTTGTGTTCAATGACATGAATTCAGTTCTGCTAAGAAACCAACAGGGCAGTCACCATCTCTCAGCCTGATTATATATATAATCCTGACTAAAGGAAGTCTGAGAGCCACCATGATATAGAGGTTTGAGCATTGGACTACAACCCTGGAGACCATGGCTGGAATTCCCGCTTAGCCTTGAAAACCTAGCCTTGGTTAAGTCTAAGAAGTGACATGGTAGCCATGTTTAAATATTGGAAAGAATGTCATATGGAGGATGGAGCAAGCCTGTTTTCTAATGCTCCAGAGACTAGGACATGGAGCAATGTCTTCAAGCTGCTGAAAAAGTGATTCCACGTAAATGTTAGGAAGAACTTACTGATGGTAAGAGCAATTCAACAGTGGAATAATCTGCCTGCAAGTGTGGTGGAGTCTCCTTCTTTGGAGATTTTAAAACAGAGGCTGGATAGCCATCTATCAGGAAAGCTTTGATGGTGTATTTCTGCATGGTGGGAAAACTTGACCAGTCACTACTGTCTAAATCAGGAGCAACAAGTTTGCCTTGATGGTAGTGGTGATGGTGGTGTGCCTTCAAGTCATTTCTGACTTAAGAACCCTAAAGTGACCCTATTGTGGGGTTTTCTGGGGCTGGGTGTGTGTGACATGCCCACGGTCATTGGCACACTTTTTCAGCCAGGCAAAGAAAGGATGGGGTGGTGGAGTAGGGCAAGGAAAGAAATGGGTGAAGAGAAGGGCACTGAAACCAAGATGGCAATCCAGGCTGAGACATGCTTGTCCATGCTTTCCCTGTCCCAGGTATAAACAAATTAAACATGGAACAAACATCTGCTTCGCTCCCTCCAGGTACCTAGTGAGGGAGCTAAGATTCGAAGGAGAGCTCAGTCTATAAATGGGAAGGCACCCCGCCAACCAACTTCACAGAAGTTAGTCTGGAATTCTTACTCCGAGTGTTAAAAGGTGTGTGTGCACAGGCATCTCCAACCCAGACAGGACTTCCCTCCCCTCAAGGCCAGGTGTGAGGTGTCCTTGTCCATTTTTATTGTTGTTAACTGCCATCAGCTGAGGGAGAGGGAGGCTCTTCCTTGCGCCTCATCCTACCTTCTGATCCACGATGGAGCAAGTGAGCTGCTTGACGTGGGTGAGCTTGGAGGATGAGGGCAGCAGGACTAACTTGTGGGTCAGCCTTATCTAGATGTGGAAGACATGCTGGTGTGGCAGGGGGATGATGAGGACAGAGTGGAGAGGGAGGCAGCCAGGGCACACAGTGGCACAGGATCGGGCACTGCTGCTCTGGCCGCTGCCACCACCGCCGTGGTTGAAGAAGAGGAGGAGGAGGCAGCGCCAGTGGGAGAGGCCATCATGACAGGGTCCAAGGCAGGGACCTCTTTCTGGTCTCTCACCCACGAAAAGGGAGTGCCTCACATGGATGGAGAGGAGCCTCAGCAGCACACCTGCCCCTGATCCAATGCAGCAGAGCTGCCTCCACTGCCCTCTTCCTGCGAAAACTTTTTTCTTCCTCTTTCCCTTTTCTCCCCCCACCTGTCTTTCCTCGAGAAGGAAGTGCATTGAGTGACAGAGCATGGGGCCAATGGTGAGAGGCAGGGATGAAGTCACCATACCCCACTGCTCTAGAGTGGATCTGGAATGACTTGCACACCTCCTAGGCAGCGGGGTAGAGGGATGGTGGGAGGAGAAGAAGGTGAGTTGTTAGGGCTGTGTCCAGGCCACCACCCCGTCCCCTTGAGGGAGAGGGCAAGAAACTCCTCCTTTTGTGAGTCATTCCCTGGTTGCAGAGCTTCGAGCAATACTGTGCTGGTAAGGAGGAGGAGGCAGAAGTGGCAGTGGCACCCCCGAAAAAGTGCTGCCAGGGGTGGACCGTCCTCATTGCCCCTCTTCCCTCCACCACTGAATGGAATAATGGCACTATAACAATGTCGTGAGGAAATGGCCTATGTCTTCTCTTTTTTGTGTACAGGATAGTAAATCTAAAACATATTTGAAGAAAAACATTCTGAGCTTCATACTCCACTATTTTATTTTATTTTTTGGTAGCTTGAATCTTTGCTTGAGATGCTGCCCTTAGTGATATCTTAGTGATAAAGCAGGAGGGCTCTCTGTTTATATTGGGTCCTGGACATTCTTGTGCATGCATCTTTATCACCCAAGATTTGGCGAATGCCCCCAACAGCCCCTCAGAAAAGTATTCTGAGTAAGTCACTTTGAGCTGATGTTCATGATGTGCAATAGTCCTGCTAAGCACTGACCAGTGCCAAGTAGAGCAAGACTGTTGCCTTCTATGTGATATCCCAGACACTAGAAGTTTTTTTCTTTGGCCTCTGGTTGGATGCCAATCATTCCAGAACAGAGTTTCATAACTCTGGAACTCTGACGGCTCCCCAGACGGTACATTACAAGGGACTTCCCATGCTCCACTGGCCTTGTATTGTCAGCCCTAATGGGCCACAGCTCTCCAGGATTTCAGGTAGGATTTTTTCCTAGTGATCCACCGTGAACACACCCAAGCACATCTGATTTCAAAAACCAAGGGTCTGAACTCCTCAAGCACCACAGCTGCCTGTCAAAGTTGACAGTGCTGGCTAGGAAAACCAATGGTTTGACTTGGTGGAAGATATGTTCCTATGTCCCTGTATAACTGTCTCCGCAAAATATCAACCATCTTAGTAGCACAGATCCAAAACAGCAAATCTCCCATTGTTTCCCCAAACTTTGAGGTGCAAAACTCTGATGATCAGAGGCATGAATGCTATACAAGAGGCTTGACAGGATTGGCCCTTCCATTTGGCAGACTGAGGCAGATGATTCAGGCAGAAGATGCTACATGTCATGAAAAGGCAGCAAATGGCTAGTTGTTTTAATCTGCTGCTCTTATATTTTGTGCATGTGTCTTATGGGCCCAAATAATGTGGCTGGCTTGAGTGCTATATACTTTAATTTGAGTAGGTAGGGGGTGGTACCACTGGTTGCTCCACTTCTGCAGTGTTGGGGGTCACACATGCCAGTTGAGGTCAGCTAGACCCCTCTTTCCTGTGGTTTGCTTTGCTGATCTGGAGGGAAAAAAATGCATCAATGATTTTATGACATAGGCCAGAAGACACACTGTTGCTAGCAAGACATGCAAATGATGCAAAAAAACCTGTCTTGTTGTCATGTAATAAAGTAGCCCCACTGGTCTACCAGTGAGTCCATTTTGTGGCCTTGGGCTGCAAAATGGCTGATGCCAATATCTCTATCCTTTCTGGAAGTTTGCCTGTGCCAATCCCATGTATAGAGGCAACGTCACAGTAGGGCTTGGGCAAGGAAATTTCCCAGTACCGGTAGCTTGAATTCCTAACAACAGCAGGCAGTGATCATTACCTGCAGGTCTTACTTGTGAGAAACTGCTGGAAGCAAAAAGCTGATCCAGCAGCAGAGCAGTTCTTATGGTGATCCTTCAGAGGTCCTCTCCAGTCATGTTGGGGGAAGCTAAATTCAGCCTTTAGCAGAGTCTGATGTTTTTGTAAAGTGCTGTTCAAAAGGACAAGGTAGAACATCTCTTTTTAATTCCCTTTTCCTCCATCTGTCTGTCTTTCCTTCTTATGCTAATGAGGACTAGAAACCTACAGATGATAATATGTGTGTGAAAATACCCATAGTCTTTATTCTATAGGGAAAAAGAAAAGAAACAGCACAATGTTTTGAAAGGAAATCATTGCTTCGTTTCAAAGGCATCTTTAAATGAACAACAAAACATTTCCTTTGTTTGGAAAAGACAATTAATCTCTGCGGAGACTTTATAGCAAAAAAGAGAAATCAAGTGTGCTGCAAAGGCTTTGATTCCTCAGCTCATTTGTACAGAGACAGTGTACTGTATGTTTAATTTGATATCATGCAATTTGGGATAAATTTGTGTTTAAATTTTTTAAAAAAGAATTAATACATAATCAGGGAGACCCATGAGGCTGGTGATGTGGAAAGAAATGGCAAGGACTAAAAACAATGCCTTATAGGCTATGAATAACAAACTTTAAAAAAAAGGGCCATGAGAGTCCTCCTACTTTTGTTATTGTGAAATAATTGTGCCTGAAACAAAGAATTAATTAACTGGGCAGAATGCACAAATTGTCCCATATAAAGAGCTCACATTGATTTACTTGGCATTTCTGTTCTGGATTTGCATTCAGCCTGTAAATCGCATTGTTTGGGTCTGTTTCACACATTACCTTCTTAACCGCACAACTCAAAATGTCATGTGCGAATGCAGGAAATGGAATTGAAAACATGTGTTCCAGGCACATTTGACAAGCAGCCAGCATTGGTTGTGGCTGCTTGCTGAAGAGGCATCTGTTGCAAATCCGGATGGATTGCAGTGTAATGCATCAAATGACCCTGAGAGCTCCTTTCTCTGCAGTGCTTTTAGCAAGTGGGGGCTATGACTTTGTAGAAATCCCCACTTTCAGGCTGCTGGTTTAGGTGGCAGCAAAATAGCAATCCAGATCCTCCCTGAACTGTTGGCTTTCATATTGGTTTTAAGATTTGTCAGAAGTCATACTAAGCATAAGACAGTATAGTATCATGATTAGAGCAGGGGAGGACAGCTTCTGTACTCCCACCTAATCTGGCCTGTGAAGGTTCTCCATCTGGCCATGGAGGGTCCTGGAGAAACTCATCTCCAAGCACTGCTCCCAAGGTGCGTGTACTTATGCAGGGAGATTCTCCAAAGCATACCTTGCCTTGTCAATTAAGAGAGCAGCCATCTTGCAAGGTGGATTCTGCTCTCATCTCTAATAGGAGATCATGCAGTCTACTCACCCAGCTCCCTGCTAGCTCCTTACCCTTATGACTGGAAAGGTCAGATCTCTCTCTCTCTCTCTCCAGGTCTCCAGTGTCATCCAGCATACCAGTGTTGGGCTGGGCCTCACAGGTTCAAATCCAAACTCAGCTGTGAAGTTCACTCAGGCCATTTCCACCCTACACTGTGATAGTGCTATTATTCCACTTTCAACATCCCATGGAATCCTGGGTTTTGCAGTTTAGGGAGGGGCCTTTAGAATTCTCAGCCAGAGAGCTCTTGGGCCTCAGCAAACTACAAACCCCAGAATTCCACAGGAGGTTGAAAGTGGAATAATAGCACTATAACAGTATAGGGAAGAAATGCCCTCAGTGACTGTGGGCTTGCCATTATCTCAGCCTAACCTGCCCCAAAGAATTATTGTGCAGATAAAATCATGGGGGAAGTACCATATCCATGTGCTTAGACATGTAGGCAGGTAAAGGTATGCGTTTGTTTGTTTGTTAGGTCTTCGAGGGCTGATTGCTTTTCTTATCTAATGGGAATGCTTTTCATTGCTTTTAAATTCTATTGACAGTTTAGTTGTATTTTATCTTTTGTATGTTGGGTATTTTTACCTGCATCTGTTTTGGCTTTTGTAAGCCACCTTGAAATCTGGGGCTTGGGAGGAAACTGGAATGTAAATAAAAAAGTGAATGGCAGTGACTAAGACCCTCTATTGTTGTGACAATTACTGCGGGGTGTGTGTGTATTCATATTTACAGTCATGAATGAACAAATGTAAGCCCAGGAACCTGCCTTTGCAGCCTGGCAGCAACCTGACCAAAGCATTCCTGAGGCAGTGAAGAGCAGAGAGCTGGGGAATGATGCACACAACACCCTCCTGATCATTGGGGTACCTTAGGACAAGCGGTTGTGGCAGGAACCCAAGGGGTCTTTCCAGCTGCTGCTTCTCAGTGTGCCATGTGACCAGGAGAGCACTGCAGATGCTGTGTCCCACTTCCCTGATCGCCAGTGCAACACTTCAGTCAGAGTGCCGCCAGGCTGCCAAGGTAGGTTTTATGGTCACAATTAGTCATTCATGACTGTTAATGTGAATCCACAGAAATTATGAATTTTTCCAAAAAAAGTCAAACTTTTTTCACTCAAAAATGGCCCAAACTAAATAAAATGTCACATCAGTACAACAATTTCACTTCTTTAACCCCTCCAGCTGCTGGGAAGTAGCTACCCTGATTCACCCAATCAGTTTATTTTCTGTGGCAGAAGACTGGATTGAGAAGCAGATATATATATAATAAAATATAAGTAATTTCACTCTTGGAGATTGCATTTTTCCACCTTGGAGACTGTCTTGGAGGCTCTTATTGTAGTATGGCCCAATAGCGCTTCGTCCCAACCGCATCCTGGCAGTGCCATTGCCAAGATGGGATCAGAACCTGGAAATTCTTCACTGCACCCGGTCAGTTGCTGGCAGATAGGTAGCATTAAGGACATTCTTTTTCCTTCCGCAGCACAGCCCGCCTCTGTACTGCACTGTACTGCAAAAGGAAGTGCTTGATAGTGCTTCTGCCCTTACTGCATGGCTGCAGCCAACGGGATTGTTGTGGGAAAGGGGGCCACTACTGGATTTTTTTCTGGGAATGGTATACAGCATAATACCAGTGGATGGGGACGCAACAGCAGTGGGACTGCAATGACATTGTGTGATGGCACACATCCTGGGCTGTCAGCAATGTGTTACCATGCCAGGATGGTGACATTGTGTGGTAAGGGCTAGAGACTGTCTTGAACTTTCCTTTTCCCCTCAAAAATGGCTGAAGACTAAATAAAATGTCTCATCAATGCAATAATTTCAGTTCTATCACTCTTCCAGCTGCTGGGAACTGTCCATCCTGATTTATCCAATCAGTTTATTTCTGGGGCAGACAGGCTGGATGGAGAAGCAGATAAATGTTCTAAAGTGTAGGTAATGTCAGTCTTGGAGATTGTCTGCAAGAGATTGTCTTGAGTACACTATGGTGCAATGCTTGTAATATTTATAAATTATCAGTAGGTGGCACCATTCTATGGTTTTCATTGTTATCGAACTGCTTGGAAGAGGAATTCTCTTTCAAAAACTACCTCTTTTTGACTCCCTGTGGTAGACTGAGATTAAATTATTGATCTATGACAGCAGTTTTGTGCGTGCATGTGCCTCCAAGTCACCTGTTGACTTGTGGCAACCTCATAAACTTCACAGGGATTTCTTAAACAAGAAACACTCAAATGGTTTTGCCAATTCCTTCATCTGAAATATAGCCTACAGCGTCTGACTTACCTCTTTATTTTTTAAAAAAAAATCACTTGAGAAAATAAAAATAGTACAGTTTTGTGAGACGAGATTCAGTAAAGAAAGAACAGTAAAGAAATCTCCTCAGGAATGTGGTAGCAACAATCAAAATGAGAGATAGGACACTGGCATAGAAAATATATTCGCAAGAGTATTTCATCGTTGCTAATTCCACTTTCCTAAATTTCTAACTCCTAAATTTTGAACATAGGCTAGCAGCATGAAGACAGGCACATTTTTCTAGTTCTGAGACAGTTTATGGTTTTCTATGAATCTGGAAAAGCCTTTAACTGCTGTTGGTTTCATATAGAAGAAAATGCAGCAAAGGTTGGTTGTTGTTTTTTTCCTTCCATCAACATATCTGATCCATTTTGGTGTTCAAGGGCCATGCAATGCCATAAATGGAAGTCACAAATGCTGGCCTTAAGTAAACTGATGCTGCAGTTGCAGCTGGGTCACAGCTGCTGGCTTTTGCCAGTGGTGCAGCTTCAAGTCACAGCAGACTACATCCAGCCTATCTTGCTTTCTTTCAGCTGACATTCGACACAGAGACAGCTAACAGTCTACTTCACACATAGGCTACCATCCTGTTAGTGATTTATGCAGGCATAAGTTATGCTACACATGTGGAGTGATTTTTTGGGTGGAGGGACAAGGCAAAACAGTCTTATCCAACTGCCAGTGGAGTAGGCAGAGTTGCACATGCAGAGCTACTGCTCACATGGTAGCACATAAAAGTAGGCAGAGTAGCATGTGAGTATGCACTGTTTCTATGTACTGGTTTGTCAGCCATGCTCATTGACCATAGATCCACACCTATTGTACTACCTTGGTATTTGTTATGGGGGCTGCATAATGTAACTCTGCCTGTGAATATTTACACTGTGCCAAAGTAATGTAGAAACTTGGCTGTACATTATTGCACGAGCATAGTTGGCTCTGAGTGGCCAAGAATGATTAAGGATGTCATATGTGCGTGACTATGAGTCCTGCCCTCATCCTGTTGTTCCTCAACCTTCTCCACACTTGAATTTCGGCCCCATATAGGGACTGAGGGGAACTTACTAAATACAGAGCAGATACATTGATATACTCCATCAAAGCTCAGGGTCACATAATGTGTTTGAAGTTATAGAGAACATATTTTGCATTCTTGGTTAAAATCCCTGGCATTTTCAGTGAGAAAGATATCAAGGACTCAGGAAAGGACCCTGACTGATACCTTGGAATCCTGCCATAGCTGAGGGAGACACATTACTCAGCTAGATGGACCAATGGTGTGGTCTGAGCTTCGAAAATGTGGTGTTTGGGACTAAAACTCCCAGACTTCCCCAGAATTCTGGGGCTTCCAGTCCAGAAAAGTCACTTTATTAAGCTTTGGACATGACTCAGGGCCTTTCCAGACTACACTGTTATAATCGTCGTCGTCGTCGTTCTTCTTCTTCTTCTTCTTCTTCTTCTTCTTCTTCTTCTTCTTCTTCCAGCTTCCTGTGGAATTCTGGGGTTTGTAGTTTACTAAGGCCAAAGAGCTCTCTGGCTGAGAATTCTAAATGCCCCTCCCTAAACTGCCAGCCCCAGGATTCTACAGGATGTTGAAAGTGGAGTAACAGCACCACAACAATATAGTGAGGAAAGGCCTCTTACCCTGATCTCTGGGGGTTCCAGGAGGGACACCTAAGTGCACTCCAACTATTACTAAATTGGGGGAATTAGCAAGGAGCACAAGCTAGTAATACGAGAGGCAGGGTAACGTAGCGAGATCTTTAACCCTATGTTTACGGGGTCGGGCCGCGACAAGAACTAGGCAAGTTGTTCAATTAAAATATTTTATTATAATATCCACAATTCGGCACACACAGACACACGCACTCACACACTCATACAAGAACTATAGAAGTAGAAAGTGAGGAAACTTGATAGGGGTTTTCAGAGGGTTTCTGGGGTGATACTCCACCTGATCCTGCAGTCTGGCAAAAGAGAAGATAGAGATTGAGGCTTGGGTTCGTGGCTTCCCAGCACATGGAGGCTGAGGGGAGGCTCGCTAAACAGAGCGGCAGCAGTTCGGGATGCAAGGCACAACTGTACTGACAAGGAGCTCAAACTTGGGGTTTTTATAGGGAAGATTGTACCTGGAGGCTAGCCCTCTCCCGAGGAGAACAATAAGGATTTTAGTGGAGACAAAGCCTCCGAAAGGTCAAAATCAGAATTGATGAGATTTGGCCAGCACTGCCAATTGTTAGAACAGTATGTAGATGAGGAGCGCTTAGCGTTTGTATAAAGTAAGCAGTTCGGGGCTGAGAGCTCTTGCATTTGCTTAATGATCGGCCGTGTCTGGAGGGCACTACCGGCTGTGAGACAGATAGTTATTCACTGGCCTAGACCTAGTATAATTAAGACCATGCGGCCGTGCTTGCCTACACTGGCTTTTCGTGACCCGATCAGACATGTGGAGTTCATTTTATGGAGTGTCACATGGAAATACTAAACATAAGCAATATGAAATTGTAGACCTCAGGCTTGGGCCAGATAACCGCAGTAACAGGCCCTTAGTTCCATATGTCCCCATGTAGCTGTCAACATCTGCTTCTTTTGTTTATAAGAGAGCCTACAGGCTTGGTCTTTTGCTTTCAGCCCCTATGAAGCTGTTTGTAAACCCCTAAGACTTATGATTAGATAGTGGCAGCAGTGACACAATTGGGTTTTAGGGAGTATGGAAGATGTCCTCTGCCCTTGTTCCCACTACTACACCTCCTTCTCTCAATTTTAGCCCCTACATGCCAGGCAGTGGGAAAGTGGAACTCTCTGAAGCTTTTTTCCCCAGCATGCCCATCATAAAGAGAGGCAAAGGAAAGGGGGGACTGAAGATGTTACAGGAAGTGCTGATTACAGGGCACTGTTATATGGAGGGACAGGATGAGGAGGCCTGCATCTTGTGGCCCAACCCTAGCAGCACCTACTGGAAGCCTTTATGATTTGGAGGCCAGTCTCACCATCCCCCTTCACATAGTCAGTTTTGAATTGATCGGCTCCAAACAGAAGTCAGTGAGACTGGAATTTATTCCATTCTATTTTGAAAGCTGGAGTTGTACTTTATTCATTGACCACATCAGTCAAGTCTGAGGACATGATGCCTTGGTGTGAAATTGACCAGAAGAAGCACTGAGGGTGGAAATTGTTCTTGCAGGCTCTACAGATGTAGCTGTTCTTGTAACCTTTATATGTAGCATAAACATACACAATAATGCCTAAGAACAATCTGGGCAATGGTTTCCTAGCACTGAAAGATGAAAGAGACTTTACTGCAGATTGACAGGGAGCTGAAAAACATAGGAGGCGTCTGTATACTGAGGAAGCACATTGGTTCCCCTAGGTCAGTACTGTAGACACGAACTATCAGCTACACAAGGAGATTTCCTGCCTCTATTGGGGTGGAGACTGAAGCTCAAACCTACTGTATGCAAAGTGCTTGCTCTATTGCTATGCTATGGCCCTTCTCTAAAGACCCACAGTTCTCTGTTTGTATTTGTGTGTTTGTTTTTACATACATGTACACTTCAGAACCCTCCTCTACCTAGTACTCTTCAGCACTGGTATATCTAGAGTAAACAGTGCCCTGGGCAAATGTGAAAGTTGCACACCTATCTTCTGACCCCTGTGCCTACCTCCCACCCCCTACATGCACACTTTTTTGGCAGTGACTCCCATTGGCACTCTACTTGCCCCCCTCTAGATATTCCTTTGCTCTCCAGATGTGCCAGATGAAAGATCACACCATGGCCAATGGTCACGATGATTGGGAATGATAGGGCTGCCACATGTCCTTCAACATTTCACAGATAAAAATTGGGACATGTGTGGCCTAGCAACAATAGTGTGAGGTTAAGATGGCAAACTTTATTAATGAGAAAGAACATATAGACTATGAGAGGCTGCAACCATTTGCTTTGCTGAGCCTACTGGGAAAAGCAAGAGCCTTCTCTCTCCTTGTTCCTCCCCCCTGTTGAGTTTATTGAGTGCAAATTACTTTTGTACTTTGAACTCAGTTTGAGCAATTGAAATGAGCTGGGGACAAAGGGGGAAAGTGGAGGAGGAGAGAGAAACTGGGATATTTTAAAAGCAGCATGAAAAGTGGAGTAGAAGATTAGTTGGGACTGCCCCTGCCGGATCAGGACAGTTGGAGGGTATGTTGCTGTTCACCACATGGTAGTCACCAGGTTAAGAAAGACTTCATCAAATTATCTGAAACACTGGTCAAAGCTCTAAAGCAGGGTTGCACAACTTGTGGCCCACCAAATGTTAATAGACTGCAATGCCCATGAACCTAGGGCTGCATAGCCAATGAAGAGGAATGATGAGAACTGCGATCTAACAAGATCCAAAGGGTCACACATTCTCCATCCTGAATCTAAAGCCTCTCTGAGCTTCTGTTCTCATAATATATGTGCTATGTGGAAACATTTAAGTGAAACAAAAATACAGTGTGGGAAACATAGAGGGTAAGGAAGCTCACAATATATTGGAATAGTGAGGAAATAAAGAGAAGAAGCAGAAGCAGCAGAGAAGAGAAGAGAGCAGAGCAGTGGAGAAGAGAGGAGAGGATAACAGTGAGGCAGAGTGATTTGCTTGCCTTTTGTCTGCTTTTGTTGTTGCAATGTAGATGGTTTTTCCCCCAGCTTTCTAGCATCATGTACCAAGAATGACACAAGCCTACCAGGCCTTGTCATACAGCCTCCTTCGCCTTCTTAACACATGTCCTGAATGGGTCTGTTACCACCCACCTACTGCCAGTTTGCGTTCACCAGCTTTGCCTGATCCTGCCACTAGAGTAATTAAACAAAAATGCTCGACTAGGGAAAAGACAGAGGCCATCCATCAGCAATGAAGGCTGCCTTGCTGCCACTTGAGGCCTGAGCCTGGGTTGAAACCACTCCAGACAACTAGTTCTACCCAAAAGCATCTAGTGTAGGACTTTACCACCTTCCTAAGTAAGGTGCTAAGAAGAGGACATTTATGTTTGGGAAGAAGGATATTTATGTTTGGGTTCTAGCTGCTACCATCTTTTGGATACAAAAAGGATTTCTTAAGGCAGGCGTGGCATGGAGAGAGGAAAATTTTTGCCTGTGTCTTCCCTTGATGGGCTGCTCTGCTGAGAACTGTGAGTGGAAATCACTTGCAATAGTGACTACTGGTTTTCAGTAAGGTTTTGTTTTGTTTTTGTATTCTGGGGTGAGGGTGAAAAAGGGTAAACTGCTGCTCCAGGAGTGGTGGTTTGCCATTTTTCTGACATTTGAAAGTGGTGGTGATTTGAAAGTGGAAAAAATATCACAGACAAATTTGGGGATATGGGATTTTGGGAGGAGGGGGACGTGTGTCTTGGGGAAGTACCAAGAACTGCAAAAAAACAAAAAACAAAACAACACCCCCCCCAAAGATTCATTTGGCCCATCAGCTACTGTTTTTCCACCCATACAACTGCCCCATTCAAGGAGACTGCCAATCACCACCACCATTTTCCTCTCCTATCCAAGACTTTTATGGAAGATATGTCCCCTAATGCTGTCATTTTTGGATGTTTCTGGAGATTTTCCTTAGAATTCCTAAACAGTTTCTGGCTTATCATGGCTGACATTTGGTTGGTGACATATGTAGGCATAACTGTGTTAGACTTGTGAACGGACTTTTTTAGATCTTGCAGCAAGAGAGGTCTAGTGCCTGCTTCTGCAAGATCCTTACTGCAAGATCCTGCTGATTGGCATCATGCGTGTTCTGGGATCCTGGCTTCTCTTGAGTACTGAGGCAGGAAGCAGCAGACTTATGCTAGGAGCAGAGGCTGTTCCTTCTTTTTCCATGTTGAAGGAGCAGCTGGAATGAACCTGAACATATTTCCCATAGCCAATCAGAAGCCAAGGAGATGGAGCTGCATCTGGAAGCTCCTGGTTGATTGGCTGTGCATTGAGTGAAACAGCCAGGCAGAAGGAACCACCTTCAACACCTCCCATATGCATGTTAGTGGTAAATTCACCAGGACAGGATTATCTTGGGCCCTGAAATTTCAGGGCCAAAACCTGAGAGCTAGAAATGACTCCTCGTGATGTCACAGGGCAGATCCTGGTGATGTCATTATGCATGACATGTTAAGCATTAAGCACAATTGCACAGAGTACCATTCAAATTAAAAATGATGAAAATCCATGTATAAAGATATAGTTTTAAGGCAGTGCTCTCATCTTCAGATTCCTCCTCCAGGCCCTGAGTCTGATGGCCAGGCACTGAAATCTAGGAACCCTTGCTGGTGGAGACTTAGCACTCTGCCATTGTGCTGTGGTGTTGTGGCCCATATACTAATTTCTGCAACCCACTTTCCAGTAAAGAATCTAAATAAAGAAATGAAATGCATCCATGAAATAATGGATGTGGCTACAAGTGCTCCTTCTCTTTGTAAGTGGGTTCGTGCAAGACATCAAGACCCCAGCATTACCAATTAAAAAACATTGTGTAGCTATTTTGTCTTTCTTTCTTTAATGGATTTTCTGAGAAAAGAGAAAAGTTGAACAAAGCATTGGGAAATGTTGGGAGGGGTCTACAAATGGAAGACATTATCTAGACCCTCATAAAATTTCATGACTGATTCAGGAAGATTTTGCAACAAGAAGCCTTGTCAGAGAGCACCTGAAGTACGTATGCAGCATCAGCTCACACAAAGAGATGGATTTTCAGTTATTTTCATGCATGAATTTGGAAGTATAAATCCAAGACATAAGACCCAAGAAGAGCTAGATCTATACCAGGTCTGGGTAACTGTGACTTCCTAGACTCTGTTGTGGGACAGCTGTTCCCATGATCCTTGACTAGGAATGATGAGAGTTACAGCCCAACAATATCTGGAGGGTGACAGTTAGAACCCTCTAATTTAACAGTGGGAGGGGATTTTCATTGGCCTAAATATCCCAAAGGCACCAGATCTCATCTGATCTTGGAAATTAAGTAGGGTCAGCCCTGGCTGGTACTTGGATGGGAGACTGCCAATGAATACCAGTTGCTGTAGTGTGTATTTCAGAGGAACGAACTGACAAAATAACCTTTGAGTATTCATTGCCTAAGAAAAAACTTAGAAATTCATGGGGTCACCATAAGTTGGAAGGCAGCTTGAAGACACATACACACACATGTGAGCGAGATTGCGCATCTAGTCTTCTGTGCCTTCACTGATGGTGATTAGTGAGTTTTTATGGTGTTGCCTGAAGGAACATGCAAGTTTCTTCACTTCTCACTGCCCGTGAGACTGAACTGCTTGCAGAATCAGTAGAAGGAAATGATATCATAATTGTTTAATTCTATAATTAAGTCCTCACTAGGAGGGAAGCACTTCTGTTTATAGCAGTGGGATGATTGCAGTAATGATCAGCATCAGTTTGCCTGACCATTTGGCAGGAATTAGAACAAAGAAAAAGACAGGCCTGCAGGAACAAATGTGGAGCAGGTTCAAGAGGGAAGGAGCAAGGGCAGCTTTGCTCACTGCAGCTGCTGCTTTTCACTGATAATTCAATGAAGTGAAATTAAAGGCTGGTTTGATGTTGAACATAGGTGAAATTTACATTTTTTTTCTGTTACAAACAATAAACAAATTCTTAGCCCCCTTATCTACTGGATCAAAATCTTAGGCCCTTTCCGCACCGGCCTATTAAAACAGTGCAGAGCAACCTCCAACGAAGGTCTTCTGCACCATGGAGTGGACTGGGGCGGGCTACTTTTCATAGTTCCACATCTCAGTCCACTCTGGAGTGACCGGAACTGGTTGCGCAGCGTGCTTTTTAAAAACCTCTTTTAAGAGGTTTTTAAAAAGTACGAGTACGCGACCCTGTGTTGCTTCATCGCCACGCGTGCAGATTTGCAGGCACGCACTAGTGCCTGCCTGCAGATCTGCCAGGGGCGGGCTTTTAGGCTGGCAAGCTTCTCCAGTTGGTGGAGAGCCTCCACCATCTGGAAGCTGCCATTTTGGACGCCGGAGCAGTGCGGAGCGACGAGCTCGCACTGCTTCTCGTCCTGACAGACTCGCCTGGACGCTGAAGAAGTCCAGTGACTCCCGTTTTTGCGCGGTTCCTTTCCCACGTGCGGAAAGGGCCTTAGCTTGCCAGGCTATTTTACTTTCATACCCTCCGGCCAGGCTTGGCCCTGCCCTTGGGAAGAGAGAGGCCGTTAGGTGCCAGATCTCAGGCATCAAGAACCCAACGCCTGTCATAACTCACATTGTGGAATCCAAAGAATCTGACACAGAGGAGTTGGATTGCAAGGTGGGGGGGGTTGGCTCCAGATGATCGTGCCCTCCCTGAGTCTGAGAAACTGGTAGCCAATGCAGCTGAGGAGCTCCCTACTCAGCAGGACTTGATGGGCATCAAAGAGATACACCTATCCTTTGAAGTCCAAGGTAGAGAGAAAGAGAAGCGTTACAGAAGTCAGTGTCTCTCAAATAGCAAAAGCACCTTGCATCTCAGAGCCAACCACCTATAATTCCCCCAGCGGCTGCTAGCAGTCCTCATTGCTCACAACCAATCTCCTCAGCTAGAAGTGCTTTCTTGAAATTCTTGACTTTGGTCTAGCTACTTTTAACATTTTGTCTTAATCTTTTGGCTTTGGTTGTTTGAACTTTTTGGCTTTTTGTGTTAGATTCTGGACCAGCAGAGACCTTGCCACTGTGCCTCCCTTCACCTTCCATAAGCTTCCTGGATTTCCTATGGACTTGCTTGACTCATAGTTGCTTCTCCTATGATAACCTTTCTCTCTGAGCAATTGCTTCCTGTAGGCATAGGACCACTCCAATGGTGGTCGTCAAATCTGGCCTTACTTTAGACAGACTGAGGTAGTTGCTTAAGGCAGCAGATTTGTTGTTGTTGTTGTTAATTGCCATCAAGTTGACATTAACATCATAACCCTATAAATGAGAGACTTCCAAGTCCCTTGTTATCAACAGCTCTGCTCAGATGTTGCAAACTTGGGGCCATAGTTTCATTGAGTCTAGTTACCTGTAGTGTGGTCTTTTTCTTTTCCTACTTCCTTCCACCTTAGCAAGCATTATTGTCTTTTCTAATGAGTTATGTCTTTTCATAATATGTCTAAAGTATGATAACCTCAGTTTCATAATTTTGAATTTTACATGCAGTTCAAGGTTGACTTGTTCTTGAACCTATTTATTTGTCTTTTTAGCAGTCCTTATTATCTGTAGACCTCTCCTATAGTGCCACATTTCAAATGAGTTGGTTCTCTTCTCTTTTTCACAACCATACGTAGAAATCAGAAATATGATGGCATGGACAATCCTGACCTTGGGGTTCAATGACACATATTTGCACTTGAGGATTTTGCCTAGGTCTTTCATAGCTGTCAAGTCCTAGACCTAGTCCAGTTCCTTTCAAGTCCTAGTCTTCTTCTGATTTCTTGACTATAATCTCCATTGTCATTTATGATTGAGCCAAGGTATAGAAAATCTTTCACTTTAAAGTTATGTAAATCATCTGTGATTATTATTCTTGTTTTCTTAAGTACATTTGGGAGGTTGTAAAAGGCCAGAAAATTGTTAGTTATTTGCTTCCTTGCTCTGCTTTTACTGCCAAAGTTACTTGACTACCTTTGGCTACTAGGCACCTTGACTTTGGTGGGAGGGTGTTAGGAGGGGAGGCTGTCATTTTTCTGCCCCTCTCTGTCCTCATCTTGAGAATTACTCCTTCTAAGGCATTAAGACCCTTTGCTTTGGTAAACATGATAATGTAGGCATAAGTAGATGTTTACTCCGTGGAAGGCTGGACTGTGTTATTTTTACACAGTGCAATTTTACTTTCCAGTAGCTGGAAACCACAATTGTAGGAGCATTAACAATGATTTGGTTCATGCTGGGAATTTTCTGCAATTCTTGTAACATATAAATCGACATTTTTAATTGCAGGCTATCAGCTGGTGCTTTGAGAAAAAGGTGACAGCAGTTATTTAAACTTCCCAGCACACACCTGGTGTGTTGTACTTAAACAGACGCTTTGGTGCTTTTTAGCTGAAGCCTGGGGGCAAATGTTTCATCTTTGCATTTCTTTTTAAGGTGCACTGATTGCATTTAAACTTTGGTGCAAGGAAATGAAGACTGGTTTGGGGCTTGTTTTTAACTGTTTGGTTTCTGAAATAGGATCCTAGGGCTGATTCCAGACTTAATCATATTTAGACCCACCGAAATCGATAGGATGCAAGTTTCTTAGAAGTGCCTTAAGTCTCATCAGGGTCTATGGCAGGGGTGTACAACTGCAGCAGGTCAAGAGATTAATTTTCTGCCCTGAGGATCTCTGGGACCCAAGTGCACTCAAAAATGCCCAAAAGTGGTCCCAAATCCCCTTCTGGTGTTGAAAAATTGTTTGTTTGTTGATTTGGTTTTGAGAGCTGTTAGATGATACAAAAATTATGAAAAGAGTACCGTTGGACCTATGCAGACTGAATTTAATCCCCCATGGATATACTTTGGATGTACTTTGGATTAGGTCAGCTGTAGAAATCACAGATTATGGCTTTGAGATAAATCTCTTCACTTCTTGGAAACTGTTTTTGGGAAGATTCTTAGTAGGAAGTCTGTGAGCTTTCCCAGATTGGTCACATATTTGGGGGATTTAGCTCCCTGGGATTTGCTTTGTATCATTGCCTCTGCATCCACTCATGACATTCTTTTGTGGAGCTGTTTGTAGCAGTTGCTTGAATTTGCACCAAGACTCTTCCAAAGGTTTTCTTTTTTACAAGTGGGAACATGGGTTGCCGAGATGGTCCTGAAAACTTCTCCTCTCTGAACTTTTTTTTAAAAAGAGGTATAGAGTTATAGTGCAGAAGAGCCATTTCATATATAACTCTAAAAATTAAAAAAGAAAGGAGAGAAGAAGGGAACATATTGTTCCTATTTGTCTTGGAATTAAAAATAGACCCACTTGAGAGTGGGAATAAAAAGTTGCTGGGAATGGTCAGAAAATTTTGTTTAAAAACCCCAAGAACTAAAGTAACAAAAATCACAACCTCCCAGCATTTACTCCTTCAAGACAAGTCCTCTGACTAGATACAACACAAAATGGTTCACACAAGGTTTCACTTAGTTAAAGTGTGTTTCTTATTTGAATTACTCCTATTGCAAATAATAATACACTCTACAAGAACCAATTAAAAATGAAGATTTTTTTTCAAAAAAAATTCTACATGATCACGTCTTACCCCATAATCATTCTCATACTTTTATATTCTCATTACTCCTGTTGAAGGCTTGCTGCTGAACATCATTTTACTAAGCGATACCTAATTTTTGAGAAAACATTCTACCTGCTTTTCTCTAGATAATACATTCTGAGAAAGTTATTACCTGTTTAAAAATAATTGCTAGGGTGACAGCATTGTAAAACTAATTGCAGCTGAATTTGCTTTTATACTACTGCAAGTGTTGACTGATGTATGATTAAAGCAAGAGTGAAAACACACAAAAACATTCCATGTTATTTACAACCTGCGTAGCATGCTCAGAGGCTGAAATCAATCCCTTTGCATAATGGGAAGAAACATCTGAGATCTTTCTTTGGATGCAAGATGCCTGAGGATTGATCTTTAATGCTGTGTTCTTCTGCAGAGGTGCCAGGGACAAGTTCTGTCCCTCGTGATCTAATGCTATAAATCTTCAATCGACTATAATTATGATAAACATGTTTATGCTCCAGGAGAAAAAATAATAATAATTTTGAGGACTAATTGTTCTATAAGGGTCTTAATAGCAGTCACTGTGATCCTGCGTGAGCTTACACTTATCAAATCTCTGCAGAAAGCTATTGAATTTCCAAGTGTATAATTTTAGGCCTCAAGGCCAAGGCCAGCCCAACCATTAGGCAGAAGGTGGTGATCACTCTGAGTGGCAGATGCTGGAGACAACAACGTCATCTCCTTAGCTATTTCTCCTGAAGTCCACAGAGGTTCATTTTTGTTGAAAGATGGGGCTCTGTATGTATCTGGTCTGAGTCTCCTGCCTCAGATTTTGGAAGGGGATAATGTACCATTGCCAAAACTTGGAAAAGTTAACTTCTTTGACTTCTAAATCCCCTGGTGGGTGATTCCAGGAGTTGTAGTCCAAGAAGTAACTTTCCTAAGCTCTGGGGAGAATGCAAGATCCACCACTGCCAGCTAAGCATCTTATAAATTCCAGCAGCACATCTCAACTGTGGATGTGACCAGCACTTACATCACACCCCCTGCCACTTCAGTCCTCACTGATGATGTAAATTTACACCAGACCTGGTATAAAGATACTCTCTTTTGTTGATTCTAGGGAGGGGATTGCAAAGAAATAGCTACTCCCTTGTGTAAATGGCTCTTCTGTCCACATTGTTGTAACACTACATAGGATACAGAGCTCAGAGGAAAATAACTAGCTAGCTCCAAGCTCCATATCCTATGTACTGTTATAACAACATGGACAGAATGGACAATTATGCAGGGAGGGGGGGCTATTTATAGTTGCAGATAACTAGTTTCATGTAATTAATTTTTTCTCCTTGTAATTAAATTTATTTAATTTATGTCCTGTCTTTCTCCAGGCATGGACTAGGATATATAATCAATCTATATAATTACAAATTGACTGTAATATACACAGGGATAACTTCACCTCTTTTGCAGTGTAACAGTAATGGGTTTAGTTACTTCTATAATTATAGTGATGTGGTCTCCTAAAATGATGGAGAAGAAACACATTGGTTCATACACTGGCTTATGCTGATGTTTTGTGTCCTATTGTGAGTGTTCAGGCAACAACAAGGTAGACAGGAGGAAAATATATTTTATACCCCAGGCCAGTGATTTGTAGTATTCTGATATATTGTTGTAAGTTACTAACATGCAATCATTGTAGTTACATTCAAGAAAAGGGAAAGTAAAGATTTACTTTGAAAGAGTAACTATAATTGCAGCTACCCACTTAGAGGGAGTGCTTGGAATGATAAATATATCTAATTGTTTTTAAAAAGTAACTTTCAGGGCTCTGCTATAAAGCTAGCACAGGGAGGCTGCAAGCTGCAATGACAGGGCACTCAAAATGGGACCATGTCTCTCTGACAAGATGTTTATGCACATTGAAGAGTTCACGAACAGAGACTTTTTCAAGAGGAAACTCTGTAAAGAAGCCTTGCACAAAACAGCCCGGCAAGTCAAGGAGACATTGCTAATAAATGCTTCTGTATCTAGGACCCCTGTAGGTACCTTATCTTGGTCCTGCAAAGAGAAATCCACTTGTCAGACTCTAACAACCAACAGTGCCAGAACAGATCACTAGCGGGTGAGTACAAGAAAGGGGTGCTTGTTGCAAAGCTGCTGTGATTGCCTGCCACGTCTCTCTGCTCCCCTTAGCTATATGCAAACACTTCGCTTTCTCTAAACTATGATGATTGATTCCCACCAATGACATTTCCTTAATCCCCTGACAAGAGTGGGGAACAGAGCCCCCACCTACAGGGAAGACCCTCAGCCCCGTAAACATGTAAGAAAATCAGCACTTCCCTCTGCCATTAATACTGCTGGGTCAAAGGCAACTGACCATTATGTCACAGCCTGGACCCATGGAGCAGAAGGCATTTGTACCCACCAAGTCCAACCACCACCTCTCCCCGCCCCGACAGGGAAAGGTGAATGCTCAGCCATTGCGATCTCCTCATCTCACCTCCCATAGCCAATGGAGGTGTGAACACTCTGGTGGCACTGCCCACCCTCCATCCCTTCCAAACTCCTACTGGGCCTGTATTTCCTTTGCTCCTCCACAGGAGAATTGTCTGTCCCACAGTCCACTCCATGCAAGCTAGGAGGCAGCTAATTGGCAACAGCAGTGACCAAACCCCAGATGATGCCAGCTGTTCTTCTGCAAACATTGATCATCTCCTGCTCCAGGCACGTTCATGTATCCTTACAAGTTCCCCATGCAACAGGGAATGTGTTCCTGCCATGGAGCTGATGCCATAAGAGAAATGGACATCTGCTGTCTGGAGAGTAACTGCCCAGTGTGCCCAAGCCCTGCTGAAGCTGCCAATCTTGACTTACAAGTCTTTCCCTTTGAAATTCACTCAGTTGTGGGTGCTGATCAATAAAGCTTTGGCTGTTCTTGCCTGTGTTGCTTATTTCATGCTGGGGACCAAAAGACATTGATTTTTCCCCCTCCTTCTCCAGTGTAGACTCATTCACACCCCAGAGGACTGTGGGTATTCCCAGCAGGCATCACACCTGGAGAACTATAAGGGTACTCTGCTGTGTGTTTTCCCCTTCCTTCACTTTGTGCTCATAAATAAAGTTCACAAGAAAGATGAAAGGATTGAGATCCCTGCCCGGCACTCTAAAGATGCTCAGAGACTGATAGGAGTGGGGCTGGTGCTGAATCTCCAGTGGGGCTGATGAGCTGGGAGCATAGCATTATCAGAAGTGTTGGTTTCCATATTAGTGAGGCAGTGACTCCGTTCTGGGTTTTAGCCTGAACTTGAAAGGAGTTACCCAAGGTGCTGAACCTATTTGGGAGGAGAAAGTTCAGTACTTTGTATAGTGTCTCTTAAGCAGGGGTGGGCAACATGCAGCCCAGGGCACACAGGCATGCCCATAGGCTTCATGGGCTTCAGGGCTCCTCAGCAGTCAAAAAAAATTGTATTTCCCCCCACCCAAAATTCCAAAATACACTAAATTGTTATCTAGGTGGCATGGAGGAGTTTTTGACCATATATTGAGGCCCACTGCCCCTATAGGGTAAAAAAAACTGTAATCTTTGGGAAAAAATTGCCCCCAAATACTCTCTGCTGCCCCAGGAAAGTCCAAAAACTTGATGGGAATGCCTCCATGTCCCCTAGATGGGTTTGGGGAATATTTTTGTGGGACCAGACACAGTGGAGGTATGTGTGGCCCTCTGGAATCTCCTGGAGGGCTAATGCAGCACTCCCTAATTGCTTACCCGTATTCTAAAGTCTGGACTAAACTTTAGAAACCACCAGCCACCTTTGGGTATTGACCACCATATTATTTTCATGGTGTATACTGAGAGAATATCCCAATCTTATAACTTCATTGGCTGCCTCCTTGTGAGAATAGCATGTAAATAGCATTGCTGGCGCAATGGGTTTCCAAAGATGATTTGCAAGGTGGGTTTCCAGGGATGCTGGAGTGGGCCATTTTTATGGGAACTTGATGAATAATCATGCAGGAGATAAGTACTGGTGGCAATGTCCCACTGGTACTGTTCCTAAATGGTGTGCTTGATTGCTAGTTCTCTCTCTTCCCTCTTTCTACTCTGTATGAGCACAAACCTCAAAGTGCCTAAAAAGAAACAGAAAGCAGGCATTACTTCATTATGATTCAGTGAGGCAGTTTTTAATCCCATCAGGACTTGCAAGGATAGACTGAAGTTGGTGCTCTCTTCTGAGTACATTTTTGTTCTGGGTTTTGCCTATTCTGCTCCTGTTTGTAGTAAGGTGTTTATTCCATTAAAGTAAAGGTGGATGGTTTTGCTTGACTTCCGTTATTTTTCACTAGAATCCTAAGGTCCACCAGCTGGAGTTGGTATATAAAAAAAAGGGGGGGGGCAGCTCAGGCCTAGAGGTACATGCTAAGAATTAAGGAAGAGAGAGCTTCTGTGGACATGTTCAGCCCAGAGGTTTGTGGCCATTCCCATTATCCACTGTGGTGTAGTGGTTGAAGTGTTGGATTAGAGGTCTGGGAGAGTACTAACCCTTGCTTAGCCATGGAAACCCACTTCATGACTTTGGGAAAGTCATACTCTCTCAGCCTAAAAGGAGGGATCAGCAAACCTTTTCTGAATAAATCTTGCCAAGAAAACCATATGATAGGGTTGCCATTGGTTAGAGTTGACTTGAAGGCACATAACAATCCACGGTCAAACTCACAAGTCTTTTCACACAGAACCAGACTCTTGTTTTCACCACATCACCTTGTGTTCTTCTTCTACACCTATACCTATATCTTTTAGCCAATTGGTAGCCAGAAGAAAGTTTTGACGACTTCCAAAACATGACCCCTGCATCTTGATATACTTTCTGTTCCTTCATGTTGTGTGCCTTCAAGTTGTTTCCAACTTATGGTGATCCTAAGGCAAACCTGTCACTGGGTTTTCTGGGGCTGATAGTGTGTGATGTATCCAAAGCCACCCAATGGGTTCTCATGGCTGAGCAGGAAATCAAACTCTGGTCTCCAGGCTTGTAGTCCAAAGCTCAGACCACCACACCATGCTGGCTCTCTCTGCCATCTCCTTCTCTAAAGTTTCAGTAATCTGAATCAATCAAACCAGTAATCAAATCTCAATTTCACACTATGATTGCAAACAAAAAAAGAAAAAGAAAAAGAACAGTAGAGAGTGAAAGAAAGGAGGTAACAGCCAACTTTAGGTTTTGGGCATTTCTGATCCTAGGTAGGATGCCTCTCTTGACAGTTTATGGATACTTGATCACAAGGGCAGGCTGGTAAATGGGACAGTAGGCTGTGGTGTGAATCTAACAGGCTTAAACACACAGACTTGCCCTTCCCCTCATTTCCCTCAGCAGCAGGACCACACAAAGCAGCTAGCAGGCATATTAGCTTTGGGGAACAAGAGAAGTTCTGTCCAGAAAGGCTTTAAGTCCAATACCCAATGCGCTCAGGTTCAGTGACCCTGACCACACTGACAGACTCACTGTGCAAAACACACAAGGAAAAGGCATACTTTTCTCTCTGTGCGGATGCAGGTTTAATAGCATTACTTAATAGTAAAGCTGGTGCTACACAGATGTATACGTCCCTGTCTATCTGTCTTCTAGTTACCATGGAGACAAGGAACCCCAGAACATTCCAAACCAGGAAGGTCTTCATTTTAAAGGTGTGTGTGTATGGGGGGGGGGCACAGTCTGAAAAATACAAAACAATATGAAGCCATGGTTCTTGTTCAATGGATTTAAAATATTCTGAAACAAAAAAGTCATATACTCTGCAGGGTGTAAAATGAAGATCAGTTCTTTGAAATAACTGCAATGGTGTTATTTACAATAAAGGACTGGGGTTGTCACTGGACAGTTTTATTTCCACCTCCTGGCTATATGGTTCAATATCATCAGCAGTCACAGAAGGCAGCAAACTGTGCCCTTTTAGAGTAGCCTGCAAATGAGGATCAGCTGTCCCCCCCCATCCTTTCCAAACAAATAAAATAAAAATTAAAATGTCAGTCCTCCAAGGAACAGCTACCAGTGCTGAGTCCTCCTTATAAAATACAACAATCCCCCTTACATCCCCCACAACTAGGGTTGCCGGAGTGCAAACTTGTCTTACATATATGTCATATGTTGCTTGTCATGCCACCAGGTAACAAGCAACACTTGCAGAAATTCCTTCATCGATGCAATCCTTAAAAGCACAGGGGTCCTCTTTGGTTTTCAGTCTGGTAATGCATGAATGATATGATATATGACATGAGGTCAGTGCTATTTAGTTCTTCAAAACTAATTATTTTATAAGCTCTTCTGAAAGAATAAACTAGACCACAGAACTTGGTTGCTAGTTTGTGGGCCATTAACTTGCTCTCATGTTTTCTGGGACATCTTCTGTTGAGTGTAGACTGAGAGAATCAGGAAAGAACTATCAGGAGACAGCAGTCTCTCAGTCCTTTCTGCATCTCATTCAAAGGAAGTTTCCCATGTGGTTGAATATGGTGGGGGAAACAAGACCCTAGTGGTGAACAACCTTTACAGCTCTTTGAGTGTGCACTACTTTGAGAGTGCTAGGGTTGCCAGAGTAAAACATAGAGGGGGTTTCTGTACTCGTGATAGTTGTGTAGAAGAGACCAGTTCAGCAGGTATTGTTTGTTACATGGTTGTGTGAGAAGCAGTGCTTGCTGAAATTCCCTTTCTCTACACAACTATTAAATATACAGGAGCCATCTGGCACCTACGAGGTGCGAGCCAATATTTACATGTGTGTATATCTATACACACAAATAGGTATGCACAAAAAAACTTAAATCCAATTATTAGTCCCCACTAGATCAGAGTCACTGGATAAATGTGATTCACCTATGTGTTGATTCAGCATTTAGCAATTGATGGAATGGGTCTACTCTGATTGGGACTAATCAACAAGATGTCAGCCACAAATGGAATGATAGATAGACAAATAGACCACACACACACACACACACACACACAGAATTGTTACCTGCCCAACACACACACAAGCACATACATCCCCATGCCCACATCTCAGTTCAAACCTCTCTTCTTGCACACTGAGACTTCAGGATCCAGAGGAGAAGAAAGAGGCAAAAGTTTATCCCTCAAAGCCTCTTCTATCTTCCTAGTGGCATGAACACTGAGATCTTGAAAACAGGTTTTCTGGGTGAGCACTTTCATGTCCCCACACCCTCAGTTCTGTCCTGGTGCTGCTAATCTAAACAAACAAACAAGATAGGCCTACAGGCATGAAAAGAAAGGGTTGGTGGTATAGCAGATAAGCTGTTTTACCTGAATTTGGTGCCAAAAATATATGTTTGTAAGCATCCTCATTGACTGCTTAAGTCTTGGAGTTTGGGTTGGAAGTGAGATTTTTAAAGTATTTCTGTCTCCTTGCTTTAACACACATTACCTGAGACCCTACATTCCTTGTTCCCCTCCTTTCTGTTGCTGGTGAAGACTTGAGGTGGGATCAGAGGAACATCTGGCTATGTCTCCACAGCCAGATGCAGAACAATGGCATCCACTGCTGAAATCTCTGGAGGGTCACTGTGGAATTTGGTGGAAGGTGTCCTCAGTCTGTGTCTGGCTATGGAGGACATAGACATATCTTTTTCTGACCTACCCATTCCCAACCCGCTCTCCATTTGCAGCAGGTTTTAGTCTGAATGGTACAGGAGAGGTGAGGGGCTATCTCTGTACAATGGTGAGTCCTGGGGGAACTTTGGATGGTGCAGGGTGTAAAAGAGAATACTAACCCCTGCAGCGACCAATAGATAGAAAGATAGACAGACAGACAAGTGTAAGGTTGACTCACACTTGTGTATGTAATGAAGAGAATACCTGCTAGTGAGTTATCATCAGAAAATATAGCATGGCCCAAATAGTGTCATTTGTCCTGTTCCTCTTTCTCTCCTTCCTTATTTATACCCTGCTTTTTCCGCAAGCCAGGAGTCAAGGCAGGAATATAGTGGGATATAACAGGAAATGAATCAGCACCTTGCCCTCCCTATTGCTTCCATGATTCTGTCATCAATCAATCCCCCTTCTTGAGTAGATTTCTGAAGTGCAACACTACTGGCGAGGAAGGGGCAGTGAAGGTCCCACATGAATCTACTCTGTGTTCAGTCTGAACTTTAAGGAAGCTATCCAAGGTGCTGAATCCACCTCTCTCCCCTCCCCCAAAAAACCCCCACCCTCCTGTACCATTAAAACCCAGAGTGGCTTCACTATCCCTCTGTATGGAAACTACCAGCTAACATGAGGGAGGAGGCTAATGGGGGCAGGAAGCCACACCTTCTGCCCCTTCTTCCATATTTGGGGACTTTATTTGTGGGTATCTAACTCTGAGAGATTTACTTTGGGGTTCCTTGGGATTCTCGTCATTCTATGTTATGGCAAATTTCCCAAAAACTAAGAGCAGTGAATCAAAGGCTGAAAGATAAGGGACTCTCAGAAGCTACCATTTTCTTCAGATTCTGGTCAAGCTGCAAGGTTCTAACACTCTGGCTGCATTTTAATATAAGTGATGTCTTAAAAAATAGTTGACATTGACAACAAATTTTATTGAGCTAAGAGATGGTAGCATATGTATGGATTGAGGGGAGATTTTTTGAACAAAATTTTAAAATGCTATAGTGCTGTTTTTCCCCACACGCTTTTAGTGGGAGGAGGTATTGTGGCTGACATAGTTGTAAAGTCTCCCCTTCTGGCTTTGTAACTCTTGAATAATTGTAAATAACAATACAAATGAAAATATGGGGCATTTCTTTCCCACAGGTAGCATGCCCTCCAACATTTCATGAACAAATAACAGGATACATCAGAATGTGATCAAGGGATCAAATGTTATCAGTGAGGAAGAGCAAACAAGCTAGGAAACACTGCAGCAAATTGCTTTTGCCTGAGCCTACTGGGAAGGATAAGATTCCACCCCTCCTCTCCTCTCTTCTCCCCTCCCCTCCTCCTGCTGATTGATTTGCAATTTGTACCCAGTTTCCAGTAAGCTGAAGATGAAAGAGGAACTGTCCATGCCAAATTAGGACAACTGGAGAATATGAAGTAGCCAGCCTGTGAGAACAACCAATAAGAACCCAATATTATGGTCTAGAAAAACTAGAGGAATATATTCTCTGTGGCTAACATAGGCCACTGGCACCAGCCTCTCCTCAGCAGATACAGTTTTTGTCTTCAAGAGCTATTTTGAGGGTGGAGTGTCTGGTTTTGGGATTCCCCAACAGAAATGGCAATATTTATAATACCATGTCTTGTTGAGAAGTTACAGATCCCAAATAGAAAAGGCTTCCCCTTCAGGCTTTGTGTGTGTGTATTGCAACTAATTCTCTCTCTCTCTCTCCTCTTTCTCGCTATGTCTTCCCTCACAGGTGTTGTGCACTTCCTTCTACTGAGTGGCTAGCAAAAATCTGTCTCCTAATTGCTTTCACTGCAATTCATCTGAAGCTGAGGCTTCCTCAAGTGGGCCACTGAACTCTGTGATCCGTCCTCTTGGTGATACCTTGGACTCTTTTGTTCCTGGTTCAACTGCCACACCAAATGATAGAGCGCTCAAGACGTTTGCCCTGACTAGGGCATTGTGGTAGTTTAGAGGGGCTTTTCCTGCCTCCCTGGGGAAGCAGAATGGCCTTCTCTTCCACCCTATGGATTCTGCTAGTCTACCCCATTGTATGCCAAGCCAGCAGTCAGAATCCCAGCTACAATGTGGCACCCAAGAAGGAGATCAGCTTGGAAGGGGACCTGGTTATTGGAGGCCTGTTTCCGGTTCATGAGAAAGGTGGTCCTGCAGAAGAGTGTGGCAAAATCAACGAACACCGTGGCATCCAACGCCTTGAGGCAATGTTGTTTGCCCTAGATGAGATCAACAAGAACAAGCATATTCTACCAGGAATCAAGCTAGGGGCACATATCTTAGATACCTGTTCCAAGGACACCTATGCCTTAGAACAGTCACTGGATTTCGTCCGTGCTTCCCTCACCAGAGTGGACGGCTCTGAGCACATCTGTCCCGATGGATCCTACGCCATCCATGATGAAGTACCTCAAGCTATCACGGGGGTTATTGGAGGCTCATACAGTGACGTTTCAATCCAGGTACATGAACAAGAAGGAAAAAGACCTGGGAGAATGCAGAGAGTGGTGCTTGGGAAACAGAATGTTTGCAGGTTTGAAGTAGGAAAATGGGAACAAAATAAAACCTTGAATGCAAAAGTTGGGATGGAGGGGGTTGCCCATTAGATAAAAGGCCTGGAAGAGGGATGGTTGTGGTGCCAATGGACATGGAAAACCAATATGGGAACACAAATTTGAAACCACACGAGACAACATTGCACAATGTGCTTCAATGAATTACTGCAGTAGTTGTGGCCTAAGAATAGAGGGGTCCATACTTTTCACATTTAATCTTGATCAGCTATGAGCTCACGTCCAGACATTATTTCTGTGCCAGACAGAGCCCCGATGTCAGTGCTAATGCCTAGCAAAGCCCACCAGGGCTGAGGACCAGCTTAGGCTTCCTACACCATGTGGCTGGGTCCTTGAATGCACCATTCAAAATAACCAGAGGACCTTTAAATGATGCTAACCAGGGCATTGTGGTATACTTTACATGACAGCTTTACAACTGTCCCCTTCTGCTCCTAGGCATGGATGTGTATGTGGGGGTGGGTGGGGGTGGGATGCCAGTGTAGAAGGAAGCTCACCAGAGAGCCCTTTCTCAATAGACCCCTTAACTGTGGACACAGCCCTGGATAGTGCCCCCCCATATATGATGGAGGATAAATATCTTGTCATAGGCCATTTCCGCACTACACTGTTCTAGTGCTATTATTCCACTTTCAACATCATGTGGAATTATGAGGTTTGTAGTTTACTAAGGCCAAAGAGCTCTCTGGCTGAGAATTCTAAATGCCCCTCCCTAAACTGCAAACCCCATGATTCCATAGGATATTGAAAGTGGAATAATAGCACTATAACAGCATAGTGCAGTTTACAGTGCTGCAGTAGAGAGACAAAAATATAGGACATGATTTGCATGTTGTTGTAATGAAAATTTATATCTCTGTTTGGTTTTAATTGAAAATGAGCAATCAAGAACTAAAAATCCATACTATCTTGGCAATCTTATAGTCACCCTATCAAAACTATACCAAATTTAGTACATCTCAGTAAGATAGCACGTCACTTACAATAATGCATTCAATTGTTAAAGATTAAGGAACCAGTACTATACACATATACTTGGGAGTAAATCCCATGGAGGCGGGCCTAAATACTCTAAAGGTACCAGATCCTACCTGATCATGGAGGCTAAGCAGAGTCAGTCCTGGTTAGTATTTCGATGGAAGATCAGCAATGAACAGCAGGTAAGATAGTCTGTATTTCAGAGGAAGGAACTGGGAAAGCCACCTCCGTGTATTTCTTGCTTAAGAAAACCCCATGAAATTCATGGGGATGTCATCAGTCAACAGGTAGCTTGAACACACATACACACAAGTCCCATGGAACTCTGTAGGACTTAACACCTTTGTGAACATGCATCACCATCATCATCATCATCATCCCCTGCCTTTTTCTCGGTTTGAGACTCAAGGCACCCTTCAACAGTTAAAACAAACATAGTTAAAAATCTAATACAACAAGAGCAACCATTCAGAAGGCCCTCTTTCAAGGTCTCACCAAATGTACCCCTGAGTATGGCAGAACAGAGACAGGGCCTCCACATAAGATCTCAAAACACAGGCAAGTTTTGATATTTGAGTCTGGTCCTTCACATAACCTGAATCATACAGGGCCTCAAAGTTCATCATCAGCAATTTGAATTATTTTTCTTTTATTATTATCTTGGAGAGATTAACACTGATTACAGATTAACACTGATATACGTATTAACACTACACACACACACACACACACGCACACACACATACACACATATACATCTATACACATACACACAAAAAATTATTGCAGGGATTAATACAAAACAATCAGTGCCCACTCACAACCAACAAATTAATTTTCCCAATAAATATAATGCTGCTTTTACCCTTTTCTCCTCCCCCGCCCCAGGAAACAAGGTCAATTTTTCTAAAACCCCTTCCCTTTGATGTGGAGAAACGTATTGATTGTGTCTTCTATAATTTTGTACCCCTTCCTTTCTTTAATTGTTTCTATTAATTTGTTCCACTTCCTTAACCAATCACCTTTATTTGACTGATCCATATACTTCTTTCTAATGTAAAATCAAACATTATATATTTCAAAATATAATGCCGCCATCTTTCCACCTTTCATTTTCCTTCATCTTTCCAACCATATAAAATAACCACCTGCGCTGTCCTCAAAATTTGTTTCAGCAAGTATTCCTCATTTCCATCCAGTCCCAAATCCTTTACATTTAGAGTCATGCATTTTTTTATTTAATTCCCGCTTTTCCCCTGTTATTCTATTTATCCCATTAATTATTTCCTGCCAAATCTCTGCACCTTACAATATTCCCACTGCATATGTATATATGTGCTTTTGCTTTCTCTTCCACATCCGTGCTAACAATTAGATGACATATTTTTTATTATATATGATAACTGCAGTAGTGTTCTATACTATCTTACATTTAATTTTAACTGTTGCTCCCTTATTTTAGTATTTTCAATCCTGATGACTTAATTTTGCCCCTCTTGAATTTGTTTACTACTTATTTTAATCAGCACTTTGAATTGTGCCCGGAAATGGACCAGCAGCCAATGGAGCTGCTGCAACAAGGGAATTGTGTGTTCTCTGTAGCCAGCCCCAGTTAGCAGTCTGACTGAGGCTCCTTGGACTAGCTGAAGTTTCTGAACGCTCTTCAGAGCAAGCCCCACATAGAATGCCGTACAATAATCCAAATGGGATGTAATTAAGGCACCATGGCCAAATTTGACATCTCAAGGAACTGATGCAGCTGTGTGCACAAGCCTGACCACCACTGAAAGTGAGCTTTCAAGGTCGAGGTTGAATCCAGGAGCACACCAAGTTGTGGATCTGTGTCTTCAGGAGGCGTGTAGCCTCATCTAGTACTGAGTGAATCCCTAGTCACTGATCTACCTTTTACTGATCA
The DNA here is from genome assembly GCA_948474755.1 of Ctenosaura bakeri. Classification (NCBI taxonomy): domain Eukaryota; kingdom Metazoa; phylum Chordata; class Lepidosauria; order Squamata; family Iguanidae; genus Ctenosaura; species Ctenosaura bakeri. The sequence continues at coordinate 264,250 of CAOLHI010001059.1, forward strand.
GAAGCAACCCTGTCATGTCTGGATTAAGTTTTAATTTGCTTGCCTTCATCCAGTCTATTACTGATGACAGATACTGGTTTAGGACCAAAACAACTTCCGAGGGTAGGAATGGAAAGGACTAAGAGTTGGGTGTGATCTGCATTCTGATGACATGACTCTAAAACTCCATACGACCTCTCCCCATGGTTTCATGTATATGATAAGCAGCATGGGGGACAGTATCAAGCCCTGAGGGACTCCAGAAGCCAACGGCCATGGGATCCAATAGGAGTCCTCCAGCACCACCCCCTGTAAAACAGTGCTGCCAAATCCCATCCCAGCAAGGTGGCCCAGAAGGATCCTTTTTGTTTGTTTGTTTGTTTATTTATTTATTTATTTTTATTTATTTGTATCCCGCCTCTCCATATGGATCGAGGCAGCGAACAACTTACAATTAGCATGTATTTCGAAACATTTCTATACATGCCCCCAACAAGCTGGGTACTGATGGTATCAAAAGCTGTTGAGAGGTCCACCAGAACCCAAAAGGACATAATTTCCCAGTCCAGTTCCTGCTATAGGTCATCTATCAAGGTGACTACAGAAGTCTTTGTTCCATAATCAGATCTGAAGCTAGATTGAAATGCAACTAGATAACTGATCTCATCCAGAAATTCCTGGAGCTGGGAAGCTACCAGACACTCTAATACCTGCCTAAAAAGGGAATGTTGGAGAGTAGCTTATAATTATCCACTATGGTATCCAGGAGGGCTTTTTCAGTAATGGTTTATTTACAGCACAGGGTTATGCTGTAAATGTACAATAGATTTAACGGGGAGGCAGGGGAGAGAAAGAAGGTGAAGAAGAGGGAGAGGTGAGATGAACATTCTCCTGTCATACCCATTTTATGACTAAACATGGGATGAGCATAGTAATATGGTAATAATAATCATGATTTAAAGCCTGTTGGGACATTGGCCTGTTGTTTTGTTCCTGCATCATAGCTCTATAAAACAAATGGATCTCCTCCTTTTAGATGCTGCAGCTCCAAAATGGCTCTTATTTTGCATCTGGATGTGTAAATCTCTACTGTCATTACAAGCATGCTTCTTATCTCTAAGATGATGTGGGAATTTGAGCCCTAGAGATTCCAAAGCCTCTCCACTCTGTCAAACAGAAAGGAAGGGACCATGGCAAAGCAAGAGGAGGAAGAAGTGGTGTGAGGCTATTCCTGGGATGAGATGATGGAGTCCCATCTGTGACTGCATCAAATACATGAACACCTTGGTTGTTACCTGACAGATATAGGGATACCTGGAAGTAATAACAGAACAGGCAAGATACACGTAGGACAATGCAGCAGATAGTCATAAGGAAAGTAGTGCAGGGCTGTGGATATATTTGGAACAGAGACATTCAAATCTAAATGTGAACAAGCTTTTGTGTACTCAGGTTTTGTGGGTGTTTCGAAATGTCCTCACATTGTTTGGTTGATATTTCCTCAGAATCAGTGAAAATGGTAATCATAGGCTGCTTCTCATACCTGTATACAGAACTGATCTTTTAAAAGCCTGCCCCAGCCATCACCTCTGTCTTTGGGTTCATCCCTCTCAACGAAAGCTCTATCTGATTCTAGGCTTTCTAGCACAAGGGACCGTATCCCAGAGCATTCCTATGACAGAATAATTAGCTGCTGCTCCTGAGAAGCCCTAAGGAAGTATTAATGCTATAATTAATGCAAATTAATATACCATTATTATGTACAGAGAGAATCCATTGCAGAGAAAGAGAGAAAGAGAGGGCAGAGAGAACTGACTGCTGCTAACTATCTTATTTGCAAAGAAAGGAAGAGCCTGTTGCCAAGGCTTTGCTGTTAGATCTCCGGCCCACTTCTCCAATGCAGAACATGATGAAAAGAAGAGGAATGAGTGCCAGGGTGCTTTTCATGGTGGACTCATTTAATCAGCAATGCTGTTCTGGCAGGAGGAGGGAGGCTGCCTCAACAACGGCAATGCAAAATCACTCTGTCCACTCCCCACTCAGTCTCCTGCAGTTGAGCTCTGACAGCCTCATTCTGTTTTGCCTCAGTCTCAGTTTTGACCCCAATTCCTGTGGGCAGGAAGACGATGGGATCCCTCTTGAAGACACCTGAGACCATTGCCATCTGCCACTTAATTTCAGGAGTTTTCCTGCAGACGTGCCAAGGCAAACTCCTCCTCCTCCCTTCTTCCATAGTCAAACACCACTATTAATGTGTGAGACAGAGCAAGCTGTTGGTGTCTGAAACAATCAAGATATACTTTGTGCACACACGTGTGTGTTATATTTTGAGGAGATAATGCATGAGCCCAAAGCAAGACCTCCTGTGTATTTGTATTGGGTGTTCTTGCATTGGCTTTCTATGATATGGCACTATCTCATGTTCCACAGCGGGCAACCCAGATGGCAGAACAGCAGGACTGTGGTTGCAGTTGCTTTACAAGGCCGTACCAGAATGTTGAGCTCTGTCATGACTGAGCACTGGCTTATGGGCAGCATCTGGAGAGTGACCTTCTTCCCTGCCATGTGGTCTTGCATTCTCTCTTGCCTCCTTTTCATATAGAAAGGTTCCTCTGGCCTCTCACTTCCTGCTACTCAGATGTACACAAACTGGGAATGAAAGGGATCTACTAGCATCTTTGAGACTGATGCCATTTCCGCACTACACTCTTATAGCACGATTATTCCACTTTCAACATCCTATGGAATCCTGGGGTTTGCAGTTTAGGGAGGGGCCGGATTAACACAGCTGTTTTTGAATTCTAACAAACAGAGAGTATAATTGTACCTCTTTGGGGGGTGGGGTTCTCTGGGGTCAATTATGAATGAATACAGCAAACGCTATCACAGTGGAAGCCCACATTTTAAGACAAATACTGATGAAAACTATAGAACAGATTATATCCTAAAGTGAACACATGTCCAATGTCCCAAAGTTCTATGCATCCAAGAAGATGCAGTGCAGGACTCTTCTACGTACACTGCTCAGGAATATTGGAACCTTGGATTCAAACCTTAAAAGCCTTCAATAAAAAAAAAAAAATTAAATAGGTGCAACAACATAATAGAATTGGCATTATAAGGAACTTGTTTGTTTATCCCCTCCTAAATATGTAACTGACAATCTTACTAGTTTATGTAAAGTTTTAAAAAAGGGTTCATATCCTTCTCTGTGGCAATTGCTTCTCCTCTCCTCTCCAGCTTTCTCTCTCTAGATCCAAGTATTAAGTGCAGCAACTTCTTTCCACCCCGCTGGGCCAAACCAATAATTTATAGCGGTTACATAATATTTATTTATTCATTCAAATATTGATATTCCACCCTCTGTTTAACAATCTAAGGCAAGTGAGAGACAACAAAACATTAAACAATGAGAAAACAATTTAATTCAACAAGATAAAATACTGTACAGAAATCCACAGCTCTGTAGGTTGTCAGCTATTAACTTAGTGCTGAAGTTAGTTCAACCTCTCTCTTAATTGGACCTCCAGCGAGATTTGCAGAATTTGGATGTTTCCAGATTTTTTTTTAATCCTGCAACCATCTTAATTCAGTCACAGAATTTTTCTGGGGATCAAGCTATTGTAAACTTCTGTTTGTAAGTCTCCTGTGTTTTCTCACCAGTTTTCCCCCCTACTCTACAGAAAATCCATTATGGAAGGAAAAGGTAGATCAGTTATGTTGCAGTAAAGATTCCCTGAGTCCCTTTGACACTATACAACTAAGATTCTGTTTTTACTGTCATGGAAACATCCTGTGGAATCCTGGCATTTGCAACTGAGGGAGGGGCATTTAGAATTCTCAGCCAGGAATGACCTCACCAAACTGCAAAACACAGGATTTCATCAGATGTTAAAGTGCCTAGTGCCATAGGTGTGTAAGGGGAAAGGACGACTGGTGTCATTTGACTTTAAGTACAGACACACTCTCTTATGAAATACAGTCAGCCCTCCACATTTGCAGGTTTCACTTTTGAGAATTTGATTATTCACGGATTTTTTGCTGTCAGCTCTGCTGCCTCCCTATGCCATTTTTAATAGGGACTGCAAGCCTTGTGAGACTGAGAAACTGCGAGCGAGGCTTATAAGTCCCTTTTAAAAATGGTGTGGGGCAGCAATGAAGGTAGCAGTAAGCCCCACCAGCCAGCCACTTCTGCCTTGTGAAGGAATCCTGATGCCTCAAAGGAATCCATGGTGGGCTGAATATGGTGTTCATACCTTATTTATGTGCTAAATTTGGTTTGAGAGGGCCTAGAGTTATTCACAGTTTTTTCACTTTCATGGGGGCTCTGTGCCCCTAACCCTAGTGAATGTGGAGGGATGACTGTAACTGTTTCTTTTTGTTTGAACAGATATTGCAAAATTAAATTAAACTGAATAAAATTGAATTAGTGGACTACAACATGCAGAATTCCTCTGTTAGCATAGCCACTGACCATTTTGACCAGGAGAATCAAGGTGCTTTAGTCTGAAAAAATGACTTTTCCAAGCTCCAGGCACAGAGCACAACTAAGGCCTAGAGCCTCTAACTATAGACAATTCTTTCCTTATTCTCTTCATGGGATGGCAAATTTCCCCTTGTTCCACCATTCTTCTTTATCTAACTTCTGTGTTCCATCCTGAAATAGAGATTGCAGAATCATTCCATTGGGCCTGTAGCTATCAGCAAGGGACAAGATGTGTGCATCACCCTCCCAAAGAAGAATTCTGGCTTCTCAAAATGAGGTTTACATTTGGTCCCCACATTTCTAGCACTACAGTTTGTGGAGATTTGGGGGGAAAGGGGAAAAAGAGTGGGTTAAATCAGTGGGTGGTGGCAGCTCGGAATTAAGAGAATTTGGGGGAAATTCCTAGGTCCTTTTTCAAGGCTGAAGGCAGCATTAAAAAGGAGAAAGGTCCCCTTTCCCCCCTAAATCTCCACACAGTCACTTACATCTTTAGTGGAATATTTAGAAATACAGTTTAGGCATCCAAAGGCAAGGAGCAAGAAATACAACCAAGGGAAAGTGAACACAGCAAACAGAAGAGTTCTAAGTGTAAAGAATTTTCAATGTCTCACTCTCTGCCATGCTAGAAATCCAGGGACCAAAGGAAAATTTTCATTTGGTAGGGCAGAATTCTTGTGCCAGCACCCCTCCAATAGCATTGCCCCCCTCTTTCATTTTCATTTCAGACAGCCACTGCTCCTCTTTATCAGGCACTTGTTGTGTGGACAAAAAGGAAAGTAAATACCCAACACTTCTTATGGGGAAGTGCCAGGTTTTAGAGAAGAAGGTCTGGGGAAAGTAAAGGGGAGAAGAAAGGTAATTGGATAAGAAATCAAAAAAGGATTTCAGGGGAGGATTTTGTTGTGCAATCATTCTGCCTATTCACAGATTTCATTTTGAGTGTGTGTGTGTGTGTTTGTGTGTATACCTGTATGTATCACATGACAGAATCTTCCACTTGTAGATTCTTTCATCCTTTTTGCTGCAAAAGAAATGCTAAAGGGGGTAGTGTGATGTATCTGCACAGCACCTTTTGATGAATTGTGCTAGGGGCCTTCTGTCCAGAATCATCTGAATTAGAGAGATGACTGACAGAGGAAAGATTCTGTACGAACAAAAAAGATCATAGAGGAGGTGGAAGCTGAAAGAAACTGTATGAGAAGAAAAGAAAGGAAGAAATACAAAGATAGGAAGACAAAAGAAACAAAAGAAAGAAGCTGCCAAGAAGGGGATGGAGCTGATATTCAGCATCTAGGTGTATTTAAAGGGGTCATGAAGGGGGATCTTGCAGGAGTGGGAGTTGCTTGGTTTTTGATATCACCGTGGGGTAGACAAAGAATGCAGGTTGCAATATGCAGAAGGATCACTAGCTAAGCTATATAGGCACCCATCTAGACAAAGGAACCATTAGCTAAACTGACAGCCCTGAAGTTGGGTAAATACAAAAAGCAGGGCAAAGAGTTCTACAAAGTGAAAGGGGATATGATGGCAAGATAATTAGGCAGCTTATTAAAAAGATAAGCAGATAAATTGGCTACAGTGGCAGTCCCTCGCCATAGAACTCTGCCGCTGTGCCGATAACACAAAGAGGTTTATTAATAATTCTGGGCTCTTGTCACTCGCTCTTGTCCCCTGTGCTTTGTGTCCCCTCCAGGCTGGAGGAAACCAGAGTGCTCTCTGTCTCTCTGATTCTCTCCCGCATGTCCCCTGGGGTCGACACAGGCAAGCTACGGATTTGATCCAGCTGAGGCACTGTGTATTTAACACAGGCAATGGATTAACACCTTCTCTCCTTCACTCGCTGCCTCCCCAAGAGTGGCTCAGCAACAACCTGCCTGAAACAGAAAGGCTGACTTGCAACCATGGTGAGCAGGCATGTAAGCGGGCACGCAGGCACAGGCAGAGGCACGCACACTCCTGTGGCATCTTCTTTGCTTGTCTGCTTCATGCCACAACGGAGCTAATTAAACTAATAATCTGACCCCCTCCAACTAACCTCCAAGCAGGCAGCACTTCCTCCTTTTGCACTGTCACAGCAAACTAGGGGAAGATAGTCAGCAGCACAGCATAAGGAGCACACTTCAGAGACAGAGGAGAACCAGAGGCTGGCTTCACAGGCGCATTTTCCACCCATGGCACCACAACTGTCGTGATACACACCGAGGGACAATAGATCAGGACGTCATAAATCAGTGGGAGATCGGATACATTCATGTCAAAGATCCCAGGTTCAGTTCTTATTGTCTTCGGTAGCAACTTTTGTGCCATGGGGCTGGCAGGGCAGAGGGGAGGTTCATTAGAGGTGGAGCATGCTACCTCTGGTTTGGTATCCACCCTCCTTTGCTGTAAGATCTAAGTGCAGCCTGAATAGCCTTTCTGACTGGGAGAGGATGCTAGTTCTCATGTGGGCAGTGCCCCTTCTGCTCAAATGGTAGGACCACCCTTTTCAGTTAAAAGGAACAGGTAGCAGATGGTATGAGAGCTGGTGTGAAGTAGCAGATGGAGTGTTAGGCTAGGACTCTGGGAGACTGGGGTTCGAATTCCTCTTCAGCCATGCAAATCTACCAAGTGAACTTGGGCAAATCACACTCTCTCACCCTCAGAGGAAAGCAATGGCAAACCCGATCCGAATACACTTTGTCAAAAAACCAGCTATATTTCACCTCAGGGTAGCCATAAATCAGAAATACCTTGAAGGCAGATAGCAGCAAAAAAAAAAGTAGGTGGTATAAAAGACTTCTGCCTCAAACCCTGGACAGCCACAGCCAGTTAGAGTAGCAAATTCTTAGGCCATTCTGCCCTTCACTGTTATAGTGCTATTATTCCATTTTTAAAATCCTGTGGAATTCTGGGGTTTGTAGTTTACTGAGGCCAAAGAGCTCTATGGCTGAGAGTTCCAAATGTCCCTCCCTAAACTGCAAATCCCAGGATTCCATAAGGATGTTGAAAGTGGAATAATAGCACTATGACAGTGAAGGGCAGAAATGGCCTTAGTTAAGTGGACAGACAATCTGACTTGGTTTAAGCAGTTTTGTGTGCTTATATGTAAAGATGTTTGGAGAAAATGGGTCATTCATGAAAGTTTCTGGGTGAACAGCAGTACTTGGAAAGGTTTCCTTTTTGGATAACAATTACTCCAACCCTGGGAGCTTGTATTCTGGGAGGCTGTATTCAAAAACAAATGTTTTCAAGATTTAGCTACTATATAAAAGGCAAAGTTTGTCTGCATCAGCATATGATTGGCTGTGTGAGCCGAGAAGAACTCATATGATTGGCTGGCTGTGAAGATTCCATGGAATCCTGGGGTTGGCACTTTAGGGAGGGGCCTTTAGAATCCTCAGCCAGAGAGCTCTTTGGCCTCAGTAAACTACAAACCCCAGAATTCCACAGGAGGTTGAAATTGGAATAAGAGCGCCATAACAGTGCAGGGCAGAAATGGCCATAGTTACGAGGACTTCTTGCCTCACACAGTAGATTGTATTGGTTCCATATGTGAGGAATCTTAAAGTTGAAATTCAAAACAAAAAATGTTTCCAGGAAAACGTAAAGCCATTGCATAAATTCAACAGAAAGAGAAAAAAAAAAAGCCAGTACATCAACGTCACCAGACAATACAGATTGGATTGGGGACTATGGGGAAAAGTTACAGGTACTGGAATAGGCCGGTTGCTATGGAGATCTTGCCTAGCAGCAAGGAGGAGAACAGTGTATTGCCGCAGGAACCCAATCTCTGTATGTTAACGAGTATGACTACAGATTGGATTGGGGAATATAGGGGAAATGTACAGGTGCACAAATAGGCCAGTTGCTATGGCCACAAGGCCTAGCAGCAAGGAGGAGAAATTGCAAAATTGCATTGGGAAATATGGAGCAAAGTTACAGGAAATGGAGAAGACAGTTTGGTGAGTTCTTAAGAGGAAAATAAAAACCCTGGGCAATGCTGGGTAAATATGCTAACATACAATAAAAATCAGTTATTCAGTTTCAGCTGAAAACTTTCCTATGAGTACTGTGCATGTAAATGATCCATATTAGCTCTCTGATACATCCTTACTCAGGGAAATACCCTAAGCAGTGTCCAATGGGAACAAACCATTACATTTAGAACAGTTCCCCTACATGTGAGAAGCTATCTTGGTTTGTAAACAACTACTCACCTAGTTGCCTATTTTGGTGTTAATGAAATGTGAAATTGGGTTAATTGATTAATAAAAACTATCTAGGTGACTTACCCAAGTTCAAAGAGATCAGCAACTAAAACAATTGTAAAAGAAAAGGGGGAAAAAGCAAAAGAAAAAATGTAAAAGAAGACGGCCAGTATAGTGTAGTGATTTGAGTGCTGGACTGCTATTTGGGAGACCAGGGTTCATTTTCCTGCTCAGCTGTGGAAACTCATTGGGTTTCCTTGGGCACATCACACACTCTCAGCCCCCAGAAAACTCTGTGATAGGTTCACCTTAGGATCTCTATAAGTCAGAAACGACTTGAAGGCAAACAACAATAGCAGCAACAACAGAAGAGAACAAAAAATGAATGAAGGAGGAAAAAGTAATAACATCAGGCAATGATGAGCAAAACGAAAACACGGCCAAACAAATTCTAGCCTTAATGGCACAGTTCAACAAACTAGGTACCAGGCAGGCAGAGAATATTCTGCTTGGAAGAGTATTCCGAATTCTATGGTAAGAGAAAGAGTCAGTCTGTAGGATGCATGAAACACATGACACATTGCTAGGAGTAACTTTCTGTTCTATTCCTAATGCAAGAATGTTAGGGCCCAATTGATATCAGACCCACTGTAATTTAGTAGAAGAGGTTTAATCCCCCAAATCAGGTGTTTTCATAAATATCCTCCTTTTCTAGACAGTGTTAAGAAAACCTCAAATGGCACAAATCAGTTTTCCCCCTCTCTTTTACAGTTTTTATAGAGTGGGGGAGGAACAGATGAGGAAGATTTATATCTCCTTTTCCACACACCATGTGCTCAGTCCAGATCAGAGCTCATATGCTTATTTGGGAAGAAAAATGAAAGCCACTATCTACAGCACACAATCCTTTTAATATAGCATGTTGTTCAGTACAAAAATCATCTAGGACATGAAGACTGAACAATAATAGTTCCTTCCATTTTGAGGTACAAATCACTCAAACAGATAGGCAGGTTAACAGGAATTATTGTGGATTAGTAACTTCTGTGCACTCATTTCCAAGATTGAGCTATTTCAGGTATGGCAGTGAGGAAGTGCAGGATGTGCACTGACTATAATTTGACTTTTTCTCCCTCTGTTGAGTATGCACTATATCTCACCTTTAGTAGACTGTTGAGTATGTGTATGTCTTGGGCCCTTTCCACACCTTACCTTCTTGCATTGTCCTTTGGTCGTTATCGTGGCAGTGCCTCTGCCAGGAAGGGAGCACAGTGGGAATGCTCCTCTCCACATGGGACGGGCTCCATGGAAGGGAGCATGATGGAGATGCCTCTTCCTTCTGCAGTGCAACTGGGCATTTTCCCAGGCTGTGCTGGGGCAGGAAGCACCTCCATCTTGCTTCCGAGCCTTCTGCAGGTCAGGTAAGTGTGGGATCATCACACAATTGGGAGTCATGGATGGGGAAAGCCCATCAATGACTTACTCCGTGATCACACCGGTTGACAACAAGAGAAGGATGAGACTGTGATGAAGTCCTGTGGAAATGTCATTGCAGCCCCACTCCTCTCCCATCCCCATGCCAGGATGAGAGCCTCCTGCAGAAAAGGTCTTAATTTAGAGTCAGCCAGGAGATACTTTGTCTGTGGAACCAACTATGTGTGTCTTCAGAGTTCATGACTAACAGGGCTTCATAGTTAACATGGTTTTCAATTCACATCTTGATATTTTTAAAAACTAATATATTTTTTTTGGTAGCTTTAATTTGACACTGGAAAACATTGGTGGTACAAGGAGTGCAGAACAATATTGAAAAATTCCTAGGCCTGCAGTCTAATGACCAGAAGGAAGCAATGTGTGAAGCCTTTTGTGATACTCTGGGGCCATAATAAAATCAGAGCAACTTTATTTGCTCAGGAATGAGACTAGACAGTAGCATTGGTACCGAATTCTCTTTTGCACACTGATTTCATCCACCTCTTTGAACTGTGGCCTTGACCTCTACTTTTTTAATTGACATCAGGTACATTAGAGACAGAGGGAGAATATTGTTATGCATTCTAAACTGCTCCAAGTTGCTAAAGGTTCTGAGTGAAGAACCACAGTTTAGTTTACTTTGTAGGATGAATCACTGAAGAATCATGAGATTTTCTTTTTGTTGTGTTTATTTACAAATGAATATGTGGAAGTACATGCATGCTTCTGCCAAGCAGCAGATTCACTATTTCCCATCAGAGCTCCAGGGAGAGAGACTTTGCATCCAAGATCTTCCAACCTTTATCTCACAATTGATTCCCACCTCCCTGTCTTTCCTGCTCTGTCTGACACTACAGTTCTCTCCCCCCCCACAAACCAAACTTTGCTGATGGTCGAAACATTCCCAAGAGGTCACCATGTTAAAAGATTTCTGCATTAAGAGACATCTTCTAACCATTGGATCCTAAAAGGGGCATTCCTTGGCCATGCTGGAACACTACAGACGATTAGCATTCTCTTGTAAAACACTGGCTCATGACATCATTGTAGTAATGGTCCACCCACAGGAGTCAGAGAGCAGTCTCGCCACTAAGTTTTAAAGTATCCATTTATTTTAGCCACTGATGTTTCAGGGTGGTCTTTTCCACCTTCTCTATAGAGTCTTTTTTACCCAACAACAATTTCAATATTCAAATCTATGCCTTCATGCTCCAGGCTGTTGAAAGAATAGGCGCTGGATGCTCTCTGGAAGCTGTAATGACGCCAGTGGTTTTGGATGATTTGGGCTGCATTTTGATACTTTTTGTATCTGGTTTTCATAAGCCACATTCTAAACATCGACTGCAAGAGAACAGTAGACTTCTCAGGCCAAATGTACATCACCAAGGCCCTTACTCTTCTCTTCTCCTGTGCACGATTCACTGTGTTGCGCCACCATCTCTGGATTGTCAAGGCACAGGTAGCGACTAACTTCAGACTTCGACGGACCAGCATACCACGCCACCATTTTTGGATGACAATAGCAGCCTGAAATATCCAGAAATAATTAGAGATTTTCTAGACTTTAGCTCGGTCATTAATCAAAACAGACACTAGTCAAGAAACCAGAAGAAGGCTATGACCTGGAGGGTTACCCATGAAGGAACTAAGTAAGATCTTCAAGTATGAAGACATATCACTAAATACTAAAGTCTGGATCGTCCAGGCCATAGTATTTATAATTCCTACATATTGGTATGAAAGCTGGGCAGTAAAAAAAAGTTGACAAGAAGAGAATCAACTTGTTTGGAATATGGTGCTGGAGGAGAATTCTACAGATAGCATGGACTGCTAAAAAGACAAATGAATGGGTTATAGAGAAAATCAAGTCTTGAAACTCTCGCTAGAAGCTAAGATGACTCAACTGAGATCGTCATACTTTGGACATATCATGAGATGATGTAAGTCATTTGAAAAGACAATAATGCTTAGTAAAGTACAATGCAGTGGGAAAGGCAAAAGACTACACTGCAGGTGGATTTATCCACTTAATGTTAATGGTCTGTTGACCCGTAATAAAATAAAATGAAATAAAATGATTCACTTAAGGAAGCTACAGCCCTGAGTATGCAACACCTCAGCAGAGCAATTGATGAATGAGGCTCTTGAACATCTCTCATTCATAGGGTTGCAATAAATCAGTCATCTTGATGGCAAATAACAACAAGATAGCAGCTGAAAATACAAAAAATAGAATTGGAATTCACCATAATGGTAACAGGAAGGACAGCAATAGTAAAAGTCTCTCTGTTAGATTAAAACAATAGGCAATATCTTAATGAATAGTTGAACAAGGTGCACCAGCCAGGTAAGACACAAAGAATGAAAGGATACAATCCTAAAGGTTAAAAGTGTCTTTTTTCTCCCTGGCTTTTTTTCCACTGGAAATGAAAGGCTTAGCCTTGAATGTCCCACTTAAAAAATTGGCAAAAGCAGCCATGGTAGTACTGAAACGCTTGTCCAGATTATCAGAAAGTTACTTTTAAAAAGTAGTTATTTAAAGTTCCAGTAGTTATTTACTACTATTGTTGTTACAGTTTTTAAGTAACGTTAATGAGAAAATAGATTGTAATCCACAAAAGTTCATGCTGTAATCAGTCTGTTCGACTTAAAAGAGCCAAACAACTTTCTAATTTTCTTGTTGTTCAAAAGTTGTTGTATAGTTAATTAAAAAAAAAAATCCAGCATGCTAGAAGCTGCTGCCTTGTGATGGAAAACACCCCATGTAGCTAGGCTACCCCATAACTGTAACAGTTACAGTTATATTGCAAAAAGGGTGAAATTGTCCCTCATTGTGTTAAATTCATAATGTGACTTTGTTAAGTCTAGTTATTGCAAAAGGGAATTAACCACAAATTAACTTGTTGTTTGTAATGAATTATTTCCAAGCTCTTCTCTTACCAGTCTTCTTACAATGACTCATTCATTCCTCATAGATTTCCTCTAGAATAGCAAGCCATACTAGGAAACTGTTGATCTCCTTCAAGAAGTTTTTCCTTTTTGCTGTCATGATAAAGAGACTGAGGAGAAGGTATATTTGATAAAGCATTGTCCAGTACTTGCCATTACTGAAACTACTTTCCTGAAGCAGTGTATGATGCCAATCCACTAGCATGTTGGAGCAGTATATTTATTTATCCTTGTTGTGTAGGGAGGTGCTCCAGCTACATGTTCTTTTAACTCAGTGGTTCTCAATCTTCCTAATGCCACGACCCTTTAATACAGTTCCTCATGTTGTGGTGACCCCCAACCATAACATTATTGATTTATTATTTACAATGCCTCCTCCCCGGCAAAGGCCACCTTGCCAGCCAGGAACGGGGGTGCGGGCAGGGAGGGAAAGAGGAGCAGCGCATCTCCCCTGGGAAAAAACTCCAAGAACCCCCCTGGGCTCTGCTTCTGCTTCACTCTCGTTTCCGCTGGGGGGGCAGTGTGGGAAAAGTTTCCAGAGTGTCGACCCTGGCCGGGGGCGGGGGAGGAATCCCAGTGCCTTTGTCTTTTGCTCCAGGCACAGCTCACCCCCCAGAAAAGCGCCGCTTTGCGGCCTCCCGGCCCTTCCGCGACACCCCCCTTTGTGGCGAGTGGAGCAGGGGCCATGGTGAGGAGGGGGCCTGCCTCCTGTGCTGCCACCGCCCCCCCCAAGCTGGCCCATCAGACGGGAGGTTCTCCCGGTAGCGGAGACGGGGAGCAATTTCAGTCCCTTCTGAACAGGGGACAGGAGGACGTGAGCGTGTGGCTCGCGCTTGCGCACCACCACTCCTGCTGTGGTGATGCTGTGGCCACACGCGTTCCCACCAAAGGGGGCAGAAGGATGCGAGCGCGTGGCTCGTGCTTGCACACCACCACTCCTGGGCCTTTTCCGCACGTTACCTTATCGTGGAGATGGGAAGTGCTGTTCGTGCAAGCAGGTTCTTGTGTGAGGCGCTCTCTTCACTGCCCCTTCATCCCGCAGCTGGCTTCCTGGTCGCGCAACGGCCCCGCCCCTTCCTCCCCCAGCGTGGCACCCAGGCTGCACTGCGGAAGGAAGGGGCAGGGTGGTCGCGCGACCAGGAAGACAGCTGCAGGACGAAGGAGCAGCGAAGAGAGCACCTCGTGCAAGAACCTGCTTGTGCGAACAGCACCCCCCACCTCCGCGATAAGGTAACGTGCGGAAAAGCCCAGGAGTGGTGGTGCACAAGTGCAAGCCACGCACTTGCGTCTTCCTGCTCCCTTTGGTGGGGGCGCATGCAGCTGCACGCGCTCCCGCCAAAGGGGGCAAGAGGATGCGAGCACGTGGCTTGCGCTTGCGCACCACCACCGAGGAGGGAGCCTAAGACCATCAGAAATATGTATTTTCCAATGGTCTTAGGCAACCCCTGTGAAAGGGTCGTTCGACTCCCAAAGGGGTCGCGACCCACAGGTTGAGAACTGCTGTTTTAACTGCATGTGCTCAACATAACAGCTATTGATTTGATAGAAAACAACTGTATGATGCCAGCCTGCTGGCCTTCTGCTGTTTGCTCTTGAAACAGGAGTCTTATGAGGAGAAGCTGTTCCTACAAGAGAATAGCTCCCAGATTTACTCTTGAAACAGCTTTCATTTAAACTTTGTATGAAGCTTAAGTTGTAGGCCTAGCTTTTGCTACAGGTTTCTATTTACATCACGAACATAGTGGCAATGGCTGAACTGTGACCTCTCCAAAATATAGTAGTTAGAAGCCTTAAGTCAGCTGCAGCTCTAGATAATCATGCATAGGATCAAAGTAGTTAGTGAAGGCAATGCACACTGCCTCCAATTAATTAATTTTTCCTCCCACAACAGGATTTAATCAGAGAGGTATGCCTCAGCAACTTAACTTGCAAATTAAGCCCATATGTAGCTTCCAATATGTAGCTTCACAAAACAAATACGATAGATCTAAACGAGAATAGTGTGACAAACAGATATCTTTCATCACTTCAGGGAACTTCTCTTGCAAAAACAGGCTATGCGTATTGTCCGGTTTGACCGCCTGCATGTCAGTAGAAGGGAGAATTCAAGTTATGTGGAGCATTGGCTGTGCAAGAAATGATAAAAACAGAAAAGTAAAGTTTTTGATTCATCTCCAGGACTCGATGGAGTTGACAGGAGTGCACCATCCAAACAAGAACATAGATTCTGTCCTGGCAGCCATTAGAAACAGAAACATATCGAAAATGAAATAAAACTGTTTAGAGGCACAAATGTTGCATTAGAAACGAATTGGAAGGGAAAGGTTACTTTACTGCCTTTTGTGTGGTGACTGCAACTTGCCATTTTAAAAGCTTATTATTTGGCTTGAGGGCAAACTTGATCCTTTAGCAAAAGTGATCTTTCTGCTAAAAGATGGATTGGATAGATCACACACTAGATCAATTATCTAAGCACAGGGCATACTGCAGAAACTTCACAAAAATGTCTGAAAATTCTGGAAGATGTTGCATCTTCTGAAGTGTGTGAAATGAGACAACAGCCAAAGAAAGCAATAACTCAAACTGCTGCGGCTGGCATGAGCCACATTTACTATAAAGGAGAAATATCTGGCACTTCAGTGGTGTTCCAGGAAATAAAGCAAGCTTAATCACTTTTACAATGTGTGAAAATGCCTACATGAGGCACTGTCATACTTGCTTGGGGAGTGGAGGAAACCTCTGGCATCAGGAATGATGCTATGACACCCTTCGTTATTCACAAAAAATATCAGGGGAGGACTGTCAGGTCACCAAGAAAATGGAGCTCCTAAGCAATCTGTGCATCGCAGTTGGTCAGACAAGGTCCAGGGATGTTGTTGTTGTGTGCCTTCAAGTCATTTCCAACTTACGGTGATCCTAAGGTGAATCTATTATGGGTTTTCTGAGGCTGAGAGTGTGTGATGCACCCAAGGTCACCCAATGGGCTTCCATGGCCAGGCAGGGAATCCAACCCTGGTCTCCAGGGTTGTAGTCCAATGCTCAAACCACTACACCGTGTTTGCTCCCAGACTATTCCCAGTTTCATAATGGGACTTTGTGTAATGTGATCCCAGTAAATGAATCTGATCTCAGCATACCTTATAAACCCAGGAACAGAATGTTGAACAATGTCAGCACAGTGGAGCCAAAAGGAACATAAAAATGAAGGTTGGTGCCGGCTACAGAATGAAGCAACCTATAGCCAAAATCTTAGGTTTAGGTCCAGACTATTTCCCCGTACAAGCCTGCCTGGGCCCTGAAAACCTTAGGAGAGGCATGTCTTTCAGTCCCAACACCTTCACAGACATGATTAATAGAGATGTACAATACAGCCTTTTCAGTGCTTGACCCTGTGATGTGGAACTGTCTTCCTAAGGAGGCTAGAATAGTAGCTCCCTTCCTTGGAGTTCTTGTGATAGTAGAAAAGATTGTTTTTTTTAAAAAAAAAATCCAAAGCGTTTTAAAGAAAGAGCTTTCAAGAGTGTGTTTTACTGTTCCTTAAATTGCTTTAACAGTTTTGTTTGCATGTTTTAAACTTGTTTTAGTATTGTTGGTAATTTCATTTTCATGCCAATATTTTGTATGTTTTAACTATATTGTACTTTGAATTTGTAAACCATCCGGAGCTTTGGGGAAAAGGCAGCATATGAATAAAGATTACCATCTTCTTCATCATTGTGTTCATCACAATCATAATCACTAGCATCACGTTGGTCACTAAGGCCATTTCCGTCCCACACTGTTATAGTGCTATTATTCCATTTTCAACATCCTGTGGAATTCTGGGGTTTGTAGTTTACTGAGGCCAGAGAACTCTCTAGTTGAGAATTCTAAAGGCCTCTCTCTAAACTGCAAACCGCAGGATTCCACGGGATGTTGAAAGAGTAATAATACCACTATAACAGTGTAGGGCAGAAATGACCTACATCTGTTGTAACTGGGGTTACATCAATGTCAGTATGTGCAAAGAGGTATACAGTACCTGAGTATGCCTGGAAGGGGCCTGCGACTTGCAGTAGACCCATTAGTGAAACTGATGTGCTTGCTATGAACAGAACTAAAAAGCTGTAAGGTAGGGACAACCAGTTGCTTATCCCAGCAGAGCTTCATTAAAGACTCATAGATTTATCTCTAGATAGAGGAGAGGACTTTTAGCAACTGGCCCTGTCAGAATGAAGAACCATCTCAAGCAGGCAGGTTTCCAATGTCATGGAAGGACCTTAAATTGTTGTTATTGCATTTTTTGCTTCCAGGGATGGAGAAAGGCACTTGTATTTTCTGTCCTTTGTACAAAAATAACTTAGCTGGTCTTGGATACTATCAAACTTGACTTGGCGTGGAGGAGCAGACATTTCCTGTTCTGCTGGATGCCACAAAGCATCTCCTTGGACCAGTTAAGCCTAGCAATGCTTTTAGGAGCAGAGCAATTCCATCAATACAGCTGGTGGGTTCTGCCAATCAAAGTGTTACCAAGCCACAAACCAGTAGAGATTGTAATTACAAAATCTCTTCTGAGTGCTTCAACCTGATTACATGGCATGCAAATGCACCTACAGCACTCTTATGCAGAGATTCAATATTGTACACATTGAGAATGGGTGTTGGCACATAAGCTTAGCAAAGCAGATATGACTTACAGTAGGAAATCTGGAGAAAGAGACTCAGACATTGAGTACGCCATGTCTGAATTTCAGTAGCTAAACTCTATGAAATTAAGGGAGACACTGAACAAGACATCCACGTGCAGGCAATCAAGGAAGTAATTTGGAAAGGTATGGCTTGAAGACAGGAGTCAGGTTCCATCAAGAGCAGATGTAAAAGTCGGACAAAGTCTCAAGATGTGTAAAAAGTTTTATTTCTCAAATAAGCCCCACACGTTTCAGCCTGGAAATGTTTGCATGGTCTTCAGAGAATATTTAAAAAAGGGGAGGACAATGCAGGTGTAGCAATGAGACATAAACAAGACATAGACTAAGGGCCTTTCCACCCTACACTGTTATAGTGTTATTATTCCACTTTCAACGTCCTGTGGAATTCTGGGGTTTGTAGTTTACTGAGATCAAAGAGCTCTCTGGCTGAGAATTCTAAAGGCCCCTCCCTAAACTGCAAACCCCAGGATTCCACAGGATGCTGAAAGTGGAATAAGCACTATAACAGTGTAGTGCAAAAATGGCTGAAAACACTGCAGAAACATCTGTGTCCATGTATGAAGGAATAGAGGGCATGCTCATCAAATTTGCAGATGATACCAAATTGGGAGGGGTTGCTAATATGCCAGAGGACAGGATCAAAATTCAAAATGACCTCAATAGATTGGAGAGCTGGGCCAAGGCGAACAAAATGAAATTCAACAGAGAGAAGTGTAAGATCCTACACTTAGGTAGAAAAAATGGAATACAGAAATATAGGATGGGGGACACATGGCTGGATAGCAGTACGTGTGAAAGAGATCTAGGAGTCTTCATAGACCACAAGCTGAACATGAGTCAGCAGTGTGATGCGGCAGCCAAGAAAGCCAATGCAATTCTCGGCTGCATCAATAGGAGTATGGTGTCTAGATCGAGGGAGGTACTGGTACCACTCTACTCTGCTTTGGTTAGACCCCATCTTGAATACTGTGTCCAGTTCTGGGCACCCCAATTCAAGAAGGATATTGACAAGCTGGAGCAAGTCCAGAGGAGGGCGACCAAAATGGTGAGAGGCCTGGAAGCCATGCCCTATGAGGATAGACTTAGAGAGCTGGGTATGTTTAGTCTGCAGAAGAGAAGTTAAGAGGGGACATGATAGCCATGTTTAAATATTTGAAGGGATGCCAGGTAGAGGAAGGAGAGGGCTTGTTTTCTGCTGCTCCAGAGACCAGGACAAGGAGCAATGGATTCAAGCTGCAGGAAAGGAGATTCCACCTGAACCTCAGGAAGAACTTCCTGACAGTCAGGGCTGTCTGGCAGTGGAATGTGCTGCCTCGGAGTGTAGTGGAGTCTCCTTCCTTGGAGGTTTTTAAGCAGAGGCTTGATGGCCATCTGTCGGGAGTGCTTTGAGGGTGTTCCTGCATGGCAGGGGGTTGGACTGGATGGCCCGTGTGGTCTCTTCCAACTCTAGATTTCTATGATTCTATGATTCTATGTCTTATATCAGATTGTATATAAAGTACATGAATAAAGAAACATTAAACAGGATAAAATTGTATACATATAAAACAGTACCTACAAAACAATTTGAAGATCAATCCACAGCAATTACAAACTGTAGCTAGTTGCCATCAAGCTGACTTTGATTTATGGCAGCCTTACAAATGAGAGATCTTCAAGAACCCCAGTCATCAACAGCCCTGCTCAGGCCTTCCCGACTCAGCGCTATGGCTTCCTTGACTGAATCAATCCACTGTAGTGCATTCTCCCTCTTTTCCTACTGCCTTCTGAGCATTATCATCTTTTCCAATGAGTCACATCATCTCATGATATATCCAAAATATGACAGTCTCAGTTTAGTCATCTTTGCTTCCAGTGAGAGTTCAGGCTTGATTTACAGTAAGACCTATTCACTTGCCCATTTAGCTGTCTACTGAAGTCACCATGAGTAATTGTGGTTGCCATCAAATTGGCTTCAACTTATGGTGACCCTATGAAGGAGAGACCTTCATGTCACCTTTTCCTCAATGACCCTGCTCAGGTCCTGCAGATTCAAGGATGTTTTTTCCTTGAATGAGCCTTGTAATGCAGTTTCCCTCTTTTCCCACTGCCTTCTACCTTCCCAAGCATTATTGTCTTTTCTAGTGAGTAATCTCTTCTCATGATATATCCAAAACATGGCAGTCTCAGTTTAGTCATCTTGGCTTCTTGGGAGAGTTCAGGCTTGATTTGCTCTGAGATCGATTTATTTGTCTTTTAGCAGTCCAGCACCACATTTCTCCAGCACCACATTTCAAATGAGTAGATTTTCTTCCTGTCAGCATTCTTCGGTGTCCGGAAGTCAGAAATACGATGACCTGGATGATTCTGATGATAAATAGAATGTCTCCAAAACTTAGGCCTGGCAATCAATCATAGGCCATTTCCGCACGGGCTTAAAGAAACGGTGCAGAGCGTTCTCCAGAGAGAACATCTGCACCTGGGAGTGGACTGGGTCAGACCTACTTACTGTAGATCCGCACCTCAGCCCACTCCCGAATGACCTGAAGTGATCGTCCAGTGTGCTTTTGAAAGACCGCTTGAAAGAGGTCTTTCAAAAGCACGGAGCGCACCACTCCATTCCTGCACTCCGGTGCAGATTTGCAGGCTCGCACCAATGCGAGCCTGCAATCTGCTGGGGGCAGGCTTTATGCTGGCAAGCTTCAGCGGTTGGTGGAGAGCCTCCACCAACTGGAAGCCACCATTTTCATCCCCGGAGCAGCGCGGAGTGGCGACCACGCACTGCTCCAGACCAGCCTGGACCCAAGTGTTGAGCCCAAAGGTCCGGTAAGTACCAGCATGGGGCAACTCCCTCACCCTGTGCGGAAGTGGCCATACTCAAAGCAGAAGAGAAAGAATTATACTTTTAAAAAAAATTGCTCTATATCTATAAAGATCATCTCAATCATAGCAACTTTGTGCGTTGTGAGCCTCATGCCTGGAAAGGAATAAAAGAGGAATATAACCTGTTCCAAAGAAATAGAACAAACAACAAAGAAGAAGGAATAGCACTGTATGAAAAAGATATGTAAAGAGGAGGGAAACAGCAGTGATGCCACTGTGATGGTCTACTGTAGATCCTTGAACTGGACTGAAGGCGTGGATGATACCTTCCTAGAACAGATGACCAAATCTTCAAAAAGGAGAGATAAAGTAGTAATGAGAAACTTCAACAACTGTGATATCTCTTGGAAGTCAAGTGGTGCAAGGAATGTAAGATTCCAAGAATTCCTCCCTAGCCTTACTGTCAATTCCACTGTACCAAAGATGGAGGAGGAAACAAGATGATTAATTGTTCTAGGCCTGATTGTAACTAGCAAGAAGAACAGGTCAGTGGAGCAGAAGTAGCAGGAACCTTGGGTGAGAGTGACCATGTTCTCCAGGAATTTGTTATACTGAAGAAAAGGGAAGCCAAACCATACTGAGTGAGATTCCCATGGTCAGAAATGCTCAAAGGGAAGGGAGTTCATGATAGATGGAAGTTTCTTATAGAAGAGATATTGATGATACAATTATAAACAATTCCAGTGAGGAAGAAAGATGGCAGGTATCCAAAGAAATCAGGGTGGATGTATAAAATGCTATCAGATGAGATAAGGTTTAAAAGAGACACATAAGAAATGGAAGAAGAGAGAAATGACCAAAGAAGAACACAAACAAATAGCCAGTCCTGGCAGGGGGAAATTCAGAAAAGCTAAAATACAGAATGAGCTCAGGCTTGCTAGAGAGCTTAAGAATCATAAAAGAACAGATAGGCAGAGCAAGAGCAAAAACAAGGTAAGTAAGAAAAGGCAGCAAAATTCTAGGCTGCATCAACAGGAGTATAGTGTCCAGATTGAGGAAAATAATAGTACCACTCTATTCTGCTTTGATCAGACTTTACTTGAAATACCATGCCCAATTTGGCCTTCACAGTTCAAGAAGGATGTTGACAAGCTGGGACATATTCAAAGGAAGTCAACAAAGATGGTAAAAGTTCTGGAAACCAAGCCTTATGAGGAATGGCTTAGGGATCTGAGTATGTTTAACTTCAAGAAGAAAAGACTGCAAGGTGATATGATCGTCATCTTTAAGTATTTGAAAGGATGGTCATGTAGACAATGGAACAAAACTATTTTCTGCTGCTCTAGAGACTGGGACACAAACAAATGGATTCAAATTATAATAATCTGCTGATGATTACAGCTGTTCAATAGTGGAATAGACTGCCTTGGAAAATAAGTGGGCTTTCCTTCTTCAGAGGCTTCTAAACAGAGATTGGCTTGCCATCCCTTAGGAGTGCTTTAGTTGTGGATGTCCAATGGCAAAGGATTGGACTAGATTGCCCTTGCAGTCCCTCTATGGTATCCAAATCCTCTATAAATGAACTAGGGTGAATTCTACTTTTGACTTAATGTTTTTTTTTTAATTCATTCTTGGATATCCATGAAAGCTGGAAGGATGCATCTGTTTGAAAACTGGGTCTTTTGAGATGAGAAAGAAAGGACTCACTAGGCCTCCTATACTCATACAAGAGGGGCACACCCATTTTCATGTGTTAATGCATTTGTGGGTATAAAAATTTAAAACCATTGTCTGACAGAGCAGCTGAAATATGTGTGCACATTTAAAACAACAGTCAGATAGCAGGATGGAACTTACTTAGATCATTTAATAATTGGCTAGATGAAAAGCTTTGTGTGTACCTTAATTTGTTCATTCAAAAGTGGGTCTTCTTGTGTACCTTCTAGACCTGAATCATCTTCTGCACCAGGGGTATCTTCTGAGCCTGAGGCATCCTCAGATGATGGTGGAGGTGGGCGGATCTTATCCTGAAAAAGGAGAAGGGGTTGGAAAATACAGTGAAAAGCTGTGTTGTGTTCTTAGCAAGATTTATCCAGAGGAGACTTTATTCAATGCCTACCCTGAGGCTGAGGGAGTGTGGTTTGCCCAAAGTCACCTAGTGGGTTTCTGTGTCAGAACACAGAGTTGAACCCTGGTCTCCTGGAGTCCTAGTCCAACATTCAAACCACTTCACTGCATCTTAATGAAAAATGCTGAGCCGCATACATTCAACTTCTTGTTATCAATAAGCTACTGTTTCACTTTTGGTAATTATGTAATTTTGCATTTTTTAGATGCCTGGATGCACACACAGAGAGAGAGAGAGAGAGACAGACAGACAGAGACAGAGACAGAGAGACAGACAGAGAGACAGACAGAGACAGAGACACAGAGAGAGAGAGAGATTGTTGGTTGACTGGTGAGCGAGAAGGTAGTAGAGCACCTGACTAGGTGATATACTGTGTTCTAAGAGAGGTAAAATCAATCCCTCTGAAAAACCACTCCACTTTACTTCCCGGTTCCAGATGTATGCTGCTGTAGTTATTTAGCAGTGACTCAGACCCATCCTGCACTTCCTGCACTTCCTCAGTTGTCCTGTCTTTACGATTGCCAAATGTGTTCCAGAACTGAGCTCTTGACATTATCAATCCATGGGCTTCCACTTTCAGTAGCATTGCTTTAAATGATTTCTCTTGATGGAGGTGCAGATCCAAGGCAGAAGCTGCCAGTGCTTTAATTCTATCCAAACCATCTTCTCATCCCATCTTTAGTTTGTTTTTATTCCTATTCTGATCGGTGAAAACTATTTTCTGTTAAGAAATTGGGTTGAGTATCATATGCCTAGGTTTCTCTCTCCATGCCTGTATTTTGACTCTGAAATCTTCATCCAGTGCTGCATAGGGACCATATGCACATGTACTACAGAGAGCAGGAAAACGGCTTTCTTAGAAGTGGAATCACTAAATGTTGGAAGCAAAGCTTGGTCAAATTACTTTCCTGGACTAGAGCTCCCTGAATCTGCCAAGCAGCATTCAAAAAATAACTTTTCCAAGGTCTAATTAAGAGAACCTTTTGCCTCTCCCATCCCCCCAACAATTCTGGAAGGTAGAGAATAGCTGGGTTGAAGGGAAAAGTCATTGAGGTTCTGCTGATTTGGGGGGTTCCATAGTGATGGCCAAATGATGCCCAAGAGCTTCATGTGACCCCAGAGCTGTAGGTTGTCCATCCCTGTGGCCCTAAGCATTAGGGCCAAACTGTGGTCATTTCCTCCCTACACTGTTATAGCACTATTATCCCACTGTCAACAGCCTATGGAATCCTGAGGTTTGCAGTTTAGGGAGAGGCCTTTAGCATTCTCAGCCAGGGAACTCTTTGGCTTCAGCAAACCACAAACCCTAGAATCCCATAGGATGTAGAGAGTGGAATAATAGCGCTACAACAATGTAGTTTAGAAATGCCTGTATATGACTTTAAATATGTAAGTTGACAACGCTTCACTCTTTTTTATTTCAGGCTGATAGCAGACATAGAAAGACCTCATCAGGATGATTGTGTGCAGGGAGGAAGTTAGTCTTTTCCTGCTGCACCATGTTGCCCACCAACATAGCCCCCTTTCCGATTCTGTTTGGCTTGTGAAGTAAACACCAAGCTGTACCACAGAATATAACAATGCAGCAATGGGATCAGTGTTCTAAACGTAGTGGCTGGCATCTTGTTAGCCAGTTACAATATTGTAAGCTATGCTTACAATTTTATAACTGTCCGGTATTCACATTTATGATTATCACACCATTGCTTTGATCACAAATATCCCCAAATACACCTTAAAATCCAGGCAACCATACTAAGGGACAGTGATCTGAGGCACCGGCGAGCAGGGTGCTGAAAGATGATGTATCCAGCCCTCCACTATCAGTGAGCTTCAGTGCCACAAGGAATTGCATTTCTGCTTCTGCTTGTCACACTGCTACTTGTTGGTGGATGTATCATCCTTCAGCACTCCACTCACCAGCACTGCAGGACTCAATCCCTGGATTTTAAGGGAGGTTTTGAGGGGTCATTTCAGAAGAGGAAAAGTAGACATGACATCATAGCTTCATGTCCAACATGGGATCTCAGCAAGTATTTCTGCAGTGAACAACCTTAGCACTGAACACTTTGGAAGTACGATTGCCATGCTGTAATAAACCTGCAAATAGCAACTTACACAAATTTTTTTCCACCAGTTTAACATTTCTGTCAGAAAAGAACCATGTCTCAGAGGAGTGGATTTGCTCCTAGCAGCTGAAGGTCTGTTAGAAGACTAACACTGATGGGTCTTGTAAATGCTGATGTCATAATGAACGTGTTGACATCCTTACTCTGGTTCTGACTGAGACAGGATTAGTTAAAGATGAACTGGTCTTAACAGCTACCAGTAACTAGGTGGGCTGGAGAAGTGTCACTTCTCTGTGTGTATGTGCCATGGAAACAGGAGCAAGTTTTCCTTCTGGGGCCATTTTCTTAATTGGCACTGAGGCAATGAAGGCACGACTTGAAAGGCTGTTCACTCAAGCAAGTGAATGTATCTTCCAAGAGGCAAGCATATTTATCATCCCTTTTCTTTTACAGGTCAATCTATGGCTACAGGGAATACACAGCTCAGATGAATGTTGTTTTCTAATTCATGCCCATAGGCAACTTCTGTTGTGATTTACACCAGCATTCCCACTGTTTCTGATGTTAGGCATTAGCATCAGTTGTGGTGCAGCCAAAACAGACACAGACAAGCAAGTGATCTGAGTATGCTCACTGGATCTCTGAAGTTTGAAGATGTACAAAATATCCATGCAGAAAACCCTAACAGGGCCAGGGACAAGCCCACTTCATCAGAAGCATGTAATGTGGTCCTGAGTTGAAAATTTTACAGACAAATAGGTATAGAGAGAAATATAAGCAGTATGGGTCCAAGGGATATAAAATGGGAGAGATACTGATTGTGATAATTATATCACAGCCTGAACAGAAAGACAGCTGGTGCATTTTAGCTCAGTGGAGTATTGAATCTGCATTGGCATTTAGCCTGTCTTTTGAAGGGGCTACCTAAGCTGAACATCCCTATCCTCCATATAGGTTCAGCACCTTGGATAGTCATTTAAAATTCTGATTAAAGTCTGGGATAGATTTGCTGCCCCCATTGATATGGAGAGCATCGACTGTGCTGAGCTGAAACGTAAATTAAGTACAAAGACCATTAACAGGACAGTGCTTGTAGGTCAGCCCTCTACATTTTCAGGTTTGACTTTTACGGATTTGGTTATTTGTGAGTTTCTCCACCCCCTGCTCCCTCACCTCAGGCACTTCTTCTCCAAGGGAATCTTTCCTCTCAGCAGGACACACAGCCCCAGAAAAACCCACCTCTGGTCCTCCTCTTCCTCCTCTACTACCACCCACTGCCTGAGCAGCTAAGGACAGATTGTGGCCCAGTTTCTCAGCACTACAAACCTTCTCCTAATTCCCTTCCACGTACCCAAAGAAGGAAATGTGTGTGAGAGAGGAAGGATAGG
Organism: Ctenosaura bakeri; assembly: GCA_948474755.1. Taxonomy (NCBI): domain Eukaryota; kingdom Metazoa; phylum Chordata; class Lepidosauria; order Squamata; family Iguanidae; genus Ctenosaura; species Ctenosaura bakeri. Next base: position 290,399 of record CAOLHI010001059.1, read on the forward strand.
ACCACCACGTTGATCCATCCCCTTTCCTTCTCTTTTCCCTGACCTAGTTTCGACCCGGGGTGTCTATTGCCCCCCACATGCCTTGGCCCCCTTCCCACAGACACAGACACACATTTTGATATTTTTGATTTCCCCACTTTTACAGGATCCTGCACCCCTAACCCTAGTGAATATAGAAGGCCAATTGTAAAAGTACACCTCTGGTGGCATTGTGAAACAAAGGCCCTTTCTGCACGAGGTGAGTGAATTGCTCTGTGGCGTTACTTACCAGTTCTTCTTGAGTCCGAAGTAACGCAGATTTTCCCTGGAGCCCTTCTGCAGGGCTCCAGGGCGAACTGAAGCAGTGTAAGGTCTTTAGATTGGCACTGCTCCGGCTGAAAATGGCAGCTTCCTGCGGCTTCTGGCTGAAAATGGAGGCTTCATGGGTGTGGACCAACCACTGATGCTGACCACGCCCACAGCCCACCCTCTGCTGATCGCAGGCTCACATTGGTGCGAGTCTGCACATCTGCACAAGTAAGCAGGAACGCCATGGTGCGTTCCAGAAAATTGAAAGATCGGATTTTTCCAGTCTTTCCTTAGTGTGCTGGAGGATCACTTGGGGGTGGTTTGGATCGGTCTAAGGTGCAGAACTAAGTTAAATAGTCCGCACTTAGTCCGATCCAAGGTGCAGACTACCTCCGTGCCAGGTCGCCTCGGTCCGTGTGGAACATCCATGTGTGGAAAGGGCCAAAGTCATACTCAGTGGGACCAGATTCAGGCCAGAGGTGATGGAACTGGCTTGATACCTGACTTTAAAGCATTAAAGCATGTGTAAAGGATCTAGCAGTCTTGGTAGACCACAGGCTAAACAGGAGAGTACAGTGTGATATGGTAATTAAAATAGCCAATGCAATTCTTAGCTGTATCAATAGGCGTACAGTATCTGGATCAAGAGTAGTAGTGTGATTCTGTTCTGCTTTGTTCAGACCTCACCTGGAATACATTATTCCAGAAGAATAATGACAAGCTGGGAAGAGTGACCAAGGTGATCAAAGGTCTGGAGACCAAGCTGTATGAGAAAAGACTGAGGGAGAAGGTATGTTTAGCTTGAAGAAGAGAAGACTGAGAGGTGACATGATAGCCTTTAAATATCTGAAGCAATGTCATGTAAAAAATGGAGCAAAGTTGTTTTCTGCTGCTCCAGAGACTAGAACACAAACTAATAGATTCAAATTACAGTGGACCCTCCATATAAATGACCTCTGGATCTGCAAATTCAAGCAGTTGCAGTGTCACATCCTGTACCTAGAATGGCAGTATTGTGTGCATGGATGCGCTGAAGCATCTCTGTGTGTGTCACTGCCATTTAATAATGTGGTATTTAAGAGTTGCATTTTTCTCTATTTGTGGGAGGTCCTGGAACAGAATACCCATGGAGACAGACAGTCAACTGTATTTAAAAAAGGATTCTACCTAAACACGAGGAAGAACTTCTTTATTTGAAGAAATGTTTGACAGTGGAATAGACTGCTGGGGGGGGGTGTGAATAATTTTTGGAAGGTCTTTAAACAAAGGTTGGGTGGACACCTTTCAGAAGTTTCTATTTGTGTATTCCTGCATGGTAGAGGGTTCAATTAGATGTCTCTTGTATCTTCCAACTCTAAGATTCTATGAACTTCTTGATAAATTCTAACTCCACAGATTCACATTGAAGTCTCTACATTCAGAATATCCACCTGAAGGTTCTGGGTGGCTAAAATTTACTCCTGATGGCATTTAAATATTGGCATTTTTCATATTACATTCTCTCTCCCCCCCCATTGCACCCAAATATCTTCCACCTTAGGATAACATTCCATGCATCTGATGAAGAGGACACTAGACTACAAAATGCCATAACACATGGGTGAGAATCATGCAGCACACTAGATGTTGTTTGTCTGCAACTCCCAGCAACAGTTGCTAGGGTAGCCAATAGTGAGGAATGCTGGGAGTTACTGTCCAACAATGCATGGAGGGCTGATTTCAAGTTCATTCCTGGAGCAGTAAGTTCAGTATTTCCCTAACAGACATTTGAGCCCTGGTCTAGATCTAGAAAGAATCACTGTGTCATCTGTGTAAAGCAGGACTGGGGTTTTCCTGTTGTCTAATCTGGGCAGATGACCATTTTCATCCATAAATTCTGCCTCGAGATCATTCAGGTATAGATTGAATAAGGTCAGTGCCAGGATACACCCCGTCTCACCCCCTTCTACATAGGTATGGGTTCAGAGAAATGTCCCTGAGGACCGTATCTAACACGTAGTTGGCTGTTATTATAAAGAGCCTTAATTAGGGTGAGGAATCTGGTGTCCATCGATAAAGACTCCAGTTTATCCCATAGCTTATGCCTTGGGACAGAATCAAATGCTACTAAGAGCTTGCCATACATGGGTCTTGAGTACTTCTCTCCAAGATGGGCTAATAGTAAACAGTGGTCATTGGTAGAATGGTTTTCTCTGAAGGCTGCTTGAGCCTCAGAAAGAATATTATTCTGCTCTATAAAGAGAGTTAATTTGGAAGAAAGAAAGTGGGCATAGAATTTGCCCACTATGGACAGCGAACTTATTGGTCTGTAGTTCGCAGGATCTTTAACTTGGCCTTTTTTATAAATGGGAACTACAATTGCTTGATTCCAGCCATTTGGGATCATTCCAGAGTTGTTTATTTGTGTAAATAAGGCTGCTAACAAAGGTACCCACCAGTGGCTGTTGGTTTTAATAAGTTCAGCTGGGACATTATCCATTCTGGGAGCCTTACCATTTTTGAGTTGGGAAATTAATTCAATAACTTCATCAATAGATACAGGTTCCCAGAGTGGGGCCATTTGTAGCTGTTTATCAGTAGTTTTCTCAGAAGTAGTTGCAGAATCAGTGTCCTCAGCAAAGATCCCTCTGAAATGGTTTTCTCACACCACAGCTGGAATGTCACATCTTGGGGCTGGAGTTTGGGAGCATAAAGTTCCAGATACAAGCTCCCAGAATGATTTTGAGTTGTTGTTAAGAGATGCATTTAGCAATAGAGACCAGGAGTCATGGTTAAATTGCCTCTTTTTAAAGGATATAAGGGACCTATACTCCTGTTTTAGTTGAAAGTATGTTAATAAGGCACTGTTTGAGTTTGCCTTCCTGTACTTAATAAGGGCAGATCTAAGAGAGTTTTTCTTGTGCAAGCATTCCTTATCAAACCAAGATTTGCCTAAATAATAATCAAGAGGTTTTATTTGGCCCTCCCTAGGATTAGGTTTTTTTGTTAAGTCGGCTTGAATCAAGTGGATCAGATCATTGTAGGTCTCTATCAATGCAGCTGAAGAGTCATTCATCAGTATTTTAGATCCAGATCCGAAGACCATTTGATTCTTCTTGTTCTTCGTGACTCAATTGTATTTGCTTTTAAAGATGGCTGCTGAATCACTCCGCTTTCAGTCATTATTGTAAAGACTAGTGGAAGATGGTCACTTTCATTTCTGGTGATGACCCCAAAGTGTAGGATCGTATGAAATGCATTCCTTTTAATTAAGCAATAATCTATTGGACCCACCTTGGTTGATGAATGTATATTCACCAGGAATATCACCTTGCACAGCACCATTTAATAGAAATAAATCTAGGCTATATGCAATTTGTGCTAAGCAAAAATCTGAGAAATATGAAATCTTATCTTTAGAAAACCTTGATGGGAAATACCTATCATCTTTTAACTCAGTAAGAGTTGGGAATTTTGTTTCCAATTTGGTATCACTATGGCCAAATCTAGCATTTAAGCCCCCAAGAATATAAAAGTAAACTGTAGGATGTTTGACAATCAGAGAAAAAAAAATCAATTTTAATCCAAATACCCTCTGTTGAAACTTTAGAACTGAGTGGAGGGACATAAATTGTCATTAAAATAAAATTAATAAATAATAATAAAATAATAATAAAATTAAAAGATGGTAAATGGAAAAGTATCTCCAGTGCTAAGTTCTCACATCTCTCTATAGAGATTATCTTTGCTGCTATTTGCGCCTTTTTATATTTTACCTAATAATCCATATTCTCTATGATTTTAATTTACTTCATGTACTTTTTATATTATTTTATACTATTTTATGCATTTATCTCCTATTTTTATGCTTTTATATCCTGTCTATAGTTTATCCTATTTATATATTTGTATCCTATTTTTAGTAGGTGTATTTTATCTATACTCTACCATTGGATGGTTTTGCTATGCTGGGTCTATGGACCGTAAAATAAAGTTGGACTTTGGCATGGAGTGCTGCATGATTCCCATCTCTGCCATAATATATTTGTTAGTCCTCAAAGAACCCGAAGATGGCTCCTCTCAGCAGGCTAAGTACGACCAAAGCACCTGCTAGTTAGCTCTGCTTCCTCATTTTGTCTTCCACAATGCATTTCCCCACTTGCACTTTTGTAATGTCTGACTTTATGGGAAAAAAAATCTAGAAAGTGTGAATGCTAATTTGTGAAATTGGTTTAAAAATATATTGCTCTACTATGAATTTTGGAACTTTCCTTGTGGTTGAACATTTGCCTCTTTCAAGACCAATTATTTTTGGGTGGCCTGATTTTGCTTGCTAACTAATAGGCACACAGTGAGCTCTCTTAGAGGGAACAATGATAACTTAATGCAGTATGGAGATGGACCTTGTCTCCAGGTAGATTCCTTTGGAAGAAACAAGTTCCATTTCTATTTTGCATTCTATACCCATTCTGTACTTCCCTGGGGAAAAGCTGTTAACAACTGATGGATGAAACAAAATAAACACACCTTATTAAACAAACCTAACTGGCAACTAGCATTACTTATACAGAATGTTCAAAGGAAAGACTTCATATAGTTTGCCGCCCCTCCTCAGCTGTTACAAGCACAGCCTTTCTCAGTTATGATCCATAGCAGTTAAAGAAACAACAACCCATTAACGAGGGATAAATGACTGCATTATTGCTGAGGTATTAAAGGGGCTGAAATTTTACACCGAATTCTGCAAAGTTCCATTCTGCAGACATTGTAAATTACAACATCACACTAGTAATTCAGAAATGAAGCCTGGTAGGTGTGAAAGAGTTTTTCCTATTTTCTGCTGTGACTTAAGGGCAAATGCCCTTGACATTGCCTGTGGCCGGTGGGGAGTCATTGAAGGGCAATTTACAGTCCCCAGATGATTTCTTGCTGTTATAGAACGTAATTTTCTGCTTAAAATTTATTTCTGCATGTTAATTATGCAGCAAGGTTTAGATACATCCAGAGCTGTGAAGTGTGTTCTGGCTCTCAACTCCAAAGAGCCTATTGGATGGTGAGATTTCTCTCTTTGCCTGCCTCTTTTGTAGTCTGTATTTTTAACAACCTCATTAGTGAGGATTTTTCCCCTTTGAAGATAATGAGCATTACCGCAGAGCATCTGGAAGAAATGGAAAGTCTGAACGGTGGATGGCAGCAATGCCATCCACAGTTTTGGTGCACATTTTAACTGCTGATAAATTATTTGACTGTTCTTCTGTTTTCTCTCTCCTGGCAGTCTGTGAGAGGCACAAAAGTCCACAGATCAAGCTTTCTCCCACAAAACTTTCCTTATGGCACTACGGCATGTATTATAATAGGCTCAGAGCTGCTAGGAAAAGTGGCAGATTCTACTCAGTTCCTTTTGTAACATGAACTTCATTATAGCTCGCACAGGAATTGTACTTGTGCCACTGGTTAGATTATGTTGCAAAATGTAACAGGTGGCTGCCATTTTTCTAATTAGAAATTAGATTTTTTTTCACCTTACTCAGCTCCATCTGTCTGAATGTGCATTAATATTAAATATTTCTGCAAAATTCCTTCATACTGTTAGTCCTTGCTTTCCTGTGCTTGGTTCTGCTATTACAATTTTAGCTGCAGCTCCCAAATACCCTGCTAAGTTTCTGAAATGCTTCCCCCCCTTACATACCTCATATTTAATGTGGATATATGGGGCCTAGCGTCAGTGATCTGTGCCCTTGTTATCTTCTAGTTACACTACTGCAACATGTTAGATGTAGAACAGCCTCTGAAGACAATTCCAGAATGGAAGTTAATTCATAATATGACTGTGAACCAGGGCTGGGCATTACAAGCCCTATTTAGGGTATTGCTTTGCTAACCGCACTGGCTATTGGACCATTTCCAAGCCCAATTCGAAATCCTGATATTGGCCATTCCTGTTTGGTGGATGCAGAGATTCTTATTGGAAAGAAAGATGTGTTAGAGCCTTTTCTCCAGAGCCAGCAGAAGTGCCCACCTTAGGAGGATGAGTGTTCAAGGACGAAATGGAGGCAGAAAACAGGTTTTAGGATTCTCTAAAGGAGGAAATTTATTAAAGAAATCCATTATTGAGACAGAACAGCCTTATCCTCACTGAACTGTTCTAGAAGAGTTATGATTATAGGCAGACATGATGCAGCATCTGCACCTCCATGAAAGAGAGAGAGAGAGAGAGAGAGCACACATGGCAGAGACCAAAACAGGGGAATGGTCAGCCTTGGGTTGGTTCTTTTTGGTACCACAAAGGGCAGTGATTTGAGTAACCTGAGGTGAACCAGATGATGCCATCTGCCCATAATATTTTGGGATAGGTGCCAGACTAAGGAAACAATCAGGAAAGAAAAGAAAGGTCAAGTTCGTAATCTTTCTGTAAACCAGCAAGAACAAACGCAGAAGCTGTTGTATCTTCCAACAGTTAAAGTCCTCCTTGGCTTGGTGTGAGATACCTGAGGGATCAGTTGTTCCATATATCCATCTGAGATCCTCATCTGAAGTGTTTTTCTAGGTTTCCCCTTTCATTTCAGCTACTGCCACTGATGACTGCATATAGGCTCTTGTCAGTGGTCCACACTACACTGTTATAGTGCTATTATTGCACTTTCAACATCCTGTGGAATTCTGAGGTTTGTAGTTTACTGAGGCCAAAGAGTTCGCTGGCTGAGAATGTTAAAGGCCCCTCCCTAACCTGCATGCCCCAGGATTCCATAGGCTGTTGAAAGTGGAATAATAGCACTAAAGCAGTGTAGGGTGGAAATGGCCTTAGGAATATTGTCCCCAGTGGGGCTCACCCTGTGCACATACTTCAGTGTCTTTCCACTGCCAAGAGAATCTTCACATGTTTTTAAGCTTTTGCTGATATATTATAGAGTTGCTGTTTTTGCTTTTTTTTAACTGTATTGGTCATTTTATGGAATTTTTAATATTTTATTGTTAACTGCCCTGGCAATTGGGTCCTAATGTAAATTTGTTTACTAGAACAGCAGGAAATAGGTGAAACCTTAATGGATCATCTTGAAGTCTGAATGTGAGCCTTTCTCTACAATGACTGTTGAGTGGCAGAGTGCAAGATTGCACTCTTACACACACACACACACACACACACGAAAACAATAAGAGCTCAAAGCTTCAATCCAAGTTCACATACCTATTTGGAAGTCATCTTGAAATTGCTTCTGAATTGTAGGAAAATCTAATTTCATTCTATTTTAATGTAGACTTTTGCATGTTTTCGCGATATTACACTTGCAAGTCACCTTGAGTCCCAGGTTTTGGGGAAAGGTGGGGTATAAACAAAGTTAATATTGTTAATACTGATGCTAATGTTAATTGTAAGAATAAGAACTCTACATTTTAAAAATGTACAATTAGCTGAGTAGTAGCTTTACACTGGAAACCATGCTAGAAGTCCTAACATTGGTCATTTCCACACTACACTGTTATAGTGCTCTTACTCCATTTTTAACATCCTGTGGAATTTAGGGGTTTGTAGTTTACTGAGGCCCAAGATCTCTCTGGCTGAGAATTGTAAATACCCCTCCCTAAACTACAAACCTCAGGATTCCATAAGATATTGAAAGTGGAATAAGAGCACTATAACAGTGTAGTGCAGAAATGGCCATTGTTCCATCTAGCTTAATGTTATACAATGATTGGTGGTGGCTCACTATGATCTCAGGGATGAATCTTTCCCAGAAGAACCTCAAGATGTTGCAATTAACCTAAAGATCTTCTGCATGCAAAGCATTTGCTCAACTTGAAGTATTTATTCATTTATTTGATCCCTATGCCACCTTTCTCCCAGAGATTCAATCCTTCTCCTCCTCTCCCCCTTCTAAATTCTTGCAGCAATGTATTATGATTGGCCCTATTCTATGCTAGGAATATGAGAGTTTAACTGCCCCAGAAGTGTTTTGTAAAGTACCATATGGCCTCTTCAAGCAGAAATCAGACTTGCACCATGTTTATCTTTTGGTGGCCATTCACAAAATACAGTAAACTACAAGCAGGTGAGAAAAAGCATAGGCTATGACAAGCAGAGGTAATTAACCGTTTGTGGGAAGACATTGTCTAAGAAAATGCTAAGTGCATTCTGCAGTTTGATCCCCTGATTGGGTTGCATCATGTTGACATGAGTGGTTTTAACAAATAAGAGCCTTTTGTAAGTCAGTGAGATTCACCTTTTCAGCAATAATTATTATTGAAAGGATCTCAGATAATGAAAAAAAAAGTGCAATGGCTTGACCCTGCAAATCAACTCAACAAGAGACTCCTTATAGTTTCAAAATTTCTGCCTAATCCAGAAATCCTGCAGGGATCTGACTTCTCTCTTTATATGGCTCTGAAGTACAGCTCTGCTCTGCGCAGGGAAAGGTTCATCCCGTTTCATGCTTTTAACAGAACCAGCATCTGCTCTCTTCCCACACCACCCAATGCAGTAGAAGGGCAAGCATCCATTCCACAGCATTCCTGAGAGGCAGGGGTTTATTAGGATATGGTTTCTGAAGAATAGCAGCACACCACCATAACTCTGTAAAATATAGCTTCATAACAACTTGGAGGATGACTTCAGACCACAGGGGAAATAATGGCACTGAAAATAATGACCAGGAGCAAACTGTTTCAGCCACTAGTCATTAACTCTCTGGAGAGATCTGGATCTTATCAGGAAGCTTTGAGTTTCTTTGCACCAAGTCATTGGAGAAACAGGAACTGAGAAACATCCCCAGGCTTAGAGAGTTCAGGTGTTGTTCCCGTAGAATTGTTTTTGCTCTTCTCACTATGCCCCAGGTCTCCCGTGCTCGACAATGAGACTGTTTGTTTGTTTGTTGTATTCATATTCCACCCTTCAGCCAAAAAAGATGAAAGGCAGCTTATAAATCAATAATTTGACAGTTCTCTGCTCTCATGCTTACACTCTAAATAAGACACAGCATGCAAAGAAAGGAGCATGACAATGGGGGAGATGATTAAGTCCAGCAAATGCTAGCTGTTCTTCTCTCCCTCAAAGGCCAGAGCAATGGCTTCTGGGCCAACGCATAATAGAGCTGTACTTGGTGGCTCTTCTCTCCTTCTAAAGCCAGAGCAATGGCAGATGCAGATGGCCATATCACTTCCATCTCTGTGTGTCACTTTTTGGATTTCTGCCTGCTGTCTCTGAAAGACACAGAGGTCTTACCATTTGACAATTCAGTTTTGCTATAAACTAAACAAATAGGCATTTTAAATTGAAAGGTAAGATTAAAAAAAAACCAAGAAAAGAAATCTCTTTTATAATTATGTACAATTTCTTGTTTTGGAATATAGAGTTCTCCTTTACATGTGTAAATCCTGGTCTTTTTTGAAAAATTCTACCTCTTTGCATGTACAGGAAAGATATTCACACAGATGTCTCTCCCCCCACCAAGCTCCTAATTCTACACATTTAACAGCAGTTTGTTTTGCAGATATTATAATCTAGCAGGTGATAATGTTTACCTCCATGTTTTGAAAAATGTCACCTTCCAATTTCTTCAGCTCAAACTGCCGTTAATTGCGGTATGGAAGGCCTGAACAGCTGGCAATACAAGTCATTACTCTCTTTTCAGACTCCTTAGGTAAATTTATAATTGATGGCAGTTTTAGGGGAGCCCTCCTTTTCTTTGTCTGTATGCCAGAAGTACCCTGATTCTCAACAGGCTGTATAACCTTCTTCCTGAGCTCTATCTATATTATATCGTACTTTTTAAAAATAGCTCTCATCTGAGCTTATTGTAACCTTCGGGTTAGACCATTCTTCATAAAGCAGTTTAGGTAGACTGCTCAAATAGTCGCCTGAGTCCTTTAAAGGCTGACTCCATTTTTTCATTACAGGCAAGAGTAACAGTGTTGTCATCTCTTGAAATAAATAGTTCTAGTATATGAGAGCCAATATACTATAATAGTTGATAGCATGGTACATGGAGACTGGGGATATTCAGGTTCAAATCCTTTTTGTCCATTAAGCTCAGTTGACTTTGGTGCAGTTGCTGACCCTTAGCCTGACTTCCCTCACAGGTTTTTTAGTGACACAACAAAGAGGGGACTATATATGTATCCTGAGGAAGAGTATGATAAAAAAATGTTAATATTCATAAATATGTATATTTAAAAAGCAGTGTCATTACATTAGCAGCTTCCTATTCTCTTGAAATTTCAGGTCCTAATCTTGAGAGCATGGTTGAGCTCTTGAGATGTCATGGGGCAGACCTTGCATAGCAACTTCCAAATAATGTAAACCTCCTGCTAGTTCTAACTAGAACAAACCTGTTGAATCAATGGGATTTATCAATGTGTTCACTTGTCAGTCAACAGCTGATTCAGCAAGTCTGTTCCAGCTGGGATTAACTAACAGGATTCAGGAGTGGAAGTATGTGCGGGCATGAGAGAAACATAGATTTCCTGCACTACTTCCTAAACAAATAAAATATATAATAGAATAGATGGTCTAGCTTTGTGTGGATTTTGTTGTTATTATTGTGTCCCTTCACGTCGTTTCTGATTTATGGCAACCCTAAGGTGAAGCTATCATGGAGTTTTCTGTGGCTAAGAATGTGTGACATGCCCAAGGTCACTAAGGGGTTTCCATGATTGAGCAGAGAACTGAATCCTGGTCTCCAGGGTCATTGTTCAACACTCATACCACTACATCACGCTGATTCTTTCTAGGTACGTTACTAATATTAGTACTACTATATGAATACTCATTATAGTGTGCCCAAGGAGCCGTCCATCAGACACATAATCCCTTTCTAGAGTTCCCAGATCTCAGCAGGAATCTCAGGACAAGAGCACTGCCTTGAAAAGAACAGACTTTTTTTTAAAAAAAACAGTGTGCTACTGGAGTCTTCAGAACAGCTGCTGCAAAGTCTCCATGGGGACTGCCTGACCACCTCCTCCCCCTCTCAAAGTTTCTCAAACCATGTTGGACACCAAATAAAACCAGAGGGAGCAATCACCATGAGGAAATGCTGAGCTACTTCAGTATTGGCTGCCTGAGGAGCCATTAAATATGGTACTGCTGCATTGTGGCACTTCCTGTCTTACCATGAACTCTCCCAGTTTGTTCCTACATTCATCATCCTACCACAAATGACTGAACTAAAAGTGCAATTTCTTTTCTTGTTCAAAGGTGCATATGGGTTGCACCTGTGTTGGCAAAAGGGTGGTATAAATGTCTTTCTTCTTTAGCTCAGCATAGGCTCTTGGATCCTTTCTGTTCTTGGTTTCAGTTCTCTCTTCTTCTCATCTTCTTTGTTTCTCCTCAACCCCAGCAACTCAGATAAATGTTCCCTCATAACCCCTTACACTCTTCTTCCTTTTCTTTCTATACTCATCTTCTCCCTCATTCCTTAATCCCACTCTTTCCCTCTGCTTGTTCTCTTTTTTCTCTCCCCTGCTTCAAAAATTCTTAGGTAAACATTTTTCTTTCCCTTTTCTCTTTCTCTTTTTCCCCTTCCCAATATCTCCCAGTTGTCCTCTCCTTCTTTTTTTCCCCACCACTAGTCGTCTTCCTTCATCTTGTTTCTTCTTCCTTTCCTTGCCACAGTTTTCCTGGATACATTTGTCATTTCTCTCTTTCCCTTTCTCCATCTTTTTGTCTTATCCTCTTGTTTCTTCAACCTCAACTTTTCATGGTTATGACTTCTCCTAGCTATGATCTTCCATCTTCCTTCTCCCAATCTATCTCTTTCTGTCTCTGCCCAAACTCTTTCTCTTTTGCACTCAAGTTGCGTAGGGATGAGAGGGTGGGGGGACAGTTCACCCCAGGCAGCAATGTTTTGGGGCATCCCGGCCCATAGCCCCACCCCGTGTGCCCTGGCCATGCCCCCACACACCATGGCCATGCCCTCATGCCATAGCCCCTCTCCCCTCCCGCCCCCCTCACCATACTCCAAGCTCCTCCACTGTTTGCACTTCCCCAAATCTTGATAGCATAAGTAGGATAAGTTACAGGTTAGATTCCCAGCATTTTGAAGATGTAAGTTCACCACCAGTACCTCCATCACCACCATCGTTATTGTCATCTCTCACTCCCCAAAATATTTGTGATGATTAGTGGCATTATTATAATGGTGATTATCATTATTTTGACACACATGACTTGACTGTAAAAAAAAAATCGTATGGCCAGTAAGTGGAACAAACCATTAAAAGCAGAATTTTGACAACTTTGTTTTTACCTGGAAAAGTTTGTTTGTTTGGACTACAACTCCAATCAAACTTTTTACCACTCTCATGTATTATTAAAAAAATGGGTTTAGGAAAGTGTTAAAACCAGATCTGGAAAAAAGTTTTTTTTCCTGTTCAAAAGAGCATTTGGAAAAACCTAAGAAAACAATAAATAAATAAATAAATAAATAAATAAATACATACATACATACATACATACATACATACATACATACATACCCAAAGGAATATTTTCTCATGTATAGAGTTCATTTTTTAAAAAAAAATTCTTGACTGGCATGGTCTATAACTCACTCCTGTGACGTGACTAAGTACTACCCCATAACATCACTAAGGATTGCCCCATTTAACATTGTCATGAGTCATTCCTGCATCTCAGATTTTACCCCTAAAACCTCAGGCCCTGTGATGCTTCTTACCTGGCAACACTCATTAAATGCACCTTAGAAACAGTGGAGGGGAAAGAGGAAAGAGCGAGCAATCAGGAAGCAATTAATGGGAAGGGGCAGGACTGCTCCCAGACTTGCTGATCGTGAAACCAGGCATGCAGGGTGGCGATCCAGAAAGCCACCCAGAATCCAGGTAAAATCTGGCTGAGTAGTCTGATAGTCATAGTCCAGAGGTGGGTGGGTGGATAGATTTTCTGAAAGAAAATTATGATCAGTCCCTATGGCAGTTACCACCACTTTCCCTAGGATTCTCATCCCATGTGGCCATTCTTAATACCCCAGACAACACACTGAAACCTTTTCCAGGACTTCTGCTGCTGTAGAAGTCTCACCGTCGGCCAATTGAGACTTTATGCTAAGCCCTTCACCACTGCTTCCTAGGGCTCATGCAATACGAAGCCTTGGGGATCGTAATGCTGGTTCTCTCCTTAACGCCTTGCACCAAATGAGACCAAGTGCATAGAACTGTCTCTCTCATCTGTCCCTTTCCCTCCTCTTGCTCCTGGCTTTTAACATGCTGATGCTGTGGAAGTGCAATACACATACAAACATCTTTGTACTGAACTGTGGGGCCAGTAAGGAGTGAAGGGCACTCCGGATGTCATGCGACATAATAAAATCAGATTTCTGCTCTTCAGCACTGTTTGCCTGAGATTGTCTCCCTGCCATGAGGCCCAGAGAAAACATAGCAGTATCTCAAGACTTCTGGTAGCGCCCTAAGACCTGGCAACTCAGTCAATTTAAATGGGGCCTGAAGATCCAGGGTGTGTCAGGGTTGGGCTGCAGCTTTGCAACAGGTTGTAAATGGGTCCATTTCTCAGACAGGTAAGCAGTGGCAACTCAAGGTCCAAGAGGACTGGGTTCCTCCCCCTGAAATGGCACAGGGAGCCTCTGGAGGGTGCCCTTGACTTAATTGTAATTCATGGATGAGAGAGTAGAGATCTGTAAGTACAGAAAGTAAAGGGACTAACAGGTGAAAGCCTTCCTTTTTTTAGACCTATGCACCCCCAACACAAAAGCAACTAGACAACGAAACAAAAAGCTACCAGAACAGAAATAGCAGGTAGGTAGTGAATTAGCCCTTGCTCCCATCTGGCACCAACACACATACAAAATCTTTAGCCAGATTGTTAACTGCCAGGCCTAAAAGGATTTTTTAAAAAAAAGCCTGAGATATGTCAAACCAACTGAAGTTTTCCCTTAGCTGTAAGAGGTTAGCGGCATATTTCATTGATTTTTTTTTGCACTTTTAGACTCTTAAGAATTTTTGTACATGTGAAATAAACTTATTTTATGCCAGAAATAACATCAGGCAAAGAGAAGTACATTTTTCACATAACACAGTTTTCTGCACAAGTTTTTGGTGCAAATGATGTTTTTCCCCCAAAAAAGTCCCAAAGGCAGCAAAACTTCCTAGTAGTTGACCATTTTCCTGATGGGGAATCTCTGTGCATCCAGAAGTCATCCTTTCCTTTGAGGAAGAAAAGAACTTGCAAGTATTATTTTACATTCCAGTGTCACACCACTCTGACTTAATATGTGTTCTTCATGAATAGATGCATGAGATCCAAAACACAGTAGAGAAGGTGCGCCTTATGACTTCCCTAATTTGTAGCACTGATATTGTTGAAACTCAGAATTGGCACTGTAAGTTGGTTTGCCTTGAACCTACACGTTAAGAGGAAGATTTGTATAATTGTTTATTTTGATGCAAAGCAGTCTTTTGGGCAATATTCTGCAAATACGATGGACATTTGTACCAGTTATGGCACAGATAGGTAAAAAGAAAGCCAATGAAGGCACTTTTTCCGTGTATTTAATAACACTGCTCATGCAGTCCTAGGAAAAGGTATGTCTCTCTGATTATCAATACTGACACTCTTCCATTTGCTGAGAAAAATGGATTTTACAAATCAAAACTCACACTGACAATCTAGATAGGCTTGTTGTTTTGCTGTCTCCAATTATAAAGAGGCTGTTGCTTGAAGCTAATGGTCAGAGTGGCTCATTTGAATACAACACATAACAGAATCTGCTTTATTTTCCCAGTGCAGCCACTTGGTGTGATTTAGCCCAGTTACAAACAAAGGGCTAACTATGACATTAAAGAGTTAGATGTAGGTCAAAACATATGGAGGAGCCATGTGTAAGAACATTAGTGAAGATGCTACTTCCACACCATCATTCCATCTTGCCATTTCTAAAAAGTGCAATCAACCTCCCACTAAGCTCAGTGCCAAAATACTTATTGATTTACTCTAGATTAAACCCCTGGGTTTTAGCCATTACAGCTACCAGGAAATAACTTCTGGAATGTCATCCAAATGTATATGTTCACATCTGTCTGTATGAGACTGCAAGAAACTTGTAATAACAGTCTCCATTAAGCGCCCTGTTCAGCACAGCAAGGGGTTAATTTTAGTGGTCCGAGAACAATATTTAAGGTTATTTCTACACTGCTGGATATCTTTGGTGTATTTTGTGTGGTTCAGAATTCTGATGCCCACAGAGTATGTGTCATATGCTCTTTGTGTCCTTCTCCACCTAACAGACGTTTAGCACAGCAACACCCCACCAACATTTTAACAGATCTTTTCAGTACATATGATACAGTTCGAGTGCATGTTGCAGAAGTTTCAATGTAGCACTGATGTGCCGTAAACAATTAGTTCAGACAAGGCTAATTGATGCCAGTACTGCTAGCCTTTGTTAACCTAATGCCTTGTATAAGAAAAGTAAAATGGGTTAGACATCCAATTAAGAAGGTGCTGTCAACAGCAAACCATCTCAGAAGCATCTGTTTTGAATATTAGATTGGCAGTGTGCCCCCCTACTTGGGCAAATACTTTATAAAGTGTAGCATCTGAAATAGAGTTTGGCTCTCTCTAATTCAAAGCTATATATTTTTTTAAAAGATCAATTTTCTAGTCTTCACGATCACACACAAAAATTCAGACATAAGCCTTCTGTGTCTTGTGAAGACTCAGGGGATAATTTAGGCAACGCTGTCAGAATTCCTTGCTGAATGCCTTGCTGTTTGCCTTTTTCCCAATCTTTTAAAACCAGATATACTTAAAAATATTAAGATCACATTGATGTTCCAAACCTCAAGCTGACCCATGGGTCATGCTACCCGTAACATTAAACCACACCTATGTTTCCTTAACCATGATTTCATTATGATGTCTGAACTGAATCCTAAGAACTGAATTGCTCAGATTAGGATCTATACTACCAGGTTTTCCTTTTTTGGAAGGCAACAAGTGACTCTTCCAGAACATTTAAACCATTACAATTGGTTTTATTGAACATTGCCCTGAGATCATTGGATATTAACTATTTATTAAATAACTAGCATATTTACCCAGTGTTACCTGGGATTTTATTTTCTCATAGGTAACAAATACCTTAGGAATCACCTTACCTTACTTTAGGAATTAGATGCAGTTGAAATACACAGATTTGATATCCTGTGTCTCTAATTCCCCAAACTGTGTTGCCCAGTACCTGTAACTTTTCCCCATATTCCCCAATCCAGTTTGTATTCAGAATTGTTAACATACAGAGGTTCAGTTTCTGAGGGAATACACTGTCCTTCACCTTCTTGCTACTAGGCTTTGTCTACATAGCAAGCATACAGAGGTTCGGTTACTGAGGGAATACTTTGTCCTTCTCCTTCTTGCTGCTGGGCCTCATCTCCATAACAACCAGCTAGGCTCAAGAGCTCTCTGGCTGAGAATTCTAAAGCACCCCCCCCCAACTGCAAACCCCAGGATTCCATAGAATCTTCACAAGCAGCCAAATCATATGAGGTCTTCTCACCTGACACACCCAATCATATGAGGTCCTCACCTACCTGACACAGACAAACTCACAAACTTTGACTTTTATATATTAAATAAATAAACAAAATACATTTCATAAATACTGCTGGGCAGATTAGTCAGTGCCACCCCTGCTACTGTATGCATCTTTATTTGCCATTTTTCTGTTGCTCAACAAGACCCTTCTCTCCCCTTCCTCCCTCTTTTCCTTTAGGTGGCTAACCTACTGCGCCTGTTTCAGATCCCCCAGATCAGCTATGCTTCCACCAGTGCCAAGCTCAGTGACAAGTCTCGCTACGATTATTTTGCTCGCACCGTCCCACCAGATTTCTACCAGGCTAAGGCTATGTCTGAGATCCTGAGGTTTTTCAACTGGACCTATGTCTCCACAGTGGCCTCAGAAGGTGACTACGGAGAGACAGGCATTGAAGCCTTTGAGATGCAAGCCCGTGCCCGCAACATTTGCATTGCTACCTCTGAGAAAGTGGGTCGGTCCATGAACAAGAAGACTTTCGATGGGGTGATTAAAGCACTGATGCAGAAGCCCAGCGCCAGAGTGGTAGTTCTGTTCACCCGAAGTGAGGATGCTCGGGAATTGTTGGCGGCTGCCCAGAGGATCAATGTGTCCTTCACGTGGGTAGCTAGTGATGGCTGGGGTGCTCTTGAGAGTGTAGTGGCTGGCAGTGAGCCAGTGGCTGAGGGAGCCATCACTATTGAATTAGCATCCTACCCAATACAAGAATTTGCTGTGTACTTCCGGAACCTTGACCCGTATAACAACAGCCGAAACCCATGGTTCCGGGAATTCTGGGAACATAAGTTCCAGTGCAGCTTCCACCACCAAAACTGTAGCCGCTTCTCCTTGAAGACAGGAAAGTTTGAGCAAGAATCAAAGATTATGTTTGTAGTCAATGCAGTATACGCCATGGCCCATGCCCTGCATAATATGTACCAAGCACTGTGCCCCAATGCCACCAAGCTTTGTGATTCCATGAAGCCAGTGAATGGCAAGAGATTCTACAAGGAGTTCATGCTCAATGTGACATTTGATGGTAAGCCAGTCACTGTGATTTGCAGCACCAGGAGAAATACTTGGGGTGTGAAGGGCAAGGCACAGTAGATAAGGGGAGGTGGAACAGGGAGCAGGATTTGAGCCTAAGGTAGTGGTCAGTGAGATCCCAGGGCTACTTCTTGCATGACAAATTAAAAGGACTTCCCCCATCCCACCCCCATATGAATATATGCTGCACGGAGCCCTGATCCATTGGGAGTCTTTCTGTGATGAAACTTCCCCCAGCATTCAATTTCATTTGCAAGAAAACATTTACTAACTGAACTTCCTGGCTTTCTGTGCTTGTATGAATAGGGTGAACTGTGGTTCAACTGGACTAGTCTTGTCTAGAGAACTGATGGATTATAACTTGATCTCCTTTATATTCAGTATTCACATCAATGTGAAAACTTGGTAGCTATATACCAACCACTCTTTGAAGACAGTGTAGAGATTTTATTGCAGGGGTATCCAGTGTATGGCTGGGGACTTCATGTAAAGTTTGGGTGCCTGTGTGTATGTTCAGTGTGCAATGTGTGTGTGTGTGTTCAGTGTGCTATATATGCACAGTATATCCATGTGTAGCCCCCTCCAGCCAAGCCAGATATGTCCCTTGGATCAGAAAAGATTGTGCAACTCAATTGTACATCTAACTCACACCTAAAATTGCTCCTGCCTTCAGGTATTCTAGTCAATGAATGTAAAGATACTGGGATAGTTAACATGAATTATGCCATTCTATGAAATGTTGTGACCACATCTCACTAATATGTAATAGAATTATATAGATACATACATGTTTTTCTATTCTGGTTGTTCTGCAGTGGTTCCCTAGCAGGTGAAATGACAAAGCAGAAAGCAAAGATAACAGAACAAACACTCTGATGGAACACCCTTTTTCTGCCCATATGTTTCTTTTCTTAGTTATTTCTTTTGTCAGTGCCAGTGGGGAGAACTAGGTTCCTTTCAAAGCATGATCATTCTTTGTAAGTAATCCTTTGTAGACATTCCCTGGGAAGGAGAGAGAGAGATGTATGTGCAGAGCTGGATTCAATTAAATATAGACATCGAGTTTTGTGATCCTTTAGTTTCCTATCATTTGAGTTAGATTTTTTTTTTTCCTATCCTGCTTCACAGCTCCATTTCGGCCATCATTAGACACCAAAAGTACAGTTCGATTTGACCATTGTGGAGATGGAATTGGTCGCTACAATATATTCAACTACCACAGAAGCAATGGAAGGTATCGCTATCAGAAAGTGGGCTACTGGGCAGAGGGGCTCACCCTAAACACAAGCCTCATTCCATGGGTGAAGACCTCCATCCCTGTTTCCCAGTGCAGTGACCCTTGCAAGAAGAATGAAATGAAGAGCATGCAGCCAGGAGACATGTGCTGTTGGATATGCATTCCATGCCAGCCCTATGAGCATCTGGTCGATGAATTCACATGCCAGGACTGTGGTCTTGGCTACTGGCCCAATGAGACATTGAATGGATGCTATGAACTACCCCAAGAGTACATCCGCTGGAAGGATGTCTGGGCTATTGGTCCAGTCACTATTTCTTGCCTTGGTTTCATCTCCACTTTGTTTGTTTTTGGGGTCTTTGTTAAGAATAATGACACTCCCATTGTGAAGGCTTCTGGTCGTGAACTGTGTTACATCCTGCTCACTGGGGTATTGATGTGCTACAGTATGACATTCATCTTCATTGCCAAGCCCTCCACTGTGGTCTGTACCTTGCGTCGCCTAGGACTTGGTACCTCCTTTGCTGTCTGCTATTCTGCCCTCTTGACCAAGACAAACCGTATTGCTCGGATCTTCAGTGGGGTAAAAGAAGGCGTGCAGCGCCCCCGGTTCATAAGCCCCACTTCCCAAGTGGTCATCTGCATGGCTCTTATTTCTTGCCAGCTAATTATTGTTGTCATCTGGCTCATGGTGGAGACTCCTGGCACACGAAAGGAGACAGAGCCAGACAAAAGATACATTGTCACCCTCAAGTGCAACAACCGAGACTCAAGTATGCTGATCTCACTCACCTACAATGTCCTCTTGATCGTCTTATGTACAGTCTATGCCTTCAAGACCAGGAAGTGTCCTGAAAACTTCAATGAGGCCAAATTCATTGGGTTTACCATGTATACCACATGTATCATCTGGTTGGCTTTCCTGCCCATCTTCTATGTCACCTCCAGTGATTATCGGGTGAGTAATCTCTCATTCTGAGTGAGACGGAAACCTCGTAAACATCACTGGGTAGGGGTGGCCACTTCAACTGCCACATCCCATGGAATCCTGGAATTTATAGTACTCAGAATTCCCTGCTAGGGAGCTCTAGTGCTATAGTTCACAGGAGTGGGATAGAGAATTCTAAGGACCTCACCAAAGGAGAAATCCCAGGATTCCATATGATGGAATGATGGCAGTAATAGTGATGTCAAGATGCTATAGTTCTGCATCATGGACATACCCTGGGTAACAAATCCCAGTCCAGTCTGTGTGGAGAAGAGAAACCCCAGAATAGAGTCAAGTTAAATTCATTACAGGAAGAGCTCCTTAGTATTTCTTTTCTTTTCAATTATATTTTTATTGAAATATTTGAAGAAAAATTCAGTATCATAAAATTTGCATACAAACATTCAAAAATTCACCACATATATCTCATTAAATATTTCTTATTGCTATACTTTTCACAGCAAGGGTGGATAGACTTCAGGTTTATGGGATCTACTTCAGTGTTTTATGAGAATCTCCAAATCATCCAGATATCTACCAATAGAGGCCCAACCCTGCCAGTGGTGGAGCTTGGAGTGGGGGTGGGGCGGGAGAGGGCAGGGCTACAGTGCGAGGGGCATGGCCACTGTGTGTGTGTGTGTGTGGCCAGGGTGCCCAAGGGTGTGTTTACGGGCCAGGATGCCCCAAAGACATTACCGCCGTGGGGTGAACTGTCCCCCTGCCCCCTCTCTACACGACTGAACCCTGCCTTACAGGTAGGTACGTGAATACCTGTGAAGCTGGTGCGTGAGGGACATCACTTGCCCTCCCCTCCTTTTGCAATTGAGGAAAAACTCTTTGGGGAGAAAAGCAGGGAAAAAATATTTTTTCCATTTTTCCCAGGCTTCTTTCCAACACTTTCTGCAGCAACCATGAACCTGTAAAGTTTTAAATGAAGTTTAAAACATTGTGCTGGACATTAAGAAGTGCCTGTTGAGGTCTGCAGTAGGAAATGAGAGCATATGAAAACATTAGGCAAAAAGACGAAGAAAGCCCCACACTCCTGTTCCATTCCTGGCTATCCCAGATAAAAGCTGTAATCCTTTACACATTCACCTAGGAACAGGTTTCACAGAACACCCTGTGACTGCCATTGGAAACAGTCACAGATAGCTTATGCCTTCTGTAAAGTCTCTTGCAGCCCTGCGATACTTCTGCATCTCCACTGGTGTCTCTCTGCTTAGGGGAGACTCAGGATCCAGTGGATGCTTCCAGCAGCAGAATGAGAAATGCCATTTTTTGTCAGTTTATATTTACTCTAAAGCCCTTTGTGTCACTTTCCATGCTTTTCTGGAGTCTTCCGCAGTCCTCTGAAGCAGACTGGGGGCTTCAAAATCGAGGGAAAGTTGCATCCTTCAGCAAATTCAAAGTGTCTGTTACCACCAGACACAGCTGACTATTCTTATCTTTTGCTTCCTATGGAGAGGAGTTTTTTTTTAAAAAAATCATTTATTAATTTTGACATAAGCAATCTAATTTAGAATCAAAGTAATATACCTTAAGAAGAAGAAAAAACAAAAAGGAAAAAAAGAAACAGAAAGAACAAAGACAGAAAAAAACCCTAAAATTATACTAAAACACAATAATAAAACACTAAACTAAAACACTGAATATTAACTAAAACATTAAACACTAACTTACTGACACACAAAATAGCTCTGCATCCCCAAGCCAAACTGTAATTAAGGGGAAAAAATATTAACATTACAGATCCAACTAAATAATCCTACTAGAATTACTAATAACCACAGTCACAGATTATTGCATTGTTAGAGTTCTTATTGCTCAAAAAGTCCATGCTTCCCATGGAGAATTTGATCCATGGCTGCTGGCCTAACAATTAGTGCTATTCCAGAGCTGGGTTCTCCAGGCTCACTTGGATCTCTAAACATTTCATTATCCTGCCCCACAATTCAGCTTTTATTCAGTTGTCCCACATACATTTCCAAGCATGGCTAGTGGGGCTTCCCATCTCAGTGGGACAGCAAGTCTAGTTTGGCTGTTTGTCTGAAAATTAAACAAATTATCCAGAGTGATAACCTAATTGGCCAACAGGGTTCAGCACCTCGCATAGATACTTTGGACTAAAAGCCAGGTCCATTGCCCCACTGACACAGAATCCCTCCACTGCCTGTTTTCCATACTTCTTTAATGTTTGATGAAACTATATTGAATCCATTTAGTTTTTCCCTTCTAACAGAGCTCTGGTTTTATCCACCTGCTGTCACTCCACCACTGGGACCACACTTGACTTCAGCCTTATTGGATTCACAGCCAGTGAAAATCTTAACTCAGTTGTGCTTTCCCATGTAACTGTAATCTGATTCAATCAAGAGCATCCAGAAAAAGTTACTGATCAACTGCTGTACTTATATATTTTCTGTTGACTTCCCATGTGTGCTGCCACCCAGCCTCCTGATTGGATTTGTGGTATTTAAAAAAAAATAAAAATGCAAAGGTAGCATTAGCCTGTCTACACTGGAAATCATGCAGCACTGCTCACTATTTGTTCTTTTCTTTTCTTTTCTTAACAAGGGCAAGCATTGTTGCTTTTGAAGGTTTTAACAAAAAGCACAAAGCAAATATTGGGGCTTTGTCATGTAGAGTGACATTTGTTTAAATTTGTTAAAACTGAGGGTTGCAGAGAAATTTGTGGTCATTTTTAGCAGGAGTCCTTGTTAAAAAATAAGAAATAAAGTCTGCAATGACACGCTCCCACTTCAGATCACACAACGGTTCTAGAAAAGCAACCATCCCAGGCTCTGACACAAAGAGCTGCAGAGGCATTGAAGGCTGTCTGTCCTGTGCTGGTTTACTCTTAATTAACCACCTGCTGTTTGTAGATGTTGCTCATTTTATCGTTAACTCAGCAGGAAGAGCCTGTTAATTGCCCCTTGATGAATCTTTTTAAATTGCCCCATGACTTTTCTGTTTCTGCTTGTGGTAGTAGAGGCTTTTCATTTTTTAAAAAATGGTGTAGTTGTGCTATTTCAAGAAAAAAAAATGGTATGAGAAATTTCAGTATTAAAACACATGTCCTGTCTCCCAGTAATATTGGGTCGTTTTAGAGAATCTAATCAAGAGTCTGGCTAATTAATTAATTGGAAGACCATTCATTACTAGTCAAGGAGCAATATCATTTCCATTATAATTTCAAGGAATTGGATTGTGAGTAAACATCATAGAAAGAGCTTGGCCCTGGGAAGGATACTGCTACATAAAATAAGTGCTCTGTGAAAATTTTGTTTAGTCTAACTGCCACCTAGTTGCAGAATGACAGCCAGCGTTGGGTCTTTCAACAATACATTGTTATAGTGCTATTATTCCATTTTCAACGTCCTGTGGAATCCTGGGGTGCGCAGTTTAGCATTAGAATTCTCAGCCGGGGAGCTCTTTGGCCTCATTAAACTACAAAACCCAGAATTCCACAGGAAGTTGAAAGTGGAATAATAGCACTATAACAGCGTAGTGTGGAAAGGCCTGTGGTGTAGTAGTTTGAGCACTGGACTACAACTCTGGAGACCAGGGTTTGAATCCCTGCTCAATCATGGAAGTGCACTGGGTGGCCTTGGGCAAGTCACACTCTCTCAGCCTCAGAAGAAGGTAAAGGCAAGCCCCCTCTGAACAAATATTGCCAATAAAACCCTGCTATAGGTTCACCTTAGGGTCAAAGAGAGCGAAAAGTTATTAATGTGAGAGAACACACAAAACTATTGTGTTGAACAGAGAAACTTTAGGTTTATGTACTGAGTTTAAGGAAGCCTAAAAAAATCCAAATCAATAAATACAACACTTTGCATGTGCAGCATGATTAACAATAAACATGATATTATGTATTATTTTATTGTCAAATCAAAATGCCTTGCATGCTGCTCAAAATGATGGCTTTATCTCATTGCATTGGTCACTACCTGAGCTCTGTGTTCACACCCACTCCCTCTGCCCAGCACACATTACAGCTCCGGTTAAATCTCAGCTTCTCCATAGCTCCCATTTGGTCACCTTGAATCAGTCATGGCCTTTCAGAGTAACTTTCTTCTTGGGGCTGTTTTTAGGGTGCGTGGGTGAGGAAAAATAATGTATTGTATTGTTGGCTCCAGGAAAAAAATGGAAATAAAAAAAATCCTGGGGTTTGCAGTTTAGGGAGGGGGCTTTAGAATTCTCAGCCAGAGAGCTCTTTGGCCTCAGTAAACTACAAACCCCAGAACTCCACAGGAGGTTGAAAGTGGAATAATAGCACTATAACAGTGTAGTGCAGAAAGTAAACATGCCTAGAATTTTTCTGCACTCATGCTCAGTTTAGAAGATTGTGTAAGCCCATTGCTCGCCATCATAATCAAGATACAACAATTCAACTTTTTTTGTAATGGGGAGGCACTTTTTTCCTAATCTTGCAGCTATTTAAAACAGATTTGATCAAAAATAGCAAGGACTCATCACATTCCTGAATCGGGAGACAATGTGTTTTGCTGGCAATAACACAAATGACTATCTGTAATTGAGTAATTAGAAGATAGAAAATAAGTACTTTCTGGACCTTCAGGCAGTCTAAAAATAAGTATTTTCTTCTAGTTCTTCCTCCTGCCCCAGTCTTTTGAGGTCTTACTGTTCCCTCCTCTTTGAAAGGGCTTCTTTCACTAGAGAAACAGCAGCTCCTGGTGGCCATCAGGGAGTGATACAGATTTTGTGGGCGTTTCGTTTTCAGTAAACATAGGATTACCCTAAAGAAGAAAATACAGGTTTTAAAGTGCTAATAGTGGAATTATGCCAGAATGCTTAATAACGGTAACGTGTTTCTAGTATTTACTTTGTCAAAGTGAAGAAAGTTCTGTAGAGGACTTCTGCATGAAAAGAAGCTTCATGACTTCTTCATAAGACATTGATCACGGTAATTGATCTACTTGTTGAGCTCAGAGCTAGGTGGTACTTGTAATGCAGCTCTTCCTGCCCTTGGTCTTGGTTTCATAGCCCCCAACTGTCCCTATTTGACAGAGACAGTCCCAATTAATCCTATGATATCCCACTTTTTCAGCTGTTTTTAAAATGTCTCAGTTTCCCTTTCTCCCACTTTCCCTCTTGTTGTCAGCTTACTTCAATTGTTGCAAACTGAGTTGAAGAGCACAAGTAGTGTGTACTCAACTCAGCAGGAGAGAGAAGAGAAGGGGCAGAACCTTGTCCTTCCCTGTAGGTTCAGGCAAAAGCTGCTGCAACCTCTCCTAACTTGTGCATTTTGATTCATTAGTAATTTTTGCCATTTTGACCACATTCTGCTGTTGCTTGCCTACATGTGTCCTGTTTTTGTTTTTGTTGTGTTTTTGTCTGTGAAATGTTGGAGGGTATACATTTTGTATGGTAGCAATTTAATTGCAAAGCAAAATGAAGGTGAAAAAGTGGTACCCTGTAATGTAGTTGTCTGCTGTGATAGTCATTCCTGTTTTGACAGCTTCACAGGCTTGAATCTTCCTAGCTGCCTTGGGTTGTGGGTGCAAGGCCTGCTAAATTCATGCAGCCACCATCATTCCACCACCAAAATGTCATTCCAGAGCTTCTTGTTAAGGGAATTTGTAATTTAATCCAGCAGTACTTAAACCTTGGCCCTCCAGGTGTTCCAAAAGCCCCAGCCAGCTTGGTCAATGCTCAGGGACTCTTGGAGCTGGGGTCCAAAGTCACCAGAGAATGACTTGTTTAACCTATGCTTTAGCATTGCCCCAGTTTGGGGAATACTGTAGATATGGGCCTCTGGTGTGTAAATAAATAAGACTCTTTGATCTGGAACTGGTAGCAAGTGTTTCCTTTAAGCTCTAAGAAATTTCAGGGAGCTCTAGTTGGCCATTGGGAGCTCAAAAATGGCCTTAGGACCACATGTAGCCCATGAACCATACTTTCCCCAGCCAGCCTTAAGTCCTTCAGTTTCAAAAAATGCACTTGGCATTTTAAGGGGGAATGGAGAGTCTTTGGGGAGCTTGTTAATAAGGTGCTGTGAGAAACTTTGGAATGGTGTCTGTGAGAAACTTGGCAGAAGGGGAGCTTTATTAGTCCTTTTTGATTTCAATAGAGAGGAAAGGTGTACAAGTGTGCTATTTAGGGATCCTAAACAGCAAAGCTCTCATTGAAGTCATTGGGAAGCAGGGACTTTGCCAGCATGAAATATGGGAGCTGAAGTCTGTAATTTGATTTGGTTAATGGAGAAATCCAGCTATACTGTTATCTTCTGAAGTGCTGAGTGACAGGGTCCTTGGTGCCCTCAGCTCCCAAGACTGCTTTAGAAGCCAGTGCAAAATAAACTACAAAGCTGCTAAAACATGTTTTTTTTCTCCCGCTTCCTCTCCTGTTCTCTCACTATCTATTAGTTCCCAGTTTGGGACATAAGCATACAAGCTAAGATCAGACAGTGCATGAGAAAGTTGCTTTTTGCATCACAACCAGGCATGTGGACATGCTGTCTGGAGGGGAGATTTGGGGAGATATATGCCATTTCTGCAGTAGCCTGTTATAGCGCTATTATTCCATTTTCAACATCCTCTGGAATCCTGGGGTTTGTAGTTTAGGGAGCGGCCTTTGAGGCCACCCCCTAAACTGCAAACCCCAGAATTGGAAATGGCCACAGTGCCAAGAAGTAACATTTCTAAAGCTCTGACATTGGCCTGCATGCTTCATGGGATTGCCATAGCTTCCCCTACATTCTATCCCTGTAGTGTTGCACATCATGACTCTCTGAAGGCAGAGAGGGAAGACGGTGGTGGTGGTGGTGATGGTGATGATGATGATGATGACGACGACGACAACGGCTGCTTTTGTTATATCCCACCATTTTCCCTGTTCAGAGCTCAAGATTAAAATAGATACAGCTTTAGAATTCATATTACACCAAAATTGAAAAATATAACTAAACTAACAATAACATTAAACACAGATAAAATCAGACATTAAAAAGAAAGCAAGTACAGCACATTCTGGAAAGCCTTTTCCTCCATGAGCAGTCAGCCATCAAGGCCTAGCTCAGTCAAAAAGGTCTTCACCTGCCTATGGAAGGACAGCAGGAAGGATCTGAGTTTAATCTCATTGAGAAGTTCCAGAGTCAGAGAGCAGCCACTGAGAAAGCCCTCTCCCATGTTCCCACCGGATGTACCCATGCAGGTGGTGGGACAAAGAGGAGGGCCTCCCCAGAAGATCTCAAAACATGGGAACTAGATTCCAAAAACCTGGACAACCTCTCCCAGTGGTCTGAAATATAATTCAAATAGCATGGGCTGATAAAACCAAACCCTGGGAACCCCATAGAGCAACAGCCAAGGGGTTGAACTGGAATCCCTGGGTCTCAATTTCTGGGTTCACATCTCCAGCAAGAAATGGAGCCACAGTAAAACAGTACCTCCGAGAGACATCCCCAGAAAGCAGTCTAGAAGGAAAGCATGGTTGATGGTAGTGAAAGCTGCTGAGAGGTCTGGCAGAAACAACAAGCTCACCCTCTTCAGTTCCTGGCATAGTTTGTCCACCAAGATGACCAAAGCTGTCTCTGTCACATAGGCAGGCTACCCAAGTAGCTGGTGATAAAAGGCGTTATAGTGGCCTCTCCATTTTCACGAGAGTTCAAGGTGCAGAACTCTTGTGAAAGTGGAAAAACGACAAATAACTCTCCCTCCATGATCACCCCCCATTCCCTTCCAGGACTGCCTCCTCCCATTCCTTTGCCTTTTATTTGCTGGGGCCAGAGGCAAGGGAATGGGAGGGGAGCTGCAGAGGGGACAAAGAAGGCTTCCCCTTCCCCATTTCCTTGCCTTTTGTCCAGATGCTTGCCTTCCTTCTCCACGCCTGGCAAAATACATGGGAATGGGGATGGGGACACATGCATCTCGCGAATAATCAAATTCGTGAAGAGCAAACCCACAAATGTGGAGGGAGGACTGTACTTCCTAGCTCTAGTTTACGTCTAATTGGGCCCTTTTCAGTCTGGAAATAACAAGTCACAGCAATGCAGTTACCTGCAACCAGTTACTTTCTGCAATGAAAACATAACAGAGTTATATTTCAAAAGTAACATAATTGAGTGGGGCTGACATTACTAGATTTGGTTAAAGTGGAAATATATTCTAGTTACTTTAAACATATTTGAAAGAGTTTTAAAAGACATTCTAGAGGCAATTTGACAGCATTTCCGCCCGAACTTTATGTCGTTATCTCCTAACCTGTCTACTGTTAGAAGGGAGAATGTAAAACATGCCTCTTATTGAACAGTGGATTGGTAAGAGAAAAGAAAAGAGAGATGCGACAGATCTGTTGTAAATAATGAATTATGCAAGTCATTAGACACCATGCAATTTTGGAGAATTGTCCCAATGTGGCATTTTGCAGGTGTTTGGGACAACAATTCCACAATTGTCAATCAACAATCAAATTGTGGGTTCTGCACACACCTGAAAAGTACAAGCTATAAGTACTTGTTACTTCCAGACAACAGTGCCAATTAAAGTATTATACATCATTTTTGTGGTGTTAAATATCTTCTGCATCCATCAGATGCCACAATAAAAATTATAGAGTAGTCATCGCCTGCTGGACATTTCAGTCAATTATAATGCTTTACAGGAGGGCTGGATGACTGTTTGGGCAGGGATTGAGGAGAGGGTCATAATCAGGTAAGTGCTGGCTGTTTCTCTAATTTCATCTTCAGCCCAGTGAATTTTGTGAATTTTGTTATTGTGGTTGCGTGTATCAACTCAGACACAGTGTATCATCCAGTTAGAAGGGTAAAAAACATCCAGCCAGAAGGGTAAATAAAGCCCAACTGCTTTCACAGATGATACCTCAAAATGAAAGGACTAGCTTACTTATTATTTATCTTATTCATTTATACCCTGCCTTTTTCTCAGTAATGGGACTCAAGGCAGCCTGCAACTTTTTAAAAACAATAAAGATTAAAAACTTTCCAACAACATTGATAAAAATATAAATATAAAAGTGATTTTAAAAAACTATCCATCCATTTGTAAAATTAAAACCATTACAAGTCGTTAAAAGACTACATACAAACCAACAAAACAGCACAGAGCGCCATCATGAAAAGCTGATCACAGTCAGTTTAGAGAAGCCCTAGAACGTTTTCATTTGCCAACAGGAGAACTAAAAGGAAGCCATCCTAGCTTTCATAGGGAGGGAGTTCCAAAGCTAAGGAGCAGCTTGAATACATCATCGGAATGCATACAGTGAAGTGGACCTAAAAGGTTTTACTTGGCTTCTGTGTCTGGGATTCAACAGCCAATTAATGGAGTGATACTGATTTAAAATTTACAATGGTACTGATTTAAAAGTATCTTGAATATCTCCTAGCAAAACACATCCTGCTCATTTTCAAATGTATACAATTGGCAGAAGATAGTTGGACAGAAGTTGTTGTTGTTGTTGTTGTTGTTGTGTGACTTCAAGTCATCTCCAATGGATAGTGACCCTAAGGCGACCCTATCACAGGGTTTTCTGGAGCTGAGAGTGTGTCATGTGTCCAGGGATTACCCAGTGAGTTTCCATGGCCAAGTGGGGAAGTGAACCATGGTCTCCAGGATTGTAGTCTAGTCTTCAAATTATTCACCTTCTGGCATGTGAAGTGAATTACAGAGATATTGGCCATTTCCGCACAAGGTGAGGGAATCGCTCTGTGCTGTTACTCACCGGATCTTCTGACTCCTCGGTCCGGTCCAGGGTGAATCAGAGCAGTGCGTGGTCTTAGATCTGCACTGCTCCAGCTTCCAAAATGGCGGCTTCCAGTTGGTTGTGGGTCCTGACCAACCACGAAGCTCACCATGCCTAAAGCAAGCCTGCGAATCTGCACGAGGGATCAGGAACGCAATGGCGTGTTCCAGGAAAATAAAGACCTGTTTTTTGAGGTCTTTAGAAAACATGCTGGAGGACCACTTGGGGTCATTTTGGAGTGAACTGAGGTGCGGATCTCTGGTAAGTAATCCACTCCTAGTCCGCTCCAAGGTGCAGACGTCCTCCGTGGAGGACGGACTGCACCGTTTTAATTCCCCTGTGCGGAAAGGGCCCTTGTTAAAAATCACACAATCAAAGAATAGGCTTCTAACAGTGATAACACACTTTGAAAACCTTAATAAGTGACTCATCCAAGATTACACAGAAAAGAAGTGCAGTAAAGCAGGAGCTATCATCTAGATCCCCCAAGTTCATAGAGCAGATAGACTTGAGGATAAATAAACTGCATGATTCTGTATCAGTTACAGGCTCTAAACTTTTTTCTCAAATGTCCCAAATGTTTTGAGGGTCCTGGTTTTTGTTTTTTGTTTTCCTTTTCGCCTTACTGTTCTTCGAGCTTTGATAAACAATAATTCCAAGACTAGCCTCCTTCTTAACACCAAAAGTTACGTACTGATTTGTCTGCTTTAAGTGATATTTTCTTTTCTTCTGCACTCATGTAGCTGTCATTGTTTATTCTGTGTAATGCACATTGATTTAGAGAAGCTGAGTCCAGGAGAAAAGAGCTATCCAACCATGCTTTTGCGAGGTTGATGCCTGAACTTGAATCTTACTTTGGGATCCCTGGGAGTTTGTTGCAAAGTTCTAGCCTACTGGCCCTGCAAAGTCTTCTGAGGCTGAGTAGCAAGAGGCTCCAGTTTCTATCGTTTGCATCACTCAGCCTCAGTGTGCTGAGCCTGCATGGGAACAGAGGAAATTGAGCACCACTCCATTCCTCTTTCCCCATTTTGTTGCAAGCCAATGTCAGGACTTCTTCCAGGCAGAAAATTGGGGTGAACATTTCACTGTATTTGCCAGCTTCTCAGTCTCAAAAGAGTCTGAAGTCAGAAGCAGGTTCTGCCAGACTTTTGCTACAGGGCCAAATCAATGGCATTGCAAACCTTCTTTCATAATAGCCTTAATATTTTATAAGAAGTTTCATAGCACATGGACTTTCACAACTATCCTGGGATACAGAGAATAACTATGGTCTACATTGTATGTTTCATACTAAATCAGAGACTCTTAAATTTATAAAATGATTTTGCCTTTGCCAAGCACTTAAATCACTTCTTTGGAGCAAGGTCAATAGATGGAGAGAACCAGCATTGTTTAGTGATTTGAGTGTTGGATTATAACCCTGGATACTAGGCTTCAATTCCCTGCTCAGTCATGGAAACCCACTGCGTGACTTTGGGCGCATCACACACTCTCAGCCCCAGAAAACCCAATGATAGGTTCCCTTTAGGATCACCATCAGTTGGAAACAACCTGAAGGGACACAATAATAACAACAACAACACAGGGAAAGGGATAATGGTTACTGCATGTATTTGTATTACTGATGAAATAACACTCTTTGCAATTGACAGAACAGGCATAGAAATAAACTGAATTCTTTTTCCACTGCACACATTATTCTTGTTGGATCAACAGAGGTTAAGATTGTGAGTCCATGTTGTGGAGTCATGACATTGGACTTATTATAATCATAGGAGCCTGAAGTTCCAGATTCTTAGGGTTTCCTGTCTGCACGGGGAAAAACACATGTGTGATTATGGCTAGCATCCCATTGGTACCCTAACTGAGTATAACTGGAGGTCATGCCTGCATATATACTTTTTCAGACCTTGCAGAATCGAGTAATTCCTTCTGCAAGGCCCTCGTTCTCTTCTACAACAGAAGTCAGGGCACTCCCAGACACAGGTCCATCTCCCCTAGGAACTGATTGACTATGGAGATGCATCCAGCCTCACTCTGGCTGCTTTTGAGCACTGAAGGAGAAGAAACCTTATGCCGAGCAGGGAAGATGCTCCTTCTCCCTCCCGTGCTCCAAAACAAATAGAATAAATGGGAATGTACATCTGCAGCTGATCAGCAGCCAGAGAGGTGGCAGCCCCCAACTGTTATTGCACACCATGGGGGACATTGAGTAAGAGCATTCCCCACCATCTCCTGTGAATATGGGGGAAAGACTTAATACCCTGTCAGCATGATATAGGATCTCAGCCTACATGCTTTATTACATGTAATGTATTGTTCAAATTTCTATATATCAGGATTTACTGCATACGTACAGCACGACTTTTATACAAGAAGTATGCATTAAAAAAAATAAATAAAACAGAGAAGTTCTGCATTGCTAGCTAGGGGCAAAATCAGCTGCTTCCTCAGTGGAACTGGAGGTGTAAACAGGGACTAGTTTATAATTAGATTATTGATTTTGAAGGAGAGAGAGCTGTTTTGCACAAACCATAGAAACAAAGTAGCAGATTTCAAAATGTGATTTCTACATTTTTAGGCCCAACACATTGTTGACATTTTTGACCTGCTATTAGTTTGAGAAACACATATAGTATGTGATTATGAGTGCTGTAAAGAGCAACTGCCAGGTATAGCATTGATAATGAAGAATAACTGTTACTGGAAGGACTCATCTGGAAATAAGACTGGGAATTTTGGTGACTGGAAATCATCTGCTCATGTGATTTTAAAGAGTATAGTGAAGTGTCTGTTGGGAGACGAGTAAAACACTGTGTCCTTGTTCACAGAATTTCCATCCATAAACACATACCTGACTAACCAGGAAATATGACGATCTTTTGCAGAAGCATGTGACACACAACTTGGATTAAATACTGTGTTTAGATGAAGTTGGGCGGGGGCCTCAAGGATGCTGACAATGGCTTGGGGATTTCAGGTTTTTTTGCTATCCCACAGATGATTCCAGGGAGGGAAGTGTTTAGTAGTGTACTACTTCCTAGTGGTTTACTGTCCCTTAGAAAAAGGAAGAGGTTTTATTTCTCAAGAGGGCAGTCAACCACGATTGCAACAGAAAAGAGATGTGGCACATGCGGGCCACATTTTCATTTAGAGAGATTTGAGACTGGAATGAAAAGATCCAGTCGAACGCCCAGATAAACCCAAGTTCTATCTCTTTGATTCCAACAGCACTGCATTAGCAATTACCCCGCAGACTTCAGGCTTGTCCAGTTGCTGCATGCCTGCTGTGTCTGAGATGGAATAAGATGAGCAACTACTGCAACTGTACACTTCTCTGGCTTCCTTGCTGCCACCTGACTCAAGGATTAGGCCTGTTTCTCAGTGTTCAGGCTTGAAACCAGTCCAATCTATTGGCTATGATGATATTGAAGTCCTTCTAGAAATATGTTTCTTCATTCTATTCTGTTTTTTCTCCTTCATTTCCTCTCCTCCCCTTTTTAATGGCCTTTTCCTAAAGCATTCAACCTTCCACACACACATACACACACAGCAACTGTTGTTGTGATTTTAATTCTCCCCATTTTATGTGCTGCCTCTGAAGGACACTGGAAGCACAGGAAGGATAAGCCACTAAAAGTTAAAGTTGATAGCCCTTAAAGAGAAAGGAATACTGTTTAAAGGATCGCTAGTCTTGCTCTTGTGATGAAATAATGCCACAATAATGTGACTGTCCCTGATCTCAGGTTTACAATCTACATGAAACAAAGGAAAGAGATAAGAAAAGGAGAGAAATATAGCAAACAAGATTCTAATTCACAGTTACAAAGTTCTTGTTATGATCAGCTGAAAGGGACACAGTTCGAAATTACAGGTCTCTCTTAGTTGAGTCAGTGGAGCACCCGCACCCGCCTTGATTCTATTCTCTCCCTTTGCTACCAGGGAATGGCTTCTGGATAACAGCTGGACCAGAGGCAAATCCTGAAGGATGTGGCTTCTCAGTAGAGCTTAGGCCCACTCTTACTATGAGGCACAAGCTTCATGAACATCAAAAGTTTTGTAGGCTCAATATTGCAGGGCAGTCTGCTTTGAGTATTCAGGCAGGCACTCTAACTCCCAGTGCAGCTGGACAATACTGCTGACACAGACATCATGTAAATCAGAGGTGCGCAACCCATGGTCTACCTGATTACATCTACCTTCAATCGTAGGTGAAGAGTAATAGGAGGTACAGTCCAGGAAATTCTGAAAGGATACATGTTCCCCAGCTCGGGTCAAAATGGAGCAGTGGATGAAGCTTCATGGGGATGGAGCTTTCTCAGAGTATATGACCCAGCAATACAGTACAGTGGAAGCAAGAGGGGAAAATTCTGATTTTGGACATACAGATTTGGCAAGAGAAAGAAGAAGGCTGGGATGGATAGTGATGCATGGCCAACTTACTAGGTGAGCCATGCAACAGAGTTTGCTGTGTTCCATGAACAAAACTTCTCAAAGGGGGAATAAACCCAAGTGCAGCTATAGCACAAAGATGACAGTTACTTTGGGAGTATTCAGGATAGAGCTGAGCAAAAGATTCAATAGGTTGGCTCTGGAGAATAAACCATTACTTTAGACTCTTGAGTCTTCATTGGATTTGGAGTAGTTGAATAAATATGACAAAGGCCAGATGTCCATTGGACAAACAGGTTGACTTCCCAGAACAAATGAGATCTGTATGCTCAATATTGCTCTCTAAGGTAGAGGAACAAATGTTCCTCCCTCCTACACACACACAAATAAAAAGGCATAGTATTTTGGTAACTGAGATAGAAAATCCTTTTAGCAGTTCTCTCCATTCCTAGCAATAAATGAATTCAATAGCTAACAACTTGCTTTATATTCATGATGCCCCAAACCTACTCTCTAAGACAGCTGCCTTCATTGGCCACTCTTGCTCTGCTGGAGAGCTGTATGGAACCCCATTCCCTGCCAATGTTTTTTAGATGGCCCAGTTTGTAGATGATGTCATGTGTTGCTTGACTGCAGAGGTGACTTACAGGGTTACCACCACATTTGTGCCACTGGCCACAACTGTTTCTTTCTTTCCTGGACACTCACTGCAGACCACAAGCTGATGACTTACAGACCACTATTTGGAATAGCACTGACTTGGAAGTCAATAAAGGACTTCAGTCGATTCAGGGTTCCCATTATGTTTCATCATGTGCTAACAACATATTGATTTGATTGTAATAGAGAATTCATACATAATAAAATGTAATTATAATAAAGCCTGATGAGTTAGTATATTATTGTCAGAACTCTTCTGATCCTAGCTGATGTTGCCCATGCAGCATTCCCAGGAAAAAAAAATCATGTTACTCAAGGCCGCAGGGCAGGAATAGGTATTGTCTTCCCAGACACAAACATTCTCTCTGTCAGTAATTTTCCCCTCCTGCCAAACTGTATAGTTGTACTTATAAGGTATGTGATTGTCCACTTAATTGCTATCCTCCCCATCGAAATGACTTCAGTCTTTTAAAACTGGGAGGAAATGGCTGAGTGAGGGTCAAAAATGGGGCAGTATGGCCCCCCGAATCCTCCATTGCTGCCTACCCTGTGATGCCAACACAAATACATAGCTGAGATTCTTAATAACACATTGTTAGCTTCTTGTTGCTCAAGCTTTGTTTTTCATTTCCACCCACTCATCCTTAGCAAAGCTGTCAGGAAGATATATTAATGTCTTCATCTGTTGAAGGAATTCTTTAAAAAAAACCCACAATCATGTACCTGTATATTCAGGAAGTCAGCTGAATCCCCTGACTCTCTTCATGTCTTTTTGACAATAATTTCCACTTCATATTTCCCACCTGTTGCATTAAGTCTCTTTATGTGTTGTGGGAGTTGATTTTGTAAGTATAGAAACTGTACCAATTGAGTTCCAAAAGGTATAGTGATTTTCAATGACAGCAATGTGTTTGTTTCATTAGTAATTCAAGGCAGGGCAAATCAATGCCCCAGACTTATTCCCCACATTATGGAAAACCAAATAGTCTATTTTTTGCTCTTTACATGTGCCTTTATATGCTTCTTTTGACTACCCAACTGTTAGCTGCAAAGTATGCCTTAAGCAGCTAGATTCTAAATACCTTTATTTTTCAATACTGATTTGTGCTGAACTTAACAGACTGAATTCAAGCTCCACTCAAGTGTTGGTTAAATTTCAGAGCAATCCTATAATGGATGGTGGTAGAAAGATTCCATGTTGAGACAGTTACTGTATCCAAAGCCCTTTCAGCTCTCTTAGGCCAGGGTAGGTGGTGGTTTTTGTGTTTTCTTTTTGTTTCTGACCTCCCAATCCTGATTGATCACAATGGGAGGGAATTAACTATGCCATCCACAAGGGTTGCAATGGTTTAGGTCATTTTTGAAAATGACAGGACCCCCTCTGACATCCCCCAATGTTCCATTTTTTCTCCCCACTACTAGTGAAAGAACACTTTGTGCTGGTAGATAAGGGAGCCTCAGGTAGCAAGTGTGCCATTCCACCAATCTGTCTCCCCCTCTGCTGCTACCGCAGTGTGCCATCAGCAGTTTTACAGTGTGAGGCTGGCCTCTTGAATGGGATGTATTGGTTTGTGCTAAGCCTTAGAATACTGGCAAAGTTTTTTTTTTAATGCAAAAACTGAATCAGGTTATGTGTATCTTCTTCAGGAAAACAATTACATCAGCCAGTAAACTCTAAACATATCAGAGGTAAATTATAGAGACTAGGATTTCCTGATAACTTTCTTTCTACTCAAGACTTTTCCAATGCAAAATTTATCCTTGCTCTCTGGATTAAAGATAAATACTCAGTTCTCTTTATTTCCTACTGTAACATCTGCTCCCCAATTTATCTAGGCCTGACATTTAATACTAATAGAGGTGCAAACTATCTTGAAAACCTGGCTCTCCTTAAATACTGTACAATTTTACTAAAGCTCGACTCAGTGTTATCCCTGGAGAACTAGATGATAGCTTCCAGGGAATTCCTTACAAAAATCAAATTTGTCCCTGTGAAGACAGATCAACAGAGTCTCTACCTTGTGTATTTTTTTTTTGTATTTTTTATAGAGACAAGTGAACCAGACATATTACACCCTGCTTAAAGAAATTCCTTAGAAGATCTGATTGGTACTTGATTTATTAATTAGCAAATGATAATAAACATACAGCAGCAAATGTTCTGTTAGGAACCATGACATTATTATTCAAGCTTTGCTGTTGTTCTTGTTGTTGTGTGCTTTCAAGTCATTTCCAGCAAACCCTATTCTGATGTCCCTTCCCACACACACACAAGCAAGGAGATCGGCAATAGAGGGGAAGTATAGGGCCATCATGCCAACCCACCCCCTTTCCCTCATCTGGCTACCTGTTCTCCCACCATGCCTCAGCCCTTTTCCTACAGATGCACACACACATTTTGATATTTGCAGTTTTTCCACTTTTGCAGAGGTCCTCTGCCCCTAACCCTAGCAAATGTGAAAGGGCAACTGCATTTGGGTATTTTTCTCTTTTTAAGTTTACTATACTAGCATATATACCAGGCACTGCCTGGAATTTTATTTTCTCATAGGTAATACTTGTTAAAAAGATTTGAGATCGTGTGTCTCTAATTCCCCAAACTGTCTTGTCCAGTACCTGTAACTTTTCCCCATATTCCCCAATCCAGTCTGTATTCAGAGTTATTAACATGCAGAGGTTGAGTGCCTGAGGGAATACACTGCCCTCCTCCTCCTTCTTGCTAGGCCTTGTCTCCATAACAACCAGCCAGGTCCAACAGCTCTCTGGCTGAGAATTCTAAAGGCCTCTCCCTAAGCTGCAAACCCCAAGATTCCATAGAATCTTCTTAGGCAGCCAATCATATGAGGTTTTCACCACAGCCAATCATATGAGGTTTTTGCCTGACACAAACTTTAACTTTTATATATTAGATTTATTACTTTTTAATATCTGAAATATCTTGAGTTGTTACCAGTTTTATACTATTACTTATGTTATTTATGTTGGATATCTTGCATTTTAATAGTCTCTGATGGTATATGTATAAACTGTAGAATAACAATTATGGTGGAGTAATGGATCACATTATTCTTTTGCAATGGTGGCATCCACTTGTTAAAAATTGTTCATTTGGATTTATTTGATGGCATGACGGCATAAAGGAGTTCATCTTAAGGAATCCCAGATGCCTCACTCTGGGACATCCTTCCATATTGTGGGTGGCTAGCATTTCTCACCCTTGATGTACTCTCATCACCTGTTCTGTTTTGGCATAGACAAATGTGGAATCCCTATACAATTTCTGGAAGATATATTATAGCTTATGTACTATTTAGTTTGGAGTAATATGCCCTTCTTGACTGTTCCTCTGGCAATTGCAAGCATGGTGCTTGGACAGTTAGTACAAAATACAAGCACATTTAAGATTCACTTTCTCTTCTTCCCTCTTGATCGCTGCACTGGTTTCTTGTTTTCCTGTCACAGGTCCAAACCACCACTATGTGTATCTCAGTTAGCCTCAGTGGCACAGTGGTCCTTGGTTGCCTCTTTACACCGAAGTTACATATCATCCTCTTCCAACCCCAGAAGAATGTAGCCAGTCACCGTGTTTCCACCAATCGGTTTAGTGTGACAGCCGCAGGCTCCAGCCACTCGCATGGTGAGTGACAAAGGATCCCTTAAGCAACGTTTCTTTCACTGTATCTGTTTCCAAATGGATTGACAGTATTTGCTACTCCACCTCCATTCCCCCAACACACACAATCAACTTGTTAAGCTAGCCTGCCTAAAACAGAGGTTTGCACTGAGCTGAATTTTCTTTAACCTGCTAGTTTATTCTACAGTGGGAGCATCCAGTCGATTTAATATCAGCTCCGGGAATGATAAGAGACCTTTTATACCAGCTTCCCAGGTCAATTTATTTTGACCCAGTTTAAGATCAGCAAGACCAGGAACAAGATCTGGGACTATTCAATTAGTCTGGATGTGCCTGATGTCTGCTTTAAAGGTTAGGAAATTGTTCTATATATAACTGAAAGTTACTAACAGGGATCAAATTGTGTTGTTCAGAAGCAGAGCACATATGCCCATTAAAGTATTAAAAAAGTGATGGCAGGTGTCCAAGTAATTTTTGTTTCTTAATCATTGGCACTATTTGCAAATGATGTTAAACCACAATTTAGCATTATGAAGATAAGCTGCAACTAGTTTCTGGTTCAGACAAGATTCTGAACTAGAAATAAGAACCAGGCGGCCTGCCAGATATTGTTGGATTGCAACTCATTTCTCACCTTTGGCCATGTTGATTAAAGCTTTTTGGGACTTGTAGTCCAACAACTTCTGGAAGGCCACTTGATTCCCACCCCTATTCTACACACTCAGTAATTTAAAAATGGAAATGAAAGCCTCCAGTCTCCTCTTTGTGGTGCCAGGGGAGAGAAGGGAAAACCTACAAATCCATATGACATAGTTCAGCACTTATGACATAGTTCAGCATTTCGCAAACTGGTCTGCTGTGGTTGCCATTGTTGCCTACCATGAGTTCTGCCAGGGCTTTCTCTTGCCTTTACCCCTTCTCCCAATATTCATTCTGACCGCTTTAAAAGGTAATCAGTCTTGTTAACATCTTGTTAACAAGCACTCTGTCTCCACCAGTGGCCAATCAGGTCCACCAAGCCAAAACCCAACCAATGCATCATGTATTAGCCATGTCATATTTATTTCCCCAGCATTGCGCAAAGTGTACCATTTCTAAAATGGAGGCTCCTTTTAGCTTGTCAGGTTGCATATCCATTGACAGATACATCATCCATTGATTTGTTTAATCCTTATTTAAAAACAAACATATGAACAACTTGCCATTATCTTGTGGTGAAAATTCTCATAACTGACCTTGTACGGTGTGAAGAAGATACTTCACAGCATTTATTAGTAATTTTATCTTCTTAGTTCTTATTCAAGGGTATATTGTCTCTGAGGGATTTTAATACAGTCATTCATCTGTGACAGATAAGGAGAAGAATTTGAGGGACCAAATTAAACAAACCTAAGGGATAGTAATCTGAACAAGGTCCAGTCTCCTTATGCTCAAATCCATGTAGGCAAACTCAGAACTTGGCCACCCAGTAAGGATTTCATAAGATGGGACCATGGCCTTTAAAGTTCAATCAGTGTAATATAACTGTGTAGTGTGACTGGTCCCAAAATCCAAACTGAAATCTTGCCACCACAACAAATTGATTGGCGTGTTCACTATTGATGGAGTTGAACTAACAGTCCTTTTCCAGCTTCCTGAGGAAGAGAGGGTGCTCTTGACTTTAACTGATATTCTGCTTCTGACAATTCATGTTTGAGCCAATCTTCTACTGCAGTGATGCATTTCAAACACACAAACATATTTATAATACCTTTGCCAGTATAGCAAACAAAACCTTCATAAATCAAAGCACTTCTTATTACAAACTATTTGACAGACAAACTACCCAGATTTTAGTAGCAACAAGTTAGAAATAAACTTGTTCCTTTACAGAATAGCAAAGATGATTACTTGATTACTTTACAATTACAATTGTGTCTTAAGAAGGAATAACTAAACTCATTTTGCAGTTTATTTACTTTTATAACTATGGATATGTAGCCTTCCTTTTCTTAAAAAAATGTTGGATCATTTATACATTTATTTATTTAACTTATATCCTGCTCTTATCCTTATTCAGGATCCAAGCTGATTTCAGGCATTTAAAAAATAAGATATAGTTAAAAATTATTCATACAACAGTTAAAAAAACAATTGCAGTTCAATTAAAAACACAAGTTTAAAATGATATTGTTCTATCATCATGTATTTTTACCTTAAAGTCACTAGTCCCATCTAATATGGGAAACCAAGCAGAGATAGCTTTGGTTAGTACTTGGATGAGAGGTGGCCAAGGAATACTAGGTGCCATAGGCTGTATTTCAGAGAAAGGAACTGACAAAGTCACCTCTGAGTTTTCCTTGCCTCAGAAAACCCCATGAAATTCTTGGCATTGCCATAAGTTAACAGGCAAGTTGAAGGTGCGCATACGTGCGCGCACACACACACTTTAAGTGTTTACTTCATGGGAGGCTAACATTATGGACAAATTAAAAACACATTTCTATTGATTTTACAGACATTGCATTTCCTTGTCTCATCCTCAATAAATGTGCCTCTGGCAGAGCTGTTCACTTCTTGAACTTTGTGGGCTTGGGTTTTCTCAGCTTTAACAGTTTGGTTTTCAGGTTCAGAGCAAGGAGAAACACAGTGCTGGGCAAAATGCACCCCTCAGATGTTACTGAATTATATCTCCTAGCAGTCCTAGCCAACACAACTAATGAAGGATGGTGTTTGTGTACTATTGGGATTATTTGGGTTACTTAATGTTGTGTTTTTGTTTGAAAAAGATTCAGTGAAATTGAGTTGTACCAGAATCCCAACACTGGAAATGGTGTTCCAATCATGGCTAAATTAGCCACTTTTCAGTGGAAATACAGTCATCCCTCCACTAGGGATCGCTAGGATTAGGAGCACAGGACCCCTGTGAAAGTAGAAAAATCATGAATAACTCTGGGCCCTCCCAAACCATACTGAACACACACAAAAATTATGATCACCATATTCACCGTGGATTCCTTTGAGGCACCAGGGTTCCTTCACAAGGCAGAAGTGGGTGGCTGGTGGGGCTTTCTGCCACCTCCACTGCTGCCCCACACCATTTTTAATAGGGATTTACAAGCCTCATTTGCAATTTCTCAGTCTCATGTGATTTGCAATCTCTATTAAAAATGGCATAGGGAAGCAGCAGAAGTGACAGCAAATAATCCATGAATAATCAAATCCACCAAAGTGAAACCCACAAATGTGGAAGGCTGACTGTAGTCTGTTTTCCACTGAAATAAAATTTTTAATGACTAACAGCTATTCTGGTGCCTTTCCCTTGGCTACCTGAGCCCATTTTGAAAAAAACAATATGTGATCAGGTTTTAAATTATTGTTTTGCTAGATTAGAGATAGGGTATATCTAGTAGGCATGGGTTAAGCAATCTGATACCCTGCAAAGGTTTGGAAGTTTAACACTTGCAATGTTTGTATAACATTGTACTGGTGGATACTTATGGAAGTTGCAGATCCAAACATCTAGAGAGTATCAGATTGCCTTTGGAATCTAAGCCTCTCTTCACCATTGGCTAAGCAGCAGCATTCAGAAAGACACAGACGACACAGACTATCTATGAGGTCACATCACCTCCCAAGATTGCTATGGGTAAAGGCACAACTTCGTCTTTGTCTAAATACTCATTTTGTCATAGACAAAATACTTTGTCTAAATACTTTGTCTAAATACTCATTTTTAATAATACTGTATGGAAAATCCTGTCCATATGCTATGAAAATATACGATATTGACATACTATAAAATATTTAAATCTGTTATCGACCTTCTCATTATATAGAATTTTACACTAAAGTTTAGTGAAACTCGAAAATAAGAGATTACTGGCAGCTCAATGAGCAGTGATAAACCAAACCAAACCAATATGAGATGAGTGGTAATGATGGTGGGAACAGTAATGTTTTTAGATGTTGTGAGTATGGAATATTTAACAGTTATTATTCTTTGAAAACTCCTCCCTTTCTATCTTCTACAGGGTCATCTTCTCAGTATGTCCCAACTGTGTGTAATGGCCGTGAAGTAGTAGACTCCACGACATCATCCTTGTGAACACGCGTGTTCTCCATCAGTGATTGTGTGTTGCCTCTGTGCTCATTCCCTGTGAACACATGCCTTTTATTTTCCCACTGGGGTTTTTGCTTCCTTTGAGAAAAACCTTGTTTCCCAAACCTACTTGTTGGAAATGTTCTTCCCAACAAAGGAAATAGGCACATGAGAACGGAGACCAAACCTTTGTCCCCAGAGCCCAGCACCAACAAAATGCTGCAGGAAAACCTGAGCACAGCCGGAAACATATCTGTAAAGTGGCCCATGATGTACCTTTACAGTATGGATAAAGAACTGAACAAAACGGATTTCCCATCTCTTCACCTGGAGATGACAACGTTCTATTTTTTTTAAAAAAAGCTATACGTGTATTAATCTTCCTCTTTCTCTCCCAACACTTGAAAAAGAATGGTGATGCTTTGTTTGCTATTCCACAACCCCTGAAACTTTTTCTCAACACACAATACAATACTTTTGCTATTAGAGGAAGGGGGAAGATCAATAGTCACACACTCCAAAAAAATAACAAGGAATCTACGGTGCTACGCTATCGACAGAAGAGATGGGATAGAATCTCCTCCTCTTTGAAAATGTGGCAGCACACACAGACTCTTGCAGTGACTCAAAACACAAACAGTTGCTTTCTTATGTCTGCCTGTTGCTTTGTGAGCATAGTCCCAACAGAGATACTACCTAAAATAAACAAACCTGTGACCAATATCTGAGAAGGAAAGCAGAACCACAACTGTTTTTTAGTCTCAAAGAATGAATTTACTCTGCTGGGTAAAACAGATAAATCGAGGAAACAACATATAAGAGAAGACTACAGTATTGGCTGTAATAATGGCAGGAATGCTGAAAGAGGGGGTCACTGGAAAAAAAACCATTAGTTGCTGTAGTAGGAGTAGGAGATTGTTGAAAATTAAGTGCAAAAATAAGGGGGGAAGCAGTTGCCAGATCAACAAGGAGAGGTTTGAATGTGCAATGATGCAAGAATTGACCAAACACCCTGTCAGTTATTTCCGCACTATCTAGGATATAAGGAAAGGATGCAGACCTTGAGAAAGAAGGTAATTTGAAATGAGAGCTCATTTCAGAACAGGGAAAAGGCAAGTACGGGATCCATTCACATGATGAAGCTAAATAGAAGGAGAAATATATTGCTACCATAGACCTATGGGACCAGGTTTCTGCACTTCCTAGTTGTTGAGTGGGATTCACCTGTAACAAGATTGTTGGCCTTACTGTAGAACCAGAAAGAAGAGTTTTGTTGTAAAGGTATATTTCAAACCTCAGCGATTTTAGCCCAGCTGCATAATGGGAGTAGTACCCTGGACAGAACGGCACCAGGTCTCATTAGTATGAAGGAAATGGGAGGAGACTGCCTTTCTGAAAGAGAGAATATGTCTGCTGCTTGCCTTTTGCACTCACATTTTGTAGGAACTAATGACTATCATCCTACTCACATTTACATTTTACTACAGCTGCTTGCCATTTCTAAGCCTACTTATTTGCCCTCTGAAATGTAAGGTAAGCAATTTTTTGTACCAGGTCACTAATGGGGAAATGCATGGTAGATTTCAAATTGCTCCTTGTATACATAGGAAGAGGCAGAGAGCTGTGAAGCAACTTTCACAACTAATGTGGTCAGGACCAATAAACAGTATGGGTCTAGTTGAGAGATGGGCCCCCTTCTTTGTAGACTCCTGAGTTCATTCGTATAGGTGCCCTGTTCTCAGCTAGTTCCCTATGGCTGATGTTTAACACCGTTCAAAGCCCTCTGTACTCTCTAAGCAGTAAGCTCAAATTGTCCATGTGGTCCTTTACTTAATGGAAAAAGCTGCCCTGTCTCCCCCTTCTTCCCTGCACTTTTTCCATTCCACCCAAACCCTCAATGTAGGTGTAACAAACAGTGGAACTGTGTTGAC
This sequence comes from Ctenosaura bakeri, assembly GCA_948474755.1. Taxonomy (NCBI): domain Eukaryota; kingdom Metazoa; phylum Chordata; class Lepidosauria; order Squamata; family Iguanidae; genus Ctenosaura; species Ctenosaura bakeri. The sequence continues at coordinate 334,894 of CAOLHI010001059.1, forward strand.
TATGTAAGTGGCTGGGGAGAAGCACAGCAAAGCTCCCAACCTGCTGGTCCCCAAATGTTGCTGGACTATAATTTCCTGGATCCTTCAACACTAGCTATGCTGTCTGAAGTCTCTGGGAGTTGAAATCCAACATCATCTGGCATTCAGGGTTGGGAACCACTGGACTGTATCTTTCCGCACTCTATCTAGGATGCTGTTACACTCTCATTCCTCATCTATCTATAAAGACTTGCTAAAACTGTGAGTAGCACTTAGATCAGTGCTGGCCACCTGTGGCCCTACAGCTGTGGTTAGACTCCTTCCATCAATCCAGACCAGTATAACTAATGGAAAAGATTCATGGGAGCTGGAATCTGGAATAATTGGAAGGCCACAAACTGTCCAGTCCCACCCTGTAGCTTTTTTATTGTGACACTTAAGATACAAAGGGCAAGTCTTTCAGCAAATACTACCACAATCCCTTCCTTTATGTAAAGGGGGATTCAAAGACATAGCCTGATTAGTCTGCTGCAGCACAAAAAGATATAAAAGAATCCAGTAGCACCTTTGCAACTTAGAAAAATAAATTTCTAACACAAGCTTTTGTGGACTCCAGTCCACTTGTTGCATCTGACGAAGTGGACTAGAGTCCATAGAAACTTATGCTAGAAATGTCTTTTTCTCAATTAGTCTAAAAGATGCTAAAGGTTTCCTTTACATCTTTCTTATTATGGAAAGGAGAGGAGGTTTCATCTAGAAGATTCAACTAGTCAAAATCATTTACATAGCGCATGAAGGTGGTGCACTGAACAAGCATGGTTCCCACCACTGCTCTTAGACTGAAGATCCTTGCCAATTGTCAGCTAATTTTGGATTCTGTCTGGGGTCCCATTATTGACTTCTGGTCACCTTATTATACAACTCGTGAAGGTGGTTAAACCAGACAGACCAAGTTAACATCAGCACTCCACTTAAGCGTTTTTAATTATTGGAATTTCAGGATATTCATATGGGATGTGAGCAGGGTCTTTTGGTAATTCTTTTTCAGGCATATTATGCATATTCTTAGATACAGAGGCATATACATTCCTTTCAGGCAAAAAAACCAGACATAACAATATTATGCTTCATTACACAACATTACATTGCAAGTAAGGCATCATTACATCATATTATATGGCCAGCAACATGCTCTACTTGCATAAGAATTAAACCTTCATCTCTCTGGATTTATTTTAACAGGCTTGTAATAATTAACACATGTAAGAACATGGTCATTCTAAACTATTTAATATACTCTTTTACCCATCATTAACATAATCATCATCAAGTTCCTCTGTAATTTCATAGTTTCCCATAATATTTCTGCAATGCACATTATATGGCCATTCCTAAAGGCTTTTACTGGTACAGAATTCTTTCCTTTATATCATGTTCATAACTCCCTTAAACACATCACTTAGCCAATGATCCAGTTAAGTATACATTACTATACCGAATTCCCTAATTCTAACAGGCTTCTGTGAGACACAGGTATTCAAGAGTTAATCTCCTTATTACTTCTTAACAGCATTCATTAGAGAACTCTTACAGAGCTTGAGTGCTAGGATAATGGGAGGCCAGGGTTTGAATTCCTGTTTGACCACAGAAACCCACTGGGTGATCTTGGGCAAGTTAGCATCAGAGGAAGGCAAAGGCAAACTCTCTCTGAACAAATCTTGCCAAGAAAACCCCATGATAGGTTCATGTTCGAGTCACCGTAAGTTGGAAATGACTTGAAGGCATACAACAATGGCAGCGTCTATCCTTAATACCTGTATAACCTTACCTGTACCAGCATAAATCAGCATTTTAGGGCAGTGTGGCAGGGCTATCAGAAACATCACTGTTTATCAACAGTGTCTTCTTCATTAGATGCATGCTGAAAGCAGCCTGATAAGAACTCTGTCTGGGCTTATTTTTATCTTCTCCTTATGGCCACTCATCTTGACAATTGACCAATCAACATAAACCATATTAGAGAGACCTGCTACCAGCATTCATCTGCCTGAGGTTCACCAGAAGTTAAAACTATTCTAGGTGCCCCAGGTAGTGCATCTCCAAGGAGGGTCAGGCTAGCATCTGTTTGCCTCTTTGGGTACAATTGTGGAATTATTTTTTTTTTAAAAAAATCTTGTTTACATTCCAGAACATCAGGCATTCTTCCCAGACTGACCTGTACTGTGGCCAGTTTCCTGATGCTGCCACACACACTCACACTCACACACAGAGCTAACTGCCTATACTAGCTAATATTAATTAAATACTGTCCTCTGAAGTTACACGAACAGGCCGAGAAATGGACCACAGAATATTCACTGGCCAGATCCTTGTGTTCCAAATAGTGCTGGAGGATCTCAGTAGAAACTTAATAGGTCTGAGTATACGCAGTACTGACTGTTTGATGAAGACCCACTTTTTCAGTTATTAGCTGTATCAACAGTCATGTTACTGTCTATTATAAGCAGCTGCTGTAAAGTGTATGTTCTAAGTAAACCACATCATATTGCCAAACTGAACCATCAAATCAGAGATGGGACTCATGCAGATGTTGCTGGACTGCAATTGCCAGCCAGAATAACTAATAATGGGAATTGTAGTTCAAGATCTGGATAAATCCTATCCCTGGTTTGGTGCCTCAAATTGACAATACAGTGTGGTTTACCATTAGGTTGCAAAGTGGAAGCATGGTTAACAAGGAGTTGATGACCACTGAATTCCTTGCATCATCACAGACAAATGTAAGTAGCTCTCTTTCTTTACCTAGGGTTTGTAGCAATTGAAAACCAAGATGGTTGCACTAACCAGGGTGAGGGGTCCATTATGGATCAGAGGCTCCTAGAGTTACTTGACTTGACCAGTCTGCTTTACACAAAAAGGGAGCTGGCTTTGCAAACCACAGTGCTTGCTGTGTTTAAGCTAGAAGGCTGGGTCTAGATGACTATCCTCTTTTGGTGAGGAGACACAAAAGATTTCTTAGCAAGAAATTGCCAAGGAGATACTGTTAATCAAACATTTGAAACTTAGTGCTCAACTCTGATGCTCGACAATCACTTGGGAGAAAGTTCCTCCTTGTGAACGGTTTGAATACCTGTTCCCTGGCAGATGAGGAAAATGAAATTTCCTATGTAATTCTCTCTTGGGGGAAAAACAGGAATGACATGCTCGCTATTGCAGAGATATGTAATTATCAGATTTGTTCAGGGAAAAAAACCAAAGAGCATAGATGGAGTAGGGAACATTTCAAGGCCTTAGTTACTTGTCATAAGGGAAGCTAAATGAAAATGTCAGAAGCACAATTATACTTCTTTGAAGCAAGTCTGTTTATAACTCAATGATACAGAAGTATTCTGCACCACATGGTTTCTAAACCCATGAAGGCGAGAGGGGAATTCCTCTTCTGTATACAAACACCCCTGTATACAAACACTTTGCCTCATTCTTGCCTCCAGAACAAACAGTTCTCCCTAAAGCTTGTGGGGGAAGGTGGAGCTACCTCACAATCCCAGGAAGACTGATCTTTCAAGTGACAGGATTTTTTTTCCTTTTTTTTTTTTTAGTCAAATCGAACTGACTCAAAGGCTGAGAGATAATTCCCAATATTCAAATACAACATGCATCATCTTCCTGATGGGACCCATAATAGAATGGCAACTGCGGTATTCAAAGTGATGAAGACACTGAAAACAGGGACTTGGGTGTCTAAAAGGTATCTGCAAACTGCAGTATTTCCTGTGTGTTCATTTAAGTGTTTGAACCACGCAATGTATTATGATGAATTAACATGGAAGTGTTTTTTTTAAAAGCAATACTTAATAGGTACCATTAAAAATGTTGTGTCAGTGCCACTTTTTAAAAACAGTAGACCTATGGCATGTTTGTTTTAGATTTCTTCCATAACTTAGTGACAACTTGAGGCACTTACAGTATAAGGTGCATCTGCCTCACCTGTCATCCATATTGACAACATATGTGAACTCTTGTAGGTGCCACATCTCATGGCTCTGAACACAGTAGCAGGATGAAGACGGGTAAATCTTTCCCCCGCCCTACAGAATTGGAATTTGCACAAATCTGTCATTAATACAGCAAATGGGCCACCATCCATGCCCTTGATGATACATTGAGAGAGTGTGACAGAATTTGCTTTTTTTCTGAATCAGAATTTTACATACAAATTCAGCACCAGAAGTCCAGTATGATGCAGTATTACAAGGTCAGCAGAACTACGAACCTGATAGCGATCAGCACAGCTATGAGAAAAACACAATTGCAAATTTGTCAAGCTTTTTTTTTTAAAAAAAAGTTAAGGGAATTGGACAGAACCAAAAAGTACAGCTAGTCATCACCAAGGCCAACCCGAATTGATCTGGGCACAGCCTGAAAGAATTTCCCATGAAGCTCAACTAGAATTTACCTCGAACAAATTGTAGTGAATAACAAACAGAAACTAGTCAGCTAAGTAATCAAGTAGTCTGCATCTGTTCTCCAATTAAAATTGGTACCTGGTTTTAATACCCCCACCTACCTCGTGCTAGCATTTTTCTTTCTGGTACTTCAAAGTCTAGCAATTTGCTTCTTGCTTAATTATCCCTTCTGTCATCCTATAACGTGCACATAAATACCTGAAATGATTCAAAGACAGGAAGAGTAGAAAGTAAGGCCTCTGCTGTTGCAATGCAAAGGCAACAGTTTCTTCAATTACTATTTAGGATGGGGAAGAATGATACTTGAGAGGGTATGATTAAGGCTATGTATAAAGTTCAGAGTGAACCAATGTGACATAGTAATTTGAGTGCCGAACTAAGAATCAAGAAACCAGGATTCAAATCCCTACTTAGCCATGGAAACCCACTGGGTGATCCTGGGCAAGCTGCACTCTCTCAAGTCTCAGAGGAAGAGCAATGGCAAACCTCCTCTGAATAAATCTTTCCAAGAAAACCCTAAGAAAGAGTCACTAGAAGTCAGGATCAACTTGAAGGTAACGAATAACAATAAATTTCAATACAGCTCTTCAGTCCCAGTTAAACTACTGTAAAATAGTAAACCTATTTTACTATTGTTACCTTTTTGTCCTAGCGTTGCACTAGTGCCTTTGACAGCAGGCATTTTTACACTGAGGGATATGCTAAAAATGATATGAACAAATTCTATGGGAAAAGATTCTCCCATACTTCTCTCTTGATTACAAGGACAAGCACATGTTCCCCAGGCTTCTGAATGTTGGACTGCTGTTAACAAGAGACAAAGGGCCAGTAAAAGCAACACATACACCATAGAAACCCCTCAATGAAGTGCTCTAACCCCAGTAATGGACACACATTATTTGCCTCCAGGATAGAAAATACAAATACTGTGCTAACAGTGCTCCTTTCTAATGGCCCAGTACCAGGTGGAATGAAGAATGTATGGCTGTTAATGTTGTTTAATGTAAGGGGCGGGGAGAGAAAGAGAGGGAGAAAGTCCTTCTGCTGCTACAAAAATACTATTTGAAAAAGAGAATGTGAGTTTTATCTGAATTAAAGTGTTATTGTGATTCATATTGTTCAAAAAGCAAACCAAGAGTTTAAAGTAGTTTTCTTTTGTGAAAAGTTTGTGATTTTTTTGTAATTTATGTAAATAAAGTGCTTTTTTATTATTGAACTCATGGGTGATATGAACGTTTCTGAATTAGGGGTGGCCAGAGATTACAAAATAAGGGATCATGACTTAACCAAAGAAACCTCAGTCCTGCCACAGAAGCATGGATATTGAATGCATGGGCATTCAGAACAGAATGCCAGGTACAGTCATTGTTCCACATTCACTAGGGTTAGGGGCACAGGACCCCCATGAAAGTGAAAAACCCATGAATAACTCTAGGCCCTCCCAAACCATATTTAACACGCAAAAAAAGTATGATCAGCATATTCAGCCCACTGTGGGTTGAATCAGAGTTCCTTCACAAGGTAGAAGTGCGTGGCTGGTAGGGCTTACTGCTACCTTCATTGCTGCCCCACACCATTTTTAATAGGGGCTTACAAGCCTCGTTCGCAGTTTCTCAGTCACACAAGCCTTGCAGTCCCTATTGAAAATGGCATAGGGAAGCAGCAGAGGTGACAGGAAATAATCCGTGAATAATCAAACCTGTAAAAGCTAAACCTGCAAATGTGGAGGGCTGACTGTATTTGTAAAGGCACGAATGCTAGCTCCCAGTTGTTGAGTAGCCTCTTCCTCCATAGAAAACTGTACTTTCTTCATGTTCAGGCAATTCACAGCTCTGGAGAACTCTAGGGCTCTTTTCGCATGCTTTTTTTTTTGTGCGAGCGCCCCTTGAGTGTCGTGCGAGTGGGAGCGTCGCTCCATATGATGCACCCCCACTCGCACGCCGCTCACGAGGCTGAAGCGGGGGGTGGGCGCATGCATGTTTTAATTTTCGGCTTTAAGCTGAAAATACTTCTCGCACAATGCTTGTGGCACCCTCGCGCATTTATCTGTGTGCAGTGCTTCGGAGAGCAGGGGCGGTCATGCTTCCTTCTCCCCGCACAGCCTACAGCTCCCAGACTGCGCTGCAAAGGAAGGGGCGGGGTGCTCATGCGATGGCCGCGCTAGAGGAAGCCGATGCGGGAGGCAAGAAGGGCTGTCATGAGCAGTTCGCGTGAGTGGCTGCTCGCGGAGCGCCGCTCCCCACTGCTGCGACGAGGTAAGGTGCGAAAAGGGCCTAGAAAAGGCATACATTTCTCACACAGCCATCTCTTCTGGAGAAGAGATGCAGTGCAGTAATTTCTATAAAATAATTAGTCTACAGTTAGAAAAGAAATTCACATTAACAGATTTTTTTAAGAACAAACATATCTACCTGGGTTCATCTTTTAGCTTTGTCTTACTAGATAGCAACTACAAATAGATGTCTCATTTTTCTGTTTTAAAAATAAATGTGCACAACTAAAATGTATGTCTTTGAAAAAAGTGACAAATACCCTATTGTATGAATGTAAAAATGTGACCAATTAAGAAAAATGTGCACAAAAATATACACAACGGAAGACAAAGCGTCACAGACTAGTGTAAAGTAAGGACAGTTAGCAAATGCAGGTGGGATTCAGAGAAACACAATGAAACTAAGACAAATTTCTACATCTCTGCGCCAGACTTCAACTGAGAAAATTATAAAATTATGTATTGCAAAGAACTCTGGGAATCAACAGTCTAACAGATGTCAGTGAAAGCAAAATGAATGTGAGAACATACACACTTGCAAATGTACATTCCTAGCTTTAATCTCTTATCAAAAATTCATGATTAGGAGATCTACTGCCTGGGGTCTTTGTTGTTTCTAGGCAGAACTGGAATGCTATGGCCTTACCCTGCTGTTCCTCTTAAAACTGCAATTCAGTAAAAAATAAGAGTAGTATTTACAAATGTAAATGGCCCTTTGTGGACAGTTTCCACAAGAAGAAACAAGAACCTTCCTATGAATGCCTATACCAGAAATGTACAGCTGACCAGAAATATTCACAAGGACAGTCTGATGGACTATTTCAATATGATGCTGAACACAGAAGTAGAAGCAATGAAGGGCAAAGTGGGGCTATTAAACCATCAGCAATAATAGTCGTCTTTTACCTTTTTATGTTGTCCTTTCCATGCTGCAGCCTCTCTCCACAAAGGGTAATTTTGTTAATGTGTTGGAAGAGAAAACATGGCATCTATTGTGAGCAAGATCAGTCTCAATTTAACAGAATGCCAACTAGAAATAACAGCATCCAAAAAAAAAAGTGGGAAAGATTTTCAGTCTCCCAGGCGCTTGGTTGCCAACCACAAAGCTACTGTACCTTAGTAAAAAAAGATTCAAGGGATGCTCCAGTGCAGAATAACTTGAATATACTGTATTAGCTAATTCAACTGTTTTCAATTCAATTAGAGTGGGGACATCTACAAAACAAATTGTCTCCTGGTTATTAAATTAGCAAAGCAAGAAAAATAGTGATGCATGTTGCAGGGACATCACTTGATTCTTATTTATCCTTGCTGCAATAAGAACAGTTGTTTGTTTTTTTCCTTTCTTGCATGTACAGGATAAACTAACAATGCAGTAACTGTGAGCCTTAATAGGGAATAAAACATATTGAACAGTGTGAGACTTGTTTCAAAGTAAACATTGCACTGTTTGTTCTAAGGGAAGACTGAAGAGAGATAACACATGGGATCAAGCTATCCCACTGTGGCTGGAGCTACCCGAGATTAAAGAGACTTGCAACCACACATCTCACCTGACCTACTCTAAGACTGAGTGATCAAGGTATACAGTCTGTCTTCTCAGTGGAATAAGAGGAAGGATAAAAGAAATGCAACTTTTTTTGAAAAAAAGGAGTTTGCTCGATGGACATACAGAACAGATATCCTTGTTCTGGACCTAATAGTAATAACAATATTACCATCACTCAATCCAGTGCTACTGACTGCAGTTATGTACCACCAATTATTCAGATTCTCTCCAAGAATCTAGGAGTCAGCAAAGTATTGTAGACAATGTGACATGTTCTAAGTAGAGTCAGATTTTGTAACTTGCTTATCTATGGCAATGTCTTCATTACTAGCATTTCTACTACTCAACTTACACCCTACCTTTTCCCTGGAACCCAAGACATCTTCATCTTGATACTTTGAAAATAGCAGCCAGGATCATAGTGATCTGCAAATTCCACTTACATTCTGAACTCTTTAAATATATGGCCCTCTAGGGCACTCCTCTTTAGGCTTTCTAATGTAGGGGTCTAGTAAGTACCTCTTCCTAATCTGCCAAGGACCAGAACAATATTTGCACCCATTGGCTACAACTGATTCTTTCTTTCCTGGAAATTGGCCAGGGATGATCAGTTGATAGCTTGTGAACTGGCATTGGTTCACAGAGAACTGCTTTGAGTAGCACTGCTCTAGACCTCCAGAGAAAATGACGTTCTCTCTCTGTTTCAGGAACTACAGCCTCCTTTTCCCTAATCCATAACCCTATGACATAATACCAAGGAGATAATTAAAGAAAAGCCACTCCCAATTTACAAACACAGATGACAGTTTTAATTTACAATTTTCATCCACATGAGCCTTTTACAAAATTATTTGCAGAAAGATCTAACACTAGGAGCCTTCACAAGGTATCTGTGTGTTGCTTGCTGCAGTCTTCTTAAGCGGGACAATGCAGATGCTATTCTTGGCTTCTTTGATCCTCCACCAACGACCCAATCTGAAATACAGCCCAGGTAAAATAAATTATGTGCCATGAAAGCACTTCTCTTCAATGCTGTCACCTAGTAGCTCTAAACATGAAGCCACAGAACGGAAACACAACTCCTATATACATACTTCAATATAGTGGTTTTTTTGTTTTTAATATTCTGCCTTTCTGTCAATGGGAGACTTTAGGTGGCTTACAGTTTAGGCTAAATCAAAATAAAGCTAAAACAAGATATAGCATGCTCATTTTGAAAAGCAGTAAAATAAGAAATCAAATTAAAAAAGCAGAAGTCCTCACAACTTGTGCCTATGACAGTGGTGGGACTGAAAGAAAGCATTCGACAAAGGATCTTAACATTTGGGCATGTTTATATAAGGAGATACAATCTTTCAGCTGGTCTGGACCCAAGTCATATAGGCCTTTGTAGGTCACAAGCAGCATTATGAACTACACCTGGAAACAGACTCGTGGTAGCCAATTAAGCTCTTGCAACAGAGGAGTTGTATTTCCCTATCACTGGCCCTAGTCAGGTGTCTGGCTGAAGCATTTTGGACCTGCTCAAGTTTCTGAACTATTTCCAAAGGCAATCTCATACAGAATGCATTACAGTAATCCAAACAGAAAAGGCACATGCCATTGTGGCCAGATTTAATATCTCTAGGAAAGTGTCAACTGCACAAACACACTCTTGGCCACCACTGAAACCTGGGCCTGCCAGATTTGGGCATGCATCCAGGAGTATACAGAAGCTGCATATCTGAGATTTCAGGGCAAATGTAACCACATCCAGCACAGGCTGAATCCCTGTTCCCTGATCTACCTTGCAGCTGACCAGGAGCACACCTCTGTCTTCTCTGGTTTAAGATTCACTCTTTTCACCCTGATACAGACCATTATTGATAGCAGACAACAGTGCCAACAAAACTGGTAACCGAACAGAGACTGATTTGCCAAGTTGCTGACACAAATGAAACTGAAAACTGGGTCTGGAAAGAGATTTTTTTCTATATGTGTTCCCAGTAGTTTTGTTTCAAGAAGAGAAAGCCAAATTAATATAGCTCTTTAGTCATCAAGGAGCCCCTTCCTTCCAGTTTAAGCTGGACTTAAAATAGTGAACCTAGATTTAACTGTACTTTACTCCTACTGTTTTAAAGTAAGCCTTGAAGAGGCTGCTCCCATGATCAGACAGATCTAGAGTGTTCAGCCAAGAATGTATCTTCCCCCCATAAAAAAATGGAAACAAACATGACTTAACAGACCACAGTCACATAAAGTATAAAAATGTCAAATTCTATCAGATGCCGTAAGGATACCAATAGGTCAGCAGGAGAGTACAATTCATGCTCAGAGCCTCTTTATTCAAGGAAGTTTAGGGGAAAACAGTGCATTTAAACTATTTTACATTTGTTTATCTGACAGTGAATGTACATCATAAGGTGCCAACACAACTGGAAACAAGGCCCATGTAATAACATAACCAGACAAGACTAAATACCTGTGTTCTTGTCCAATTCCAGCAACAAGGAAGTTTCCAGAATTTGAGAATTTCAAGCTATTGACAAAGCCAACCTGAGAAAGAAATACACTCCTATATTAAACATCAAGAACTGGACAGCTGTTTATTTTATCTAGATACTAACTGACACAACGGTTTGCTACAGCAGTCCATTTAACATGCTTGTATTGCAGGCACTGGTTAGCAACAGCATAACGTAAGACAAAGTCAGAGCTTCAATAAACAATTCAGAATAAGGAAATAAATCAACAACATGTCTAGGCTGCCTGAGATATCCAAGGGTGCTATATGTATTCTTGTTGCATCTTAGAGACCAGCAGACTTATTACCTATAACTTTCTGAAGTCACCTCTAGCCACAAGACAGTTGTTTTTGTGGCACCAGACTACTAGTTTCCTCTCTGGAAATGGATACAGCTTTCCAGGCCATCACAAAGAGATTTGATCCATCAATTAGAGTATCACTAGTGCAAGCATGTTATTTTTATTCAACTCACACTCTCAGTCATTCTCACCCCACTCCTAGCTGCTCCCTTTATATAACAAAACACCAGTCTTGGATTTCCCTTTTTCTTCCTTGAAGCCTCAAGCCTGCCCACTGTTTCAGAGCAGTCCTTCCTGCTGAAATTTAGACCTGGCAGCTGTCACCCTGAAGCTCCTGCTCTAGTCCAGTGGGAGGCACTGTTGTTTTGAAGCCATAAGAATACAATTCAGATATACTGGATAATTTAGAAGAATCTTACAATGTAAAACAAAATCAATGTAAGCTAACACAACTGCTCAACAGGGAGCACTGACACTTAGCACAATTAATGCAGCACTCGCAAACTCATTTCAAGAATGAAAACTCAGCTGCATAACAATAAGCATTTACATAATGCCTTGAGGCATTCAGGGCAATTCATACATATGTTCTCTGCACCCCTTTCAACCACCCTGCAAGGAATGACGGAACTGTTACTTCCATCTGGCCAGGCAGAGAGAGGGTGAACACAGTCTGAGAGAAAGTCTTGACCGAGGCAGCTAAGGGTTACTGATCTAGGTAAAGTCTGTGCAAGTGAATCTCTGGATCACCAAACAAATCACCACTCCTGTTTAGCGCACCCAAAAGTTTTACTCACCATGGGAATTTCAAAGAGTGGCTCCAATTTCTGGAATCCTTCTCCACACTTCCACAACTTCACACTGGAACTATGGGAACCTGCCAAGATCAAAGCATATGAAACCTTCCCTTCACATTCAGCATTTTAAGTGATATAAGTTCTGGGTCTCTCAACATCTGCCAATTAAGTCAATGAAGAGTATTACCTTAAGCTTATTCCCAGACTATGGTCACCTTTGCTTTGGTGTATCTTGATTTTTCCCCCACTATTTGCATCTTACATAAACTAACATGAACTCTTTTATTAACTTCAAGAACTTAATAAAGTTGTCAACTGTAAATCCTATGCATGTACAGAAGATTCAGAAGATGTATATGCTAACAAGTGAGTAAGAACTAAACATAATTATTTTTGCAGCTCCTAGATTCCCCCCAGTTTCCCCTGCAGCCAGGAAACAATCCTGCCAATTTTTTGGAGGGCTGGCAGGGAGAAATCCTGTTTCTGGAAGCTTCCAGGAACATCTATTCTCCTGTAAACAAGGTGCACTGGTACCACATACCTTCTTTCACCTCTCAAAGGGAGTACTAGTGACTTCCAGTTTTGTTGGTGGGACTCGTGCAGACTACAGGAGAACCCAGGAGCTGAAATTCTTGCAACTTCCCCAGCCCTGCCATTGTAAGTACCAATTATCCCATATTAACAGCCTGAGAAGCACGTCCCTTCCAAAAAAAGATTCCTAGCCTTTTTAAACTGATCTCCATCAGCAAAGTGTTACTGAAGACAGTTTGTTATTGACACAGAAACTGCTGCTTCACTTAGCAGAAATCACCTGTTGACCTAAGCTGTAAAACCAGAAATTTCTCCAAAATGACTCAGCTATATACTTTGATATTATGCCCCAAGACATCAAAACATTCTACTTAAAGTCACCCAAGAGACCACTGAGAAGCAGTTCAGGTGCAAGCATTACAAGGGACTCACCCTGTTGTCAGAATGCCTAATATAGCTGGCCGCCTGAGGGAGACGCACATGGCAACAAAAACATCATGAGGACAGTAAGTGTTATTTCCTCTGAGATCGATGTGCACTTTAACAAGGATCCTGGGACACACTGCAAGGTAGTAACTAAGGCAGAACCTGTTAGGCAGGCAGTGACTGCTGAAGCCAGATGAAAGCAGAAGACAGCTTTATCCAATGCAGCTCCTGGAGGATGCCTGCATCATCATACACTGGCTATCAGAACTTCCAAAGCAATTCATACCCTCAGTTGTCCCTCAGCCCATCCATGGGAATGAATTTAACTACGCATCTCATTCCTAACAAACTTAAGACCATCTCCCTCCATCTGCTAGTCTCAAGGCAAAAGAAAGGAAACAACACTGATACTGCAGTATGAGGCACCTGTGGCTATGAGGTCACTGTTCAGCAAGGCAGCGACAGAAGAGATCCAGTATGGCTGTTCCATGCCCTGCATGCCATGGAGACCGTGGGCTTTCTTCACCACAAATAGGGGTTTCTTTTTGGAAAGACCCCAGAGGGCTACTGACCTTAAGAAGAGCAAATCAACAATTAGATTTCAGTCCTCCCTCCACATTCACCAGTTTGACATTCACAAATTTGATGATTTGTGAGCTGCATGTGTGTGATGCCCTCCTCCCATTCCCTTGCCTTTTGCCCAGGCATGGAGAACACACAGAATGGGCTCTTTCCCTCCTGCTTCTCCTTCCTCTTCCCACCTCTAAAAGGGACCTTTGAGAGCTGCCCCCTCCCCAAATGCTCACCCTTTACCTTCTTCTCCCCAGCCTGCTCCACCCACTAGGCTTCCTGCCTCCTTAGGCAGCACAGCTCTCTTAACCCCGTTAAGACTAAATGGAAGAGACTGCCTGGTTCATCCTCCCTGCAATGCCCACCTACCTCCAGGGGGACCCCAGGCAAAGCTGGTCACGAAGGGAGTGAAATCAAGGGAGACTTTCCATTCAAGAATTTTTTTTCTCCCTCCCCCTCCCACCTTTAAACATCTCCCCACTCCAGGCACACACCCACCCACCATGGCTTCTCTTCAGCTCCACCTTACGGGAGGAAGAGCCTGGCAGTGCTTGCAGACTAGTTCCCTGTTTTGCCAGGCTTGGCTTGGCCAGAGAGACAATGTGCACCCTGGGAACATGCATGAACGCTTTTCATGGAATGAGAGAGGAGCCTGGCCAGTCTCTTCCTCCACCAGCACCACAATCCCTCAGACAAGTAAGACCTCCCCATTTCTGCTCCAGGAGCCTCAAAGTGAGGAGTCTCTCCTCCTCCAGCACTCCACAACTCTGCAAAAGCAGCGCAGCTGTTCCCTGGCCTCCATAACAAGGGTTTATCTCTGCACCCCTCCCATCCAACATAGGAAGCAGTTTTCCAGGGAGGCGTTGGGGGTGAAAAGACCTGGCCATCTGGAGCTGCATCCTCCTCAGTGAGCAAAGGTGCAAGGTTTGCAGAAACTGGCAAAAAAAAAAAAATCCTCCCTCGAGCCTTCAGAGGTTAAGGGTATCAAGTTTATCCTAACAGAGAGGCAGAGAGAAGTGCTGAAATTCAGATGGGGGAGAAGGACTTCACTGGAGTGGTGGAGGTGATGTATTCCATTTGGAGCTTCCATGGCAAGAGAGAGAAGCCTAGCAGGCAGAGGAGGTAGGAGAGGAAGAGATAAAGGAGGAATACTTGGAGGGGGAGCACAATAGTTCACCTGTGCTTTTTGGATGTGCAACAGATGGGGGAGAAAGGGTACGGGCCCCTTCCTTTATCATGATAGCAGGGCTGAGTCATGCAATCCCCCATGGAGATGAAGATCCCTCTTCTCTCTCCTCCCCACCCCACCCGCTGTAACTCAGAGACTCACCCAGCCTGCACATCCTTCTCCTGCTCCCTCCTCCAGCAGTCTCCTGCCCTTCACTTCCAGGGCAAAGCTGTCCCTTCTCCATGAGGGCCATAAGGGAGATGCAAAGGGAAGACCTTTGGTATGAGACAGGATAGCAAGGTAATGTTGCCTAATAGGAACATTTGCCCACTTATCTGCCAGATGAGGCAGGGCTAGGAATAAATGAGGGGACACCCCTCTCCTTCAGAGTTCCTGCAGCAGAAGAAATACTTTGGCTCTGGTGAATTTAGGAGGCAAGTGGAAAGTGAAAGAGAGGGGGTGGGAGATAAAACTGACCAGGCTTCCTTTGAGCTACTGAAGAACAAGTTCAGAGGCAGGGAATGGAGTGGAAGACTAGTGAAATCCTTTTGTGCTGAACCCTCCAAAAAGTGGAAAAACTGCAAATAACTGACCCCCGCATGCTCCCTCTCCAGCTCCCTTCCAGGGCTCCCCCCTCCCATTCCCTTTTGCCTCAGTGTGGAGAAGGAAGGCAGGCAAGTCAGGGCAAATTACAAGGGAATGGGAGGGGAGACCCCAGAAGGAAATGTAAGAGGGACTGAAGGATGGGGGAGTTATTCACGGTTTCTCCGTGTTCTCAAGGGTTCTGTGCCCCAAACCCTTGCAAAAGTGAAAAAGCCACAGTAACTCTGCAAGATCAAAGCTTCAGCAGGTACTTACCCATCATCTGCAGCAGACACCATATGCTCCTCATTGATCAGCTGAATACAGTCGATAGAGCCCCTAATTCAAAAGAAGAATACATTATTGGTTTTTCTACTACATGCTGCTGTCTATTAGAGAGGAAACTTGGAAGATTCCAGACAACTTGTTCTCAATGTACCAGGTGGTGCACTGCCAGACATACAGCCTAAGGAAATTAAGTTTAAACTACCGCTGACATAAAAATAGGGGAAAAATGAATATCAGAATCCATCTTTACAGACAACAAAATATTTCTGCACCCATGCTACTCACAGACGGCTGGACCTTCTTATTTAACCAGGAACTTCACTGGTTGTGCACAAGGTTTTTAAGAGAGTGTCTTCTGTACTTTTATTTTTATATGCTGTTTTAAATTGTTGTTGTTGTTGTGTGCCTTCAAGTAGCTTCCAACTTATGGCAACCCTAAGGTGAACCTATCACAGGGTTTTCCTGGCAAGATTTGTTCAGACTGGGTTTGCCTTTGCCTTCCTCTGAGGCTGGGAGTGTGCGACTTGTCCAAGGTCACCCAGTAGGTCTCCATGGCTGAATGGGGATTTGAATCTTGGTCTCCACAGGCATAGTCCAGTGCTCAAACCACAACACCACACTAGCTCTCTGTTCTAAAGTAGTAGCATTTTAACAGGATATGTTATTTGATTGTTCACTTTTTTATCACTAGGTTTTCATCTATAGTTTGTTTTAATCTATGTTGTAAGCTACCTTGGCTCCCATATTGGGAGAAAGATGCAGTATTAAATAAATAAGTATAAATAAAGGAGAATGAATAAACAGGCAAATAGTGAAACGTTAAGAATAAAAAACCCTTCACGCTTTAATGTGCAGGGAAGAACTTTCCACCATGAAATCCCACATTACTACCTCCTCTATCTCACTCAGCCTAAGATTGTCACTCTTCAGCAACCAAATTGCCCTGTCAGGTCTCCTCGTATGGAACTGGCGTTGGGAAGGAGGGATCTTGGAGTGGCAATTTCATTCATGTTATTACTTCAGATAATGTACAGTACTTGTTTAAACCTCACCAGTTTAAAACTGGAAGGGGTTGCAAGGTCCATCTAATTCAACCCCATTCTGCGACACAGGCATATACAACTAAAGCACTCCTGAAGGATACCCACCCAGCCTCTGTTTAAAGACTTCCAAAGAGAGAGAACCCAAGGCAGTCCACTCTGCTGTCAAACACCTCTTACAGTAAAGAAGTTATTCCTAATGTTTGGGTTTTTGTTTTGCTGTCTGGAGCAGGAGAAAACTAGTTTGCTCCATCTTCTACATGACATCCATTCAGTTATCTAAAGATGACTAGCATGTCACCTCTCAATCTTCTTTTCTCCAAGCTAAACACACCCAGTTCCCTAGATTGTCTCTCACAGGGCTTGCTCTCCATACTTCTGATCATGTTGTTCACCCTTTTCTGGAGATGATCCAGCTTGTCAATCAGGGACTCATTCTAAAAATTTAATCCTTAAAAAATTCATTTTGTTAAAAAAATCACTAATCTTGCACTTATTGTGACAATGTTGGGAAGCATCCAGTTCTCATGTGTGGGCTTTCCCACCCAACTGTTTTGCTTATCAGGCAAACATCTACAATACTACCCCATGCCAGAAATCAAGAACATTAAAGTGGATTCCCAACCCCCAGAGGAGAAGTGGGTACCTACGTGTAAGTGGCTGCAGTAGGAAGAAGGAACTGGGAGGACCTGAAATGACTTTTCCCTTTCTGACTATGAGAATCACAAGGGAATGTCTGGATCCCATCCTTTCCTGCTGCAGAATGAGAAAGAGAAAGCATACCTATTATAGGAAGTGTTCTAAAAATAATCTGATCAATAAACTGAGGGAGAGGCTACTTCCAGTTCGATCGTGAGAGCTAGGAGCTATGATTTTCAGATCGCCGTTCTGAAGACCGCCACTGTTGTGGGCTACTGGTGGAACTTCGGTTTGAAAACCAGTTTGTCTGGTACCCCAGAATAGGGGGTTCTGGCTAGAGGTGGACAGGCAACAGAGCCTAGACTGACTTCTCTCCACTGACCATGGAAGGTTGCAGCAGAAGAAGCAGACAGAGGCTGCCACCGCCATTGACAGCTCGCCCACAGCAGAAGGGAGGGGGAGGGAATTCTCCTCTCCCATTATCCCAGCTGCCAAATCTTTTCCAAGCTTTCTTTAGTTAAATATAACAACACTATTCTTACTATACCAAATTGGAACAACTACAAAAAGGACAGGGAGACCTCCCTTCTAATGAATAACCTGCGGTAGGAAATTGTGAGACCGTACGGGACTTGCCTTGCCTCTTCTAATTAAAAGACAATAAACCCTTTTCTGCTGTAGGCAAATTGGAAGGCAAATTGGAAGTGGCAAGAACTCTCAAACTATCAAATAATTAGAAGTTTATTTTTTACTCTTGCCACTTACTGTAGAGTTACGACATTTGATTTTCAGTTGCCAGTTGCTGGTTTTTCTTTCTTTTTCCCCCCAAACTTACTGACTTAAAGTGGAATGTCAAACATCAAACGTCAAAAGCAAAGCTTTTAAAGCACTAAAATGCTAAAGCTTCAGAGGTTTGACATATGCTAGAGGAACTTTTACCTGCTGTTTTGTTATTGATGAGCATTTGAATATACTCTTTCCTTTCTGGACTTGTGTATTTCTGAAGAATGAAGCTACAGAGTTGAGCAGTTTTGGCAAACCTAATTCTCTCTCCCTTTGACTGTTTGATATTAGAGACAGAATGTAAAAACTGTTAAAATTCAGTGAACTGTTGTATTACATGTATGTGTTAATAAGAACATTGGTTACATCTGGGAAATAAGGAAGAAAGAAAGAAATGGAGATGTTTGCCAACTTGAATTTGTATATATATTATATTTTCACCCCATGAATTGTTTGATAATATGCCCCAAAGCTATTGGAAGAAAGAACGTAAGAAGGAAAAGAGAATATAACACTAGTTGTTGTTTAAGAACTTAAGAGAAACAATAAGGAGAGAATAGAGAAGAAAAGAAGTGAAAAAAGAGAAAGCAACAGGAGAGGAAGGAAGGAAAGGAAAAGGAGAAAAAAAGGGGAAGAGTAGAAGGATTCTGAATTTAATATAAAATCTATTCTGGACTTGGAATTTATGGAATATATGGATATTACTTTGGAGAATCACTCACTTTACCGATGTAATACTCATGTAATATTGACTTAGCATTGATTTGATTTAGGAATTCACTTTAAATTTGATAAGTGATTTGGTGTATGCTGATTTTCAACTTGATATCTGACTCAGTTTCGATTTATTCTATATACACAATATAAAGGGTTATTGTTATATAGCAATAGAGTAAATTGATTTGATTATATAGAATAAAAAAATAAATGAATTGAGAATTCAGATAATCCAACCTAGAAGGTTACTGTAGTATAATAGTATAATATAATACCTATTTAACAGATTCTCATTTATATTGTTATAGATTTAATTGACTAACGATTGTTGACTGCCTATTAATTAATTGTTCATTAATGAGTAATTATCTTTCTTTAATAATTATAAAAATAAATACCAAAAGAGATTACTAATCAGTAATGATCAAAGGCTCTAGATGATTTAAGGAAATTAGGTGTATTAACTCCGCACAGGCGTATCAAATCTGTGTATGTCAGTATGAATTATAACTTTGTGTAAATTAATGTAATGTAACTAATTCATAACCCTAGGAATTTGCAAATTCATAACCCTAATACTATATAATAAGTGCTAACTTAATCTAATTCAGCATATATAACAAGTAATAATCAAAGAATTGGAAAGACCCCAATCTCTGTAGTGGTACTAGACCAATACATATAAGATGTCAAAAATGAGGTCAGGTAAGGTTAGAGGTACTGAAGAAGAGATTCAATTGATGATCCTCCAGACTATCAAAAAAAATTCATGGAGGAAATGAGATTTCGCATGCTTGAAAAAAGGAAAGATTTAGGAATACTGAAAACATAAATGCTGGATGTGCAAGAAACCCTTGGTCAAGTCAAACAAGATATAGTTCAAAACAGAAAAGATATAGAAATTAACAAAAAAGAAATTTCCACTATAAAACAGAGAATGGATACTTCTGCAACCAACATGGACAAACAATTTGACTGACTTGCATTACCTGAGAAAAAACAAATGGAGTCATGGATAAGAATTCGGGGCCTGGAGGAAAATCCAATGAGGAACTGAGGAAAAGGATAGCGAATTTACTGGCTGAATTTCTAGAAGTGGCAGAAGAAGACATTAATAGTGAAATAGATACAATTCGTAGAGTTAATTCTGCAGTAGCCAGGAAATGAGGATTACCAAGGGATGTGGTAGTACAATTTAGTAAAAAATCCATCCGAGACAAGATTTTGGAGGAGCATAATAAAACCTCAATTGAAGATTTTGGTAAAGGGCTAATCCTACTACAAGAAATACCTGTAAGAATTTTATGGAAAAGAAAAGATTATGACTTTCTTGTTATCTAAGTTAAAAGGTAATCAGATAGTCTTTAGATGGGACTGTCTTGAGGGGATTCTTTTTACCTTTAATGGTCAGAAATATAGATTAAATTATATTGAAAAAGCCCAAGATTTTCTACAAAGGCACTGAACCGACATAGATAAGACGAAATCACTCCCTAAGAGTATGGATCCAGTATCAAAGTAAGATGAAAAATTGTCAGTGGAAAAGACCAGACTTTGAACTTCAATTAAAATGGACAACAAATTTAGAAGACATTGAACATCTAGAAATGAGTCTTATTGGTCTTGATTTTGAAGAACAGATCCTGACTAAAGATAAGTGAAGATGAAGCTTAAAATCATAACTTGGAATGTTAATGGTTTGAATTCAATCATTAAATGGAAAAAAATCTTTCATCATCTCAAGAAAATTAACCCAGATATTTGTTCTCTTCAGGAAACACACATTAAAAAGAAAGATGCAAAATATCTGATAAATGCTCATCTTGGAGAAATGTATATCTCCTCGACCATGACAAAAAGAAGGAGTTGTTAATCTATATATAAAATCCTCATTATCCCCTAAATTGATACTGGAGGATAATGAGAACAGATTTGTTGGAGCAGAACTATATATTGATGGAAGACCACTACTCTTGATTGGAATCTATGTCTCTTGTGAAGAAAACATTGCTGTATATGAAGATCTGCAAAGAGCTATTAAGTGTTTAAATTATGAAAGCTATTGTATTTTAGACAACTTTAATGGCGTAGTAGATCCCAATCTGGACAGAAGCTCCACAAATTTGAAAAAAAGTAAAAAACATATACAAGGGAGACTACCAAACGAATTCTTCTACTTAGTAGAAGAGCTACAAATCATTGATGCCTGGAGATTTAAAGAAGGGGACACTAAAGATTTTACTTACTATTCAAATCATCACCAGTCATGGTCGAGGATCGATATGATCTGGATCTCAAAAGTCTTTATTGATAAATTGAGCAATGTTGAAATATCCCCAAGGACTTTTTCAGATCATAGTCCAGTAACTATGACAATCAAATCATATCCAAGACAAAGAAGATGGCATTTGAATGACTTACTATTACAACAGGATGAAGTGACTGCATTTTGCAGAAAAAAGATGGAGCAATTCTTTAAAACTAATTGGGATAAAGAAGTAGATAATCAAATTGTTTGGAACACAGCAAAGGCAGTAATGAGGGGACTTTTCATACAAAAAAAAACTCAGAATGGAGGAAAAAAACAAAGAGTAAAGATAGAAGATCTATTGGTGAAAATTACGCATTTGGAATTAGAGCTGAAGAAAGATCCTAATAATAAAGAGATCACCTCAAATATAAAATTATTGCAAAAACAACTCTCCATGATGACAACCGAAGAAATAGGGAAGAAACTCCAATATATAAAACAAAACTACTTTGAACATGCCAATAAACCTGGCTGATGGCTAGCTTATAGACTGCACAAGAAGAAGAAAGAAGCTTAATTATGGAAATTCAAGATGGAGGAAAAAGAATTGTTGATGGGAAGGTGATTCAAAAGGCACTATATAAATATTTTGCTAGCTTATATCAGACACATGCAGACTCCAAATCTGAGGGTATAGATAACTACCTAAAATCTCAAACAATTCCTGAAATCTTGATAGAACAAAGATTATTGCTAAATAAGCCAATTACGCTAATGGAATTAAATGATGCCATTGATAGATTGAAGTTGAGGAAAGCCCCGAGCCCTGATGACCTTACAGCAAACTATTACAAATGTTTCAAAACTCAACTAATGAAGCCAATACAGAAATTGTTGAATTAAATTATATAAGGCGGAAAAATTCCTGAGAGCTGGAAAAAAGCTAATATTGCTTTGATCCTCCAAAAAGAAGGAAAGTGTCTTACATGCAAAGAGTATAGATCTAGTTCCTTACTTAATGAGGATTACAAAACATTTGCTTCGATTCTAGCACACCAACTTAAAAAAAATTCTACCATTTTACATTCACACAGATCAAAATGGCTTCCTTCCAGGAAGGCAGATTCGTGATAACTTAAGGACCATCATGAACATTATAGAATACTATGAGCTACATATTGAAAAGAAAGCATCTTTGGTCTTTCTCGATGTTGAGAAAACCTTTGATAATGCCAACTGGCATTTTCTATTCAAAGTGCTTGATTACATGAAATTTGGTCCAGAATTCTGAACTTGGATCGAAGCCATCTATAAGGAACAATATGCCCGAATAATTGTTAATGGCAAGCTGATTGAAAGGTTTATGATTGAGAAAGGAATGAGGCAAACATGTCCGTTATCACCACTGCTATTCATTCTTGTGTTGGAAGTCTTATTGAGAAATATCAGAGATAGGAAATATTTGTAAGGAGTCAAAAGTGGCAAAGAAGAGTACAAAATTAAGGCATTCACCAATGATGTAGTGATTTTCTTGTAAGATCCAGTTTCTAAGATAAGACTCCCTCCTTGGAACACTTAACAAATTTGGACAAGTCGCCGGGTTTAAAATTAACAAACTCAAAACACAGATCTTGACTAAGAACATCTCTGGAAAAAGAAAAGAAGCTCTTGAAAAGAAATCAGGACTAACTTGTACTAATAAGGTTAAATACCTAGATATTGACTTGTCAGCTAATAACAACTGCTTGTTTCAAAACAACACCCTCCTGCCTGGCCTTAAAAGAGGCTGGGGAAGAACTCAAGAGGGGCTTTGCTGCTGGCCACACCCTCCTGTCTGGCCTTTGAAAGAGGCTGGGGAAGAACTCAAGAGGGGCTTTGCTGCTGGCCACACCCTCCTGCCTGGCCTTAAAAGAG
Source organism: Ctenosaura bakeri (assembly GCA_948474755.1). Classification (NCBI taxonomy): domain Eukaryota; kingdom Metazoa; phylum Chordata; class Lepidosauria; order Squamata; family Iguanidae; genus Ctenosaura; species Ctenosaura bakeri. Next base: position 357,671 of record CAOLHI010001059.1, read on the forward strand.
GCTGGGGAAGAACTCAAGAGGGGCTTGCTGCTGGCCACACCCTCCTGCCTGGCCTTAAAAGAGGCTGGGGAAGAACTCAAGAGGGGCTTTGCTGCTGGCCACACCCTCCTGCCTGGCCTTAAAAGAGGCTGGGGAAGAACTCAAGAGGGGCTTGCTGCTGGCCACACCCTCCTGCCTGGTCTTAAAAGAGGCTGGGGAAGAACTCAAGAGGGGCTTTGCTGCTGGCCACACCCTCCTGCCTGGCCTTTAAAAGAGGCTGGGGAAGAACTCAGAGGGGCTTTTCTGCTGGCCACACCCTCCTGCCTGGCCTTATAATTAGGAGAGGGAGGGAGGAAGGGAGGGTAGGAGTGGGTGGGGGTGTGGGCAGGCAGGGGGTATTTTTTTTGTGATGGGGGCGGCTGGATGTAATGGAAGAACAACGGGGAGCGACAATAAGTACTGTGCTGGGCAAAGGGAGATATGGTGATAGCAGGGCAAAATGCCGTTACAGGGGAAGGAGAGATAGATGCTTAATACCTGTCTCACCTTCCGTTCGCCCTGCTACCCCAAGGTGTCTGGAGAGCGAACCAAACCACCCACAGAACCTTTCCTTGGTCCTGTGCAATGTCAGGTCAATGAAAAAGAAAACACATATCATCCATGACCTTTTAAAGGATGAAGACGCTGACCTGGCATGCTTTACAGAGACCTGGCTGGAAGACAATAGTGCTACAACCTGGGTCCAGGCCTTGCCAGCCGGATACTCTGTCAGTGAGCAGGTAAGGGGAAGTGGGCGGGGGGGCGGAGTAGCCTTGGTTTACAAAGACAATCTTATGCTGACCAGGATACCTGTCCGGAAAACAGACCACTTCGAGTGTATCTACCTGAGCCTGAAGGCAAGGGATAGTCTAGGGATTCTGTTAGTGTACCGACCACCCCGCTGCCTAACAGACTCCCTGGCCGAGCTGACAGAGCTGGTGTCGGAGTTGGTGTTGGAATCGCCCAGACTTTTGGTTCTGGGCGACTTCAATGTCCCATTTGAGACCAGTTTAACAGGTGCAGCTCGGGAGTTCGTAGCATCCATGACAAACATGGACCTATCCCAATTAGCCTCTGGGCCAACACATTGTGCAGGTCATACCCTTGATGCGGTCTTTAGTATGGAACGGGCACAGCCATGGGTGGAGATAACAAATACTACCACCTTGTCATGGACAGATCATTTCCTGGTCAGGGTTAGACTAATGGTTGCTATCCGCCCCTGCAGGGGTGGTGAACCTATTAGAATGGTCCGCCCTCGAAGGTTAATGGAACCTATTGGATTCCAGAAAGCCCTCGAGGGTCTTATGGTTGGTATCGCCGGTGATCCTGTCGAAGCCCTGGTTAATACCTGGAATTGTGATCTTACGAGGGCTATCGACACGATTGCTCCCAAGCGTCCTTTCCAGCCTGCTGCAAACCGTAATCCTTGGTATACAGTAGAACTTAGGAATATGAAGCAGGCTGGACAACGACTAGAGCGCAATTGGCGGAAATCTCGACTCTTATCTGACAGGACACGCTATAGAGAATTCCTTCATTCCTATGGAGTGGCAATAAATGCAGCGAAGAAGACCTTCTTCTCTGCACGTATTGCGTCTGCGATTTCTCGTCCAGCAGAGCTGTTTAGGGTGGTAAGGGATCTGACTCAGATACCCACACCCCTGAACTCGTTGTTAGAACCTAACGTAGCTTGCTGTGATGCCTTGAATAATCATTTCGCAGATAAAATCTCTCAGATAAGAGCCGATTTGGATGCCAGTGTTATAGCAGAAGTCACAAATGGAGCGTCCAGCAACCCCGTGAACAAGATTATACTGGATCAGTTCCAGTCAGTGAGTACCGAGGACGTAGACAAGCTCCTTGGAAAGGTAAGAAGGACAACTTGCCCTCTTGATCCCTGCCCTTCATGGCTGGTTGTCCAGGGAGGAGTTGCAATTAAGACGTACTTAAGACATATTATTAATGCATCCTTCAGGGAGGGCAATTTTCCAGCTTGTTTAAAAGAAGCGATTATACGGCCGCTTCTAAAAAAGCCCTCCCTAGATCCCCTGGATATGAATAATTACAGACCAGTCTCCCATCTTCCATTTTTAAGCAAGGTGATCGAGAGGGATGTTGCCCTTCAGCTCCAAGCTGTCTTGGATGAAACAGATTATCTAGATCCATTTCAAACTGGCTTCAGGGCAGGATACGGAGTCGAGACTGCCATGGTCGCCTTAGTGGATGATCTACGCCTAGGTATCGACAGGGGAAGTGTGACCCTGCTGGTACTCCTGGACCTCTCAGCGCCTTTCGATACCATAGACCACGGTATCCTTCTGGAACGCCTGAGAGGGCTGGGGATCGGAGGCACTGCACTTAAGTGGTTCCGGTCCTATCTCTCAGGTAGATACCAGATGGTGATGCTTGGGGACAGCTGCTCCTCGAAAAAGGAGCCTAAATCTGGCGTCCCTCAGGGCGCCGTCCTGTCCCCAATGCTATTTAACATCTACATGAAACCGCTGGGAGAGATCATCAGGAGGCATGGAGCAAGGTGCTATCAGTATACTGATGACACCCAGATATATCTCTCCATGCCTCGGATAACAGCATCAACTAAGGATGGCATCTCACCTCTAAATGAATGCCTAGAAGCAGTAATGGACTGGATGAGGAAAAACAGACTGAAGCTGAATCCAGATAAGACGGAGGTACTTGCTGTTAGGGGTCCCAGCCCAGGTATAGAGGTTTGTCAACCAGTTCTAGACGGGGTCACACTTCCCCTGAAAGACTGTGTCCGCAGCTTGGGAGTGCTCCTGGACTCGCCGCTTCAGATGACAGCTCAAATTGATGCGGCAGCCAGGAGTGCCTGCTATCAGCTTCGGCTGATACGCCAGTTGCGCCCCTTCCTGGACTTGGAACACCTAAAAACAGTGGTACATGCGCTGGTAACTTCACGGCTTGACTTCTGTAATGCGCTCTACATAGGGCTACCCATGTGCTTAGTCCGGAAACTTCAATTAATTCAGAATATGGCAGCCAGGTTGGTCACTGGAACATCTAAAAGTGACCACATAACACCAATTCTGAAGTCTTTACACTGGCTGCCTATTCGTTTCCGGGCACAGTACGAGGTGTTGGTTTTTACCTTTAAAGCCCTTCATGGCTTGGGGCCAGCCTACCTGCGGGATCGCCTTCTCCCATATAATCCGCCCCGCACACTAAGGTCCTCTGGGAGGAATTTACTGCAGCCAATCAGAACTAGGTTGGCTGCGGTTACCCAGAGGACCTTTTCTTCTGTCGCTCCCAAGTTATGGAATGGCCTGCCGGAGGAGACCCGGCACATTACCAGTCTTGACTGCTTTAAAAAAGCAGTCAAGACCGTTCTCTCTGACAGGCCTTCCCAGATTAGTGTTCCACCGCCTCTCATCATTGTCTTTTGTGTTAATCTTGTTTTTAATTTGTTTTAATTAACTAATATGTTTTAGGGGGATAGAAGGGTTGGAGGGTGGGGAGGATAGGGTGCATTTTAATGTTTTAATGTTTTTATATATTTTTTAATGCCGCCTCGATCCATTGGGAGAGGCGGGATAGAAATAATTTTTATTATTATTATTATTATTATTATTATTATTATTATTATTATTATTAGTGAAAACATGGAAAACAATTTTTAAAAAATAGAGATATGGCAATCATTAAACCTTTCTGTATTAGGTAGAATCTCAGTTACTAAAATGAATGTGTTGCCAAAGGCCCTATAGCTGTTCCAAACAATCCCTGTCATGATAAACAAATCTTGGTTTATGCAATGTAAAAGAGACTTATCTAATTTTATATGGAAAGGGAAGAAACCAAGAAGAAGCTTTAAACCTATGACTGATAATAGAAATAGGGGAGGATTTGGCATTCCAGATTTAGATTTATATTATGAAGTGGCTTGTCTTGTTTGGTTAAAACCATGGATTTTGTTAAATAACCCTAAATTGTTATCACTAGAGGGGCAGGACCTACATTTCGGGTGGTATGCCTTTCTATGTTGTAACAAGGCCAAAGTTCAGAAATCATTCACAAATCATGTGAAATGTAATGCCCTATATGAGGTATGGGAAAAATAGCAACCACTGATATATAACAAAATACCTGTTTGGTTCTCCCCACTAGAAGCACTTTCTATTAAAGAACTGCAAAATCAGGGTACTTGGGCAACACATCAGGAGCTCCTGATGCAACAAGGGAATGTATGTCAGTTAAAGATAGCCAGCAACTACTTGAAGACGGATACAACATACAGTGGTTCCCTTATCTTCAAATAGCAACAAAGTTCAAGGCTGACATGAATTCTAAAGGTGTGGATACACAAACTTCAGATTTTGAGAGACTTTTACATAGAGGAGATAAGCATTTGTTGTCTAGTCTCTATAAATTTCTTCTAAATCTCAATATGGTGGAAGAAACAGCGAAAGAATGCATGGTAAAATGGGCACAAGACTTGACCCACAACATTTCTTTGGAAGACTGGGGGAAATTATGGTCACGTAACCAAAGATATACAAGGTCATACGATCTTCAGAAGAACTGGTTAAAAATGATGTATAGATGGTACCTCTCACCAGACAGAATCACCAAGATGTATAAAAGGTCTAACAATCAATGTTGGAAATGTGGGAAGGCACTAGGTACTTTTTATCACATGTGGTGGGAATGCAACTGTGCTAAAGGATTTTGGTATATGATAAGATCTAAAATTCAAAAGACCTTACAGATGAAAATCGACTTAAATCCAGAATTATTCTTATTAAGTGTTTTGAAAATTGACATCAAGCAATATAACAAAATCGGAAGACTATACTGGCATATGGTTACTGAAGCCAGAACAGTCTTCACAAAGTATTGGCGGGCCACATTCCCACCAAACAAGAATCGATTGGTAAACTAATTGAAATTGCCGAAATGGATGAATTAACCTATATATTGGACAGGAAAGGGAATAATGAGTTCTGTAAAGACTGGGAACCGATTAAACATTATTTCCAAGCTAAAATTGGAGATACTACCACAACTAGATTTGACAACTGAACATTCAAGACTTTGTAATTTTAATTGGGAAGGACTGGAATTAAACTAATAAATTTATAACTATTGCTTCCATTTCCAGAAAGAACTATTGGATGAGGATACGTAATTGTGTGTGTGTGTGTATATATATATATATATATATGTATATGTGTGTGTGTGTGTGTATATATATATACACACACACACAATATATATATTTATATATTGAGATTATAAGTAATAGTACTCACATAGAATTACAATACTAAGACTTTTCCTTTTTTGAATTCAGAACTAGCTGCAGCAATATTAAATAACCTTAAGTATGGAAGAGAACATGACCCGTATACTAAAATTTGTACCATGCAAAATGACTCAGGGGTATAAAAAGGAATGGGAAACAGAGATTAATTTCTAAAAGCATTGCTATTTTGGGAACAGAATAACTCTTTATGTTACTAGCATACTTAATCTTTATAGCTACACCATTCCTTTTTCTAACTAAAGAAACCAGATATGATACAATATTCTGATAAAATCTGTGATCTTTTTGTAAGGGGAAGTGCATATCCCCTTTCTTTTCTCCTCTTTTATTTCTAATATGGGACAGTGTAATTATTTTACTAAACTATATATGGAACCATAATTATCTTGATTTCAATTCTTTATTTTTTCCATATATTCTATTCTTAGTGATCTTTCATGTTTTTCAGTTTAATATACGTAAGTACAATTGTAAACTTGGATCTTTTTTGTTTTCTGTTAAGTTACTGTTCTATTCAGTTTTCTGTTTAGACTATATATCTGTATTTAATCAATATTATTTGATGATACTTTTTTTCTACTAGTATAGGTAACTTAATACAAATAAAATTATATATATAAAAAAATAAACTGAGGAAGAGGCTGCTGCTAATGCCCATGAGTTATTCACAGAGAGTCCACAGTGGACAGATTTAGCTTCAGCTGATAGCGCAGCTGCAACACTGGTAGTTTGGCTTATCTGACCCCACCTTCCTATCATGAAGTGAACCTCTTGAAGAAATAATCCTTCTTACTCACTGATGCCCATAAAACACAAGCTGGGATTCCTCAGGTATCTTCCAGACCCTGACTGTGCCATCTCTCCCTCCTGATGTGACACAGCATTCCCTGCTTAGGCTGTCCAGTCCTGTGATCACATCTTGATGTCCAAATCTGAAGAGAAAAGGAAAGAAAGAAAGAGGAGGAGACAGAGATTCAGTTGTGTAGTTTGTGGCACAACAACAGGCACAACTTTGAAAAGGAATCACCATGTCAACAGGTCACTAAGGTCAACTTCCACCCTGCCCTCTGCTCCTTTTGACACCTGCAGAGAAGCAGCAAGCAGGCACACTTGTTATACCCCTAGCACCCCCTAAAGACCATGTCCTGGGAACTTAATTATTTTATATCAAAAACAGTGAGCTATAGAAATACTGAAAGGACATGTAGGTAGAAAATCTCTGTGTTCTGTCATACATTCTGGGTATCTGGCAAATGGGCTCACGGAAATTTGAAAGGACGGTCAGCAGCCATCAGGAAGATAATTACTGTCTGAGAAAGTAAACAATGCCTGGAATGTGACACTCTGAAGCAGGCTTGAATCTCTGGAGAGAGATACTATCTCATCTTCATAAAAAGATGGAAACATTTGGCTTCTCCAGGCATGGTCCACAATATATATATCTAGACACAGTTCCTTTTTCTTTGGGAGTTCTGTTTTGGAGTTGGAGTTGGAGAGATTCTTTTTGTAGTTTTGAGAGCTTAAAGTAAGGAGATTCTTTCAGATCTGCAAAAACAATGAAGCTGTAAACAGCTCATATTTACACCACAATGGAGCTTGCAGACTCCCCTCAGCCTTTGCAGGAGTGGCTAACATCATCTTTTCTCCCAGTTGAAGGATTCTGGATGGGTATCATATGTCATCAAATCCTTTCTGTTTCTCTCTCTCTTAATTTTCATTTCTTTCTAACTTTATAGCCTTGTATGCTTGTTGGAGTGTGTGAAGTCGAGTGATTGTAAGAACTTTAACTTTTCATGCTTGTTGTAGTGGGTGTAGTTAAGTAATTGTAGGGACTTTTACATTTATGTTAATAAAATACTTAGATTTAAACAACTGGTGTGATTTTGACTGGACCTTACCTGGTATACATTGGGTTGCAAGATCCTTGCTAAGTTACCCTGCCTCTTGCTAGCTTGGGAGAGTGCCCAAGTTAATTTCCCCATCTTTGAGTATTGTGTTTTGGTTATTTGAACGATCCTTAATTGCCCTGACCAATTTGCAGGTCTAAAGCACTGCAGAGCTAATTTTTCCCCACAAGAGACAATTCTGACAGCTTTTGGGAATTCTTTTCAGAGGAAGCCCTTGTATCACAAACAAATTGGTGGAGTTCTCAGAAAACAGGGTAACACACTCCTGATGGTAACATATAGAATCATAGAAATGTAGAGTTGGAAGATACCACAGGGGCCATCCAGTCCAACCCCCTGCAGTGCAGGAACACCCTCAAAGCACTCCCGACAGATGGCCATCAAGCCTCTGCTTAAAAATCTCCAACGAAGGAGACTCCACTACACTCCGAGGCAGCATATTCCACTGCCGGACAGCCCTGGCTGACGGAAGTTCTTCCTGAGGTTCAGATGGAATCTCCTTTCCTGCAGCTTGAATCCATTGCTCCTTGTCCTGGTCTCTGGAGCAGCAGAAAACAACCCTCTCCTTCCTCTACGTGGCATCCCTTCAAATATTTAAACATGGCTATCATGTCCCCTCTTAACCTTCTCTTCTGCAAACTAAACATGCCCAGCTCTCTCAGTCTATCCTCATAGGGCATGGCTTCCAGGCCTCTCACCATTTTGGTCGCCCTCCTCTGGACTTGCTCCAGCTTGTCAATATCCTTCTTGAATTGGGGTGCCCAGAACTGGACACAGTATTCAAGATGGGGTCTAACCAAAGCAGAGTAGAGTGGTACCAGTACCTCCCTCGATCTAGACACCATACTCCTGTTGATGCAGCCGAGAATTGCATTGGCTTTCTTGGCTGCCGCATCACAGTGCTGACTCATGTTCAGCTTGTGGTCTGTGAAGACTCCTAGATCCCTTTCACACGTACTGCTATCCAGCCACGTGTCCCCCATCCTATAATGCTGTATTCCATTTTTTCTACCTAAGTGTAGGACCTTACACTTCTCTCTGTTGAATTTCATTTTGTTCGCCCTGGCCCAGCTCTCCAATCTATCCAGGTCATTTTGAATTTTGATCCTGTCCTCAGAAGTATTAGCAACCCCTCCCAATTTGGTATCATCTGCAAATTTGATGAGCATGCCCTCTATTCCTTCATCCAAGTCATTGATAAAAATATTGAACAGCACTGGGCCCAGGACAGAACCCTGTGGCACCTCACTAGTCACTTCTCTCCAGGATGAAAAGCAGCCATTCGTGATCACCCGTTGGGTTCAGTTGGTCAACCAATTACAAATCCAACTAACACTAGCCCTGTCCAGCCCACATTTTACTAGCTTCATTGCAAGAATGTCATGGGGGACTTTGTCAAAGGGCTTACTGAAATCGAGATATGCTACATCCACAGCATTCCCTTCATCTATCAAGCTAGTAACTATCATAAAAAGAGATATGCTGCTGCATCCCAATTATACCAGCAAATGTACTTTGGAAGCATCCCAAAAGAAGATAGCCAGTATCTCCTTGGTTATGACTTTGCCCTGGATGTGTAACAGCAGCCAGGGGACTCTCAGGTGCAACTATATCCCCAAGACGAGTGCACCCAACAGTTGCTTTTTTGCAGCTGGGAAAGCAGGAGAACCTTTTTCCTGAGAGTGGAGGCTGCTCCCTCCTTCCTTGGATGTACAAGAGCATCCAGAACGGGCCTGGGTACACCTCTGCAGCCAATTAAGCACTGAGCAATGGAGCGGCACCAGGGATCAAACCCTGCTGCTGTCTGTGCCCCTAAGGAAGAACCACCAACTCCCCTCTCCCCAAGCAAGGCAACACACACTGGCAGAGATGTATACTCTGCAAGCCTGCTAACTGGATCTCATCCTCAGAGTTTATATACCACATCCCTTTCTCACTTCCATTCCCCTAACCCCACAAATGCACAGGAAGACCACACTGCTTACAAGGTTTCCACGTAGGCATTCTCTGCTACGTTCCACACTTTGACTGAACGATCATGTGAAGCACTGTATAGCTGATGTGTTCCCTTCCGGAAAGACAACCCCTGTGTGGAAGAAAAGCACAGAAAAAGGAGACAGGGATAGTGGTGTGACAGAAGAGGTGAACTGGTTAGCGTTATCAATAACAACCACCTGAATCCAAATCTAAAATTCATCTCTCAATGAAAGAGAGAAGATTTCAACACTACTAAATGAGCAACAGGTACAACCTCCAAATGGAATAAGCTTCTGCCTATTCAGGGCTGCCACAGAACTTTTAACAAGTATACTGAAGTCCTTGTGGATCTCTTTTCAGGATACACAATGAACTTTGCACATCGTAAATTCTTTATCATCCATATTTTTAATTATCAGTATTATGACTGATAATTTTGTAATTCCCAGTTTGATCAGGCAGTTGCTTTAAAATATTTATACCATGCCTATATCAAAAGACCTCAAGGTGGCTTATAAGTCATATGAAAGCAAGTTAAACAGTTTAAAACAATAAAATAAGTTAAATAAGTTAAAAACATATTATACATCATGAGTTAATGAGGTAAAGGGTCTCAGACTGTTTTTATAAAGCACGTTCTTACATCAATATAAGAGTCATTCCCAACATTTACATTTCTTTTATCCCACTTTTACTATGATACAGTTTAAAGCAGTTCACAACAGACAATGCAGCTTAGTGAAGAAAATCATGAAAGCCGGCAAAGATTCTGATTTTTCTGGCCAAATAACAGGCAACTAAACTTTCATTTAGGAATGCAGATTGTTTCTACAAACTCTGCTCTCCAGAATAATATGAAATTCTTCACTTACACAATTCTTCCCCATCTGGAGACATAATATTAAATATATCCCAAACTTATTAAAACCAAAACCAAATCCTGCATGTGCCTGTTCTATAATGCCCCTATTTCTAAGCTGGGAGATTCACTCACCGACACAGCATCCCGATGACCTGTGAATCTGTAAAGGTGCTTGCATGTTCCAGCTTCCCAGATCATAATGAGTTTATTTCTATCTCCTGTTGCCTAACAGAGAAAGACAAGGCAAGATACTCTTATCAGTACTCACAATCCTTCAGTAATATTGCAGACTCAGACAATTATTTCACTACATGAGTACTACATTGTCAATGACAGTTCACACAAACTGACTCTTTTTACACTACCCAGTTGGTAGGCCCGAAATATCTCACAGGCTAAGACCAACAGCAATCCCATTATGTCTACTTACGGGAGCTGATGACAGCAAGAGAAACTTCACCATTCTGTTAAAGAGGAAATCTATAGTCCAGGATTGTAGATGTCCAGCACACACGCACAGCCAGTAATGCAAAGGTTGACCAGTAATCAATTGTATGAGGAACATCTTCATCCTAGCCAGTGACTCACCCAAATGGATTGAGTAGATAGTTGCAGGGGGAGAGAGGGATCCCCTTACCAGGTATTTGCCATCTGACGATATAGCCATGCAGAGGATGTGTGCTGTGTGGCCAACATGACTGTCCTCTGTCCCCTTCTTTCCTCCATGGATCACATGCAGCTTCTTCCCACTCTCCACATCCCCTAAGACACAATGAGGTCTAAGTCACATGGACATGGACATGGACAAGGCCAAAACCACACATTTCTCAAGTATGTGAATTATCATCTGTGAACTTTTCCCAAAGCTCTGCAAACTTAAGTTACTGTTGTAAAATGTACAGTCAAGTAAACTCTCACCAAAAAAAATCCAAATTTTCCAGCAAGCTATCCTGTAGCCCAAACTAAGAAAAGTTATTTTTCTCCAAACTCTAAGTTTATCAATAACAAGAGATAAGTCAGATTCTTCTCATTCTCTAGATCCATGTGGATCAATAATGGGAAAAAGAAGAACAGAAAAAAATAGGAAAAAACAGGCTTCAACCATTTCACCAAAATTCCCACTTCAACTTTAAATAAGTTCACTGTCATATCCTTTGTTACTAATGATGCCACCATGAGCCATGTTCCTTTGCCACCTCTCTAAACAACTAGAATAGACATATAAATCATTAGATTACCAGAGAGATTAATTTTGGCATAGAGTCACTTCACCAAGTTACAGAATTAACATTGCCCTCTATTCCAGTGGCTGTAGACCACAGCAGAGTATAGCTACTTTCAGTTACGCTGGGATGGTAGTTTGTGTACGCATTCTCCAAAATGCCACCCCAATCACCAACCTCTAATGTACTCTGGTGTCGATTATGTTAACTGAGGAAAAATTTTCACCTAAGAACTAAGTTTTGCAGAAGTAAAGCCAAGCCAATCACTTCGTAATTAGCACAAAGCCAGAGCTGCTTGTTACCAGATGCTTTACAGGCAGTTTTTGGAAAGATTTAGATAAGAGCCACATTTCCTTTGATAATGCAGACAGTGGCTATACGAACTGGCAGAATCTGGTTGCTGTAGTCCAAAAAGTGACTTTCCCAAACCATGACTCCGTAGAATTCATAGATGTTTGAGGTCAGGCTTCATAAATTTGTTATCAATACAGTGCCCAGAGCTCAAAATAAGGCTTATGTCAATTCATAATTTCTTTATTCAAAGTGAAGACAGACATGGACAAAATCAGCTGGGATATACTACAACAGAATAAATAACACAGGGGGCTATCGGTGTGTAATCTAAAAGAGTCTAATAGTTCAGTTACCATCATTCTGTAAACAATACTTTCTTGGAAAAAGAGGAGCTAAGGCCCTCTGCCTTTATTTGGAGAAGGCTACTGCCAGTCTGAATAATTTTGCCTCTCCACATTATCAGTATTCATAAACAGTAAACTGCAACTTCTGCCTTTAGCAGCAGCAATACAATTTGATCTACAGCAAACCCACCACTTCTCTGGATAAAGTCAACTGCATTTATAAAGCTCACTCTCTAGTTTCTTTCATGCCTTGATGCTCTCAACTTTACAGAGACGGAGACTCACATTTGATGATGGAACAGTCCTTGGCTGCAGAGAAGATATATTTATCATCTGGTGAGATAACTAGACAGGTGATGGGCAGCTGGTGACCTCGTAGTATCTTGATGTCAGATGTCTCTGGAGGCTGCAACTGTTCAAAAACTAGTAGTGAGATCAGCATTCTGGCTAAGGCAGGTATACTGAAATTTATGGTAAGGTAGGAGCTGTGAGGCCATAATACCCTACACACTAGTTCTACTGGAAGTACAGAACTGTTGTTTTTTTCATCAGCAACTTATTCCCAGTCACCATTATTCCAGTGAGAGCAGGTACTGGAGACACAGCATCCAAATCAGTGTAATTCAATTTATTAAATCAGATACAAAGTGAGGCCAGCCACTTTACTTTTAGATCATAATAGCCACAACAGCTTCCTGTATTAAAATTCTTTTCATGTCCTGTGGTAAAATTTCAGCTCTGCTTTGCAGTGCAATGCAGGCTAAATGTAATATTTAATTATGTTGCCTTCAAGTTTACATGATGTCTCTCTTCTTCAAGTTAGATAAATAGGACAGTCATATTAACTATTCTTCCAAGACGCAAAATTTTTCAACCATTGCATCTACCCAGTGATGACAAGTTCTTCACAACATCAAGCAATCAGACTTTAGTTTCTGCATTTAAGTGCTATAGTTTCCAGCAGAACATACATTTGATGTCCAAGCAGACATGAGAACTATTTTATTTAAGAGGTGATAAAATAACTCTCCAATTTATCAAAGCAATAACAGAAAAGGGTCTATATGTTCATTTGCTAGAAATTATGTCTCCTTTGCTTCTAGGAATGGAACAACAAGTGCTCTGAAATTCTGCAGAAAAATTGCTCCAGGAACACTATTTTTACTTACAATTTTGGCAATCTGGCGTTGCAATTTTCCCTTCTGTTCAAGCTGCGAGAAGAGTAAAATAGAATTAAGAAAGTTCTCTAGAATCTTCTTTTCTCTTTTCACAAAACCTAAATTTTTAACAGACTTGAATGTAGGGAATGTACCCAAATGAAACTGAACATTACTCAAAGTTAGCAGACACCAATACCTACACATCTGATTTCCTGATAATCATTAGTTCCTAATCCATGTGAGTGTGGAGGTTATCACAGTATGCTTTAAGTAATATCAAATGAGTCCAGTAAATATTGCTAAATACTGAATATTCATGTTTCATAACCTCAAATCATGCTTATAGCTCTATAACACCAGCATGATTTTGAAGCTATGCTGAGGAAATCAAGAGCTATCATCTCAGTGACAGAAAGCCATCTGAGAAGAGACAAACCAAAAATCTACTGAGAGGTAACAAAGTGAAAACCTTAATGGAGAGAACACAATGCAAGTTAAGGATATGCATGACTGACATTAGAAGGAAAGGGTCTTGTGACTCTCTCTATATTCTAAAACTAATCACTCAATTATGGCATAGAATCTATACAATTATACCATGTTCATTGGCTCTGTATCCTATCTATGCCCATCTTGTAAAATGATGTAAACACACCAGCCATACCCTCTTGGTCAGAAGATATCTATTATCACACCTAACAGAAAATGGACTGTCCATCCATTCTATTAGCCATGTAAATCCTTGTACTGACAATCCAGTTCACATCAACTACAATTAGTGCCAGGCCCTTAGGGCAGCCAGTTCACTGCACTATCTTTTTCTGCATATGACCAATACCATCCTTCATTGTTCTCATCACCTCTCACTTGCTACTCAGAAGCTGAATTTGGCAAGGCAAAGAGCACAAGGGTCTTTCTCTTCTGCTCGCCAACCAGCCTCCTGCAGAAGAGTTGTGGAAGACAAACCTGTTGCTTTTAAAATCTTTCCTCACACAGTAATAAGAGCTGAGCTCAGTGCAGTCCTGTAGCATGGGAAGCAGTTTTGTTCTATTCTCTAGTGAGAAGATGGCACTCCATGAAAGGTGATACTGTTTGCCTTTTTCCTGCCCAATCCAAGTGACAGAGACTCCAACAGCTTCCTTCATCTCATTAGGACATCCAGATTTTCTACTTACCACATCTTCCTTCAGACGGCCAGCAACGAGGTCCTTTTCAAAGGCCTCTTCTTCAGCCTTTTCCTCTTCTGTTCAAGACAAAAGTGAAACTCTGAATAAATCTCAGAACTTTGAAGAACAGACTTAGATAAAAAGAAAAGAAATGCTGCTTTACTGAAGCCTCTCTAATCAACCAGCAGACTTCTCCCTCCCAGACCAAGCTGTTCTAGCATAGCCATTCATCAAGTTACTAAAGCTCAGTTTTGTACACATCCTCTCAAACATATGGCTGTTACCTGACACTGCTGTGAGTATCAGCTCCCTATCCACAGTCAGCTTAGGTCAGCATGTGAATGGAAGCTGCGGTTCATTTGTTTGATCACAGGACTACTGAAACACTAATAACTTACTGTCACTTCTGGAATCTTTCAGCAGAACAAATGCCCAACGCCAAGCCACCCTTCCAGTGCACTTCCAAACAAATTAGGTAGCATCCATTAGGCAAGTTTCTCAGATACCAGTGTAAATGACCTGATTTAAATTTCTCGTTCCATACATCCAGTTAAAAATCAATGAAATCAGTTCCTTCCCAATACACACTCCAAAAGATACAACTTTAAAAAAACCAACTGACTTTTCATAAGAAATCCCAATGCTTTTTCTAGATTCTCCTTTTGTTAAAGTGATAAATAGTAATACCTTATTTATGCAGTATTAACAACCTTTTAAAAAAAACCCACAAACCTCCTAAGGGTATTTGATTACTTTTTGGAGGTATTTAAATAGTGACTGGATGGCTATGTCTCAGGAGTGCTTCAAATGTTTTTTCCTGCATGGCAGGGCACTGGATGGTTCTTGCTGTCCCTTCCAGCTCTGTGATTCTACTTAACATCCCTATTATAACAAGCTCAGCTTTTCTCACACACACCTTTCTGTCGAAGCTGCTCCAAGTATAATTTTGCCAATCTCAGTTTCTTCTCTTGTGGTGTCTCCTCAATCTCCTCTTCTGCTTCATTGCTCTTTTTCTTTGCTGGGCTGTAAATAAGAAAAAAAACATGATTTACACAGAAGTATCTCATTTCTCCTTTACAGTTATTCATCAGTGAGAAAAAAATTCCTCCCAGTCTCTTCAGAGAGAATTCCTCAGTCCCCTAGGACTACTCCCAAAGGCCAAAAAGGTTTGTCTTTCAGGAATTCTACAGGGAGCTGTATTCCACAGGACTACACAAATACACAGGTCAATCAGACTTATGTGTCAAGAAAAACTCAGAACATAATTATCTTATCCAGCTGCTTTACGCAACCACCCCAAAGGAACTTGTAAAGAGAGTGTTTCTTATTGCATTTTCCTGAAGCCATCCAAGATTATACAAATTTCCTACTAAACAAGAGAATGACATCAAAGCACTCTGGACTATCCTCACCTATCTGGTTCAGAATCACTGGAGATCTCCTCATTCAGCTTGGAGCCAGCTTTCTGCCAAGTTTTCTCCTCTGCAACAGGAAGCTGGAAAATGAAATATTTTTAGAACAGAACTACAAGACAGCTGGGATGAATTATTACTATATCAAAATACCCCTTCTCGTGTATTAACGAATTAGATTGACAGAAAGAAGAAGCAGCAAATTATGAGTAACTGGACAACTGGAGAACTACACACCAAAAGCCATTTTGTATCACAGTAAATTCTGTAACAGGAAGAATCCCCAGCAATCCACCAAAGCAAATGTATAATCTGGAAGGCCAAGACTGGAGACCAATTTGGAATCCTTGGCTTCTTAGATGATACTGACAGAGGTTTCATGAACTTTAGTGTTAATCTTCTCAGGATGTCTGAGATGTACTGAAAAGCTGCTGAAATTTAAGGTGACAGTCCAATAGACAGTTTGTCACAGAAGGAGGCCACATGAATCTAATGCTCCAACTTCTGATTCAGCTGCAGGGGGCCAAATGCAAGAGGACAGAACTCCAGAACATTTGGAATTTTTTGGTGTCATTTGCCATCAAATCAGCTTTGAATAAAGAGCACCCAAACATAAAGGCACCAGATCCTGTCTGGTCTTGGAAGCTAAGCAGGGTCAGTTCTGGTCTGTACTTGGACGAGAGACCAATGAACACCGGAAGACCAATGAACACCAGGTGCTACAGGCTATATTTCAGAGTAAGAAACTGGCAAAACCACTTCTGAGTATTGCTTGCCTAAGAAAACCCTACAAAACTCCTGTGGTCGGCATGAGTCAATAGGTGAGCTGAAGACACACACACACCTTTGACTTATGGCAACCCTATTAACGAGAGATCTCATTATGATGGCCGAGGCCACCAAGTCTTATAAATTCAGAGCTGTGGCTTCCTTTATATCGCTTGTTACGATGGCATTCACTGCAGCAGTACTATAATGTCACATGAACTTTCCCCATGTGCCACATTTCAAACGTGCTCATTCTCTTCCTGTCCGTTTCCTCCACGCTCCACTTTCATAACCACACACAGAAATTGAAAACACAACGGTAGGGATGATACTGACTTTGGTAGTTAATGATAGACAGGTATTCTTCTGAGAATACAAGTCTCCTTGTTAGTTGTGACTATGTTAATGACTAAGGCCATTTCCGCACCAGCCTGTTATAGCGCGATGATTCCACTTTCAACCTCCTCTGGCATCCTGGGGTTTGCAGTTTCGGGAGGGGCCGGCCGGCCCCTCCCGAAACTGCAAACCCCAGGATTCCAGAGGAGGTTGAAAGTGGAATCATCGCGCTATAACTGGCTGGTGCGGAAATGGCCTTAGTCAAGACACAGAAAATCTGTTAACAGTTTCTATGTCCTCGTCACCCACTTCAAAGTTATGCTAACAACTCGTGGTCATTATTTTGTTTCTTAAATACCGTTTCTTAAACATGGTATCTACCCAAACCT
Source organism: Ctenosaura bakeri (assembly GCA_948474755.1). NCBI lineage: Eukaryota > Metazoa > Chordata > Lepidosauria > Squamata > Iguanidae > Ctenosaura > Ctenosaura bakeri. The sequence continues at coordinate 374,832 of CAOLHI010001059.1, forward strand.
CCTGTCGAAAACAACCAGTCCAGCAAACTGGCTCCCTATCTCGCTGCCTGATTACAACTCATGGCTGCCCCTCCCTCCAAGTCTAAAGGCATTATCACACAATACCAGCCTCAAGGTCTCTTTCATTTTCCCTCACTGCCTTTCTGCACTACACTCTTACAGCGCTATTATTCCGCTTTCAACATCCTATGGAATCCTGGGGCTTGCATTTGAGGGAGGAGCATTTAGAATTCTCAGCCAGAGAGCTCTTTTGCCTCAGTGAACTACAAACCCCAGAATTCCAGAGAAAGTGGAATAATAGCGCTTTAACAGTGTAGTGCAGAAAGGTCCGCCCTCTTGCAGCTGATAACTTTTCCCTACATTCTTAACACGGGCTGGGAAAGCGGTGCGGATCTGATTGCGGACAAGAGAGCGCGTTCACTCGGCCCCGCCAAGTTCCCTCGGGTGGGTTCAGCGGCCATTTCCCTCCACTCCCCCCGCCCCCGGTTCTGACCTTTCGTTTCTTGCGCCCGGGACCCGCGCCCGAAGAAGCCGCCCCCCGCGACTTCTGCAGCTTCCTCTTCATGCTCCCGGCCGCCATGTTGCCGTCAGAACTACAAGTTCGGCTGCCAGGACTTCCTGCACATGGTTCCCCGAACCCACCCGGGCATTTTCCCATAGGCCAGAAACTCCCAATGGCCTTTCCTCATTGGTTGAAATTTTGTACAGCCGCCTATCCGTCTCCAGAAGAACGAATAAGAGGCGGGGTAGCTAGTTCACGCCTCTTTGGCCCATGTCACTCTTATTGGCCCACAGCAAAAATAAGACTGTTATCTTACTGGCCAGCCCGCTCTCGCCGCGTGACTTCTTATTGGACAAGAGCTTGCGTCTTTGAGAAGAGGACATCGCTCTTGTCCAATAAGAAGTCACGCTGCGAGAGCAGGAGGCGTGGCTTAAATGCCTGTGAGCTGGGCGGCTCGGTGAACCGTTTAGTCCTCTGAGGGAAGCCTTACGCCCCAGGGGTGGGAGGCGGTATTGGAGGGGGAGGCCTTAGAAGTGGTGGGGAAATCGGTGCTACGGGATGCAGAAGCGTCAGGAAATCACGGCGGGCGGCGGCGGCGCCCCGTCAGCGCTTTCTTCGTATTACTCCGTTATAGGCCGCCTTTCTCCCGAGGCGGCTGACGGAACGGCAGGAATATTCGAAGCGCGAATGGAAGGGGGTGGAGGGGCTTCCCTCGCGATTCCCAGCCCGGCCTTCCCCTTGACAGGCGTTGAATAAACAAACAGAATTAACGGCCCTCCTCCCTCGCGTCCCTGAGGCAAGGGAGGGCTGCCTTCCTTGGGAGGTCGGCCGGCGGCTGAGGAGGAGGGAGCGGGGCCGCAGGAGTCCTTGGCCGTTTCCGCACCAGACTGTTATAGCGCTATTATTCCGCTTTCAACCTCCTCGGGAATCCTTGAGGCCCCTCCCTGAACTGCAGACCCCAGGATTCCAGAGGAGGTTGAAAGCGGAATAAGAGCGCTATGACAGTCTGGTGCGGAAATGGCCCTTGTTGTACGCGGGCGCCCCGGCTGCGAGGCTTGGCCGCGGGTCTGTCGCGGAGAGGGAGAGGCCGCCCTCTCCCCTCCCCTCGCGGGCGTGATAAACCGGAGTGGCCGGGCTGGGCCGGGCCGGCGCGTTCCCCAAAGGGGCGGGTTGCGGCTGCCGCTCGGACTGTGGACCGGCAGGCAGCCGAAGTCACCGGCAGGAGGGAGGGAGCCAGGCAGCGCGGACGCCGGCTTGCCCCAACTTGCCCCGCCGCGCCCGCCAGGCTTTCGCGAGCTTTTCCCGGCCGCCCTCCGCCCGAGGCTACGGAGACAGCCCGGTGAGTCGGCGCTTTCGGGCGGGGGAGGCCGAGGGGGGGGTCCACAGTCATCCCGACCCGCTGTTTTGGAGAGGGAGCCGGCGGTGGCTCTGCGCTCCTCCTTGGTTCCCCGGGGCCGGATGTCTAAAACGAGGGGAGAGGCTGGGGCCTCGGATGCCCCAGAGCGGACCCTTCGCCTCCCTCTTCGCTTGGGCCGGTCCGGAACCGAGAGAGACGGGCGGTTCCGGGCTGTTTGGACAGCCTCTTGCCCTCCCGTGAGCAAGCCCGGGGGAGGAGGAGGAGGACCCTGCGCTCCTCCAGCAGGCCCTTTAAATATTTGTTCCTCGGATCTGCCTGTGAAAGGGAGCCGTCTTCCCGGGGCTTTTCTTGGCCGCCTCCGCCAGGACCCGGGTTGTGCAGCAGCCGCTTACTTACCTGCTTGCCTGGCGCGACTTCTAGTTTCCCGCACTGCGCCGCTAAAGGGCTGTTATTCCGCTTTCGACGCCCTGTGGAATCCTGGGGTCTGCAGTTCAGGGGGCGGCATTTAGAATCCTCAGTAAACTACAAACCCCGGAATTCCACAGGAGGTCGAAAGTGGAATAATAGCGCTGCAACAGTGGAGTGCGGAAATGGCCGAAGACACCGATGGACGTCGGAACTTGCTGGACGTTAGTAAATGTTTTGGTTGGTTTTCCTTTCCTCTCCTCTGCTTCCCACCAACTGTTGAAGGGCAGGGGATTAGTAGTTTTTTGTGGAGTTCTTTGCGAGGCTTATTAAACTGGTCTGGGGTCTGATGTCTAGTTGAGGGTCTCTCTCTCTCATCGTTTCCGCACTACACTGTTACAGTGCTATTATTCCCCTTTCAACATCCTATGGAATCCTGGGGTTTGCAGTTTCAGGAGAGGCCTTTAGAATCCTCAGCCAGAGAGCTCTTTGGCCTCAGTGAACTACAAGCCCCAGAATTCCACAAGAGGTGGAAAGTGGAATAATAGCGCTTTAACAGTGTAGTGTGGAAATGACCTTTGTCTCTGGGGCTCAGCTTCTCCTGTGGAAAGCTAGCGGTGCAAAGAGCCAAGGGGAAAGTGCCCCATACAAAACAGGACGCTATGACTGGGCTTTGATGTTTGATCTTCCCAAACATCCATTGTCTCTTTCTTTTCATAGAATGTGTTGAGAGTGTATAGGTTCCCTGTGTTTGTACAAAGGTACAAATTTGTGGTGTACAAATACCACAATTAATAAATAATCCTCACAATATCTATACTTTATGTTTTGATTATAAAACTGTCTCATTAAATTGTTCATACTATGCACTAGGGGTACCCTCCCTCCCAAATCAAATTAGCTAGAATTTCTGAATTTTCCTCAGTGTGCGCTTGTGAGATGGCTTGCTTCAATAAGCTATTTACTATGCAAACTTATTTCTGGAGCCCATCTGCCATCTTTCCAACACAACCGTCACCTGGGTTATGTAGCCTGATTCTCTGAGCAGGGTGATGCTGTGGATAGGTACCTGCCTCACTTTTGACACTAAAACTTAGCAGTTCAGTAGTGATGCTGAAGGAAGGCTTTCCTACTCAATGTGGACTGCATCCCACAATTTAGGGTGCAACCTGCTTTTCCAAGTCAGCGTGGTGAAGTGAGAGAAAAGGCATGTTACCTCATCCTGATTTAGTATAGGAAGCAAGAGCATTTATGCAAATTTTCATCTAGGTCCACTGGAGAGTATATGTGGACCTAAAGAATATGGTCACTGAGAATATAATGATAATGTGAAATTGTATTGGCTTTGTAGTAAAAAGTAGAAAAAGCTCACATGCTTAAGTCCTAGCAGAAGTCTTCTGTGCAGTTAACCTGGCCCAGGAACATTGCCACGTGAGGTTATTTAATGCTGAATCCAAAGAACTTTAATGTGTCCGCTGATCGTCTCTGTTGTCAGGAGCATGTATCAGATCTGAGGTACACAAGAACACCTTGCTTTTATGTCCTAAGGCACATGTATGTGTGCCTTCAGCTTGTCTGTTGACTTAGGGCAATTCCATGAATTTCCTAGGGTTTTGTTAGGCAAGGAATACTCAGAGGTAGCCTGTGGCACCTACAAAACGGGAGATGCAGACCTTTCCTATCCTGTCATTTCAGAATTTGGCAGTAGTGCCTCAGACTTCAGGAATGTATGCATTTGTTTCCTGTTTTATGCCTAAACTCATTGAGTATGCTGCAGATGGCCTCTCCTGAGCCATTCCCATGTTACTTTCCTGTCCCAGCTCATGGTTGCCATCTCCCCTACCATTATCCATCTTCTCCACCTGTGCGGGCTTCTGTCCTGTTGTGTTCAAAAGTGCAGTTGACCCTGTTGTTCTTAAACCAACCAACCAAATCTCTCGATCCACCTTCCCTCTCCAACTACTGGCCTGTTGGCATACTGCCTATGTATAACATTAAGATTGCAGAGATGCACACAGTCCTCCCTCCACATTTGTGGGTTTGATATTGGTGAATTTGATTAATCAAGAGGCTCTTGCTTGCCTCCTCTCCATTTTTCTCCTCCCATCCCTTGACTGTTAAAGGCATGTCCTCTCTGCCATGTAGTTGCACATTCTGCTGTGTATTGCTGCTGATTGATAAGGTGCTCTCTTTACATCTCCTCCTCTTTTTTCAAGATGGCTGCTGGAAGTACAGTTCTTCCCCCACATTTGCAGGTTTGACTTTTGAGGTTTGATTATTCACAGTACCCGCTTGCCTCCCCCCTTCTGTCCGTGGCTGCCAGTGTGATTGTGTTGCCAGCAGGCAAGAGAGTAAAAGGGAGGGAAGATCTCACCCCCATGCTCTCCCGCCGCTACATGCCTGATCATGCGGGTGGGGGTGGCGAGAAAGCCAGTGGCTCTCTCCTGCGCTGCCTTCACCAGTGCAATCATGCTGGTGGGGGGTGGGAAAAAGTAAAGCAGGGAAGATCTTTCCCTTCCCACTCTCTCCTGTGTCACTTCTGTGATTGGGCAGGTGGGGGCAGCCAGAAAGCAAAGCAGGAAAGATCATCCTCTCATGCTCTCCTGCTGCCACCACTGGCACAATTGTGGCGGGGGGATGAGAGAGTAATGGGCGAGAAATCTTCCCCTTGCTCACCTGCACAGGTGCCACAGTCATTCTCAGTGTTTTGACTTTCACCGGGGGGAGAGGTTCTATTTCCCTATCACTCGCAAATGTGGTGGGCCTACTGTAATTAGAACTCCAAAACTCCCTTCTTCTCTGTCTGAAGGCAAAGTACTGGTAAGCCTTTTAGGTTGTTTCCCCCCACCCTGCACCAGGGCTGGAGGCAAAGGGATCGCCTGAGGAGGTTCCAGAAGGGAATGGTGGTGAGAGGAGAGTTATTCACAGTTTTTCCACTTTCACGAGGGTCCTGTGCCTGGTACCCTTGTGAATGTGGAGGGGCTACCTGTATTAGAAAGGATCAGGACTTCATGCAGATTGCGGCTGCAATTTTTACATGCATGCTTCAGTAGAAATAATTCTAACAATATATGTAGCTTAAGGTTGTGACTCAGTAGCAATGTCCTGTTTGCAGCGACTGCTAGTTTATGTGAATCAGCTAGTTAAAAGTCCTGTATGCTGCTTGCCTCCCTCTGAGAATGTGCTGATAAGTCTGAATTTTGAAAGACTGGAGTTTTGAACCAGGTGGCTGCCAGTTTGGTTGACTTTAAAGAGTTCTAGGCAAATTCACAGAAATAAAGGCTGTCAGTGGCTACTTGTCATGGTGGTTATATAGTATCTCCAGTACTGGAGATGGTATTTCTGTCAGCAGCAATGAGCAGAAAGGTGCTATTGCACTGATGTGAGCTTCCGACACTCGTCTAGTTTTGCACAGTAAGATCAGAATGCTGAACTAGATAGCCCTTTGGTCTGATCCAAGGCAGCTTTTCCAACGCCATTATGTCATATTTCTTGACAGCCCTAACAGTGCTGGGAATCATGAAAACAATTTCCTTGAGAGGGCTAGCCAAAGGTTCCCGATTCCCAGAGGCTAATCTGGCTGATTTTGCAACTTGATAGAGAGAGAAGTTGGGAAAACTTCCAAAAGCATTGTGCAACAGAACTATAAAAAGATCTGACTTTGAAGAAATGAAAAGGTGTGAACTGAACAGCTAGGAAAGAGGATTTGGGACTCTGGATGGCTTTAAGCCATAATTGCAAATCAGCTGTGATACGGGCCTTTGCCTCTGGGTGCTACTGCAGCTGCAGCATTGCTGTCTGCCTAGGGTGTAATTAAGAGACCTCCAGTCCTTCTTGTCTAGGATTAGACAAAAAGACTCGTGTTTGAATAAACTAGTTCTTTCTGGGGCCTATCAAGCTGAATCAGATACCATCTATAAATACAGATGTGATTTAAGAAGCAAGTAGCAAAGCGGGAGAAATGAGAATCAGTAGGACCATCACTGTGTTTTAAATCAGAAGTGCTGTAGGTTTCAAATATATTAGCTAAAATGGGTGGTTTGAGGGATCCAACCAGTTAACCAGGCTATTGTTATGCTGCAATGCCTGGTCTAAATCCCAGTTCTGAAAACTCACACTTAAAAGTCTTTGGGGCTCTCTTTGAAAACTTTTCAGAATCGAAACATTATTCTGTTATACATTTGACGGACCACATAACACCTGTAAAATTGTTAAGCAGCCTGAGACTAGAGTAACTGAGAATCTGCCTTATTTTGTATGTACCTGGGCAGCCTGTATGTTCATTATTGCTGTTGTGTGCTCCAGCTGCTAGAAAAGTAAAGTCAGCATTTCCCCCCAGAGATGATATTCTGTGTAGAAGCATCCTTGTGTGACAATCCCTTCCACAGGGAAGTTACATTAGTTTCTTAAGGATGGACGTCTTATTTAATTGGCATTCAGCTGAGAGGTAAAAAATACGATGTTCTGCCAAGCTTTTACTGATCAATACAGCTGTTTTGTTGTAGACACTCCACCTGTTTTATTGCAATTTAAATATTTTATCAGTGCACTTTTACTTTTGTTTTGTTGGGGAGTTATTTCACATGCTTTCTCACTCTTGCTCCCCCCCCGCTTTTGGGGAGTTGTGTAACAAAGCAGTCAGTAAGTGCTATGGGTTGATTCAGAAATGTTTTATATAATTATTTACTAATCAGCAGAATGTTGGCTCTTCTGCTGACCCACTTTGCAGGTGCATGTTAATTCCTTAGTTTTGTGTGCAGCATTGTTCTTCCAGCAGACATTTTGAACTGGTCCTCTCTTAGTGCCTAAACCAACCAAGATTCTTATGTCTCTCTTTTCATGTAGGAGTTGATGCTTTTAGAGGCTTGATTTTTCTCCTAAGTGGATTGTGTACATGTGAAGAATAAATTTGTCTGTCTTTAAGGGTGGGATTTTTGCAGTTGCTCAAAAGAAACGAGTTTGACCCAAAATCTGACTCATTTGGAAGGCCCAAAGGGAACCATGCCACCCAAGCGCAAAGCTTCTGTCCGAACCGCAGCTCCTGTCAAGGGAAAGAAGATTAAAGAGGAACCACAGCCAGATGCTGAACCACAGGAAGACAGTTTCCATTCTACCATGGCGGCACTGAAGGCAGCTCCCAAGGAGAAGCTGAAGAGCAAAATCGACTCTGCCTGTCAGCTGAGCAGCTGTAGTGATGCTAAGGTAAGAGTGAAGGTCTGTTGAGGTGTTAACCTGTGCTTGACCTCTATTGCAGGGGTACGCAAAGTGTGGCCTATGGGCTGTATGCACCCCTCTGGGCTGATTTTGTGCCCCCAGGCCCCAGAGTAAAAAAATAGAAGGGTTGTTTTTTTAAAAATCTGTGGCCTCCAAATGTCCTCTTGGTAGCATGGGGGCATTTTTGCCACATTTGCCCCCCCCCGCTTTTTTAAAAATGAAATATAAACCAGGTCATTTCTTGTTTTGAAAAAAGTCTCCTTAGCCTAAAATGGTTAAGGTTCAGCCTAAAAGGAATGCAAAATGCACTCTCCTCCAGCCCTTAGAGGGTATTTGAGGCCATGAGGATAATTCTTTGTGGGGGATGCAGATCCTAAGGTCTCCTAGGGGCTAATGCAACTGCCCAGTCTCCTGCAGTTGCCTGCCCTGTTATGTTGGATGCTGTAGAAATGCTTTCCTCAACCTAGAACTCTCTGGATGTTTTCTATTACACCTGGCTTATTCCATGACTGTTGCCATGCTTTGTGGGGCTAATAGGTATTCTGGTCCAGAACATCTTGAAGTCACCAAGTTGAAGGTGGCTGCTGTAGACGAAGGATTCAAGAGAAATTCAAGGAAGAGTACCAGCTCTAACTGTCCTAAAACCCAGGGTGGTTTTATTTAACAATTCCACTGGCAGACAAATGGAACCAAGCAGTGTGCATGCTGCTTGTAAACGATTGGCATGTTTTCCTCAGAATCATGGATAATTTTAGTGTGTGAACTCAGCCACTCAATCTTCAAGATTTCTCTTCTTGTTGTTGTTTTCACTTGAGTGCTTTTGTCTTTCTTAATAGGCTTGTTTGTTAAAGTCTTGTATGACAAATCTAGAAGGAGGGAAACTGAATGCAACAAGAATGTGTGTTTTCTTTTAACAGAATCTTATGAGCTACTACAGATTACTTGACAGAGGTCTGGATAGTATTCCTGATTCCAGGATACTTCCTTCTCTTTATAGATCATCTCTTACTATTACTGTAGCGCTGGAGTGGGGACTACTGACCAAGTGCTTTGGGCAGTTCATAATATTAAAATATTATCCATCTTGCCTTGTTTGTTCTCATAATACTCCTGAGTGCTTGGTCATGATTGTATTCCTCTTTCATTGATGTCTAGCAGAATCTGAAATGTAACTGTTTGTTCAATACCATTTCATCTGAGTCCTTGTGAATAGTCCTGGCTCGAAAGGTAGGACTCTGTCTTTGGGGTCCATGTGACATTGCCATATGGTATTAAAGCAGAGATATACATTTATCTTCTATATGCAGAGTTAATCTCTATGCTATCATTATAGATTCACGAGGACTATGACTGCATGCTGAACCAAACCAACATTGGCCAGAACAACAACAAGTTTTATATTATCCAACTCATAGAGCGGAATGGGAACTACAGCTGTTGGAACCGCTGGGGCCGTGTAGTGAGTATCCCGCGTAAAATGGGCTGAAGAGTGGTGCTTCGTAACAATCTGCAGGGTCAATCAAGCTGTCTCAAGTGGGGCACTTTCATAATAAATTACAAGCATGGCCAGTCTTGCCTAACCTTGGAACAATGACATCAGGCTGCTAAAATCCAAACCATCATGAAATACATTTTTCTTTCTTATAGCAGTGATTCCTAGATCACAATTTGCAGAACCATAACATGTATGGGCCCTGAGGAGCTGATAGGTAGCTGTGTTCCTTGTTCATATTTGTGCTAATTATTTCTCCAGTTAGCTAAGGGAGGTGAGACTAACATCAAAATGGCTGAAAAATCAGTCTCTTGGGAGAGCAGGGAGCAATAGGAGAAGATGGCAGTCAGGCAGATGTTGGAGTACATAAGTGAGCAGGAATTGGAGCTAAAAAACAAAAACAAAATCTGGAGCCAGTGCTAAAGAAAGGAGCTGGTTTATTCATGATGGGGGATTTTAGGAGAGGTTGCACAAAAGAAATGTAGCATTTCCCCATGCTGTCACATACACTGCTGTAAGCGTCGTAACTATTTTCTGAACTTTATTTAAGTAGTGAAATAGTGCCTGTGATTAAGTTTAGCTGAGACCATTAGGTTTTTGTGCTTAAATATACTAAGACTGGTATTGTGAAATTATTTGCCAGGTTGCAAACAGTTTTCAGTTGGTACTGCTTATTAAGAGCTTTCTGAATTCTTGCTTCATTTATCCTATAGTGCTCATTTTCTCTCTCTCTCTTACTTTCTCTGTGTACCTATATGTACATACATGTATGTACCAATCTGGCAGAATCTTATATTTGTCCAGAAAAATGGTTATACACAATGGTGTGAATCTTGTTGGTAGCCCTAATGAGAGAGGATCTACTGAATCAGTTGTTGAATGGTAAAGAAATGCTTATCCACAAGAGAAAAGGGAGACATGTCCTGAGATGCTAAAAATATGTTTATTGGCTAACAAGCCTGAAGTCTTTTGGCCTGTGGATACACTGAGGCCTTCTTCAGGGGGACATTCAAAATTAGGACTTCAGAAATTTCTGAATAACGTACTCCAGTGCATAAGTGGTACTAAAGTTTCTTGATTTAGACATTTCTGCAGTCCTGACTTTAGTCTCTACCTGAAGAAGGCCTCAGAGTATCCATAGGATGGAACATGCAAGGTATTTTAGCTAACAAAGACCACTATTACCATCTTGAGAGGAACTAGCATGAGGTAGTAGTTTGAGGATTGGACTACAGCCCTGGAGACCAGCTTTGATTCTCCACATGGCAATGGAAACCCAGTGGGTGGCCTTGGGTACATCACACATTCTCAACCCCAAAAATCCCCATGATAGGTTCACTTTAGGGTCACGATAAGTCAGACACAGCTTGAAGGCACACAGCAACAGCAAGCATCTTGAGACAAGTTTTCCTTTGTTTTTCCTTGTAGATTTCATTTTATGGTCTTCTGTTTGTGTTCATTTTGAGTAAACATTTATGTAGATGCCATTTATTCTCTTTGGGTTTATCCGCTTTGGAATAACAGTAGGATTCCGGCTCATAGTTACTTGAGAACAGTAAGTTCCAACTTCGGGAGTGATAGATTTATAGCCACAACATGTTAATCTCTTGTTCTGCAGTTGCCTCTTTCCAATGATAATAATGATCTGTGAAGCAGACCTTTGATCTCATCCTGCTGAGTTCTTAAATTGTCACTGGTTAGCTGCTTGAGATAACACAATAAGTTTGCCCAGGGTTTTTAATAACGAAAAATAATAATGAAAAAGTAACATTGCATAACAGAGAATGGTTGTTTGCTACACAAGTGTTAAAAACAAAACACGAGGTGCCTATTTGTGACTGCTGCATTTCACAGCCAGCCAGGCTCCCTTTCATTCTCTGTGAAAAGCAAAGAGGTGATAATAAGGCTTCATCCAGATGGTCACCTGCTACCGTTGCCAGTCAAAATCTCTGCATAGTATTCCGTTTATCCCTCCTTAGTGGATTTTCTCTGGTAAAGAAGCAATAGAGAAACATGGGAGGATGACCAATTATAGATGACAAAACAGAACAACACCAATGAGAAATTGTATACTTTTTCCCAATATGGGCCCTGGCTTTGGCCCTCTTTTTGGCCTGCCCTGCAGCTTACTGCTTGGAGTTTTTGGTTTGGGTTGGTTTTACTTTCCATAAGTTCTCCATAAACTTTTTGCTTGGTTCCTTACTTGGCCCGACTTCTACTCATGGCTGCACCCTCCCTGCTTATCTTCTGTGGGTTTCATTAGTCTTTTGAATCCCTTTTCCTTTAACTTTCAGGAAGACTTCAGAATTCAAGCTGCTCTTATTAGGATTGATCATCACAAACTACTGCACATACTGGGGGGTGGACAGGCTTTTAATCAGAAGTGCTTTGGGTGTCAAATTGAATGTGCAAGCAAAACTTTCCGTCTTCCATATTGGGGTAGTTTGGAATTACACTGAATGCCTTCCAGTTGTCTTTTCCTTCCCCAAGATTTGGATTTCATAAGGCTTTTATATACTGGAATACTTTGTCATACCTTGGCATCATCTGTTTGAGACACTGGAACATGAGCTGAGCTGAGTCATCTTCTTGGTTTTCTTTCCTCTCTTTATTCTTTATCTGCGTACCGAACACAGTGACACCAAGCCCACAAACATAGACACACATTTTGGCATATAAGTGGGAAAGTTCCATGTGTATCATGTCCGGTGATGTTTTTTGGCCAGAACTGTTCCTTTTTTAAATGTCAATATATACTAAAAATGTTCTTCTTTGAGCAGAAGTGCCCTGAACTAAAATCAAAGGAGATTTGTATTCAGACCAGAATATGGGGTATTATTTTTAAAAACTAGCACATTGCTATGCTTTAGTGCTCATTATCTGTTGCTTTTTAATTACTAAGTATTATTTTAAAGCCTTTGAAAGAGAGAGATTGCCAAACATGGGCCCATATTTTTTAAAAAAGATCTCTAAAATTAATGGAAATAACTTGAATGATGAGGAAACTTTCTTACAAGAAATTTTGTAGTGGTCTTACAGGTGATTATATTGAGTTGCAAGAATAGTTATATCCTCCTTACCAGAGTTATGCTACAGGTAGTGTAATTACTTTTCATGTATTAGTTCTAAGCTCTGTTTCATCCTGCAGTTAACTAACGGAACAGTATTTTAGTTACCTCATCATTTGTTATTCCCTAAAGATTCAGCCTGTACCACTCCACGGTTGCTTCTCATTGGTGTTTTGAAAGTTTCCTTTTTCAGTCAGCGGTTTAAAGGGAGGCCCACTGTCAGATGTGAGTGAGTGTTAGTGGGGCAGAGTTTCAACCCACATTCATTGAGCCAACAAGTTTTCTTGCCAGAAGTTCTATTTTCTCCTTTTTTTTTTTTTTTGCCTCTCTGGGTGGCATTCTTGGCCACAGTCCCACGGGAATGTGTTTGATCCTCATTCCTCCAGTTGCTGACTTTTATTCTGTACTCAGAAAGGCTGACAAGAGGCTCTTCTGCGAGACTGAACAACTGATAGTGATGATTACAGTTTGTCAGGATCTTGAGATCTGTTTTTAATTTGTTACACAATGCTTGTGGCCCCCTTCTACTCCATATTCTTTCAATAGGAAGTTTTAAAAACAACAAAGCTCCAGCTCTATTTCTGTGTTTCAACTGCGAGAGAGTCTGCTTACATTCTGTGCAGTTTAATTTGCCTCACTTGCAGCTCATTTTCACACCTTGTTTGTCCTTTTCAGTCCTCCTATAGTATTTTTGTGGTTGTTGTTTTTCCCCCCTTTTGTGTCTTATCCCAGGGTATGGATGGTGGCTTCCACAGGCTGCTGTCAAGCAGAATAAGATTGTCAATCAATTTACTAGATTACAAGTGTTATAGGTTTTTTTAAAAACAACAACAACAACACCATGTTGTTGTGGGATGGTTTACTAAGGAACTGTACATCTTTAACACTGTATGGTATTGAACGCTTAAGAAAAAACACTTTTGCTTCACAAGCCAACTTGGCTAACAACACAGGCTTATGCAGGTCTTCTTGGAAATCAGCCCCATTCAGTTCAGTGAGACTTCGTCTGTGGCAATGAAACTTGCATTCCAGCTTTAGTGCATCACTTTTTGAACCAGGCAAACTGTTGGTGAAGAGCAAGGTAAGGAAATGTAAGGATGCCACTGGGTCTGCTACACATTGAGGATGAGACTGCCTGCAGTATAGGAGTAAATGCAAGACTTCAGTCAATGAGCATTTTGTTATGTGAGAAGATCAGGTAATAGAAGGGCAAACGGTGTAGTAGTGGTGAATCGGTAATTACAAAGGAGATGAGATTTTGGATTTTCTTCTGGATTATGAGATCCTAACTAGACATGAAAAAGAAACTTCAGAAACTGGCCTGTCTATTGTCTTGAGAAAGCCTATAAGTACAGTTGGGAGACAGTACGTATTAGCAGTAAAAGGAGACTGTAAATATAAGGGGCTCACTTCTGTACAGGCTATGAGATAATAAACATGTGGGGACTTTGAGTGAAGTTAAAAGAACGGGTGCTAAGGAGCATCCAGATTAGAACTTGCTCCACAGGAATAATTTTCAACGAAGGAAGGGTAAGATAGAAAATGACATGAAGCACACAAGAGATTAAGCTAGTTTTAACTTACACTGCCAGCTACAAGGGGGAAAAACAATAAAGTGGGGCAAGATTTATAGCTGCATACACACATGCAAAAGTCAAGATAAGTGGTTTGGATAAAGTAGTAGAAAAAGACTGTATAGTTATGGCTGATGTGTGAGAATCCCAGCAGAACAGTGCTAACCAATGGCATAGTTTTCCTTTGGTATGCTTTTGTGTATGGCTTATGTCAAAGAGAGCTCAGATTCCAATAGCCAGAAACCTTACAAGAAACAAGTGCCAGTTTGAAGATTCCAGGCCAAAGGGACACACCCTCATCTTTCTCATCAAAATATTTATGGCAATCTTGATTTTATGCCAACAACATCATGCCAGGTAAGCTAGGGAAAGAGCAAAAACAGATGAAAGGAACTGATTTCAGCTGCCCTATAGCAGTTATTGATCAGTTGTTGTGTAGATTTAATAGTGCTCTCCTACATATACATCTCTTCTCAGAAGGAAGTCCCTCTGATTTAAGCAGGGCTTGCTAACAGTTACGTAGATACAGGATTGCATACTCAAAGGCTGAAACTGTGTTTTTCACTTCTCTTTCCAAAATAGCCTCTCTGAGGATCTAAGTGATAACTATGTGTGGCTCCAGTCCTTGGTTGTTAAGGACCTAAATTAAGTTTCCTGTCTGGAGGCACTTCACATTTATTACAAACAATATTTGCTCAGACCTCAAGAGAACTTACTTCCATATAATCGTTAACTGCTCTGGGAGGAGGAATTGAATTGGAAAAATGTGTTTGGCATCCAGATGCTGGGAGGGGAAGCTGACTGGAAATGGCTAGGGAGTCTGAGCAAGCAGTGAAACCCAATTTCTACTTCAAAGCCACAATTCCAGATATCAGGGAATGTTCTATGATACAGTGGCTTCTATGAGAAACACAGTCAGTGTCAGGCATGTTGCTGTTCTACAGAATTCTTACGTATTCATGAATTGTTTCTACTTTAAATATTTTCTTTCTTATTTTAAGTATGCTTTACTCTGAGATTCTAGCAATTGCTGCTCTTTCTGTGTCTTCATTTGAGTTTGGTTACCAGTTGCTGTAGTGTATATTTCAGAGGAAAAAATTAGCAAACTACCTCTGGGTATTCCTTTGCCTATGAAAACCCTATGAAATTCATGAGGTCACCATAAGTCAAAAGGTGACTTGAAGGTACATGCATACACATAGTTGTTTGGTTTTATGCTTTCAGTGATAATTCAGGCTTGGAGCTGGGAGTTTGTTAACTAAAAAGGCTGTGGAACGAAAGGAGCAGAAGCTCAGATCACCCTTTTTAAGAGAGTTGGGTAGCCCAAGGGTAACTTTCAGGCACACTGAGATACAGAGGTGCTCCTCTGGTTTGGTCTGTTTGGCCACGTCCCTGTTACCTGAGATGGGATCAAAATATTAGAAGATATATTTTTTGTTCTAGGCAAAGACATAGTGCTGAGTGGGAGGGAGATGTAATTTTTTTTTAGAAATATTTTTTATTAAAGTCTAAAGTGAAAATAAAAAAAAAAACCCTTCCAAGCTTTTTTCTTTTTTTTCCAGTTGAGTCTGCTTATTTAAATTCAATTCATACATAGTTTCTCTTCAGAAGGTAATCTTACATTCTTATGTCTTACATTGTTGCATTGCTGCTTTGTTACATTGCCTGATTACGTTGTTGCCTTGTATTATATACAACCTTGCTTTATTCTTTTCCTGTTCTTATTACTATATCTTTATTCAATTTAAGACCTCTCTCCATTCCCTTTCAAAGTTCTGGATAGACGTATATTTCTATGAAAATGTTAACTTTTCTATCTCTCTCATATCCAGAACTTTTAATTTCTGTTCTTTTATATCAACATGGTTCCTTTCTTTCCAATATTGTGCATATGTCAATCTTACGGCAGTTATCAAATATAACAATGTCTTCTGATGACATCTTCTCTCTCTTTGTTGTCCCAACATATTTAACAAATAAAACTCTGGCTTCATTTCAAAATTTAAATTGTAAATTCTTTGAATTTCCTCATGTATTTCCTTCCAAAATTTCCTTGCTATCTTACAGGTCCACCACATATGAAAGAACAACCCTACCTTTTCATCACATTTCCAACATCTTTCATTTCCATTTTTAGTTATTTTCTGCAACCTTTCAGGTGGCATATACCATCTATGTAGCATTTTATAAAAGTTTTCCCTTAAATTTAAACTTGGTGTAAATTTTATGTCTGTTTTCCATGCCCTCACCCATGTATCCAGCTCAATTGGATGTCCAATATTTTGTGCCCATCTTACCATATTATTTTTAACAGTTTCTGATTCCATTTCTCTTTGCAACAATAGCTTATAGAATTTGGAGATTCTCTTCTTTTGGTCCTCCTTCATCAATAAATCTAATTCATTTTCTTTTCTTTCAAATCCATATAATTTTTGATCCATTTTAAATCTCTCTTTAAGTTGTCTCCATGGGAACCAATTAGATTCATGTCCCAAAGCCTTTCATTCTTCTTCTGTGCACATTCTTGGCTTATCCCCTTCCCATTTCAACAAATCTTGATAGGTTAGTAAATGTCCTTGTTTTGTTAGGGCAATTTTATGTGCTTCTTGAGGTGAGGTCCAAATTGGAAGTCCTCTTTAAAATTTATGCTTTATTTGTAACCGGAGGGAGATGTAAATTGATATGAATTTATGAAATTTAATGAATCTGAGATGAAGGAGAACCTTAAAGATTTCACAAAGGTGACACAGTAGGATTCATTTCTGACTAAGCATGATGTCAGTATGTTTAAAAGTTCAGGAGGGGGAAGAGAAGGTAATCTCATTACTAAAACATTAAGACACAGGTAGTAAAATAACAAGTAAGTTGCATTTTAAAATATAAATAGTTCAGACAACATTGGGGAGAATTGCCTGATGGTGGAAGGTTAGCAAATGCATACTTCAAGAAAATATTTGCAATGTCAGAATCCTACGACTTGCATTTGTTGCATTTAAGTTCTTTATTCTTTTTGTTAGGTTTTGAGAATACAATAGAATGTGTTTTCAAAACGAGGAAGCGAAATGATACATAATAGAGGTAACTACAGGCAGATGTTTTACTTTGGTAGTTGAGGGAGGTGAAATAAGAGAAAGAAATGGAAGAAAACAGCACATGGGAATGACTGTTTACTGGGACAGTGTGTTCATTGTTCTATTTTTTTAAATTGGATTTATATCTTTCCTTTCTTCTCTAAATTGGACTCAGAGCCACTCACAATATTATGAATATACTGTAGTTTTGTTGACAGAAAAAAGTTTTTTAAAAAATTAGTAGCAAGTTTTAAAAACAACAAAAGAACAAAAATAAATAAGAAGAATATGACACCTACCTACTCTGCTAAAAGCCTCTTCCACAACAGCTTAGGCCAGCTGTCCAAGACCCTGGTGGATAAAAAGTTCTTTGCCTGCTGACAGAAGGACAATTGAGAGGGGAACAGTCTAACCTTGGCAAGGGGACCCATCATAGTAGTGTTTTCCACAGCTTGGGAATGGCCACCAGGAGAGTAATTATATTGTACTTGAAAGCATGTTACATCAGATGCGTACAGAGACTTGAGCCAAATTCAAAGGAATGCATTTACCTTGCATTCCAGTCTATGGGCAGCATGACTTTGTGATGAAAAGCTGCAGCAAAATGTTTGTCAAATTCTAGTTTAGAGGACTATGGAGCTTGCTGTGGTCCTTGTAGATGTGGCATATGCTTAAGTGGGATATCCTCACATCATCTTGAGCACCAAGCTGCATGCTATAACATGTAGAGGCATCCAGGCTGTCCCATTGTATTTAAGGCAAAGGAGTCCTTGCTTCTGAAGACTGCCAAGAGTGCTACCAATCTGTGCGTGTCCTTTTCAGTGTTAAAAAAGTCTAAGAAAGGAGGTGGAAAAAGCATAGGAAACAAGGATGTTTACTAACACATTTTAATCTCCTCATCTTGCTGCCAGGGTGAAATAGGGCAGTCAAAACTCAGCAGCTTCCCATCCTTGGAAGCTGCCAAGAAGGATTTTGAGAAGAAGTTTCGGGAGAAGACCAAGAACAACTGGGCTGACCGGGAGAACTTTGTCCCTCATGATGGCAAATATACCCTGATTGAGGTGCAACAGGGGGATGAAGAAGAGCAAGAGGTGACAGTCAAGGTAATGACTATGGAGTACATTGGGAACCAGAGTCATTAGGCAGAGGTGGGCAGAAGGTAGCTCTGGATCAACTGGTAGATCTCTGATGATTTGTAGGAATTAAACAAGGGCTTCTGGTGCCATTTTTTGAACTGTGGCAACAACCAAAAGGCTTTCCCTGCTGCTGGATGAAAGAAGCCTTAGGGAGACATTTGGAGTATGGTTTTTTGTGAAAAGGCTGCAGGCTTAGTTTTGATGCTGAAAACCAAATTCCTGATTGGATATGTGGCTGAACAGAGGCACATTTGTTCCTTTGTCTGAAGCTTGCATGCTAGAGATCTACTTTCAGATAAAAATAAATAGGCCTTGTGCCTCAAGTCTGTAACAATGCCTCCAAGTTACAGTTTTGGACCTGGCTGTAGTAAGTGTGCGCCTGAATGAAAAGAACAAAATGGATACTGCAGCTCTGCTGTCTGCCCACACCTGAAGCAAGGTGGTAAGTATGAAGGGGGAGAATCAAAATGAAGTGTTGCCCCACCATAACAATTGTACCCCTACTTAATGAATTTTTTCTTTGATCCTCAAATACTAGCTCTCCTTCCTCTGACAACTCAAGACCAAAAACTGATTTAAATATAAAATCAGTTTTTGGCAATTAACTGGTTGTGCAGAAGAGTCTACATATGCTTTACTTTTATTCTCATTATTAGGTTGTAAAATACTTTTTATACTTTTTAAAATTAGGATTTAACAGGATAGCTTATTTAATTGTATACTTTTTATCATTAGGGTTTTTTATTTGTTTTGGGTTTTTTTTTAAATTAGAGCTGTAAGCCACTTTGGGTCCCAAAACACTATTAAACTCATATTTAAATAGGATAGTTGTTGGGTTTTTAAAACTTCTTAATCTTTTTCCCCCTGTATGTTGTACCTTGGGGCCCATATTGGGGAAGATGCAGGATATAAATTAAACAAGTTGATAAACAATGTTTAGGTTGAGATCACTCTTGAGACCACATCTTGCTATATTTTCTACTATAAAATGTCTTGTAACATGAAGCAAAATTCAACAAGTTTAAAAGTTAGTGTATTAATCATCATACAACAAGAATAAGAACAAGCATTACAAATGTGACATGCTTTGATATTCTTTCTTACCAGATATAATAGCAAAACCCCTGTGGAGTTTTCCAGTTTGTCTCTTTTTAATCCTTTATATAGGAATTCGTTATCAGCAAATTGGTTCTCTCTAGGACATTTAATCCTGAGTACCCCTTACTTTTTGACAGTATCTGAAATTGTTACTCATAGTAGATTTTTGAATTACAGTTGGTAGAACTTTGGCTTTATGCTTTTGCCAGCAAATGCCTGCCTAGCTGGTGTTCAGTGACTAGGAGTCTTACTAGTCCAATTTGCTTACCTTTTCATAGTGTTTATATGTTTTGATCCTGCTCTGTGGCTTCCTCCCATGCATTTATATTTAGGTCAGGGTCACCAGCAAGTGTTCAGGTAAATGGCACGGTATGTCTGGCTGACATGCATTTTACCTTGGCTCCATTTGCCAGCTTCCATATGTAGTATTTGTCTTGGGGATAACTATACAGCTCTCATCTCTGAGCTTTTGAAGCATCTGCGTAATAAGTTTTCACTAGTTCACCTTTTAATTCCAGAGTTAAACCATTTGTGGTTTTCATGCAGTCACCATGCAGCTGTCTTTTTGAAGTTATCCTGTACATTTCCAAAGTGTTCTGTGCATGTCTGTGTGTGACAGAGAGAGAGAGAGTGAGCAAGAGAGCAGGAAAGGAAGGTGGTGGTTACAAGGGAAGACAGAGAGAACATATATAGAGAGCAGTTCATCTGCCAACTTGAGTCAGGACAAGTGATGGAATGAATATATCACCCAATCCTGTGCATACATTCTTTGAGGTAAGTCCAAATCTAGAGCCAGGTTGTTTCTTGTCTCTAAGGTGGACAGCACAGATGGAGTGAAGCTATTCAAGCAGAGGATACGGCCATGCACCTTGGACAAGCCGACCCAGGAACTGGTCTCCCTCATCTTCAGCAATGACATGTTTAAAGATGCTATGCAAACCATGAATATAGGTAAAGGCTGAAGTGGGCTTTGCTGTACAGAGAAAAAGAGAAATATCATATTCCTCCATCTTTCTTGCTCTTGTTATCATGCATGTTTTAGCTTCATGTGCTGTTAATAAGAAATCTATTTAACGTGGTTATAGACTTGCTCCCCATACAGCCAATGGAGAACGTTGATCTGTCCAGCTACAACAATTAGGCCAAATTAGTGGTGGGAGGACTCAGGGGTGAGAGAGTCAGGCTACCAGTGAGGGTAAGAATTGGTTCTCTGGTCCTTTATCACAAATGAAGATCAACCTGAGAGCATCAGATAATGCTTCAGGGTGTAAAAGGGTGGAGGAAAGGTCTGAATGGCAGTAGCTGATGGCATTCTGATTCAGGTTTCTTCAACCATTGGTTTTTATAATTCTAAGCAGCCATAATTTGTTGGGTTGATTTCTGCCAAACTTTCCTGTTTTGTTGTCCTGTCAGATGTAAAGAAGATGCCCCTGGGGAAGCTGAGCAAACAGCAGGTTGCCAAAGGCTTTGAAGCTTTGGAGGCCATTGAGGCAGCCCTGCAGGAGCAACCTTCCTCCCAGAAGCAGCTGGAGGAGCTTTCCTCTCGTTTCTACACCATCATCCCTCACAACTTTGGCCGCAGTCGGCCTCCAGCCATTGATACACAGGAGGTCATCCAAGCTAAGAAGGACATGCTGATGGTGAGGAGTTCTGAGGACCTGTCCAGTCCTTATCATTAACCTAAGAAAAATCTGAGGGCTAAGGGCTGGCAAGTTTGCCAGAGTTTTCTACATCTGAGCCCTTATGGATGAAGTTTCCTAACTTGTGGGATGAGTTCTGCATAGTCATATCTGTTTGTCTACATTGGCAGCTAAAATTTTTTATCTGGATCAAAAGCTGTACAGTGAAACTTCAGAAATGAGGAGAGTGGTGTCAGATGAGATTAAAGCATATTTCTGGACAGTCTTTGGGTTGGAACCTCTTGGTTCCACTTGCACAGTTCAAGTCTCTTTCTACTTGTGTTAAAAGTTAACAAGGTTTTCTTTTTAAGTTTTTCCCCCTTTTTTCTTTTTTCTTTTAAAGTTGATAATGGAACTCTTACTAGCAGCTGTACTTGCTCTATTTATCACTATAGGAATGTAAGAATATAATGTAGGTACAATGAAGCAAAAGGCCCTACCAACTGAGGCTTAAAGGGAACAAAGCCAACAATTGAAATCCAATTGCAGTTTTGTTCCTCAAAGATGATAAGGCAACAGCCCTGCTTATTCGGCTAGAATGCTTAGTGGATGTTTAGCCCTTGAGTTCAAGATAGTGTCTTTCTACCTTACAGGCAAAGTGAACAAAGTCTCTTTGCCTTCGGGATCAAGAATCAATAAAATTGCCTTGGCCACAATAGTTTACTGTTAAGTTAATAACTTGCAAATACTTGCAAACATGTTTACTCAGAAGTAAGTCCCCTGATTTCAGTTGGACTTCTCTTATGTAAGTTGGTCTAGGACTGTAGCCTGAATGTCAGAAGACTGCTTACCCTTTAGCCTCTTTCTTTCCTCCCAGGAGTTAAGTACTTTGGTTATTTTTCTTGCTAGGTACTGGCAGATATTGAATTGGCCCAAAGTCTACAGGCCCAGAAAAAGAAGGAGGAGGAGGAGGAAGAGGAGATGAAGGTGGAGGAAGTACCACATCCATTGGACAAGGACTATGGTCTCTTGAAGTGTGAGCTCACCTTGGTAGACCCATCATCAGAGGATTATAAGGTGTGGTAACTCCATAGAAATCTTCTTATTCTCTGTGACTATGAAGTAGGATATCAAAACTCTGGGTTGGGAGTGGAAGATCATTGTCAAGCAGGGGCAGCATGCAGGACTGTCTGCTTCTGAACTGGCAGATGTTGATTTACTACACTTACAATTTGCCTCAGCACTTTAATGCCCACTTCCTTCCTCTACTTCTCTTCTCTCTTCACATTAGCTAATTGTAACCTATATTGAGAAGACAGGCTGCAATTACCGAAAACTTCAGGTCCTGAATATTTGGAAGGTGAACAGAGAGGGTGAGGTAAGGTCAGGCAACAGTGCCCTTCCCTTCTTGTTCTACTGAGCACTTTTGTAACACACACACACACACACCATTGTCTGACCTGTTTTTGAGCAAAGCCATGTACAGCTCATTACCACACCAATTGCCTTAACCACTGGACAGAATGTATGCTAAAAATTTGGCAGCAAGAACAGGTTCCTTTAATGAAATGCACTTCCTTTTTCACTCTAATTTGGTTTTTGACAGATGAACACCACTGGCTGCATTTGGTCTGTGCCCCATGGCAAGTGGTGATGAGCCTTGTGGTAGGAAGGATGGGAAACATGTGGCCCTTCAGATGTTGTAAGATTGCAGATCTTAGGATTCCTCCCCATTGGTTATGCTGGCTAGGGCTGGTAGGAGTTGCAGCCCAACAACACATCTGAAGAACAGATATTTTGCTACCCTTGGCTTTAGTGGATGCTTTATGTGAGAGTTATGGCCCTGTACTGATGTCCCAAGAGTGTTATATATAGCTGTGCTAGCTAGGGCAGGAGAACAGCAGATAATTTTTTGTAATGTCATTGGGGCAAGTCAGCTTGAATACATAAAGATCAGATTGGTCCCCTTCAAACCTGCAGATCAGAGGAATGGAGGGGATCAGAGGTCATCTGTCTAGTCAGGCTGCAACCCGCAAGTGGAACTCTTTATCTGCCAGCCCCCTCTGCCTCTTATACAATCAAAGTCACAAACTGTGATAACAGAAGAAATATGTAATTGTGCTTCAAGAGCAAATGAATCCCAATGACCCCTGCAGGAGAACCAACCAATGGATGTGCGCATTGGACCAATCACCTTTTTTTTTCTGTCCCAGTCCTGCCTTCCCTGAAATAGGAGTGGAATCATGATGATAAATTAGTCTGAAGACTGTGAGACATCTAGATGTTAGAACAAAATGGGCAGAAGGAAACCATTTAGGTCAGGAGTAGTAATCCTGCAGCTCATAGAACACATGTCCTATGAGGTCTTGGCCCCCCCAACGCTGAAAAAGCCCCCAAAATAATTCTTGTAAATATTGTTTCTTGGCATGCCAGTTCCAACACAGCAAAACATACCTCTAAAATTTCTCTTCAGAATGTCCTAATTCACCATTTCCAGTCATACCATTGTACTGTGCTGAGAGTCTAAGAAGCCAAAAATGGCATCCAGCCTTCAGATGATGCCTACTCCTGCTTCAGGGGAAGGAAAGCATGGGCAATGACTAAAGAGGAAAGTGTTCTTTTTTTCCCTCACCCAAGTATCTTCGCTGAGTAGTCTGTAGGTCAGGAATGGGCAACTTTTGGAGGCTGGGCTGTTTTAAGCCTAGAACTGATGTTTTTTCAAGCAAGAAGTAAACCAGAAGCTAACTTTGCTTTACCTCCTGTTTGCTAAAACATATAGGAGTGGCCAAAACAGCAACATTGTTCCCCATATTTCAAGTGAGTGTAGGGGAGCAATTTTGTAAAAGGAAATCCAAAATTTCTGCCAGGGGGTTCTTTCAGGCCTCACAAACAACCTTTTGGGACTGCACAGAGGCCACCCTTTCCCCACTTCTGCTGTAGGACATGTTATCCATGGTGTATGCTTCACAGATGCTCCAGATATGCCTGACTATAGGTGCATTTCAGCAATGTGGTCTACACAATCCAAGCTCTGCCCCTACAGCTGATATTCCATCACCACTACACACAGGCATAGAACTGCACCATTTCTGTCAGGTGTGTAGAATTCCACCAACTCATTCTTTTTTATTTCTTTCCCGCACACTTACAGGGTAACCGTTTCAAGACTCACAACCACCTGGAAAACAGGCGCCTACTCTGGCATGGTACCAATGTTGCAGTTGTTGCTGCCATCCTAAAGAGTGGCCTCCGCATCATGCCACACTCTGGTGGGCGTGTGGGCAAGGGCCTTTACTTTGCATCCGAGAACAGTAAATCAGCAGGTTATGGTGAGATCATTCTCTGCTCCTTTTGGCCAGCAAGAGCCTTATTTGCTCCTTGTTTACTCCCCTGTGATTGTTTGCTGCATCTACATCTAGACCCTAACAGTGTGTGCAAGGCGGAGGGAAGAGACAAGAAGTGCTCTTCATCTCCTGGAAAGCTGAACAGGTATCCACCTCAGACTTGTTTTGGAGATCTCCGGGGGCCATATCTGGCCCGTGGGCAGGAGGTTCCCTGTTTTATGTACTTGCAAACTCTCCTGGCACTAGTCAATACTAACCACACATGATATTTGGAAAACATCACAGATATTCAGAGAAGGCCAATCAAACATCTCACAGCATATCCTGACCCTGCTACATCCAGATTTTCCATTAACTGATCCCTCTTTTAACCTAGCATCTTCTCAAACTTATTCTCCTTTCCTTTGATTTCTGACCCTATGATGCAGTTTACCATTTTCCAAATCTGAAAATCTTTTCTGGATTTCCCTCCCCTTTTAATATTTACATAGAACTTTCTAGACTGTACCTTGTTTTCTCATTTTTTTCTCCACCCCGCCCCAAACAAAAATCCCAGTCCTTTTCCCAGGCCTTGATTGTTTTAACTATGGAGTTTTCCTCCAAGGCCTAGAGGTCTTACCTAAACACATACAGAGCTAATTGTTTTAGTTTCTGTTTGCTTGCTTGCTTGCTTAGCATTCCTTTAACCTACTCTTGCTTTTAACTCCTGGGACCTCTCTTTAGGGAGTTCCCACTTTACATTCAGAACATCTTCAATCTGTGTATCTATGTACAAAGTCATAGATCGATTTAATCTAAGGGTCATTTCCATCTAAGTTTTATTTCTTTCCCCCACCCAGTTGGTACCACCTCCAAGCAGGTGGGGATCATGTTCCTGAATGAGGTGGCTCTAGGCAAAGAGTATCGTATCCTCTATGATGACTCTTCACTACGTAAGCCCCCAGATGGTTATGACAGTGTCTTGGCCTGTGGCAGGACTGAACCTGGTAAGTCAAAAGGCAGAAAGAAATGTGGGGCGGGGAGCAGGAAGAATTGTTGTAGCCTGTTAGTCATACGCCCTGACTTCTCCCTCTTTTGGCTTCTGTGGCTTGCTTTGTTATCCCCAGACCCTGCACATGATAAAGAGCTAATCCTGGATGGGAAAAAAGTACTGGTCTCCCAAGGAAAGCCCATTCTTATGAGTCAGTATCAGAGCTCCAGCTTCACCCAGAGTGAGTACCTGATCTACCAGGAGAGTCAATGCCGCATTCGCTACCTCATCCAGCTTCGCTTCTGAGGGGCTTCTTGGTCTGCTCTCCTGCCAGGCCTCACCTATTCACTGTTGAGTCCTTCAGCTTTCTAGAGCTTTACAGACTTGTGAGAGGAACTGTAATACTTCTCTTGAGTGCCTTGACATAGTTGGCTATGTTCTCCAGCTCTTCATCTTTTTTGTGTGCGTGTGCGTGTGAAATTCTCGGGTCCTAGTGGGAGTGAGAAGAGAGAAAAGTCCCTCTCTCTGTTTCCGTCTCTCCCTCTCTCTCTCTCTCTTTTTTTGGGGGGGATGTCTGGCGAGCAGAAAAGAACTTAATTTAGTTGGTTGCAGTATGTTCCTAAGAAAACCTTGTCAGGGCACAGCCTCTTTGGAAGCAATTTGGGTCTGTGTATCCTGTAAATAAAAATGTGTGTATGTTGCATTTTGTCTGGTCTCATATGCCACCTCTGCTTAGGTGGCTCACCCACTGCAGGCCTTGAGGTACAGGGCTACTCATTAAATTGCCTAAAGAAAAGTTGTACAAGAAAGGTGTGGATGAATTTCTTGGATGTGGAGCACATTCATGTGTAGGGAGAGGGGCAGTTGTGGCTTGCTATATGTTTTTAGACTGCAGCTGCCAGCATTCTTCACCATAGTTTAGGCTTGGCCAGGACTGCAGATAATTGTTGCCTAACAAAATCTAGATTCCCACCTTGGTGTCAGATGTTTTAAGGCTGTTTGTCTCTCCCTTCTGCTAAGTTAGGCTGGAGAGTGCATGGCCTTCTTCAGAATCTAACTCCCATCAGCACTTGCAAGCCTAGTAAATGGTGAGAGATGCATTCCCAAGCATCTGGAAGGCTGCTGCTTATTCACTGCCTGCCTTTAGTGTGGGGCTTGTCGAATACAGTTTGCTGCCTGAGGCAAAGATGACGTATCTCCCCTTGCCCTTCTCCTGTACCGCATACCAAAGTTGACAAACTCATGGGGTACAAGGGAGGTTATGCAGCACACATAGTTCAATGTTTGTAATGGCTTGCCACAATTCTGGGCTCCTCCCCCTGTCCCTACCTGCCGCCTGACACGTTTGTCTCAATCTGTCTCAAAGACTGGCCCAACACAAGTGATAAGCAGCTCTTGTGTGATGTCTCAATATAATGACATAACTTTGTGTTCCTTTTCTGCAGCTTGGGCCAGTGCGCTTTTGTTTTATAAGAAGCTTATTTGGCTGTTCACCCCCTCATTTCTACTGCCAATGAACTGTTAGTGCTGTAAAACCAAAGGAACTGACCAAGAGTAGCCATGAAAGCACACATTTCACAAACTAAACTGAGAGATTTAGATGGATGATATAGACAGTTCTTTTCCATGTGTTGCACACTTACCAGGTATGGAAAATGACAAAAAGCTATTCCCATATTTCTCCACATTTGCTTCTTCCTACTGCACTGATAGTTTGATGTGGATAGTTTACTGTAGTTAAATCAACAGCAAATATGCCAGTTAATATTTTTATTTATTAGTTACCTTTGGATCTGACCTTTCTACCAGTGTATTCAAGGTGGAATACTGATTTTTCTGTTCCTGAGTTTATCTTCACAGTGCTGAACCAGAGTATTTCATGGTACAGCAGGAACTGGAACCTGGACCTCACAAATCTCAGGCCAAATCTTGGAAGTCACATGAGGGGAAGGGAAAGTATATTCCCACCTCCACCATAAATGTCCAGCTCTGCCTTACATGGTTTGTTTCTATGGGTGAATTTTAAATCAGGTATGGTCAGTGGATGGAACTGTTACTCTGTATCTCGGGGGTACCGGGAGGGACACCCAAATATCCAAATATTAACACAAATGGGGAACTCAACTAGAGCACACTCGCTGGTTAACAAGAGGCAGGGCAACGTTAGCGGAGATCTTTCACCTTATGTATACAGCGTCAGGTTAGTGAGCCGGACAAATTCAGAGTGAACCAATTAATGTTTTATTGAAAAGCAACATATAGGACAACAGACACACTGCTAACTTAGAAATAGGAAAAGGAGAGGAAAAGGAGAGCTTAGGGATGGGCAATATCATGTAGTTCTGGAAAGATGGAGAAAAGGGAGCTCAGCATGGTTTGCTGAGGAAACTCGCCACACTGACTGACAGCAAGGCGGGATGAAACTCAAAAGCAGTTCCCTGAACTCTCAGAACTAGGGGTTTATATAGCAGAAATTGTGCCTGCGGGCCATACCATAAACGTTGAGAACAAAGTAAGTTTTTGAACTGGACAAAAGGCTCAGAAAAGGATCAAAGCTGCCACGATAGGATCAGTGCAGTAGATCAATCGTGCAGCCCAAGTGCAAATTGATGGGCACTTTTCATGGTCTTGCTAGTTATGGGCACGAATCTGGCATCTTGTGAGATTAGCCAGGTCCCGGAGCAATGACCAAGGCTTTTGAAATGCCCGCCTGAGAGGGGAAGTTGGAAATCCCTGCCATTAACGGCTGCTCCTTGTGTATGTGCTTTTCTGGGGACCCTTGCAAACACATGAGCCAGGGTGCCAGAAAAAGATCAAATTATTTGATATCAAAAGGGATATCTAGTGCTATCAATGTCCAGGTCTGAACCACAGTAACAGAACGAGTACATAAAATAGGATCAGATCAAAGCTTAAAAGTGAATTTTTTAAATAAAGTAATTCACAAAAAGGAAGAGAATGGCATTTTCTTAAAATGCTGTTATATTTAGTTTCAACAAAAATAATTGGTAATTCCCTGAAAATTATTTTTGACTGATATAACTTTTAGTTATATGGCCACGTCTGTAGTGACTAATTGTTGAGAGACGCATGAGGCATTTTTTCACATGTGGTGGGAATGACAATGCGTTAATAGATTTTGGAAGGACATTTTAAATGAATATTGTTGAATATTGTCTTACATTAAACAAAGGTTTACAAATTAATCCTACATTAGCCCTTTTACCAATCTTTACAGGCCACAAATACCAAAATGCAGAGATGCTTAATTTCTTCCTATAGCAGCATGTTTATTCATCGTAAATTTGGGGAGTATTCTAAAGATGTATTGAAAGCATGGTACAATAATGTATGGATAATTGTGTAGGCATAAAAATTAACTGAGCATGTCTGGTTGCAAAGACAACAGAAGAAAACATACTTTCAGGAAAAAAACATGGTATGCTTTGCTTTTATTGATTTTCCTAAGAATCGGGCTGAGAGGAGAAACCCTCTGAAAACTCAGAACTGTGGAAAGATAGTTGTAATTATGAGCTTTGTGATTGATTTTACTCATTTACACATGCTTTCCAAGTTCTTGTTAAGGATTGTTGTGTATTTTTAAAAATGAATTTTTAACTTACAGTGTGTGTGTGCACACGGGCAAAAATAACAGCAAAAGAGAGAGAACACTATAGAGGAGAGAGGAAGACTGATTAAAAATGGGCAGAAGAGTTTTTTTTAAAACACAGAGAGAAGGAGCCAGCATCTTCCTCCCTGGCAGTGAATCAGGCTTGAGTCGCTGCAGAATTTGTTCCCTCTGTTTTGGGAGAACAGCTGTTGAACAACAATCATATAGCAAAGGGTTCCCTCTTCCTCTGTCACCAGGGCTATAATTTCTTCCTGCCAGCAGCAGCAGGAACAACAACAACAACAGAAATTTTTATTTGTTACTACCTCTCCCCAAGGCCTGAGGTGGGATACAACATAAAATAGAATTAAAAATGCATCACAAGTTAAAAAATACATGAAACCATTAAAATTCAAATATATCATAATTAAAGTACATCATTATTAAAATACATCATAGTTAAAAATAGACTGGATAGGCCTGCTGGAAAAGATAGGTCTTTAGTATTCTTTAAAAAAAATTCAGATGGCATATTTTGCTGTCAGATCTCTTCTGGCAGATCATTCTACAGTCCAGGGGCAGCTGACAAAAAGTCCTCTGGGTGGCTGTTGCCAGATGGCCCCCAGAGAACCCGAATGTACAGGGCAGATTGTATGGGAGGAGACAATCCTGCAGGTAACTTGGACCCAAACCATGTAGGGCTTTAAATGTAATAACCAACACTTTGTACTTTGCCCAGAAATTACTTGGCAGCCACTGGAGTGATTTTAATATTGATGTGATATGCTCACTCCTTGATGTAACTGGAACCAATCTGGCTGCCATATTTTGGACCAGTAGGAGTTTTTGAACTTGGTGCAAAAGTAGCCCAATGTACAATGCATTGCAGGAGTCCCACTTTGAGGTTACCAGTACGTGCACTACTATCTTTAGGTTGTTCAGTTCTAGGAAGGGGTGCCTTGGCGTATCAGCCAAAATTGATTTATGTCTTAACTTTCATTTCTCATTTCCATAGAAAAGCAGTCTTCAGATTTTTTGAAAAAATGCAGTAATTGAAGCAGGATTATATGCTATTTAAATATAGACTGCACAATCTGTTTTTAGAATGTGAGTACATTTTATCGCCTTTAAAAATCCTGCTTACCTTTCTGCCTTTTATCTGCATTCTGTTAACATGAAATATGGAGCAACATCATGACAACAAGGTGTGTTCTTTTTAAGGGTCAACAAGTTCTATTTGTCAAGTGCACTAGAGCCAACTTCCTTATCTATTTTACATATGTATGTATGTATTTATGGCTTCCATCACCATAGTATTCTTGTGCTTCTCCTCTATTTACAGAGGGAAATAACAATCACATGTAGGGGGAGGGTGTTATCCCACTGCTTGCTTCCAGCCTGAAGGAGAAATGACTAAATTGGTTTATGAGCCTGTTTTTAATTTGTGTGAGTGATTCTCTTAAGAACTGCTGACAGGAATCTCAATCCTTTTTCATTTTACGATCATATTTCAGATAACAAAGTTGATGTATTCCTGGATGTTACTTCTTTAACAGAAAATTTGGTAACCAAGGCAGGAATCACATGGAAAAAATAGGGGTAGGTTTCCACACCACTAAAAAGAAAAGCAGTTGAATGTGTTTCAGCAAACTTTTTATTCAAAACTATTATATGCACATGTGAACTGAAACAACTAGGTTGGGTAAACCTTGCATAAGTAAACAAAGACATTTTGAGCCTTCTGGAGTCCACTTGGCATCTTCCAAAATCCTTTCAGAAATGGCTTTTTCTTTCACATGACTGCATATTTTTATGATCTCCATTTTTTTGCCCAAACCTAGATATCTTATAGTTTTGTTTTTTTTTAACATGCTTGGTTAGCTGATGAGGCAGGCTTATCTGCTTTCTCATTTTCTCTGTGTTTTCCAGTTCATACATGCTCAATAAGAGATGCAGGAGGCAGCTGCTATTTATCTTGCCAGTTGTATGCAAGCATATAACAGGTACAAGTTCAGCAGGATCAGCTAGAGCAGTTTTTCATTCTTTCCCAGGTCAAGCTTTACTATTATTTATCATCATCATCATCATCATCATCATCATCATCATCATCTTTGTTTGTATCGTGCTTTTTGCCCAACATTGGGCCTCAAAGCAGTTTACATCTTTAAAAAAATACAATTTAAAAACATATAAATATGAAAAATTAAAATAGAATTAAACTGTAAAGAATTAAGACAGCTAAAAAGAGATTTGAAGAGGCAGTTAAAATTAAAACAGTGCACCATCTCTCACATCACCACCAACTGTGCTTGTGATGCTAATGGGACTGAGAAGAATCCTCATGATCTCAGAGCCCAGGCTGGTTCATACTGTCAAGTAGCCTGGACCTGATCTGTTTAGGGCAGTGGTTCTCAACCTTCCTAATGCCGCGACCCCTTAATACAGTTCCTCATGTTGTGGTGACCCCCAACCATAAAATCATTTTCGTTATTTTTATTTATTTATTTATTTATTTATTTATTTATTTATTAATTATTTAGTTAGTTAGTTAGTTATTTCCAACATCAAATAGATTGGAAACACTGCCCTAAATCACTGCTCTGGATAGACTTCTAATGCCTAAAAACTGGTAACCCTCCCCCCTTTTTTAAGCACAGAAAGTGTCCATCAATGCCAGAATTAAGGCAGTAGTTCTAGTTCTGAATGTTGGGTCTCCACAGTTCAAAAAGCCAGTCACTCCCAAAGGCAATGCCAAAACAGCCCACATTTTACACGAGGCGCAGGGAGAAAAGGACAGGGAGAGAGGAAAGATGGCGGCGGCATAAGCAGACGCGTTTTGTTTCACTCCCTCCCTCCCTCCCTCCCTCCCTTAAAGGGAGTGCGGACGCTGAACATACAAAAAGAGGGGAATGCAAGACAGTCAGGGCGAAGAACACAACATGTGCGTGTGGCAAGCGCCAAGGGTCCACGCACAACAAAAGCGAGAGGAGAAAGTCATCCTGGCTATTTCTGCGCTAGACTGTTATAGCACTATTATTCCACTTTCACAATCCCATGGAATCCTGGGGTTTGCAATTTGAACCCCAGTGCAGGGGTCTCAGAAGCACTGCTCCCATTGGCTGTGAGGCCACCTTCTTTTAAAAGGGGGGGCAGGATTGAGGAGCGGCGACCCCTGTGAAATGGTCGTTCGACCCCCAAAGGGGTCCCGACCCCAGGTTGAGAACCACTGGTTTAGGGCTTTATAGGTCAGAACCAGCACTTTGAATTGTGCCTGAAAGCAAATTGGCAACCAGTGGAGCTGTTTCAACAGAGGTATAGTATGGTCTCTATAACCTGCCTCATTTAACAGTCTGGCTGCAGCTCTTTGAACCAGCTGAAGGTTCTGGACACTCTTCAAAGGCAGCCCCAAGTAGAACCAACAGGGACACACTCCACTGTCCAGTTCTATCCATCAAGGTGACCAAAACTTTCTCTGTCCAATAGCCAGACCTGAAACTAGATTGAAATGGACCTATATAATCTGTTTCATCCAGAAACTCTTGGAGCTGGGAGGTTACTGGATGCTCCATTACATTGGACACTGGCTGATACTTATCCATTATTGAGGGATCCAGGGATGGCTTTTTCAGTAAGGGCCTCCTTGTTATATTCCTTGTTGTATTCCACCTGCCTCCTTCAGGCAAGTTGGGACACTGCTTTGTAAGGAGGCACTGACTACCTCTTCTCTCACTCAGCTAGTGCCCCTCAGCCTGTTTTGTAAGCCAGGAGGAGCATGGGTCTAGCACACATGTGGTGGCTTTGCCTCTCCAAGGATCCTGTCCACATCCTCAGGCTGCACAAATTGAAAAGTATCCAATAAACTGTTTATTGCAGATATGCTGCTGTACCACTGAAAGTCTGTGTTTCTTTAGCCCTCCACCATCCTCATAATGCCAATACAGCTGAAAAAAATAATCCAGCCAGCAAAAGGACAAAGAGGAGAAGGAACAAATTAATATATAGTCCTCAAATAGAAGACATGTCTATTTTAGTTCACATTTTCTTAAAATGCACTTTGTTTTGTATGCACTCAGTTTCTGGGAAATTCCCTGTAAGTTTCACAAATGCATGAATGCTCCAGATAAAAGACACATTGTCTCACAGGTTTTTAGGAAGCCCAGTATTACCTACATTGGTTGACATTTGCTCTATGCTGTTTCTTGGTGGTGTCTCTAAGCTCCAGCCAGCAACCTGCTGCCATTTTTGAGCTGGAGCTGCTGATAAGTGGACCTCAGAACATATCTGTGCAACATAGGTGCTCCTCCTACTAAGCTTGGTTGTCCGGAGTTTGTTTCCCCTTATTTAGGTAACAGAAAGTCATAAAGAGGGTACTTATGTAGGAGGAACAAATTACTATATAGTCCTCAAATAGAGGACATATCAAATATTAAGTTGATAAGAACAGATTAATCCTTTTATTAGAGAATATTTTTATATATACATAGAATTTTAACACAAGAACAATAAACAGCACATATCAAATCTCAAGAATGTAATTGCAAAGCAAAACAGCAAGGTAATAAGCAAATAGTATATGGGCAGCAGATCTCATTCCAATAAGACCAATAATATATCTAGCCTTTAAATCACAGACAAGTACCGTAATTATTAACATTTTGCAAAATATTTGCATACCATTCATAGGATACAACTGATTTCTAACAGAAATCTGTCTCCCAGATTGTCACAATGCCCTCTCCACAGGAACATTAATTGGCTTCTGACACTTGTGGTGGCCCAAGATGTGCTCAATATAAATGTCTCGGGGCCATCTAGTAGTGTCTGATACCATTAGTTTGCACATGAGTTTAGCATAGTGCTTCTCCACTCCACAGACTCTCAGCATTGGCTGATTTGCTGGATCCTAACCACCCAGGCCTCCAACAAGCAATGCATGGATGGAGACCTTGTGCCTGTTTTGCCTCAGTGCATCAGCCAGAGAGGTGTACTTTTGGTGTCTGTGCTCATGATTGGTTCTGTTCTCAAAGACATTCATGATGTCCACCATGATTATCTTTTTTTTGTCTTCATCAGTAATGATTATGCCTGGTCTCAACTGGCTAGCTGTCTGAAATGCAGTTTGATTTAGAGAAACACTGCCCTTTGATGACTTTAACCAGTCGTTACAGGTTTGCATCATGCCAGTGTTTTCAGGCTGTGGAATTTGGGGACAGTTATAGGTTGTTGTGGGTTTTCTGGGCTTTGAGGCTGTGTTCTGTTACTATTTTCTCCTGACGTTTCACCTGCATCTGTGGCTGGCATCTTCAGAGGATCCAGAGAAAATACTAATAGAACACTGCCTCAAAGCCTGGAAAACCCACAACAACCTATGGATTCTGTCCGTGAAAGCCTTCGACTTTACATTGGGGACAATTGCAGAGCAAGTACAGAAGTGTCTCATTCAGGTTGCCACAGTGACAGCAACATTTGTCATGGTATGACGGCTCCAAAAAGCCAGTCAGCAAAGCAGGTAAAACCTCCATGGGATATAAACTGATTGCTGGAGTCCCACTGCAATGTTACTTCAAATACCCTGCCCTGATCAGGTTTGCTCAAAAGGGTGGCAGCATAGTTCTCCCTCAGAAGTTCTTTGAATGAATTTTCTAGTAGGTATCTCAATTTTTGGGAGAAAGATTGTACCACTGGCGAGTTCTGTTTGGTCATGGTGAGCTCTGGGCCCTCTTCAGGAGTCCATACCCACTGGCAAGTAGCTTGTTAAGTCAATGGGTTGCATTCTGGGTGTGGGTGAAGAAGGAGAAACCACTGCCATCATGTCCAAATTCTCCTTCCAGTGAACTAGAGAGATAGATTGTAGGTTGCTGTCAGATGGAGTTCTGGCAGTATGTTTCTGGACTACATCTTTCAGGGAACCTAAAGTAACAGATTTTCCAGTCCTGTCCGGGCAGGTGAAAGGTGGAATGCATGGATGATGGTTGCAATATCCCCTGAGTCCTCAGCTTAAAAACCCCTATTCCTCCATGTCTCTGAGCCATGTGTGAGATGTTACTTGTCGCTTGTTTAGGGAGGCTGTGCCACTTCTTAGGAAGATCGGTGATGGTGCAGTCAACTCTGTTGAGCTCTTGTCTTCAGGACCAGTGATCCCTAAAGGCCAAAGTCAATCCTTGGGAGGAAGAAAGTTCTGAGCCCATTGATCTTTTGCCATGGGACTAGGAGTGATACATCAATCTTCTTGGCATCTGTCTAGATGGCATGTAGAGTGGCCCGGGGGTCTGGCGGCTTTGGAAACCAGCTGGCATGCCTAGATGTTGGTAGGTGTCCCCTTCTTTGAGATGGATCATGAGTTCCCCTTCGATGATAGAAGTGGTTGGTAGGACCTGATTTTTAAGTTTCCATTGATGTGGAGCATTGCATACTTACTAGCATTGAAGCACAGATCCATCCAGTCCACAGCATGTGAGGTCACATTTAACATGCACTGGAGCTTTTCAGGTTTCTCATTTACCAGGTTGTCAGCATATGCTAGGATGATCAGCTTGTTTTCATACAAGTTGAAGCCTGTGGGGCCATTGATGATGTAATGGAGGAGAAACTCCATAGTAAGGTTGAAGATGACTGGGCTGAGTGGACAGCCACCTTTCACCCTGCATCAGATGTGAATTTCTATGATCTCTCCTTCATTTGAAACTCAACAGTGAAAAGCAGTGAAGACATTTACAGTCCTCATAACAAAGTGTAAGCCAAGGACAGAAGCTTAGTAGACGAGTTTCCTGGATTTTGCACTAGCTCTGCCTCTCCTCAGCCTGGAAGGCACAGTGGTGGAATCAGACATAGATGTCACAGTAGTCAGGGCTAAAAGGAGAGCAGAGCCCTTCACTGCATGCCTTCATAAGTACCACAACACAGAACAATGCTACTGTCTTTGCTTTTGCAGCAACAAGGGTGCATGAGTGAGAAAAAAACAGACAATAGTCTCTTGCCATCAATTGTTTTGTTCCCTCAGAAACATGACATCAGATCTTAATGAAAACAACAATCTAGCAAGCCCAGGGTACCCAGTAGCACTGTATTAGGTCAGTCAGTTATGAACATTTGCCTTTGATAGACGTACTGATCCCAGATAGCAATAGCCTGGGGAGCTGGTAGATTAAACCATCTAGCTGTAAATAAACAAGCAAAAAATGGCAGGAGTGTGGCAACATTCCAAAGTCCAAATGGGATTGTAATACCACATCATCATTAGTAAACGTCTTTTCAATGCAAACTCCCATGTTTTTATTTTTGGAGAATTTTAAATAGTTTGCAAGGGATGCTATGGTAGTAAGTCAACAATTGGCTATTACTCAAAATGTGTGTACATTGTGATGGACTGATTTATTGTGCTCTGTTACCCGAGATGTTCTCACATATGTATGGACCCATTCATGTTCTGAGAATCCTTGCTTAGAAGGCGTCTTTGGAAGTTGTGCATATTGGCAAGTTTGTTACAGTAACTCACACTATTTCATTTTATTGAACATACAAGAATGGATGCATACAAAATTACTGCACTGGGGAGCAGTAAAGTGCCATGGTAAAACTTTGTAAATAACAAGCAGTAAATATAAAGCAAATGACTGGAAAATAAAATACAGTGGCTTCAGAATGGAGTAATATACTTGCAAAGGCTAAGAAGGTTCTAATATCTCAGCCATGACTGCAAACCTTGGATAGTCCATAGTTATCCCAATTTAATTTTCCAGGAGTGACCAGGGTTAGGGCTAAGCAACTTGAAGTTCAGAGAGGGTTGGAAGGAAAAGAGAAAAGGATGATAAAAGGAACAATGGGAGAGAAGTGGTCTGAGATCTTAACCTAAAATACAACAATGCACATGCACAGCAAAAGAAACAAGGCACTACGTAGGGTAGCTGTCAATTTACAGAAAAAATACTTTCCAAAGGTAGACCAAGGTTGTTAAAGATTGCCTTCTCCTGTGGTTCTTCTGCTAGACTTTTCTGAAGAGGAATTTGGAATGCTGAGGCTTGCTTGAAATCTTGGAAAGCAAGAGATTTTGGGAGAAGGTCTCAGGGAAGGTCATGTTAGGGAAATCTTTGGAGCCCAGAAGAGAGAAATTAGGCTGATAAGACTTTGTGAAGGCTCAGAAACTGTGATTTCAGCTTAAAATAAACTGGGTGCATCAGCCTTATCATAGCAATTTCAGCAGGGAGGATTGCAAAATGGGACTTTTGAAGAATGACAGCAGGAAACAGAACATCTTACAGAGATGGAGCAGCAGGGAAAAGCAAACCCTTGGAGAGATGGCATAGAAGGTACAACAAAACTGCATATCAGCGGGAAAGAAGCCAACTGAAACATGGTACTTTAAAACTGAATGTTTTAATAGGGATTTTGGAAGGGAAAACTCCCTGTTTTACCTCCTTTCCCTGACTTTTTCTATGGGAAGATGCCTGTCACCAGATGGAGTCATACCAACAGACCAGAAAAGTACCCCTGCTGCCAGTGCCAAAGTGCCAACCTGACAGTGCTGGGAGACAACACAGCAATACCTGATTCGCAAAATGAGCAAAATCCCTGCTTTAAGGAGACTTCCTTAGCAGTAGGAGTAGTTAAAAAAGACAGCTCTTTGGGTGCATTTACATAGAATTCCTGTAACTTTTCAATGGGTGTACATTGACTGACTTGCCCAAGAGGTTTTTTTTAGTATTGTTTAATCCCTTACTCTCAAAGACACTGTGGCTTTCCAGCCAGCTTCTCTTTTCCAAACACATTCTAGGTTAACTAGCAATTTAACATATATAAGCACACATCATTGCAGGTTGGTTGTGTACATGCACATGGTTTGCCGATGTCTGACCTTTGCGACCCACCTGCTTCAAGTAAACGTATGAAGTGGGCCACAAAAGTGTGTTTACATACATATAGCTGAGGTCAAAAGGAAGAGAGAACCAAAAGAATGGGAACACAGGAAACGCATCCTGCTAGCTGAGCAAATGAAGAACACAGTAGCTAATTTAAACTTTGATGAAGCACCAAATTACAAATAAGGCTATTCCTACAATGGATGGTGGGGCAAATTTAGTGCTACTTTAAATATGAATGAAAAAAAGTTACATGAATTTAAATGAAAAATGAACAGATAAGCAAATAAGCCTCACAGGTTTTGGTCAATAGCTTCCATCAGATCCAACAAGCAATGCTAATGGTATGGAGAATGTGATTGATAAACCAAAATATCTGGAGGACCAGAGATTTTCCACCTATTCTACAGGCAAATCTAGCCATTTAAATGCATGTGCATTTAGTACTGTGATAAGTCCATCAGAATGAGCTCACACTTCAAGAGCACAAAGTCCTATGAATGCTCCACCATGTACTCCTCCTATAAGAGCTATAGGACCAGTTCCTATAAGGAGAAGGAAACAAACTGTGAGTGCTGGTGGGGGAAATTGCACTAAGGGGCAGTTAAGTTACACAGGTTGCAATGCAATGTCCACTTACATCAGAGAAAATTCTGCTGAAAATGGAGAACTTTGCTTCTGAGTAAACATGTTAAGGAGAAGTTCAAGTTGTCAGTAACCTAAAATAGTTGAAATAATTTGATTTTTTTCTTAATGCTGTTTGCTGCTTTTTAAAGGTCTGTTAGGAAGCCAAGGCAAAACTGTTCCAGAAAAGCAAATGTTTCCAGAACATGCAGTTAAGCCCTCAGGGCTCAGCTGTACAAAACTTTGACAGAGCACTGAGATTTTTCTTGTTAGGGTTGTTAAAAGGGCCTCAGACATCCTCACCAGCAGCTTCTTCCTCTTAGCTTAGATGGCCCCTCTTTCATGCTAATGGCTGGAAGCTGATTATGGACAAAATTGTGAGGGATGATGGTACAACCATGAGAAGAAACCTCCCCCAGCTGCTCCCAAGAGGATGGCTGCTCTTGCTGGGCTGCCTCAATGTTTCCCAAAGCATCAGAGCCTTTGTCCGTCCACCTTTGGCTCAGTTTTCTCAGTGGTATCCGCTCACCTGGCAGGAAAACAATGCAAGACAGAGAGAGCATGACAAAAATCAGTCTAAACAACTGGTGGTCTGCCTGAACCTCTCTTACATGTATGCAAACCTCCTCCCAGCAATTACTTTGGCTTGGTGGCATTCCAGCAGTACATACAATCATAACCAGGCCTACAGGCAGCAAGGGTAGAACCATATTAAACAGAACCCTTGCTAACTTTATGATGCTAAGAGTCCACAAGATGGGGAAATGGTGTTTCTCTTTTCTACTGGCCAGCAGAGTTGAGCCACTTTTACTTACAATCTTGGCCTTCGTGTAACTGCTGATGATGATGATGGGTGTGACCAGATTCTAGGTATGTTCATCTAAGGTGCAAGGCTGTCTCCTCTGCCTGGATACCCTTCTTGCAACAGGACAGCTTTGATTTACTTTCTCCTTGAGAACCAATCTAGTGAGTAAATATCTGAAGACCCCAAGTGATAACCTAAAGCAAGACATAATACGCAGTCACTAGTCTGCCTATAGGATGTGCCTGCTGGCCTTGGGCAGGAGTAGGAATCATGCAGCCCCACAGATGTTGTTGGATGGCTGCTACCTGCATTCCTTACCTTTGGTTGTGCTGGCTAGGGAAGCTGGAACGTATAGTCCAACAACATCTCATGGGCCACATGGTTCCCATCCCTGCCCTGAGGAGTCACCAGTGGGCCTTCCAAATAAGCTCCAGATTGCAACCTTGGGTGAAACAAACAGGGATTTTGGTGTGAAAATCACACTTTTGCAAAAGAAACCAAAAACCCCAAAACAAAGCACACACTTCTCTTGGGAAAAACACACTGTTTCCAGAGAGTCATGGGGAGAGGTAATATTGCTGGGCCAAAAACAAGCAGTCTTGCACAAAAATAAATAAAATAAAAATAAATCACACAGAAATCTAGTATTAGATCCAGATCTACCTTTTGGCCACAACTGGCCTCATGTGCTCAGCTCCCAGTGTGTTCTTAACTTTTTATCTAGGTTATTTCCTTCAAGCTATGCTTACATCTCAGTCTGGGTGTACTTGCCGTCATGGATTTCAAAGTTCTACCAGTCAACCCATCTGTTCTTTCTCTTCTTCCATAACTACTACCCAGAATTCTTGTTATATTTTGAGTGTCTCGCTTTGCCGTGGAAGCAAAACCAGGACATTACAGATGCATCAGTAAAAAGAGGAAACTTTTGGCATGTTCTTTGACTGCTTTTTACAGCTCCTGTCTTAGACGGCTTCTACAAAGGGAAAGGGTGAGCACAGACTGGCCATGTTCTCGACAGTTCTTCCTTGCCTTCCATTCAGTGGGGAGTATGCTGTGCACAGCTACATTTCCTAGCATGCAGCCAAGAAGAACCATGACAGCAGTGGGAATCAGGTGGCCCCCCCTGATGTTTTGGGGCTGCAACTCTGAGCCACCTTCACCATTCTTGTGTGGCAGTCCAACAACGTCTGGGGAGCATCATCATTCCCATTCCTGGATTGTGTCTTAAATCCAATCC
Organism: Ctenosaura bakeri; assembly: GCA_948474755.1. NCBI lineage: Eukaryota > Metazoa > Chordata > Lepidosauria > Squamata > Iguanidae > Ctenosaura > Ctenosaura bakeri. The sequence goes on from CAOLHI010001059.1 coordinate 414,813, forward strand.
TTAGAACTAATTGGAGAACAAACACTGAACCAGTGAGACTTATCTAAAAATGTTGATTTACTTGGTTTGGTTCCATAATGACCCATATACCAAACTGTCTCCAGATTTGAATGGCTTCAAGTTTATTCACGGCCCCCTGTGCAACCCTAAAAATGACTAAATTATATGAAGGTTTAGATTTTAGGAACTTTTATGATTTTTTTTTCAGGCTTAGTCATCATTGGCCATGACTCTGCCTTCTCATGATAAGCAGCCTTCTTTGACACAGCCTGACTGACCACTGCAAATTGTTGAGAAAAAGACCACTCATTTTTCAGCAAGAATAATTACTTTTGACAAGACACTTACTACACAAGAGAGACAGTGTGGTCTAATGCTTTCAGTGTTGGATTATAGCTCTGGAGGCCAGGGTCTGAATCACTGCTCAGCAGCAGAAACCCACTGGGCGAGCTTGGACGAGTCACACTCTCTCAGCCTCAGAGGAAGGCAAAGGCAGCTTCTCCTGAGCAAATCTTCCAAGAAAACAGGTTTGTCTTATGGTCGCCATAAGTCGGAAATGACTTGAAGGCTCAAAAAACAAAACAAAACAAAAACAACTCACTACACAGCCCCAACATTTCCAACAGGTGGAGTTCCCACTCTGGCTGGTAATGTAAAACTTACTGCTGTCATGTCCAATGTTGATTCATTTCAGTGTGTTGTGATAGTCCTGATGACTGTGAACTCATACGAAAGGGACCAGCTCTACCTAATGGATGGTAATTTGCTTTTATGCCAAAAGGATATATTAAATTGGGCCATTAGACAGGTAGCTGTGCTTTGACTGGGTCCATTTACTTATGAAACATGGACCCACTAGATGGCAGTGAGCAGATCACTATATTTTAGACTGCTTGAGCTCTGTAAAATAGGAATGCAGCAATGGCCCAGGACCCAAGGGTACCATGAAAACAAACAAAGCAAGATGGACATTACATTATTATTGTTGTGCATTACCCTAAGAGAGGAACCCCAGTACTGGCACAATTAGCCAATTAATGGAGTTCAGGATAGAATCCAAGAGAATAATTTCTCATTCAGGTTGGAATTTTGGAATATCCCTTGCCAGCATAGTAGCAGTGCTAGCTAACAGGAGCTATACAAAGAAGAAAAAGAATACTGTCAAGTCCTTTACCAGGAAATCCATAACTAACAAGTCTCAGACAAGGGATAGGGAGACTAAATATTTTGTTCATTCATCTAAACTGATTACATGTAATTTGCAAAAGCAGCTCAGATAAAAAAAAAAGTGAGTAGATTCCATTTTTTAAAAAATCACAAAGCCTGAAGATTCAGTGTGCACTTCATATGAAAGCTGAAGTATTCCAGCTTGGTTGGGACAGTCCCAATTAATCTGTCATTCCACTTTTTCAGCTGATTTTAAAGTGTCCCACCTTCTTTTTCCTTCCTCCCACTTTCCCTCTTTGGCCTCACCTCACTCCCATTGGTGCAAAAGTATCTTGTACTCAATTAACTCAGCAGGGAGCAGAATCCTACCCTTCCCCAACAGGCTCAGGCAAAAGCCAACTGATGCAATCTTTTCTAGCGTGTGTGTTCTTTTAGCGTTTTGACCACACTCTGATGTTACTTGGCCACATGTGTCTCAGTTTTCATCTGTGAGTATGGAGAATATGAAATTTCATTTTCACCGCACCCTGCCCCCGTGCCTATGAGGTAGGTGCTGTGCTTTATGTCACACCAATGTTCTGGGGATAGATGAAATGGGGGGAAAATCTCTCTCTTTTTTAGCAGTCCTCCTCACTCCAACGCCCTACAGCTCCCAGCAGTTCCAGCCAGCATGGTTGATAGTGGTACTGAGAGTTGGAATCTAAAATATGTGGAGAGCCTCCCGTTGGGAAGGTTACTTTACAGCAGTGCTTTTGAAGGTGACACGGCAGACAGGCAAGGATTTTCCCCAGTGTGTCAGGGACTGTCATTGAATTTGTAGCCTTTTGCTACAAATGTGTTTTTTTCTTTCCTAGAAGATCACTGTTGATCAGCAGCTAATAGCTCATGGACCAGCACTGCTCTACAGACCACTACTTTGAGTGTCACTGCTCTACAGTGTCCAACAGACATTGGGGAGAGGTTAATCTTTCAGCCTCATTCTAACCCTGAAGCCACTGGGTATATTTTAATGTCAGGCCAAGTTGATTTTGGCCTAAAGCTGTTTCTTGGGAGTTACTTACCTGCAGTGCCATCATAGTGGAACAGAAGTTGTCTTCATCTGCGTCAGACTTTGGGTCTGGTATCTGTTTCTTGTCCTTTCTTGTTACATGAGCTTGTGTGAGAATACGGTTCACTTAGAAATCCCAGCCTGTTTCCAAAAGAAGTCAAACTACTGTTGCTAATTTGCTTCTTTCAGGCAACTCAAAAGACCCAAAGGCAACAGCTTAATCCAGGGAAAGACAACTGAGCTGAGAGGGAAGACCATTATTCAACATCATCCTGCACCCATCACAGGTCACACTGAAACCAGATGTGATATGACTTTCCCTTTCATTTTTGGACATTTTCTAGCCATTTTCCTTTAGGATTTGGTGAATGATCAGAAAGGGTGGAAGGGGAAAAAAACTGCTACATTTGGGGCCCCAAACTGACCCAACATAAATTATGAAATGGGAGGCCTGGAGGACTGAATGGGATTTATGGCTCTGATGTGGCTTGGTCGTTGTGTGTCCCAGTTTTCATCTACAAAATGTTGGAGGATTTGCAAATATCCATTCCAGACAGTTTCATGAAGATATTAAACAGCATGGGGAACCCAACCAAGCCCTGAGGAAACCCACAGGCTAATCCTCCAGAACCAACTTCACAGTTTTCTACTCCAAGGAAGATCAGACCCACTGATTCAGAGGTGGGCCAGATGGATACCATGGCTGAAGGTATGAAAAGCTGCCAAGAGTTCCAGTAGAAATAAAAGTGACATGCCCTTCCCTCTTCTAGTGTAGATTATTCACTGAGATGACCAAGTCCATCTCCATAACCAGCCCTGAATGGATCTAGATAAAACTGTCTCCTCCAGAAAGCTGCACTCTATAACTTTATACCTCTTCTCTTCCTGCCTGGCTTAGATATGATTTCCCTGTATGAGATTTATGACCACAGCTGCACACCTTGCTTAGATATATCAAATATTATGTAGAAATGCAGCACTGTGACATTTTACAAGCTGAATGTGCCACTCCAAACTAACACTTTGAACTGCAAGGTATCAGGGCTCTGAGAAAAAAGGGAGAGAATGTTTATATTCCCAACTCATTGAGCATAGTTTTTTTCCCTTTTCAATTTTTTTTATTGGTGACTGAAAATGTCAGTTGTATTACAACTCAGCACAGCCTCCCATGATTGGTATGGTTTAATTGGTAAATAATATTCAATTGGCACCATATTAATTGGCATTGATATAAATGATACTTGAGGTGATGGCAAGGTCACACTGGAAAAGGCAAATTTCTGACTGCAAATGTGACATGGCAAGGAAGGTCAGCCCCACCTATCTCTAGGCAAGAGACCCCGTCATTTCAGGACTGAATCCAATAGGAGTTAAATAACTGGCTGGAATCTCAGAGCTGAAATAGGGAAGCTCCCACCAAATGGTCTCTGTGCACCTGGACATTTTCCTATTGTTTCCCTGCCTTTCCACAATATCCAGCTATTATGACAACTATTATCTCCTTGTCACTCAAACATGAAACCCATTAACTCCATCCAGACTTCATTGTTTGTGTTGTAACTCCCATTGTCCGCTTAGTTGGGAGTGTGAGTCACAATCATACCCTTGGGGACATTTTTTGGGTACAAATACCCCTAATTTTAGGCTATCCGGTGCAGTCTCTCACTATTCCCAATGTCACTCTATCCATCTGATTCCCGAACAAGAACTGTCCTTAAGTTCCTGGCTAAGCCACCTCGCTGCATCTTCCGCTTCTCTCCAGACTGGTAAATATTGCCCAAATCCCTCAAGGTCATCTATTCCGCTTTTCTTGCATACTTTTGGTTAGTCCTTGTGCGTGAGTGGCTGGGCTCTTGCATGCTTATGTGAATCTTGTAAATAAAAACACATTTTTAGTTTACATTTCATCTCTCAGCTGGTTGTTTTTCCTGTGTGAGCCTGTAAACATTGGTAGGCAGAGTCTCGCTAAGTTGCCCCCTCTCGCAGGCCTCTTGTTTTTGAGCTAATTATTCCCCACTTTTGAATAATGGTATTGGCATTATAGGTTGGGTCTTGTGGCACCCACAGTTTGGGGTAACAGTTGCACAAGTTAGAAAGCTGGAAAGGATAAGTCCTTCATTTCAGAAGGTGGGTATTGACCACTCATGCCTTTTGGAAACACAAAATAGTTTTAAATGTTAAAATTTATTTTAAAAATAGCCCTAAGATATTTATAGCCCAGGACTCAACATGCATGAAATAGGCAAAACAAAAATCTAAGGCAAATAGTGGCAGCTGAATGCCACTGAGAGCATGGTTCACACAGGGAGATGTATTATTAGATTACAAGACCAGCAGATTATTTGTATGTATAAATTTGCTACTACAGATATTGTTTCAGATGGAACTGTCTTCTGTCGCCTTGAGCATGATGCATTTCAATGAAGTTAATTGACATATTCAGCTGCCAGACCTCAAGTGCAGACAGATCAAGTCATTATGTCTACTTGTGAATCAGGTGTTATATTGTAACTGGCTCAAACTCCTTTGATTGCAGTGGGTCAATCTCAACTAATTAATGGTTAATTACAATCTCCAGCTGCTTGTAACATACTCTGGCTTGTAGTTGAACAACAGAGCTTTTTCATCCAAAAAAAAGTGTGACAGAATCCAGCGCTTCTATCCAATTTTGATTCATTTGGTGAATTTTTTATTTGTTGCTTCGAATTGCCAAGGATTTGCAGTTGCTTCCTGTAACCTCTCAGAACAACAGGTAGAGTGAGGAACTGGTAGGCACAGCCTTCGTCAAGGCTCACTGCATCCCAGAAAAAGGATACAATAAAAGTTTGAGGAGTCAGGGGCAGTCAAAGTGATCATGTGGCTGGGGAAATTTTGCTGTGAGAGAACATTAAGATGTCTGGGGCTATTTAAATTGCAGAATGTTTGAGAAGTATATAAAAATATGTGCATCATGTAGAGACAAGCTCTATTGACAGCTCTACTGAGAAAATGGCAAGACATAAATTAATAAAATAAAATAAATATTCTAGAAACTGGGATCAACCACTGGACATAAATGGGATGTTCAAGATTGAAAAAGGAAGGACTTCCTCACATAGTGCATAGATAAACTATGGACTATCCTACCAGAACATCTTGTCATGATGCCTATCAATTTACAATATTAGATTAGATAAATTCATGAATGAAAAAGCTATTGATGTCTCCTAACCACTATATATTCTCCTCCTGGGTTAGAGATGGAATACCTCTGAATAACAGTTGTAGGAGAATTAGTGCCCTCATGTCCTTTTGGAAGCAGGGTCATCCCTGGTTAGTACTTGGATGGGAGATTGCCAAATAATAGCAGTTACTATAGGCTACATTTCAGAGTAAGGACATGCCAAAACCACATCTGAATATTCCTTGCATAAAAAAAAAACCTTACAAAATTCATGGGATCATTATAAGTCAATAGGCAACTTGAAGACATACACACACACGCGCGCGCACACGCACACACACACACCTTTGTGGACAAGCCATAGGCATTGTTACCTTGTGCTTTCCATACACGTATGATCTCACACCCATTCTGAGAATACAAGGAATCTTTGAACCTTGGTACAGAGAGCATAGAGAGATTGTTCCCTCTAACTCACACTCACAGAAAACTCAGGGTAATTATTGTTGCTGTTGTGTGCCTTCATGATGTTTCTGACTTATGGCAATCCTAAGGCAAACCTATCACAAGTTTTTCTGAGGATGAACCGAAGGTCACCCATCTGCGTTTCAATGGCCGAGCGGGGAATCAAACCTTTGTCTCCAGGGCCATAGTCCAACGCTCAAACCTCTGTGCTACACTAGCATTCAAAGTACTTCTATACACACAAAAATAAAAAATATTCACAATAATTACATTGGTGATTACCAATTACTAGTACAGAAAAAGGGATTAGTATTGTGGTCCTCTAGATATTTATGGTCTGCAGTTCCCATCAACCCTAGTCAGCTAGTGAATGGTGAGGAATTATGGGAGCTGCAATCCAAAAAGATATGGAGGGTCACAGCTGCCTATCCTTGGTATAGAGCTTCTAACGGGGAACTGATTAGGATACAAATGAGAAACAATCCAGTACATGCTAAGAAATTGTAATAGCGGAAAATTTCATATACCAAGTTTTGTTCAAAATTGGGAAATTAAGTCAAGGAGCTCATTCATCTCAACCATGAAGGTAGTGGGACTTCTAAGAATGCAGGTTGAATTGTGGCATCTATGGAAGCTGGCAAAAAAGAGCTGGGCTGGATTTAGGTTCCAGGAAGCTGTAAGGTTTGGGCCTAAGGAAAGCTGAGTTCCAATTGTTCTGAAGGGAGGGGAAGGAAAGGGGAAAAGTACAGACATCAAGAAGAGGTTCAGAAGTCAAAAAAGAAAAGAGAGAAAGGATTAAAACCATTTCTAGTGAAACGACTGGGTGCAGAGGCCAATCTTTGTGCTAGCTTACAGTGGCAAAAGGGTAGAGCAGAATTATTAGGATGCCCGTTTCTAATACTCACACACTTACTCAACGACAACCATTCCAAACCTAATGAATCAATGGTAACACACAGTGCCTCTGGCCCTTTGTCCAAGGGATCTGTGGTAAATAGGTGCCTAAAGTTCTTTAAGGGAAATTAGTTGACTCTTGAAACACAGGATGGGGGTCGAGTAAGGCGTTAAATTGAAGAACAAGACAACCTTGGCAACCATCCTTGCAAGCTACAATTGTATTAATTAAAACACAGTTCCGATACTGATGTTTGTTCTCTTGCTCGGTTATTTGGTTTTAGTCAAATCACAAGTGTGTTTACACATGGGCCCCTTTTGCACGCTATTTCCCATGTGAAATGGCCTCGGGAGTGTCGCGCGATTGCAAGGACTGTTTCACATGATGTCCTTGCAATCACGCGACACTGCCGAGGCCAATAGGCAGCGATCGCGCAATATATCATTTTTGGCTTCTTGCTGAAAATCATGCGCAATCGCGCATCCTTCCCAGGCCCCACACGCACTTACCTTGTGTGCGGAGCCTCCAGAGACACGGCCACCGTGCTTCCTCCCCCAGCGCAGCCTGGGAAAGTACCTGGCTGCGCTGCGGAAGAAAGTGGCGGAGCCTTCATGCTTCCTTCAACCCAGCACGGAGCTGGTGTGGAGGAGAAGCAGAGGGGACATGAGTGCCTCTTGGAAGAGGCTTCTTGTGTGATCCCTGCACACCTACACCGGGAAAAGGTAAGGTGCGAAAAGGGCCATGGTTTCAACACAACTTGACAGATCCAATAAGGAACCAAGTTTGCTGCCTGCTTATTCAGACATGCTATACCTGAGGCACATAGCCATGCAACAACTATTGTAGCATGCAGGGTCAAATGCTCATTTCGAGACAGCCTCACAATTACAGCTTCTATCAAGTGATGGGTTGCACCTCGCAGCAGTTGGCAAGACTGTTTCTGCTAAGAGTCTCACAAACCTGATCAGGAAGGCTTTAAACTCAGCTATATGGAGGAGGGAGGCAGTATTCTTGGGGGAAGGAGTTTGTCAAGTGCTGGAGATAATAGCCTGAATTTTATAGGGAGAACTGGGCAAACAGTACAAGAACCAAACAGTGGGAGGGAAAAAGACAATAAGGAAGAAAAATGAGAGGTGTCAAAGAATCCAGGATGGATGTCTAAAGAACTTTCAACTGAGCTAAGATTTAAAAGGGGATATGTAGAAAACTTTAAAAAGGGGCAGGGGATTACTGAAGAGGAATACAAACAAATAGTTAGCAACTATAGAAAGAAAGTCAGAAAAGCTAAAGTGCAAAATGAGCTCAGGCTTGCCAGAGAGGTTAAAAACAATAAAAGGACTTTGTTTGGTTATGTCTGCAGCAAAAGGAAGAACAAGGAAATTGTAGGGCCACTGCAGGGAGAAGATGGCAAAATGTGAATGGGGTAGAGAAAAAAGGCAGAAGTACTCAACACCTTCTTTGCCTTGGTCTTCCCCTAAAAAGGAAGACAGTGCTCAATCTGGGGGAAACAGAGGAGATGATACAGTAGGGGAAATGCAGCACAGCACAGGTAAAGAAGTAGCACAAGAATAGCTAGCTACTCTGAATGAATTCAAGTCTCCAGGGCCAGATGAATATAGGAGTATTAAAAGACAGAAGTGGATCTAGGCTGGGGCAACTGGGCTTGGGCAACTGGGCTGGGGCAACTGGGGTGCACGCCCGGGCACCAATGTTGGGGAGGTCCCACCCACTGCCACTGGTCCCACCCACCTCTGCCCGCCATTCGCCCTGCCCCCACTGCCACTCACCCTGCCCACTTCTGCCCGACGCTCACCCTGCCAGCCTCCACTCACCACTTCCCTGCGCACTGCCATTCACCCCAGCCACTCCCAGTGCTCACCGCTCACCCCACCCACTTCCACTCGACCCGCCCCCACTGCTGCTCACCCTGCCCACTTCCGCCCGACACTTACCCCCCCACTCCACTCTCCCCTCCCCTGCCCACTACCACTTGCTCCACCCCTACAGCCATTTGTCCTGCCCACTTCTGCCCACTGCTTGCCCCACCCACCACCACTTGCCCCTCTCCTGCTTGCCACTGCTCACCCTGCCCACTTCCACCTGCTGCTTACCCCACCCACCTCCACTCACTCTTCCCCTGTCTACTGCCATTCACCCCACCCATTCCCGCTGCTTGCCATGCCCACTTCTGCCCATCTGTTTGCCACGCCCACCTCCACTCACCCCTCTCCCTTGCCCTGGGCACTGTTAAGGACCGGTACACCACTGTTAAAAGAACTAGCAAAGTTAACCTCAGAGCCATGGACAATAATCTTTGAGAATTCCTGGAGAACAGGAGAAATCCCAGCAGATTGCAGGGGGGAAAATACTGTCCCCAGCTACAAAAAGGGGAAAAAAGAGGACCCAACCATTTACCACCCAGTCAGCCTGATAAGAATATGAGGAAAGATTCTTGAGCAGCTCGTTAAACAGATAATCTGTAAGCACTTTGAAAGGCCTTTGACAAGGTCCCCCATGATATTCTTGCAAACAAGCTAGTAAAATCTGGGATAGACAATGTTATTGTTAGATGGATTTGTAACTGGTTGACCAATCAAATCGAAAGGGTGCTCACTAAATACTCCTCTTTATCCTGGAGAGAAATGACTAGATGAGTGCTGCAAGGTTCTGTTCTGGGCCCAAGGCTATTCAACATCTTTATCAATTATTTGGATGATAGAATAGAGGGCATACTTATCAAATTTTCAGATGACACCAAATTAGGAGGGGTAGCTAATACTCTAGAGCATAGGATCAGAATTTAAAATGACCTTAACGGATGAGATCCGGGCCAAAACTAACAAAATAAACATCAATAAGAATAAATGTAACATACTACACTTAGGCAGAAAAAAATGAAATGCACATCTGTATATCTATAGGATAGGTGACACCTGGCTTGACCACAGTACATGTGAAAAGGGATCTAGGAGTCTTAGTAGACGACAAGCTGAACGTGAGCCAGCAGTGTGATGCAGCAGCTAAAAAAGCCAATGTGATTCTAGGTTGCATCAATAGGAGTTCAGGTACCACAATTCAGTTAGTTAGGATATTGACAAGCTGGAACATGTCCAGAGGAGGGCAACCCAAATGGTGAAAGACCTGGTAACCATTGTCAATGTCAGGCAGCAGCTTAAGCAGACACAGAGGCAGGAGCTGAGTTTATGGCTTTAGTACTAAAGAAATCAAGGGGTTACTTCACCAAAACAAACATGCAAGTCCCAGAGGCAGCAAACTCAAACAACAGGATTAGCCTGGAACAGAAAGCCCATGACACAGGATGCAGATTCCCAGTCGGTAGACGGTTGTTGCCCCGTGCCCAACTCCCACCGCGTCTGTCTTAAATACACAGTCTTTAGCCCAGCTGGGGTTGATCAAGTGTCCATTGGCCCAGCTGACAGCTGGAGCCCCTCAAGACTTCAAGACTGATTCATCAGACGCTTCTCTTCCAGTCTCTGCAATCTCCGAACTGCCCCCTTCTCCAGCCACCTCTGGAGGAATGTGGGGGGAGGGTCTGCTGCAAACTCCGGGCTGGAGTCAGCCTCTGTCGAGCCAGAAGCACTGGCCTCTGCCTCCGGAGCACAAACATCTGCTGCAGGTACTGGCTCGGGATCAGTGCCCGGGACAGCTGTGGGGTCGCTGGCAGACTACTCTCTAGACTCTGAAGGAGCCCCCTCTCCTGAAGGTCCCTCCAAGGGATCCTCCCCCGGCTAGGAGTCCAAGTCTAACTCGGAGTCCCAGTCTGAATCGGCAGCACGCTCAGCCTGGCTCATGACAACCATGCCCTATGAGGAGTGGCTTAGGGAGCTGGGTATGTTTAGCCAGGAGAAGAGAACATTAAGAGGTGACATGATAGCCATGTTTAAATATTTGAAAGGATGTCATAAGGAAGATGGAGCAAGCTTGTTTTCTGTAGTTCCAGAGATTAGGACATGGAGCAATGGCTTCAAAATTCAGGAAAAGAGATTCCATCTAAACCAGTGGTTCTCAACCTGGGGGTTGGGACCCCTTTGGGGGTCGAATGACCATTTCACAGGGGTCGCCGCTCCTCAATCCTGCCCCCCTTTTAAAAGAAGGTGGCCTCACAGCCAATGGGAGCAGTGCTTCTGAGACTGCAAACCCCAGGATTCCATAGGATGGTGAAAGTGGAATAATAGTGCTATAACAGTCTAGTGCAGAAATAGCCAGGATGACCTTCTCCTCTCGCTTTTGTTGTGCGTGGACCCTTGGCGCTTGCCACATGCACGTGTTGTGTTCTTCGCCCTGACTGTCTTGCATTCCTCGCTTTTTGTATGTTCAGCGTCCGCACTCCCTTTAAGGGAGGGAGGGAGTGAAACAAAACACGTCTGCTTATGCCGCCGCCATCTTTCCTCTCTCCCTGTCCTTTCCTCCCTGCACCTCGTGTAAAATGTGGGCTGTTTCGGCATTGCCTTTGGGAGTGACTGGATTTTTGAACTGTGGAAACCCAACATTCAGAACTAGAACTACTGCCTTAATTCTGGCATTGATGGACGCTTTCTGTGCTTAAAAAAGGGGGGGAGGGTTACCAGTTTTTAGGCATTAGAAGTCTATCCAGAGCAGTGATTTAGGGCAGTGTTTCCAATCTATTTGATGTTGGAAATAACTAACTAACTAACTAACTAATAAATAAATAAATACATAACAACGAAAATGATTTTATGGTTGGGGGTCACCACAACATGAGGAACTGTATTAAGGGGTCACGGCATTAGGAAGGTTGAGAACCACTGATCTAAACATTAGGAAGAACTTCCTGACGGTAAGAGCAGTTCAACAGTGTGGTGGAGTCTCCTTCTTTGGAGGTTTTTAAACAGAGCCTGGCTGGCCATCTGTTGGGAGTGCTTTGATGATGTATTCCTATGTGACAAGGGGTTGGACTCAATGGTCTCTTCCAGCTCTGTGATTCCACTCTTGAAATCTTCAAGGAGCAGCAATTCTTTTTGACTCTGATTTTCAGTGGTGAGGGGGCTGCAGGAGGGCCCTGGAGCCCACAAAAATGAGTGCAGAGCCACATTTAACCCACAAACCATGTGATTTCCTTCCATGACTCAGAGGGTGAATGGGGACTTTATTATTAATGATGCAATTTAGTATTGAAATAACAGTGCTCCAGGACTAAAACGTGGCACAAATTAAGCCCATACACGTTCTCTGAAAACTGTAAAACTGTGTATGTCTAATGAGAAAGAGTGGGGAACGGGAGGATGTCCATCTTTAATTGCAAACTCTTTGGTCCTGTTCAAGATATGCTGGGGTGAAGAGGAGAGAAAACTGCTTGGTTTTCTCATTAAACTTCAGCTGTCTGTGCTTGTGTACACACAGACTTTCCTAGTCCAATTCATACGGTTGCTAAACTCTCAAGAGATCTTAATGTCACTCTCTACATTCTATACCTCTTTGTGCATGTTTTCTACCAACAAACATCCATTGTTAATTTTTTTTTAAAAAAAATTTATTTTAAATCTTCCAGATTCATTGATAATAGTCAAAGCAACGTGATTTTTTTAAAAAAAATATTTTCTAAGAAAAATCTGGAAAAAAATCTAGAATACAGGTTGCACTGAGTGCATTTTCACTGATTTGTATCAGGAATGGGCAAGCCACAGGTCCTATATAGATAGACCCCAGGATTTGGGGAGAGTTTGTGCAGCCCCAGGTCCAGACTGCATCTTCTGGGTGTCTGCTGCTGACACAGATGAATCTGCCATGGTTGCGGGAAAGCAAAAAGCCTGTTTTTATCTTGAAAGCAAGGACCCTTGTTACAAGTACACATCCAGAAACCATTCAAAAGCCAAATTCTAGTTCTAAAAAAAAGTTATGTGAAGACTATGCACCTTGATTTAATGGTTAAAAAAAACCTTTTTACCTTTTAAAATAAGGCATGTGTTCCCCACACATTACAAATGGAATTGTACTTTCAGTATGGGCATGCAGTTCCATGGCCTAAATACCCTAAAGGCACTAGATCCCATCAGATCTTGAAAGGTAAGCAAGGTCAGTCATGGACAGTATTTTGAAGGGAGACTACCAACAAATACTAAGTACTTTAGGCTGTATTTCAGAGGAAGGAACTGGCAAAACCATCTCTGAGTCTTCCTTGCCTAAGAAAACCCTATGAAATTCATGGGCTTGCTGACATCATGTGGTCCATCATGTGATGCCAGCATCAGAGATGGCTGTTGAAAGTCTTTGCTTGGTGTTTGATCACCAGAAAAGAACAGCACATGCAATAAGAATAATTTTGTGGCAAAGTTTCTTAGGCCCTTTCCGCATGATGATGGTGTCCCGGCATGGGGACTCAAGAAGAGCAGGACTATGACAATGCTTTCACATGATGTCGTTGTGGCCCTCTCCTCCTTGCATCTCCAGCTGGTGCAATCACAGGGTACATCACTGACGGAGTTTTTCAGTCAATAACCCCCAATCACATTATGCTCTCATCCTTCCTGGCCACGCAGAAGGGCAGAAAGCATAATGGAGGCGCTTCCTTCCCCAGTGCAGCATGGGGAAGAGCCTAGCTGTGCTGTGGAAGGCAGGCGCATGTCGTTTGCGCTCCCTTCCGCAGGGAGGCTGGTCAGGTGCAGAGAAGAGTGTTCTCATCATGCTTCCTTCCCAGCAAAGGCACTGCAGGGAGGACAACTGGATCAAGTAAGGTGCAGAAATGACCTTAGTAACAATTTCTAATTGATAATGTCAACAGGCTTGATAAGAAAGAAAAGAGAAGCCATTGCTGATTATTTTTCTTCAGTACTGGCTATAAATAGAGGACAGCCAAATCTCTTAGAGAAAACTGATAAGATGGTGGATATCCATACTGAAACAGCAAGTGTTAAAATTAATGAGACAGAGGGATCAACTCAAAAACTCAAAAAACAATTTGCTTTGCAAAACGAAGAATTTAAAAAAGAGCTGAAAGAGTACTAGAAACCTGCCTTGAAGCATATTCAAGATGAAGCTCAGCAGCTAAACATCGTTTTGGAGGCGGGAGAAACGGCAAATGAAGTTTCAGAAGCAAGTATGGTTAATGCAGAGAAAATCCACACCTTGAATAAAACTGTGCAAGAGATCACTATATAGTTGGAGAATGCAGAGAAGAAAACAGGAAAGAGGAATGCAGGCATATGGATGGTCAAAGAGCAAGCAGAAGGCACAGATATGATAGGCTTCTTAATCCACTGGTGGGCAGACACCTTTCCAGACCTGAATATCCAGTCCTCTAATATTGAAAATGTATATTGTGTGACAATACCTAGAACTAGAGAAGACTCTAGACTAAGGGATATAAAGGTAACGTTTGAACATTATGCAGTTAAGAATAATATTTTGAAAGCAGCACAGGATTTTCCTAATATACAATATAGCAAATCTATAGTGTTTTCCTATCAAGATATATGCAGCAAGGCTTTGAATAAGAAGAGAAGATTTCCCTCAATTACAGAAAAATTAAGAGAGTAAAAATTTCTTACAAATGGCGCTCTGCCTTTTGAATTAACAGTTGTATGATATGAAAATAAAATATATGCAGCAAACAGTAAAGTCAAAGCTGTTAAAGTGCTGGAAACACTGAAGATGCAGTCTCCATGGTCTTCAAAAGACTTAGATCAGGAAGGACATAATCATTTTCAACCAAGTGTAGAGGTATGGAGAAGAAGAAATAAAGAGCCAGTCAACAGAAGCACAAAACTCAAGCTGAATCAGCAACCATGGCGCTAGGCCACAGCTATATTAAAGGAAGTATTTTATCTCAATCATCTATAAGGAATACACTGGAGAAACTTTGTAAACCTGTTAATGTTGATAGATACTATGCTAACTGGATGATAGTTAGGATAGTTCTGTGTTTTTAATTGGTAGGTTTCATTTTCCTCTCTTTCTTTCTTCCTTCCTGTCTTTTTTCTTTTAAAAGATATTACCTTGATAGGTTAAGAATGGATTGATGCTACCTTTCAAATTTATAATCAGTAGAGAATTGAAAATTGAAATGTGGAAGCTAATTGTCAAATAACTGTGGGCAACCATTCTTGCATCACCAAAGAAATTTGGCAGCAACGGTGGCTCTCAACAGCAGCTAGTTTGGCAGTGGTAGCAGCGCTGACAGATTCCAGGAGAATCCAGTGTGGACCCATCAACCCTGGAAAGCTGCTCACTCCTGTGCAAGAGCTACATTAGAGTACTACACATCCTTCCATCCTCAGCCTGTGTTAAGACATCCTACAGATATCTTTGGCATAGCCGGCCCCTCCAAAAACTCAATCCGCTTTTTGTAACATTTTGCCTGAGGAAGAGATGGCAGTTTTCAAACATCTGCCCAACATTTGTGCCCTTTTGGTAGACCTAATCAAGTTATTACACCAATCTAGATTTCCCTTTTCTTTTTTTCTCACCTGAGAACATGTTCATGTTTGGTTGAAGCTGCCTACAGCTAAGGAGAGCCAGTACGGTCAGTATGGTGTAGTAGTTTGAGTGTTAGATTAGGACTCTAGAGACCAAAGTTCAAATTCCCACTCAGCCATGGAAACTTCCTGGGTGATCATAGGCAAGTCGCACACTCTCAGCCTCAGAGGGAAGCAAAGGTAAACCTCCCCTCTGAATAAATCTTGCCCTGAAGACCCTGTGATGGATTTGCCTTAGGGTCACCATAAGTCAGAAATGACCTGGAGGCACACAACAACAATTTACAACTAAATGGTTTAATCCCCCTACCCCCGAGTGTACTACTTTCTGGGAACAATTCACCCTAATTTTATTAGCTGAAAGAAGGCAAATGATGATACCTAACTGGCCTAGCGCAGTGCTACTGGATTGTTATGCCTCATAAGAATGTGGCTTTGACTGGTAGGTGATGTCATGTTTCTGAGGGAACAGAACAATTGATGGCAAGAGACCACTGGCTGTTGTCAGGCATCCCTCCTTGTTGCTGCAAAAGAGAGAGAGAGAAAGAGAGAGAGAGCAGCATTGTTTTATAAGATGGCACTGATATGGGCACCCAGTGAAGTATTAATCTTTTTTTAGCCATGCTTTGGTGCCATCTGTGCCTGATTGCATAGCAGGGCGTCTTGACACTCTAGTGTCTGTGATGTATGTGTGCTGCTTTTGCAGCAAGAAACTACTTGTATGTAGCAGAGGAGGAGGGAGAAAATGAGAGGGAAGGAGGGTAGGAGAAAGAGAAATAAAAACAAGGAAGGAAGGAAAGGAAGGAAGGAAGGAAGGAAGGAAGGAAGGAAGGAAGGAAGGAAGGAAGGAAGGAAGGAAGGACTCTTCCCAGATGGGCTCAGCCATCATCCAATGTCCCTAAGGGCAACTCCAAGGATCAGAATTCAAGTACAGTGGCGCTGAAGAGCATAGCGAAAGATGAGAAGAAATGGTCAGAATCAAAGTACTGCAGGTGTATACTAACTGCCATAGCTAACAAGAATGACTCTGAAACTCTAATAGATCTTACTGAAGGAAAAAAATGTCATAAACTGAAATTAAGCCACTATCCAGAGATCCTGTCTTCTGCCCAGTCTTGTTCAGCAATTCTTGACAGGCCTACTCACATAAATTGAAAGCAACCCTTATGAAGTAACCTAGCTGCTTTGTTCTCAAGCTGAGAGTAGGCAGAGGAAAGCATTAAAAAAAACAACAGACCTTTAATTATTATTTCCCTCTGTAAATATAGGAAGGGCACAGAGATGCTATGGTGATAGAAGCTATATGTTAGATAAGGAGACTAAAGCTCTAGCACACTTGTAAAAATAAAAACTCACTAGACCTTAAAAAGAGCTGGGAAAAGCTTAGTGGGCTGACACACTCTCCCATTCCAGCTCTGAACATATAACCGTAGAACTGAAAGGGACCATAGTGGTCAACTAGTCCAACCCTCTGCTACTCCCAGCATTCCTTACTATTGGCTATGTTGGCTAGGGCTGAGGGGAACTGCAGTATAAAAACATCTGGACGGCTGCATTATCTCCACCTCTAACCTAAGACCAGCAACCTGCCAGATCTCTTGAAAAATACACTATTGTCACATCTTTTCTTCAGGGAAGAAAAAAGCTGCTAACCCCAAGCACATCCTGAGGACACTGGGTTCTAACAGGGTTTTCCTGAAGGGAAATGGAAAGATATACAAGCAAGATATTGCAAGAAAACCATTCTTCAGGCAGACAAGGGGAATCTAAATGGCAAATTTTTCTATTTCACTTACTGTTTTAATTAACTTGGTATCTGCTTTACTTTGGAAATGAGAATGAAAAATAAGTTGAAAGGTGAGAGGAAGAGATTCATAGCTTTGGCAATGGTGGAAGTGGAAGCCTCTGCCATATGATTGGCAACTGCTGTTTGAGAGCTTTTGTCTCAAAATGGAGGGAAGGGCTGCTGGAAGGGAGGAAAGTGCTGTGTGTTGCGTGTGCATGTGTGTATTTCAAAACTTCTGCCTGTTTTAGTCTCTCCAGTTTTTCTCTCTCTCTTCTCTATGCAGTTGTATGCCTTGCTCTCATTTTCACCTGGGTCTATATGGAATTCATGGCGCCACCATAAGTTGACAGAAAACTTGAAGGCACGCACACAGTGACACCAGCAGTTGTTCCTGGGATGTATAGAAATGTGAGAGAAGCAGCTTGTTACCCTGATTTCTGGGGTCCCTTGGGGGACACCTCAATGGGCTCCACATGATGGGGAATGGAAACTAGCCAGAGCACAAGCAATAGCAATGCGAGAGGCAGGGTAACCTAGTGGAGTCTTTTTACCCAGTGTTTACGGGGTCAGGCCAAGCCAAAAACCAAACAAAAATGTCCAATAAAGGATTTTATTGAATGAAAATCTCTCACACCAACGCAATCACTCACACACTCACTCAAGAACTATTAAGAAGCAAAAGAGAGGAAACTGGATAGAGGAGTACTGAAGGGGTTGCAGCTGGGGTAATACTGCACCTTTTCCTGAAGTCCTTGGTCCAGGAAAAACAGTGGAGAAGTGGGGCTCAGCACGGAGAGGGCTGAGGGGATTACTTAATGGACAGAGAAACGGTCAGCTGGGGTGACTGGGAGTGATCCAAAGAATCTGCTCAAAAACTGGGAGTATTTGTAGAGGAAAAGGTACCTGGAGGCCTAATCCTTTCCTGGGGAGAACAATGAGTGTTGCAACGAGAAAGAAGCCCCACAATGGTAACTTCCTTTGCATGATGAGATTACAAGGTGTTGCCAAAGTCTCAGGATCTTTGGCTGCATTTGGTTGTGGTGTGACTTCATGTAAATGGTCCTCGCCTGATGAGATATTTGCTCAACTTGGGGCAAACACGCTAATCCCCTCAAGTTGGCTTCTCGGGGACTGAAGATCCTTTGTTTATTGTGGGTTTGCATAGCTTGAGATCTCCTGTGGCTACGTGACTGGGGATTTTACTGGCCTGACCTGGTTTTCGATCGTTCGACCATTGCTGCCTACGTGCCCATCTGGATGTCCTCTCAGGCACATTGAATCATATTTTAATATCAAAATTGTAGACCCCAGGACAGGATTTTCCAGTGGAGAAACAAGCTAGATGAGCCTGCTCTAATACAATACACCAGTAGTCTTAGATTCTATAAAAGGAATCTAGTGTTGTATAAAATATGTACAGACAGAGGATTAATCAAAGAGTGGCTGGATCACGAGTTGGGAATATGCGACCCTCCATTTACAATGGCTATTCCCTCTTCCCTGCCTCCCCTCTTTAAAACACATCAGTCCTACCAGCTGGCAGTAATATTCCTCTGGCAGATTGCAAATGTTTAGAATGTAGACATCTTTCCTCTCACTCGTTGCTGAAGTAACTCCTCCAAAGTTGCCATCCCCTTTGGATGTCTCTCTTTAATGGCAAACATACCATGCAGTGGACCCGCCACTAAGGTGGGTTTCATGTGTTAGGTCTAGGAGGCAACATTCTTTGCCAAGGGCCACCTCATGAAGGAACATGATCTCAAAGCTCTTGAAGGTGGTCCCAACTGGGAGGAAGGAAATAAAATGTATGTGTCAATATCTCTTCAAGTATACAATCCAGCAACCTGTGTATACACGTACACTGACTGGAGATGCGCTGAATATAAAGTGTGACCCCCACATTACAAGACAGACCCCAGAGGCTAAAAATAAGGTTAAATGAGAGGGGAAACAGTAACACAATTAGCTCTAAGTGCATTAAGCAAAGATCTTTAGGCCATGAAGGAGTACTCCCCTGCATTACCAGAATGAAAGGAGGGGTCTGCCATTCCATTAGCCAGACCTTGCCCTGATGCAAATACTGTATAAAACTTTGGGGCTCATTTCAAGTCCAAGATTCAAACACACACAAACAGTTTTGCTGAAGTTCTGTTGAAGACAGCCATCACTGTTTGACAAATCCATCCCCTGTTGTGATTAGGACCCTGTGGATAATTGCATTGTGATGTCACCTTGTGGGCCAATACATATGGCTTAGGTCCAATCTATCTCAAAGATTGTATCTCTCTATATGAGTCTGCTAGAATCTTAAGGTTTGGGGGGAAGGCTTCTCTCAGTCCAACTACCATCACAGACCTATCTGGTGAGGACACAGCAGAGTACCTTCTCAGCAGCAACTCCAAGCCTATGGAATTCCCTTCCGCTGGAGGTTACGCTAGCCCCTTCCTGCTCTCCTTTCACTGGCAGATAGGGACATTTTTATTCAGAGCAACTGGCAGGGAGCATTTTATGGCACATGTGTGTTCTATTTTTTATTATATTTTTAAAAATAATTTGACACTTCTTAAAATTTGGTGATATTTTAATGTGATGTTTATTTAGATGTGTTTTAACTTTTTATTATCATTTTTAAAAGCTAATCTTGGTCCTTTCCGCACCAGACTATTAAAACGGTGCCGAGCAACCTCCAACGGAGGTCTTCTGCACCGTAGAGTGGACTGGGGCAGACAACTTTTTGTAGTTCCATACCTCAATGCACTCTGGAGCGACCGGAACTGGTCACGCAGCATGTTTTTTAAAACCTCTTTTTAGAGGTTTTTAAAAAGCACGGAGCGCACGACTCCGTGTCGCTCCGTCACCGCGCTCCGGTGGAGATTTGCAGGCGCGCGCAAGTGTGTGCCTGCTGATCTTCTGGGGGCGGGCTTTAGGCTGGCGAGTTTCTCCGGTTGCCGGAACCAACCAGAAGCCGCCATTTTGGACGCCGGAGCAGTGCGGAGCAATGAGCTTGCACTGCTCCTCGTCCCAACAGACTCACCCAGACGGAGAAGAAAGCTGGTGAGTCCCGGTTTTGCCCATTTATTTTTACACATGCGGAAAGGGCCAATGTTTAAGCCTTTTTAAGATGCCTTCAGTCCCATGTCAGGAGGAAGGCAACATACGAATTAAATAAATAAATAAATAAATAAATAAATAAATCTTACTTGTAATTTTTTTAAAACTGTGGCCATTTCTGCACAACATCACTATACTGTCATAGCAGTGGGTTGTTAATGGCCCAGGAGTTGTGCTTCCGCACAACGCTGTCACTATCCCACTGCTATCCCATCCCCAGGCGTCTCCAAAGTGTTCTATTTTATTTCCAGAAAAAAATTGTTAAGCGCCTCCTATAGCACTTCATCCTGTCAGCCAGCTCAGTATGGAACTCTTAAAGCATGTGATAATGCTTCCAGTTATGGCAAATCGAGCTGTGGGCATACTCAGATTGTCCCTCCCTCAGTGACTTCCATGACATGGTAACTCAAAATCTATCACCTCTCCGGGTTCATTTGAAAGTTCTCCTTTGAGTTAACACCTTTTTTAAAAATACATTTTTAGCCATTATAGTGTGAAAATGCAAGCATGTACTGCCATGTTTAGTATGGCTTCCAAAGAAAAACAAAACAAGAAAACCAATCAGGGCAGTGGGGCAGGGTGAAGGCGGATACAGGAAATGGCCAAGGATGCTGTGGTACAGAAGCCAGCATTCCTAACCCAATGGCATCCACAAATGGCAATGCTGCAATTATAACAGTATATTGCACTAATGGCCTCTAGTGAGGAAATAGCCTGTGTTTTTTCCTCTTCCCTTTTTAGATCTGGATTTCTGTCCCTGCGTTCTATCCATGCTTATATGCACAGCAATCAATCTCACCCGCCTGGAGCCTAGGTTCAAGAGCCCTGTACTGGAGTCTTGGACAGTCATCCCTTCTAATTCACTGGGATTAGGGCCACAGGATCCTTGCAAAAGTGGAACTGCAAATAACTGTAGCCCCCCCCCCAAAAAAAAACCCAATTTAACACACAAAAAAGTATGATCTGTGTATTCAACTCACCCTGGATGACTTTGAGGCATCAGGGTTCCTTTGCAAGGCAGAAGGGGATGGCTGGTGGGCTTGCTGCTGCCTCCACTGCTGCCCTACATAATTTTTAACAGATGGCTTTTCTGCTCTATGTTGTTATATTGTTATTGTTCTACTTTCAACGTCCTGTGGAATTCTGGGGCTTGTAGTTTACCGAGACCCAAGAGCTCTCTGGCTGAGAATTCTAAATGCCCCTCCGTAAACTGCAAACCCCAGGATTCCATAGGATGTTGAAAGTGGAATAATAGCACTATGACAATGTAGTGTAGAAATGGCCAGAGACTTACAAGTCTCGCTCACAGTCTCTCAGTCTTGCAAGACTCTAAGTCCCTATTAAAATGGTCTGGGGAGCAAACAAAGGCAGCAGCAAATAATCTGAATAATCAAATCCACAGAAGTGAAACCTGCAAATGTGGTGGGCCAACTGTATTTGTATCATGACAGTCCTTTTGTAGTACACCTCTGTCATGGGCATTCTGTACAGTGGGGTCACAACAGTCAACTAAACAACATGTTCACCAGCACTTGTTAAAAAAGTCTCTATGGCACAGGCAAGAGACACCACATTATGTATGTGTGGATTATCTTCAAAGGTATGTATGGTGAGATGGGCAAAATGTGGCCTTCTAATGCTGTTGGACTCCAGTTCCCATAAACCCAAGCCGGCATAGTCAGTGGTGAGGAATGCTGAGATCAGGAGTTCAGCAACATCTGGAGGACTACTCCACTTTGCCCAAACCTGGTGTATGGCACTGTTGGCATCCCCTCAAAAGAAAATAATTATTCAAATTTATCAACAAAGCCCCTCAACAGTAACTCCACTCTGCCTCCAATTTCTTTTGTGGGATGTGTGGGGAGCCAAAGAGGCTAGTAAGCACAGAGCAGAATAGAAAGGAGGTGGAGACAAGAAGGAGTTGGCCCAGAATGTGTAACAGCAGATAATACAGGAAGGGTGAGCAGAGTGTGCTTGGTTTTGGTTTTAGCTGGGAAACATTGGAGAAATTGATGATTTTTCTAAACAGTTTGTAGAGAAATGGGAGGAATCAACTGCGAAGATACAGATTTGAGAGGATCTTGGGGGTAAATTAAGGACTGGGATATCAAAGGAAAATGGTTAATTTGACAAGCTACTGGATTAATTGAGGAATAAATGAATGGGAAGTTTGTGTAGGTCTGGAAGGTATATTCAAGACGGGAGTAAGACAGTGGCAGGGAACTAGATCTGGGCAAGGATGTGGGATATTAATTAGTGTGCCTTCTCTAAAATGTTTGTTGAGTTAGAATTCATGCGGTTGAAGAATTATGCTCTTCTCTCCCCACCAGTCTAGAATGCGTTAGGTGGCTTTGGGCAACTCACCTCTCTCTACATTAACTGCTACATGATTTTGGCTCTTATTCACTTGACAACAGATGGGTATTGGCATTACTGTGTTGGACAAGGACGGGAGGCTCTTCATTTCAGTTCTCTGCTCATCTGTGAAACTCAGTGGGTGACTGTGGTTGATCATTCTCTTGCCTCCTAACACAGCTCATCAGGTCTGAGGTAGATAAAGTGAGCTAGCGTAGAACAGAAACCTGGTATCCTCCACACATTTTGGACTTCAACTCCTCTAAATTCCAGTCAGCATGTCTAAGGGTCAGGAATTGTAGGAGATGCGGTCCAAAATTATCTGAAAGACATCAGGTTGCCTACCTCTAAGCTAAAGCTTTATGGTTTAGATTATTTATTCGAAGCATCTATATATTATGTCTCAGCCAACCAGGGCCCTCATGGCAATGCATACTGGCTAGAACATTTGCAAGATAAAAACTTCTAAAAACAAAACAAATACCCCTAAAAAAAATAAAACCAGAGCGGTTTCAGGGGCCAAAGGCAATGCAGAACAACACTGTTTGAGCCGTGAGATGAAGCCCAACTAACTTTGGCAGGGAGTTCCCCAGTCAGGGTGCTGCTACACAGAAAGCCCTCCTTCCTTTCCTGCATACTGCAGAACTTCTCACCACCAAGCAGGGATGTCATTTCTACATACAAATGAAGGTTTAACTCTCTTATGGAAGGAACTATTTTGGCAGACATGGCAAACAAAGATGTTCACTTGGTTGTTTCCAAGGAGCACATGCTGTTTCCACTAAAGTACTGTTACCTCAAAATGTAGGTGACTTAGGGGTCCACCTGCAATGCCAATACCTCCGTGAAAAGATGGGGTATATTAGCTCAAAATAGGAGGCCTGCAGGGGTGGGGCAACTTAAGATCTTTTACATCTATGTTTACCAGTACTTCTGCAGGGAAAAACCAGCCAGAGATCCAAAAAGTAAGTTTAATGTGTTTTATTGGGGGAATTGCAATCACACACACAAGATCCAAGCAGCCATCACACAGGGTTAACTGAGCAAAAGGGAGGAAAGTTTCGGACAGCAAGATTTCAGGGCAAAGTGGGTGATATTTACCAATCCAGAAGAGCAGTGAAGAAGCAGCAATGTGACTTTGGTAAAAAGTCTGAGGATAGTACACAATCAGGAATCAGAATGGCAACCAGCAATTAGTGTACTGCAATTTGACTGGCCAAAAACTGGAGTTTATGTACCCTGTTTCTGCCTGGAGGGCAAGGGTGTTAATGGCTCTCCGGCCAAATAAACAATGGAGTTTGCAGAGTGGACAATGAGGTCTGGAATGGACTAATGTTCTTAGCATTAGATGACAAGGGCTAATGGCTGTCCTGAGAGTTCAGTACTTGTTGGACAGATGTGAGGACAAAAGGGGAAGTTTGCTTGATTGGAGAGAGAAGAGTTGAGACAATCAGCCATCTTGTGGGAATCTTCCACACGCTATTGTCTAAGAGGTTGACTCGTTGTTGGCTAAATGCAAGCCCATTATCACTGGAGTTTCCTGGTGATTTCCTGACTGTGACCTGGCTATACAGGAGGTCTCTTCTGACCTAATTCACAATGCACGTGTTCAGTCAGCCTTTTCCTCTCATGCAGCGTGGCCATTCAGCCAATGGCAGGGTATGTTTTATATTTGTGCCAATTAATATATTTTGCCAATTAAATCATATTTTGCCAATTAAACCATATCAAAGTGTGGGGATGTACTGCCTGGTAAGAGTAGCTGATCTCTTTTCCAGCAGGTACTAGCTACTGTGGCCTGCCAAGAGGCAGCAGCACCTGTGGAATCACAGTAGCAATTAGAGCTTTTCAGGACCTGTAAATGCAAGTGATGGCTTATTTGCTGAGACTGTTAGAACAACCCTTCTTTAGAGGAAGTCTGACATTTTACAGAGCCAATTATGACAATGCCATTGATGTTTGCAGTCAAATGACTCATGCAGAATTAGAAGAGAGCTCAAAAATGTTCTAATCCAGCTTGTGGCTAAATTGTCATATTAAGGCTTAGGAACGGAGACAATCTGACAGTTTCAGTTTCTTCCACAATCAGATTTCTAAAATCTCAAGTTCTTTCCTAGCAGGCAAAAAACTTTAGAAACTTCTTCAAAAACAGCCTAATAATAAATCTTTCCCCATCTGCACTAACGTCAAGGTACAGCTACTCCCTACATGAAGAGGACCAGGTTCTACCTGCCTACTATATAGGTGTCAAAACCTCTTAGGAAGAACAAAAGAGAATGCAATCCAAATTCACTAAAATGGGCTTATCCAGAGCAAGGAAGAGTCTTTAGAAGTATTGAGAGTTTCTAGTTCTTGCTTTGATTTTGCCTGCATATTCCCAGGTTTGAGAGCAGCCTAGTGTCGTGGTTTGAGCATCAGACTACATCCATGGTGAGCAGGGTTCTATTTCTGGCTCGGCCATGGAAACCCACTGGGTGACCTTGGGTGTGTCACACACTCTCAGCCCCCAGAAAACCTCATTATAGGTTTGCCTTAGGGTCGCTGTAAGGTAGAAATGACTTGAAGGCATGCAACAACAATTGTCAAGTTTAAATCCAAACTTTCTTGAAATATCCTAGGTTTTCCTCCCTTCCCACCCTCCCTTGTGTTCTTCCCCCTCCATCTACCACTTATCATGTATCACATCTAGACTCAGGCAATATTGCAGAAATGGATTTTCACCAATACCCACTAAGCCTTTTATTATTTTTCAGGAGTTAAAGAGTCAAAGTGCTGAAGTGCTTTAGCAATATTACACTGGTTAAACATTAGTATTGTTTTGTTTTAGTGCAAACAGACCGCTTTCCCTCACTTGATCTCCGTTCAAGCTGTGTCCTGGAAACAAGAGCTGTGTTACTAGCAATAACCATCTTAGTTAGTTACAGGATAATACAAACAGCCAAGTAGAGATACATTTCATAGAGGAAAATACTGAGTTAATTTAGACTGACCTGGGAAGTAGGAACGAGAAGTCCTGGGAATTTGGAAAACAACAACAACAACGTTAGGGTAAAGATGTTATGTGGATCTCCAAAATAAAATTAGTCTGTACAGAAGCAAAACCTGGGTCTTTCGGAGACCTTTTTTTTTTCTGATCTGAAGGGGCCCTTGACCGAATGGAATACACACAGGGATTCAGTCCTAGATTTACATAATTAAGCAGTCAAAAGGCTGGATAAGGAAGGACTGATGTGTCTGGTTCAGTTTCTCCTACATCCAAATGTTTAAAATCTTTCCCTCCTGAATATGAAGAAGTTTTTGAATTTTGGTAAGATCTATCAAAACCAAACTGAAACAAAATTCTCACTCATTCTTAATTAAAGTACTGCAACTGCAAGAAAAGAAAAGTGCTGTTCAAGCAACACAGAAGGTCTAGGCTTGGACTCAGGTCTGCTAAGTCCAAAGCCCCAAACACTATGGCCATTTCTGCACTACACTGTTATAGTGCTCTTATTCCACTTTCAGCATCCTGTGGAATTCTGGGGTTTGTAGTTTCTTGAGGCCAAAGAGTTCTCTGGCTGAGAAGTCTACATGCCCCTCCCTAAACTGCAAACCCCAGGATTCCCTAGGAGGTTGAAAGTGGAATAATAGCACTATAAAAGTGCAGTGCGAAAATGGCCCGTATCTTAGAACACAAATACTAGCCTGTTGTACCAGTCTTTCATAAAGATCTCTGAAAGAATGGGCAATGACATAACTTTCTGTACTCTGTAAATATAGTTGCTATATTCCAGTTCCTCACATTTAAGCATCTAATTTGCACATTGAGCAAATCTGTATATAATGCAAATTATAATGTTATATGTTATAATTATAATTGTAATGCTAGTTTTGCAATTTTTATGTCACTGTTTCAGCCTTAGTACCATGTTTAATTGTAACCTGCATGTATGTTTTAAAGATATTTTTATTAACATTTTCCAAAAGCACTGAAAACACTACATCAAATACATAAAAGAACAACATAAAAAAACATGAAAACATATGATTTCAAAGTTGAAAAAATAAGAGAAAGAAAATGAAAAAAAAAGAAGAAAGAAAAACGATCAATCAACCTCCTTCCTTTGAATGGATTGTAGTAGTCAGATTAGTTCAAATGTCTCAAAAAGAAATACATTTCTCTTCTTCCCCCTTCCCCAATAATGCTTTGGAAGAAGAAAAAGCAAAGGACCATCTTCTACAAGTTTAACATATCTAGCATATTATATATGCTAGGTATGTTCTATTTCTATTACATTCCATTACAAATTGCTTACATAATAAATAGCATGACATAGTATTTTTGACATCCTTCTCATACACCCCTTTGATCATACATGCTAAATCAACTTGGGTTTGTTCAACCATCAAACTAATCTGCTGAGAAGTCAATTTTAAATTCATCTCCCCATTCTCTCCCCACCCCTTGTGTCAGTGCACATTCAAATAAACCAGTCAATTAAAACAGAAAATAACAATTTATTTAAAATACTTGCAGCAAGCAGGGAATTAATCAAACCGACAAGAATTTGGTAAGACCACCGCAAAAATCACAGGCAGTTCATACAGTTCATACCTGCTAAGTATGATTACAGAAGCAGAAAGGCCAGGTGACTGACTAATCCAAATCTATACATATTATAAATACATCATTCTATTAGCATATAGATGGTCCCAAATTATAATGCCAGACTCCACCCTGGGGGTGTAAAGTTTAATATTGTAATGGGCTTTAATGAACTGTAGGTCAATTACAGTTCAGCTCTTGTGGTTGCCCCCTCCCAACAATCCAGTCTCAACCACTTCTTGATTACAAAGTTGTAAAGACACCTGCAATTCTATTTTAAAATAGATATTACATTTTCTTATCTTAGTTGACTACAAAGGAAAGAGTTGTCTCTAACGTCCAAAGGTTTTCACATCTGTCTGTGGCATACAGACATCATTGTATTCTAGTTCCAAAATGTAACTTTTATCAATGTCAATGTCTATCTGCATTCCAAAGAGAATGTCACCCTTCCCAGGAGAGAGCAAAAAACAAGGGATTCAAGGACTATCAAGCTGGATTTAGCATGAGTTTTAAAAGAATATTTGATTGCGTGACCCATCATGTTCTAACTACAACTAAACAGATTTCCCATCACAAAGTTCATATTTTTATTTCACATCATCACTTGGGCTGTAGTCTTCCTTTCACAAACAAAAGCTTCTTGGTCATAAATCTCCCCCAAGCCAGTACTGAGTTACTGTGAAAGGAAGTCTACAGCCCAAGTGATGATGTGAAATAAAAATATGAACTTTGTGATGGGAAATCTGTTTAGTTGTAGTTAGAACATGATGGGTCATGCAATCAAATATTCTTAACTCTTGTCTTAACTCTTGTCTTATTTCTCACCACAGTTGTGTCATATTAACTCTTTCCTCACAATCGCTATCATGTTCTTCTTCCAGTTTAAGAATTCTATCCATAGTTTCTCCAAAACCCATTGTAAAATATCCTCAGAATGTTCCTGGAAAGGTTCTGTCTTTCCCTTAGTCCAGCAGTTACAGAGTTAACAACTCTCTTCACTTGACACTATCCAGAAACTGGCAGTTGGCAATGTTATCAACTTCAAACTGATGATGTCCATACTTTTTCATGCTATAATTTCTCTTTGTTAAAATCCAATTCCATCTTACAAATAAAATGCAATTCAGTCTGTTCAGAAACTATGCACTTAAGTTCTTACTTACTCTCTGTTGAAGATGAAACTCCCCAATTTTTTAATTCATTTAGCCTGATCTTGTGGGGGAAACAGACTTACTCAGCTCTTGATTGCAGAAAGAAGATAGCTGTGCAGACTCTGCTATTCCTTCTTAATCAGATCTAAACAACTGTGTTTTGCAGCAAGAGCAAGATGTCACTCTCTTGTGACATCTGTTTTTTTAGCAAATAAACACAAATAATGGGAATTCCAGACTTTAATGCAGGGCTTTCCAAACAGTGTGCCACAACACATTAGTGTGTCACCTGAAGTATGTAGCTGTGTCACCTACAAACTTGGAAATGTATGTTATTATTTATAAATCATATATTTTTAAAAATATATGAAAGGTTTTCATGAGATGTGTCCCCATACATTTTGTTATTACAATTTATGTATGTGTCTATATCTCTTATAAGGGGTTAGTTTAACCTCCAGTTTGCTGGTAAAACTGAAATTATTGTGTCATGAAATGATGCTTGTCTAAAGAGTGTGTCACCAACATGAAAAGTTTGGAAAGCTCTGCCCTAATGAATAATCCTCCACATCCCCTTTATCTGGTGGAATCTCTGGCTGCCACTTTCCCCTGCTGCACAGCTGCAGTGAGAATGTCTGCCTGACCAGCCTCTCAGAAATCCAGAGTAACAAGCATGTATAAAAGAATGTTTAAAGCACTGGACTGGAAACAGTGAAAATCATAGAATCATAGAAATGTAGAGTTCGAAGAGACCACAGGGGCCATCCAGTCCAACCCCCTGCCATGCAGGAACACCCTCGAAGCACTCCCGAAAGATGACCATCTAGCCTCTGCTTAAAAACCTCCAAAGAAGGAGACTCCACTACACTCCGAGGCAGCATATTCCACTGCCAGACAGCCCTGACCATCAGGAAATTCTTCTGAGGTTCAGGTGGAATCTCCTTTCCTGCAGCTTGAATCCATTGCTCCTTGTCCTGGTCTCTGGAGCAGCAGAAAACAAGCCCATTCCCTCCTCTACACAGCATCCCTTCAAATATTTAAACATGGCTATCATGTCCCCTCTTAACCTTCTCTTCTGCAGACTAAAAGTCTATCCTCATAGGGCATGGCTTGCAGGCCCCTCATCACTTTGGTTGCCCTCCTCTGGACTTCCTCCAGCTTGACCATGTCCTTCTTGAATTGGGGTGCCCAGAACTGGACACAGTATTCAAGATGAGGTCTAACCAAAGCAGAGTAAAGTGGTACCACTACCTCCCTCGATCTAGACACCAAACTCCTATTGATGCAGCTGAAAATTGCATTGGCTTTCTTGGCTGCCTCATCACACTGCTGACTCATGTTCAGCTTATGTTCTATTAAGACTCCTAGATCCCTTTCACACATACTGCTATCCAGCCACGTGTCCCCGATCCTATATTTCTGTATTCCATTTTTTCTTCCGAAGAGTAGGACCCTACACTTCTCTCTGTTGAATTTCATTTTGTTAGCCTTGGCCCAGCTCTCCAATCTGTCCAGGTAATTTTGAATTTTGATCTGTCCTCTGGCATATTTGCAACTCCTCCCAATTTGGTGTCATCTACAAATTTGATGAGCATGCCCTCTATTCCTTCTCCCAAGTTGTTGATGAAGATATGTGCAGCATTTCATCTATCAAACTAGTAACTCTATCATAAAAAGAGATAAGATTAGTCTGACATGACTTATTTTTGAGAAATCCATGTTGACTTCTCGTGATTACCACATTGCTTTCTAAGTGATTTGAAACTGACTGCTTAATGATCTGCTCCAGGATCTTTCTGGGTACTGATGTCAGGCTGACTGGGCGATAATTATTTGGGTCCTCTTTTTTCTCTTCTTGAAGATGGGGACATTTGCTCTCTTCCAGTCTGCTAGAACTTCTCCTGTCCTCCAATATTTCTCAAAGATTATAGCAAGCGGTTCCAAAATGACCTCTGCCAGCCCTTTTAATATCCTAGGCTACAATTCATCTAGCCCTGGAGACTTGAATTCATCCAGTGTGGCCAGGTATTCCTGTACCACCTCTCTACCTATTATGTGCCTCATTTCCTCTGCTTCCTCACCTGCTCCCCAACCGCCAGGTTGAGTGCTTGTATCCTTCTTGGAAAAAACTGAGGAAAAGAAGGTGATAAGTAGTTCTGCCTTTTCTCTTCCCCCTGTTAGTAAGTCATCATCTTCTCTGCGCAGTGACACTATCATCTCCTTTTTCCTTTTGCTGCAGGCATATTTTAAAAAGCCCTTTTTATTGTTTTTAATGTCTCTGGCCAGCCTAAGTTCGTTCCGTGCCTTAGCCTTTCTGACCTTCTCCCTGCATCTCCTGGCTACTTGCTTAAATTCTTCTTTGGTGGTTTCCCCCTTCTTCCATTTCCTCTGCATGTTTCTCTTAACACTTAGCTCAACTGAGAGTTCTTTATTCAACCATTCTGGTTTCTTCAGATGCCTTCCATTTTTCTTCCTTATTGGCACAGTTTTAGACTGTGCCTTCAGTATCTCCCTTTTAAGGAACTCCCATGCCTCCTGAACTCCTTTCCCTTTCACCATTCTTGACCACGGAATTCCAGCCAGCAGCTCCTTAAGTTTACAGAAGTCCGCTTTTTTAAAATCTAAGATGAGTGTCTGGCTACACTTATCTTCTCCTTCCCACTGAATGCCAAATTCCAATGGGGCATGGTCACTCCCCACTAAAGACCCATACTTAAATCATGGCTTAGGTGTGAAACTTACCCAGTGACTTTGGGCCATTACCACAAGTCAACAAACCTAGGGCCTTTCTGCACTACACTATTATAGTGCTATTATTCCACTTTCAACACTGTGTGGCATTCTGGTGCTTCTGGCTTGCTGAGGCCCAAGAGCTCTCTGGCAGAGAGTTCTAAAGGCCCCTCCCTAAACTGCAAGCCCCAGGATTCCATAGGAGGTTGAAAGTGGAACAAAAGCAGTATAACAGTGCAGTGCAGAAAGGCCGCTACTTACAGGCTTGTTGTGAAGAATTATACAAATGGGAAGACGAAAATCCATGTAAAATGGCCATGCACTTTCCTGGTAGGTTACAAATGTATTCTTGCTAAACTTCAGTTGGGTAAATGGCAACCCTATCTCTAAAGCTCCATGTGCACTGATGGCAGCACTTATAAATAAATGGTGACAAATGAGCATTCAATTGTTCTTAGTTGTCTTTTTTTTTTAAGTACTGTATTTAGTGTTTAGTATTTTGTTGTTGTTGTTTACATTTTTCTTTCCTGTTTGATTTGTCCTTTATATCTCTTTCTTGCTGTAATTTGCTGGGAGCGAGTTGTGCTTTGTTCTGTTTGTATGTACTTTGAAAACTTTTAATACATAATTTAAAAATCCCTCCCAAAATAAATAATAGAAATGTATAACAAATACTTTCACATGCTAAATTAAAGTAGACCCTGGAAGCAACCTGTTAGTAATGTAGTTGTATAAGCCATGATGCATTGCAGGGAATCAGAAAGTTACATTTCAAAAGCAATGAAACAGAGACAGAATGATTCACCTTCTTGCTCCCTGCTTCTTACTTTTAAAGTCACTTTTTATAGGCATTTTTGTGCCTTTTGCGGGGTGTGTGTGTGCCTTTGTTATTCTATTAACAGTCCCCAAGAACAACCAAACAAGGAATGTACATACCCTCCAACTGTTCCAATTTGGTACAAACAGTTCCAACTAATCCTCCATCCCCAAACTTTTTAGCTGCTTTTAACATGTCCCAGTTTCTCTTCCTCCCACTTTCTCCTTTGTTCCTAGCTTACTGCAGCTGCTGCAAACTACTCTTACACTTTGAACTCAAAGTGCAAAAGTAGTTTGTATTCAGTTAACTCATCAGGAAGGAAGAGGAAGAGAATACAGGATTTTCCACTTCCCAACAAGTTCAGGTAAAAGCAGACTGCTGCAGCCTCTCCTAGCTTATATCTTCGTCCTCATTAACAACTTTTGCCATCTTGACTAAACTCTGATGTTGTTTACTTTTTGAACATCCAAAGGAAGAATGGGACATATTGCTATTTTAAAAGTGTTTTCCAACCTCTCTATTTGACAAATACCACTGCCATCTCTTCTCCTCCTTCTCCTGGCAGTTGTGCACAACCATCTAAAGGGAGATGCAGCATCTGTGGCTTCTCTTTCTTAACCTCCTCTCATTCTTGCTCAGAGGGAGGAAGCACAGCAGGGGTGCCACCTGCTTTCTTTGAACCTTACTGAGTGCTTTGCAAACATTTAATTAACTGGACAAACATAAAGGTCTGGGGAAACATGGTCTTACATGCAAATAAGTGATAATAGAAAAGGGAAGGAAGCTGGAAAAGGAAAGGAAAGGAAATGCAGGCCAGAGATTCTAGACCAATTCCACGAAAGCTTTAAAAGGAGTCACAGTTCAACCGATAACTGGGAAAGGACATTGCTGACACTTGCTATGTAAAACATTGACATCATTTGGGGTTCTTAAGAATGGTGACAAATGAATATTGCTCATACTCTACTCTAACAAAATATGTGTGTGTAGATATCTGCTATGTAAACATTCTACATCTTATAAGGTGGACAATGTGGTTTATTTTATTTAGAAGCAACAACAGAGAAGTAGAGTGAGAGGAGGGTTCTTGCTTTATGCTATTGAGGAGGAAATCATAGAGTTGGAAGAGACCACAGGGGCCATTGAGTCCAGTTCTCTGCCATGTAGGAATACACATCAAAGCATACCCAACAGAGGGCCATCCAGCCTCTGCTTAAAACCTACAAAGAAGGAGACTCCACCACACTCCGAGGCAGCATATTCCACTGCTGGACAGCTCTGACCATTAGGAAGTTCTTCCTGAGGTTCAGGTGGAATCTCCTTTCCTAAAGCTTGAATCCATTGCCCCTGTCCTAGTCTCTGGAGCAGCGGAAAACAAGCCCACTCCCTCCTCGACATGACATCCCTTCAAATATTTAAACATGGCTATCATGTCCCCTCTTAATCTTCTCTACTGCAGACTAAACATACCCAGCCCTCCTCTGGACACGTTCCAGCTTGTTGATATCCTTGAATTGAGGTGCCCAGAACTGGACACACTATTCCAAATGAGGCCTAACCAATGTAGAATAGAGTGGTACCATTACCACCCTTGATCTAGACATCATACTCCTATTGATGCATCCAAGAATCACATTAGCTTTCTTGGCTGCCACATTACACTGCTGACTCATGTTCAGCTTGTGATCTACCAAGACTCCTAGATCCGTTTCACATGTACTGTTATCTAGCCATGCATCTCTCATCCTATATTTGTGCATTCCATTTTTAATTCCTAAATGTAGGACCTTACATTTCTTTCTGTTGAAATTCATTTTGTTAGCTTTGGCCCAGCTCTCCAATCTGTCAAGGTCATTTTGAAATTTGATCCTATCTTCTGAGGTATTAGCAACCCCTCTCAATTTGGTGTCATCTGAGAATTTGATCAGCATGCCCTCTATTCCTTCTTCTAAGTCATTGATGTAGGTGTTGAATAGCACTGGGCCCAGGATACAACCCTGTGGCACCACATTAGTCACTTCTCTCCAGGAATGAAACTATCTTACTCCCACTCAAGGCTATGAAGTTAAGACTGTATGGCATAATAGTTATAATACTGGGCTGTGACTTAAGTCTTGGATTTAGGACCAAGCTCCAACCTAGAGCACAGGAATAATGAAGAAGACAGCCTTCAGTAAAAAAGAGTGTTATGGTATAAGTTTTTATAAAAGAGAGTGTTGTGCTATAAATGTTTTGGGGTGCAACAACTTGTTAGTCTATTTACTTAAAAAAAATCTTACAACATCTTAAAACCTGTTTTTCAGCAATAGTTGAATTTGCATACTTTTTCAGGTCACACAAAGTAATTGTTCTGTTGTGACCCAGGAGCAGTAGCAATGTCCCCAACCCAGTGAAGGTACCAGTAAAAATTATTACTGCTGACTAGAAACTTAAGATTATACAAGTTATAAGTCTGCACAAAATAGATTTTGAGTTTCAAGGGTTAAATGTTTATTGTTCAAA
Source organism: Ctenosaura bakeri (assembly GCA_948474755.1). Classification (NCBI taxonomy): domain Eukaryota; kingdom Metazoa; phylum Chordata; class Lepidosauria; order Squamata; family Iguanidae; genus Ctenosaura; species Ctenosaura bakeri. The sequence goes on from CAOLHI010001059.1 coordinate 449,044, forward strand.
CCTTTTGGAAACAGAATGGTAAGTGTTTAGTGTTTAGAATGAATCAATACAGTGTGTCACTCTTGAACAATTTTTGGCACTATGTGGTTTAGGAAAGATTCAGAATGCCTGAAACAGGCTAAATAGTTGAAGGCCTAGATCTTGTTGTTAATCCCAACTAGACCCATTGAATCAACAGGATTTATTTATTTGTTAACACTTTACATGACAATTGAGTCAATGGGTCTACTCTAGATGGAATGGCCCGACAGAAGTCCTAGAGTGAGCAGAATGCTGGACATAGTTGTGCCTACATGTAATTGAAAGTAATCAAATAGACTTAGATCAGGTTCATATGTTCAATTTTATTACTGGATTACAAAACCACAAGATGATTCTATGTGTATAATTTATCATTAGAGATACAACATCAGATTGAACTAGTGTATCTCTGTCTAAGGTCTGGTTCACATGTACACATATATCATTCTATTTCTCTATACTTGGTGACTGACAGTTCAACAGATGAACTAACCCCTCTCAAAAGTTAATTGACATGTTGAGCTACCAGTCATCAGGTGCAGAAAAATGGAATGACATACGTGTGGTCGTGGATCAGACCTTAGACTCTCTGGCCATTTCTGCACTAGACTGTTATAGCGCTATTATTCCATTTTCAACATCCTATGGAATCCTGGGGTTGCCGTTTAGGGAGGGGCCGGCTGGCTTGCACTTGAGGATTGGAGATCCCATTGCTACATCTGAAAAGGTGTGAAAGAAGCCAGTGCTTCCACTAGTTTTGCTTCACCATTGACATTTTTCCTCATTGTGTTCTGATTTGCCTCAGGATCTGCCACGGTACTCTGTTATCTGTGTGGAAAACAGGTGGAGCAAGTAACTAGTGATCGCAGTCTCTTGGCCAAGATTCTGTGCTTGGCAAAACTGAAAAATATTTATTTTGGGACTGATGAAAGTACACAAAAAGACAAATAAAATAATAAAGGGGCTGAGCAGCTCCCTTGCAATGCTACATTCCCATGTCTGGAAGCAATTTAGATTATAATACAAGTGTGGTTGCCAAGGTATATAAAATACAAAAAGTGGACAAAGGGACTTTTTCTCCCTTTCTTATAATACTAGAATGGAGGGTCATTCAGTGAAGCTGAATGGTGGCAGAATCAGAATAGACCAAAGGAGATATTTCCTCACATAGCTCCGAGTTAACATCTGGGATTTACCTAAACAAGGTATAACTATGGCCACCAGTTCAGGTTGCCTGAAGAGCAAATTAGACAAATTCATGGGAGGATAAGGCTGTTAGTGCAAGTTGTAGTTCAAAAAGCAAATTTTCCAAGTTCAAGATCACATGCATCAATGTATGAAGGGCAATTCTATCAATGGCAAACAGACCAGCCATTCAATGAGGAAAGGTGAGCTCCCTTCCTCAGCAGACTGACGGGGCAGCAATCACAGGCTTCCCAAACCTCCCCAATACTCCCCTGCCCATCCCCTACTGCTGCAGCCTGTCCATTCCATTCTCATCTGTTGCCCATCCAAGGCAGAAATAGTAACGCCTAGGTGTGTCTGTCACTTTATCACGATGGCAAACAAGCTATATGAAATTTAATGAGAAGCTGTTACATCTACAGTTATATTTTTGCTGTTGCTGCTGCTGCTGCAAAGCAGCTAGCAGCACTCCTCCTGTCGCTTTCTGGTGTTATCTCATCTCATTGCTCTAAGGCTTCACACTGAGGGAGGACTCTGCCTCCTGTGATGGAACCATTCCCAGAGCAAGGCATTGTGGGACAAGATAGTCCCAGACAGCATCAAGAAGAAGGTAGCAGCAGGGTGGCATCCGCTTCTCTTCCTTGGATGGTAGAATGTCCTGGGCTGCACAAGGAGCCTCCAGATTCAGAGATAGAATTCCACTGAACACCAGTTAGTTGCTGAGGAGCAATAGCTAGGAGAGGGCCATAGCTTCCATGCCCGGGTTGTAAAGCTTTCTAGGAACACCCCATTGGAAACAATGTGAACAGAATGATGGGCTGTGTGCCATCCAGCAGGGGCTCGGCTTTATTCTCTTCATCACCTCTGTACTGATATGAAATGAAGGAAGATATCACTCCAGCTACAAAGATAATCTAGCCATATTTTCTTTGTTTAAGGGATAACAAGAGGTGTGTGTGTGTGTGTGTGTGTGCATACACATACACATAGACATACCACTGTTGCAGAGTAGGGAACTTTTATTTTGGATTACAACTCCCATAATTCTATGCTATCCTGCTGGCTGGACCTTCTGGGAGTTGAAGTCCAAAATGTCTGGAGAGCCAAGCTACCCTAGCTCTGCAGCACAGGATGATTTCCAGTTGGATGCATGATCACTCCTCCCAAAAATCTTGTTTTAGGAAATCTGAAATGTTATTGCAGTTATCTTTTTGACAATTGACCTGACTGGCTGCTTCACACATGCATGTTATCAGCTTTTGCCATAACTGAAAGGGGACCATACGTGCCAACATCCCAAGTGTTCACACCTGGAGCAAAATGACATGCCCTCCAATATTGCACAGATGAAAACTGGGACATACATGGCCAAACAACATCAGAATGTGGTCAAAATGGCAAAAATTATTACTGAGCAAGAACACACAACTAGGCTGCAGCACTTTGCCTTTGCCTGAGCCTACTGGGAAAATCAAGATCTTGCTCCCTCCTGTCCTCCCCTGCTGACGTAACTAAGGGCCTTTCCACCCTACACTGTTCTAGTGCTATTATTCCACTTTCAACGTCCTGTGGAATTCTGGGCTTTGTAGTTTACTGAGGCCAACGAGCTGTCTGGTTGAGAACACTAAAGGCCCCTCCCTAAACTACATATCCCAGGATTCCATGGGACATTGAAAGTGGAATAATAGCACTATCACAGTGTAGGGTGGAAAGGCCCTTAGTGCGAACTACTTTTGCACTTTGAATTTGAAGCAGCTGAAAAAATGAGATGGCCAAGGATTAATCAGGACTGTCACTACCAGAAGGGGATAGTTGAAGGGAATGGCATAAGAGAATAAGAAAGAATAAAGTGACGATAAATAATACAAAATTAAAGCAAAGAAACACGAATGGTAAGAGTAATCAAAATTGCACATCTTAACACTGCTAAAGTACAAAATTGGAATCAGTACTATATATACATATATATATATAGGAGTAGTGATAGGATAAAAACTGGCCAATCTTGATAAGGCCTGGTACCACAGGCCTTATCAAGCTCCCAGGGAGCTCCCTTTGGCCAGCTTTCACTACAGGAGGGGGAAAAAATCAGCCCTCTTCTCCTGCCTTCTCCCTTTGAAGTAAGGCTGGTTGCGTCTCGATGGAAACAGCAGGCTCTGTTATCTCCCTGGCAGAGTGGAGAACTGCCTCAGAACTACCGCTACCACGGCGCCTAATTATAGAGCATGACCCAGCCGGGGTCACCCCAGCCTATGCTATATGGGAGGTGCTTAGGACCCAGCAGAATTCTCCCTGTGAGTGACAGACTGTGCTTTAAAAGGCCAGGCAGAGCCCAGATGTGACAGCCTGTGCCAGCATCCACGCACTGCAGCAGCAGCAGCAAAAGCTGCTGCCTTGCAGCCTCATTCCAGGTGTGGCAAATCTTATCTAACTGTGACTTAACAGAGGAGGAGGAGGAGGAAGAGGAGGTGGCAACGCCTTCCTGGGGATTTTGTGCATCCTTCCAGCATCTTCCCCCTGCCAAACAAGCTCCAGGGAGCAATAGTTGCCCTCTTGCTGGGGGCTTTCTTCTTCCCCACTGAGGAGGGTGGCAATGGAGGAGATTGATTCCACAAACAAAGCAGATCATTGTAATTAGGACAATAGCCCTTGCTTCCTTTCGGTGGAGCCGGAACAGGCGACCAGGAGAGCATCCCCAGCCAGCTGCCCAAGAGAGAGAAAGGACACTGTGGAGAATGGAGAACTGATCAGGCTGCCTTGAATCTCATCGTCAGGAGAGGGCAAGAACAGAGCTCAAGTGGCCGCTGTCCTCGTCAACGAGTTATGAAGAACTCACTGAGTAGGAGGAGGCAAAAGTCAGGGCTACAGCTGACCAACCAAGAACTTCCCTGTGCACTTGTCTTGGGTGAGTTCCTTCTTCTTATGAGCTTCAGAGGAGGAAGTGGGTCTCTGGGGAGAGGCAGACACTTCATTTGCTGAAAGAGAATGGCTTTTTTTTTGTCCCTTTCCATGGTATGGGCCCCTGGACCATTCAAGCTAAATGGATTCCTTCAGGTTTCCATCCTAGGATGTCTTAGGTGTTGCATTCCAGAAGAGGCAGGGGGATGCAGGAACCCTGTGAGAAATGTAAAGCATAAATGAGCATTTGGCTGAGATGCTGGGTCAAAATTTGCTCACCTGTATTCACGGAGAGAGAGCAGAGTCTCAGAGAAGTGGAGAAAATGCTGTGAAAATGAAGAAGAGGGTGATGCAGAGCCTGTTTTGTCATGGACGAATATAGGGAGAACAGCCTGGAGCTGCCAGTTGCTTGGTGTTTTTTTTTTTTAAAAATTGCTATTTAAAAAGACAACTAAATAGTGCAGTAAAGGGGAAATAGTCTAAGGCAGACTCCCCCAAACTTGCATCCTCAAGATTTTTTAGATTGCAGTTCCCATCATCCCCAGCCTGCATGGCCAACGTTTTGCCCATAGACTGGCAAATGTCAATCGATGGAAGGTTTCTGATAGAAGAGCAGTAGACTGAAAACAGGACTCCCTGGGCAGCTGTGAGAGAAAGAAAAGACCTGGACTGCATTCGAAACAGCTGGAATCACACTATCAAGGTTATTTTTCAGTTTAATTATCTCACTGCAGGCTTACTAGACTGTCTGTGTGTGTGCAAATGGCATACATGCATGTTTGTGTGTTTCTTTCCTGTGGTTTTTCTTTAGAGAGCTGTTTCAGTGTCTTCCTCACCATGTGTCTTAAACTTTTTAATAAAAACACTAAGAGAAGCAGTGTAGTGTAGTGGTTTTAGCACTGGACTACTACTCTGAAGTTGTAGGGTTTGAATTCCCATTTAGTCATAGAAACCCACTGAGTGACCTCGGACAAGTCACACTCTCTCAGCCTCAGAGGAAGGCAAAGGCAACCACTCAATGAACCAATCTTGCCAAGAAAACCCTGTGACAGATTCGCCTTAGGTTTGCCATAAGTCGGAAACAACTTAAAGACAGGCCATTTCCACACTACACTCTTATAGCATGATTCAACTTTCAACATCCTATGGAGTCCTGGGGTTTGCAGTTTCAGGAGGGGCTTTCTGGTCCCTCCTGAAACTGCAAACCCCAGGATTCCATAGGATGTTGAAAGTGGAATAATTGTGCTATAACAGTCTAGTGCGGAAATGGCCGCAGACATCAACAACTCGAATTTGCTTATCCTTCATGGTCATCCCCTCCCATTATCTTCTCTTGTGGCCACTATATCAGCCTAAATACCCAGAGGGCAACAGATCCCATCTGATCTTGGAAGTTAAGGAGAGCCAAGCCTGGCTAGCACTTGGACTGGAGACTGCTAAATAATACTAAGTGCTGTAGGCTATATATCAGAGGAAGGAACTGGCAAACCACCTTGGAGTATTCTTTGCCTAAGAAAGCCCTGTGAAATTCATGGGGTTGCTGCCTGTGTGTGTCAGCCACTAAGTGGCCAGATGCTCAAAAATTCCCAGTTGAATCCCAATTGTTGTAATTGTCCTCTGTAGCTGCAGTGTGGCAAATCAACTTGCTGTGGGTGATAGGGCAAACTTTGAACACAGCCATGGGTAGATCTCTTTGTAACCTCCTTTGCCAGTGGAAAGGCAAGTAAAACAAAAAACAGATTGCTTCTTTAGAATATCACTAGAAATACCAAATGAAGCTCCAGCTCTTCAGCACGTTACTCATATGATGATGAGAAGTGTGTGTGTGTGTGGTACATGGTGATTGTCATCATAATAACCTTCTTCCTCCTCCTCTCCTTTTCTTCCTTCTCTCCCCCACCTCCCGCTTCTCCTTATTATTCGGGTGAGGATGATTACTGGTGGTGTTAATTCTTATGGCTCCCTGCACTCATGCAGCCACAGGAACATTAGAGTGGTTTTCACTTAGTGTGATTCCATGCTTTATTCACAGCACACTGTGGGCTAAACTCTGTCATTAGTTCTGACTAGACTAATCAGAGAATGATAGAGTTGGAAGAGACCACAGTGGCCATCGAGTTCAACCTCCTGCTATGCAGAAATGCAAAGCACCCCCAGCAAATGGCTTTGCTTAAAAACCTCCAAAGAAGGTAACCCTACCACACTCCAAGATAGTGTATTCCAGAGGTGTATCAAGGGTCAACAGCACCCAGGGGAAGCTGAGGCAGTGGCAGCGGCAGGTGGGGGCACCTGGACAGTGGCAGTCAGGGCAGCAGCAGCAGTTGGGGGGCAGCAAAAGGTCAAGCCTCAGCAGGAGGAGGGGTTGGTTTTTTTGTGCCCCTGGCATAGATGCCCAGGGCATGTATCCCAGTTGCCCCACCCTAGATACACCCTAGGTAGGAGGCCAGCTTGTGTGAGTTCAGCTAGTTGGGTGCATTTCTTGATGTTCTTGCATTATTCACACATGCCTTCAGCAGCCATGATGACTGGGGGATTCTGGGGCTGCTGGCTGCATGTGTGAAGAGAGACCAAGCAACGTTTCCCTGACATGAGTCTCCTGCTGTTGCTGTCCTACAATCCATGTTCTCCTGCCCATTGTTTATAGTGCATAAAGAGTTGTAGTTTTAGTCTAACAACATCTGAGCACCCATACTTGCAAACCACTGCCTGTCAGACAAAAGGACTCTTCCTTTTTCACCCTTGAAAAGGCACCACGCAGCTACTCCCTCTTTTCTCCATAACAGATGTTCTCCCTAGTGAGAAAAAAGTCAGGGTGGGGTGGTGGTGGGGACAAAGGGAATAAAACATGAGAAGTCTGCAAAAGGAAGACACTGAGATCTGTACCTCCCATAAGCTTTTATGAATGAGGCATTGTGACTGCACAGTAAAAGCTTTGTCTGGAAGCCCTCATGATCACAGCTAACCCGGGTTTTGTTTGAGGGTTGTGACTATTAGACGTTTTGGTTAGCTAGATGTCCATTGCAAGAAACTGTGTCCACTCTGCTGCAGGCCAGAAAGGCTCCTTCCCAGCCATTCCAGTCTTGTGATGAAGATCAAAGTGTTCTTGGTATATTTGAGATGGTCTCAGGCCAGTTCTGCCTCATGGATCACACCTCCCTGAGCCCTCTGTGGACAGCACTGTCTGTACTTTGGTGTCACAGATTTACCAGAGAGGTCAACTGAGAAGAATGAGCAGCTAAACAAGAGACTTCCCAGGCCCTTCCAGCTTTTGCTGCCTTCAGAAAGAGAGATTGGATCGATACTTTAAAAAAGCAGCTCATGATTTGTTATTACAGGAGTAATTAGTTGCATTGTTCATCATAGGTGATCATTTTGAAGGGAGAAGGGAAGCCATTGCTCGTGTGTTGCAGAAAAAACAGCAAAGCCTCAGGGTAACTCAAAGGCTGTCAGGTTTTCTTTGGCATAAGCCTTTATTGCCTCTGGTTTACTTATAATGCTCCATCAGATACATTTAATGGGGTGGCCTGGTGTCCAAGAATGCTTATGTCATAAGGCTTGCATAAGGTACCACAAAATTCTTTATGGTCATCCTAGCAAGTTACCTTTTATTTATTTCTTAAATCTTGTTTCTTAAAATATTCATATCCTAACCTATAACAAAATATCTAAGGGTAGCATACAAGTAAAATCAATACAAGCAGTTAAAAACCATGAAAATAATTTAAACAGACTAAGTAGACAAGTTGCTTTTTAATCAATATTTAAAATAAATTAAACCTTATGAATCAAAATGCAAATTAAAATGAAAAAAAAGCTAGAAATCCTTCAGGTGACCCTCTCAAAGGCGATACTTTATGAGGAATGAGCAAATGTTGCTTATTACACTCAAAAATTAGTAATGCTGCCACAGGTTATTCTGATACTTTTTAAAAGGTGACAACATTGCGAACATTGTCGGAGCCAGCACAGTGTAATGCCTCTCTTCAGGAGCCCCTGGTTTGAATCCCTACTCAGCCATGGAATCCCACTGCGTGACCTTGGGCAAGTCACACTCTCTCCGCCTCAGAGGAAGGCAATGACAAACCTCCTCAGAACAAATCTTACCATTAAAAGTCATAAGGTTGTCATCATTCAAAGGTCAACTTGAAGGCACATAACAACAGGAACAACTTTGTTACCCCATCCCAAAAATCCAACACATAACAAGTAATGTAATTACTTATTAACATTCCCGAAATTTGTTCCTAAGCATCCCACCTTTGTCTTGGATGTTTGTTGTTGTTATTCCCTCAGCTTGGAGCTATCAATACTCACATGCACCAGCTCCCTATATTTCAGGAACACCTTTCAGGTACACAATACTATAGTTCTGATGCTGCCTAGGAAAATAATAGTGGGTGTGTTCATTTTAATTTTTCTTACAAACCCTCAGGGTGTGAGATGTGCACTATGGTTAACACTGATGGTATATTAACCTCCATGCTGGTTATCAAGTAGTTGTTATTTCAAAACTTGCTGTTTCCCGGCTTTCTCCTGTCCACAGCATTTACAACTTTATCCAGTTTCAATACCCTTCTCCTTCCACTGAGATGACCTTCTTTTTCTACTATTTTTGTTACCTGGGTTCTTTGCATAAGGCTGCTTCCCAAAGAAAGAGCTTTATAGTTGTGTGGTTGCAAAAGCACGAGCCAAACCTGCTGGCCTGCTGCTGGAAAAAGAGATGATTTCAGTGCTGAGCCAAGGCCCAGTCCAGTACCCTCTTCAGCAAGTATTGAGTTGCCCAGGTGACTCAGGCCATTTCCATAGTAGCCTGTTATAGTGCTATTATTCCACTTTCAACATCCTATGGAATCCTGGGGTTTGCAGTTTAGAGAGGGGCCAAAGGCCCCTCGCTAAACTGCAAACCCCAGGATTCCATAGGATGTTGAAAGTGGAATAATAGCACTATAATAGGCTAGTGTGGAAATGGCCTCAGTCAAAGGAAGAATCTGCAATTATTGCTGGGGGAGTGGGGAGAGTCGAAGTGACCATTTGCTCCTGTTTTGTTTTGGGGTTGTTGTTTTTTTGTAATATAAAAAAAATATTTCTGGATCAGCCCATCCACTGTTGCATGCATGCATAGGAGAGATGATAAGGGAGGGCTGCTGTCCTCAGTGGATATATGAAATACATGCATGTGTGTAAATCTCTCTCTCTCTCTCTCTCTCTCTCTCTCTCTCTCTCTCTGTGTGTGGGGGACTATACTTGCATGAAAATGTGCCAGTTGGGCATGCCTGTGCTTGTAAAAGCACACATGTATATGTGTGAGAATGTATACAGACCAATGATGATCATGAGTATGATGAATCATTTTCATCGTTCCTAGAGGACAGAATATACAGAACATAGTTAGGCAAGCCTTTGTGGGTGCCTTTAAGGTTGTGCTGTAACCTATAATTAAACACAGGCATTATGCTCTGTGTGTGTGTGTTTGAGAGAGAGAGAGAGAGAGAGAGAGAGAGAGAGAGAGAGAGAGCATTGATCAATATAAAATTGGAAATATATTCTGATTTATATTCTGGGGGCTTTTTTTGAACTTTTTTTGAATTGACATATCTAAAAGAAAATACATAAACGTGTGAACATTATCAGCTAAGGAAATAGAAACAAAAATAACAATAATAACAAACAGGATGCATTTCATGAGTAAAGGAGGGCAGCAGTCTCAATTTCAATTTAATCAATCATTTATTTCAAGTGGTATATCTTTCTGCTGGGTGCAGGTTACCAACAGCAGTGTGACTATTCAGATGCAAAATGTCATTCCAAAGTCCAAGATGATGTAGAGGTGGATGCCTTGATTGTGTTTCTGTATTGACATATTCAATAAACGGATACCATCTTCCAACAAAAATATCCTGGTTTAATTGTCCCCTAGTAATTCTTATATTATCTGACAATTTCTCTAATAACCAGGTATCCCAGATTTGCTTCCACCAATTATCTACTGACACATTACCCATTTTCCAGGAATTAACTATTCCCATGTGAGCAGCTAGGGTAAAGAATGCAATTAGACTTTTGTACTTTTTTTTTTTTTTAATTTTGTCCTAAGTAGATAGATAGTAGGAGGAGACATGGGCAAAATAGTATCTTTTGCCTGGTGATGATTGAGGCTAGTTAGAGGTATATCTAGGGTGGGGCAAGTAGGGTATGTGCCCTGGACATCAATTCCAAGGGGCACAAAAAGCAGTGCCGGAAGTGGCAGTGAACGAGGAGGAAGTGACTCCAGAGGTAGGGGCGCAACATCCACACTTGACGTGGGTGCTAGATACGTATGCTAGATACGCCTCTGAGGCAAGTTCCAATATATTACAGCAAAATCCATTTATACTTGGACAATCAAGCCATATTTGGATACATGTTCCTATGTCATCACATCCTTACCAGCATTTTGGAGACAGATTTTTAACTATTCCTGACATTCTGATGGGAGGATAATACCATTTATGAGTAATGTTTAGAGCATTCTCTTTAGCCACAGCTGAGCAGGACTTGAAAGAGGGTGTAGTCTGCATGTTAGACTAAACGTTTTCTGGTATTTCTGCTCCCAGGTCAAATTCCCAACCTATTCTGGCATTTTGTCCTTTGCCGTATTTATGTTCAGTTAGACATTTATAAATTAATGAAGCTTGACCCTTTATTCATTGAGTAGAGCAATCACATGATATTTCAAACAATTTGAGGGGTCTTGGAGTTTCTCCCCTGTGCATTAATTTAGAAGCAAAGGAAGATGTGGCATAAATGCAGCTAACTGATAGGCATAGGTGCTAATTCTGTGGTAAATTCCTCTTGGGTCTTAGCTATTCCTCTTTTAAATAAGTCTCACATTTTATATATCTCTTTACTCTTCCATAGTCAAAATTGATGCAGTTAACTAGCATTGTAAAAATAAAGGATGGAAGAGAAAAGGGCAGATGGGAGCCAGGTCTGATGATAAAATTTGTTTCCATTTATGCCAAATATTAAGTGAGGTTCGTAGCCATGTTTTGTTTATCATTTTGCCAAACAGAAGTTTAAATTCTAGTGAGGAGTCATCCTGAATTTCAAGATTCACCCACGTGGGAGAAGTGTCCTGACTAATAATCTGAGCAACTTGCTTCAGCTGAAAAGCTGTAAGATATAAGTCAATCTCTGGTATTGCCAGACCTCTGCTCTTGGAAGCAGTATATTAGATGGCTTTTCTAAATATAGGCTTTTTATTTTGGAAGATAAATTTGTTTATAAGATTTTTCCAAGCTTTGAATCTTGCTGGGGAAGGGTGAAGGGGAATAGTTTGAAAGAGGAAGAAGTGATGCAGGACTGAAAACATTTTTGTAAGTGCAATTCCTCACAGCAAGGATAATGTTAGCTTATCCCATGACTGTATTTTAGACTTGATCCATTTAGCAACCAGGTTATAACTTCTGGAAATTGGTTTAAACCTTGATTTGATTTAAGTCTTTAGTAATTATGGCTTTCAGGTATATATTAGAAAAGAAAACAATGGCTGAATTTGCAGACCAGTCATTGTTTTCCACATTTCTTGTTGGTGAAAGGAAGCATTTATGCACGTTGTTTTGGATTTTAAATAATTAATATGAAGTCCAGCGTAAGTGTCAAACTTCTTTAAGGTTAATTTAAGCAGTGGGAAATTACATTTCAGATTGTCCATGCAGAGCAAGACATCATCTGCATAAAGCCTCATTTTGTGGCATTGACTATTTATAATAGGTCGTGTGTCTGATAGCATTAAGTAGTGGCTCTATAGCCAAGGCAAAAAATAATGGTGAAAGGCACCCTGTTTAGTACCATGGGACAGAGGTATCAGTAACAAGTCTAATTCATTTACACAAATGACCACTTCTGAATGTAAGTATAAAGTTTTCAGGGTTTCAGTGATTCCCCCCCCCAAAAAAAATTCATTTCTTTCAGAACCTCAAAGAGATATTTCCATCTGAACCTGTCAAAGGCCTTCAATGCATCTAAGGACAAGAACCACTGCAGTCTTTGACATACTGGAATGATGAATTACATTAAGGCCATTTCCACACCGGGCATTTAAAATGGTACAGAGCAACCTCCGACAGAGGTCTTCTTCACCATAGAGTGGACCAGGGTGGACTACTTTTTGTAGTTCCACACCCCAGTCCAGTTCTGTGCGACTGGAACTGGTTGCACAGCATGCTTTTTAAAAACCTCTTTCTTGAGGTTTTTAAAAAGCATGGAGCGGGCAACCCTGTCCCGCTCCGTTGCAGCACTCCGGAGCAGATTTGCGTGCGCACGCAAGTGCGTGCCTGCAGATCTTCTGGGGGCGGGCTTTCAGCTGGCGAGCTTCTCCAGTTGGTGGAGAGCCTCCACCAACCGGAAGCCACCATTTTGGATGCCGGAGAACTGTGGAGCGCTGAACTCACGCTGCTGCTCTTTGCAATGGACTCGCCCGGACTCAGGAAAAATCCGGTGAGTCCCATTTCTGCCCGATTCACACCCCACATGCGGAAAGGGCCTATGTGTCCTATGTGTGGTGTCTGATCATCTGTGATTAGGCATAAATCCCACCTGGTCTGACTCTTTGTAATCTATGATGAAGCTGTTAATTCTGCTAGCTGGAAATGGATATTAGGATTTTAACCTCTTGATTCACAAGTACAATGGGGCAAAATGTTGCATCTGGGGGGTGATTCTTCTCCATTTTTGGAATGGGGATAGTTCATCATCTGTACCAAGAGGTTGAACTGAACCTTGGTTCAAATAGTAATTAAGCAGATCCAGTAAATGTGGGGCCAATTCACCATAAAATATTTTTTTAAAAATTCTTCAGTAAGCCCATCTGGGCCAAAGATTTGTGTGACTTTAATTTCTGTTTGTTATTTTAAAAAGACTTTTAAAAATTATTCTTAAAAAACTAGTAACAATAGTATCTAGATTACATTAAAGCAGGAAAACAGTAAAATAATTTATATAGTTTAGCATACTACATGTTATATTTGATAAGAGCAAATATAAAGATATATAATGGTACCTACACAAAAGCAAGAATAAAAACAAAGCAAAACAAGACAAAATAAAAATTATTTCTCAAATTTTCATCTCCCAAAGATGTGAGCAGTTCCTTGTATATTAATTACCAACAAAGACATATCAGTAAAATAGTAGTTTCAGTAGAACTTCACCACTGTACATTAATATAAATCTATGAACTTGGCATATGTTAACTTCAGTTAATTGTTCATTCTTATTGATCTGTGTGATATTTTTAAATTTCTCTTATTATAGTTATCTATAGTACCTCTAAGTTCCTTTTTCTGTCATTTATTTATTTATTATTTATTTATTATTTTGTGTTTCTTGAGGTCTAAATTCAACTCTCAATTCCAGCTGTCACTAACAACCCCCATTTGGTTTCCGAAAGAAGGGATATTATTTTCCATCTTCTTTACATTGTTTGAGAGTGTTGTCAGATAACAAGGTTTCTGGTTTATTTAACTCTACCATATCATACAATTTCAATAGCCAACCATCTATGGTTGGTATTGTTTTGCTTCCATCCGTGTGTAAAGGTCATCCTGGCTGCAGTGATCATATATACCAAGATATTACAATATCTTGTCTTCAATACTTGTTGAGTGTCATCTAACATAAGTAGATTTCAGATTTCACTGGAAAGGAGATTTTGGAGTGTTTTAGTAATATTTTCATGGATTTGTTTCCAACATTTCTTTGCTTTTACACAGCTCCACCGAACATGGTAAAATGTCCCTTTTTGATCACATTTCCAACAGAGGTTGGTTTTATTACAACTTATTTTGGATATTTATACAGATGTAAGATAGCATTGGTATATTATTATATTATATTAATTATAATAATTTTCTTTCAAATTGGTGTTTTAGGTGAATCTTGATGTCTATTTCCAAGATTTTTCCCAGATTTCTAATGGAATAGAATGTCCTATATTTTGAGTCCATTTTATCATATTCTGTTTAACAACCTCTTTTTCTAGTTCAAAATTTAACAACAATTTATGTATTTTTCCAATTATATGGTTTACCTCTGGTCTTAAAAACTTATCAAATTCTCCCTTTTTTGTTTCTGTTTCTCCACCTTAATTTCTGAACTGCTTGTTTAATTTCCTTTTCAGCAATCGGGCTATCTATTAGTGTACTGTGGGATTCAGATAGTTTGTTAAATATTCCTATTGAATTGATTGACATCTGTGAGAGCTGGTGATTTAGTAATGTACAGATAAGAGTGAAAATCATGGAATTCATTGTTAATTTCATTGGAGGAAGTTTTTAAAGTACCCTATATTACTTGAATAGCAGTAATGATTATACTTTCTGCTTTAGTTTTGATATTCTAGCTAGTGGCTTAGAGTTTTTGTATTATTATCATAATGATATGCTTTAGTATATTGTAAAGAAGTTTGTAGTTTATTTAAATCCAGTTCTTTGATCTCTGTCCTCTTCTTAGTCAACAATTTGAAAACAGTTGGATCTTGGTTAATCTCATGAGAATGAGTCAACTGCAATATTTCTTTTAGCAACACTGGTCTACAGGCGTCCCCAAATTTTTTACACTTAGGTCCTTCCTGTATAAATAGTCCTTTAAGTACAGCTTCTAATGTGTCCTCTCTGACAATATATCCCTTAGGCAAAAAGGAACCATTGAGATCAAAGCAGTCTGCTGATTCTTAGAACGAAACTTTACGATATGTAATAAATCTGGATTGTTTCCTCTAACATTTCTACTTTTACTTTTAAAAAAATCATAATAAGAGAGTAAGGAGAACTTTCTAGTTTATAAATCCCCTCTTCCCACAGCTGGGGGAAAGCATGGGCAATTTTGGCCCTGCAATGCAAAAGTGTAAGGCCATTTCTGCACTAGCCTGTTATAGCACTATGATTCCACTTGCAACATTCTATGGAATCCTGGGGTTTGCAGTTTCAGGAGGGGCGAGCTGGCCCCTCCCGAAACTGCAAACCCCAGGATTCCATTGGATGTTGCATCATAGCGCTATAACAGGCTAGTGCGGAAATGGCCTAAGAGAACCCTAAATAAGGAACTAGAATTTGAACAACATGCTATGCACCAAAGAGGCTGCCTGGGTCAACCTCAAATCATGCTCCCCTGCAGAGGAAATGGGAATTCCTGTTAGGTTCCCTAGCAGCATATCTGTCTTCCAATTCTGTGTAAAGTGTTTTCAAGCTAGAAATCTAATTTTTAATTAAAATTAGGTTAGCTTTGCACTAAAACTAATATTTGAGCCACCCTGCATTATATGCCCGATAGTCCACACCCAGGAAACTATCCTCTACAAAATTGAGGGGGGGGTAATTTTTTAAATTGCACAGAGCCAAGATTTATAGTGTTTTGCTGCAGCATTCTGAGAGCTGATTTATATGTTGTCAGAGCAATATAGGGGGAACTTCTGCATGATTGCATGCATCCCATGCTGCTCTGGCAATGTGGGTCACATGAATAATATAGTTCCTTTCCATGCCAGCATTCCTTGGGGACTAGGAGAGCTAGCTCAGAAAGAAACTGTGTAATTTGTGCTTACCATTCTGTCTCAACTCAAGTGTCAGGCTGTTCAGCATGTGCAACAGATTTTGGACACAGCTACTTTGTCAGCCAGCCTAAATGGGGCGTGTGTGTGTATCTCAAAAATTTTCCAAGCTCTGATATGGAAGATACTTGTCCTACACACTCCTGCTATTTCTCTAGTAATCTGATCATTTTTTTTCCAGCTCTGTTACTTTCCCAAAATGACTCTTAACATTCCCTAACACCTCCAACTGACAGGATTCGTCAGGGGCAGTACTGATTATTCTTCTGCTTTCTCTTCTTTCCCCACAGCTGTTTTTAAAATGTCCTAGTTTCTCTCTCTTCTTGCCACTTTCTCCTTTTGTTCCCAGCTTATTTCAGATGATGTGAATTGAATTCAAAATGCAGAAGCAGTCTGCACTCAACTCAGCAAGATGGAGAGAAGAGAACAGGCAGGATCTTGCTCTTCCCAGTAGGCTCAGGCAAAAGCAAACTGTTGCAGCCTCCCTTAGCTTGTGTAATTTTCCTCATTAATAATGTTTGCCATCTTGATAAAATATAGTGATGTTGCTTGGCCAGATATGTCCCAATTTTGACAAGTGAAATGTTGGAAAGGATGCCAACATTGTGTTTA
Source organism: Ctenosaura bakeri (assembly GCA_948474755.1). Classification (NCBI taxonomy): domain Eukaryota; kingdom Metazoa; phylum Chordata; class Lepidosauria; order Squamata; family Iguanidae; genus Ctenosaura; species Ctenosaura bakeri. Next base: position 465,347 of record CAOLHI010001059.1, read on the forward strand.
ACACATAGTTGGGGATTCTAATGCATGTTACCTCACCAAAGGGGGAAAGTGTGTGAGAAGACAAAACATGTACTGAAAGGAGCACAAATGATCATGGATATCAAACTGACTTACAGAAGTTTTGCCAAGCTGGGGGAAACACTGGCCATAATCCAACAGAGCACATCCACGGATGGAAGGAGATGTGTCTGTGGAGCCAGGAAGGGAAGATTTCCTTTTCTCACACAACTCTGACCCCTATATTCCCAATATTTGCTGGAGGGGGCAGGTTCCAGAGCAGAATTTCAGGCTGAAGGAGAGTGTGAAGAAAAAGAAAGGCCTATTGAAAGGACACTGATCTTGTGGCAGAGAGGAGAAATTGAATCTTCCTTGTTCAGCTTAGGAAGCTACTTCCAACAATGGAAGTATACCAAGTGGATGTCCCCACTTGCCAGTGGAAACTGACAATAGAACGCAAGGCTTTAATCTGAACCTTGATTCCAAATATAACTAGCAAATCTCTCAATCTCTCTCTCTCTTTCTCTCTCCGTCTCAATCATTCTCTCTGTGTGTGAGAGCGAGGATGAGTGTGTAAAACTCATACTATGTACAAGCCATTCTCCACAATAACCATGGAAGGTAAATCACTGTTTTCATTTTACAACCAGAGAAAGCATTATATGTCCATGTCTGAATATGATGATGGGCTTAATTCAGTTCCCACTCTTGTCATCTTGTATTATATGATGAGTGCTAAAGGATCAGTTGTAGCAACTTTTGGGGTGTATCTTATTCAGAGCCATCCTCAAAGTTCGATTCTGATTTAAAATGAATCTAGATTAAGAGAAATTATTTTCAAAATTCTCAGAAATGGACATCCACATTCTGTCCTGAGTCTAATGGAAACTGCCATTTACAGTTTAGTAAGATAAAACACATAGCAACCAAACGAATAAACTATTTGGCATACTAATGTATCACTGTGCTAAATACCCACTGCTGCCTGTTCTCAGTGATGACCCTGATAAAAGTGTATCAGGAATATTCCATCTCAGCCCAGGGTGACTCACTTGCATGCCTCCTGGATTAATTTCTGCCCTGGTGTCAGCAGTGATTTCATAATGCAGGCTTGTTAGGTTTCATTTTCTTTCTTCTGCATTTAAAGGGGCTGGTCCTGCTCTTCTGAGAGTCAGTGCTAAATCCCTTCTTGATGTCACAAATCTCAGAATCAGTTGGGATCAAAATGTAGGAGGAAAGGTAGGGACTTTTTATTGACTTCACCCAGCATAGAATTAAGCAGAGAAACCAAAAAACTTTGCAAAGCTCAGTGAGTTGATGTTCCCAGAATAAAATAGGCTCATCAAACCATCACGGAATGTCGTCTGCTAAACTAGGATCTCGCCTGAGCAGATCCACCCCTTCACTTGAGAAATGTATCAGCCTACAGAGTTAAAGTCTAGTTTCAGGACAGATTCCCAAGTGGGTTTGCAGTGTGCTTGGAAACTTGTTTCCTGGGCTCCCCAGGACTAGTCTGTGGGGAAATACCTGAAATGATCTGCCAAAATTGGACCAACAAGACTTCTATGTAGTTGAACATCCTCATGAATTATCAATCAGCAGTGTACTAAATGATCAGGTATCACCATGTCTGTGGGTATGGTCATGAGGTGACAAGTTCCACTGACCAGGACTTGTCACCTCAGTGACATACCCACAAGTTTTGCATTTGTATTACTATTCACACACCTCTGTGCTCATTCATGGGGATAAATATTTGTCTATAAGTACTTCACTCCATGTCTCTGATGAAATAGACTCAGCCTATGAAAGCTTATGCTACAAACTTCTTTTTATTAATTAATTTCAGAGTTGCTACACTATCCCTTTGCATACTCATTGCTATCTTTTTATATCATCAATATGTTAATAGAATGGCAGTTTCCAAAAGGCTAGTAACCTTGAGTTGCATGTACTTCAGTCAGATCACCAAGTCCCAAATCCTATAGGCACTCCCAACTAGAGGAGACCCATTGTATCACTGGATTTAACTTATGAGTTGACTTACTGTTCAACAATTTATTCAGCAGGTCTACTCAATCTGGGACTAACCAATAGAATTCAGGAACAAGTTACTTTGATTCTAGCACATTCATTCCCCACCCTTAATTGCTTTGCTGTTAAGTTTTGCTCTTCTCTACAGAGATCAAGAACTACGAGAAGAGAAGATGGTGTCCGTGACACAGGCTCCAAGCATCCACAGGCAATTCTTGCAGCTAAGGCTAAAGCCACTTTGAGCTAGACCTCAGATACAATGGTAAACAGAACAAGGATTAATTCCACCTATGGACTGGATGCATCTGGTGTGTCCCAGTTCCAAGAAGCCATTGGCATTTTCTTCATGGTCATGCTGAGTGTCATTGCTTTGGTTGCCAACACAGCGGTCATGGTTGTCATCCTCAAGACACCTCTGCTGAGGAAGTTCATCTTTGTCTGCCACCTCTGCTTGGTGGATCTCTTGTCAGCTATTTTCATCATGCCATTGGGGATCATTTCCAGCTCTGCCTGCTTCAACCGGGTATTATACAGCATTGCTGAATGCCAAACGCTGATCTTCCTGAATGTCTGTTTCATCAGTGCCTCCATCCTCACCATCTCTGTTATCAGCATCGAGCGCTACTATTATATTGTCCACCCCATGAGGTATGAAGTCAAGATGACTACTGGGCTAGCCATCACTGTGGTGGCTTTCATCTGGGTGAAGTCCATTCTTGTAGCTGCCTTGGCGCTGGTGGGCTGGCCCCAAGATAATGGTGCCAGCAGTGCTAGCAAGTGTACTGTCTGCTGGAGCCCTGGAGCCCACAAGAAGGTCTTTGTGATTATCTTCAGCGTCCTTTGCTTCATAGTGCCCACCGTTATAATCTTTGCTGTCTATGGCAGCATTTACAAAGTAGCCCGGATTGCTTCCTTGCAGCACGCACCTCAGCCTGTTCCATCTTGGACTGCCACCATGCCCAGACAAAGAACAGACTCCATTCACAGCCAGGTTACTATCATCACAACCAGGAATGCGCCACCCAAGCTGTCACCAGAACGCTGGTTTGGGGGGAATAAAGCTGCCTTGACCTTGGTCCTCATTGTTGGCCAATTTCTCTCTTGCTGGCTTCCATTCTTCTCTTTCCACTTAAACTGCTCCCTTACTTCTCCTGCCTCAGTCTCTAGTTATGGTGAGATTGTTGTGACCTGGCTTGCGTACTCCTCCTTTGCTATCAACCCTTTTTTCTATGGGCTACTGAACCGTCAAATCAGAGAAGAGCTAGCCAAGTTGGGACGGCACTGCCTCAGCAAGCCTCTGACCCAAGAACTATGTATCTCCAGTCCAGAAGGTTCAATCCATGAGAATTTCCTCCAGTTCCTTCAGAGGACCAGTTGCACAACAGAAACCCGTTCCAGCTACGTTAATTCAAGTCCCAGGAACACTTTGGACCAGACTTCAGTGGGATTCAGAATTCCTGGACAAATCCCTGAAGAAACCAATTGACAAAAGAACAGTGTCTTCATGTCACTGCCTCCATCTCTTCCCACCCTTCTCTAACTTTAGAGGAAAAAGAGAAGATCTAAGGCACTGGCAGAACTGACTGAGCCTTCTTTGTGGGAGAACTCTACAGCTGAACAACTACTTTTTTTTCTCCAGTAAAGAGGCAAATGTGATTAAATGGGTGATGATCAACCCCTCTACCCCATTCTTAATAACATGTTCAGGGCCTGATTCTTAACAACATGTTCAGATGAAAGAGGCAGTGTTGAGCATAAGGGCTTTCCACAAAAACTCTCCTCCAGAGTTCTTGTTGTTGTAAGCACAAAAGTTCTGTTACACACCTGCCAGAACCAATGGTGCTATTCCTCTCCAATCATGTAATGAAAGGGAGAAGATTTGACTTTGTTGCAGATAGGGAGCCAGGTTGTTGTATGATTTCATTTCAAATTCCATTGTACACTACAGAATCTAAATCCTGTTGTGGTCTGGACTAGGAGCCAGACCCCTTGAATCAACTGGATTTTCCTACTTGTTGACTTGCTGTTCAACAGTTGAGTCAGTGGGTCTGCTCTGGTTGAGACCAGCCAACAGGATTTCAGCACAGTGCTGAAGAGGAGGACTGCACAACTTCCAAAGTAGTGGCATTCATAGATTCCTTTAAACTCTTCAAAATGGCACAGATCAGGAGGGAGAGACCTGTCACATGCCCATCACATATCTATGTTAATAGTGTGGAGCACCCATGACTCATGCAGCATGTAAGAGTGTGATAACTGCAACAGAAAATGAAGAATGCTTTTTCCCAGCATCTTAATACTGTGATAGTGTGTGAAGAAGTTTTTCATTTCCCCATCAATTCAAGGTCTAAGTGGCAGGATTTTCTTGATTGATTGATTGATTGATTGATAGTAAGTAAGTAAGCCGTGTCTGTTTCCCCTGTAAAAGCAATATTTCCAGAAAGTGTCCTAATGCAGTGGTCTTGGACACAGAAGCATAGGATCATACAGTTAGAAGAGACTGCACGGGCCATCTAGTGCAACCCCTTGCCTCGAAGGAATATACAGCTAAAGCATTCCTGACAGATGCCTATCCAACCTCTGTTTAAAGATCTCTAAAAAGGGAGAACCTACCACCTTCTGAGGCAATTGTTTTCCACTATTAAGCAGCTCTTGTGGTCAGAGGCCACTGGATTTATGAGTGGATGCTTGAAATTTGTGCATGGGAAGTGGGTGGGTGAGTGAGGGATATTTAAACTTTTTAGGGTATGCAGAGGGTTTATAGGAATTCTAACTTTTCATCAAAGATTAGACATGACTGGAAACATGATAAGGGACATTCTCAACAATAATAGGGAAAAATCTCTTTAGAACTAATTCCATGTCTCTCCAAGGGTTTTCTGGTGCTCTTTTTGGTGAGAAAAAGATAATACCATACTTCAAGTTTTCAAGGCTGCTTCCTCTTCCTTGCTCTTTTGTTTGGTGGCATAGGAAAAAAAAGTCTCAACACGCAGGTTAATTTAGGGCTTTGCTCGTTGGAGGGCTGGGATAAAGGAACTGGCCAACATCCTGCAAATGATCATGGATGGAACTTGTAGTCTAATACATTTGAAGGAAACAGGGTTGCAGAAGGCTATCATAAGCCTTGCATGCATGTGTGTGTGCATGCGTATGTGCATGCATGCATACACACATATGTACATACACACATACACTGGGAAGATCTGTGCTACAAATATATACTGGTTCTATACAAGAATCTTGGGGACTGTGATTAGGAGAAGGACTGATGATTCTTTAGCTCCTCACAGAACTATAGCCTTTGTGGTTCCCCATGAAGAAGGACTGAATTTTTAAAATCAGTTTAAATCCAGGGTTTAGTTTTGCAAAGTATTGACTGTCTTCTGGTTTAAATCTGAGCAGTTTCAAAAATAGCCAGTTATTGGTACTCCTGAGGTACAACATGTTTGTTATTTAAGCTATGATTCACACAGCAGACAACCCAAGCTGTGATTTATCTTTTCATTTTCTTTCCTCTGTCCCATTTTGTCAACTCCTAGGTTAAGGTGGCCAGCTGGCACTGACACCTGGTGTCTTGCACATCAGTGGCGCAGTGAAACCACATTGATTTTCATAGGAACTTTAAAGGTTTGTCCATGATGCTGAACCCCTCCCCCAAACTGATTCAGCACCTTGGATAGTTACTTTAAAGTTTAGAATAAATTCACTGCCTCACCAATGTAGAAGCCATCAGGCACTAGTGACAGCTAGGAAGGGACAAGCCATCGTTGTAGGTTTGGATGTCACAGTAAGAGATGGTATAAACAAGCCAGAATTCATAAAATGACAACAAACTATGGCTTTGGATTTTGTGTTACGGTTGATTAACAAAACATGACTTCTTAGTGGGAGTAGATTCATACATTGTAACAAGCCAGATTTCAATAATCTAGCTTTTTGTGATATATGAACGCACAGTCTTTGAATCAGATATAGTTTCTGTCAAGGAACATGTTTCCATCCCTATGTCTTTTTGCATACTTCTGGGATGATCAGAGATAAGGGAAAGAAAGAAAGAAAGAAAGAAAGAAAGAAAGAAAGAAAGAAAGAAAGAAAGAAAGAAAGAAAGAAAGAGGCCACAGTGTAGGTCTTGTTCCCTCACTGAGGCAGAAGGAGAACTGATTCTTTCCAGATGAGTAAAGCTTTTCCTTCTGTGCAGTTGTATCATTTGGTTCATTGTGACCTCTAAGAAACTGCAGCTGAAATAGACACGCAAAGCTAGGATCAATGAGACAGCTCACAGTAGCAGGCCGAGACAGCACAGTACCTGTTTGCCTAAAGGCACTTCTAGAGACTTAGCCTTAATCTAAAATGAAAGCAATCTCTTGATTGGTTTGATGTGACAAATGCAGGCTGTCAGAGTAAGAGGAAGAGTTGTTGTGTTGAGGCATTACTTACTCATTTGTAGTGGGCAGCTTAATTTATTTCAGGGCCATCTGATGATCCCCATCAAAATCTAAGATGCTGCTTTTATACAAAACAACAGACTTTGAACATATATGGCTTTGGCTTTCACACTAGTCAGGACATTTGCTTGAGCCATCTCATTGAAGGTCTTAGGCTGTACACTTTCTCTCTGGAAGTAAGTTCCACTGAATTCAACTGGACTTACTTTTCTGTGAACATCAGGATTCAGAAAAGTTACCTTTTCAGAACTACCACTCCCAGAATCTCCTGGCCAGTATGGTCAAAAGTTGTTTTCCCAAGCTTGGCCTTTGTGCAGCCTTCTGTGGTACAAGATTAACATGTTTATCCCTATTCATGAGATCCAGCAGCAAATATGCAATACCTTTGAACAGAAGCCTCTTGATGAACTAGTGAAGGAAGCATTTGTAAAGAGAGAGGCAAAGAAGAGTGACTGGAGTGACTATTTGAATGGTGATGACTTTTAACAATCTTCTGTTAACAGAAGCAAACCTTAAGGGCATTTCTGAGTATATTCTGTTTTTTGCTTGTCTGTTTGCTTATGGAGCACAAGCTACTCTGACCCACATAAAAAGTAAGTTTCTGCATGTGCATGCATCTATATCAGGCTTGGGAAATGGGCAACTCCCTCCCCAGATACTGTTGGACTGCAACTCCCATGAGCATAAGCTAGCATAGCATAAAAGAATAGCAAGAGTGGCAGTCCAACATCATTTGGTGAGCCACATGATTCCACCACCTGATCTAAAAGTTCAGATCTGGGCACATGCATGTAAACGTTCACCTTCTTCTACAGTGTGATGCTCCCCTATGCCCCCCCCCAACACTGTCATATGTTGATGCATCTTTTACTGTTCATGAGTATGTACTTCTGTATGCTGGGCCACTAATTGTCCATGACTAGAGCTGATTCTGGCACTAGTGTTTCCATATAATGATTCCTTTTTGTTCCTTCTCAGTCATGGGGTGAACTTTGAAGTTATGAGAATGAAAAGAGAGAACAGGTTTTCCATTACCTCCAGCTTGCTAAGACACCTTGAGGATGGTTCCCTGATTGTTGCTCAGTCGGAGGTACAGGAGCAGATTCCACTAGAAATAATTGTGTCCGTCTCCATGCTAGAGCTTGATCATGCTGATGTTACACTTTGGGCTAAGTCTCTTGTGATGGACTCAGCAAGCACTGATCAACAGAGGGAAATGTCCTTGGAAAGAAGGAAAATGAAAAAGTCCTCTCCCTGCCATTTCTGGGTTTGACGAGCTGCCTTATACCAGGCCAAAACATTTGTCTCAGCTGGTATTGCCTACTCTGACTGGCAGAAACTCTTTAGGGTCTTAGACAGACAAGGGTCTTTCCCATCACCTGCTACTTGATCCATAGTGAGGCTGGATGAAATGCGTTACTCTCTACTGGAGAATTTCATCTGAGCTTCGTTCTTAATTGGAAATCTAATCTCTGTAACAAGCATTTAGTGGAAACAGCAGACAATTTTTTAAAAAACAAAAACTCCAGCTGTTTTAAAATAAATAAAGTTCAAAATGTTGGATTCATGTCTTTCTATCACTCCTTTTTATTACTTTATTGCCTGGTTTATGTGACATAAGGAAGTGTACTCAAGGGTCAATGTCCTCCTGAGACATTTAAATTATAATGATTCCCCTGCTTCCATTTCTAACAAACCCAGAAGAGATTAGACTAATTAACAAAATGCATCTGATCTTTTGGCATACTAGAGGTTCTGTCAGATCTGTGCAGCTGCTGAGGAGAAAAAGAAGCTACAGTGACAATTTGGCAGTTGCTCAGCTGTAAAGACCTTTCACCAAGGATCCCACAGGTATGACCAAAGAAGAAACTGCTATCAGATGTTCCTACTCCCATCAGAATATTAAAACAGGTAAGTTCCCACATGGAGGAACCAAGCCCCAGCTCAAAGAACCAGAGATGGAAAAAGTTAATTTTTGAACTCTCAGAAGCCTCCAGTCAGCACAGTTACTCTGAGGAGTTGTTGTTGTTATTGTTGTTGTTGTTGTTGTTGTTATTCCATGTTTTGCAAAAAGCATATAGTAAGTCACTTCCTTCTCTTGAGTGTTGTCATCATCAGGAAAGGCAATGGTGGGTTAAGCAGGAATGAAGAGGTAGCAGTGCCGTAGCGGTCAGTGGCTCCCATCAGGTTTGTGGGACCAAATCAACTGATGAGAAGTTGAGGCATACCCCAAGGGGATAAAACCTGTCCACCACCGTTGATAACAGGTTGGCCCAGACCTCAGTGCCAAAAACACCCAGGGAGAGCAGAGTGCAGAGAGATTAATTTTGGTCAGCAGAATCTAGGATTCTACCAATGCAGAGTCCCTTTCTTTCTACATCTGTTCTCAAAATACCCATTTTACTACTCTAGTTTACAAACATTAATATTTTGACACTATGTGCTCCATTCTCCAATCAACCAAAATCTTTGAATCAGAAGATGTGCCCTATTACAGCTGCTCCACTTTGTTGCAGGTGTACCATTACATACCCATTACAAAAACTATTTATTTGTGGAAATTTTAAAAAACATATAACATAAAACTAACAGATTAAAGTAATAAATATAATAAAACCATGGAATGTTGTGTCTATGCGTGATGCTGAAAAGTCACCATGTGATACTGGAGATGTATATTCCAGACTGTTATGATGTATATTCCAGCCTGTTATTAATTTTAGCTGTTAATTAATCTTTGCTGCCACCACCCATTGAATTCTGAACACTTGGACAGCACAATGGGACACTGCCCAGTACATGTCAATCCCTAAGCTTAAGTATCTTCCTTTCTCCCCAGTCTATCTAGCGTTGGCGTGGGAAGGAGAGAAACAGGGTTTTACAGAAAGATTTATTAAAGGCATGCACATGAACAAGGCAAATAACACACATGGGAGGCTCCCCCCTCCCAGGCACGCTTAGTTACAAGTAGTTACAAAAAGAACAGATATAAAAGCACAGATACATTCTTTAGATCAGCCAGCTCCAAAATAACAGAAAAGTCCCTAACGTGACTAGATAACTATTTCTAGTACTCACAGATGTTCCTAGGCTTCGATGTTCTATGAGGAAGAAGCCAGGAGGCGAGGCGAGGCGAGGCCTACAGCCTGCTACTGGCACAGAACCCCCCATCCAGGAGGTTCCTTTGTTATCTCTTTGTTGTCCCTTTGTTCTCTCTCGGCCACATGGCCTCGCAAGAAGTTTTATAACTTCTCCTTGGAAGCATCTCGAAGCATCTTGAAGATGCTCAGCTCTTACCTTTTGATTGGTCAGTTCTCGTCCTGTGACCTGTGATGCTGACCCACAGTAAAATGTAATCTAATCCCAACACCTCATTAACCCTTGGTTTACCTGAAGAGGGAAGTGTCCCCCTTTAGCTAAGTCTAGATAATGGGAAGCCCCATTATCACACTATGTCAGTATTGCTCCATATTTATAGCCATGCTCCTGTTTTGCACAAGAAAAGGTTTGGCCATTTATCTACCTCCACAAACAGCCAGAGTGGTGTAGTGGTTTGAGCATTGGACTATGGCTCTTGAGACCAGAGTCTGAATCCCTGCTTACCCATGGAAACCCACTGGGTGACCATGAGCAAGTCATACTCACTCAGCTTCGGAGAAAAGCAAAGGCAACACCCCTCTGAACAAATCTTGCAAAAAAACCAAACCAACAAACCTGGTAATAGGTTTGTCTTAGGGCCTCCATAAGTTGGATATAACTTGAAGGCACACAACAACAAAGGCCCTTTTCGCACAGAATTTGCCATGCGAAAGGGCCCCTGGAGTGTCACGTGACTGCAAGGAGCAGTCTACATGACACACTCACAATCGCGTAATGCTCCAGGGGCTGGCAGGCACCGATCGCACACTATTTCATTTTCGGCTGTGAGCCGAAAATGGTGCACGATCACACATCACTCCAGGGCCCCACACACACTTGCCATGCATGTGGAGCTCCGGAGCTGCAGTGCTCTGTGGAAGGAAGAGGAGGGGCTTTTGCAGGCAGCAGCTGCGAAGCTTGAAGCAACGGGGATGTGAGAGCCTCTTGCACAATCCTCGCACCCCGGCTCCACAAAAAGTTGAGTTGTGGAAAGGGCCAAAGCAACCTTAAATACACAGCAAGATGTTGAGTTTGGCTTGAGTGCAGCTGTAGAAAGCATAGCCTTCAGTGGTGCCATCTCAATTTCAATCATTTATATTGATCCACATAAATTCAATTGTCTCTCTCTTCTGCAGTGCAAATAGCTATATTCTCTCCTGCCCATCTACAGATGTCCTAGTTAAGTTCTTGTGTGAGCACTTTTGTACGCAAGAGCCCCTTGCCTTTTAGATGCGCCAAAGGACCTTTGGGGCTGCTTCTTCTTGTTGCTTTTATTTGATGTCGTGATGGCTTCAGTTCATGGTAACCCAGAGGAAGGAAATGGATAAACCACCTTTGCATATTTCTTGCCTAAGAAAATCCTATGAAAGTCATGGGCTCACCATGAGTCGACAAGCTATTTGAAGGTACGTACATACACACACAAATGAGAGATCTTCAAGTCACCTTGCCATCACAATACTGCTGCTAAGGGCCATTATTGGGCTTCTTAGACCAGTTTAAATCTAATGCCCTGGAAGTTTGTATATTACAAGGACACAAACCTTAGCACTCTCAGAACCTCTTCAGATACAAACTGAATGGATGGACTACTCACACAGTAACGTGTACCGGTGAATCTGTGCACATGTCCTTGCCTGGATTGTGTTGAAAGTGCTGTGTGACTGGATGAGTGCATGTGCATACACCCCATCCATGTAATCTGCCCACCCTTATTTGTGGTGGGTGTGCAAACTGTTAGCTGCATGAACACATCTGGTCATATTGCATGCATGTACCAAGCTAGGGCAATGGAGGCTCTGATTCTCTGATGTGGTAAGAGTCCAATTTCTAGCAGCCTTTGATGACTTGGCTGATGACAAGGAATGAGGAGAGTAGGTATTAGTTGATCAGTTTCTGAAAAAACACAGGTTTCATCACTTGCACATGACCCTTTCTTCATTTTTGCTTTGCTTTGGTTTTTAGCTTATCTAATATATAAAAGTCAAAGTTTGTGAGTTTGTGAGTTTGTCTTTGTCAGGCAGGCGAAAACCTCATATGATTGGCTGTGTCAGGCGAGAAGACTTCATATGATTGGTTGCCTGTGAAGATTCTATGGAATCCTGGGGTTGGCAGTTTAGGGAGGGGCCTTTAGAATTCTAGCCAGAGAACTTTTGGTCTTCTGGCCAGTTGCTATGGAGACAAGGCCTAGCAGCAAGAAGGAGGAGGACAGCGTATTCCCTCAGAAACCAAACCTCTATATGCTAACAACTCTGAATACAGATTGGATTGAAGAATATAGGCAAAAGTTACAGGTACTGGATAACACAGTTTGGTGAATTAGAGACACAGGATCTCAAACCTGTGTATTTCAACTGCATCTTATTCCTAAAGTAAGGAAAGGTAATTCCTAAGGTATTTCTAACAAGTGTTACCTATGAGAAAATAAAATCCTGGGCAATGCCAGGTAAATACACTAGTGGGTAATACAAATAAATGATTATTAGGATCAGTAACATACTACAGAAAGCAGAAGGGAATGGATTTACAGTGTGAAAGAGATCCTTTCCACTTCTGCTGTCTGACAACTCTAAAGCAGTAGCCCTCTGCCTTTGGCTATTCAAATACTTTGGACTCCGCTCCTAGAATCTCTACTCTCTAGAGCTTCTAAGAACTGGAAGTCCAAAACTTCTAGAGGACCAGTGGTTGCGAACCATTCCTCTAGAACAGTACTATGACTAGAATTCCGTTGGCACTCTACAACAGTGTAAAAATAGTTGCACAAATGGTGGTTCTTTCTCAAAGGGCTGTCCCTAGCAATGCAGTCAGCCTTTCTGATTACACACCCACAGCTTTCTTACTTTTGATTCAGTAGGTAGGGATCTAATTAACGGTTATGCAATAGATAACCTTAAGGCTGTGGTGGGCCTCACACAAACAACTGTGAGCCTATGAGAGCCAGCCTAACTGTGCTGGTGTGTATTGATGCCATACCCTCTAAGCGTTCCTGTTTGGTAGGGAGAGTTCAAACTAATCATTTGGAATAATTTTAGCTGCTTTTAGAACATCTCAGTTTCTCTCTCCTTCTCCCATTTTCCCCCTTTAGTCTTTGGCTTACTTTAAACTGCAAACCGAATTCAAAGTGCTAAATTAGTCTGCATTCAGTTGGCTCACCAGAGAGGAGAAAACAAGATCTTGCCCTTTCCAGTAAGTAAACCAAACATCTATTAACATTCCTCTTTCAGCAAAAGGGATTTTTTCCCCAGTGAGGTCACATGGAGCAGTGAGGTCACATGGAGATGACGGAATCATTTCAGAAATTTCAAGCAATGACAGGAGTGGTGATCCCTGGAGTGCTGATCCCTGGAATGCTGTTACTTTTTCCATTCATTCTTCTCGTAGTCCCACTTGGCAGAGAAGCCTTGGATTGGGTTCATTCTCATATCCAGCATTCTTTGGGTCTGCATGGCCTTCCACTCATCTGAGAAGGTGTGAGGAATGGGCCCATAAACATATTGCCTTTGCCAAATGACAATAAAGCCAGTGAAGTCAAGGAAGAACAGAATCCCACCGACAACCGTCTTCCATTCAGCTGAAGACCTGCTCATCTCAGCAAAGCTTTCATGGAATTTGATGCGGTAAAGTGCAACCTTTTCCTCCACTGAAAGAGCACTCCATGAGGCCTTCGCTTTTTCTTTCAGGGCTTTCTGCTCAGAAGAGAGAGCTTTTGTATATGCAACCTCAGGCAAAGGAATATCCCGACGGTCAACATATGATGGCAGACTGAAGTCCTCAGTTTTCACAATACCATGTCCATGTGCCCTTAGACAGACTGAAGTTGAAATGGTCCTTTTGCCAAGAAGGCTAAATGCCCTTGAAGCCAACATCCTGCCGGCATCCACCACAAGCCCAACCCCGGCTCGTGTCCTCTAAGCCCGGAGAAGGAGGATGACAACGGGAAACGGGAAGCAGAGGGAAGGAGGCAGAAGCAGAAGCGCAAGGCATGATGGGAAGGTGGAGGACTCCGCGGCTTACGCTCAATGTCTCTGCCGCCCCCTTTCCAGTAGGCTCAGGCAAAAACAGACTGCTTCAACTTCTCCTAGTTTGTGCGTTCTTCATCATTCATCACTTTTGCCATCTTGACCATACTCTGATATTGCTTGGCTACATATGTCCCAATTTCGTGAAACGTTGGGTGGATGTATATGATGCTGCTCTAAAAGGGTAGAGGATCTCCATTAATGAAGCCACACACACTTTTGCCCCATCCTAGGATGCACAGCAATTTGAAGATATTATGCTGAAAGAGAAGCACACCTCCTTGACCTTTGCTTCAATCCGTAACTGAAACTGCATTCTCTATTCACAATTGCTTCAGTCAATATAAGTGGATTGATCAAAGACGTGCCTGGCTTTCATTGTCTCCATGTCTGCTGGCATATTTATTAAAGGACAAAAGCAAAGGCAGCAAATAAGAGCTGTCTAGGCAAACGCTTCTAAAGGCAAACACTGCAGAAGGCCTCTGAGTTCATCCACAATGCTTCAGGAAAGATTCAATTTTCCATTGAAACAGCTGCAACTCAGAGCACTGCCTCCTCTCACCTGGAAAAGATGCAGTAGAGCAAACAGGGGTGCAGTTTCTCTGTAACTCTTCAGGGCCAATTCCTGTGTTGCACTGCACAAGGACACATAATGTGTGAGTGGCTAAATAACTGTCCAGTTTGAGATAACAGAAGTGGATGCTGTGAGGATCTTCTGGGAAATGTTATTACATTTATTTTGTTAAAAGATCTATCTCCCACCCCAAATCACAAGATCACAGGGCAGTGCATAGGTTTTTTAAAAAGTTTGTTTAGGAAAAAAAAAGTTCAAGGAATAAAAAAACACAAAGGTACACCCATCCCTAATTATTTGATTACGTTTCTACAGTACCCTTATCATATATCACTACTCTTATGGCAAGCTATTAGGTTGTTAGGAAGGTGTACAAGGGATATTAAACACATGATTGTAAAGATCCCATTGCACGCTCATGGTGATAAAATAGTATCTACTTTATTACTGCAGCTCTATAACTGGCAATTTGGTTCTTGAAACCTGATGCTGGATTTCCTGTGTCCACATAGTCAGCATCATTAGGATGCCCAGTTTGGGGACCCTCCAGTTCTCACATCCCCTTCTTTCTCTAGGATTTTCCATAAGCAGAGAATGCCATCAAGACATCTCCTAGGAAACTGTGTCAATAAATCTGAGTGCAATCTGACTTTTCTCCTCTCAACTGACCCCATTTCTTTGTTATTTCTTTCCTTCATTTTTCCTCCTGGTTAATGCAGTTGTTTCTACTGACCTGATTATTATTCTGTCTGTTATATCACATGCCCTGTTACATGTGGTTTCTATAATCATTGTTTCTTTGTGTGTGTGTGAACGGGTCTTCAAGTCACCTGTTTACTTATGGCAACCCCATGAATTTCATAGGGTTTTCCTAGGTGAGAAATACTCAGAGGTGGTTTTGCCAGTTCTTTCCTTTGAGATATAGCCTACAGCACCTGGTATTCCTTGGCAGTCTCCCATGCAAATACTAACCAGGTCTGACCCTGCTTAGCTTCCGAGATCAGACAGGATCTAGAGCAGAGCTTTCCAAACTTTTAATGTTGGTGACACACTTTTTAGATCTGCATCATTTCGTGACACAGTAATTCAGTTCTACTAGGACACTGAAGGTTAAACTAACCCCTTAGAAGAGATACATATATACATATATATGTATCGAAAAATTTTGAATGACATTGGAGAGTTCTGTAACAGATATTTTATCTTCCTTATTCTTGGAAAAGGAAGTTAAAAGGGATACAGGACTCAAAGCATGATTAATGACGATGTTACATCTAAAAGATGTTTAAAACTTATATGATTATAAAGAAGCTTAATTTTAATGTCCTATTTATCATCTAAAAACTAGAGAGTTAAAATGTTGCTTAGAAATGTGATCTGTCATTGATTTTGAGGAACACTATTTGAACCATCCTATTTGTATTTTATTTATATATGTTTAATAAACATTTTTAAAAAAAAAAAGAGATACAGACACATTGTAATAACAAAATGTATGGGGATACAACATATCTCATGAAAACCTTTCATATATTTTTAAAAATATATGATTTATAAATAATGACATACATTTCCAAGATTGTAAGCAGCACACTTACACATTTCAGTGGACACACTAATGTATTGTCGCACACCATTTGGAAAGCCTTTAGGGTATTTAGGCCTCATTTACTAAGAGGAAAACTTAAATTTGTAATACCATGAGTATAGTCATCTGGACAGACTATTCAATATTTCAGTTCTAGTTTGACAGGAGTATGTATTCCTTGCTTATTTCCTGAAACATTTCACACACTTAAAGGAGGTGGGTGGTGACAGGAGAAGATATGATGCACTGCCAGAGAGCAGTAGTAGGAGCCAGCGTGGTGGTTCAAATGTTGGACTAGGACTCTAGGATGTGAGAATTCAAATCCTTGCTTGGCCATGGAAACCCACAAGGTGACCTTAGACAAGTTATACTCTCTCCACCTCAAAGAAAGGCACTAGCAAACTCCCTCTAAACAATTCTGAGAAAACATTGTGATAGGTTCACCTAAGGGTCACCATAGGTTGGAAACAATTTGAAGGTATACAACAAGAACAAGAGGGGCCATGGAATCAGACAACTCCTCATAGTTGGGGAGGTGGTAGAAATCTCTGGCTGAGAATCCTAAAAGTCTCTCCCTAAACTGCAAACAACATGATTACACAGAATGTTTCCTATGGAATTTTTACTGTATATTTTTGTGGTGTGCCCCAAGATGGTTGGTGCCACTAGGTCCAATCTTCTGTAACTGAGTCTGTGATACCATGGGAGTCACCTAAGACAGCATATTTCTGAAATAATTTGAGTTTCAGTACAGAGACAGTAATAAAAAGGAGTCAAAGCCTTCTAGGTCCAGCTCACACAGTCCCTGATAGAATGGAGTAGATTCCTAGAAATGTCAGATGTTTCCATGTTGCTATAGAACAAGGGTGGGCCTCCAGATGGTGTTGAATTGCAACTATCATCAATACTAGCCAGCTTGGCTAACAGTGAGGAGGTGACAAATTGCATCGTTAGCATCCGGAGGGTTACATATTTTCTATTCCTGCTATGGAAGGTTACGAATCAGCCTCAAAGGGTTGCTTTGGAATGTCATCTCACTAAGGGACCAACACTAAACACATTTACTAGGGCATAAGTCCCATTGAACTTAAAAGGACTTAATTCATGGTAATTTTTGGTAAAAATATTTAGGTGTTTGCTGCAGATAAAGGTGATAGAGTGTGTTTCAGATCAGTTAGTTCCAAAAGCCCCAACTAGTATAGCCAGGAGTTTGGGGAGTTGTAGTCCAACAACATCTGGGAACCCAAGATTGGGACCATTTCCGCACTACACTGTTATATAGTAGTATTATTCCACTTGCAACATCCTATGGAATCCTGGGGTTTGCAGTTTAGCAGAGAGGGGGCAGCATTTAGAATTCTCAGCCAGAGAGCTTTTGAGCTCAACAAACTAAAAACCCATGAATTCCACAAGATGTTGAAAGTGGAATAATAGCACTATAACAGTGTAGGGTGGAAATGGCCTGGTAGTCACTGCTCTAGATGAAGGAATCCAGTGTTTGAGTTCCAAATAGCTCCAGTAGGGGCCAGTCTGTTCACAAGAACTCAAGCAACATGGTCCCAGAGAAAGTCTTACTCTAGATGCAGACAGGTTTTACAAGCACTTATCTGCCCAGGAAATAGTGTCCCTGAGTGGCAGCATGTGATATTATCCATTCATACTGCTTATTACACAGACTAGATGTCTGCAGCTGGCCTTGTGCATATCACATGCTGGCAAGTAAACAGCCGTTTTGCAGTTGCTGTAGCAATTAGTGGCATATTGTAGGGAGAGCTCCTGTCTTTTTTTTGTTCACCCAGCAACAGGCTGTGCTAATTACACCTGGACTGGCTTAGGAATTACTAATGCCACTAAGATGCCTAGGTGCCCTGCTTTACAGAGGACAGTCCTGCCAATCCAAGTCCAGGTTAAAGAGAGGATCGTAGGAGAGAACTGTTAGCACGAGGACTGCTGACTGAGGCTACCGTCCTCTGAGTGGCTTATGCTAGCTCAGGGGCAGGCAACTGGGTGAAGGATAGGGGCCAAATTGCATTGGGATGCACCTCTGGCCACACCAGAAGTGATGTTGCATCACCTCTAGATGCCATTTTGGATTATTTGGAGGCACTTTTAGGGGGCTTATTTTTTCCAGGGGTTGGGGGTGTCAGGAATTTAAGTGACATTTACAATCATTTGGACCTGTTCAGTCTGCTTTTTGGATGAAAATTCACCCCAAAATTGATTTTTTCTTTGGGGGTCCTTTAATGACACCATGGAGGTATGTGGGCTACATGGGGCCCATGGGCTGTACCTTCCCCACCCCTGTGCTAGCATGACCACACACACACATGCTGGCAGAACGTCCTCTGACACTGTGCTAGAAAGTCTGCGGTACCTTCTTATGCAGGCAGTGAGACAGGGGCTGGAGAGCCCCCAGGCACACAGCTCTCATCCTTTGCGACCCCAATGGCCACTGGCTGGCTGGCAGAGCTGGCCACCTTCATTCTTCTGGACTCTCTCTCTCTTGCTCCTTGCCTTTTCAATGCTCCCATGTTTCCTTTTGCACATCTATCAAGGGGAATATAACTGACCAATTCAACACAGAGAGGGCTGTTTGGCAACTGAACTAAGAAGTATAGGGTTTTCTGGGTTTTTTTCAGTGTCTCTGAGCAGCAGCCCAGTACACGGAAATTTAGCAGGTGATGCTTTCTTTCCTCTGTCTTTATATGAGGAGAAGCTACACTGGCTATGTGGCTGTATGTGAGGCCGCTCTTAAAGGTGCAGGACAGTGAAAAAGGTGGCAGCTCTTGTGGGTGGGGAAAAGTTTTTTTCTTTCTCCTGTTGCACTTGGCTTCTCTTATTTGATCTGGTCAGTATAAGATATTCTGCAAAGAACCTAACTGTAACGTGATTCCTTAATACCCTAGAAATTCTAGTTCCACAGTTGCTTCTGTATTATAACAAGGCCTGCTGGTTCTTACACTAATTCAGTGGTTATGCATTACAGGGTAATTTGAAAAGTCCCAGGTAGTTGTTCATAGAAGGAATAGTCACCATTTTCAACGGCTCTCGTGCTGTTTGGGGTCTTTTGTGTTGAACTGTGAAGCAGGGAGGTGCAGCATGGTAGCATCTCCTGTACTACCAAAATAAAATAAAGCCAGGTCTAAGCTCATGTATATAGTATCTGCCTTGGTGGTACAGGGAGAGCATGTGGTCCTGAACCATGTGTGCAATAGATTGCCTAAACAATGGGCCATCATCATTCCAAAGCAGGTCAGAAAGCACTTCTCATGCAGCATCTTGACAGAATGCTGAACGCAGGCCATTTCCACACTAGACTGTGATAGTGCTATGATTCCACTTTCAACATCCTATGGAATCCTGGGGTTTGCAGTTTGCAGTGGAATCATAGCGCTATAACAGTCTAGTGCAGAAATGGCCATAGACTGCAAGACCCGGCTGCAAATCCTCCCCCACCAGCTAAATCTGGACCAGGCACCTCTCTCTCTTTTAGGATCTAAGCTGTGTTCTAAACACGCTTAATAGAGAGTAATCTCCACTGAGCAGGGGGACTTGTGCCAAAGTAAGCATGCACATGATTTACGTTATTGCCTTATTTTGAAGGTCGAATACTAGAATCCTCCCACATGCCACCCTGAGGTTCTTGGAGGGAGAATGAGCTGTGTCTGACTGAAGCATAATGATGTGTCTAGAGAGTCCTAGTGGCTGGATGATCCTGTTACACAGCAAGTTTGTCCTAAGCTTCTTTGGGGCCACTTCAATAGTATAGTCCACCCAGTAGTAACTGTGACTCAGTAAAATCCCCCACCCACCCACCTACTGCCACGCTGCAACCCAGGCAAATTTTTATATGTGCTGATAGAAAACAGGTGGGGCAAATGTCACTGGAGGTTGTGGTATTTGTAGCTGTAGATCTTGTGGGTTTTTTAAAAAAAAAAAAAAATCTAAATGACGTTTTTTGTTATTGTGGCTATTCCCAGAAATAGCTGAAACTTTTATTCCCAACCTCTAATTGTTTTTTTTTTAACTTTAATATCAAAGAAGTACCAATGGGCACATGTGCATCTTTAGTTGTACTTCATGCTTGGTTTTTTGGCTATTCCCCCAGTGATGTGTATCATCAGGCAGGCTGCCATATTTGCATGCTGGACAGTTTCAAGATGGATGGTGGAAAGACAAATGCAATTCTTTCATCCTCTTCCCTCTACTCTTTCAATATTTAAGTGATGCACTGAAATTCTAAGAAACAATGTATTTTTTTAAAAAAATGGGAAGACACATCATCCTCAGCAAACGGCACCTTCAGTTTTTTAAAAATGTAGTACAGATATAATGCAGATATTTGTTGCTATGTCCAGCAACAAATAGCACCTTCCCTGCCCCCCTATTACAGAAAAGATCCTAATGGCAGGCAGGAAATGAGTGGATGTAGAGGGGACAACAAGCAATATCTGGCAAAACCAAAGCAGCTACACTGTGAATGCTCACATTTGCCTACACTAGTTTGGAAGAGCCATTGCCATAGTTCTGATTTGCCTTGCTGAGGATCAGGAAATAATCAGTAGGTGGTAGTAATTTGAATCCATTAAAAATTTGAAATCTGAGTATACTGTGTAGAGCCACTTTTCTTCTCCTAGTGGGGCATTTGTGCCTTTGAATTTCTACAAAAGGGAAAAAAGTAGTATTCTCTAGGCTTTGAATACAACAGAAAAAAAATCACCTGCTGCCAATGCCTTGCCATGCAGAAGTCCAGTTGTCACAAGAAGTCCTGGAACTACCTACCTTTGATTTCAGGTAAAACATTACAAAAGTCTTCTCTCTCCCCACTCCCTTTTATTAAACCAACTAAATAGCTGCTTTGGAAGCGTTTTCTTCCTTGATTCAGTTTTTTAAAAATATAATCACATTACCTCTGAACAGACAGGCTTTGCATTTTTATTAAATCAATGATAAGTTACAAAGGAGGAAAAATATAGAATTATATGTACAGCATTTTCAAAGACAAGCCAAAGAGGATGGGCAGGAGAGGAGGTAGGAAGGGAAATTCCTCCAAGCAGCAAGGAGAGATGGGAGTATTTTGCCTGCAAGTGACAGAGGAGTAATTAGAGACATCGGTACCAGCCAGGGTACAATGCCAAAACCAGTTGATCTGCAGGAGTAGAAACTTATGGTTCCATTTTCTTGTGGGATCAAAATATTGAGATACACTGTCTGAGAATCTGACTCTTTAGATCAGATGGGCAACTTCAGTGGGTCTGGAAACCAACCCAAACACCCATCCACCTCTGCTGGTCTGTATCCCTGCTGACTTCCCCACCAAGTTTCACCAGCCAAATAGAAATAACTGCATTAAAGCAAGTAGGACATGCTACTTTTAAGGCTGGGGGATTGTGGTAGGCTGTTGAACTCTGACAGCACTTCATGAAAGTCCCTTTTAAAATGAGCATTTCTTATTTATGCAAAAGCAAGACCTCCCCCCAAAAAAACCTGACAGTGCAGTTTGTTGCCAAATTTCAGTAGTGCTGCTTAAGGAGGCCCTGGGAGGAAAAAAAAATAGCCTTGAGGATACAGGCTATATATTGCCCCCCTGCCCTGCATGAGATCTATGCACCAATACCCATTTGACCTGTCATCAGTCGTGACTATTTCATCACAGGTGTCCAGTCTACTCAAGACAACCAAAGCTATTCACTACAGAGGGCAGGACAGTCAACAAACATAGATTCCATAAGATCTTGAATTTCTAAACCAGGGTGGGGAACCACTGGTCCTCCAAGGTGTTGTAGACTTCATCTCCCTTGATCCTTTACCCCAGTCATGCTGGCCGAGGTTTTTGGGAACTGAAGCCCCAAACATCTGGAAGATCAAAGTTTCCTTCTCTATTCTAAATAGTTGCACAGGTGTTACTTAACCAAGATTAGAACAATGCTCTGAAGTCTCATGCCATCATCCATCTCCTGCTCAGTTGTAGATAGCTTCAGCATGCCATTGATTCTTCTTTAAAGCAACTTCTAAACCCTGCTCTTATTTTTCCTGACACTGTTGGTAAAGTAAAGGAATATACTCAGCGTAACAAGGACTGTGTGTTACTTGTGATTTCCAGAGAAAACACAGGATGTGCTGCAAAGATGTGGCTGAAAGTGTGCCAGCTGAAACTTTAAGAACAGTGGTTGAATATAACATCCCAAGTGGCTGTAGGCAGCAAGTGGGAAGAGTTCACCAGGAAAAGCCAAGTTCAATATTGTTGCTTTTTCAACCAGCTTTCTCCTGATTGATTCAGCAGTCACATTTTTTTACAAAGATAATCTGCAGTTAATGCAGCAGTATTTGAACAAAGAAACACAACATGCCAATTTACATGGGATGGCAACCAGATCCATTTCAGTGAAACTATACTAATTTACAAATTAGTTAACAAACTGACCTTGGCTATATGATACACTTAATCCATTGGAATATAATTACTGAATGGAGCAATGTGAACTACAAGCTCTGTTGTTAGGATGACAAACTGTCTAGATCACAAGCACCAGACAAACAGAGCAGTAACACTGATCAGAAAATCATCAAGATAGTCATCTGCTTCAACCTGAGATCTCTTGAGAGCCACTTCTTCGTTCACATGAGCCTGTTCTGAGTAAATAAGCATCCTTATGATAACAATAGACAAGGGCTGATGAGAGGAAACCTTTTTAGGGAGTGAAATGTGGCAGAATTTATTAAGTCACTAAGGCTGCATTCATTTCTCCACTTATGAAAAAATTCTCACTTCTCCACTTTGGGGAAAGGGGTGGAACTCACTGGCAGTGCTCATGTTTTGACCACAGAAAGCCACAACTCCAGTCCCCAGCATTTCCAAGTAGCAGTAGGAAAGATGCCCTCTACAACCATAGAGAGTTGTTGATCAACCTAGATAATACTGAGCTAAGTGGGCAACTGTTATGGTTGGAGAACTCAACTGTCAGAAGGGAAAAACATGGTGTAGAAAAGTGCAGCCAGTGTAGCCCATGACCCCCACAAAGCCCAGATCCTACAAATATTTTTTTTAAATTGGCCATTTTTTCAGACAAAAATTACTCAAAAAATCATGACAAAATGTGGCAGTTTACTTTTGTGACTTCCCAAGACATCCCCCACAACACTCAAAGCCCCACAAATAATCATACTTGGCAGAAGATCAGCCAACAATACAACTGCAAATGATGCAACATTTTCTGATTGAATCGGAGAGTTAGTGCAAACTCTGTAAAGGCTGTGGGAGTGAAAAATGGAACCCAACCCCTCCACAGTTGCTCAGCCTTGACATGGAGCAACCACACACCACACACTTTAAAAGCATTTTGTGGCAATGTTTTTCCCCAAATTTTCTTCCAGAAAAAAAAACTGGGACAGCAAAACGTCTCGGGAGACAGCTTTCAGCTCACAGGCCACTCTCTCCATCTCAAGCTAGATGGACTTATGGTTTCACTCAGTAATAAGATAGCTTCCAGTGCTCAGAAGGAGTGAGCTTCACTGAATGCAGTGGGGCTCATTTCTGAGTAAACATGCTTAGGATTAGACTGTAAAGGATCAAAACAACATTTGTGAGCACTTATTGATGACACCACCATGTGAGAATTTTCTGATAAATTCAAAGGTGCTTTATTGGCAAGATGAGATCTTACATATCCTGCCAAGGAGAGATTTCCTGTGGTATCCACCATAAAATAAACACAGGGGTTGATGTCACCCACTTACAAAGTGAGCAGCTGAGATTGGCATTCAGTGCTGAAAGATCTGATCCAGAGTATTTCTGATTAGTCACTGTTCATTTTTATAAATGAGGAAGGCCAAATATATGACTTCAGTTGTTATGCCAGCCCCTGTCAACTTGACAGAACATTTGGTGAAAGTTTATATCCTTCAGCATTTTTATTCTTACAGTAATCTTTTAGGAAGAGGCACAATTCCAGAATCTTTCCCCAGCCTGGCATTTTCTCCATCTGTGTTGAACTACAACTCCTGCAGTCTCCAGAAAGCTGGATGGAGATGATGAAAATCACAGTCTGCTATAGCTGGAGGACAGTACCAGGCTGGAGAAGGTTGTCATATGTTGAGTACCAGGTTCTAAGTTGTGAAAGCATTTTTCCCCATGTCCTTATTAGCTATAATGAGATACATGACTGGAGTAATGTGATAGGGACAGAACACCAAAGACTTTCCTTCTTGGTACATTCCATTGTTTCTAGGCCTTATCTAGTTTCTGGTTCTACACAAAACAGAAGTCTTTTCAGTTAGGTGCTCTTGAAAAATGCAGTCCATGGGACATAGCAGCATATTCTCAATTATCATCACCACAGGTCTAGCAAGTACCATCTGCTGCCATAATCAAGAAGAAATTTTTCCCATGCCTCCAGTTCTTCAATATAATTCAAAGAATTTTTGTGGGCAGGAGTGTTGTCAAATTTTCTAAAGTAACAAGCATTCCTTTTAAAAAGCATATTGGGAAATCAAGGGGCAGCTCTTTGCTGAAGGAGATCTGATAGGTTTATGGAAGGATGAAGGGAAAAATAACACTCCTGAGTACGGGATGGACATTGTACAAGAGAGGTAATACCATGAGGCTTGGATGGTCTTCCTCACAGCAGAGAGCAGGTGGGACTCATGAAGAAGAACCATTTCTCTGGCTGAGTCTTGGTGAGTACTACACTCGGCAACTGTCCAGGTTATATACTCTCCCATCCCCTTACTTTCCTGTACAAGTGGCTTTTCCTTTGCACACACCTTACGTACACTTTTCCCATGGAGTCCTGCTTTGGGGTGGCCTGACACTGATGCCCTTTAACAAAGTGCATGAGAGTCCCCAAAGGCTCCCCCACTCCCTGGCCCACAGCCCACCTTCCTGTTTCAGTATGGGGAGAACTTCTGTCTCTCAGCCTTCTTGCTGGCATTGGCTGTGGAGATCTTGGTCGTGTAGGTGGCAAGGCTGCCATTGTGCCCCGTGGCTGAGGAAGGGGGCAGCGTCAAGAAGGGGACAGGTTTCAAGCCGATGAAGTTGGAGAGGGAGATGGCATAGGGGGCACCAAGCAAGGCTGGGGGAGGTGCGGCCACTGCTGTCAGCGTTGGGGCTGGCGAAGGGGTGAGGGGCTGGGAGAAAGTCATGCCGAGATCAACGGGGGGCGTCTGGGAGGTAGATTTGGCCGTCTCTAAACTGAAGAACAAGAAGGGAAAAAGAATGAGATCCATGCATGACACACACATTCACATACAGAAATGCAGACATCTGTGGAGATATACTTTGATGTATATGTTCCACTGTATACATATACAGGTTTGCATAGCATAGGTGCGGCTATGTGCAGTTTGCATGATACATACAAGGATGCATATGCAATAGACGCAGAGGCATGTGTTTGCATTGGCATGCATAATGATGTGTGCAAAGAACAGGTGTACAGAGAGACTGGAGCAGGTGAACAAGATGCCCAAAATATTCTTTGCACCCAGGTAATGTCTTCTTCTCCAGAATCCTCTCCCCCAGGACTATGTTTATGCCTTTCGAACAGATGTGTGAAACTGTTTCTATGAAATACAGGGCTTGCCATACAGAATTCAAGGGCAAGCTCTTATTCTAAGGTACCCTTGTAGCAGACCCTGTTTACACAATCATACCATTCCATATTGTATCAGTCTTATACCCCTCCTGACTTTCCTGGGTCATTCACAGACTATTGTGTTTTTCTGTAGAAATCTGAATTTTAACCACTTGAGATAATAACCACAGTATTATTCATCTGTTTACTCATCCTAAAGGGCAGGCAGATGATGCTCTTTCATCTTTGTTCAGCTTCTTGAATGTGCATACACAGTGAAAATTGAAATAAGTCATGGGAGTCCTTCCAACAGGAAAACTGGCCGCGTCAACAGAAAAGTGTGTCTTTCAGTAACAGCCTATGCATTTAAGATCTCTGCCCCCTGGTGGTGGTACCAGGGAAATGTGAATGATTTTTCCTGATCCAAATCTTGTAGCATTGCAAACATCAGCAGTCATCATAACAAGAAATTACAATATCTTTCTATATTCCACTTAAGTGTTATTATCTCTTTAACAAGGTAGAAGAATTCCACCACAAGTCTGACTGGTGTTTTTTGTAGCTTGGAGTTAGAAAGGGAAGTTGAAGAGAAAGCAGTGGCAGGTCAGGATTGAGTATGCCCCAAATATGGCGGCTAGGATGCCACCAAACCATCAGGTTGTATCATAAGAAATTCAAAGGTTGGTTGTTCTTCAGGCTGACAGGCATTAGTGGAAAAGGCTGATGACAGAGCAATGGGAACACTTGATGATGCTGTATTTAGTACTCCTGTTTATTAAGCAAAAGATAAGACTGTTTGCAAACTAAAAAATTCACCCACCACAGCGTTAAGATGCTGCCACTTGACTCCCAGACAGTTGTCCACGTAAGAGCCTCAGGGTTTGGGCATAGCAGGAAGGATCCACATCAGTGTCTTCACAAATCTGTGTAAGTGCTGCATTATTCTTCCCACAACCCCGCCCCCCCACCAACAGTCATAATGGCCCTTACCAGGCTGTGATGAGGTACTGAGCCAAAGTGATGCTGACTGGGGTTCCTGTGATGGTCACGTGACGTTCAGCGGAACCCTCAGTCTGGTTCCCAATCTTGATGTGGGCTCCGGACATCTGCCGGATCTCACTTATCTTGCTGCCCTGTCGGCCAATGATGCAGCCAATGAGCTAGGAAGGAGAGATGGAAGGGTCAGCCTTTGGAGTTGAATAGCACCATAATCTTTGCCATCAGAGCATTCAACTGCACTGAACAAAGGCCATTTCTGCACTAGACTGTTACAGTGCTATTATTCCACTTTCAACATCCTATGGAATCCTGGGCTTTGCAGTTTAGGAAGGGGTATTTAGAGGGCCTCAGTAAACTGTAAGCCCCAGAATTCCGCAGGATGTTGAAAGTGGAATAACAGCATTATAACAGTGTAGTGCAGAAATGGCCAAAGTGTGTGACAGCAGAGTTATTTATTAGGCAGTGAGAGATTACTAGGAAAGAAGAAATTGCTGAACATCTCTACTCCTGGCTTATGGTACACCAACTGTCTATTGCAGCCATTCTCTGTGGGGGCTCTGACACATTGGAAGGGGGTCACAGACTAAAAACTGAGAGAAGGGGAGCCCCAAGGGTTTATAGGGACCTGGAGTCAATAGCTTTTATCCTGTTTATAATATCGAACACACAGTTCGATAGAGTTTCCTTGACAAAATCCAAGAATAGAATTGATATCATGACAAGAGTTGACCTCCAACCGTCATAGTCCAATCTGGAGTCCAATGTGAAACTTGCAGAAAAGCACCAATCTCAAGGATCGCATAAGGCTTGATAGATGTTTCACACAGTCTTTTTTTAAAGTTTTCTCTTGCGTATCAGAATGTTCACATTTTCCAGGTGTTCAATAATAAATTATTTTCTGCCTATCTATTTGATGGGGGGTGGGGGGCTGGAACCGCAGAAGGGCTCCTATGGGGCCCATGGCCAAAAAACTGTTGGGAATGGGTGTTCTATGCAATTCTTTGCCACACAATCAGTGGGGCAGCAAAGCCACTCTACTTCTTAGGCCCCTTCCACATGGGGAAATAACACGTGGTAGCGCGACCTCCGTGGGAGGTCGTCTACACGGTAAAGTGGATTGGGGTGGATTACTTTAGAGTAATTCCACACCCCAATCCGTGCTAGGGTGCCCGGAAGTGGCGGCACTGCGTGCTTTTTAAAAACCACTTTTTATGTGGTTTTTAAAAGGCACGGGGCTTGCAGCCGCGTCGCAGCGCCCGGTGTGGATTTGCAGGCGCGCGCAAGGATCTGCCGGGGGCGGGATTTCCGGCTGGCGAGGTTCTCTGGTTGGTGGAGAGCCTCCGCCAATCATCAGCCGCCACTTTGGGCGCTGCCAGACACCGTGGGACGCTGACGAGTGTGGAGCAGTGAAACGTGCTGCTCCACACAGCGACGGACTGAGGTAAGCTCCGTTTTAGCGTGGCTTACCCCATTTCTCCGCCCACATGTGGAAAGGGCCTTAGTCTGATCTTTAAAGGAGCTACTGAAGGAGTTGAATATGCCTCCTCGCAACACACCCGGCACCTTCTGGATAGCTCCTTTAAAATTCAGACTAAAATTCACTGTCTCACTGACAATGGAGTCACTAGCTGTCACTACAGAGATGCTATATTAGATTCCCAGCTGGAACTTGTTGAGGCTCAGCCACTCTATTCTGCTTTGGTGAGACCTACACTGGAATGCTATCTCCAGTTCTGGGAACCACCGTTCAAGGAAGATAACAAACAAATGGGAATGTCTTCAGAGAAGGGTGACCCAGATGATCAAAGGTCTGGAAACCAAGCCTTATGAGTAATGATTAAGGGAGTTGGGTATGTTTAGCTTGGAAAAGAGGGGATTGACAGGTGATGTTAACAGCCATCTTTACATATCTGAAGGGATGTCACGTAGGAGATGGAGAAAAGTTGTTTTCTACTGCTCCAAAGACTAGAATACAAACCCATGGATTCAGATTACTAGAAAAGAGATTCCACCTAAACATTAGGAAGAACTTTACTGTAAAAACTGTTCAAGAGTGGAATAGTCTTCTGGGACTTTTCTTCTTTGGAGGTCTTTAAACAGAGGTTGGATGTGCCTTTTACAGGAGTGCTGCAATTGTGTATTCCTGCATGTTGGGGTGTATTAAATGACCTTTGGAGCCCCTTCCTGCTCCAAGAGTCTATGAAAGATACCTAGAGAGAGCCTTCTATTCAGGACAAGTCTAGTAACATGAGATCAACCCTGTTAGCAGCGGTGTGTGGATCCAGGGGTGCTATGTTTGAACATTTCCTAAGCTGGAAGTATAACCAGAAAAACCAAACTTTTTTTGTTTTTGTTTTGGACATGCCTTTATTAAGGGAGGTCTTAAAGACAGGAGGTATAACAGAGAGTGTTTCCAGATGTAGGGCTTCCCATCTGAGGGATTCAAAGGAACTGTTCAGCTATTCCATATCTTTCTCCTTAACAGATTTTCTGTGTTGAAAGGCACAGCTATTAGTGGAAGAAGTCATTCTCTAAAGCCCTTAAATAGTTCAGCAAAGGAGATAGGGTAGTAACAAGGTAAACACTTTATCTGAAACCTCTTTGAATTCTACCCTTCAGGGTTTCTACTATGCTGTGGCAAAAACTGGCCTTTATTAATAAAATTGGTTAGTTCCCCTGATGCTTTTTGTTTAAACAAAATCCTCAGAAATCACTGCTTCTTTTTTGTAGAGGGCTGGGGAACATAAATAAAGGTCAATGTAGTCTTCTGCCCACTCATTTCCTACCTTCTAAGACTTTTCAGCAGTGTCTGCTGTTGCGTAATGTGCCCAGCAGTATGTGCTGACATCTGCAGCACCGGCCCTGACGCATGGCAAGTGGTCATGTGGGTGAGCACAAGGAACTCTGGTGCATTCCTCTGTTATGTTGACATTCACCCTTTCTAGACCTTTAGCAAGCACAAATGCAGGGAGAATGTAAAGAACACCTCACATGGTGGTAGCAGAAAGAAGGGAGTCTGAAACGAACCTTTTCCACAGGTCATGCTCCCCACCACATGAGAATGACCCACTGTTTATTTCCAATTGCATGTCCTCACTAGAGTAGACCCAATGCATCAACTGGATATATGGCCATTTTTGCACTAGACTGTTGAAAGTGGAATAATAGTACTATAACAGTCTAGTGCGGAAATGGCCTACATATTTGTTAATGTACCATTTGGCAAATGATCTGTGGAGTCTACTCAAGTTGAGACTGGCAGTTGGCTTCAGGCCACATGCTACAACTGGCCATGCAGACTGGAGAATTATGGAGTGGTAGTCCAGGAAAGAAACTTTTTTTCTACCTCTGAGCAAACCACTCCTAAATGTTTGGATGCAGACACTCATCTCACAGCCATTCACCAGTTAATTCAACAGGTCCATTCTAGCTGGGACTAGCACTTGGATTTAGTCCCTAAAAAGACATCTTTGTCAATTCTGTTCTTCCTCTTATTTGAATGGAATCACTCACTGGAATCTGGCACCGGGAGGTGTAGTTATGTCTCCTGGTACTACACTTCTCCAAACCAACTTTTTAAGTGACATGCCTCCCGCCCTCACATGGCAATTTTTGTTTTGTTGGAAAGTGGGGGATCAGCAGAGAAATGTCTAGCTATTTTCCTGTAGCTTGATACATTTGTTGATAGGCATCTATAGGACATGAAATTTAGGAATCCCTGGAAGGTGACTGCAAGTGGCATCCTTCCAGCTACATGGCCACTGATCCCCCCCCACTCTCCAACAGCGTAGAAAGGGACAATTTGGCAGCGGGGGGAATCATTTAAGAGGTGGGTTTGGGAGAGAGTTTGGTTGTTGCACAAATGGTAAAGAATTCTATCTTCCTCAACAACCAAAAATAAGTTATGATAGCATAAGTTGGGCTTAGTATACTGACTAATAGGATGCCAGCTACTGTCTGTTAGATGTTTGCGAACGTAAGCAGGGAGACTGCTTGTAGACAGGCATGGCTTTAGTTACAGAATCAGACTTTCTGGTGGTGTAAATCAAGCAGAATTGCACTGCAGTGACTGTGCTCATAGTGATGCAACAGGAAAGCCATCAAATCACAAACTTAGACAAGAGACATAATGTGCAGCAAAGCCTGACTTACATCATTGGGTACAAGGAACTCCTGGGAGCTATTTTGAGAGTTTGTATCCAGACCTGGAGAGACAGAAAGAGAAAGAGAGAGGCGGGGAGAGAAGCAGGGAGAACAGCATTACTAGGGTTCTTCAGGATGCTTCCTAGGCTGCTATCTGATAATCCTACCTTCCCCAAGGGAAGAGAGTTTGAAGGCTACACAAAAAATGCAGCATCCTAAAGACCCTTCCTACTTACTGCTGTTAAAAGGGGGAGGGCATAAGGAAGCTCAAAAAAGGATTGGATGGCTCGCCAGCTACTGCAAAGCAAGCAGCAGCTCCAATAAGAGGCTTTTGTTTTCTTTCATTTTGCTTCAGTCACATTACATTGGATTAATTTTAGACAGTCCCAGTATAATTCCTGACAGAGGGAGCCCATCCCAGCCTCCTCCTGCTTTATACAGGCCCCACTTCCCAACACATTTTTGTCTTCCAACAAGATAAGAAACAAGCCTAATTTCTATCCAGATGGTCCAGTTTTAACTAAAATGTGCCTTTGCTACTCTTTAAGGTTACATACACACATGAATTGTAAAAAGAGGACATTCTTCCTATTCCTTATGCATGACAGGTTTCCCAACAGAGACATCTCTAGCTATATTGTTTCCTGCATTTTACTTTGCAATCCAGCTGTAATCAAGACTTTGAAACATTTTTATGCTCCCTCTCTACCTCTAGCTACCTTTTTAACTCCAGGGAAATAAAATTCCAAACCAAACTGGATTAATGCTCTTCTCTTATTCAAATCATTATTGTTAACAGAATTTCTGCTTTATAGCAAATATAGAGAGTGGGACAGCAAAGTTAAAGACTGCTAATTGGCTTTTTGTATCGTGTTCATTTTGAGTTTCCTTTATGCTCGGATAAACTGATCCATTTCTGCCACTCTTTTATGTTGCTTTCTGGGGGAAAAACTATCTCATACAGAACTATGTCAAAATGAAATTCACAATCAATATTGGGCAACCTCAAAAAACTTAAATTATTTGGAGTCATACATTCCTATGTAAGGCCCTTATTATAAAAAGCTATCCCTAATCCCATTCTGCTGCATAATTTTCATTCAGTTTGCAATATTCCTGTTGTCTTCAAAACTTCTGTTCATTAGCAAGTTTTGTTCTATCCGCAGAGGTTTGGACCAAGATAACTATGTGTTTTGTCTGGCTTATTCACTCAGTATTTTCTGCATTTAATTTCCCTCTGATCTCACTGCCCGTGCTCCCATCCTCAACACTGTCTGTCTCTGTGCCTCTGAAAGAAAAAACAACACTTGCATGCAGAATCTTTTATATGCTTGTAATCAAGTATTGAGGGGTTTTCAGAAATAGCAGCAGCCACTCCTTTTTTCCTTTGTGAATGCACATACCAGTTTATAATATATATTGTATTTTTTTATAACACTGGGTTTTCTTAATGTTAGAGCATAAATACTTTCCCTGTTGTTCCATTCTAGCTTCAAAATACTCCTTATGGAGTCTTTTTTTTTTTAAATGGCAGCTGGCCCCTCTCCCCTCTCCCCTGTTCTTTCCTCTGACATCAGTACTTCAACATGTCATCATCAATTTGCTATTTTATTTAGTTCTTTGGACATCCTGCATTCTCCCTTTCCAGGAATGACTCCTGCTTTATTGTCCTTCAACAGGGCTCTGAGTGCCTCAGTACTGCACAAAGGCAGCTGAGGCACCTATTGACTGATCCTCTATGTCAGACATTATAGATCCATAGCTGCAGATGACCCTGGCAGCTTAAGTGGTTTCAGAGATCTGGTTACAGAGCTCTCTGTGCAGCACTCACCTGCTACTATTGATGGAGTTTGTCCCAAGGAAGGAAATGAGACAGCATGTCCTGAAAGCTGCTGCAATTTCGTCACCTGCACGAGAAGAAGACAGCAGAGAGAGGTACTTCAGAGTCACTCTACTTGCAACTACAATAAAAAATGGATGACTACCCTACCTGACAAGCTAGCAACAGCAAGGGGAAATTTTTTGCACTGCTAGACTGGAAATGAGGAGCAGAAAGTTGCCCCATCTAGCAGTGAGGCAGGATACTTCTGATCCTGTGCTCCTAAGAAACCAATATCTGCATACAGTAAAGTGCAAAACAAATGAGCCTTGGATATAACCAATACCAGAATCAGAATTCAGAATTTTGCATTGCACCATCCAGAATCCTTCTGTGGTCATGCTGGTAGTTGGATTCAGGAAGCTGTAGTCCAAAAAGAAACTTTTCTAAGATTTGGTCAGAGTGTGCAATCAGAGAACAATCATCAGTTATAGCTGGGATCCTCAAAGTGGGACTAGTGGGTCACATCCATTTCCCCTCTCTGAGCAAATCTGTCTGGCTTCCTGACCACCATCCCTTGGGAGTCTAGATTAAGAACAGTTTTACCAGTTTGCTAAAAGTGCACAGATCAATGCTATTAGACTGCTGTCTCAAACTCATCCATAGCAATCTGCTTCACAAGGGCATTTTTGGGATGCATTTCTGAACTGCCCCTCCCAAAGGGTGAACTCCTATGATCCCCTGCTCCCCCCATTCTTTATTCATAAAATAATAAAGTAACACTCTTCATTTAGATTTTACATAGCGAGTTCCCATTACCATGCCTGTTATCATCTTTCACTATATTTACATCTGGTTATCTCAAATTCATACATTAAGCAATAATAAAACATACTATACATTCTATAAATTTACTAATGGTAGTTCCTTGTCATATCCTAAACATTCTCTTTCGCGCATAATATACTTATTACATTGGAATTTCCTACCATCTTGTTTATTTCCTGTAGTTTGTTGCACATTTAGATTTGACTCGCTATGTCTAATATTAGAAATCTTTTCTTATACTCTTTTCCTCCATACTTCTTATATCTAAAGTTTACCATCCATCCTATCTTTTCCTGCTTCTGCTAGACTTTGATTTCCCATCTATTAATAATGTAGCTAGTTACCAATTCCCAATCCTTCTTGGCTTCTTTAATGGATTTTCCCCTCAAAGATTGGGAGAACAGATCACTTTCTTTTAATTCCATAACTTTAAGGAACCACTGGTCCATATTCGGTGTTTCTGAATTTTTCCACATTTTAGCGAAGTTTATTCTCGCTGCTGAAACTAAGTTCAATAATACCCTATAATTTTTACTTGCAAATGTCTTTTCAAAAATATATAGCATATTTACAAGTAGAATTCAGGGGCCATTGGGAAGATAATATTGAAAATTTCTTTTATTGCTTCATGTATCTTCTTCTAATAGTTGTTGGAAATTTCACAGGACCACCAAGTATGAAAATATGTTCCAGTTTTCTCGTTATACTTCCAACATTTATTGTTCCCTGATTTATAAATTTTATCTATTCTTTCTGGGGTAAGATAATATCTATACATCATCTTCATAAAGTTCTCTTTCAAATCTTGGGAATTTGTAAATTTGTCGGTATCAGCCCATGCCTTCTCCCAATGTTCCAACAGGATTTCATGATGATCCCCTGCTTTTGAAGTCCTTAATGCCAGTGGATGCCAATTTCATTACAGAACCTGACTATACTTGTGAAGGATCAGATTGTTCCACCTGACTGAGGAACCAAGTCACTGCCACAAATACAAGAGTTGCCTGAGCACTTAAAATTTCGCTAAACTAAATAAAAGTAAGTTAATAGTTCTGTCACACTTTACAATCTTAATAAAGAGAAGGCAGAAATGGAGAAGCAAGCTCAAAACAGGCAAATAAGACAAGACGAACAATGGAAGATGAAGGTTTGGAGAAGCTAGACCTGATTCGTATGGAAATATCTGGAAGTGTGAATTCAAAATGTTGAATATTTATTGAAACCAAAAAGCGGCACTTACCTCTGCTTGAGATATGCCACTGTATTGTCCTTGCATAGAAAATCCCTATAAATTGGAGAGGGGGAAAGATGACAAAAAGATTTTTTCCCCAAAGTGTATCAGAATAGAAATTGATGAACAAACTTTTGTGTGGGTCTTCTTCTTTTTTTGTATTTTGATTGCTTGTATGCTAATCTAAAATTCATATATACAAGCAGAATAAAGTAGAAATTTCATCAGAAAAACACTATAAAAATCCAACAGAAATTTTACCAGCAGTGCCATCCTGATGTCCAACACATCAAACAAACAAAATAGTATTATTTGGAGCAACCCACCAGCACATTACAGATTTACAACAAAGATCATCCATATGCCGATACCAATCAATTTTGAGTTTGTATCAGTATATTGTCACTGTGGGGGAACTGAGTCATCCTTACTCATTTTGCTAATGACATTTGTATACAGCTGTGATTTTTATGCTGTCACTCAACATTTTTCTGCCTCAACTCACACATCTTTGGCCATCTGGTAAATAAATTTTAATTTTAAGCAAAAGTTAAGACTTCTTGGTTGTGCTTGCTTGGCAACATTTACTAAAACCAATTCTATACACATCATAGACAACGGGCTAGATTTTTGCAAGCATAAACAATTTTAACAAAACAACAGATGTTTATTCCAAGCATATACAAGGTATCAGCAGTGAGTAGCCATACCCCTACAAAATGGATCAGTATTTTATTTGTGCATCATAAGCATTGGCTGATTCGGTTGTTCTTCTACCAGTTGTGATGAAGAAAAGCTGAATTCTTTGATTATTTAGTTTGGCTTTCTTGTTCTGGCGTACTTATTTCCTTCCAAGACAAGCTGTCATGTGAATTTACTGGCCACAAATATACAAAATAAATAAACTTTCAAAATTTCATCTAAATAAACTTTTCAAACTTCATAGAAATTAATAAGCATTTCTTATTAATATGCATTTTAATTGATAGGGAAAGCATATGGGTAGGTTTTTTTTTTTAAATGGGGAGGTGTTCAGATCACTTTCCTTGTTCATGCTTGATATCAAGAAGAAAGGTGTGTATGTGTTCCTTTCTCAGTAAGCATCTGATATAACTTGTACAATCAAACTCTTCTAGTCCAATTCCCTTCATAAAAATGGAGTCTGCCAAGTCTGTATGCAGCCAAAAGAAGTACTCTACAGAGTACTGGTAGTCTTGGGACTTGGGAGACCCAGGTTTGAGTCCTCACTCAGGCCATTTCTGCCGGTCGGCCCCTCCCGAAACTGCAAACCCCAGGATTCCATAGGATGTTGAAAGTGGAATCATAGCGCTATAACACTCCAGTGTGGAAATGGCCCCAGTCAAGAAACTCATTGAAAGACCTTGGGGCAGTCATTCTTTCTCTCAGCTTGACCTACCTCACAGTCTCGTTGTGAACAGAACCATGTATGCCGCTGCCTTGACCTCAGCAGAAGAAAGGGAGGATATAACTGCAAAATCTGTTAGCGGCTTCCTTGCTTCAAAAGTGGTTGAGGGTCACATCTTCACTCCCATTCTGAGTCTGTGATATCACTGGCTCTGCATTACCAGCCTGCTTGGCTTAAACACTAAGAGCCCTTTCCCACTACACACTTGTAGCACTATGATCCCACTTTAACTGCCATGGCTACATCCAATGGAATCTTGTGATTTGTAGGCTGCAGATGCATCAGAGTTCTCTGGCTGAAAATTCTAAGCACCTCTCCCTAAACTGCAAATCCCAGGATTCCTTAGGATGTTGCCATAGCAATTAAAGTACACTCATAGGGCCTTTCCTCACCACACTGTTACAGTGCTATCATTCCACTTTCAACATCCTATGGAATCACGGGGCTTGCAGTTTAGGGAGGGGCATCTAGAATTCTCAGCCAGAGAGTTCTTTGGCCTCAGTAAACTACAAACCCCAGGATTCCACAGGATGTTGAAAATGGAATAGTAGCAATATAACAGTATAGTGCAGAAAGGCCCATAGTGTTATAATTGGATAGCATGAAAAGGCCTAGAGTTTAGCCTCCCCCATCTGTAAAGTCTACCAGCCAGGAATAAAGATGCTTTTGTGCCTTTATGCATATATTCTGCAGTGCATCTGACAGAAAGTAGTCACTCACATGACAAAGGGAATGCATGAAGGTAAGAAGGTGATGCTTATGAGGTAATTCAGATGTATTCCAGTCTGACTTGGTATTTTACATGACACATTAAGCAGCTGGAAGCAAAATCAAAGCCTGGGATTTCCTGAGGATTTATGTCTCTCTTACCTGATTGGCTGAGAGGAGAACTGGTCCCAAGGACAGGGTGGGATGGTAGGGAATAGTGGCACCTTTTGGTGGTGACTGAAAGAAATCAGAGGAGAAGTCACTATATTTAAAACACAACTCAGCAGTACACCCAGCTGTCTCCTGATGCCAGCAGTAGCTTCAATTCCTGTGTGCTTCCCTGAGTTATGAAATAAGTGTTGGCACTGTGCTAAGCAATTGAGAAGACTTTTAATCAAATCTCCTTTGGTAAAACATGATGACCAATGCCTTCCTGTACATTTGCTTTCTGTTAAGAGCTCTTCTTGCAGAGGAAAAGATGTAAGGACAGTGTATCTTATCCCTCCTAGGCAGGAAATCATTTTAATGCAAGGGTAGTTACGGCAGCTGGGGGAGAACGCATTCCAGGAATGGGTTAAACACAGGCATGCTGTTTCTACTGATGGGCTGTTCAGAGCATATTCCCTTGCAGTTGCATTTCATCAAAAAGAAATGTGAATATGTCTCCTGTGTCTTGTGTACTTCAACCCCGCCCTGACACCAGCAAACCATCATGTTTGTGGATACAGCTGCAAATTCAGAGGGGACAAAATGCAATATGTTGAACAGTTGCAAGAAGAAAAGGAAATAGAAATCTTAACTGTTTTAATGTCAAGCAAATATTACGAAATACAAAATCAAATTTGATAAATATTAGTTAACAATACTCAACAAGGCAAAACAGATTAATCCTCCTAAGGGTGCAATCCTATACACATCTACCTGGAAGTAGTAAATCCCACTGAGCATAGTAGGATTTACTTCTGAGTAGACATGCCAAGAATTTCACTATATATTTTCTACACTTTTGTGAGGCTGTGTATCTGAAAGTTTTCACGGTGCAGGTAAGAAAAGATACTGACCAAAAGCTATGAACGCAAAGCATAAACTGTGCTTGGCGTATAATTTTTAGCTGGGAAAGTGCCTACCCTACTCCTTTACTTCCCTGCAAAGAAATGCACATGGAAATAGTCCCATTAGAAAAATAATAGATGTTTTTTTCTAAACTAAAAAATTAACACCAAATTTTAACATTTTAAATCAGGTGTTATTTTGTTTAAAATAACCAATCAGTTATACAAAGAAACCCTTAAAATAACCTATTTTAAAATTAAATCTGCATTTCTCTTAAGTTTTCTCCAGACCAGTCAAAAGCCTTGGAGTTTGGCAGGAGTTATGCTGTACATATCAGTTGTTGTTTTTTCCTGTCATCCATATGGCATTCTTAATTTCCTGTTGTTTTTCCTGTGAATTTCTGGTACTAACTGTAACTTTTTATTCCCATTGCAGACCGTCTGTTCCAGGATTTCTGATATAGGCTGGTGTAAATGTTACACATCTGTATCCATTGTCTCAGTTCCTCCCACTGTATTTTTGGGTGGTCCCATTGATGACATTTGGAATGGGTTGACACCTGACCTTCCATTGACCTTTGTTCTCTTATCACATTTCTAGTTACTAGACTGAAGTTTTCTTCCTCCTCTTCTTTTTAAAGTTACAGTGCTATAGAGGTATATCATTTTAGCACTATATGCAAAAAACATTTTTTAAAATTGAATAGACAGAGATACAGGGAATGTAGATACCAGGGGAGAGGGGCAGGTGTTGGTTTCTTGGTGGGGCTGATGGAAAACTGAACCCACAGTATATCTGAAGAAGGAGAAAAGAGTGCCTGAAAAGAAACATGAAGAATGGAGATAGTGCTACAATCAGCACCAAACAATAGCCAAAAACTTGGTGTGCACAGGGGACAACTGGCTGTGGAAGGGAAATCAACTGTTTTCAAGGTATGAAATAGTGAAGGAAAATGCCATGACATTTCCCAGAACTATTGGACATTCAGGAGGAGCCTGTAGTATCCATAAATGCCCAGTTAGTCAAACAGAAATCCCTAATTTTGCTCATGTTTCCCACCAATTGGTATTCACAAGCATGCCATCTCTGATAATATTTAACCATCATTACAAGCAATCATTCACAGTCATATCTTCTATGAATTTATCTAATGACTTTATAAAGTCATTCAATAGGACAGCTATCACTACATTCTGCAGAAATGAAATTCATACTTTCAACTATGTGCTATGTAAAGAAATGTTTCCTTTTTATTATCCTGAATTTCCTGCTACCGGTATTTTGCTTCTTTAGATGACCTTGGTTTCCACTGCCACCTGAGGGAGTAATACTTCTCCTTATGTACTTTCTGAACCACCCCACATACCCCTTGTCCATCACAGAAGTTTCTAAGATGATGTAGTTTGGTTTAATGTGAAGACATCCGTCCTTGGAATACCACTTCTCAGTGAGAGTAGGAAGCATTGTAGATTCTTGTCCCTGCTTGATAAGGTGGGAAAGAGAAGAACCATACCTCTAGGATAACAGCACAAATTTGTCGCACGCATTGGATGATGGCATCTGGAACTCCAGACACAGTCACAGCCCTCTCTGTGGAGTTGGGGAGAAGGTCTCCAGCTACTTGCACTTGAGCTCCTGTGGTCTAGAATAAGAAAAGGAGTGACAAACAAACCTTCAGTCTTTCTGGGCAATCTGATAAACAGGGAAAGCACTCCTGTTAGAAATGCCACCTGGCCCAGTTCAGTCACTATAATGAGAGCATTTACAAGGCCAACCCATTTATTCAAAAAATCTTTGGATCCATGTTGAAATTATAATTTCCTTGATACAACATTTCTTAATACACAAATGAACATTTTTTATGAAACCTCAAACAAAAACTGGATTCTCAAAGACGGAAGAGTATCGTAGGTTCTTCTGACCAGGAGCAGGTATTTTAAAAGACCTCACTCTATTATTATAGGATCAGTAGCAACAATGCAATCTAGGACAGAAAACAGTCAAAGTATCAAAAACTAAATGTTCCAGAAAGTGGTATTCATGCTCATTTAAGCAAGATATGGATAGGAAAGAAGTAAGAGGGAAGAATAGTTATTGTTGAGTTCCTTAATCTTTACCTCTCGAATCTCCTTTATTTTAGCTCCTGCTTTGCCAATGAGTGAACCACACTGACTGGCTGGGATGACTAGCCTCAGTGTGACAGGCGGTTTGGAGACAGTTCCGCCATTGATCGTTCCAGTTCCCAAGTCCTAAAAGAAAACGGGTTCAAAATTAGATGGATTACTTCAAAATCTCCTTGAGTATAAAAGTGGGTAGCAATCCATGTTGGATTCCTTCTTTCCAGGTACTAGAAGGAAGTCACCACTCTCCAAATAGTGACACCCTGTCATGGTCTTCGTCTGCCCCGCAATAAGCCCATTCCCTCAGATTTCTAAGACTGTGTCTTTTGATGGCATTCATGTTTCAGAAAAGAGCAACCAGTCAAGAGTATTCCAGCATTATTCCGCAACACTGCCTAATACCCTACCATGACTATCACTGGGGATTTAATTTCAAATCCCTCTCCAGACATAGGCCAATGCCCTTCAAGTTAATGTAAGCATTTTTTAATTAAAAGGGGAAAAAATCAATCGTACATAATAAATCATACATTTATTTAAGAATAAACCATACATGTATTTGAAGTTTAACCATAATGGTTAACAAGGAGTGTTATTTAATACTGTAAAGTACTTGGCATTTCCAAAACATTACAAATAAAACCTATTTTTCTCATAAACAAAGTGTCCAATTGTCTTCCTTCTCTGGTCTGCATGAAACCCACAAATTTGATCAAAGGAAAAACATCCCTCCCTTTCCTTAAATAGACTGCATTTTAGACAGCTGATCTTTTTTCTCCACTGTGGTGTGACTGCCATGACAATGCTATTTTGTGGATTTACGCAGGGAGGGAATATATTTCTCCCAGGGCTACACCAAGCTTAATCTGAGGGCTCATCCAGACTAGAAGTTTGGGTTGATTTGTCCCAAAATATTTCATCTCCCTTTTTGTTGCTTCCTTCTATTCCCATATCTTTAAGAAAGGGACAGAAAGAGGATAGAGTTTGAACATAAGGTGGGAGGGAGGAAATAAACTCGTATTAGTAGCAACAGAGGCTTTCTTCTCCTGTCATCCCATTTCAACACACATCTTCAACAAATTCAAAGATTAAAAAAAAAATCCCTGGGGAGCCTCAGTGCCAAAGTCATAGGCTCAAATAAATGTTATTACTAAGCTTACAGGTATCAAAGTTCTCTTCCATCTACTCAATTGCAATTGCAGCTCTCCCTCCCTTTTCCCAGCACTACTGGCCCCCACAAGCCCACAACTGTGCGTGAAGAGATCAAACACATTTTGCAGGCTGCTCAAATTCATTTAGGAGGCTCTCTTCTGAACTCAAGTGGAGAAAAGTTTACAATGATGTCACTCCTACTCCCTTTCCTAATCTTCCCTTCTTTGCTTCCTGGGAATAACATCAATCCCTGTTGAAGCTGAGGAGCATGTGGGTGTTGAGGCATTGAGCTTTCCCAGGGCAGAAATAGCACTGTTTGAGCTTACAGCTTTAGCACTATGGCTTTAGAAGGGTTTTTAAAAATTCAAAAGGAGGCATGGCAGGAGAAGACAGAAAATAAGGCCAAGCACAAAAATATCCTGAAAACAAGGATGGACTGAGAGATTGGACACACCCCTATTGATCATCACAACTCATGTGACAAGCAATTAGAAAGAACGATTTCATCTTTTGAGTAAATATTAAGTGCTTCAGAATACTACAGTAAAGCAGGGCAGAATGGCATTCAAAATATTGCCATTTCCTAACACACCTGCCCCATCTGGAATTGCTCTGAGTAAGCTATTGATGCACAATGATGGGCTAACTTGCCTCTTCCAGCTTGAAAGCAATCATGGAAACAGCTCTGAAGACAGCATCAGTAGATCCTGTAATAGTGGTGATCCGCTCAGGGCAGGATCCCTCTGAAATGGTGATCCGGGCTGTACTCTAAAAAAAAAAGCAAAGAAGAGGAAATCAAAGAGGAAGAAGATTTGACCAAGTGCCCCAAAACTTTTGCCTATTTTATATCAGAATACTTACAGCAACCCTTTAATGTAGGGTAGTGTTATTGTCTCTATTTTATATATTACTATATTAGATACATTGTTGGCATTCTGTGCTATTCCATTTCATAGCAGGCCATATAACAGAAAGCCAATCCAACCCAAAATTCAAAATGAGGCTACTGTTCCTTCATTCCACTTACCTGTTCTCGTATCCTCTTTACAGTCTCTCCTTTCTGTAAGATTGAAGACACAAAAGTAATCAGGTTTGCACACTTTTAGAGATAAAAAGAGACTCAGACATATTGCAACCTACATAAGGCTTACCTTGCCAATGATGCTGCCAACTTCCTGAAGAAAGACAGAAACAAAAGAAATTGAATTAGGAGGAACTAAGTACCAGGTGCTGTAGACTATACTTCAGAGGGAAGAACTGGCAAACCACCTCTGAGTATTCCTTGCCTAAGAAAACCCTATGAAATGTATACGTCAACAGACAAAGTGAAGATAATATGCACACACACACAGCAAGAATTTGGCAATGTCTGTATACTTTTGACAAGAAAACAATAAGAATCCTTTTCTTCCTATAAAAAAAGAATAAACATTCAGGAACTGATCAGTTAAATGAGACAGTGGCCCTTTCGCATGGCATTTGACATGCGAAAGGGCCTCCGGAGCATTGCGCAATTGCGAGAAGTGTTTCAGATGACGTCCTCGCAATCGCATGATGCTGCCAGGGCTGGCAGGTGCTGATCGCACACTATTTCATTTTCGGCTTGTAGCCGAAAATGGTGTGCAGGTGCGCATTGCTCCGGGGCCCCATGCGCACCTACCTTGTATGCAGAGCTCCGGAGCCACAGCCCTCACGCTTCCTCCCTCAGCTGCGCTGCGGGAGGAAGAGCCAGAGCCCTCCTGTTGCCTGCCAACCAGCAGGCAGCTCCTGCAGAGCCAAAGCAGTGGGGACACAAGAGCCTCTTGCAGGAGGCTGCTCCCGTGATCCCCGTGCCCCAGCACTGGACAAAGGTAAGGTGTGGAAAGGGCCCGTGATCCTTTCCCACTACTACCAGTCTTACCTGTTTCATTACTGGAGCCTTTAGAAAGATTGTTATTTTGAATGTGTATTTCTTGATCATGCTAAATTCATCTGCTAATTTCATTTTACTAAACATGACAGTTGGTTATTTTACAATTCCACCTCATGATTTCTTATATACTACAGAAAATATATTGTACATTTTTGAGGAGGGGGTTATTTCAAGCCATCTTGGTTTGGAAATATGTCAGTG
The DNA here is from genome assembly GCA_948474755.1 of Ctenosaura bakeri. NCBI lineage: Eukaryota > Metazoa > Chordata > Lepidosauria > Squamata > Iguanidae > Ctenosaura > Ctenosaura bakeri. The sequence continues at coordinate 508,306 of CAOLHI010001059.1, forward strand.
GGTTTGTGGGCTTAGGTATGCACAGTAACACATCGTGTTTACACTAACAGCAAATCTGGTCCAGTGGGATCTTTGTTATTGACTAACATGGAATCAGGACTACAGCCACCCCAATATATGGCGTCTAGATCGAGGGAGGTACTGATACCACTCTACTCTGCTTTGGTTAGACCTCATCTTGAATACTGTGTCCAGTTCTGGGCACCCCAATTCAAGAAGGACATGGTCAAGCTGGAGCAAGTCCAGAGGAGGGCGACCAAAATGGTGAGAGGCCTGGAAGCCATGCCCTATGAGGATAGACTTAGAGAGTTGGGTATGTTTAGTCTGCAGAAGAGAAGGTTGAGAGGGGACATGATAGCCATGTTTATATATATTATATATATTTATATATTTGAAGGGATGCCATGTAGAGGAAGGAGAGGGCTTGTTTTCTGCTGCTCCAGAGACCAGGACAAGGAGCAATGGATTCAAGCTGCAGGAAAGGAGATTCCACCTGAACTTCAGGAAGAACTTCCTGATAGTCAGAGCTGTCCGGCAGTGGAATGTGCTGCCTCAGAGTGTAGTGGAGTCTCCTTCTTTGGAGGTTTTAAGCAGAGGCTGGATGGTCATCTGTCGGGAGTGCTTTGAGGGTGTTCCTGCATGGCAGGGGGTTGGACTGGATGGCCCATGTGGTCTCTTCCAACTCTACATTTCTATGATTCTATGATTCTACTTACCTTGCCATGCATAAGCATTCGGAGAGTGAGAGTGATGCTGAGTTCTGTCTCCTCTAATCCGTTATCTGAGCTGCTCATCCTGTCTGGTGATGCCATGGGGTAGGAATGCATGGATCTGCTTCTATGGAAACCAACACCCTGGGTCTAGAAGGTGTTGAAGTTGCCAAATCTGCAGATAGGCAGAAAGAAAAGTGTCTGCGTTTACAAGCTTCCTTGCTTGTAAATCAGTTGTACAACTTGGCAGGACTACTGTGATTAGTAAAGAGTGGTTGGGATTCATATAACTCCCTTTGATGCTTCCTGTCTCAGAGCACTCTAGAGAATGATTGTGGGAATGAAGGAAAACATCACATAAGCAACCACAGCAGCCTTTCCATTTGTAACTTACAGAAAGGAAATTGTACAGAGGTTGCAACCATTTAGGGTACAGCAAAAAGCCAGTATGGTATAGGAATTTGGGTGTTGGACTATGATTCTGGAGACCAGGGTTTGAATCTCCACTTGCCAATGGAAATCCAGTGGATGACCTTGGGCAAGTCACATTCTCTCAGCCTCAAAGGAAGGCGATGGCAAGTCCCCTCTAAATAAATTTTACTAAGAAAACTCCATGATAGGTTTACCCTTGGGTTGCTCTAAGTGGGAAATTACTTGAAGGCACACCAAAAACAAAAAAAGAAGAAGGTGGAAATAGTAGTTTCAAAGTTAAAAATAAAAGAGGATAAACCACTAAGCAAATGCTCCTATAATATCCAGTGACTCCTGGGACAAAGAAAAAAAACCCTACTAAGAAGGCTCAGTATTTCCCCACACTACTCACTCCCACCCACTGAAGCTTGGCACCATCTGTGATTTGGGAAACCTTGAAAGAGGGAGGGAGAGAGGGAAGGAGAGAAGAAGGAAGGAAGGAAGGAAGGAAGGAAGGAAGGAAGGAAGGAAGGAAGGAAGGAAGGAAGGAAGGACGAGGTAGTCTAGACAACCTCCTGGAAAATTTACAGCAGCCACTCCAAAACAGTCTGCAGCAGTGGGGGCCAGCTGCACACTTTTTTTTTTTAAACAAACTTTCATCAAGGCAGTGCTCTCACTCTGAGATTCCTTCCCACCCACTGAGGCATTGGAGAGAAAGATCAGGCTCTCGGAATCCTCCTATAAACAAATGGGTGAACAGACAATCAGAGACTGATGTGCGCACACACACACACGTGCATATCAAAATGGATGCTATTATAATGAGCAAATTAGAGAGGGGGCCCATGTATTACATTGAACTCTGGCAGTAGGCATGACACAACTATGTCCAAGTACTTTTTGTGCAATCCACTGGACTCACTGTGGTGAGGCCAAATACACTCCTCTGAACACCATGGACCCCCTCAACTTATGACAATGTGACTATATTGAACAGTTTACCCTCCCTCTCCAAAGCAGATGGTAGCATTCATCTATTTGGAAGGCCCTAAAGGCATCAGATCTTGTCTGATCTTGGAAGCTAAGCAGGGTCAGCTCTGGTTAATATTTGTATGGGAAACCACCAACAAATACTAGGTACTATAGGCTATATTTCAAGAGGATGGAACTGGCAAAACCACCTCTGAGTATTCCTTGCCTAAGAAAACCATATGAAATTCAAGGGGTTGCCCTAAGCCGACAGGCAACATGAAGGCACGTACACATACACACAAAGGGACCACAGACTGTGGTGAGTATGCAGTTTCTCTGAATCTGATGCCCCCAAATTGTTTCACTTCCTCACAGAACAGGTGGCTCCCCAATAGTTCTCCCTATGATGAGAACTGGTGGGTACCTGACTCCATCTGCACATCTATATTTTACGGATAATTCCAAATGCAACAACCTAATAGCATAAAATGGAAGTGGGGAGGAATTGCTGAGAAAGATAAAAGCATTGGCAGAGACAGAAGCAGGTTTTGGCAAAGAATCAAGTAAAGTGGTCCTCTTTTTCTCCATGATTAGTTTACAGTTTAATGGAAAGCTCTGTAAGAGATGCTAAATGTTCTCTATACCTAAGTGCATGCCTGCTAATGCTTACTGATGCTGCGTTTTTCTCAGTGGGCCCAACCAGGCACACCTCCCAAACAATATGGGACTGAGACGTGGGAGGTGCAACGGTAAAAACAGGATGCAATATGGCCAGTGAGGGAGAAAGTTTGGTACCTATTGAGGAAAATGAGCATTTGGAGGCTCAAGGTACTGGTTCCTGGCTTTCTGGGGGGTGGGGAACTGATGCCGTTTTAGTGCCATCTGTCTATCTGGGTGTCTGCCGGCTTTCTCATGCTCACTATAAATCTCATAAATAGTGCTGCCCTTGGAACCCTTCAGTCCTCAGGAAACGGAGGGGCCAAAAATGTTATATCAGCCTTCCTCTTTTCAAATACCACATAACGTGAGAACAAAAAGGGACACTGCCAAAGGGCAATGGATTGAGAATGAGGACATTCTTTTTCCTCCAGCTTGTGAGACCAACCACAACAAAGTCAATCCACATATTAAAAATAGGCCTGGCTATAAGATAAAAGGTTACTTCTGAAACTCCTGACCTCCCTGATGTTACATGGTAAGCCAAAAGACAATGATCACACTCTTTCCAAGAATCTATTTTCAGGATAGCAAAGAAGTAATGTCCTCCGGAACTGGTCCTCATACATCAGATCCCTGAAGGTCTGTATGCCATGAAAAACAATCTGTTAAATGACTGCTAGTGTGTTTAAATAAGAGACTGGAGTGACTCATAGACATTGTGAAAACTGATAAGCTAATTCAAAATGGCCTTCTAATATAACAACACAGAAAAAGCCAGGCTGGATCAGACCAAAGACCTACCCAGACTAAAATTCTATTCTCAGTGGCCAACTGGGTGTCTTTGGGAAGCCAGTAAGCCAGATGTGAGCACCCCAACGTTTTCCTTTCTTGTTTTCTAATAAATGGCATTGAAAGGCATACATCCTCTGATATGGAAGTGATATACAAACATTATGAGTAGTATCCATTTATAGTCTTACTGTCCATGAATTTCTCCAACCCTTTCTAAAATCATTTAAGCTGGTACTCATAATTACATCTTCTAGAAGTGAATTAGAAGTTTAAGTATGCAGTATGTGATTAAATATTGCATTTTGTCTGTCCTGAATTTCCCATCATTTAGTTTTGTTGGATGATCTGGCTTCCACTACTATAACAGAATAAAATAGCTCCCTATCCACTTTCTCCACAGTATGTGTAATTTTATACACTGTTATCAAATGTCTCCTTAGAACTAGTAGGTGATTGATTTCTGACTGTTTTACAGCCTTATCATCAAACCAATTTATTTAAAACACTGTGATTAGATCAAATGAGAGTAAATCTCTGCACTTTTATATTTGTGTGTGTGTATTCAAGTCAGCTCTCCATGTACAGCTACCCCATGAATTTCATAGGATTTCTTAGGCAAGATGGTTTTTCCAGTTATCTTAAATCAGTGTTTTAGGATACATAGGTAATGTACATAATTTTTACAGTAAAGCTTAATAATCTTTAATAATAAAACATAAAAATATTTAAATCCTTCACACTGGAACCCACATTAAATCCTGCACATTAAAACTCTCATCCCCTTCAAATAAGAAGTAACAATTAATTGAGTACATCAATTACTTCAAAGGCAAACAGATGTTCTTCTGAGGAAGGATCCATCAGATCAACTGTAAAACAAATTGCCTGAACTTAAGCTATATTTGGGGCTGGGTTTTTCTTTTCTGTGTTCTTTAAAATGGATCAGCTTTCTTAGTAATACTTCTTTATAAATTTTGTAGGTTTAAATTGTAACCCCATACACAAAGGAAGGTTTCACCCTCCGTTCAAAAAAAGATAACACTCATTTTTAGAATCTTTGGCATCTTTTTTGTGTGAAAATCGTACAATTAATGTCATTGTCTGAAAAACATCTAAACGAATGCAACTCAAAGTGGTGGTGTGTGGATGGGTGCTGGCCACTGAGCCATCCACTGCCAGCCCCTGGAGAACTTCCAGGAAAGAAAGAAACACTTGTAACCAATTGGCGTAAATAAGATACCAGCCCTTGGCACAATGGGGGAAAAATACTGCCAATCCTCAACATCAGATAGCTTGAGAAGCACCACTTTAAGTCACTTGAGTTTAACTTCCAATTTTGCTCCAAACTCACTCCCTTCATTTGAATTGCCCCATTATAGTTTTTCCAGGAGCCCAATGAGTATAGGAATAATGTTGTGGCCTTTGGAAAGAGATTTTTTTCTTTCTATGTATTTAAATTTTGAGGTAACTTAACTTTGCTTGGGAGACGAAATCATCACAACCAATATTAGAGAAAGAAACTAACACCAGTGTAATTTATCTTCCTGTTTAACGGCTGTTCTACTCATCAGGCTTTTGGGTTGGGTGGATAACACTATTTTAAAATTAACTATAACTTACTCACTACCAAACATGAGGCTTTTTACTGAATTGCCTTCTGTTAATGAAGTCATTCAGGGTTTTTTATCACTAAAATTTACTACCAATAACTTACTGCAAGTTTAACAAACTATTCTGGGGTAGACCACAAATAAAAACATGTATACACATCTCCTCCACATAGCTGATGTTAAGGCATAGAAGCATAACTCATGTAGGATCTAGCTCAGACCTTTGGAGACATGGCAAGTGCTGGATGAAAGCAGTTTGGAACTTGAAGCTGCCAACGTTCATCAGAGCTTCCAATTCTATATTTCTTCCAGACCAGTAGTCCTGTCACTGTTCTAACCAATTCAAGCAGAGCAAACCTGATGTGCCACCATCATTCAATCGTAGCTCTCTAGTGAACAATGTTTAATTTTTTGATGCTCACTCGAACAACCTTACACATGCACCTAAAAATATAACATGTGAAGAGAACTTGTTGTTTGAACACATTTGTATTTTACCCTTTCTCCAAAGACCTCAGGGGATTATCTGATTGTATGTTGACAACAATCTTGTGATATTAGGCTGAAAGATATATGTGAGGGGCAAAATATATAAATAAATATTTTAAAAACTCAGATATGGAGGATTATTTGGATAGACTCCAACTGGATAAACTGTGTTTGGAACAAAAGCAAGGTACAAATTGGCCCAGGGCAACTATGTAGCTTACTGAAGAAATTAATAGGATTAAAGCTGGGAAAGCTCCAGGCCCAGATGGACTATCTGCAGTATAAGAAATGTGAAGATTAATTCTTTCAACCATTAAAGATTGTGATGAGTTATTAGAAAAAGACAGTTGTTTCCAGACTCTTGGAGAAATGCCTATGCTACAGTGATTCATAAAGAAGATACAGATGAGGCATTAATGAAGAATTATGGATGTAACTCGTTACCAAACAATAACTGTAAGGTTTTACTACTACTTTGGCAAGCAGATTGAGGAAACATTTCTTAGAAATATGAGGATCAGAGTGGATTTTTGTCAACAACAAAAAAAAACAACTGATGAGAAATGTAAGAACTGTTCTTACCAAATATCTGGAATATCAGAATGACAAAAGTTTTTTTTTTTTTTTCAGATGCAGAGAAAGTGTTTGAAAATATTTGTTGGAATTACTTATCTCAACTAATGGAGAGAGAATGGAATTATTCGGGCAATAAATAAAATATATTTTAAGTTGTTGTGGGTTTTCTGGGTTTTGAGGCCATGTTCTATTAGTATTTTCACCTGACGTTTCACCTGCTTTTGTGGTTCACATATCCTCTGAAGATGCCAGCCACAGACAGAGGTGAAACGTCAGGAGAAAATACTAATAGAACACAGCCTCAAAACCCGGAAAACCCACAACAACCTATGGATTCCGGTTGTGAAAGCCTTCAACTTTACATAAAATATATGCTCTTCAAGATTTTGGTAAGTGGCAAAGCAGCAACACCAGCTGAGATACAAAAGGGAACTAGAGAAGGTTGCCCCCTCTCACCTTTGCTGTTTATTCTGGCATTGGTTCTGGAATCTCTTTACTGAGAGATATCAAACAGAATTTGTGGAGTGAGGGTGAAAAACGAACAGTATAAATTTAGGGCTTATATGGGTGGTCTTGGGATAATGACACAAAATTCACTGGATTCAGTAAAGGAGCATGTTTGGAACATGCTCTGGTTTAAACTGAGCCGCAATAAAACAAAACCATTGTCTACGACTTTGGAAATAGAAGATGAATTTACTGCTCTTTCCAATTTTAACATGGGGGAAAAAAGGATTAACTATCTGGGAGTGACAATTATGAAGAATAACAGTCTATTGTTTCAAATCAATTATGGAAAAGTCTGGAAATAAATTAAAAGAGACTTATGAAATGGAAAAAGTTAAATTTATCCCTTTTGGGAAGAATTGTGGTAATAAAAGCAAATGTTTTGCCAAGACTTTTATTCGACTTCCAAATGATCCCTATCATAAGAAATGGAATACCCTTTGTCAATGGCAGAAAGAGATTTCCAGATTTGTTTGGTAGGCAAGGAAACCCAAAATAAAATGGAAAACATTGTATGAGGCTAAAGAAAGGGGTGGTCTGGGAATGCCTAATAATAAATTGTATTATGAGGCCAGTTGTTTTGTGTGGTTGAAGGAATGGATATTGCTTAGAGCTCAAAGACTCTTGCAACTTGAAGTTCATGATTTAAGATTGGGTGGCATGGTTATTTTTGGTATGATAAAGTTAACACAAAAGCTTAAGTTAAAAAGCATTGTACTAGAAAGGCTCTTCAAAGAGTTTGGTATAAATACAAGCAGACACTTTTTCCTAAGATAATGCCAGCCACCTCACTGCAGAAAGTCTTTTTCAGGAAAGAATGGGTTAAAAATCAGAGATGGTTGCTTTATTATGACTTTTTGTACTTTGAACAAGACAGCTGGGATTTATTCAAATAAGAGAGATTCTTCCTGTAGATGTAGGGGAAAATGAGTTTTATTTAGAATTGTGCAAAGATTATGACCATGTAATTTAAAAAATGTACAAATACCTTTTGAAATTAGAGACAGAACATGAACCTGTAAAAGAGTATCATAAGGCAGGATCAAAATTTTGGGGCACAATGTTCAAGTGGATGTATGGGGGGAAATGTGGTCTAAAGATATTAACTGTACTTTGTGTAATAATTTAAAAGAAAATATGTAGAAGATGATTTATAGATGGTATTTGATTCTAAACAAGCTGTCAAAAATGTCTAAGAAAGTTTCAAATCAATGTTGAGGATGTCAAGATAAGGAGGGTTCCTTTATCCATATGCAGTGGACTTGTAAGAAGGCAAAAAGTGATTGGTCTAAGATTTACATGTTAATCCAAAAAAATTTAAAGGTGGATTTTGTAATATCACTGAAAAAGCTCTTGCTGGGCATTATGAGTAAAGAATTGGATACTAAATATGGATTACTTATTTGATGTCTGATAGCAGAAAGAACATTGTTTGTTCAAACCTGGAAATGGACTGAAGCACTGATGATAGAAGAATGGATTGTTAAGGTTGCTGAGTTAGTTTAAATTGCCAAATTGACATGGATTTTGAGGGATAAGCCAACTGAAGATTTTTTTGAAAGACTAAAAACATTTTATGGACTTTTTGAGGAATAAGAAATCTAAGGATGAGATAATCTGTGGCTATGGTTCCTAATAATTCTAGTAGGATTATTTAGTTGGATCTATAATTTCATGACAGTTTTGCATGGGGTGGGTCAGATGCCTTTTGTGTTTCAGTAAGTTAGTGTTTAGTATTTTAAGTCAGTGCTGTAGTTGTAGTTTTTTTTTCTTTCTTTTTTTTTCTTTGAATATATATTTCTTTTATGAATGTATATTTCTTGATTGTGAATTAGATTGTTGGTCTTAAAATTAATAAACAAATAATTTTAGAAATGTAACAAGTGAAGAGAACTTCAGGTATGATCACATTTGTATTCTACCCTTTCTCCAAAGACCACAGGAGACTATCTGATTGCATGTTGACAACAATTAGGCTGAAAGACAGTGATTTGCATATTAATTGAATCTCTTGGCTGAGCAGGGATTCATTGGATCCATGTCTCTTTCCTTGGTTCTAGTCCAGTGTTTTATTTACTTTTCACAATGGCTTCCTATAGCTTGAGGATAATCTTGTTTATTTCCTTTATGTGTGTGTTTCCCTCTGTAGCAGTATGTGTAAAGTGAGGATATTGCTTTAACTGCTTTCCTTAATAAATAATGTATTTCTAAAATTGTAGGCTCGTGTGCATACAATACTGACTCTCTTACAGTTTGCAGGAAAAAAGACTGGGCTTGGCTCACAAAGTTGTTTTTGCATTGTTAAGAGATTAAATGTAATTTCTACAAAAGGAACCTAATGGACAGAAGAGGCTGCATGGTGTAATGATGTACACACACACCCTCTTTTTTAAAAAAGGCAGAAGATATATAATGAGGGAAGGAATAAATATTAGGGAACTGGAAATTCTGTGGCTTCATTACACACTCCAAGAAAAGGATGCTGAAAATTTCTCCTCTTTAATGAAATTCAGTGAAGATTAATGAAGTTCAGAAAGCCAGCATCGTGTCGGTGTTGGACTAGGACTCTGGGAGCATGGAAAGCCACTGGGTGACCTTGGGCAAGTCACATACTCACAGCCTCAGGGGAAGGCAATGACAATCCCCCTCTGAACAAAACTTGCCAAGAAAACCATGTGATAGGTTTGCCTTTGGCATGCCATAAGTTGGAAACAATTTGAAGAAATACGACACCAGCAAGTGGAGTTAAAAATATTTTTATGGTAAAAAAGTGGAAGTGGCACATAAATAGTCAGTGGTACAGCTAAGCGGAGGGCCTTGTGACTCCTACAAGGACATGGTGAAGTGATGGGCATTCCCTATCATTTAATAAGAAGGCATACAATAAGAAAGTGAGGAAGCTTCAGTGGGCGCACAGAGTCGCCAGTGAGGGTATAGCAGCAAAGACACTTGGTTTCAGCACTTAGACTACCAATGGACATAACCACCAAGGGCAGTGCTGTTTTCTACAGCATCTCTTTCATTCGAAAATATTTTCTAGTCATGTGGCAACTGGCTGGGTAAATACATGTTTATACAGGTGCTAATTTTATTATTTTTACTTTGAAAATGCGTGATCCTTTTCTACAACAAATAGAGCTTACTCCCAAGGAGAACTGGAGAAGGGAGTGGAAGGGCTATTGAAACGAATTCTGATTTATTTTTGTGGCTGTGATGGTAGTGTTGTAAATGCAGCCATGCTCAGCATGAGAAGTATTAAAGAGTTCTTAGAGCAGCAGTGGAGATAGGGTTAAGTAGTTTCCAGTGCCCCAAGTCTCCTCATCTCTTAGCCACCTATCCTAACTGCTCCCACATGTAAAGGGATATTAAGGATCTTTTCTTCACCATGGCACTACCTTTCCACAGTGGTAGGATTGCATGCCCCTGTGAGGAATGTCTATGCTGATGGTAGCAGTGCTGCTAGTAGAGTCTTCCATGTTAGACAGGGCTTCTGCTGAAGAGCCAGGCTAAGAGTGTCAAACAGTAGTGGGGGTGACACTGGGGGAGGTATCTCTCAGACACAGTGGAAGTGACACCATAGCCAGCACTTGTTAGTACTTCACAGAATCATGGAATGAGTTGGAAGAGACTCAAAGGGCCATCCAGTCCAATCCCCTGCAATGCAGGAACACACATCAAAGCATTCCCAACAGATGGCCATCCAGCCTCTGCTTAAAAACCTCCAAAGAAGGAGACTCCACCACACTCCGAGGCAGCATATTCCGCTGCCAGACAGCTCTGACCATCAAGTTCTTCCTGAGGTTCAGGCGGAATCTCCTTTCCTGCAGCTTGAATCCATTGCTCCTTGTCCTAATCTCTGGAAGAGTGGAAAACAAGCCCACTCCCTCCTCGACATGACATCCCTTCAAATATTTAAACATGGCTATCATGTCCCCTCTTAACCTTCTTTTCTGCAGACGAAACATACATAGCTCCCTAAGCTGTTCCTCATAGGGCATAGTTTCCAGACCTTTCACCATTTTGGTCGCCCTCCTCTAGACATGCTCCAGCTTACTGACATCCTTCTTGAACTGAGGTGCCCAGAACTGGACACAGTATTCCAAATGAGGTCTAACCAATGCAGAATAGAGTAGTACTGTTACCTCTCTTGATCTAGACACCATACTCCTATTGATGCAACAAGAATCACATTGGCTTTCTTGGCTGCCGCATCACACTGCTGACTCACGTTCAGCTTGTGGTCCACCAAGACTCCTAGATCCCTTTCACACATACTGTTATCCAGCCACATGCCCCCCTTCCTATATTTGTGCATTCCATTTTTTCTGCCTAAGTGCAGGACCTTACATTTCTGTCTGTTGAAATTCATTTTGTTAGCTTTGGCCCAGCTGTCCAATCTGTCAAAGGCATTTTGAATTTTGATCCTGTCCTCTTCACAGAAGGAAGTATTGTAAATCCTTTTTGAATGTCTTTTAAACAAAAACTATGATGAGAAAATCCAAAATGAAACAAAATATTGTTCTTGTTGTGTGTCTTCAAGTCATTTCTGACACTTATGTCAACCTTAAGGAGAACCTACAATGGGGTTCTCTGGGGCTGCGAGTGTGGCATGCCCAAGGTCACCCAGGGGGTTTCCATGGTAAAATGGGGAAGTCAACCCTAATCTCCAGGGTCATAGTCCAACATTCAGACCACTACGCCATGCTGGCTCTCAAAACAGGAGATAGTGCTACAAGATGAGACTCCCAAGTCTGAAGCCTACAGCAGAGGACAAGTACAAGTACATTAGCTGTGGCTAACAATGAAACTGGACATAAAAGGACTTCAGCTGTTGACAGAAGTGAAAGGAAAATCCAAAGCTGCACAAGACATATTATAGGTACATGGAATATGAGAAGTGTGAATCCAAATTTATGCTTCAACTACAGAGGCAAAAGAAGAAATTGAAAGATTCTGTGCAACAGTCCAGGAGAAAATTGGCCACACACCAAAACCAGGACTTGTTAATCATAGATGATTAGAATGCAAAAGTAGGAAACAGAGTAGGGTCAAAACTTGGCCATACTGATAATGATGGTCTTGTTTAAGCTATTGTTCTGTTTATATTTGATGACTGACAGGCAGTCTAACTATGCAAGTTTTATTGAAGAGGAGGCATATGAGATTGCCTACATTGTCAAGTGCTTCACACAGGCACATCTTATAAACTGTCAACCAGATAAAGACACATTTATTTGTACAAGCTTTCAGGGAATAAGCTAATGTTCCATTTACTTTCTGCTGTTGCTTGCAGGCATTGTTTTTATAGTGTTTTAGATGACCGAAATTTATTATTTTAGATGTGCATAACTTAAATGTGTGTGCTGCCTTCCCCTGAGGAGCGTTGGGTATAAATCAAATTAGTAACAGTTGAAGTAGTCATCATCTTCATTATCAAGAAAAACTCTTTTTAACATAAACTCCAAATTTGGAGAGTATCAAAATGATTTCATCATGTCTGATGGGATCATCACACTTTTAAAAGCATTGTGGTTAAGGGACAAACTAGGCAGTGGAATACACATGATTTTTTTTTAATATGTCTGCCTCCTTCACATATAAAAGAGGAGTCAGTCTTAATTTAGTATTAAAAACAGAGTATGGGAACGCATGCCAAGCCTCCATCCCTCCTCTATCTTACTTCCCTTTAATCCATTGCCCCAAGCACTCTTCTTTATTTCCACTTCACTTCCATTCTCATTCCCTCTCTCTCTCTCTCTCTCCCCTCAAACACGCACACACACACAGAGTTTCACATGTAAACTGGGCAGATACATAAACGATGCCCAGATCATGTCTGATTTCACATCTTATCTACAAAACCCACCATTTATAACTTGCCAGCAGAAATATGGGGTGGAAAATTTTCCATGGAATAGGAAAATTTCCAGAATGAAAAATTTCAAGGAAAACCTTCTCATACTATATCTTTATACAGAAAATTTCCCACACCACACCAGACACATACATGCACACGCAGCACGCACGCGCACGCACGCACACACTCTTATCCACAGTTGCTTGGACTATTGTAGTACAGTCAAATCATGTTAGATGGACTAAATATAGGATATGAATTTCTAATTATTCTTCCGAAGAGACAGAATTCAAAGACATAGCTGTGTTAGTTTGAATCAGTATTGAGACGGATCTTGCAGTATTTCTGAGACTATGGCCATTTCCACACTACACTGTTATAGTGCTATTAATCCACTTTCTACATCCTATGGAATCCTGGGGTTTGCAGTTGGGGGAGCATTTAGAATTCTCAGCCAGAGAGCTCTTTGGCCTCAGTAAACTATAAACCCCAGAATTCCACGGGATGTTGAAAGTAGAATAACAGCACTGTAACAGTGTAGAGAAGAAATGGCCTAAGTGAGAGAAAGAAGTTGGTAGAATAAGCTTTTGTAGAGTCAAGTCTACTTTGTACATCTGAAGGTGCTACAAGACCCCTTTCCATTCCAAGAAACAAGCATTGACCAGTCCTAGTGCTCAGAGAAACAGACTAACAAAAGAATGCACTGCTAAGCTTGTTTCTATTTTGCAAAATCTTTTGGTTCTCAACTGGCCCCAACTACAAAATATCAAGACAAAATGTAATAACTGTTTTTGTTGAAACAACTTCAGTAGTGACTGGTTTACTTCCATGCACATTTCAAAGAGGTAGTTATGACCTATAAATCCATATACAGCTTAGTTCTAGATTGCATGAAACCTTTTATCTCCCTATATGTCCCTGTCTAAGGCCCTTTTTGCACGTCATTTTCCATGTGAAAGGGCGCGTGGAGTGTCGCACGATTGTGAGGAGCAATCTACACGATGCACTCACAATCGCGCGACATTCCAGGGGCCGGCAGGCGCCGATCGCGCACCTTTTCATTTTCAGCTAGAAGCCGAAAATGGTGCACGATCACGCATTGCTCCTGAGCCCCGCATGCACTCACCTGGCATGCGGAGCCTCCGGAGTCATGCCGGTCGTGCTTCCTGCCCCAGCACAGCCTTGGAAGGTCCCAGGCTGCACTGCAGAAGGAAGAGGCGGGGTTCTTGCGCAAGCAGGCAGATTGTGCGGAGACAAAGGACCCCAGACGCGAGAGCCTCTCACCGGAGGCTGCTCACACGATCCCCGCACCCCAGCGCCAGAAGAAGGTAAGGTGCGGAAAGGGCCTAAGTCTTAAGATGTAGAACCAACATGGTGTAGTGGTTGGAGTGTTGGATTAAGGCCCTTTCTGCAGGACGTTGTCACCCAACAATGAGGACAAGAGAAGGACGAGACCACAATGATGGTTACGCATGATGTCGTCACGGTCCCTTCCTCCTCTTCCCAGGTGGCACAATCATGGAATAAATCATTGACAGGTTTCCCCGTCAATGACCCACAATCGTGCCAAAATTGCAGACTTACGTGGTCTGTGGAGGGTCCAAAAGCGCAATGGCTACACTTCTTGCCCCAGTGCAGCTTGGGAAGGTACCCAGCTGCACTGGGGAAGGAAGAGGCGGGGCCACCGTGCTTCCTTCATTCGCAGAAGCAGCCAGTGTGGAGGGGAAGCACTCCTGTCATGCTCCCCTCCCAGTAGAGCCACTCCTGGGATCCCCACAAGATGACGTTAAAAGAAGGTAGGGTGAGGAAAGGGCCTAAGATTCTTGAAAACAAGGGTTGGAATCCTCACTTTGCCATTAAAACCCACTGGGTGACTTTGGGCAAGTCATACTCTCTCAGCTTCAGAGGAAGGCAATGGCAAACCTCCTTTGAACAAACCTTGCCAGGAAAACCCTGTGACAGGATCACCTTAGGGTCACCACTAGTCAGATACACAACAACAAGTCTTAAGGTCTTTGGGGCAGAGCTCCCCTCAATCCCACCATCCTCACAGGTCTGTTTGGTGACAACATAGGAGGGGCTTCCAAGTGGTTCATCCTAAGCTATGGCATTACCTCCTAGGGGAACTTGGTTGGCCTCCCTCACTCCCTTTTCACTTGCAAGAAAAAATTTCTATTTAAACTAGCCTTAACTGGTTGTGGAAGAAGGGTGTTCAATGGAGATGCTTTATTTTCTACTACGTGCTGAATATGTTTTACAAGTTGCCCTCCACATTTGCTAGGGCTAGGGGTGCAGGACACTCACAAACGTGGAAAAATCGTTAACATGTGTGTTTGTGTTTGTGGAAAGGTTCCAAGGCACAGTGAGGAGAATGGTCACCCAGAGGCCAAAGCAGGTCAGAGAAAGGAAAGGGAAGGGGGGGTTTTTTTGTTTTTGTTTTTTACATGATGGCCCTATAATTCCTTTCTCTTACCCATCTCCTTCCTTGAATGTGAAGGGCATTGGGAGATTTCTGGTGCTGAGAAATCGAGCTGTGAGCCATCCTTAGCCGGCCAGGTAGCAGCTGATGAAATAGAAGCATTAGAGGCAGAACTGTGAAGGGCTGTGTGCCCTGATTAGAGCTGCCAAAAGGGAAGGTTCCCCTGGAAAAGAGGTGCAGGGGGTATGTGCAAAGGCTGAAGAAACTTGTAAATAATCAAATCCATGAAAGTGAAACCCATAACAACTGTAATTGTTTTAAATTAATATTTTAATTGGATTTGTTGTTTAATGTTTTTTAATTTTTTCTGTACTTGCTATGGTTATAATTATTATTTTTCACTTATATATTAAGGTGCGTTGGCTCCCATACTGGGAGAAAGACCAGCTATAAATTAAATAAAAATAAAAATAAAAATAGTTATTGAAGCATGGGCTGGGAGAAAGGCAATATATAAATTAATTAAATAAATAAATAATCTGTGCCCACACACTCAAATTAATCCTTTACCAAAATGTTCAGCTACTTGTAGTGTATCAGATTTTCATCAGATTGAAATGGAACTGATAAGCAGTGCAGGCAGTGAGTGAGTAAAGCTGAAGGTATTACAGTAATATTTCAGCAAAAAAAAAAAAAAGCTCTGTTGATATATGACAGTGATTTTTCAGGAATAGTCTTTTTTTGTTAAATATAAGGAAGTTATATTCTATTCTTTTTACATTATTACAAATATTCCATTTACAAACTCTAATACTCAGAGGAACAAACTAACTATGAATTCACTATAACCATATTCCAATGATCCTCAAGTGTAAACTTTTTCATTAAATACCAACCTCCTCATCTAAGAGAATCTTATGAAATTTATGGGGTCTCCCTAAGTTGACAGCCAACATAAAGGCACATATACACACAAGAATCAACTAGTATTTCCTATTTCTATGTCTATGAAAGCTGGACAGTGAAGAAAGCTGACAGGAAGGGAATAAACTCATCTGAAATATGTGGCTGGAGAAGAGTTCTATGGCTATTATGGACCACCGAAAAGATAAATAGATGGTTCTAAGAACAATTCATGCCTGAACTCTCCCTTCAACCCAAATGACTAAACTGAGCCTATCATATTTTGGACATCTCATGATACATCGTGAATCACTGAAGAAAAATGTTATTGCTCAGTAGAGTTGAAGGCAGTAAGAAAAGAGGAAGATGGATTGACTCAGTCAAGCCAGCCTTGAGTTTGTAAGAACTGAGCAGGGCTGTTGATGACCTGGCCTACTTAACTGTCTCTCATTCAATGTGGTTGTTGTTGTGTGCTTTCAAGTAGTTTCCAACTTATGGTGACCCTAAGCCAAACCTATCATGGCATTTTCTGGGGGCTGAGAATGTGTGACACACCCAAGGTTACCCAATGAGTTACCATAGCTGAGCTGAGAATCCAACTCTGGACTCCAGGGTTATGGTCCAAAGCTCAGACCACTACATCACACTGGCTCTTTCTCATTCATAGTGTAGCCATTAGTCAAAGTCTCCTTGACAGCACAGCACGTAAGAACAACTGCAAAAAACTATCCAACAGAGGCTACAGAAGTGGATTGCTCTGCAATGGTGGAGTACTGCTATGCAGAGAGAGCAGGAGAGCACTGGCAGCTTCCATGTCAGTAGGACAGTGAATCTGCTTTGGGTTTTAATCTCAACTCTAAAGAAGCTATCCCAGGTACTGAATCCTATCTCCAAAACATGTTAGATAGCTCCTTTAAAATTGGAATAGATTGTCCACACCATTGATATGGGAGCAATCAGCTACTACTGTGAGATAAGTGATCTGGTCGCTGGACCAAGCTAGAAGGAAGGAAGGAAGGAAGGAAGGAAGGAAGGAAGGAAGGAAGGAAGGAAGGAAGGAAGGAAGGAAGGAAAAAATGCAAGCTTCCAGAACACTCGTATGCCTTCAAACTCTTCATCCATCCTCAAATTTGGAGTTAAGAATTAAGAACCATGTGAGTAATTTGGGTTTGCTAACCAAGAGTTCAATGGATAAAGTTATTATAGCATAAGCTTCTGGGGACTATAGTCAACTTTACAGAATCATAGAAGCATAGAGTTGGAAGAGACCACAATGGCCATCAAGTCCAACCCCCTGCCATGCAGGAACAAACACTCAAAGCACTCCCAGCAAATGGCCATCAAGTCTCTACTTAAAAACCTTTAAAGAAGATTACTCCACCACACTTCAAGGCAGCATATTATACTGTCAAACAGCTCTGACTGTCAGGAAGTTCTTCCTGATGTTTAGGTGAAATCTCTTTTCCTATAGTTTGAATCCATTGTTCCATGCTCTAGTTTCTGGAGCAGCAGAAAACAAGCTTGCTCCATCTTCAATATGACATCCCTTCAAATATTTAAACATGGCTATCATGTCTCCTCTTACCCTTCTTTTTGTCAGGCTAAACATACGTAGCTCCCTAAGCCTCCTCATAGGGCATGGCTTCCAGACCCTTCACCATTATGGTCGCCCTCCTCTGGGCATGTTCCACCTTGTTAATATCCTTCTTGAACTGTGGTGTCCAGAGCTGGACGCAGTACTCCAGGTGAGATCTAACCAAAGCAGAATAAGGTGGTATTATTACTTCCCTTGATCTCAACACTATACTCCTGTTGATGCAGCCCAAAATCGCATTGGCTTATTTAGCTGCTGCATTACACTGTTGACTCACGTTCAGCTTGTGGTCTACTAAGACTCCTAAATCCCTTTCATCAGACGCAAGAAATGGCATATAAGAATTATTGTGGAGAGGTGGTTGCTGGATGTTGCTGTGCAGAAATTATTAGAATATCAAGGGAAAGGTAGCTATGGGGTACTTTATTTTAAAGGAAGTCTGGAATCTGAAAAGGGAACTGCTCAAAATCTGTTGTCTGCTTTCTCTTCATCACCAAAATATAACTATAAATGATCAATGCTGCTCATAACTGGAATTCTGCAGACTTGATCTACTGCAGTCACATACATTTTCTACAGAAATTAAGCTACTGTCAAATTGGGCACCTCATTTCAAGGATATTGACAAGCTGGAGCATGTCCAGAGGAGGGGCGACCAAAATGGTGAAGGGTCTTGAAGCCATGCCCTATGAGGAGCAGCTTAGGGAGCTAGGGATGTTTAGTCTGCCAAACAGAAGGTTAAGAGGGGACATGATTGCCATGTTTAAATATCTGAAGGGATGTCATGTTGAAGACAGAGTGGCCTTATTTTTTTGTTGATCCAGAGACTAGGACAAGGAGCAATGGATTCAAGCTGCAGGAAAGGAGATTCCACCGGAACCTCAAGACAAACTTCCTGACGGTCAGAGCTGTTCGGCAGTGGAATATGCTGCTTTGGAGTGTGGTGGAGTCTCCTTCTTTTGAGGTTTTTAAGGAGAGGCTGGATAGCCATCTGTTGGGAATGCTTTGATATGTGTTCCTGCATTGCAGGGGGTTGGACTGGATGGCCCTTGGAGTCTCTTCCAACTCTATGATTCTATGATTCTAAATTCTACATCAATGTTGCACTTGCATACTTGCAGAAATCCCTATCACGAGATTTCAAGGGATGCAACCCAAGGACTGGTTTGTTCCAAATGATTCCTTTACATATATGTGTGTGTGTGTGTGTGCGTGCGCGCACATACATATAGCCTGTTATGGGCTACATTTTTAGTGTCTAAAACAACTTACTGTAAAACTGCACATGTACAATTTTATTAACTCATCTTTTTGGAAAGAACAGTGAATAATTTGAATACATGATGAGCACTAACTGGAAAAAAAGAGATACCATTATAGACAGGGGAGGGAGGAAAGCATCCAAAGGTAAAAGAGAAGCTCTACTCCACTTTCTGAAAATCAATATTTATATACAGTACAATGCAATTCAATCTAAGTTTACTACATTACATCACTGAATTCAATGAGACTCACTTCCAAGCAAGTGTGCTCAAGACTGTAACCTTAGAATTACTCATATTGCTGAAAAAGTGACTAAAAATGCACTAAATAAATTACATTCATGTGTACTACAGAGTACTCCTAAGTCTCATTTTTAAATTGAAACTCAACCCAACATGTAATTGAGACTGAAGGCCTTAGATAAATTACTTTCTTATTATAGGCATTAGAATTGTGGTGATTTAGAGTAAAGGGTCTGCAGATGGTAAGACACATAGTAGGAACTTCAGTTCCTCAGTATTGTGAATTTTATATGATTTAGACCCCATAAGGGCAAAATTTCCATAATATATGCAGTAATATATAGAATAGGACAACTGTCAATCTGTGCCACCTTTTCTTGTAGCCTTCTTTATTTTCCGTCTGTGACAGGTTGAGGGTACTTGGTCTTACTACTTAATATAGCAGGAGCACTTTCAAAAAAGAAATGAGAGCCCATATCTCATTTCCTGCTTGGTGGTATGTCTGCCAGGTGGCACCTTGTAGGATGCTTTCAGCCAGTCTGACACTGCTTGCTGAGGGACTTGGCTTGGGAAGTCACACGTAATGGTCCAAAAAGGAGCACAACAAATACATATTTCAATTCTCATCTAGCATTCAGTCACTCTGCTCCCCACTTTGAAACGGAAGACTTCTTCAGAGAACTCTAGATTTCTGCAGAGGTGTTGGGGACAATCTCCGCTTTCCCACACAACCTGGGCAGGCTGGGCTGCTGAGAGCTGGCATGGAGCTCCGTGCAGAATGCATGATTGGGCTCTCCTCCCTACATTTAGCAACAGACATTATAGCCGCTCCCTGGGCTGCTGAAGTACCAAACATTATTTTGTGTGTTTGTTTTTGCTTTTACTTTTTCTATCTCCCAAAGGCCTTGGCCCTCTAGAAGGATTTTGCCTGTCCAGCCCTCAGGCAGACAAAAGTGGGTTTTTAAGTACTTCAGCCTAAGGGCAGACATGGTGAACTTTTCCTACTTAAAATGCTGGCTCTGGGTAGTGATATCATCAAAATCATCAGGGCTGAGGAATCATAGAATCACAGAGTTGGAAGAGACCACAGGGGGCATCCAGTCCAACCCCTTGCCATGCAGAAACCCACATCAAAGCAGTCCCAACAGATGATCTGTAATCCCTGACCAACCTGGCTGCTAAAAATCCATTCTGTGTCATGCTGCCTTGTCTCCGGTACTGAATGAAGAAATTGGGCCTCTTCCTGCATTAATGGATGCTAAATTTCTTTTAGGATGATCTATTCTAGATGGCTGAATTACCAGTCCCGTAACACCATTTACAGCATTGCATTTCAAAGAGCAGTTCTGCCCCTCTGTTGACTTTTCTAGGGTTAGTGAAATCCTCCTCCTCCCTATCTTGTTATTATGATTGTCCTTGCATACAGTGAATCCACTCATTAATCAGCTTGAGCCTTCAGCTTCTTTTCCTGTTGCGGAAACACAACCTTTCTCACACAAGACGAGCCCTACCTTTGCATTTCACACTGGTTGATTTGCCTAGCAGTGCCCTCTGTGTCACCTCTACCATCCTACCTTAGTTCCAGCCCCACTGCTAATAATCTGTGACTTTCTCATCAGGCCCATCAGAGGCATCTCGGGAATGCAAGCCCACACAGGGACGCCGGCCAATACCCTTTCCCTCATGATCCACCAGAGTCCTATATTGACTTCTCCGTGGGGGGGAAAAAAGAGACAGAGGAACAGCAGAGGGCAGAGGGGTTCCAGACCGTTTCTGTTTTGTTTTTTAATTTCTTTGATAACCCAAGCCAAAATGGTATTAAGTCCCTTCTGAAAATCCGAAAGAAAAACAGGCTGAAATGCTAGTTAACCCAGTGATGAGGCGAGAAGGCAACAGCTGTGTAAATGCAAACTCGGTCACCCCCCTCCCTTCTCATCTCTCTCAGCTGTCCCAGGCGGCAACTGTCCTATCAAAGCCTCTCAGGGGGCTTATTTAGAATCCAGCGCCTTTATTCTTGCCTGGGAGATTGAGTGTCAGGAAAACCTGGGGCTTTGTTTGCAAGAACAAGTTATGGCAGGCCAGACAACAGCAGAGAACCCATCAAACTGCTTCGTCCCCGCTCTGTGCTAGGCCTCGGTCCTTTCCCCCTTTCCTGAGAGTGAGGAGCAGAAGGAGGAAGGACGGGCCACAGGATTTAATTAGATACTAACTAATGGACCCAGGTACAAGTTTGGTCCTAGAAGCACAAGCCTTGTTTTAGTGTTTTACCACAAAAAAAAACCAAAAAAAAAGTGGGAGAGGGAATCCAAAACAGTTCATATTTATCAAAGGACCTTGACACATTTTGAGGCTGGGCGATTCCTCCTGGTAACATCATGAGAAGAAAAAAAAGAAAGAAAACATGTATTTCTAAATATCAAATAGAAGTTCCATCAACTACAGGAGTGATTACAATTGTGTCACAAAACCTAGTTTTACATGGCAATATCTAATGTGCAAGTTGTTGTTTCGTTAATACAAAGAGAAAAAAATGAACGTTACAAAATCACACCTCACTTCTGTATATTAATGTTGATAATACTTCTGAACACAGTATAACTCTTTTTTTATTGCAGGGCCTTGAAATATTAAAGGTTACAATTTCAGACTGAGACAAATCTTACTCTGGAATGTGCACCAAATAGTACATATTTAATGTTTTACTGACCAAGCGGATGCTATGTAGAAACTTATCTGCCTCCCTCTACTTCTCTTCTCCCAGCCGGAATCAAATCTGAATGTTAAATTATATGTAACTATCAATGCTGCCTTTCATGGAAAACCCACTCATAGATTTTTTTCATCTTTCTATTAAAGGAGGCGAGGTCCTTTGTCTCAAGTACAAATGTGTGTGCATATGCCTTCAAATCTCCTATTGACTTATGGTGACCCCATGAATTTCATAGTGTTCTCTTAGGCAAGGACTATTCAGAGATGTCTTTGCCAGTTCCTTCCTTTGAAATATAGGGTACAGCACCTGGTATTCATTGGCAGTCAGCCACCACATCTAAGTACTCCTTGCCCAAGAAAACCCTATAAAAGTCATGGAGTTGCCATACGTCAACAAGGGAATATCATTTTTAAAAAGTGGCTTTGAATCAAGAAAACACATTTTAACTATCATTTCAAAAATATGATAATCAAGGGTCTAGCTATGGGGAGTGGCAGCAGCAAAACAGGATACTGCATTAGGTAGGACATTGAAAATCTTCCACATTTAGAACTCTTTTATTTACTGTGCTAGCATTCCCTATTTGCCTGCCCTTTTCTTTGGTTACTTAAACTGTATTTCCAAATGCTCAGTTGATGTTTTAAGTTACTGTAATAAGGGAAATTTGGGTACTGAAAGAAAATTTCATTTGGGGGAACAGAATTTTTATTGGATAGCAATGCCCTTTTCCCCCTTCCCCAGTTGCTACACCTCTGATGATAATCAAAAGCCTGTTTTCAGTTGGTTCTGATATTTTTTTCTTCAAAAAATATATACACTGAAAAGCAGCAAAACAGTGGTATGCAGAAAGTGGCATATAGAAGGAAACTGGACTTGTTTTGCTCTCTGGGTGAGTGCAACAAAAAGTATCTGCAAATTTTCTAAGAACCTTTAAAACTTCCAAATATTTTGATTTCAACTGTTCTTCAGCTTAACATATGTGGGAACAAGTACCACTGACATTGAATAAATATTCCTAAGACTTTGGCTTTAATTTGGAATGTTTACAGTGTCAGGATAAAATACTGGATGCTCCCCCCGCCCATGTACATCTAACATCATGTTCTGATTTTCTTACACTAAAAAAGATGAAGATTTTTGTTGTTGAGGATGGGTCATTGTGCACTGAGCTGTTCTTATATTCGTGCCAGCTATCTGCATATTACATGGCACTTTGTTAATGGATATCAAATTCAGAAGATAATAACAGTGGGGATGGCCTGCTGTTAAATAAGATACAATCCATATTCCATATTGCTTTATTATTACCTTATTTAGTCTGATGCATATGACTTACATAATTTTACCCTTTTTTTGACTGACCAAAATCTTTACCTGTCTAGCTATAAATATGTGGCAGGATATTGGGAGCTGTTATGGATCAACTGCTGCTGCAAAAAGTTATTACATTACAGCCCAATTGTGTGCATTTGTATAAAGTAAGGTCCTTTCTGCACGAGGCTGGTGAATTAGTTCGTGCCGTTTCTTACCGGATTTTCTGGTCTCGAAACAAGGCGGACTTTCCCTCATTTCCTTCCTCTCAGCTACTGCGTATGTTCCATTCTGATTCAGAGGAGTACGAGTTCATGAATCCACACTGCCTCCGCTGTGGCCACTCCCGCTACTCCTCTCACCCCACTCCATCAGCTGTGATCAGCCCTTTTTTTTGTTGTTGTTGCATGGTTTAGTACATCATTGTGTACGTGCGTACGTATGAAAGTCCATACTTCCCCCTGGTCCCTCCCATGAGCCCCCCCGACCACAAATTTGCATTGGTGCGAATGTACGTGTCTGCACCACTGTGAAAGTACGAATTGGATTGATTTGGAAAATTGGAAAACTGATTTCTTCTGGTTTTCAAATAGCGCGCTTTACCACCACATGGGGTCACATTTAGTCAGAATTACATGCAGAACAAAGGTAAATAAACCGAACCTTGTCCGCTCCAATGTGCAGACGACCTCCATGGCAAGACACATTGGTCCGCCTTAATAACCATATGCGGAAAGGGCCAATGTTCTACTGATTTTGATGGGATTTTTTCCCAAGCAAGCCCTACAGGTTTGAAACCTTAGTTTCTCTTACGTGATAAGCTACTTCAGAGAGAGAAAAACATCTTGGCTCACCAGATCAGCCTCCACTTCTGTCACAGATGGTATAGAACAACCGATGAGTACTGTATATACTCATGTATCTGTCTGAAAATTTTAGTCAAAAAACTGACCCAAAAATCTAGGTTGATTTATCCATGGGTCAATGTAAGCACTGACTCTTATTGGAAAAGAAACTATCCCCTTTCACTGAGTAGAGTGGCAAAAGGTGAGAGTTCAGTCCATCCTGGGAGAAACTAAAAGAACCGCCAACCCCCTCTACACTCTCCTCTGTGGCTGCTTCTGGTTTTTTAGAATGCCTGGTTGGGAAAATGGTGTTTCCACTCAAAGGAACACCAACAGAGTAGAGGGAATCTTTGTTTCTTTTAGTCTACCTAGGACAGACTAAGCTCCTGCTGTTCATCACTCTACAACGGGAAAAGGATGGTTCCTTTTTTGATGAGAATTGAAACTGTACCTTAACTTTTATCAAAAAATTAAATACATGGCAGCAGCTGGTCCTCTGAGATGGTGCTGGTGCTTTCCCCTCTCTGTGGAATGACCTCCAACCTATTCACGGGCCATATCAAAATCCATAATTTTTGGCCCCTGAACCTGCCCTCAATTTATATATGAGGTCAACTTATACACAAGTATATACTATATATACCATAGGCAGCTCATGGTCCAGAGTTAGGACCAACCATTTGGGAGAAGCTGCCCCCTACTGAATTTATGAGCTATCACTGCTCATTACCTGGATGGGTGAGAGGTAAATATAGTGAAACTGATAGAAATGAATCTTAATGGTCTATTGTTTAGCGAAGATGTTCTAAGTCACCACTAACTTAGTAGCCTATCTTTGTAATAAGGGCCAGTGTGTTCTCTGCAGAAGCCAAGAAAATTCCAGTTGTCTAAGCAGACTATATTTCTATTAGAAACAATGCACTTAGAATTCAGAATCATTCAAGTCTACCTAACAAAGCAGCCAGAGTCCCCTCCTCTGCAAGAATTGAGGTGAAATAACTCTAGATTCTGTTAAAATTGCTATATAAACGTGTATTAGACTTCTAAAGAGTACCTGATACTCTGGTTAGGTGGCTGTTTGAACAATGTTTTCCTTAAGTAATTTGGGCATATTTGCATATAGTGATCAGACATCCTCATGGAGCCATGTATGCACTGAGCTGAGTTCTTGCAGGCTTGCCATTTGCACAAAAGTTTTGTTATGGCAGATTAGGACCAGAGCAGTACCAATTCAAGGTAAACTGAGTCCATTTCCACACCAAATCTCATTGCCACAATGATCCATGGCAACGCTAGCATTACCAGTGCCAGGATAGGTGCAGTTTTACACCGCTCCCTCTCACCTGTGTCCTTCAGTGGTGGAGGAGCAGCAGCATTAACACCACTGTGCCTTCCACATTACAGCATCCATAGCGACACCTTCTTCCCACCCTTTCCCCACCCTGCAGAGCCTGATTGATTGCCTTTTTCCATGTCTTTTTTTCCAACTGGGCTGCATTGGATGCATCCATGTGTCAGAGCTCCCGGATTGGCAATGGGAGCTGGCGCAATCAGAGAACCACATGCCATCAGGTAATGGGCCAGTCAAACAAATGGGGGTCAATATAGAATTTTTTTCTGGTGTTGACATAGCATGCGATACTGGCTGGTTAGGGGCAGTTAGCAAAGGGATAGTGACAGGTTGCCCATGATGTCATGTGACAGCACAACTCCTGGAACTGCGATCATCCATCACTGTGGCAAGTTGACACCACTGTGTGAAAGTGGCCTAAGAAAAGCAATCTAGTCCCGTGGAACCTTTCCTGACATGTACAAGAAGATATATTTAAAAACCATGTTATAAACCAATTTTAAAAACTCATTTTAGAAACCAAAGGCCAGATAGAATATAATTTTAAACACCCCTCAGAAGCTCAGCAAAGATAGGGCTTGTCTTACTTTCTTGGGAGAAAACTTCACAGTTGAAGTCTTTCAGAAGAGAAAGTCTTACCTTGTATCCTTATCAAACTAGCCTCTTGAGGTGGTGTAATATGCCATAGGGGTTATAATAAAAACTAAGACAGTTTATTCAAAAGGCAATTTTTACCAACATCACTGTTTACTTGTCACCCTTATGGTTTCCACACAAGCTCAGAAACTTGTACTGATTTCTGCCAATATGCTCAGTTTTCTATTTTTTTTCTGTCAAATATATTATATTGTTTAATAAACTGTCTGACCATAATTTATTAACTACAAGCCAACTAACAGTACACAATCTGTTTCCAAAATGGTACGATAAGGAATTGCACCAAAATTAACTGCTGCCAAAATAATATTTTATAGCCTTTTTATCCTAGCCAAGTATTATTCTGATTAAACAAATAATGTCAACATTAACATTCTCCTTGAAGAGATGCTTCTGCCTTTGATCCATGTCAAGTTTTTATAGTTACTGCTGTTTTGTGAAGTGCGTACAACTCAAGGCTGAGATATATCGGCAAAAAATATGGGCAGAAATAACAAAAGGTTTTTGAAAGAAGGGAATGAGAACAGGAAAAACCTCACTGAAAAAAAATATTATTATTGAATGTATAGAGGCTGAATCTACAACTTCCATATTACAAATTAAATAATAAAATTCAGTAGTTTATTTCAATTTGCTTCATGAAGTCCATACTAATTTACCACACACTCATATGCAGCCCATCACATTGGCCTCTCACATGATCCACTATAGTAATATATTCTGAAGACAAAATTCCTCATACCAAAGCAGCTGATCAATGTAACTCTGTGCATGTGATTGAAATACAACATTATTAAGAATTTAATCCCATTTATACCCTTGATCCTTTGTTGGTGACCAAAGAGACTGGCTCAGATCTGACTTAGCTGGAAGTTTCGGCAGTAAAATCAATGACGTAACAGCAGTGAGGGTTAATTTGGAATTTGGACCACTGTGCCTATAATCCTAGTACAGTTATTTTTGTCCTAACAGAGGCTCCTCAAGTGACTTTTGGAGATGTTTTGCTGCTGGTTTTTAAAACATTCTACCATAAGGTAGTATATTTTAAATTCTGAGGCAGCATATGTGGTTTGCTCACAGGAGGAAGAAACTAAGGAAAGTTAAGAAACTAAGAAAACTTGTATCTCTCTAAGGCCGATGGTAGCATTTTTTAAAAAAAATATAGGGCACAAGGCAGTTATGATAATAGGACTGTTAGGTTATGCAAAATAGCCATAAACAGTCCTTTTTAAAAAAGAGCAAAATTACCTTCTGAAGCTCACAAAAATATCAGGAATAACCAAATGCTAAACTGAATTCATTTTTATAATACACAATTTTAAATTCCTTATATGTTTCAAATACACAATAAATACACAATAAAATTGTAATACACAATTCTAAATTCCTTATGTGTTTCAAATTGTTCTAAATTATTTTATACTGTTTTAAATTATTTTAAATTGTTTGTCTCCATCCCACCCTGAGATTTTGGGGTTTAAGCAATATTGACTAGGAAGCAGATTGAAATCAGTGGAACTCGCTTCTTAGGAAACATACTTAACATTGGGCGGCAAATATACATTTGAATTAATTTGTTCTGCCTGTAGGGAGAAATTCCCCACCTCCCAAAATCTAGGGCAAGGTAATCTCAGCAAAATGGGAAATCCCTCTTCTGGCTGTTGTTGACTTCTCGGAGAACATAGAGAGCAAAGATGCTGTGGACAGTACAGTGTGAGCAACTGGCAGCTTGAAAAGACAGCAGATGGCATGAGTGACAATTTCTGCCAATGGAAGGGATCATCAGCCCACTCCTCTTATTAGTGCCTGATCCATTGACAGTACTTTGGCTCCCAGGGCTCAGCAGAGCTCTCCATCAAAGCACCTAGCTTACTGTCAAAGGCTAGGCAAGGATGAAGAGAGAGCTATATTTTACCAGCTGAAGAAGGGGAAAAAAAGTCCACACACTGCGTCAGCAGAAGCTCCCATGAGCTTTGCTGTACAGGGCCAGAGGCTTCAAACCATGTCCCCGATTCCTTACCATAACAACACTGATTTCTGTAGGCAATATTTTGCTGCCCAAATGCATTACAGACTGCTTTTTAAACACGCAGGAAAGCTTTGCCAACTGTACTCCCTTTGGCAGGTACGTACCATATTGGCCAGCATATAAGATGCACCAGCATATAAAACACACCCCTGTTATACACCGGCAAATACTATTTGCCAGCATATAAGATGCACTGGCATATAAGATACACTCCATTTTCAAACAGTATTTCTCAGGGGAAAAAAGTGAGTCTCATACACCCTCAAATAGGATATATACATAGTATGGTAGTACTATAAGACCAAATACCGTTGTAAAAACTCCATACACACCTATTCCATAATGCATGGAGGAATCAATGGACAACATTATGAGACAGTTTAGGGAAAGAAAAAGGTTCTGGTAGTCCCCTCATTTTGATGAAGTTATTCCCCTTGTACTGGCGGTCCATAAATACTCTCCTTTGATTCAGCTCCCTGCTCCATCTGCCCCCCATCCACTTTCTCTATCAGGCAGGAGACAAAACACATTTTTTCAAGTGGCTTTGTTATTTGTTTTTCTGTTTGTTTGTTTTTTCCAGTAAATGTGGACTGTGCGCCTTCAGACAAAGTACAGCTATTTGTCAGCCAAGAGATGTTTTTAAAACATCCCACACAACAAGAATTCAGAATGGCAAAAAGTTTCACTACTCAAAGACAAATACATCCAGGATGCATCCAAAAGAGAGACAGAATCAGCTCCAAATCAGTCCTGTGGTCAATGTATTGCAAGGTTACAAGTCTGTTTCAGTATAAAATTCTCAGTACAAAAAGGAAGAAAAGGGAAGTGAGGAGTGTTATGCCACCTTTAAAACTCATTAAATTGCATGTTAAAATAAGTCTCCCTTAAAGGTGCCATTAATCTCAGTCGGCAAGGCCACAAGTATTGGGATCCTACAAGAGCCTGGATCATAGGCCCTTTTCGCACGGCATTTGCCATGTGAAAGGGCGCCTGAAGCGTCACGCGATTGTGAGGAACGATCCACATGATGCACTCACAATTGCACGATGCTCTAGGGTCTGGCAGGCACCGCTCATGCACTTTTTCATTTTTGGCTTTCAGCCGAAAATGGTGCATGATTGGGCATTGTTCCAGGGCCCCACGTGCACTTGTCGTGCGTGTGGAGCCTCTGGAGCCGCGGCAGTCGCGCTTCCTGCCCCAGTGCAGCCTGGGAAACTCCCAGACTGCACTGTGGAAGGGAGAGGCGGGGCTCTCGCGCTACCTGCTGGGGAGCAGGCAGCTCATGCGGAGCTGAAGCAGTGAGGACGTGAGAGCCTCTCGCTGGAGGCTGCTCGTGCGATCTCCGCACCCCAGCGCCCAAAAAAGGTAAGGTGCGGAGAGGGCCATAGTTACACATCCCAGACAAATTCTAAGCCTTGTCCCTTAAATTGTATGTCTTACTAAAACCAGTGCCAAAAAGGCCCTTTTAAGTCAGAAAACTATAGGGAAACCAATATTTACCAGACTGGTCAGGAAAAAGCAAATATAGATCCTTTCTAATGGGTACAAAGGAACTGGGATTACTGACAGTGAAGAAAAGTGATGATTCCATAATTCATTTCTCTCTATTGCACATATTATTTTGCAGTAGGTTGTGGTGTTTCTTAAGTATAGAAGTTTTTTTCCCCCTCTACTTATCCATGATTGCATTATTGTCTTGACTGGAGAGAGGCCATTTATTTGCTTTGTTTGTGAACAAATTTGGTGTGCACATTACTCTTGGTGTTTTGGCTGCTGTAGATAACTTTGCATTAATTTTCCTGACTTAGGTCATTCTTTGGCATTTATGTCTTTTATTTGAAAATGTACACACACACGCAGCACATATACACAAATACATATACACATACAAAAATGATTCTTAGACTGTTTAAATTTAGGCTTTTCATTTCTGATGTTACAATGGCAATAATTTATAACCAAGTCTTAAGCTGCCTATGTAGACAACACCCATCCTTCACTGCCTTCAACCGTGTTCATTGCTGCTACTTTATGTCTCTTCATGTCACACAGAAGATTGTGGTCTGGCAGACACAGGAAATACCCTGCAACAACTGGGTTATTTTAGACTGTGCACTTAAGGGTATTACTAGAGGAGAGAGGCAGCAATGTATATTATTCTGCTTATTTAAAAATACAGTAAGCCAGCCCTGTTACATTGGGGGACCTTCCTGTCTGTTCTGCTGAGGCAGGCTTTGAATTTCTGTCCTCAGGTTATGCCCTGAATCCAGCCCATTCCTTAAGAGGAAAAACTGCAGGCAATTCATCAGGTCTTAGTACTATAAAAATGGGAGAGGCATATCTTTAGAATTTTTCAGGAGCAGTGTGTATACATCTCTTTCTGCCTCCCTACTTCTTAGAAAGTTGGCTCATGCCAAGTCAGACTGCCGGTTCACCTGGCTCAGTATTATACATACACCAGCAGTGACTCTCCAAGTTTTCAGACAGAGTTCTCCCCATCACCTCTACTTAGAATCATAGAATCATAGAGTTGGAAGAGACCCCAGGGGCCATCCAGTGGAATCTCCTTTCCTGCAGCTTGAATCCATTGCTCCTTGTCCTAGTCTCTGGAGCGGTAAAGAACAAGCCTGCTCCCTCCTCAACATGACATCCCTTCAAATATTTAAACATGGCTATCATGTCCCCTCTTAACCCTCATTTCTGAGACTACACATACCCAGCTCCCTAAGCCGTTCCCCAAAGGGCATGGCTTCCAGACCCTTCACCATTTTGGTCACCCTCCTCTGGACACGTTCCAGCTTGTTGACATCCTTCTTGAACTGAGGCACCCAGAACTGGACACAGTATTCCAAATGAGGCCTAACCAATGCAGAATAGAGTGGTAGCATTACCTCCCTTGATCTAGACACCATACTCCTATTGATGCAACCAAGGATTGCATTGGCTTTCTTGGCTGGGGATGCTAAAGACTGAACAAGGGCTTCCTGTATGCCAAGCACACATATGGCTACCAAGTTAGGATCAAGATAATCCAACTGAGAATTCCTGATAGAGAAAACTTCCCTAATGGGAAAAGGTTGGCTACTTTGATTTCCACAGAAAGCTTTGACTGATTTCCCACTTGTCATGTGTATTTTTTTTTTTCAATAACACAATCTTATGAATGTTCAGTCAAAAATAAGCCCCGCTGAGTTACAAGATATTTGTTCGTATGTAAATATGTATAGGGCTTCAGCTTCATAATTCTGGAATGAATTATAAGTGGAAAATCAGTGTAATTATGACACTAAGTCAAGGATCAAAACCAGAAAAGGGCCCTTTACACAGTTTTTTTTTAAAAAATAGTTTAGGCTTTTCATTGCCTGCCTTCGGAGTCAAAAAGAATTATGGATTTGCAAAAACAGGCCATTACTGCTCAAAGAAAAGGATGCTGATATGCAATGCATTTTTCCTCTTCTTCCCTATTGATTGTTGAAATTTTCTTTCTAAGCAAGTGCTCTTTGTTCTCAGTGTATTCCTAGCATGTTAGATTTTTTATCAAAATTGGAAGGAGAGGATTTAACAAGAATCCTTCCCTCTCTTCATGAAAGATTCAGAGCTCATTGTAAAAGGTGTTAAATTCCATAAAAGATCCACCATAGAACTGAATGAAAATATGGATATTGCTATGAACTGTCAATAGTAAAAATGCCTTTAAAGAATACCAACCTCAACATTTTTTGCTGTTCTGAAAAAACATAATGTGTAAAAGTTATTTTCAATTATCAGAAATCCATAGCTTAAAAATAAGGGCTGTGATCAGACTATAAGCAAGTCATAGTAGCGGGATTTTGTGGACAAGAAGTTTATAATTCTTTAAGGGAACCTGCCATCAGTGTCTTGTCCCAGTTAAGTCCCACTTTCTGTGAACTCTGGTCTACAAAGGATCTGTGGTTAAGTTGTCTGGGACACAGTGGCTAAAATTAAAGTTCACACAGAAAAGCTTGTTGACATGAGATAAAAGTCAAAAGGGCATTGCATCATCATCATCATCATCATCATCATCATTCCTTTCTCCTAGAGTGGGACCCAAGGCAGTTTCCTCAATAGATGTGATTTGTCAAAAAAAAAAAAAAAAAAATTGGGGGAAACTCTCAAAGATTCACTATTATCAAAAGAAAATGCTTTGTCTGCTGGTTAGAGCTCCTTGTCCTGAGATTGTTCTCTACCTACATGACTTTAAGGCATTTCTGCACTACACTGTTATAGTGCTATTATTCCACTTTCAGCATCCTGTGGAATTCTGAGGTTTGTAGTTCACTGCATCCAAAGAGCTTCCTGACTGAGAATTCTCAATGCCTCTCCCTAAACTACAAACCCCAGGATTCCATAGGATGTTGAAAGTAGAATAACAGTGTAGTGCAGAAATGCCCTAATAAAGATAAATTCTCTCTTCAAAGACTGTTTCATTTACAGAGTCAACATTGCCAAATAAAGCAGCAATAAGATGCAAAATATAATTTTAAAACAACTTTTGTGTCATTTTTATGCAGAGTGATTACCAGCAAGGTCAATTAAGGCCTGGACTGAAATAGCCACATCTTAACACTCCCTGTAATAATTATAGCAAGAAAAACATCTGAATGAAACAGCTGTTTTCTTAATATCCCACAATGAAAATTTATCATATATTATTGCATGCATTAGAAATGTTCATATACAAAGCTCAGAGTTAAAATTATACCACTTTCTCTAGACTACAGTTCATTTTTAGTGACACACAGAGCCATGGATGTTGCAGGAAGTAAATAGCATCTGAAGAAACTGTTTCACTTTGTTTCGTGGTAAAGGAAAGGCTTTGAATTGCTGCTCAGTCCTGATTGTGGTATTCTGCAACCTGATTTATTATATCAGTCTGTTTCCTTGATAGAATTCCTCTCTGTTTCCTAACATCAATTCTGTCACCTGTCCTGTGACTTAGCCTTCAACATGTACTTTAAACATTTAATAAATTCAAACAATTTTTACTGTGCAGATTAAGAAACTTACACAAAGAATCCCCAGAATCCTTCGGCCAGCTTGTGGTAGAGGGATTCTGGGAATAGTAATCAAATAAGTAAATTTTCCAAATACTAGGTTCCTTTTTTTTTGTTGTTGTTGTCTATTATCATTCTGGCAGAATGAAGATTGATGTTAGGCATATTTTCACCTCCAGTCAGTCCCTAGCTCCATTTAAAGAATGGATTGCCTTCTAACCTGAGTACTCCTAAAGTGAGTATCAAACAGGAATCAAGTGCTCAGTGGAAGAGATGTAAAATAGAACTCTATAGGAAACCAGTGGCTTGTCACTCTGGAAACACCTATTAGCAGCACATCTTTTTATCGCACATTGTTGGAGTTGGTGGGGAACAGACATTTAAGTCTGGTTCTGTGTATATGATCTTGTGATAAAAGATGACAAATCCCCAGCGCATGGTGTCTTTATGTTATCTCTCCAACAGTGCATGAAGGCAAAGTCTTTCTTGAGGCATCTGTATCACTGATTATATCTTAACTTTCTCACAAAGCCACTTTTAAGATCTCTTCTCCCATTTCTTACAAATGCAGCTGAAGGGCACAAAGAATAACATAGTTTTAATAAGCTGCCAGTGGAAGCTTGCTTACGTGGGCAGCTTTCTCATTAATCCTCCCCGGCTCACCCCCAGCTTTCTCATGAGAGGGATCTCTTACTGGAGCACAAGAACAATTCTCGGTGTGTTCCCTGAATGGTGAAGAGGAGGAAAGTAGAAGCTCTTAGAAAGATGACCTCATAGCTGCTCTGAATATTGATGTGTAGCCCCCAAATTGCATGGACAGGACAGGGTGGAGGATGTGTGGATTTTAAAAGCACAAAGGAGCAAATGTTTGAGAACAAAAGGGAATTTGGATAATTGAGCCAAAGCTAGAAAAGCACCATAGGCAGGATGATGACTCTGTTGGAACAGTGCAGTTACTGTAGAAAATACCCTGCAGACATCCTTAAGAGAACGCCTGGTGAAGGAGTATGCTGGTCACATGAGACAGAATATTTTAAATGTTTTGTCTTTAATTACAAGTGATGATTAAAGAGGATGTTCAACTCTCAACAGAGAGGAATCACCATTTAAAAACAAACAAAACATGTTCCGGCCATTTGGTGAATTGCTGTGAAACATCTGCTGGATAATTCTGCTTTTAAGCAAAGGGTGTCTCTTTGGGGAAGATAATTCTGGCTGGGCATAAGGTCTAGCTTTAGTGGTTTCCAATATGTCATTGGAAATAGTGGAAAATGTCCTAACTTAATTTTTTCTTCCGAAGTATCCATTCCATCATGAAGGAAAAGTGGCAGCAATATGGTTATATTTATCTCTTTTGTTTATTTAAGTATATCGCTTTTGCTACCTGCCTCTGGTCCTGCTTTAATACAATCTTTCAGCAGGCTACAGACAAAAAGAAAAGCCCATCTTGCCCATAACTGAGGCTCATTCAGTATGTTCCCTCAGGAAGCAATTTGAATGAAAAGGGTTCCACTGTGTTTTTAACTGGAAGTAAGCCTATACACCCATAGATTTCGACAGAACTTGTCTCTTAGTAAACATGCTAAAGATCTGAGTCCAAACATACAAATATGTCTGAGGCCAAAACAACTCCCTCCCCATAACGATGGGGCAGCTAATAGACAACAAAAAGAACTTGTCCCATCAAATCTCACAGGATTGCCCCTGCCACCACGCATCACTGTGTGCCATTCCACAAGGTCAGAAAAATAATAATAATAAATTTATTTATATCCTGCCTCTCCCGACGGATTGAGGCGGTACTACAACAGTGCATCAAATACATTAAAAGCAATTAAAACATAGCCCATCCTCCCCACCCACCAACCCATCTAAAAACCCCTAAAACACATTAACTATTAAAAACAAGAGGACAGTTGGTGGGAGGCGGTGGAGCACTAGTCTGGGAAGGCCTGTGGGAAGAGAACAGTCTTGACCGCTTTTTTAAAGAGGTCAAGACTGGTAATATGCCGGGTCTCTTCCGGCAGGCCATTCCATAACTTGGGAGCCATAGAAGAGAAAAGAGTTCTGTATAGCCAGGGAAACTAGTATATTAACATTTCCTTTCAGCATTTCTGCTGTGACACAGAGCTGGCTGAGACAAAGTCCATTTCCCTTGACTGTACCATTGCCAACTTCATCATTACTTCTGCATATTGTACGTGATACTCTGTCCTCTGGTGTCTCCCAGTAACACGGGCCAGAAATGACTCGGAGGAAAACGTCATTTAGCAATGTTTGGGAACAAAAGGATGCGTGTGGGGTGTGTGGGGGCGGGAGTGCAATCTGCTGCCAAAATTGGGGCTGGGGGGGGCAGGTGCTGGAAATGGAGGCTGTGTTGCAAATGGAATAAGCTGGGTAGAGACTCTTCGCCCAGCCTGCTCCCAAGGGAGTGACCATAATAGTAATCTGAGCTCATTAGTCAGTGCTGCCAGCTTGGAAATAGGGTGGGAAAGAAGATGAATGGGGCAGAAATATAGGAACAAGGAGACAGAGCTGTGGAGAACAAGGGTCTAAAAGCCACTCACTCAGGCGCTAACTCAGCTGTGGCTACGAAAGACAAGAAACAACCGGCTCCCAGGAGAAAAGGCGCGCTGACAGAAAGTAGGGGGCGCCAACGAGGACGGCGGGGGCGCTGTAACAAACTCAAAGGAGCCCCCAGCGCGCCGGCCCTTTGGAGCTATAAAAGCCTGCCTTTCCAAAGGGGTCCGGGCGTGAAAACAAATGGAAAGGGCAGGTGGTGAGCGTCAGAAGAGAGCTGAGAATAGAGTGGCATGAGAAGGATGCCCAGCGAGGGGAGGGCTGAGGCGATTTCGTACACAGGCCGGAGCGGGGAATGCGGAGCACCAGAAAAAGGGCTGCCCCCTCTGTTGCCAAGGAGCCCACAGGCACCCCCGCCTCCGGCCTCCTTCGCCGGGCACGAGGGGGCCACCCTCATCCCCCCCGCCCCCCACAAACGCCCCCCATCTCAGCAACTCAAGAGCTCCCTGTCTTCCACAACGGGAGACTTCGCAAGCATCTCCCGCTCTCCACAGAAAAGTTGGGGACAGGAGGGCGGGGGGGGCTTGCCTGCCTGCCGACGGGGCCATGGGTTATTGCGAAGCTTTGAGACTCTAGGAGGGAGAAGAAGGGAAGTAAATCTCCCCGGCGGGAGGGCTGGGAGTGGAGGCAAACTCCCCGGGGCAAGGTGGGCAAGGACAAAGCGGCCGGAGCGCGGGAGCCGGATGGCGGGAAGCACGGAGGGGGCTGGAGGGCCATTTCCGCACGAGCCTGTTATAGTGCTATTATTCCAGATTCAACCTCCTACGGAATCCTGGGGTTTGCAGTTTCGGGAGGGGCCGGCCGGATTCCGTAGGAGGTTGAATCTGGAATAATAGCACTATAACAGGCTCGTGCGGACAGAGCTTTGCCTATGAGAACGCCAAAGTACCAAGAGCGCCGTCCCGGACCCTCCGTGGGGCCACGCTCAGCCCCAGCCCCGGCTCGCCGCTCAAGAAACGCCCCGGGACCTCTTTCTCTCCTCGGGCGGGGACTCCCGGCGGCTTCTCGGAGGGCAGGCAGAACTTTGGCACTTGAGGTCCTCCCTTCCGCCGGAGTTGCCGCGCACACGCTCCCAAGAAGCCTCGCAGGCGGCAGCCTTCCTAAGACGAAGTAGCTTCCGAGTGATATTTGGGGGGGGGGCGGGATGGATCCGGAGTGCGTTGCCCTCTTCCTCGGCCGCCCGCTGCCTTGCCCCCTTCCCTCGCCCGAGACCTTCGGGGTTCCCACTCCTCCCCCCAAAGTTGGCGCAGGGCACACGCCACACCATCCAGGCGCCTCTTTCCGCCGGCTTACCTTCGGGGTTCGTCCCAAGGGCTCCCTTGTGCCTCCTAGTCCCACATTGTCACCCGGAGAGGCGTCGGTGACAACTGGGAGTGACATCAGCCCGGAACAATGAAATCAAATGCTTGACAGGCGAGAGGGAGGCGCAGGCCAAAGCCCCGGGACTCTTTGGCCTCTCCTCTCCCCCGACGCCGCCGCCAACACACCCCGCCCGCCCCGCCGCCCCGCAGCAGGAGCAGCAATCCCGCCCCGTCTCCCTCCGGCCCCCCCTTGCTCGCTGCCTCTCTCCGGGATCCAATTACAGCGGATAAAGGAGAGCCACTAAAGAAACAATGCACACTGGGTAAGACCATCTGCCAAGGACAGGGACATTCCACCCCCCTCCGCCCGCCCGCCCGCCCGAGCCTTCCCTCTCCATCCCTTGACGCCACCTCCCCTCCATCCTGGCGCGTTTGCCATGCAGATCGCTCTCCCTCTTTTGTATTTTGCATTCTTTTCCTGGAAACCGATGAGCGGGCATGGCCGGTTTAGTGCTCCCCAGCCACCAAGGGCAGCGGGGGAGAGCAGAAGGCTGGACTTCATCCCGACTAGGAATACTTGGTCATCCTACTTTCCCCTTCCCAGCATCGCTGCCTCCCCTCCCCCCTCTGGTCATTTGTTTACACAAAATCCAGTGTGGGGTTCGATGGGATTTTGGTTGGCTCTGATGCATCAGGAAGCCTGTCCTGTTTGATTTACACACAAAGTGAAGGTCTTGGAGGCTGACGCTGCTCTAGGTTCCGTGTGGCTCCCTCTGTGCTGCCCATCCTCAATTTAAATTTATATTCTTCCTTTCTGCCTTCAAGACAGTTAATGAGAATAATAATTTGAATCCAGTTCTATCTTAAAAACACATTTACAACAAAGGGGGGAAAGAGCAGAATCCAAACAGTTAAAATCCTTCCAACAGCAACCCAGCATAGATGCCGAAGAACAGTCTGAATTAGAAATGTTTTTGTCTGATAGAGGAAGGAGAGCTGGGAAGGTGCCAGCCCAGTCTCCCTTGGGAGGAAGTTTTGCTGCCTAGGAGCAGTCACAAAGAAGCCCCTCTTTCACATCCTCTTAAGACATGCCTCTGTGGGGAAGATGTGCCCTGAAGATATGGGCAGGCTCATAGGGACAATAAATTCCTTCAGATAACCTGGATTCAAGTCACGGGCCATTTCCGCATGAGGTTGCTGTTCCGGAATGGGGACGTGTTGCTGCTGGTCCATGAGTCATGCATTTTGCATGATGTCATCGTGGTCCTACCGCCCACGCATCCCCAGCCATCGCAATAATGGGATATTCCATTACTGGATAAAAATCCAGTAACAGACCCTGTTTGCATGACGCTCCCATCACCAGCAGCCTATCAGAGTTAAACTCTCTGCCTGTGCCTTTCTGCCAGCAAGGGAAAGAAGGCGATAGTACTTGCCCAAGAGGAGGAGGCAGTGGGGGATGTCCAATGCAAACAATCAAGGAGAAACGCTAAGCCGAGGCAAAATCAAGGTCACATCCAAAAGATCAAGAATGCCGAAGGTCAGTCCAAAAGGGTCAAGAGATTCAGAAACACAAGGGTCATGGATTTGAGTAATGATTTGCTACAAGCAAACAGCAAGCCACACCAACCAACTTATATGCTGACAAAAACAGGTGTTACTCATCATTGTTCTGTTTGCTCAGCCTTGCCCAAGCGGCAAGGCTGAGCTGCTTGTTTCTGTCTCCTCTGTGATTGGAGGCTGGGGAGCAAAGGTGAATCTAATTCCTCTAAATCACAGAATCAAAGAATCATAGAGTTGAAAAAGACCCCAGGGGCCATCCAGTCCAACCGCCTGCTATGCAGGAACATCCATCAAAGCATTCCCAACAGATGGCTA
The DNA here is from genome assembly GCA_948474755.1 of Ctenosaura bakeri. Classification (NCBI taxonomy): domain Eukaryota; kingdom Metazoa; phylum Chordata; class Lepidosauria; order Squamata; family Iguanidae; genus Ctenosaura; species Ctenosaura bakeri. The sequence goes on from CAOLHI010001059.1 coordinate 546,988, forward strand.
TCCAGCCTCCACTTAAAAACCTCCAAAGAAGGAGACTCTATCACACTCTGAGGCAGCATATTCCACTGCCAGACAGCTCTGACCGTCGGGAAGTTCTTCCTTAGGTTCAAGTGGAATCTCCTTTCCTGCAGCTTGACTCCATTGCTCCTTATCCTAGTCTCTGGAGTGGCAGAGAACAAGTCCGCTCCCTCCTCAACATGACATCCCTTCAAATATTTAAACATGGCTATCATGTCCCCTCTTAACCTTCTCTTCTGCAGACTAAACATACCCAATTCCCTAAGCTGCTCCTCCAGACTCTTGACCATTTTGGTTGCCCTCCTCTGGACACGTTCCAGCTTGTCGATATCCTTCTTGAATTGTGCCCAGAACTGGACACAGTATTCCAAATGAGGCCTAACCAATGCAGAATAGAGTGGTACCATTACCTACCTCAATCTGGACACCATAGAATTGTGTTGGCTTTCTTGGCTGCCGCATCATACTGCTGACTCATGTTCAGCTTGTGGTTCACCAAGACTCCTAGATCCCTTTCACACATACTGCTATCCAGCCATGTGTCCCCCAATCCTGTAGTTGTGTATTCCATTTTTTCTCCCTAAGTGTAGGACCTTACATTTCTCTCTGTTGAAATTCATTTTGTTAGCTTTGACCCAGCTCTCCAATCTGTCAAGGTCATTTTGAAATTTGATCCTGTCCTCTGGTGTATTAGCAACCCCTCCCAATATGGTATCATCTGCAAATTTGATCAGCATGCCCTCCACTCCTTCATCCAAGTCATTGATGAAGATGTTGAATGGCACTGGGCCCAGGACAGAATCCTGTGGCACCCCACTACTCACTTCTCTCCAGGATGAAAAGCAGCCATTGGTGATCACCCTTTGGGTTCAGTTGGTCAACCAATTGCAAATCCACCTAACAGTAGCCCTGTCCAGCCCGCATTATACTAGCTTCTTTGTAAGAATGTCACGGGGAGCTTTGTCAAAGGCCTTACTGAGGTCAAGATATACTACATCTACAGCATTCCCTTCATCTATCAAGCTTGTAACCCTATCATAAAAAGAGATAAGATTAGTCTGGCATGACTTATTTCTGAGAAATCCATGCTGGCTTCTAGTGATTATGGCATTGCTTTCTAAGTAATTACAAACTGACTGTTTAATGCTCTAGGATCTTTCCTGGAATTGATGTCAGGCTGACTGGATGATAATTATTAGGGTCTTTCTTTTTCCCCTTCTTGAAGATGGGGATGACATTTGCCCTCCTCCAGTCTGCTGGGACTTCTCCTGTTCTCCAAGAGTTCTGAAAGATTACTGCAAGTGGTTCAGAAATGATTTCTGCCAGTTCTTTTAATATCCTTGGATGTAATTCATCTGGCCCTGGGGACTTGAATTCATCTAGTTTAGCCAGATATTCCTGTACTACTTCTCTACTTATTCTGTGCTGCATTTCCTTCACTTCCTCACCTGCTCCCCATGCCCCAGGTTGGGTACTTCTATCCTTCTGGGAGAAAACTGAGACAAAGAAGGTATTGAGTAGTTCTGCCTTCTCACTTCCCCCCGTTATTAATGGGTCACCTTCTCCACGCAGTGATCCTATCGTTTCCTTGTTTTTCCTTTTGCTGTGGACATATCTAAAAAAAGCCCTTTTTATTGTTTTTGATGTCTCTGGCAAGCCTGAGTTCATTCTGCGCTTTAGCTTTTCTGACCTTCTCCCTACATCTCCTGGCTATTTGCTTGAATTCCTCTTTGGTGATTTCACCATTTTTCCATTTCCTTTACATGTTTCTTTTAACACTTAGCTCAGCTGAAAGTTCTTTCGTCAACCATTCCGGTTTCTTTAGACATCTGCCATTTTTCCTCCTTATTGGCACAGTTTTCAATTGTGCCTTCAGTATCTCTCTTTTAAGAAACTCCTATCCGTCATGAACTCCTTTCTCTGTTAGTATGCTTGACCACGGGATTTCAGCAAGTAACTCCCTAAGTTTAGAGAAATTAGCTTTCTTAAAGTTTAGGATGTGTGGCTGGCTACACTTGGCTTCTCCTTCTCACTGAATGACAAACTCCAAAAGCGCATGGTCACTCCCTCCTAAGGATCCCACCACCTCCACCTCATCAACTAGATCATCCCTGTTGGTCAGGATCAGATCTAGAATAGCTGATTCCCTTGTTGCCTCTTCCACATTCTGGACCATGAAATTGTCTGCAAGGCAAGCAAGAAACCTTTTGCACCTTGTGGTCTTGGCAGAGTTTGACTGCCAACAAATATCAGGATAATTGAAATCTCCCATTAACACAGCATCTCTCCTTTTTGAATGTGTGGTCATCTGCTCCACGAAGGCCTCATCCAAGTCCTCAGGCTGGCCCAGAGGCCTCTAGCAAACCCCCACAATCACATCCCTATTATTTCTCGCTCCCTTAATTCTCACCCAGGTACTCTTGACTTGGTTTCCCAGATTTAAGTCCTGGATCTCTTCACAGGTGAAAACATCCTTGACATATAAGGCTACTCTTCCTCCTTTCTTGTTTGGTCTATTTCTCCAAAATAGATTATACACCCCTATTCCTACATTCCAATCATGAGATTCATCCCACCAGGTTTCAGTGATGCCTATTAAAGCATATTTATTTTGTTGTACTATGAGTTGGAGTTCTTCTTGCTTATTCCCCATGCTCTGTGCATTAGTGTAGAGACACTTGAGACTATGTGCCCTTTGAGGAATTTCTGTACTAAAGTTACTTTCCCTCTCCCTGTTGGTCTCTAGTTCTACTTGGCCTGCCCTATCTATATCATGTGGGCTATTTTTCAGAGTACTCACTGAATCCTTGCCCAGAATAATACTGTCCCCCTCCCCAGTCAAACTCAGTTTAAAGACCTCTTGATCTGTTTTGTGAGACTGTTAGCAAAATTGTTCCAGCTGACAGTTGTAACATGCAGGCCATCCCTTGCCAGAAGACCATCTTCGTGGAAATGGAGACCATGATCCAAAAATCCGAACCACTCCCGGTGGCACCATCTTCGGAGCCAGTTGTTGATCTCCACTATTCTTCTTTCCCTTCGTGGGCCATGTCCTTCCACCAGGAGAAGAGATGAAATGACAACCTGCGCACGAAGGTCCTTCAGCTTCCTACTCATAAGCTCGTAATCCTTTGTGATGCGGTGAAAGCTGTGCCTCGCCGTGTCATTGGTTCTGACATGAACCAAAAGGAGGGGGTTACAGTCAGTGGGCTTGACCAGTCTCATTAGCCTCTCCATTATGTCATTGATTTTGGTTCCAGAGAGACAGCACACCTCACAATTGATTCTGTCCGGGTTGCAAATGATCGGTTCTGTTCTTCTCAGCAAAGAGTCCCCAACCACTAGAACTCATCTCCTCTGAGGCTTGTCTGGGGTTACTGGACGAGCAGATTCCCTCACGGCCACCTGAACTTTCTGTTCGTGCTGAGAGTGTTGGTGCTGATACTGTTGGATGCTGTTCTGCTGGTGTTGGGGTTCCTGTTGCTGATGTTGGATTTCCTCTGGATGGCGTTCCATGACCTCTTCCTGCTGTTCCACTTTGTCATTAATAAAGTCAAGAACTTGGAAGCGATTCTGTAGCTTGAGAGTCTCTATTTGGCACTTTGGCTTTCTGCTCCTGCGTGTCACATTCCTCCAAGTATCCATCTCCCAGTTTCGTGAACCGGCTTCTTTGTTCACGAGATCCTCCGTGCATTCTGTCTTCAAAAAGGTCCTCTCAGCCCTATCCAAGAACTCCTCTTATTGCCTAATAATGCGAAGATTTGAAATGTGTGCCTCCAGCTGTTGAACCTTCTCCTCCAGGAGGGCGACCAGCTTGCATTTGTTGCAGATGTACCCAACGATGTCTTGCGGCACGAAAAGAAACATGCCACAGCTGTGAAAAGTGACCGCAGCAGCTCCCTCCCCCTCCATACCTGATAGTCTAGATAGTTAAATTGAAACAGGTAAAACTGGGCTTTGCCTTCAAAGTTCCCTGGTAAAATCTATGTCAACCCCCTGTCTGCAAAGTTCGTATTGTCAGCCTATCAAGAGAGAGGGTGCAATAATAAAGTGCTTATAGTTACTCCCTCAAGGTGCCGACCCTACCTAGATGTTGTGGACAGGCAGATTTAGTCTGGATGGCTTCAAGGAAGAAGCAATTAAGTCTTGCTAAGTCTTGCTAAGGTTAGGTAGTAAATGTAAAAGTGCACGTGCCTTTGGCTGCTAGGTCCTCCCCCTAGCTCATCAGCGAGTCAGCTAGGACTAACGGCTGCTAGCTCCTCCCCCTAGCTCATTGCTGGTCCTCTCTCCCACAGGCACTAGTTGCAGCAACTCAGTCTCAGCTGGTCTTTCAGCTGATGAGGGTGTTTCCAAGATATGGTAGTTTGGTCTATCACTGGCTCTGTTTCTGGCAGAATCAATTGCTCATCGACCTCAGAATCACACAGCTGTATGGAAAGGGAGAAAGCGTGATCTAGGCGCTTCCTTCCCCAGAGCAACACAGGAAGTGGCCAGCTGCACTGTGGAAGCAAGGCACACGTTGCGCATCCTAATTTTCCACAGGTAGCCAGCTGGATGTAGAGGGGAGCGTTCAGGTTGCACTCCCCTCCCAGCAGTGGCACTGCCAGGATTGCAATGGGATGACAATGGAAAACGGGCCAGTGATTCTCAAACTTTTGTCCTCCAGGTGTTGAACTTCACCTCCCAGAATTCCTGTTAGTTGTGCTGGGTATGGCTTCTGCAAGCTTAAGTGTAAAACATCTGGAGGTGACAAACCACTCTCATCTAGGCCACTAATTCTCCTAAAACTACAGAACAGTAATCCTAAGAAGAGACGACTTTGTACCTTGACTGGCTGAACAAAAGGTCCAAGGCAATAGATGCCTAAACATAAGAATCAGCTGTGATCTAGCAGGAGATATGCAGGCAAGCAACTGGTGGATGGCACAGAGGGGAATGGATTGAGTGATGGGCCGTGCAATCCAAACTGAGCTGGAGAGGCACTGCCTAAAGCACCAAAGAAACAAGGTAGCTCAGTTATCATCCATTTCTCATTCAGTTCCCTCAGATGTACCACAGGAAGTTGCTGCATACCAAGTCAGACTATATGTACACCTAGTGGAAATAGCTGTCTCAGGCAGTGATTCTCAACCTGTGGTCTTCCAGTTATCTTGGACATCAACTCCCAAATTCCTGACCATTGGTCATGCTGCCTGGGGTTTCTGGGAACTGAAGTCTAAAACATTTGGCGGGGGGGGGACTGAGAAACATCAGTGTAGATTCTCAGAAGGTGGTCTTCCCCATCACATCCTACTAGAGAGTGGAAGACCTCTGGTCAGCAATCCTAATCTGGCTTGCTGAGTGCCCAGCTACCTGCCACAGGTCCTGCCTTCTACCAATTAGTAGTGATAAGGAAAACAGTGGAAATAGGGGAGCTCAGAGACAGTTAATAGGATTCCATTTCACACATTCAGCCAGCTTCTGGAAGTGCCAGCATAGGTTACCCTGTCCCTCTTCCACCATTCCGCAAGAGGGGAAAGGGGAGGAGGAGAAAACTGGGTTCCTGGTTAAAGCACCAAATGGAGAAAGTTTTCCTGACACTTTGGCTGCAGACCTGATAACATCAAGTGGGTATGGCTATCCCTCTTATGTCACAACATGACTATGCTCACTGTCATTATCTGGCCTGCAGAGGGCTGTTGGAGGGCAGCATTTGCCCCTCTGCCCAGGGGCAGTTCTCCATCTTAAGTCTGTTGTTGTGTACCTTCAAGTTGTTTCTGACTTATGAAGACTATAAGGCTCGGGTTTTTTTCTATCCTGTTTTTTGGGGGGGCTGAGAGTGTGTGATGCACCCAAGGTCACCCAGTGGGTTTCCATGGTTGAGCAGGAGATCAAACCTTGGTCTCTAGGGTCATAGCCTCAGCCTCAAACCACTACACCATGCTGGCTCTTAAGTCTACTAGCTCCATTTAATTGGAGACCTTCTTCACTATATGCATATGCTCTGTCACTGAGCTCCAACCCTGTAATTTGGGGCAAATTGTTCATTACACTTAAAAAACAACAACTATGAAGTCCATGTTAATGAATGACCTGAGTGAGGACCAACCAGCAGAATCTTGATGTGACAAGAACCCTTTTTGGTAAGCATTTCACAGATCCAGGGGCAGGGTAAGTTGCTTGTTCTTGATGGAGTTGCATTCTACTTAAAGCACATGTGTCAAACACAAGGCCTGCGGGCCAAATCTGGTCCGCCAGGCCATTTCATGTGGCCCTCACACCTCTTCTGCAGCTGCAGCACTCCCCCCACCTGGTAAGCCCGATCCCCACATTGAGGGCCCCCAGCTGCTGGTATTCTGAAGAGAGGCCCAGCTGCCAGCACTCACGATCTACTTCTACTTCTGACTGCTCCTCTGTTCAACCTGCTGCAGGTTACTATGGCAATGCTCCACACGGCTTGGAGAATTGGAGAAAGGAGCAGATCACAAGTGCTGGCTGCTGGGCCCCTCTACAGAATATCAGCAGCTGGGGGCCTGCAATGTAGGGATTGGGCTCACCAGGTACAGAGAGGGGCAGAGGGGCAGAAAGAGGCACAGAGAGGGTCTGGTGGGGGGGCAGACAGAGGCACAGAGAGAGGCTAGGGGGCTGAAAGAGCCACAGAAAGGGTCTTCACTGGGACCAGAAAGTTAAAGTTAATGTAATAATAATGTAATATTTGTCTAATGATTAAGAAAATTACTTTCTGTTTTCAAAACTCATTTTTCAATAAATTGTGCAATAGTTGTGAACGTGAATATCTGCTTGCCATTATTTTTCCTTGACTTCTAGTTTCAGAGTTAGTTATTACTAAAACCAGTAATAATCGAATGCAGAGGCAACTATTAATATCACAAAAGAGTAGATACATTTATATAGTCTTACAGATGCAATCGGCCCTTTGAGAGCAACCATAACGCTGATGCGGACCAAGATGAAATTGAGTTTGACACCCCTGCCTTAAAAGAACAGGTTTGTAACTTGAAGGAACTCCTTGGTCCAGCTTTGTCACTGGAGGCTTGGGTGGTTTCAGTCACTAGCAGGTTTGGCTGGAGTGGTAAGTCTGAAGTATAAAAGATAGATAACACACTGTAAAAAGTAATAGAAATAGAGAATGATCAAAAGGATGTCTAGTCTGAAAGTGACATATATTCTGTCTGATATACATACACACATGCATGCACACTTTGTGATGTATACCACAGTGTAGAAGTACAAAGCAGGTGTGTTGCAGAGAGGGATACTAAGAACGCTTAGGTTTATTCAGTCAAAGTACATCCTGCAAAGCAGGGGTTGGGGCGAGATGAAGAGGATCTGTTGCCAATCTGATCTGAATGAAAATCCTTTTCTACCTGAAATACTTCAATCAGAAAAAAGCTGAGTGAAACCAATCAATTATATCAGTGGTTCTTAACCTGTGGTCTGTGGACCCACAAGAGTCTGCAGTGTCTTCACAGGAGGCCCTTGAAGGCTTGAAGAGCTGTTATAAGCTTTTACAGGGAAGGAAGGAAGGAAGGAAGGAAGGAAGGAAGGAAGGAAGGAAGGAAGGAGGGAGGGAGGGAGGACAATATGTATGGAATCATTCCGATAAAAATATTACAATAGGAGCATGTGCATTTACTTATATCTCCCTTCTCTCCAAGACCATTTCCGCATTAAAGTGCTGCTATTCCACTATCAACCTCCTATGGAATTCTGGGGTTTGTAGTTTAGGGAAGGGCACTTTGAATTCTCAGCCAAAGAGCTCTTTGGTCTCAGTAAATTACAAACCCCAGAATTCCACAGGGCGTTGAAAGTGGAATAGCAGCAGTTTAACACTGTAGTGCGGAAATGGCCCAAATCTGAAGAGCCCTTATGAACAACTTTAAATAAATATTTGATACACTTTAAGGTTTTAAATTTTGAGGCAAGTCTTGGTGGTCTGCAGCAACAGAAGATATTTAAATGAGTTAAATTAATATAATTCCAAAGGCAATTCTGTTGGCAACCCCGCTCCTGACTCTAGGTTGATGACCTGGAGGTAGGGGAAACCCTCCATGTGCAAAATAAATAGATAGATACACAAGAGGAGGAAGATGCAAGAACCATCCTGACCCCATTCTCCCACAAATGAATCAGAGCAGAAAGCTGAAGCACAGAATGAAGCCTGCAGTTTTCACCATCTAGCAATCACCAGGGCAGCCTTGGCAGAGGAATGTGGCACTCCTGTGGGATGAGATAAAAGCTACATGGTAATGTGAGCTACCCAAACAGGAGCTGGGTGTCACTGAGCACATAACAGATTGCACACACACTGAACAACTGCTCTGAAGGTGGGGGAGGGAGGGAGGCTCCCATTGTTGTCTGTCTACTTCATGGGTACATTTAGGGCTCAGTGCCAAACACCTGTTGGAAGCAGAAATATGTTCGCACCAACCCTATTGTTAGGTAGGATCTTAGCAGCCAGGGCAAGCCTTGTGTTGAAGAAGAACGAGAGTCGCTGCCAGCAACACTCTTTGCCTGTGACCCCCAGGGCATTTAGGGATGAGTCTCCAGCAGGATCTTTGAAGTGTGCTTCCAAGGGAGAGCTCCTAGCACTGCCAATCAAAAGACAGGGTGCCACAATTCTGCCTTTTCCTTCCTTTGCTTTGCTTTGACTGTTTGTTTGTTGGAATGGAAAGAAAAAAGAAGAAAAGGCAATGGAGAAATACTGCAGAGTTACAAGATGAAGACAATGCCACCTGCAAAATTCAGGAGGAGGCAAGGCAATTACATGATGAACTCTTGTGTGGAAGCACTCTCAGAAGCTGAGAACTGAAGAAGGGAAGTTGAGAACTGAAGAAGTAAAGTGTGAGAATAAGGGGTTTTTGTTTTGTTTTGTTTACCTTTTATGGACATTTTTCTCATCAGACCACCAGATTATTTCCTAGGCCACTGATGAGGAAGTCAGTGGCTTTCTGTGGAAATCTGAAAAGTGTGTGTGTGTGTGTGTGTGTGTAAGGTGGCTTGCTACCCATTAATGCCAGAGTTTGCTTGCTTGTTACCATTTCTTGACTCACCAAAATTCCTGAGCATAGATCTGCTCTCAGAAAATGCAAGGACTAACTGGTAGGAGAAGACAAAAAGATGTAGAAAACATCTCAGGACAAGAGAAACTGGCCTGGAAACACTTCTTTTTAGAAGATTTCCTTGAATTCATAGCAGAGGTACATACGCACACATATCCTTTTCTCACCAGTATCAGAGCAATAGCCATGCGCCTGAGTTAAGAAGTGCTTTGACATGGAGTTTGTACTTTCTTCATAGCTTTTTAAAATGGCAGCAGGAGAAATGAGTATTCATCAGACCCATAAATCTTACTTTCCAACAGGGTTTCCAAAACAAGTCCACAGATGTCACTAAGCTACAAAACATTTTTCTAAACTAACCTTTCCTTCAAAACACACACACGCCATGCTATCTGACTCCACCACCTCATTTTGACATGGAAGGACCCTGGATTCTTCAAGGGTACGCCAGTGGAGCATAAGCCAGGCTAATAAGGCTTTGAGGACAGAATTGGGTAGGGGCTATCAATCAGTTGTTATAGGATCAGCCTAGCTGAATATGGAGAAGCTCATCACTAGAAAGATGGCTAGCAATGCTGAACTGGTTGTAAGTAACATTAGTGCATGGAATAATTGCCATCTGTATCAATAAAAATATTACCTCCACTGATGAAATCACAAGTCTTCATATTATATACCAGGGTTTCTCAACCAAGCTTCCCTGGAACTCATAGAGTTATGTGAAAGATTGTAATTCATTGTCATTCTTAGAGTTGGAAGGGACCACAAGGGCTGTCTAGTCTAATCTCCTGTCATGCAGAAATACACAACTGAAACACTCCAGAAATTTACTAATCCAATCTCTGTTTAAAGACCTTAAAAGACAGAGAGTCCACCACCCTTGAAGCAATCTATTCCAGTGTGTTAAACTGCTTTGATGGTGGGGGGCTTTTCCCTAATGTTTAGGTGGACTCTCTTTTCTTGTAATTTGAATCCATTGGTTCATGTTCTAGTCTCTGGAAAAGCAGAAAACAAGCTGGCTTTATCTTCTACATCCCTTCAGATATTTAAAGATTTATTTAAAGATATTTAAAGACCTTTCAGTCTCCTTTAAGGTAAACCTATCCAGCTCTCTAAGGCATTCCTCATAAGAATTAGTTTCCAGACCTTTGATCATCCTGTTTGCTCTTCACTGGACATGTTCCAGCTTGCTGATATCCTTCTTGAACTGTCGTATCCCAAACTGGACACAGTATTCTAGATAAGGTCTTGCCAGAGCAGAATAGAGTGGCATTAAGGCCATTTCTGCTCAGCATTGTTATAGTGCTATTATTCCACTTTCAACATCCTGTAGAATCCTGGGGTTGGCACTTTAGGGAGGGGCCTTTAGAATTCTCAGCCAGAGAGCTCTTTGGCTTCAGGAAACTCCAAACCCCAGAATTCCACAGGATGTCGAAAGTGGAATAATAGCACTAGAACAGTGTAGTGCTGAAAGAACCACTGTTGATGCATGTTTAGTTTGTGTTCTACCCTGACTCCTAGATTCTTTTCACATCTACTGTTTTCAAGCCAGGTGTCACTCATTCTATACTGTACATTTCTTTTTCCTACCTAGATGCAGTATGTTACATTTTTCCCTGTTGAAATTAATTTTGTTACTTTTGGCCAAATTCTCCATTCTGTTAAGGTCATTTTGAATCCTGATTCTGTCTTCTGGGGTATTAGCTACTCTCCTCAATCTGCAAATCTGATAAGCATATCTTCTATTCCATCATCTCAGTCATTTATAAAGATGTTAAACAACACCTGGCTGAGGACAGACCTCTGAGGCACCCAACTCATCACTTCTCTCGAGGATGAAGAGCAACCATTGGTGGATACTCTCTGGGTTCAGCCTGTCAGTCAATTACAGATCCACCTAGCATTAGCAATATCAGTTACATTTCTATACCACTTATCAGTGCTAAACATTCCCTAAGTGGTTTACAATGTGTTTTTTAGCTAATTGTCCCTAACAAGCTGGGTACTCATTTTACCGACCTACAGAAAGACAGAAAGCTGAGTCAACCTGGAGCCCTGCAGGACTGAACTCACAACGTTGTGCCTGCAGTACCAGCTTTTAACCACTGCGCCACCAGGGCGCTAACTGTAACACTGTCCAGGTGACAGCTTACTACCTTGCTGGCAAGAATATCATGGGGTATCCTTGTCAAAAGCCTCGCTGAAATCAAGATATACTACATCCTCAGCACTCTCTTGATCTACCAAGCATGTTGTTGTGTGTCTTCAAGTTGTTTCTGACTTAAGGTAACCCTAAGGTTAACCTATCACGGAGTTTTCTGCAAGTGAGAGTGTGTATCATGCCCAAGGTTACTCTGTGGGTTTTCATGGCTCAGTGGGAAATCGAACCTTCATCTCCAGGATCATAGTCCAAGAAACCACTACACCACATTGGCCCTACCCAAAAAAAAGAAAGAAAAGAAAATGACTTGGAGGCACATAAAATTGTTCACTCATGTTTTTCTTGTGGTTTGCTATTTTTCACATGACTTTTGTCAGGCCAGGTGTTGCCCATTGTATATTTGCACACATTATTTTTCACACCTCAATGTTGTACCTTACATTTATCCCCGCTGAAATTCATATTGTTAGTTTGGGGCCAGCTCCCCAATCTGTTATGGTCATTTTGAATCTTTATCCTGTCCTCTGGGTATTAGCTGCTCCTCTTAAATTGGTGTCATCTGCAAATTTGACAAGTGTGCCCCTGTGCATCATCTAAGCCATTGATAAACATGCTGAACAACACCTGGCTCAGCACAGAACCCTGAGGCACCCTACTAATCACTTTTCTCGAGGGTAAAGAGAAATAATTGGTGAACATTCTTTGGATTCTGTCCATCAGCCAATTACAAATTGACCCAACAATACATTATCTAGCCAACATTTTACCAGTTTGTCTGCAACAACATCATGGTGGATATTGTCAAATCTTATTGAAATCAAGATTTGCTACATACACAGCATTCCCTTTATCTATCAACTATGTAACTCTGTCAAGAGAGAAGAGAAACAAGACAAGACAAGACAAGACAAGACAGAAGTCTGGCATATCTGGCTTTTGAGAGACCCATGGTGGATTTTAGTAAACACAGACACCTTTTCTATATGCTCTCAGACTGAATGTTAAATTATTTGTTCTAGAACTTCCCAGGTTTTTGAAGATGATGTTTGACCTCCTACAGTGTGTTGGGACCTCTTCTGTTCTCCAAGGTTATATGTGCCAGACTCTGAGGTTATATCTGCAAGAGCATTTAGTACCCTTGAATTCAGTTCATCCAGCTCTTAAGACTTGAATTCATTTAGAGCAGCTAAGTATGCCTGGACTACTTCTTTTCCTAATCTGGATTGTATACCCTTACTGTATCATTTATTCTATTTTTACTATTTAGTGCATTGTTTTCCTTTTGGGAGAAGACTGTGGAACAGTTCTGCCTTCCCTCTATTCTCTGTTAGTATTTTGCTATCTTCTACACACAGTGACCCTACCATTTCCGTGTTCTTCCTCTCACTCTGAACATAACCAAAACCACCCTTTTCATTACTTTTAACTTCTCAGACTAGCATATGCTCATTCTGGGTTTCCACATTCCTGACTTTCTCCCTGTAAGAACTGGCTTTTCATTTGCATTCTTCTTCAGTGTTTGTCCTCCTTCTTCTACGTCTTGTACATCTCGCTTATAAATCTCAGTACATCTGAAAATTCTTTATACATATATCCTGGGTTTTTAAGACACCTCTTACTTTTCTTTCTCATTGGAATTGTTTGTAATTTAGTCTTCAATACCTTGCCTTTAAGAAATACACATGCATCATAAAATTCATTTCCTTTCAGTCATTTTGACTATGAGATCTAACCCTGTGTTTCCTTAAGCTTATGGAAGTCAGCTTTCTTAAAGTCCAAAGTCCTTTTGGCTTCTTCTTTCCTCTGTATAACCAACTGCAGGATGATGTGGTCACCTGCACTCAATGTTCCCACAACTTCTGCTCTATTGGGCAGTTCTTCCTTGTTCTGTAAAAGCAATGTAGTTGATCCCCTTGTTTCCTCTTCCACATTCTGGACAATTAAATTTTCAGCAAGGTAAGTGCAACATATGTTGAAACTTACACTCTTGGCAGAGTTTGATTTCCATAAAATATGAGATTGGTTGAAAATTCACATTACTACAGTATCTTTCCTCTTTGAATATTTGTTCAGTGGCTCTAGGAAGGCATCATCCAGCTGTTCAGTCTAAGAGACCACCAAAAAAAGGTCTCTGTTGTTTCCCTCTCCCTTAATTTTTACCCAAATGCTCTTAACATGTTTTCCATGCTTTAATGCATAGATCTCCTCACAAAAGCACGCATCCTTGACATGTAATTCTTCTCTTCCTTTCATGATTGGTTTGTTTCTTTGGAGTAGGTTGTACCTCTTTATTGCTACTCCAGTAATATTACTGCTGCAATAATAATACTACACCAGTAATATTACTACTCCAGTAATAGAGTAATTTTACAATAATATTACTAATAATCCCACTAGATTTCAGTAATGCCAATAAAATTATATTTACCTTCCTGTGTTAAGAGCACATTTTATTTGTTTTCCATGCTTCATGGATCATTGTCTCCAGCTGATTCTATTTTTTCTTACCCATCTGTGAGATTCTTGTACTATTGGCCCAATTCCCTTGTATTGTTGAGGATATCATCCCCAGTGTGAAAGCCAGTGAGGTGTAGTGGTTTGAGTGTTGGACTATAACTCTGCAGACCATGAATCCTGATTCAGCTATGGAAACTCACTGGGTGACCCTGAGCAAGTCACACTCTCTTAGCATCAGAGGAAGGTAAAGGCAAGCCCCTTCTGAAAAATCTTGCCAAGAAAATAGCACGACAGGTTCTCCTTAGGGTCACCATAAACCAGAAATAACTTGAAGGCACACAACAACAACATTTAGTTTTGTCTGTGGAGAAATATGTTACTTCCTGGTTCTACAACCTGTTGCTTCCTGACTAGTCCTATGTTCTCTTTGTCATATTGACCCATGGGACATTTATCTTATTCCCAATGCAAGTGGTATGTAGACCAAGCTGGGGTGGGGGCACCCCAATAATTTCAGAGTGAGGCATCCCTTGTCCCTACTTGGCCCATAAGCTGCTATTGGTTCAGAGGCAAGGTATTACAATGTGTGTACACATGTGTGTTCTCAACACAAGTGGGTCTTTCACAAGCTAACCTTCAAAACTTAACATCCAGTACCACCAGTATTATGAGCTCTCAGTCAACGAGACAGACTAGGCTCTGCCATCGAAGGGCACCCTCTAGGCTATTTGCCTTCCAGGTTTCCATTTCACAAAGATAGCTGGTTGGCCTTGCAAACCTGTGAAGGACACACACAAGGCCATGTCATTTTTTCCCCTTCCAAGCCAGCTCCTCAATCTGATTCTGAGCATCTTGTTTGCTCTACCTGGGATATGGCATCCAGATCTGAAACCAGTGTGTGTGTATGCTGCCTGTCTAGCCTAGTCACCTACTTTGTACCTACCTGGGTCAAAGCTGGATCTCTCCTGCACTCTGTTGCACTGCTGGGCCCAAACAAACCTGACACTGTGGGGTAACTTCAGGAGAGTCTGGCTGAATGTTTATGAAGGCCACAGGCAGCCAGATTTGCACAAAAGGGCTTGGGATCCAAATAAAATAGCATTAAATAATTCAAGGACTTCATTTCTTTTCTTCTCACTGTTTATCTCCAGGGTGTAGAAGTTCCATGAACAATCCAGGTAGGTTGTGATTTCCCCTGACAATAAATTTTGCTGAATGCTGCCAATGAAGAATTGAGTGGAGAATCTTCTAGTGAAATAAGGCAGCCAACCAATATCTTTTGGTCTGAAAATACACTGAAAATTGTGCTACCATGGTAAATTCCATTGTTGGCCAATATAGTTCTTGCTAGTCCCATGAAGACTGAAATATCTCCCCCACCAAATAAAAAAAAGATATTCATTTGACACTGAGGTCATTACACATCGTGGCAAAAGCTCTGCCTTCCAATAGGTTTGATGTGTTTTCATCCCACAACTTTCAGTATGGAGGAATTCAACTTTATATATATTCCAAAGAGTTCAGAGAATACTCTCTCTTCTGCTGAGGTGCAGTCAATCCCAGGGCTTTAGATCCCAGATATAGATAGCTTTTTCTGACTGTGTAGGAATGACAGCCTAGGGCTGGCCAATTCCCTGCCAGCAAATCCTCTGCCTAATAGGATAAAGTCCAATGTTTTGACAGCCATCCAACCTTTAGCCATTCAGGGTGCGGTGTAGTGATTAGAGTCCACCTCCCTACTTCTTACTGCTGGCTCCATCTGTCTGGACTCCATCTGCAGAAAATGAACACAAAAGGAACAAGGCCAGGTGGCTGGGGAATAGCCATGTGGCTGACTTTAACCTGTCTCCCATCTGTTCACCTTGGCCATTAATTTAGTAACCCTTTAGGCATTTAAAAGAATCCATTTGTGCTTTTACTCTTCTCTTGTTTATTCTATGTTTTTGTGTGTGGCATTTTTCCTTTTGAGCTGTATAAAACAAATTATTAAATTCCATCTCATAGAGATAACGGAGAAAGAGGGAAGAGACACTGTAGTCATTGAGAGGAACTGGCTAAAGTCTACAGATGTACTCCATAGTAAATGTTTTGATACCATTCTAGGCCTACTCACATGCATTAAAACTGGTATATAAGATGTTGTCAGAGATGTAGGAGAGACTACAGCACAATGAATGAGTACATGCCTTGGAAGCAGCTTTCTCTGTTCTAGAGCAGTGTTTCTCAGGCTATCGGATGGGAAAGTCTGGCAAACTTTTTTTTTTAACCAAATTGCCAGGGATCAGCACCATATTTGTCCCCATTGACCACAAATATTTTGTCTTTCCTGAAAATTCATCAGGCACCAGCAGCCAATGGCTTGTGGGCTACACCACCACATTGAGTAGCATTGTTCAAAATGACATCTGTTCTGTTATAGCCTGACTGCCTTATCACTACCATGCTAGAAAATCTTTGCCACTTTAATGGGAGGCCGCCTACTCATATGGCAGTAAGATAACAGGGGTCTTCTAGCTCCCTTTCCCTTAAATTGTCATTATATGTGCCATGCCATGAATCCCTCCTTTTATTATTATGCTAATTATTATTGCACATGAAATAAACCCATGTTGTCTAATACTTTAGTCCTTGCTACTTGAAGCTATGCTTATCTCTGAAGACCAGAAAGTTAAGATCCTGCAGGCACTAGCTTGTTTGGTTGGGGTTCCAAGTGAGTGAGCTAGCATCCTCTTGCCTTCCAACAATCTGATTCAAAGGGCAATCCATGTCAGCTAAAGGACTCGAGATCAATACATAACCAAGCATCATGAGATTGGAGTAACTGCACATCATATTTGCACATATCTTTGTATTACAAAAATCAACTGCTAAAAATCATGCCATAAATAATTCAAAAGAATTGGAACTAATTAAAATCAGTTCCAATTCCCCCACTTTTGCACTCGCTACACTTGGTCTTAGTCAAAAGGCTGAGAAGCAAGAGTGCACTGATCTTGCTCTGTTGTTAAAATGATACTAATAATTTTAATACAATTAAATATAATTATAATTTTAATACAACTTTTAATATATTTTAATAACTACATATTTGTATGTACATGATATATAGTATATTATTGTCTTGTATTGTATGTATTGTATATGTATAGTATTATATTGCATATTTATATGCTGTTTTAGGTATCGCTGTGTTTAACTTTTACTGCCTCATGGTCTGTTGACTGTAATAAAGGCATTGGATTGGATTGGACTTTTGCACTCACTAGATTATGACATCTGGGTCTTAGCAACAGAACTCCCAATTTGTTGATTCTTGTGTCATTGTCAGCTTTGCCTTATGGAAGCCCCATGAAGGGAAGACCTCAAAGAGACCCTGCTATTAACAGGGCAGCTCACATCTTGCACACTCAGGACCATGGCCTCTGTGCTTGATTCAATCCATAGGTCATACAGTCTTCCTCTTTTCCCACTGCCTTCAAATTTTCCCAATATTTTTGTCATTTCCAGTACATCACACTATCTTATAATATGTGCCACTGTACAATAGCCTCATTCTAAGAAAAGAAAGTAGTACCTCCCTATGTGCTTTGCTCCAAACAATACATCATCTAAGCACTCTGTATTATAATCATATTATGTTTACACTTGCATTTTTCCTTTCTACAGTGCTGGAATCTTTTGACAGTTATTTTGATCTTCCAATGATGATAGCATAAGATGTCATGAATTTGTTTTTTATTTCATACATTTTTTTAACAGCTGGAAGTTGCTTCAAGCTTATTTTCAGGGAGAAAGTAAGTGATCTGCTTTTCAAATAATTAAGCTAATCCTAAAATTGTTCCACACTGATCACATCATCTTCCCAGCATTGCCACACTTGTTGTTTAAGCAACTGAAATGGAGAGAGGATGATATGGGGAGGGAATGGGGTGGGTCACATAGATGAAGAATATTGGGCTTGCAAGACAACAGATCAAAAAAGGCAGCACAGGTACAAATCAGTTTTATTTACAGTAATCACAAACTATTAATTTTGACAAAAACTTATTAATAAGACTTCACCTAAAATCCAGACAATACCTGCCCATGCAGTTTATTTAATTCCTCCTACCCCCCCCCATCAGCTTCATTCTTGGAAATCTACACCTCCTGTTCTAACTCAGCAATCCCCTTGGAAACCCAACAATTCATTATACCTGGGATAGAATGATTCAAGTATAGAACATCAACAGAACTCTCCCCCTCCAGACTGGCTTGTTGTTTTTGTTGTTGTTGTTGTTGTGTGCCTTCACATCATTTCTGACTTATGGTAACCCTAAGGGGAACCTATCATGGGGTTTTCTGGAGCTGAGAGTGTGTGTGATGCCCCTAGGTCCCCCAGTGGTTTTCCATGGCTGAGCAGAGAATCAAATCCTGATCTCCAAGGTCATAATCCAATGCTCAGACCCCTACACTTTGGCGTCTCCCCAAATGCCTACAAAATCATGCTACTGTTTTTGTTTATTGTTCCCATCATGAATAAACAATGTGGTAACTTCTATCATTAAACATCCCTTAAATGTTTAAAACTTCTCAAATATCTAATTTAACTACATGATAACCATGGTAAAGAAGGGTTTTGTAAAATAGCAGTTGTATGTTCTTGGAGAGGTTAGCCTTCAAGAAGAAAAAGAGGCATTTAACATACACACACTGTTGAGAGACTCTGATTAACCTGGGAGATACTAAGCATTTTATCTCTCCCCATGATGCTCTCTCTAAAGCCATTCTTGTGTATCCTAAAATTTGCTCCTCACAAATTAGCTGATTGCCATTGTAACCTAATAGGCCACTTTCCCACGCTAAAGCAAGAAGAGGTTCTGACAGAGAGATATATGTGCAGAAGACAAGAGTGAAATAGCAGAAGGAACCGTAATCAACACAGAAATGACCTGGCAGAGACCTCAAGGACAAAGATAGCCAAGATTTCTGCAGCTCACTGTGGACTGACTTTGAAAGACTGTCTGGATATGCAAAAACAGATTTCCTCCTCTTTATATCTGTCTTACATCTGTCTCAGCCATAGTACCAGCTGTTGACTTTTATGTTCATTTAAATAAAAAGAGATAAACATGTGACAGTCATGAGTGAGTGGCAGGAAGGACAGAGAAATAGATTCCATGCCAGATCATAGCTGGCAAAATGGTAATCTAGGTCTCAATACATCTATGTAACAGATGCTAACAGCTTTTTACGAAAAATATGAATTAAATGTGACTTAATACATCTTACAACCAAACATGGAAAGTCAAAGGGTCATGTTGACTATCTAATTAATAAAACATAAGGATACATCCTGGATGCAGCAGCATCTATTTGCTAATCCCTTAGGTCTAAAGTTGTCAGGCACTTCAAAAAGGTCCTGTTCTGGAGAAACAGGAAAAAGATCCTAATAATCAGGAAGCATACACCAGAGAGATAAGTGGGCAAATTACTGATTATGGTGGGTTGCTAAACCAATTTCCTCGTCACTCTATGCTTTTCAGGAAATCTAGCAGACCAAGGTGCCACTCATCTGGTTTGTCAAGGTAACAGGCATGGCCCGCCCCTTTCATTAGCATCACTTTGTGATTAGGTAAATTCTTCAGATTGTTCAGGCTCACTTCACCCAGCTGGGCATCCTGGTCCCCAAATACAATGAGTGTTGGTACCTAAACAGGAGAAAGAAAAGACATCAGGTTTGGCAGATCAACAGATGAAAAATTCTGCCCTTCTTTGGAGTGCTATCTACTAAAAACAACTCAAGGGAAAGACAACAACAAGGACTTCACAAGCTTTAGCTATGTGCTCAGTATACAATGTGCTAATACAGAACCAAATAACCTGTATTCTTCTTTCTTATAATAAGGCTTATCCAAAAATTAAGTAAGCCATACAAATGTCACATCCCTGCATCTTATGCTGGAAATTTAATTAGCTGGATTAGAGTCCTGACTATCTGAAAGACTGTTATCTCCCTATATGAACTGGCCTGAGTTTTAAAATCCATGGGGAAGGGCCTTCTCTCAGTTCCACCAGCATCACAGGCACAACTGGTGAGGACACAGAAGACAGCCATCTTGGTGGCTGCAGAATTCCCTACCACAGAAATCTCATTTGACCTCCATTTTGCTCTCTTTCCAAAGGCACACAATGGCCTTTTTGTTTACCCTGGCCTTTGACTGTTAACTGTCTGTTGCAAAAAGTCTTTTAACTGAGGTGTGGTATATTTTTATCATTATCATTATGTTCTAGCTGCCTTTTTAACTTTTCAAATGAATATTTTCAGTTTTAAAATTCTTGTGTTATCCATTGTTTTAAACTTATTTGTATAAATTTATTTATTTACTTATTTTATTTGTTTAAATTGTTAATTTATTTTAACTTGAGAGAAAGCCAGGATATAAATGAAGAATATAAATGTAAAAACAGTAATTATTGGTTATACTCTGTGCATATCTAAACACTAGTATAAAAAAAAGGTACATGGGAGGCAGCCACTGTATTTCTGCAGAGTCCACATACACTAGTATATTTTCCATCTGTATTCCAGGCCACAATGAGCAGAGAAGCAGCAATTTAAGTTTTTTTTTTTATTTTAATTTAGCATCTTCAGTTGTGGATACAAGAAAATAGGTGCGTTTGTGGTGGCTGCCTCTTGCATGTTCAGTTCAAGATGCCCCTACTTAAATACAAACTGTATTAACAAAAACCTTCTACCAAGAACCCTGCAAAAAAGCACAGTCCCCTATGAGGTGCAACAGACCCTATGCACAGAGTGTGCCCACGTATAGAATCACCCCCTAGATCTGTGGAAGGACTTGCAACCATAATCAAACTTACCACATAAAATCTACACAGGTGTTTGGTAGCACTTAGTTATCCTGACTGTGTGTGGGATTATTTCTGCGTGGTTCACTGCAAGTCACTCACCAAGCCAAACAAAGAAAGCAGGAAGCTAATAGATACAGCTTGCTCTCTGTGCCTTACAGTTGGTTGTTAGGTCATAACCTACCACTAATGCTCTAAATATATCCAGTTAGTATAAGCAGCAGAATGATCCTTTCTTCATCGTGGTAAAAGTGAAAATAATTGGCAAGAAAAGCAAACCTCTTCTACATTTGCAGAGGCTCAGGATCACTATGGAAGATCTGTTCAGGATTGGCAGAAGGACAGGAAATTCGCTGTACATTACTGTCAATGCTATTGTCTTACAGTGTCACTATTGCCAAACCAAATAAAACAATTTGGAGGCCCTATGCATAGAGGCAAAGGCATATACTGCAGACTCATATCAGAAATAGGCTAAAACCCAAAAGTCTGTAAGACTAAAGTCTGCATTTGCAAGAGACATTACAAAGCAGTATTTGAGGGTTACAGAATGCTCAGTTATTATTCTCACCCACCTACCTACTTCTAAAGCTACCTTTTATTTTGACTGAAGAATTAGAGTTGAGGAGAAATTTGTCATAACAGTTTTTCATTTTGGACTAAAGGGAGTAACGTGGAGATAAAACAAAAGGAATTCCTTCATCTCAGTATCCCCAAGCCTTGGAGCATTCTTTCTGAGTTTACAGACAGCCAGCAGAAAAAAGAAACAGTCCACAAGACTTCGTTATTTCTTTGTGTTTGAAGACAGAACAATATGGGTCTGTTTTTCTTTCCGTATGTGTGTGTTGTGTGCCTCCAAGTTGTTTGACTTGAGAACCAGTGTAGTGTACTGATTTGGGCATTGGACTAGGATTCTGGAGACCAAGGTTTGAATCTCCATGAAAAGATCATCTTAGGGTCACCATAAGTTAGAAATGATTTGAAGGCACACAACAGTAACAACAACAAAGCAAATCTATTACAGGGTTTTCATGACAAGATTTGTTCAGAGGGGAATTTGCCTTTCCTTCCTCTGAGGCTGAGAGAATGTGACTTGCCCAAGGTCACCCAGTGGGTTTCCACAGTCTGGTGGGGATTTTAACCGTGGTCTCCTGAATCATAGCCCAATACTCAAACAATTGCACCTTGCTGGCATTCCTTTGCCTCCTATAGTAGTGAATAATAAGGCAGTGAGCCAGCACCCTCTGGTGGTCAACTCAGCAACCATCCCACACTTTACAACTATTTCATGCTTGTTGAACACAGTCACTGATATCATGCCTGCTCAGTGTTTCTCACACAATTCTGAAATCCCAGCTGCATCTCTCAATTATCTCCCAATTCCTCCTCATTATCATTTGTTGAAATACAATCTCTGCCCCAGCTTTCACCCCAGAACACCCTCCCCCCTCCACCTGTAGCTGTCAGACTGACATACTTTGACACTGGCATACTGTGTGGCTGGGAATTTCTCCGTGCAGATGGGTGCCACAGGGATATAGGCCTTGAACAGATCACTGTGCCGGAGGAGACATGGAAGCGAATACATCCCGCTGAGAGAGGGGCTGATTACTGCTGCCTGGTCAATCTTCAGAGCCTCGAGGACCGACTTCAAGAAGTCAGCTGGGGCTGGCTCACCAACAGGCGCAGGGGCAGCAGCCTCTTTGGAATGACCTAATCCTGAATTGCAAGAAATTTAGGACAGTTCACGTTACATCTACTTGTTGGGTGAACAACTACATTAAGCTCCACATAGGATCTCAAAGACAGAAGTATCCTGCGGCTATAGTTTCAAGTTTTGCAATTTGTAACTTAGAAATATTAGAGAGAACCCAAAGGTAACTTCAAAAACATTAAACATTTTTGGCATAAGCTAGTATTTGAATACCTCTATTCTGCTGATGACTCCAAAAAGTCTGCTTCACAGGGTACTATCTCAGAGCCAGAAAAATGACTCCATATCTACTTTTTCTGTTTATGACATGAAGATATTTTCCCCTCAGTTTCATAACACTAAAAGCCAGAGTCACCCAAGTTTCCTTGGTGTGACATTCAGGACAGACAAAAGGAAATACTATAAAATTCTTCTTCAGACCAGATTTTGGTAGTACAAGGTATAATGATGGGCATCAACCTGGACAGGTTTCTAAGGGAATTAGATAAATTCATGGAAGATAAGGCTATTGATAGCTACCAGTCAAGTTGGCTGTGTATTACTGCCAGAAGCAGTATCCTTCCGAATACCAATTCCTGGGAAAACTAAGTCAAAAGGTTCCATTGTGTGCATGTCCTGCCTCTGGGCTCCCCATAAGCATTTGGTTAGCCATTGTAGGAAGAGAACGCCAGGCTATATGGGCCGTTTTTCTGGTCCAGAAGAACTCTTCTTACATTAAATACAGTTAACCCTCCACATTTGTGGGTTTCACTTTCACGGATTTGATTATTTGTGAGTTTCTCCAACCCCTGCCCCCCTCCCACCTCAAGCACTTCTTTTCCAAGGGAGCTTTTCCTCTTGTTGGCTTGTTGGCTGCACAGCCCTTTAAAAATCAAATATGATTAATGGGGAAGATAAATGTTTGACGAGAATGATTCTAACGTAATGTAAAAAACTGAGTCAAAGAAAATAGGAAGTGAAAGAGATAATGAGAAACGGGGAATATTTCTTTCTACTGTTTGTGTGAAGAATTTAAGGTTATTGATAATGTAAACATTGTAATTTGTTAAGATGTTTGCAATTTGTTGTTAATCTTAATAAAAATATATATTAAAAAAAAATCTGCCTAAGCTGTCTCTGGTCCTCTTCCTCCTCCACCATCCACTGCCTGGCTAGCTTGCAGTTTGATTTCTCAGCACGACAAACCCTCTCACAATGCTCCACACCCAAAGAAGGAGATGGGCAAGAGAGAGGAAGTACAGGGCCACTACGCCAACTCTCCTCTCCCTGACCTGGTTTGGACCCTGGGTGCCCACTCTCCCCACCATGCCTTGGCCCCCTTCCCACAGAGACACACACACACACATTTTGATATTTGCAGTTTTTCCACTTTTGCAAGGGTCCTGTGCCCCTAACCCCAGTGAATGTGGAAGGCTGACTGTATTACTGATCAGAATATGATTAGGGAAGGCACATGTGAATGTTGTCCTCCAAAAATTAAACAGTTTTCAGGTTGGTCAGCATTTGGATGAGAAAATGTCTCTGGGTCTCATGCTGATACAACTGACCTTTCCTAAAAGTGATACATTAATAAAATCAAGCAAGCCACAATGATATGCAGATGATGTTGCATAGCTGATTATGCCAGGTTCTCCAAACTGAGGGTGACAACTGCTAATTTTTGTTCTTTATTGTGTTCCTTCTATATTGCATTCATTCTATGTGCCTTTTCATACATGAACATAACAATTTAAAAATTATGTGAGCATGAGTCCTGAAGGGCAGGTAGTTATGCCTCCCTAGTTCAGCTACAGAGGAGCGTGAATAGGAGCATACTACTGTATTCTTGTCCTGCTGTTAGCCTTGTCAGAGACATCTGTTTGGCTCTTGTGACAAACAGAA
Organism: Ctenosaura bakeri; assembly: GCA_948474755.1. Classification (NCBI taxonomy): domain Eukaryota; kingdom Metazoa; phylum Chordata; class Lepidosauria; order Squamata; family Iguanidae; genus Ctenosaura; species Ctenosaura bakeri. The sequence continues at coordinate 571,130 of CAOLHI010001059.1, forward strand.
TGCTAAACTAGATAGGCCAGTGGTTTTTAACTTGGGGTCACAGGGGGTCTGTGAAGTCCCGCTGCTGGACACCAACAGCAGCAGCAGCAGCAACAGGAATGTGGCAGCAGGGGGAGTTGTGTGTGGGTGCTGAAACTGCTCCCTTATTTGCAAATGAAGGAGAGTTTGGGCGCATGCACTGCTAAGTCCTTGATGAAATGAACATGGTGGCAGACATCTGCACATGCCCAAATTATGACTCCGGAGACCAGGGTTTGAATACCCACTCGGCCATGGAAACCCACTGGGTTACTTCAGGCAAGTCACATTCTCTCAACCTTAGAGAAAGGCAAAGGCAACAAATCTTGCCAAGAAAACCCTCATGATAAGTTCGCCTTAGCGTCGCCATAGGTCATAATGGCTAGAAAGAATCTCTCCCTGTAAGTGGCACTTTATTGTTGTGTACCTTCAAGTCATTTCAGACTTGTGGCAACCCTAAAATGAAGCTATCACATGGGGGGTGGTGGTGGCAAGATTTCTTCAGGGGGTTTGCCTTTGCCTTCCTCTGAGACTAAGAGAATGTGACTTGCCCAAGGCCACCCCATGTCTGAGGCGGGATTTGAATCCTTGTCTCAAGAAACCTTTAATAACTTAGTAAATATTTGAAAATTTAAATAAATATATGAATATTTAAATCTAAATTTAAATATTTAAAACTTGAGTTAAGTCTTGGGAGTCCCTGGCAAAAAGTTATATTTGCGGGGGCGGGGGGGGCAGTAAAGAAGAAAAGGTTAAGAACCACTGAGACAGGCCTTTGGTTTGATCCAGGTATTGACAGAGGGAAAGCCATATTCGTATTTATTTTGCTACACTTGCACTGGAAGTCGTGTTTCCCACCACAGCACCCACCCATAATGTAAGCTCCTCACCCACGGAGGCTCAAACGTACCAGGCAGGTCAATAGCTACAGCCCGATATCCAGCTTCTGCTAACTTAGACAGAGTTTGCAGGTTGAGCCAAGTCTCTGATGAAAAACGAATGCCATGTAGCAGCAAGACAGAAAGCCGAGGTGCCTGCTGTGCCGGTGTGGCCTGCCGGTAGAACAGAGTCTGCCCACCCACTGTGATGGTACTCTCAGTCAGTTGTGTGGCAGCCATCACTGCAGGTTTGTTGCTTCCAGGTAACCTAAAGGTCTGAGGAACAAAGAAAATAAAACAGAATAAGTAACAAAAGAAAAACTCTAGGCCCCATCTGCCTAGGAGGGAAGAATTTCAACTGGTGCTTCTCAGGCTATCTGATGTGGGGCACCAGCAATTATTTTTTTACAGCATACCTGGGGCCAACACTATATTTGTGCCTACTGGGTACAACTATTTTTTTTCCCCTTCTTGGAGCTTGCTGGGACCAGCGGCCAATAGGTAATAGAATAGACCAGCACTGTTCCAGGGCCCACCACTTTGAGCAGCACTGACGAAAACCTTTTTGCCTCACACCAGGAGCCTGGAGTTTCTATTTTGTAGGGCCATTTCTCTACTTTACATTTTGTGCTCTAGTATGGATGCCCAAGTATAGAACATCTTTTAGTAAATCTGGAAAGGACATATGTCAAATTCAGTGTTTTCCCTTCAAAACACTCAAAGGCAGAAGTAAGAAAAGGTTGCCCTTCCTCTCTGGAGAACTTTGAAGGCCCACATAATACCTTTCATGGGCACACTCTCATTCATTCTTGAAAACTCACACATCATTGCACCCAGGTAGTGTAGCTGTGGTGGTGTAGCTGAAGCAGGACTCACAAGTTGAAGCACTGAGGCTTCTTGATTAGCAGTGAGGATGATGTCCGCTGCCACCCATCTCAGGTTTTCATGTTCTTTCTGACTTTATCTGAGATCCTTTGGCTTTCCAGCAACAATATGTTAATATGAACTATTTGTGTTGTACTGCAAAGTATTTTATGATGATTTGGTCTGTATTGGGCAATTTCGACCCATTATTTTTATCAAACAGATGACAGAGATGAGAATTTGTTTGTTGTTTTTAATGTCTTACTGTCTGTCATGCTAGAAATTTAGGGACTGAAAGAAAATTTCATTTGGCGGGACAGAATTCATATTTAGAGAGGGATGTCCGCATTTACTGTCCCCCAGCCCCCATAGCTACATCCCTGTATAGTCAGACTGAAATTAGACCTGAAAAAAGACCTCCCATAGGAGTCATGGGATGGTTTTTTTTAAGGCTATGTGCCAAGCCATGTATGTGAATCCTGTGGGAACATGAAACAGGAACACACTGCTGGATGAGAGCACACTGTTGACATTTCTTTAGAATTACACAAGTCTTGCCTGCCTGTCAGATCCTAGAAGACGAGATGGTTAACCAAATTTCAGAGCACACCAGAAAATGCCTAGATTTGAAATGAATGAGAAAAGAAAATATGCAAACATGCAAATCAGAATGCCCCAATGTTGGCATTCTCCTGGGGCCACCAATTAATGGTGGAAGGGAGAAACACTTGGCCTCTTCCTCCACCATGCAAGGCCCATCAGTAGATGAATGCAAAATCAAGGGATGACCTGCATGTATGAACTGCGCTGTCAAGATTTCATCTACACACAATACTTTCCGCAGTAGTGTCAAGCCACAGATACAGCTATCAGCATTCAAGTATATAGTGAGCAAGGACAATGGGCATTCATGTATGAATCTGCCCTTCTCTTCCTGCTCACTGATACTCTGAACAATGAGATGATAACAAAAACCACTGATAGAAGAACTTCAACTTTTAGATGATGTAGAAAAGCAACTCATTTAGAACTCATTTAGCTCATTTAGCAACTCATTTAGAATTGGCTGTAGTTGCAGACATCCTCTAAAATTTGTTTAGTCCCCAAAACTGACACGTTACAAAGTTTTTTTTAGTGTTAATTGATGCGCAAGGTTGCTTGTAACAGAGAGACATTCCAGCCCTCTCACTGATGGTATTCAAAATACCCTCATGGCCAGAAGTACAATTGGGCTCCTAAGCAACTAATTGTTCCATAGCTGGCTAAACCTAGGCTTGGTTGCACCCCGACCACCTCTGCCATGAGTGAGCCTGATGGAAGATGGATCCCCAAAGATTACATAGGAAGTGAATAAAGAAGGGGGTGGCTCATCTCCTCTTCCAATAGCTATAAGAACTGTTCAAGCAGGTAACAGGGTGAAGTTCACTCCCCTGGCTGTTCCCAACCTCAGACTGACAAGCTAAAGCAAACAAAACTCTCTAAACACATACTGTACTGAAACTTTTTATGCCACTGGATAATGATTAATGTTTGACCACGATGCTAACAAGGTCCCGTCTATCCCATGAGCTTAGTAAATAAATAATAAGTTAGTGATGGATTCTGACATTGCCCGTAGGAGTCAACTTGCCTAAACCATGGGCCCACTTTGATCTGAAGTTTATCCTGGGGAGGGGAGGCATTGCAAATAAATAAGGGGGCCATCAGGGAGCATCTAGACTGAGGGCAGTGCATCTCTCTCCCCAAGGACACTAGAGAGAGAGAGAGAGAGAAGGAGAGAGAGAGGCAATGCTGGGCAGCCCCCCTGGAATGTAAAAATGGCCATTGGGAGCCGGTGTGAAGCAGAAAGGCAGAATTTCTCCCACTTCAGCTATGGTGAAAACATAAAGCGCCTGAGACTACGGAAGTAGGCGTAACTGCCAAGCAGTTTTCCGTCTTTCCTCATTTCTTTCTCTCGCACAGACTGAGCACTCAGTCCAAATTTTATTAACATTTTTACGCTTTAAGTGGAGACGGAGATGCAAGCGTCTAGGTTTCCTCTGATGGAGACAGTCGCGATCTATAAGCGCCTAAATCTCTTGGGAAACTCAAATCAACCACGCACCCTTTACAGACATTTGTTAAACTCGCCCTGCGTGTGCTCTTTCCCCAAGTTTCTTCTGCAAGGCACGGTCCTGTCTGGATGGAAACAGCAAAATGCCCCAGAGGCGACTTCTAAACTCAGGTCCTTTCCTGATCGCCAAAAACGATCAGTTGACCCCCTCGCTTCCTGCAGGGACATTTTTTCTGGACGCAGACTGGGCGATGGGCATGGGATCATCTTACCTAAGTTGCTCTCCCTTGCAAAACAAAAACTGTGACGGGTTCAGAAAGGACGCCACTAGCCGCTCACCAAAAGGTTTGCCCGTTCCCTGAGCTTCCGGGGTTCGAAGGTAGTAAAGGAAGAAGCCTGACGAAAGAAAAGAGGGGAGAGGACAATAAAATGACATGGAAAGTTACCGCATTTCTAAGCAAAAGTTCACATGAAAACCAGGGACATCTAGTGGTCATGGACATAACCATCTTCGCCACCAGTTGCAGAAACAGGGCTGTAAATTTACAGTATTACACAGTCCTCCCTCCGCATTCGCTAGGGCTAGGGGCGCAGGATCCCCCTGAAAGTGGAAAAACCATGGCCATTTCCGCACTAGCCTGTTATAGCGCGATGGTTCCACTTTCAAATCCTCTGGAATCCTGGGGTTTGCAGTTTCGGGAGGGGCCTACTGGCCCCTCCCGAAACTGCAAACCTCAGGATTCCAGAGGATGCTGAAAGTGGAATCATTGCGCTATAACAGGCTAGTGCGGAAATGGTCCATGAATAGCTCTAGGCCCTCCCGAACCATATTGAATACACAAAAAATATTGAACAACCACCGTGGCTTCCTTGGAGGCATCAGAGTTCCCTCAGAAGGGGGAAGTGGATGGCCAGTGGGGCTGACGGCCACCTCCGCTGCTGCCCCACAGCATTTTTAAGAGGGACTTACAAGCCTCATGCACAGTTTCTCAGCCTCAGGAGGCTCACAGTCCCTATTAGAAAGGGCATAGGGAAGGAGCAGAGGCAGCAGCAAATAATCTGTGAATAATCAAATCTGCAAAAGTGAAACCTGCAAATGTGGAGGGCTGATTGTATATAGTATAATATCTTTTCATTGCTTTTTAAAAATGGCTTTTAACCACTCCTTAGAAGTACCTTTTCTGTCTTCAGGTATTTAGGATTGTAAGACAAGATGTTAACATAATGTATATAAGGCAAGTGGCAAGTATGTATGTGTGCTTTCACATAGGTAGGTACATACGTACACCTGCCCTCAAATACACTTACGGTGACCCTATGAATTTTGATAGGGTTTTCTTAGGCAGAGGTGGATTGCCATTGCCTTACTCTGAAAAATAGCCCACAGCACTTTGTATTAACTGGCTGTTTGCAGACGGCTTGCTGTGGAAGAGATGTAATATATGAGTACAAAACTCTTAAGCATGTAAGATATTTGCTCATGTGAGTGCAATTTTTAATTTGACCTGTGGTTAGCATAGCACATTTCAAAATGGTCAGCAAATGACTGGAATAAATTGGAGAAATCCACATGTAGAAGAATAAACAGGGTAAAACGTCCTGAAACAGAGCTTACCTGAAACCTGGTAAGTCCGCCGCCACGTGGAGCAGCGCAAGTCCGCTGCTCCACACTCCTCGGTGTCCTGTGGCGTCCAAAATGGCAGCTTACGACTGGCAGAGGCTCTCCACCAACCGGAGAAGCTCGCCAGCCAGAAAGCCCGCCCCCAGCAGATCTGCAGGCATGCACTTGTGCGCGCCTGCAAATCTACACCAGGCGCTGCGATGGGGCTGCACGCGGCTGCGCGCCCCGTACTTTTTAAAAACCTCCTCAAAAGTGGTTTTTAAAAAGCACGCGGCGCCACCACTTCCGGTCACTCTAGCACAGATTGGGGTGTGGAACTACGCTAAAGTAGTCCGCCCCAATCCACTTTACAGTGTAGACAACCTCCGTCAGAGGTCACGCTACACCGTTTTATTACCCCCGTGTGGAAAGGGCCGATCTGATATTCTTCCTGAATTGAAGAGGGTGTGCAAAGCAGGCAGAGAAAGACTTGAAAATGTTTGTGGTTAACAACTGTAGTGTTGTTTGCCTGCAAACTGCAGTATATTTCATGTCATGTATTTCTGAATGTGTGAATTCAGATATGGTCATCAGGAATCATTGAGTCCATGATACATTTGACATCTCAGAATACACGGTTGTTACAAATGGAGCATACAATTACCTTGTTTCACAGCACCACTGGATATCAGACTGTTTCTAAGCATAGTTCAAAGTGCTAGTTATGACCTATGCAGCCTCATACACCCTCGGTATAGCTGTCTGAAAGACTGTTCTCCCATGTGAGAGTTCTAGGGTTGCCAGGTGTAAGGCCCCGCTTTGGGGGTCCCTGATATTAGTATGGTTTGGATGGGCACCATATCTAATTGGCATAATATGTAATTGGCAACAGATTTTATTGGCTCTGATATCAAATTCAAGCCTGAGAGGTGACAGAGAGGTTGAACCAGGCAAGAGAAAGAATTTGACCATAAATACGAGAAGGACAGGTTAACTCGAAACTTCCTCCAGATAAGACTGAGTCATTTGTCAGGCAAATACACACCATTCTGGTGGATAATAGGCTTGAATAGAAGCTGGAATTTTCCAGGGAATCTGACTGTGAGGAGCCCACCAGGACACTGATTGGCAGGTATCCATCCCTTGTACACCTGGATTCTTTCCTCCTTCCTCACAGCACCCACAATAGACAGCTATTGCAACATCCATCATGTCTTTGTAAATCAAAGCACTAAGCCCATCAACAGGCGAAAGACCCACTGTCCACAACAGGTTCGCCTTGTCTTGCATCTGGAACCTTCACTGCCACAGGCTATTTTCAGGGTACAAATACCCCTGATTTCAGGATGCCCAGTGCAGTTCTTACTCCAGTTATGTTATATCTGGTGAGAGCACTAGATATCCTTTTGATATCAAATAATTTGGCCTTTGCTCGACCTTTCTCTGCCATCCTACCCCACGTGTTTGCAGAGGTCCTCCGGACAAGCACGAATTGGGCACAGCCGTTAATGGTTGTACATTCCAAAACCTCATTCAGGCAGGCAACTTAAGCCTCTCCGATGCTTTAGGAAAAACCTCCCTGCAAACCGACTTTGCTCGGCGCGTACCTACACAAAGCCACGATGCCAAGAGCCGAGCCATTCCTTTATGTCGGGCCATCAACGTACTGGCCATACTATTGTCATCTAGCACTAAGCTCATCATGCAAAACCTGACCTTTTCCAACTCCTTTGTCCCGCTCTAAAATCCCTTTGTTCTCACCGAGCGTAGCATAGCCTGTAGGCACGATCCACCCTATAAAAAGTCCCCACTTTTGGGACTTCCTCGGATCACCCTGGACTTCCATCCAGCCTTGCTGCCGCTCCGTCCAGAGAAGTTTTCCCCTCAGTTCCCAATAACTGAGTCTGCCTCTCCTCTTGGAACCCCGTCTTTCTCTCCAGGATTACGAGACCAGGTGTCATATTACCCATTCCCCAAAGCTCTCTATTTCTGTTTCCAAGTTAGCTAGTGTGTGTGTTGTCTTGTTTGCTGTTTATCCCTCAATAAAACTGTTATTTTTGTTACTTTAAAACTTGTCTGGCTACGCTCTCTGACCTGAAGCCATAGACATAGGATACAAGATCCTAGCTAAAGTTACCCTGCTTCTCGTTAGCTTAAGAGAGTGCTCGAGCTTAATTTCCCTCAACTTGTGCTTTTATTTGGTTATTTGGGCGCCCCTCCCAGGACCCCCAACATACAGGGTAACACAGTCTCTCAAAGGTCTACCCGTCACTCTGTCCATCTGGCTCCTGAATGAGAACTGTCCTTAGGTCCTACTTAAACCAAAACACATTTCTGCTTTTTGCTACCCTTCTGGACTGGTAATTATAGATCCTCCAAACCCCTCAGCCTCTCTATAATTTCTCTTCCCTTTCTCTTTTAGCTAACTCTTGTGTGAATGTGTGATTGTGTGTATCTTGTGTGCATACATGAGTGAATTCCCCTCAATAAAACACATTTTTAGGTTACTTCTGCATTTCTGGCTGGTTCTTTTCCTGCATGTGCCCGTAAATGCTGGTAGGAAAGATCTCGCTAAGTTGCCCCCGTCTCACAGCCTCCTGATTTTGAGCTAATTAATTCCCCATTTTTTCAAGGAGGTATTTGGCATTTTAGAGAGGCCCTTGTAGCACCTCTGTTTTGGAGTAACATAGGTTTCCTGAAAATGAAAATTTTCAAATGTACTGAGATTACAGAGTCTCTCTCTGTGGATCTTGGTTTCTCACCATGGTAAGAGCTGCAGAAGATGTGCTACCTGTGTACTGCTGCAACATTACACATATATTCCTGTGTAATGGATAGAAAATTGTTGCTTGAAAAACAGGAAAAAAAGAAGAATTTTTTGCTGTTGTATTTTAAATCTAGAAATAAATGTTGAAGCATATGAATATACTTACTCTGGGGTGAGGGTAGTCCTAATAAGCAAGCCTTCAAAATAGTGCTACTAGGTTAAAGAGAAGCTAACAACATGCATTGTTGGCATTGATATCCCAGACAGTTACAAGTGGTGGCAGGCCTTGCTTAGTAGCTTAGGTGAAGACTAGGACCATTTCCACACTAGACTGTTATAGTGCTATTATTCTACTTTCAACATCCTATGGAATCCTGGGGTTTGCAGTTTAAGGAGGGGCATTCAGAATTCTCAGCCAGTTTCAAAGGATTCTATAGAAGCTCTTGGGCCTCAGTAAACTATAAACCCCAGAATTCCATAGGATGTTGAAAGTAGAATAATAGCACTATAACAGTCTAGTGCAGAAATGGCTTAGGAGCAAACTGTTCTTCACCATCTTTCCTTTCAGGGAAATAATTAGGGTATGTGATTTTAAAATTAAAAAATTGTGTATATGTGTTGTGTACTGTCAAGTTATTTAAGACTTACCGTGACCCTGTCATGCGGTTTTCTTGGCAAGATTTGTTTGGCAGGAGTACTATTGCCTTCTTCTAAAATGAGACGGTGTGACTTGCTCAAGCTTAGCCAGTGGCTTTCTCTGGCTAAGCAGGGATTTGAACTCTGGCCTCCTGGAGTCTTAGTCCAGCATTGAAACCACTACATTACACTGATTCCTAGGAAGCTGGCAGACTTTTTATGTATCTGGCCCAGTACTATCTACCCTACCCAGGATTTGACCTGTGAGGGCTTATCCATTCCCTGCCACTTAATCCTTCCCTCACCCATTTCAGTTGGAGATATCAAGGATGGAACCTGGGATCTTCAGCAGACAAGGCATATGTCCTCTGGCTGTGCTTTGGTCTCTCCCATATCTCAGCCCATCTTGAATCCCAGATTTGGGGAAAAAGCATGATATAAATAGAATGAGTAACAATGCATAAAGTCTTTAATACCAATGTTGATGCATATGATTAGGTCTCATTCACTCACACCATTAACTATATCTATAGACTTCAGCTGGTTTGCTTCAGAGCAAACGTATGGAAGCTATACGAAGCATGCTTGGCAATTTCATTTTAATATATTGTAAAATTGATGATGATGATGATGATGGAGTGGGATCCAAGGTGACTCAGAAAAAGAATCAGTTAAAACACAGTAAAATTTTAAACCAATTAAAATAATTGCATTAACATGACAAACAATATAAAGTCATTATTTTATTGTCCAATTTAATGTAATATACTTTCCAAGTTAACTTTAATGTATTTACCATTTTATGTATTTGTCACTGAATATCCAGATTTGTAATATAACTGAGACAGCATGGTGTAGTACTGTAGTTGAAGGCACATAACCACAACAAAAATGTGTAATTTGCCAGCAGTTGCTCTGTCACTTGAAATGAGAAGATGCATTTCATTGCTGTGGTTAGAATGCTAGGAAAGTATTCACACCATGGAACTATAGCACTACAATTCCACTTTAACTGCCATGGTTTCATCCCATGCAATCTTGGGATTGTAGAGAGGGCCATTTAGAATTCTGAGTCAGAGAGCTTCTCTAGCAGCTCACCAGACTGCAAGTCCACGATTGTGCAGGATGGAATCATAGCAGTTAAAGTGGAATAATCGTGCTATAATTTTCTAATGTGAATGGACCCCAAGTTTTAAAAGTCCAAATCCTCCCTCAGTCAGGAAAATTGCTGAGTTCCCTTCACTATTGGTTATGCTGGCTAGGGCTGATGGGAACTGTAGTCTACCATCATCTGCTAAACTACACATTCCCGCCATGCACTTCAAAATGTGTCTTTAGAATTCTGCAAAGAGAACATGGGAACATGTGGATTGCAGCTCCCACCATCCCCTTGTATCTGACTCCACACCCTCCCTGAGACTCAACTTCCTCTCCAAAGAGACACAAGCCTTAAAATCATGAACCTGGGTTTTAACCTTGAGATTTGACAGCCGAGTTCAAGTGGAGTACTAGTATACCTCACTTAATAAATGCTGCTGCCTGAGGTGAAGTAACAAATGCCCCCCCAAAAAAAACAAGTCAAGGTGCATAGCACCCAAAGCCAGAAAATCCCATAAACACTTCCCTTCATCCTTGATAGTAGAAACACATTTGGGACAAGTTAAGTAAACAGCAACATGCAGCCTTTTCATGACACCGCAACTCTCCTACCTGAGGTAGCCAGTGGCCACCTCATTAGCCTTGGACACTCGCCAGACCTGTGGTTGCCCCAGGTTGGAGCCACTGTAGCATTATGGCTAGCCCTGGACTGAGATTCAGGAGCTCTGGCTTCTAATTCACACTCACCTATGGGGTGACCTCGGGCCACTCCCTCAGCCCACCTGATTTACCTCACGATTGTTATGAAGATAAAAGGGAGGAGGAGGAGAGCTAGGTATGCTAATCTGAGTTTACAGGAGGTAAAGCAGGATATAAATTTAGTAAATAGAAAAATAGCACCCAAACTGCTTCAGGCAGGGGAAACTTGATGAGCAGCAGCAAGTTTTAAGGAAACCTGATTGCTATGACAGGTTCTTCTTGGAGAAACTTCTGGGAGCATCTTTGAAACATAGGATGGTTTGGGTGGAGGGAAGTGGGCAGCGGTGAATTTCTTGAACAGGGGCCCAACTCACACTATGGAATTATGGCACTATTATTCTGCCTTTTTTTTTTATTCTATATTTTTTTAAAAAGCATAAAACAGAAAATTACAAAGTATCTTGACTCAATTTTACAAAGTTCCAACTTAATACATTTAAAACATTGCTCATTTCCATATTCGCATAAATGTTTCTTATAATACTTCCCCTCTCCCCAGATATGATCTATTCCTTACGTCTGTTTAATCTGTGGTCACTTAAATCATACTCACACATGTTGACTGGTCTCCTTTTTCAGATACATCAACTGATTTAATTGTCTACAATTTTTATCAAATCTCCTTAGATAGCCTTCTACTAATATCTGTTACCATAACTTTAGGTACTTGTTTCAATATACCTCTTAATCAGACTCATGTTAGTCATTCTTTTTCCTTTTGACTCGTTTCTCATTCTAGCAGATAAATCTTCCATTAAAACATATTCCTGTATTTCATCTAGACTATTATTCTGCTTTAACTGCCACGCGTCTGTCCTATGAAACCCTGGGCTGTGCAGTTTGGGGAGCGCTATTTAGGCCATTTCTACACTAGACTGTTATAGCGCGATCATTCCACTTTCAACATCCTATGGCATCCTGGGGTTTGCAGTTTAGGGAGAGGCCCTTAGAATTCTCAACCAGAGAGCTCTTTGGCCTCAGGAAACTACACACTCCAGAATGCCACAGGATGCTGAAAGTGGAATAACAGCAGCGTAGGGTGGAAATGACCTTAGAATCCTTAGCCAGAGAGCTCCTCTAATACCCCTCCGAACTACAAACCCCAGAATTCCATCGGACACACCCAGGGCAGTCCAGAGAAAACCATAGCGCTACAGCTCATAGTGTAAGCCGCTCCCGCCTTCAACAGGTGCCAATCAAAGCACCCCCGCGGAAGCAGGTAGGCTTCGGCCACGCCCCCCACCCTTTTGCCCGAGAGGAGCGCAGGCTCACGTCGGCCGCTAGGTGGCGTCCGGAGGCGGGCTCTCAGGCTGGTAGGCCGCGGCCGGAGGGAGGGAGAGGTCTGGCGTGACGCAACCCTATCGACGGGCCGAGGGCGGGGCGGGGGGCTCTGACAGGATACAGCTGTTGCTGCGGCAGAGGCTGAGGCTGCGGAGCGCAGGTACCGCCGGCCAGCCCTTTCGGGGGGAGGAGCGCTCTGCGGCCGGGTCCGTGTGGAAAGTCGGTGGCCGGCGGAAGAGGCCGCCCCCGCCGCCGCCGCGCATTGCCTGGGAGGGGAGGGGAGGGGAGGGGAGGAGCCGCGAGGCGCGCGGGCCGGCCTGAGGGGGTTGCTCTCTTACCGGCCCCCCCGCGAGTCCGGGGGAAGTGGAGGGGCGGGGGGAGGTGAAGGAGCCGTACCCCTTTAGGGCAAAAGCGGGGGGGGGGAGAAGAGGCGAGGGGAATGTATTTCTCGCCCTGCTTTGGCTCTGAGGCAAAGGAGGAGGGCTCGGTTGGCGAGCGCGCCGCGTACCTTCCTTATTTACTTCGAGAGGTTGAGTTTTCAAGGGGGGGCGCGTGATCCCCCAGAGGTTTTTGGGCGGCAGTGCCCTCATCGTGGGCTGAATCACAGGAGGCTGGACTCCAAAAGGCTGGGTGGTATTCTGCCTATTCTGGCTCGGGCTGCTGGGAGTTGGAGTCCAAAAAAAAGAATCCGGAGGGTCATGTATTCCAGCCCCTGGTTTGGAGGGAGCACCTTTTTTTAGAAAAAAAAAAAATGTGTGGGGGGTCTTTGGATCCTAACCCCATGCAATAGGGTAAAGCTTTCCCCTCACATGGCTCTATGGAGCCATGATGAAGACTCGCTCCATTCCATTATGTTTTGAATTCCCGGGGTGCTTCCAGACCCTAGGCGGAGTGGGTTGCAAAAAGCAAGATACACGTTCTGAACCTTTTGCTTGTTAATGCTAGGATTAACAAACAAGACGAGCAAAGGGACTTCTGTATTTTCTTCCCTAGTGGATGAGGGGGACTCCCCAAGGAGAAAAGACAGTGGGGGGGAAATGAGAGGGCAACAAACTGAAGATACAGTAGGCCCCCCACATTCGTGAGGGATAGGGACACAAATCCCTTGCAAATGTCGAATAATCACGAAGAGGGTGCCCCCTCTACAGACTTCTGCCCAGCCAGTGCACCCACCCGGGTGGGGGCAGGGAGGCAGGGAACTGGTGATTGACCTCCCTGGGCCTTCATGCCACACACGAGAGCCATGCTCGTATCCGTGATGGTGGTGGGAGCGCAGGGAGCCAGCGCTCGGCCTCCCTGGGCCTTTGTGCCACCCATGTGGGCAATGCCCACACCCGCGGCTGTAGCGGGGTGGCACAAGGAGTGCAGGGAGCTGGCGATTGGCCTCCTTGGGCCTTCGTGCTGCCTGCATGGGGCATGCCCACACTGGGGGCAAGGAAAATGGGTGGAGCAAGTGGGGTGGGAATGGGAGAATGAGGGGGCAAGGAGGCACCTCGTGAATAATCAAATTCGTGAAAGTGAAGCTGCAGATGTGGAGGGAGAACTGTATTGCGCGACCGCCTCCTCCATGAAATGTTGTGAGTCAGGCAGTGAATTGCATTGTAAAAGCCACATCTTATAGCACCTTTGAAATACTGACTTAAAGTTTGGAAGCTAGTTGTGCTGTATATTATAACCGAAGGAGGTTTCCAAAAGAGGTAGGAGATGATCCTTGCCAGTGACATTTGTGCAGACCTGTAGTAGGAGTTAATAGAGGAAAAGATTTGCTGCGTGTAACATGCGAGAGACAAATATCAGTGTGCTTTAAGAAGTGATGAAACTCACCCCAGTACCTTTGTGCATGACTTAAAGTGTCCAGCAAGGGATTTCATGTTGCTTCAGTTCCTTCAGCACTACCCCATGTGACTTTTTGTGCTTGTGAAGTTGATGGAGGAGAAGGAAGGTGTGTATGTAGTGGCAGGCAAAAAGAAACTTGTAAACATGGGTGCGTCCTGCTATGCTTAACCAGGCAAAAGCAGTTGCAGTCTGAAAGCTTGTCCCAGCAGGAACAATGCCATCTCTTGTACTTTTAGAAGGTGCTAGTGTTTCTTCTTTCCTGAAAGGAAATTCGCTCATGGCTGCGAGACCAGCAAAAGTCATCAGCACAGTGCTTCTGAAATAGCATGGAAGCGCTTGAATTATGCATCTTCCTTCAATAGTGACAACCCATTCAGACCAAGATCTGTTGCAGCTGATAAAATCTTAACACAGTATCTTCAGCCAAACCCTGGCTTATCTCTCAGTTGGACTGGCAAAGCTTCAAAAGCATCTGGAAGACTCAGATCACCAAATGGAAACTCTGGAAGCCAAGTTAGTGCCCACTCAAGATTGTACACTCAACTTTGATGATGCAGCTGGCAGTGGGGCACCAGGTGGCTGACAGGAGGCTGGAGAGCCTCAGGAACAAAGTGCAAGCTTGGAACATGAAAGTCACTATTGTCCCTGCAGCTGTTGGGAATGTACATCTCATCCTGTTCTTAAAAAATCTGGTGTCAGCTGCCTTGGGCTTAAAAAGCAAAGAGGATGCCATCTGTATAGAAAGTACATATCACCTCCCAGCAAGGAAGGCCCAGGAGGGCCTTGGCAGTACTGTGTTAATCACTCTCTCTGATACCTTGGATATCCTCTCCCAACGCTGTGTATCTTGGACTTTATGTGGACCATCATGTTCCACAGGCACAAGGTATCATTCTTTACTTGTCCCAGCCCAATCACGTTCACCAAGCAGAAGCATTTCCTTTCCCTCAAGTAACAGTTCCTGGAGGAAGTGGCTCGGGTTTATCTATTACACCCTGCCAAACTCATAGTTCTTCACAGGGGTTAAACCCACAACTTCAGAGACAGCAGATCCATAGTTCAGCTGCTGGATAGAATCCGACAGGGTTGCTAGTGGAAGAGAAATAAAGATTTGTCTTAGGTGCCAATCAAAATCTGAGGCAGGAAGTCATAGGCTTTTTTTTCTGACATTTGTGGTTGTTTCATATTACTGTGGTGAGGCCCAGCTTTGGTCATCAGTGTCCTTTGTTCTTTTGAATTAACAACAGGAACTAGTAACAGGATGAATGGGGTGAAAACTGGGTTAGGTTTACTGTCTTGCAGAACCTCTCTTGAATGAAGTATGCAGTGACTTAGGTTTTCTCATGGGAGGTTAGGTTTCCATAGAGTTTCTTCCCTTGTTTGGTAAGCAGAGGTGGATGTAACTTTCTTTTCTCAAAGGCAACAACCTTGTCTAACTCTGTAATGATTGCTACCAACTGTCTAGGGGCTTGTGATCATGAATCTCTTGCAAATAATTCAGGAGGATTTTTTCAAATGGAGCTAATGAATGTGGCATTAGGCCAGTCCCAGTTTCTGCTAGAAGTACCAACTGACTTGCTTCAGAATATACCTGCATCAAATCACTGACATGGAGCATTGCAGAATCTCTTCTCAGATTGCCTTGCTTGTCGGCCATATGCTGTCATCTGTTGTCTTCTGTGTGGGTCCCTCTGTGGCATTATCTACTGGTGCTGAAAGAGCTGCATCAAATGCAGGTGGTATCGCTTTGTGTATATTCTCTGTTGATAGGTTCTCATCTCAGGCTAACCTGAGTTCCATAGTAATACGTTATTTATCTGGTTCTCCCTCCATAGCAATTATGTTTTGGGGGCCAAGTTATATAAGTACAGAGAGGAGATCTCTGAGCTTCTCTGTGTCTAGGAAGGGCATTATGATTTCATTTTACATGGATAACATTTTCACTTTCCATGAACCTGCCTTCCATTACTGTTCATTTAAAAACAGTGAATCTTTTGCTTTAGGAGTAAATTCCCTGCAGACAGCATCAGCAATGGAAGAAATGCACTGTTTCCTCATAAACTAAAAGTTTATAGCTAAATCCAAGCTACTCTCTTCTAGTAAATCTGTGTGAAAAGCAGAAACGCCCATCTGCAGCTGAGTAGGATTGTGGAACTTGCTGGGTAGGAATGATGGAATTTGTAATAAACAGGAAGCCCCCACCATTTGACACCTTGTTATCTGACCACTTGATCTTTTGATACTTCCAAATTAAGGACAAGTTCCATTAATTTGATAGGGATTCCATTCTTTCATCTGTTTTTCTTGCCTGCAGAGGCTGACTTGGAATCACTCACACATGTGTGCTGCTTGCAAAGTGAGCTGAGAGGGGAGAAAGGTTCTAAGGAAGCTGAAAGACTTTTGCGAGCAGAACATGTGCAGTCAGTTAAAAGGGAGCCTCTGTAAGTCCTTCATGCTTCTTACAGCGCAATATGTAAGTTCTGTGTTTCAACCAATTCCATTCTCTGACAGTGATCCAGTCTGTAACCTGTCAGATAAGTGAGGGAAGCCTGTTACATATCTGAAGGGCTCAACCTATAAGGAAGTTCTATATGTCAAGAATTCAGCAATGTAGAAGAAAAGAACCTCTTTTGATACTCATGGTAATTTGACTCTTTTTGAGTTGACTTGAAAACCAAGCACTGTGCTTTTCATAGTGCCGTTTCTCAGCTGATTGAAAGATGTCTGTACCACCTCTGTCTTAAGCCAGCCTAGCAAATAAGTGCTGTAAAAAAGGCATGTGAGCTTCTCTGCATCAACCTTTGTGCTGCTGACAGCTTGAATGGCAGGATTTGGCAAGCTTATCCCAAGCAAGTGGCTGATTATAAGGATGCATTGAACACCTGATTTGAGATGCAGTTTTATGGCTTGTTTGTCCAGGTAGTCCTGAGATAAATACTTCTGTGTTGAAGTGGCCTGTGACAGAAATAAGTCTAAGTGTTCTTTCCTTTCCTGTCACTGATTCAAGACCAGTGGGACAACCACACTTCTCCCAATTTAAAGTCACTGAAATACATCAAGCTGATAGGTTCCAAAGCATCTGAACCTAACATCCCATCAATGCAAAGTCAGCTGAAGGACATGGTTTTTGTGGGCTTCAGATCAGCTTCTAGCCTAGGTGCTTACCTAAGACACCCTCAGGTACTGGACACTGAATTGTTCTTTTTCTTCCAGTAAGCAGAAAATAAGGCATTGCTCTTTCCTTCATAAGCAGTTTTTTTGCATGGGTTCTTGAAGTTTGTGCCCTTGGGTATGACTACGTGCCTTCCCATTATCACTAAAGGTGAAATTAATTTCTGTACTAAAAAATTAGTGATGTCTTTTGTTGTATAAAATGTGGCCTCTGCTGTTTGTGGGCTGAATCAAACTGTGTTTTTTTCCCCCCTCCCTTGTCACAAGACCCAGCTATATTTATAAATAGGTGAGGCAAGTGAACCTAACAAAATCTTGTACCAAAATTGGAGCAGATAGCAGACTTTACCTGTGAGGATGGGCAAAAGTCAGGAGATGTAAGAAACACAGGCAGGTAAAGGTTTGACCAAACTGAGTCCGACATTAGAAATCAGTAGAGGGGAACATAGGTCTTTTGGCTCAATGGATGTTTTGCATCTCCCAGAAACCCCAGCCAGCATGGTCAGTGCTCATGAATCTCAAAGTGGAGGTTAAAAACATCTGGAGGACCAGGGGATGAGAATCTTTGTCAGAGAGAGAACTGTCAGATGAAGGGGCAGGAAGTGTCCAGAGGAGGGCAGCCAAAATGGTGAAGGGTCTGGAAGCCATGCCCTATGAGGAGTGGCTTAGGGAGCTGGGGATGTTTAGTCTGCAGAAGACAAGATTAAGAGGGGACATGATGGCCATGTTTAAATATTTGAAAAGATGTCATGTTGAGGAGGGAGCAGGCTTTTTTTCTGCTGTTCAAGAGACTAGGACAAGGAGCAATGGATTTAAACTGCAGGCGAAGAGATTCTCTCTTTGGAAGTTTTTAAGCAGAGGCTGAATGGCCATCTGTTGGGAGTGCTTTGATATGGGTTCCTGCATGGCAGGGGTTGGACTGGATGGCCCCTATGGTCTCTTTCAGCTCTGTGATTCAGTGATGGCCACTCCTTTTTATTGTTGTTGTTGTTGTGTGCCTTCAAGTCATTTCCAACTTATGTCAATCCTAAGGTGAACCTATGATAGGGTTTTATTGGCAAGATTTGTTCAGAGAGGGTTTTGCCTTTGCCTTCCTCAGAGGCTGAGGGAGTGCAACTTGCCCAAGGTGAGCCAGTGGGTTTCTGTGGCCAAGTGAGAATTTGAACCCTGGTCTCCAGAGTCAAAGCTCAATGCACAAACCACTACACCACACTGGCTCTCCTTTTATATCCATTGCTTATATTCTTTTAGCCAGAGAGAGAGAGAGGACAGGCAAGTGAGATAGTGGTGAGGAGGTGGTGATAGATGTTTCTGGTCAGCTCACTGCAGAGGTACAGGCTTCAGCAGGTACCCAGCCAAGCATGTCTCTGATGGCAGCTATGGCAGTAACTTCCCCAAACTGACAGTATTGAAGTTGTGTAGAAGAGATCAGAAGCATAAGTATCTGTTCAGTAGGATATTGTTTCTAAACCATACAAGTCCTTGTAACTTTAACTCTAAACCACCCAAGCTGTGTTTGCTCATTCACCTCTAGTACCACCAAGATTTGGTGGAGGATATGCTGGATGCAGAGAGGGGGCTAAAATACTATTGGCTGGATAAGAAGAGCAACTTGTCTTGGGTTCTGCCAACTTCTCCACAAATAAAAATAGTCACTGTGGTTTTGGGAAGAAGCAGCTCCCACTCTGCTATAAAATCATGAACCCCATGTTGAGAGAAAGCTGAGATGGAAAATAAATAAATGGTACCAGATCAATCAGTCATTATCTTCTCTCCCTCCCCAAAAGGTGCATGGTTGTTTGCAGAGGAAAGCACATTTATATTAATTTTTCCATTGAACGTGATGGTTAAAGTGTTGGACTGGTAGATCCAGGTTCTGGTCTCCACTGAGCCATGACATTCAGTGAGTGGTTCTCAGCCTGAGCTGCCTTAAAGGGTTGTTGTGAGGGTAAATGTATGGAAAAGGTCAGCTATGGATGCTGCCTTGTGCTCACAGGAGGAAAGCCAGGATGTAAATGTAACACCTGCTGCTCTACACATAGCCCCCTTAATTTTCCAAGTACTTTGACCACTTCACAATCCCACAGATTCTGTTGATGCGTGATGTCCAGTGTACTCTTTACACTGCCACAGCAGCAACTACCCAAGCTCTGTGTGATCCTAGTGGTTCTTTTTCTCTCTCAAACTTTTTCAGAAAAGATGACTATGACTTTGATCCGCAACAGGCTGGGGCTGCTGGTCCTTGGAGTTCTTGTCACCTTTGTCCTCTACCTCTTGCTCCCTGCCATTCAGCACGAAAGATTTACTGCTTCAGTTGACGTCCCCAAGCCACGGGCTATGGAAGAAGAGACAAGGAAAAGTCAAGTCACTGGCAACGTCACCATTTTGACAGGCAAGGTCCTGCAAAACCCATCTGTTTTCTTTAGAGAAGCTATATCAGTACAGAAAGATGGGGTTCCTTCCTCTGAAAGGTAAGATGCCCTCCTGATCTCAGACCTTAATGGGCTAAATGGATGTCATTTGAATTAACAGTTTGTAGCTTGGCTCATGATATCAGTGAATCTTAATATGATAATGATAACAAGTCAGCAGTGCTGACTGTGAAGAACAAAACAAATGTTAGCAGATTGTTCTTCCCATGATCTAATAGCACCAAAGCAGAATCTAATGTATCTAGAGACTATGTTGTTGCAGAGACTGTAGGCCTAGAGTCTAGATACCTTGTCGGTGGTGATCACTAAATGTTCTTTACTAAATGAACACAGCTATTACCTAAGCAATCTTTGAATTAAAACCATCCTGGTAATAACTGCCCTTCTTTTCTTTTTCTCTCTATTCTTACAAGTGAATCTTTCAACTACTGCTTTATTTTGCCCCAGTTGCAACAGTACTTCTCTTGCTAAAAATGATTTCTTTAGTCTGAAAGAGGTCAAATATATTTTTTATCCATTCTGTTACTTTGGCACCTCTCGGTGGCAAGCTGCATCAGTTACTATAGTTAACTAGACTATACTTGGCCCCCAGGTCAGCTACTCTAAAGAGATATAGATTCTTTCTGGCAAGGTGCAGAAAAATTCAATACAGCAGACCTCTGCTGAGTGAGTTTTGCTGATGCTGGAATTGTCTCATCTGTGTGTGTTGTATTGACCTGTGGATTTTCAGCTAATAGCTTTGTTGTGCAAGAGATGCATAGCCTCTGTTTAGTTATTGCAGAAGACTCAGATATCCAGATATTTTAAACTTTGACTCCCAGAAGCCACAGCCAGCATAGCCACTATTCAGAGATTCTGGGAGTTGAAGTCCAAAGGTTCTGGAGAGCTAGAGGTTGTTCACTGATGTTCAAGGTAGTATCTCCCCATGAGTATTTGTGTACATATCTCTAAACAACATACACCTGCCAGCTAAACTGCATCATTTCCATGTCTGATCTGGGCTTCAAGTGCTTTTGTACTAAGAGAAGGAAAAGTCAGGTTTTGCTCATCTGGCAAGAAGTCCCAGCATTTTTCCAGATGTTGTGTTTTCTTAACAGGCTGGCAGTGATCTTCCTGCATGGTCAGTCCTTCACTTCCAGGACATGGGAGGAACTGGGGACACTGGCTTTGCTTTCTGAGAGTGGATATCGTGCTGTAGCTATTGACTTGCCAGGTAGGTATGAGTAGAGAACTCATCCATGTTGATTTCAGCTGTTCACCATGAACTCTGTGTGCTCTTGCACTCTAATATTCAAAAGTAACTGCAAGAAAAGATGATGTTTCTAAGCTCATTAGCTGACAGCTAGTCAATAACAAATAATGACCAAGGGTGGGATGACCAGCTTAAGGAACCACTCATATACAACTGTACCACAGGCAAAGTGTTCATTAATACCCTCCTGCAGATGAATACTAACAGAAGGAAAGGCCTCTTTTCCATATTTATATGGAGAGAAAATGGCTGTGGTCCCAAGTAAGAAAATGGATTCCTGGGATTTGGTGTCCACATGGGGAATGCCTTTGGTCAAATGGTTTGTTCTACTGTGCCATGTTTTTTGAATACCATGAGAAACAGCACAGAAAAACACAACACTGCACATGGATATGATGACTCTTACAAACAGCACTTGCTCACTTGAATACAATGTTTAGTCCGTTTACTCATTGCCTTGGAGATATGGCATAAAACTTTATAAACATTTGGCTTGCAGTGCAGTGCAAAGTGGTTGCTAATTACTGATAGCCACTGGGATATGAGTTAGAAAGTCCTCTAATTCAAAGCTGTGTATTTTGAGACAGATCTTTGTATCTGTTCAAGAGGAAACTGAATAGTAATTGTTAGTATATACAGGTTGAAAATGAGCTAGGATAGATGGATAGCCATGTTGTTCTGGAAAAATTTCTGAGCCCTGCCCTGCCTTATCAGGTCTCTCAAGTCTTCACTTCATAGGAGCTTCTCTAAGCTGTGTTTTTTTGGATCCCACTGGAATGACTTGTGATTTTTCTATCGAACACCATGTCTTTTCTTTCCCAAATACCAGTAATGTGGGGTACTTTTCATTTATTAATTATTACTTTCATTTGTACCCCACCTTTCCTCCAGTGAGTTCAAGGTGGTATATATACCGTAGTTTATGTCCTCTCAGCTTTCTTCACCCAGCACTTCTCTGAGCTGGGAAATGAGAGAGGGATTTCTTGGAATCTGCTGACTGGAAGGGGAAGCTGCTGGTGAAGTAGATGATTCTAAATTGGTATGTACTCTTTATTGTTGTGTCTAGTCATTCTCATCCCTAATCTTTCCTAACAGGCTATGGGGACTCTCCACATTCCACTGCTGTTGAGACAGCAGCAGGTCGTGTTACTTTTTTGCACCAAATCTTTAAGGAGTTGGGCCTTCAGAAGCCTGTATTGATAAGCTCCTCCATGAGCGGTCGCTATTCCATTCCATTTCTTCTGACCAGCGGGGAACAGCTAAGGGGCTTCGTGCCTATTGCACCTGTGAGCACCAAAGAATTCACTACTCAGCAGTATCAGCAGGTGAAGGTAAGGGGACAGAAGGAGCAGTGGAATGGTGCTGCCTCTGTAATTATAGTCTAGAGTTCATTAAAAAAGATAACAGAGAGGCAAATTTAGTCTGTGAGCCCAATGGGAAATGTTCTTGCTCACATGCGCACCTGTGGATGGAACCTATTTGGAACAAATTACATGTTTGCAGAGCAGGTATTTGTCTTTCACTGGCATAAAATCTAGAGTCCTTGGAAAGTTGGCCTTCATTTAAAAAAAAAGTTATAGGCTTTCCCACTTTGAACCAAATGAAAAGAGTATATGGCCAGTGTTGCTAATGGATCAGAAACTAGAGAAAATGGAGCAAACCTTCCAGTGTCCATTGATTTTGAACAGATTCATGTCTTTTATTTCACTTGCCCACCCCTCCCCCAGACATTCACAGTCTTCATACTTTTTCCTCATTCCATTCTCTTTCTGGCCTATGTGGTCTGTTCTAAAATCATTAGTCATATAAATTCTCTGATCAGGGAACCAGGGCAGTCTCTTGAGGTGTGGATATGCAGGTACAGTTGTTTTATTTGCCTTATTCTGAGTGCAATGCCTTATAACCAAGAATGTAGACAAAGTCAGTTGTTCTCTGTTACAGTGGTTTAGCTATTCCATTGTACTTTCTTTTTGTGCTCGCAAATTGGCTGGCATCCTGTTGGCTAGTCCCATCTAGAGTAGACCTGTTCAGTCAGTTCCTGAGTGATGAGTCAACAGATAGGTAAATCACATTGATTCAGTGAGTCTGCTCTATATAGTCAGGACTAAACAATAGGATTTGGGCCATTGTATATGTCCGAAGCCTGTTACAGTAAAATCTTTTGCAAAATAAATCTTCCTGCTCACATTATCTTACAGTCATTTGAGTTAGCAATGAGTGTATTCTTTTTGGAAGTTCTTGGTTCTCAGAGTTTCCTTCAGCTGGAAAGTCATCAGGTACCCTTTCTTCTCTGCTTTTGCCAACAGGTATCCTGTGGCTTCATAGGGTATTGTCTCTGTTTCTGTATGTTCATGTTTACTTTGTCAATTTCTTCCTCTGGTTTGACAACTCAAGAGGTACATTACAGTAAGTTTTCAGCAGGGCTGCAAAAATCTGCCCTCTGGTTCCAGGAAAAGGAATGACACTTTTTCCACAACAGTGAATGTTGTGCTCCTCATGCCATGTACCCTTGTCCCAAATCCTTTGGAATATTGCTAACCTGTTAATATTTTGATCTTTTTAGACTCCAACTTTAATCATCTATGGAGAGCGTGACACTGGCCTGGGCACACAGTCTCTTCAGAGCCTCCAAAAGATCCCCAAATCTAACGTTGTGATGCTGCCTGGAGCTGGCCATGCCTGTTACCTTGATAAGCCTCAGGAGTTCCACAAAACTCTCTTGAACTTCCTTAGTGAGCTAAAATGACTGTGACATCCTTTCTCATCTGCCCTGACTTGCCCTGCCTTCCTCTTCTGGAGAAAGACTTGTGACTGAATTTCTGCCATGTAACCAGGGTACTGTGTATTTGGATTTGTTTCTCTGTATTTAAAGGGCTTCTAGGACTTGCTGACTCTTGATGGGGAGAGCTTCTCATTGCTTGTTCATGGGGTGGCTTCTGTTATGTCTGCTCCAACCCTGACTTTCTGAATTCTGCAGTCTGTTGGCAGTATTGGATCAAGTGTGTATAGAGTATGGCCAACACTTTTTTCAATCTGCTTATTGCAATAGGATTTGGAGGACTTGATCTGCACATTGCTGTCAGCCTTTTGCCCCATTTAAGAGCTGATCCCTCTGGACGAAGATGAAACTTCAACTCCAGTTCTTTTTTTCAGAAGCACAATCCACTGATGTTTAACGGCATGGCAGCATATTTCCATTGTTAGCTGATTACTGACTAGTGTGCACGCTTCTTGTTCTAAGGATCAAGTGCTTCCTACATGCCTATTGCTTTATTTCTCCTCTCTTTCTTGGGAGGGGTCTCTGCAAACTTGTCTACCTAGGAAAGGAGAAGAAGTGGGTTATTGTGCTGAATGATGGTAGCCCAGTAAGACAGAGTGTTTGGCTTTGTTTGGAAGATCCGGACAGCAACAGATCAGGGTAGGATAATGCTTTGACCAGCAGGCCCCTAGGTCAGTCTTTAAGGAAATCCTCCCCACCCGACAGATCTATTTAAGTATTCCTTGTTCCTTTATCTTTGGTGATAATTGTAATGCCTTGGGGACCCTAGCTGTAAGAAATTGACTGTGTTGCCGTTTTATTTTGTTAGCAAGTGTTAAATGGGCTCTTGGCCAAGAAAGATAGAAGAAGAGTGGTACAACAAGTTTTCCAGGAGATGCAATTCATGTTGTGGTAGGGGATGGTTGCTCCTCCCAATAGGTCATAAGGTATTTTTTTGTTTTGTTGCAAAACTGTTCAAGGGTCAATAAATAATTTGTACAGATCTTGTGAAATGTATGTTTATATGCATGTATGTGAGATACAGGAAGGAGCTGGGAGGTCTTTCCTGTGAAGGTACACAGGGACTTGCTTGCCAGTTGTCACTGAAAATTGATTGGACATATTTCTGGGTGTTGGACTGAGATTCCTTTCTGGTCATCTGTGTGGACAAACTTGGCTCCATCTATTTCTAGATCAGTTAATGTGCATTTTCTCCTTAAGGTGCTGCACAACCTATGACAATTATTTTAACACTGAGATTAGGGCTGAAATCCTACTGCTAGTCTGGACTAGAGTAGACCCACTAAATCAGTGGGATTTATTTATGTGTTGACTCACCATTCAATAATTGATTCAATAGGTCTACTCTGGTTAGGACTAAACAATTCAGGCCTACGTAACCTACCTCGGGCCAAATACTTAAGCGTACCTGATACAGTGAAGCCATGCACAAAATAAGAGCCTTTTATGGTTCTTGAGCTTGGTTCTTATCAAGCAAGTTCAGTCTAGTGTTGTAGATATGTAGTCCGTGTTATTAAATTACTAAAGTCATTAATATTTTCCAGTAATGGTCTTTCTGTTGTTATTCATTCACTGAGTAGATCAGGCTGTACTTTTAAAAATTGATCTGATGAGTCTCACATAAGATATTAACTTCTCTTCCTTGAGTCAGCTTCTTTGAGTTAAAAGGTTTATCTAAGTCACTCATCTGAAGAAGGTGTGAGGCATCCAGGTATTTCAGAGCTGAACAGTGGTCCTTAGTGGGGTGTGGGAGCTTTGGGGCTGATTTGTCATGGTGAAGACAGTGGATTGCTTGAAAAATTCAGTAGAAAGTAGTAATCAGGTCAAGGGGTGGAACTGACTGGTACATTTTTGCTATGAAAGCATATAATTCCATTGGTACTTAAGTAGAGAAACTACCGAAAATTTGGCTTTCTTCTTGGTTGCAACCCTCTTGGTGATTTATGCCAACATTATTGGGAGTTAACTAATATAAATATTTCTTGGACTTTGCACAATTCTTTTCACAGAGCTTGCTCAGTGGCAGCTGGATAGCTTGGGGGCAGGAGGGCTTTAGGAGAGTTCTCTCATACTGTTTCTGGACTTATACCTGTTGCCTTCTCAGACGACCAGTGTCAATGTGTGGGTGGAGCTTTATATTCTGTCAGGGTCAAATAAAATCTCTGCCCTTCACAACTGTCTAAATAATTCCAGTAAAAGGATAGGATTTGCCCCAAGAATGGGCAAAGTGTAGCTGCCAAGATGTTGTCAAGCACCCTTCATCAGTGCCCTGAATTCTGTCTCATTTGTGTGTGTGTTTTCAGTGAGCCCCCCACCCACTTCAGATTTTACAGATGTGGGTTTCTGTTTGTGGCACAAGTACTCAAATATGAAAAAGGACACTGATGAATGTTCCCAGCTCTTTGGACAATGAGGAAATTCTCCTCTACTATCAGTGAGGTGGATTACTTGCCTGATCTCTCTGGTGCAGGAAAGCTCCTTATTTGTAGGATGCCATGAAAACGATTTGTCTTCTGCTTATTATTTGAGCTCCAGAGACAGTGTAGGTAGAACTAGGGGTGGGGAGCC
The DNA here is from genome assembly GCA_948474755.1 of Ctenosaura bakeri. Classification (NCBI taxonomy): domain Eukaryota; kingdom Metazoa; phylum Chordata; class Lepidosauria; order Squamata; family Iguanidae; genus Ctenosaura; species Ctenosaura bakeri. The sequence goes on from CAOLHI010001059.1 coordinate 597,122, forward strand.
ACGATCCAAAGTGATACAAAGTCCACAAGGGGATTAAATGGCACAGTGCACAAGATAATTATTAAAGGACTAGATGGCAATAGTTACCTGAACACAATAAAAGAACATACAAAGTCTAATGTTTTATTTTCTGTAACAGATATACATTGAGAACTGTTGAAGAGTAATATTCTTTTCCACGTGTGTTACCAAGCCAGGTTGCAGTTTCATGTAAGAGTGGGAAATACTGGGAGCCATGCAAAATGTGGATCCAGGAAAGTTATGAATCCCTGTCCTAGATGAAGCCATGACAGTTCAACTAGTATAAAACCAATAAAAGTTTAAATTATCTTTAGCGTTGCAAAATTTGACTATGGTATTTTAAGACATTGCCACTGTGTGAGGCATAGCTGACCAGATGTAGCATAAGAACTAGAACAGACATTTCCAGCCAGGGACACCTACTCAAAAGTAGAGCTGTTGGCCAAGGAGCTTCAAAATGCTGTTTCAAATATTAATCTCCTTCAGCTTTTATTGGAGTAGATCTGGATAGAGCTTATTTTCAGTCTGCCTTCTTAAACTAGCATCATTTTCTCTACCCAAGATATCCTAATGAGTAAGTATCTTGTGCGTATCCTGCACACGCACACACATATGCACATGCACCTTTCAAAAAGGTGGTAGAAAATTAAAAAGATGCCCTCTTCAAGCCACAAACAGTTTGGCAAGGTTTCTGTTCCTGACCGATTGGAACTTAAACAAGGATATTTTCCTGTTAGGTCAAGGGCAGCTCCCATCAATCTTATCCAGTATATTCTATGAGTATGGTGATGCGAGTTACAGTCCCAGCAGCATCTAGAAAGCCACATATTCAGAATTTTTGGGGGTGAGGCATATATATAGTAGTTTATTAACTAATGGAGTAAAATTTGCCAAATTCAGGGATCAAAATATCTTCAGTTTGCCTATACACTCACAAACACCCAATTCAAGCACCCCAATTCAAGAAGGATATTGACAAGCTGGAGCAAGTCCAGAGGAGGGCGACCAAAATGGTGAGAGGCCTGGAAGCCATGCCCTATGAGGATAGACTTAGAGAGCTGGGTATGTTTAGTCTGCAGAAGAGGAGGTTAAGAGGGGACATGATAGCCATGTTTAAATATTTGAAGGGATGCCACGTAGAGGAAGGAGGGGACTTGTTTTCTGCTGCTCCAGAGACCAGGACAAGGAGCAATGGATTCAAGCTGCAGGAAAGGAGATTCCATCTGAACCTCAGGAAGAACTTCCTGACAGTCAGGGCTGTCCGGCAGTGGAATCTGCTGCCTCGGAGTGTAGTGGAGTCTCCTTCCTTGGAGGTTTTTAAGCAGAGGCTTGATGGCCATCTGTCGGGATTGATTTGAGGGTGTTCCTGCATGGCAGGGGGTTGGACTGGATGGCCTGTGTGGTCTCTTCCAACTCTGAATTTCTATGATTCTATGAAACCTTCAAAGGCGCAGAGTGAAATTTAGCAATGAGTGATATCTATAATTAACTTCAAACGTTGTGTTCTTAAATTTTGTAGTGTCTGCTGTTCTACCTACACCAGATTCAGTAATATGCACAGACACCAGCAACTGTAAGCTGGGTCTGTGTGTCTTTTTGTTATTAACATATTAATCAAATATCTTTGCAGTTTTATCATTCTTCAAAAGCTAGAAACAAGGTACCTATTTTCATCAAAGGCCTAAACAGAACATTGTATATACCTTTTATAATCTCCCACTCTGTATTTTTATTTCCTGCACTCAAAGACTCCGTTCTCCTAATGAGTTCAAGCAGCATCATCTAATTAAAAACATAATAGAACTATCCTTTAAAATAAAAGGTAAGTACTTGAGGAACAATCAAAATGCAGCTGGAATTGAATAGATGAGCCTATGCTGTCTTGCTACAGTGAAATATGCAGAATAAAATCAGACTTGCTGGACAAAGGGATTATAACTTGGAAAAACATGATGTTTTACTAGAATTTGAATGAAACAAACTATAACCAAAAGCAACAATAGCAACATCTATGCCATGTGAAAAGAGATTTTATTTTATTTGCACAGTGTCTTAACAGAAGAGAAACTATTAAAAAATAAAGTGATGCTGGAAATGAAAGGCATAATATCATTTTGCATACAGTATCCTTACTGCTTTTTCTGTATTGATAGGTTGCTGTACCAGCTTAGATGGAGTACAGTGGTTGAGTACAGAACATTTTTCTTAAGCAGTCAGTGGGCAAAATGCCCTTCTAAAGCATCCTGCCTGCTGCATCCAACGTAACAGGTGCATGAAGTATGAATATGTGACATTTGTCAGACATAAAGCTTGCTGCATATGCTTTTATTCTGTTCATGTTTGGGGTATACTGAACCTCTGAAAACCCGTGAGAAATGGAGACTAATGCCAGCCTCAAAAGTCCTTTCTTATAAGTGGAACTTTCAAGGCTTGTTTAGTCTTTTCCTAGGGAACTTGACGTTGGCAGGTGGGGGCACAGGATTCTTTTGGAAAGCACACTGCTCAGGCTTGCCACAGCCAGTGCAAGGAGATGCTTACAATTCAAGGCACACTGCAGCCAGTGCTGCAGCCTTGAATGCGTGACCTCAGAAAGTTCTGGGAAATACAACATATCACAATAGTTTTTGCCTGGGAACTTGGCAAAATTGAACATGGTACAGGGCTGTTTCTTCCATGCCCCAGTAGAGTGTTGGCTGAGCTACATTCATATGAAGACTTATTTAATGCAAACATCACTGAACTAGTTTATTTAAAGCCAGAAGCTGTAGCTAGTCTTCAGTAATGTTCTTAAGTCTTTTACTCCAAGTCTCAAGTCCCTACCATCAAGCTTCAAGTCCTTGCAAAATAATTCAAGTCAAGTCTTAAGTCTAGGAGCCAACTTTAACAGAAAAAAAAGAGGTGGTGTTGGAGGTATGTGTGGGGGGGTTAATTTTCAATAGCTAGAAAATGAAAGCCCCATCCTGTCAGTCTCTTTCCCACCTTGCCTCAGCAATGCTTTAGCCAGACTTTAAACCTGTCTTTAAGGGTTTAAACTCTCTTTGGGCACGGACTTGGGTTAGGAGCAAGAATCAATCCATCCCCACCATCATTAGGAAAAAAAACTATCTTGTGTTCTTTTCTTCTTTTTGAGAGGTATAGGCCTGAATGGAGTATTTATAAAAGAAACCAATATCAGAAACAGTGGCATGTGTAACAGGCCCTTGAGGATATTTTAGAACTGGCTTTTTCCCCAGTATGTTATGTTATATTACACTATTATACTAATACTAGACTGTATATTCACCCTTTAATAGGTAGAGCCTACAGAGAACAGAATAGCCTGAAACATCAAGTTGCAAGTAAACCCAACCAACTAAATTCACCAGTCACATCAGACAAGAAGGAATTGATGCAATAAGCCAACATGTACAAGCATGTTCCAGTACCTGTCCTTGGCTGTAAGCAGCATTGTGGAGAAGTGGCTAGTGGCTGCATTTTTTTCAAACCAACCAAATTCACCAGGCAGGCATGACGAGATATGAGTCATATAAATCACAAAACCACCCCAGCAAACACTCTATACTGTTTGAGGCAACAACATGGATTCTGGAAATCAGCTGGGAACACCAACATCCAGCTGCTAGTATTCCAGGCTAAACAAACCAAATTCATTACAAATTACTAGAAGGGATTGATGTAGCAAGCCACAGAATCTCCACATTCTGGTCCCCCTTTCAGATAATTAGCTGTATTTCACAAAATTGTATGGAATGCCAACTTGCTTTGAAGGCCACACTTATTACTTATTGGCCCAAATAGTCTTTACATTCTATCATACAGATAGGAAAATGCAATGTGAAGCTAGGCAAACTACAAATGTTGCCAGTGTGTGCTTTAAGTATTTTTTTTTTAAAAAAACCAAAAGTGTAAACTGAGAATTGGACCCCATCTAAACGTCCTGGTTCTTGGGAAAGGACATACAGATTCTCCCTTCTGGGTGTAGACCAGAGCTGACCTAAACATTGAAAAAGTGAGATGGCAGCTTCAAACAGATGAAAAAGGAAAAGAAACAGAGGTGAGATACTGGAAGTGCCAAATAGTCTGTTCTTGTCCCATTATCACTGTTAAGTCAACAGCCAGTCCTGATGGCTTTTGTGCATGGAATAACATCTTTGCCTCCTTCAACAAAATATCTTAGGCTTGTTTGGTTAAACTTAAAACCCCAAAAGGATATGGCTTGCCAAGTCACGGGTTATTGCCTCCAGTTGTGGCAAGCTGGTCACAGATGGACACCTCTCCAGCGCCTGAAATTGCCAATTCCAGCAGTTCCTGGTGCTGACACGAACACTATCCTTTCCCCTGAACTTTCAAGAAAATGAAGAAAAGCATGAGCAAGGAAAAGAGCATGCCAGCTCTTCAGGATACAACCAAGAAGTCAGAAACCACCAAGGAGCTAAAAGAGGCTTGTGGTCTGTTTATTCTAAATATTCCTACAAACATCATGTAGACAGAATAGCCTAAAATTAGAGACATGCCTTTTTAAATGCTTCATTAATGACCTCTAATGTTAATGGGCAGGAATGCATTTACACCAAATGGTAACAATTCCCAGAGAAACAGCTTGTTGTTCTGTTGAAGAACAACAGGCTGTTGGCATGCATTCAAAGAAAGTCACATTATAAGGCAGAAGTATGTATTGCAACTTGCCAGTTACAGTGCCAGAACACCTCTGTTAACAAAACCTCTAACAAAGAAGCTTGTGCCTGCCCCCTTGTTCTAACTCTACATGGAAGTTTTTAGCAGCATCAGCTGAGGAAGATAGTGAAAGAGTGGTAGTGAAACACACACTTCTGGTGTTGGGGTGCAGCAGCGTGTCTTCAGTAAACAGTGAAATAAAACTTGACTGAGAAAGACTGGGATCATACTCTATCCCAGTGGCTCTTAAACTAGGGTCCCTGATGCCCTCACAGGGGATCCATGAAAGGCTCAAAACCTATTCATCCTGTCTCTTCCTCCACAGTGGAGTGATAACATGATAGGAACTAAGGCTAAAGGAGGCAGACATGTAGGCTGACTGACTGGGCCTGTGCATTGCTTGTCACATGGCTGCTCTGCTGCAAGGAGGAGGTGGGCTGAGCAGCTGAATGATAGCCAAGCTGACAGCCAGCCAGAGTTACCCTTCTCTCCCCTACTTCTTTCCAGCAGAGAGCAGTCAAGTCTACTATCAGAAATGCTTAAATCCCTCTCCTCTCCTCTCCTCTCTTTCTTTTGTGGCCTTTTCCCTTCTCTCCCTACTTTGTCTGTTTCAGTCTCCTGTCTTGCTGGTGAAGAAGGGGGAAAGGGGGCGAGGAGTTGAGTGTTTCTTATAGACTGAATGGCTGGAAAAGAAGGGAGGGAGAAAGAGAAGAGCAAATGCTGGCTGGCAGTTCCTGCACATTGCTTTTTAATCCAGTCCAGCCTTAAACTAGCAGGAACAGGCAAGAGAAGAAAATTTCCCTCCCCTTCCAGAGCCTCTCAGAACCTCTGAAGACCCTTGATGAGCAATTTTAAATAAATATTTGATGTACTTTAGGGTTTAAATCTTGAGTTAAGTCTTGAGGATCAGTGGCAACAAAATATATTTAAAGGGGACCCCTGATAAAAGTTAAGAACCACTGCTCTATCCTATCTTACAATAGCTGTGTATGCCTGCCTGCAACATGCAAGGTAAACAGCAGCTGCCTCCAGGATCCTTTATTAAGCATGTGTGAACAGCAAAACAGAGAGAAAAGGAGAGATCAGATAAGCCTGCCTCGCCACCTACTCTTAACCTACATACGTCTATCAGTCTGGCTACTAAAATGGAAATCATAAGAAAAATGGAGGCTGGTGAAAAACAAAAAACAAACCTCCCTCGATGCATTTTAGAAGGAAGCTTTCAAGTAGTTTTTGGAAGGCTCAAGACATTTTTTATTTATGCAAGGCTTACCTGACCTAGTTGTTTCATTTCACATATTCATATTGTTAGTTTTGAACAAAAAGCATGCTGAAACATGTTGAACATCTCTTCTTTTTTGAGGTATAGAAACATATCCCTATTCATTCTAGGTTATTTCTGCCACTGGCACCAAATTTTCTATTAAATAATGCCCAGGAACACATCATTAAGAGAGGTATGTTTGTATTTGAACAGTGAATGTATTGTTGTTCCACCTGTTATTTGGCCACAGTTCTGTTTATTTAAGGAGTAGGAGACCCTAAAGTAAGGATACACTAGGATGAAATATTTACTTGCGACAGGTATGCACTATGTTTATTGTTCTCTACACACCTGCACTGGAATTACTTGGCATGCTGGAGATGTATCTACAGATCATCACACAAATTCAGTAAAAGTTGTGCTTGAAGGCAGCTGTTATGGATATATGCTCATCCAGTCCTCTTTGGTTGATGAATGTATCTGATGTGTCTCCTCTCCTGGGCACACTTTAAAAAGACCTGGCTTCAAGTTGCATCCAAAGCAAGCAGCACACTGAGTCATCTTGGGGCTTGAGCCAGTCATGCACAACTAACTTTGCAGCATTGTTGAGAGGATAAAATTAGATAATGTACATTACACTGAATTCAATTGAGGAAATGTAAGATGCAGATTAGGCTTGGTCTCACATGTTACGTGTTTTGCTTCACCTCTTTCACTAGTCTGAGTAGCATGTGAATAGTAAAGATGGTGCACAATTTGCCAATCTATTTACCTTTATATAGCATAACCACACTATCTCATTTCTAAATGAAAAATGTTTCTACTTTTTCTTCCTTCTTTACAATAGTGTTCTGCATCTCTGAAGATCTTTATTTAATTCTTGTTTCCTCTTATAAATTTAACGTTCTGGGTTTTTAAAAATTATTTCTCCAAATGCCAGGAAAGTTTAGTTTCTGCCACTTCCATTGTGGCACAACAGAAGCCAGAAAATCGATCTCCATTTTCTGTTTCATCTCCTGAAGTTATTGAGGCATAGGAAAAGGTTTCCAGATGCAAATCACATCTTGGGTTTCTCTTTCCCAATCATCTATGCATGGTGAGCTGGCTTCATGTACCTGCTGCTGTTTCTGTGCCCAGTGTGCTGCCCTCTGTTACTGGACCTCTGAGAGGGAGAAATGCAGCGCTCCCAGGCACTTTCATCCTGTTCTCATTGAAGCAAGCCCAGGAGCACTTACAGATTTACAGGCCGGGGCAGTTCTGAAAGGAAGATGTGACTCATACTGACAGTCTGGCTGTTTTGAGTATATCAACCCCTATTGCATAAAGTACAATTTATAAATAATTTAGGAGAGAGATTTTAAGAGTCACAAAGAATCACATCTCAAAAGGTTTTTGTACTGTGAAAACTACTGTGCATGAAATATATGCAGTAGGATTTTGTTGTGGATTGTTGTGCGGAGTAACAGAAACTAAGCTTTCCCCTTTTCTTCTGTGAATATGTACTGTGCCTGGAAATGTAGGCAGCAATTTATTAATTCATTTATATTAGAATCACTAATCCAAAATTGTTTCTACACAGCAGAGATGGTTTGTTTAGTGATCTAAGATAAATGTAAGCCAATAATCTTTCATCTATCATGAATTCACTACCTGGCTTTATCAGCAATGCTTTCTCTCATAGCTTCCCACCTTTAGTTTGCAATCAGAATAAAAATGGTCTTGTGAGGTTGAAAGAAGAGAGTCTAACAGCACCTGACACACTCAATAGCCCATTATGCTATTCTTTCTGTGTTATACAGGCCAGCAGTTTAGAAGATGCTACTTGTAAAAGCAGAGCTTTGAATTTTTTTTTAAGCTATGTCTCCCAGAATGTCCCAGTCAGCAACTCTATCAGATATGCTGGCTGGAAGATTCTGAAAACCTAAGCTTTCCAAACTTGGAATAAAAGCAGTCACAAACACATCCCCTGTACAGAAGAGATCCTCTACACCAGGGCTGGAGAAAATTCAGCTCTCTAGCTGTTTTAGAACTGCACTTCCCCAGTTGCTAACATCTAGGACAATGTTCAAAGTGGTAGTTCTGGACCATGGCTGGTCCCTGAGCCATTGGCTGCTGATTCCTGGAAAGTTTCCAGGAATAAAATCTAGTTCTAGTCCCTGGCACACTGGATACAGGTAACTGCTGGTCCCCCACATGAAATTGCCTGAGGAGCACTGATCTAGGAGGCCATTCTTTGGCCCGTCTGTGAAGTGAGAAGCTGGGCAAACCTGGATCAGCCGATCCCAGCTCACAGAATAATGTGGGGGAGAGACTACAGAGGGCAAATATAAAAAAACAAACAGGGGTTTGTGTGTAACAGGGTTGTTGGAGAGAGCCAGATAAGAAGAGGAGAATGGAAAAGATCTGAACGGGTTTGGAGAGCTGAGAGAGGAAAAAGAGTTCAGGGAGTTCATGTTTCTTACTTGTTATATAACAAATCTTCAGTGATGTATTTAAGTCTTTTACTCCAAGTCTCAAGTCAAGTTTCAAGTCCTTGTAGATACTTTCAAGTTCAAATCTCAAGTCTGGGAGCCAACTTTATACCCCAAGCTATATTGCAGAATTTCTGGAGAGAGTCAAATAAAGTCAGTTTTGAAAATGTAAGCAGAGTAAGCAGAAAATGTAAGCATTTGCAGTTTTGCCATTTGCAGCTTCAGAAATGGGGGATAGGATCCTTCTTACTCCCCCTTCCTAAGACTGGAGGCTTTTGTGCCAATGGGCATGAAAGAGTCTGCAAATTCAGAAGCAGGGAATAGAATCCTTCTTACTTCCCATTACTGAAGCTTCAAAAGCCTTAGAAGGAAGGATCCTTCCTCTAAGCCTGTTGCCTGACACATTTGCTGTTCCCCTCTAAGAAATGCACCCTATACTTTGGGATTTAGTCTTCTGCTCTGAGGAAAAGTTTTGGAAGGCTCCTCTGATATACAGTGGGGACAGGCTGCTAAGCAGACCTCAAGCCTGCCTCAAGCCCATTGCCTAACCCATTTGCTGTTCCCCTCTGGGAAATGCACCCATACTTTGGGCTTGAGATGAATCGTCATGTGACCAGTGGGCAAAAAGAAATGGAATTGCTGTTCTGGATGAATGTGTTTTATGTTACTGAACCAAAGGCAGCAAGTCAGTCACTAAAAACATACAAGTCTCGAGTCGACTCAGTGCCTCATTTATTGCCGAGTCAAGTCACTGAAGCAATTTAAGTCTGACTTGAGTCTGAGTCAATTGACTCAAGTCTACATCACTGCAAATCTTTACTGGTTTTATTTTATACAACTGTGCCTGAATGTTTTCATTCTTAAGAATAGGTCAGGAAGATTCAATCATGCATTACACCACTGATCTACTTATTCAGTATAGTGGTCACTGTGAGGTCCAGGTACCAGATCTAGAGAGGTGGGATTGTGAGGGCAAAGGAGCAAGGTGAGTGACAGGGGCCCAATGGCCAGCCTGGATAAGGGATCTGTCACACCAACCCTGCTCTAAGCTGTATGGAGAAAGCATAACATGCTGACATTATTTTGTTCAGTTGGTCTGGCAGTATATGAAAGAAAAACACACCTTCATGACAAGTCTTGTTTTCCAGTATCTTTTTGATATGCCAGATCATTGATTTATTTTAGCTACCCTGTTCCTTTCTCTCAAATAGTTGTGCTCAAGGCAGCAAACAGTGGTGGAAACAAACAAAACAAATGCAATGAAAACATAAAACAGGTTAATAAATTATAAATGCATCCATAAGAAAAAGCATAATACCCACCCACTTAAAAGATACCAGTCTAAATGAATATGAGGCATCTCGAAAAAAAGGTTGTTTTTACTTGCTAGTGGAAGGACAGGCAACAGGGAAATCACTTCATACACAGAAGGGGAGAACACATTTTTCAGTACCAAGGATGGAAGGTGTGATAAGTAGACAAGCAAAGGGGGAGGAGTGCTATATAATGAATACCTTATACAAGTTGAGAACTACCGTATATTATATTTTAATAGTCATCTTCAGTCCTAACATCCTTCTTTGGAAACTGAACAGTGGTTGATGACACTCAAGGACTATAAAGCTATGAGCATAAAGTATAAAGAGTACGTCAGTTCAACTCAATAGATTTAGTTCCGAAAAGACATGTAACAGAAGTGAAAGACTGCTGGCTAATTAAACACATATTAGCAAATGAAAACATTCTGAAACATGCACACACACGCACACACTTTCTCTCTAACAGTGCAACCCCTAAACAATCTTTGTATATTTCAAAGATCTGTTAGTTCAAAGTGAGTACCAAGTTGAAGCATTAAGCAGTAACGTAGCCAGGTCATTTATTCACTGTTATCAAGTTTCTTGCAACAGACGTACAAATTCCAGCTCAACAAACATGCTTTACAATAGATGGGCAATGCTATAGTTTTCCAGAGCTTGGAAAAGTTAATTCTCTACAGTTTACAAGAGTTCCCCTGTCAGCTGGCAAGGAGACTGTGAGAGCCCAGTCCAAAATGTAATTTTCCAAGCTCTTCTCCTTTCCCCTCTCCGCAGAGACCGCATTTCAGAGGTTCTGTGTGAATGAATTCTTATTATGAGAAGGATAAATGGGTAGAGCCACAAAGGCCCATGTGTGGCAGGGGACAAGTTTGCCTCTGTCACAGACTGGATTTAGGCAAACTTCTCAGCCTGAGCAGCTCTCAATGCCACCACATCGTCCTAACAGAACCCTTTAGGGGTGTCCTAGGAATGTCTGCCACTAAACCCCCTTCTTTTCCACTCAGTGGTTCCAGATATGACAAATTAAAAGCGATCAAATTGCCAGAACTGGTTGGTATTACCAGTCTTGACTGCTTTAAAAAAAGCAGTCAAGACGGATCTGTTCGACAAGCCTTCCAAGACTAGCATTTCCATCAATTGTCTTGCTGCTTTGCTAATAGTTAATTGACGGACTTTTAATTGCTGTGTGTTTTAAGGGGTTGGTTTAGGTGGGTTGGTGGGTGGGGAGGACTGGGTATGTTTTTAATGTCTTTTCATGTATTTAATGTATTCCATGTTGTTTGCCGCCTCGATCCATGTGGAGAGGCGAGATAGAAATAAATATTATTATTATTATTACTACTACTACTACTACTATTACTATTATTATTATTAAACAGGATGCTCCAAGCAAATCTTTTTGAAGGCACCAGAGTAGCCTTACTGCCTTATTCGAATTTTTTTTTAAAAAGGTGGCCTGATAACAGTAGAAAAAAGTGTCTCTCGTGTGAAGCGGGGCTTCAGCGTAGCTGGGCCGAAAAACGTCGGTCTGGGCTTTCCTCGCCGGGGCCACCCTCTCAACAGGGCGCGCTCTCTCCGGGGAGGGCCCCGGCTGGTGCAAGACCCGGCCTTCCCTGGGGGCGGCGGCCAGCGAGGCCCTCCCTCCCGCCTTGCCTCCGTCCCGCCTTCCTTTGAGCCGGGCGAGGGGAAGGCAGGGCGCCGGGGGAGCCTCGGAACTTCTCCCTGAGAAAACTCGCCCGCAAACTCCTGCGAAGCCGACAGAGAATCCCGCCGCGGAGGCGCGTTTTGTAGCGGCTCCCTCCCTCCCCGCCATTGGGTAACCCCGACCCGCGGCGTTCTCGCCCCCCTCCTCAGCGCCTCGTGAGGTAAATCCAGCTGCCGGGCTTGCGGACCCTCCCCCCATTCCTGCCCGTCTCCTTTTCCGAAATCGAAAGCTGCTCCGTCGCTTCCTTGTGCCCCCCTCCCCCCTCCACGTGGGGCGGAAGGCTGGGAGAGCGAGAAGCCCCCCTGCCGACTTGGGACCGGGGCAGAGCTCCGAGCTTGCCGGCGGCGGGATTGGCCCTGCCTGAGGCGGGCGGGCGGGAGGGCGAGCAGGAGGAGGGAGGGCTCTCCCCGCGCCCTCCCAGATGCCGCCGCCGCGGAGGGTGCAGCAGAGCCGGCGAGGAGGGCTGGAGCGTGGCCGCGCGAGGTGAGTGGGGGCGGGCGGGCGGGCGGGCGGCGGCCGGGAGAGAACAGGGGGCGCCGCTCTGCCCGGGGAGATCCCCCGGCGGCCCGGCGGCAGCGCCTGCCCCCCCCCGCCGGCCCCTGGGCTGGGAGAAGGGCGGGCGGGAGAAGGCGAGGGGGAGGCCGGCCGGCCGGCCGGCCAGCGTGCCCGCCCGCCCGCCTGCCGCAGCCTTCCAGGTGCCTGCGGAACAACTTGTTTACTTATTCGCAGGCGCCGCCTGGCCGGGTCCAGGGAGCCTCGGCGGGGAGGCGACTGCAGCAGCTACGATCACTTCGCCCAGCGGCGCCCCTTCGCTCTTGCCCTGAGTCGCCCCCTGGCTTTCTCTCCAGCCTGGCTGATTATCCTTCTCCGACCCTTTGGTAGAAGCCTCCCCCCGCTCGGCCTCCTTCCAGTCGGCCCCGGCTCCCCTTCGCTGCTTTTCTGTTTTCTGAGGATGGTGCAATTGTCCCACCACCATCCCGTCTCCTCCGCTGAGTTTGCACCATGGCGAAGGCTTCTGCCGCAGCCCCGCAGCTCAGCCCCTCTCTGTTTTGCGGAAAGTTTCTCTCCCAACTCCGGCTGTTTTATTTCTCAAGCCCCTTTATTCATTTTATCTGGCTTTGCAGATGGGGTCCACAAAAGTGAGGCACCCATGGAAACTTTGGATACTTAACCGCAATACTTGGTTGTGTGCAGCCCATAGTATCATCCCCTATGGGGCTGGGCGGCTACCTCTTACTGCCCATACCGAGGGGTGATCATACCAGCCTGCCTTCGTGCAAAGTGGTCTTTCTTCCTACACCTTTAAAGAAATCACTTTCTCGTATATCCTCCTTTCGCTTACTTAATCCCCGTCTTCGACTTCCTTTTCTCCCTTCTCCTGCAGCCCCAGATGGTGTCCTTAACTTGTTGTTGTTTTCTTGTTGTTGTTCTGTGCTTTCAAGTTTTTTTTTGTTTTTTATTTATTTATTTATACCCCGCCTCTCCATATGGATCGAGGCGGCGAACAACTTAGAAATAGCATGTATTTCGATACATTTTTCTATACATGCCCCCAACAAGCTGGGTACTCATTTTACCGACGTGCGGAAGGATGGAAGGCTGAGTCAACCTTGGAGCCGGGCAGGATCGAACTCACAACCTTGTGGCTTGCAGTACTGGCATTTAACCACTGCACCACCAGGGCTCCTTGTTTCTGCCATAGGCGACCCTAAGGGAAACTTGCTGCAGGTTTTTCTCTGCAAGGTTTATTTAGAGGGGGTTTGCCACTGCCTTTGTGTGAGGCTGAGAGAGTGTGACTTGCCCAAGGTTGGCCAGTGACTGAGTGGGGATTTGAATCCTGGTCTCTCAGAGTCCTAGTCCCCCACTCAAACCACACATATAAAAGGATGGACATGCCTCTCTAGGCAGTGCCATTTGTCCTGTCCACCTCCCTTCAGCTCCAGCCACCACAGTGATTTCTAAAAGATTCCAATGATTCTTCAGTATCATATAGTGTTGTTGTCTTACTTGAGAGCACAGAGTCTGGAGCTTTACATGACAGAGTTCTTGCAATGGTAGTTTTGGCTCCATCTGTTCAGAGCTAGATCAGCTACGTGTTGATCTGCACATTGTGCCTTTTACATAACAGATTTTCCTCACCCCTGCAGGACAAAACCACACCAATGGAATTTCTGTCTTGGGGTAGATATTAACCTGTTTAAAAAAAAATATATAACACATGTAACCTGTGTCAAGAAAAAGTGACAACCCTCCTGACAACTTGAAAGTCTGTTTTCCAGTGTTTTGGTGTTCCCAGCTCTCATTCATTTTTTGTTAAGCTGAACTTCTGATAGGCCTCACCTGTCCCACTCACAGTTGTATCAGTTACTTGTTTCTCGACCTTGCTGAATTAACTAGGAAGCTGCTTCTGTGGAAATTGTATAAAGCTGTGATTTTTTTGTAGAAGCAAATTTTGTGGTCATAGTTCTAGGTGTGATGGAGTAGAAAGAAAGCCCTGATCCATTTGATTCAGGGTGATTATGGTTTTCTTCCGGTGCTCAACTTCTCAGCTGATGCTAGGAATGGATGTGTTCAAGCCATTATTATTATTAGAGTTAATCGTGTCCAGGGAATTTTTCATATTTTAAATCAATTATTTGTACCAGCAGGTAATAAGATGACAGTTTCCTCTTGTCACTGCTGCCCCAGTGATGTGACAATTAAGCAGGAATTAAGTGTGATTCATGTAAGTTAGTACCTGTAGCAACAAAATTCCATTATGAAATATATATAAGGAGGAGTGGTATTTTCCTTTTCTGCTTCTCTCTCTGCCCTCACTTCTTATCTTCTTGTTGTGTGCATTGAAGTAGTTTCTGACTTATGGCAGCCCTAACGTGAACCTATCACAGGGTTTTCTGGGGCTGAGAGTGCATGATGCCCTCAAAGTCACCCAGTGGGTTTCCGTGGCTGAGCAGAGAATTGAACCCTGGTCTCCAACATCATAGTCCAGTGTTCAAACCACCACATCATGCTGGGTCTCACTTCTTGTCTCCCTTTCTTATTTTCCAGAGAGCTCTAGCATCCTGTACCCAGAAACACTAACATGCTGCCAGAGAAAGACCCTCGAAAGCTAGGGGAGAAGGATCCCAAAGAAGATCCCTCAGTCACTCTTTTCCGGGAATATCTGAGGATCAAGACAGTCCAGCCTGAGCCGGATTATGGTATGGAGGAAGGGGTTTTCTTCTTGGACTCCAAAAAGGCAAAGTTGTGTTGAAGTCATTAGTACTGCTACTGCTGGAGCTTTGTGGGAATATCACACAATTGACAACTCAGGGGAGTACCTCCGAAGGGTGTTTGCTTTAGCAGCTGGGATAGTGTTCATGCACAATTTGCCAGAGTGAACAAAACAAACTATTTTTTAAAGAATGATCATTTGATTGCATATCTCTCACCTGGTTCTGGCTGTGATTTACTGAATGCATTTTGTCATCTGCAGCCCACCTTCACTGTAAAAAGAAGACCCCATGCAGTTGGAGTAGATGTCCTATTTTCATGAATTAGTGCTCTTCTGTGCCTTTTTATTCTATGTGAATTACCTTGAATACAGCTTGGAAATGTCTGTGGGGCACACTGCACATTTCATACATCGTAATTTTCACTATTCAGTCACTTGAAGCATGCTTTTTGTGACGTCTTACTTTGTCTTTCCACCCTTGAAACCACTAGCAAAGAAGTGGGGAGTGTGTACAGGAGATCCCTTTCCTCTCACCCTATATCATGTGATTGATTTCTTTTTAGGAATAACAATCTTAAGAGGAAAAACATTGATTTCTTGCCAGCCTTTAGGGAGATATTTTCCTTCTTTTAACAAGAAGACTAGCACTGAGGACTACAGTGGTGCTCTTGTTTCGTTGGCTGCATGTAGTTTCTCACATGTGTACCCTAGTCTTTGCAAAGGAAAAGTACTACGTAAATTAATTTTCCTGGGTAGATGCCATTTTCAGTGTAGTTATTTTGTTTATGATTCATGTACAAAAATGCCTAATAAATAAATGCATTTTTAAAAGATAGTGTTTTATGTTCTCAGAGAGAGGACACAAAAGGTAAGAGAGAGGGAGGAGGAAAAAATAAACTCAGGGACAGTTAGGGTTCTTACAGTCTGTAGGATTTAAACAGCTTAGGAAGAAGGACTGCTCATTCATCAGAACTGAGAGTGTGGTCCTGTTCTAAACCCCACTGTTCAATTCCAGTGTTAGTGTAAAACAAGAATACTTTCATGCATAGCGCTGATATATTCTGTCTGCCATTTTCCTGGTTTTATGATCCTTTATACTGAGAAACAAATCATTGCCAAAATCACCAAGTGAAATTAATAGTTGAGTGAGGACTTGAAGCCAGGTTTTTCATATCCAGATTGAACCCTGAGAGAGAAAATAAAGAAAAGTTGTTGTTTGAATATCATTAGGACACCAATCCAGAACAGAAGTCCCGTAGGCTTTGTTTACATGGTTAGGAAGAGAGTTGTGGATTGGCTGTATCACTTCAAACTATAGAAGTAGAATGGGGTCTTATTTTAATTTATGTAAAAAGTGGGCAGAGTGCCTCCTTGGAGCTGTAGGTGGCTACCTAAAACTGATTCTGTAGCCCTTGACCTTTCTAGAATCTCCAGATAGCCCTTTTTCTGGGAAACAAAGGTGAGTTGCCTCTCTTGGAAGGCTCCATGGTGGTCTGTTCAGAGGAGGGCAGCCCCCTCCCCAAATGGTTAGCATTTAAAAAATTATCTGTTTGTTAAAATTAAAAGTGTATTTTATATTATTATTATTATTATTATTATTATTATTATTATTATTATTATTATTATTATTTGCAATTCATGTAGTCTCAGGATGGAGAATTGACTCCTCGACCTGACACAGTTGCCTACCCTTGCTGACAGAAGGAAAAAAACTTTCTTACATAGAAGATTAATTCTTTAACACCCTGTTTTCCATGCATTGTGAGCTTTTGTATGATGAAAGAATCATGTGAACCCTTAACTGCACTCTGAAATGATTAATGCCAAACACTGATTTATTACCTCACAGAAAACTTTTCTTCACTCTCTAGCAATAAAACATCTAGGCACTTAATGTCTAAACCTCCTTGCTCTTCTGAAGCACCAAGAACAGTATTTACCATACTCTGGCCTTCCAGGTGTTTTTGGACTTTAGCTCCCAGAATCCCTGATCATTGGCCAAGGCAGGTGGGACTTCTGGAAGTTGAAGTCCAAAAAAAAACCTGAAAGACTAGAATTTAGGAATTACTGCACTAGAGTAATTTGTAGGGACATTTTCAGGATTTGGAAAACAGAGAATCCAGCACTGAGTGGGTAGGGCATAGATAAAGAGTAAAGCCACAATTAAACATAGTTAAACAAGGCCACCATCCTGTATTTCCTTGTCTGAACTCTGGGACTTGCTTGTCAGTGGACAGTATCAGCATCTGTTAGACACATAAAATCAATATGCTGAAGTATTTGACTATGGCATGAGTCCACAGTTTAGAGACCAAAGCCTTAGCTGCACCCAGTGGGAATTTTGCTGCCCCCACTTTGCACAGCAGATGCCTACAATGCTGTATATAATAAACTGCTTCTGAAATATCTCTGAGTTTCAAAAATACTTTGGTGGAAGTATACATTGCTGTTAGAGAAATTTATATCAAAAGCCCCATTGAACTTTTCAGAGCCGGTTGCATGTTTCTCTGTATTGCTGGATTGTTCAGTTTGTTTTTTTTAAATGCCATGGCAAAAGGGGTTTCTGTTCTTTAAAGACAGAAATGGTCCTTGTTATGCAAGGGAGCAGAAGAAACCTTCTAGGGTCCTGACTGACACACTGGGGAACAGCTGAAATCCTCATAACAAAAGTAATTCAGCTTTTGAAATTCCACATACATTATAGAATTGGGTTTGGGACGTTTGCAAAAGAGCACTTTCAGAAAATGGTAGAAAATTCAGTTTGTAATGCTCATGATTGTGAAAAAAATTGCTGTTTGTGTCTCACACTACATATAAGAGGGCTTTGCGACCTATAATTCTAATTCGGTTACAGGTGACAGGAATTGTGAGAGAGTGCTGTTATTCTTATTTAATAGATTGGAAATGTTCTCTAAGGTACAACTGACTTTTCCCCACCTCCAGTATCCTAATACTGGAAGGAGTAATGTGGTAGTGTGTGAGATTAAGAATTAACAGCTTGCTTAATGCCCCTCATGAGTTTGTAGCTATCAAAGGACTTGAACCTTTGTTTCCTCTAACTATTTTTGACATTCCCTCTACTAAACCAGAATGTAATGTTTTCTAGTGTACAGAAGCATTCTCAAAAAGCTCATGTTTGGGACAAGTGTGAATGTGTGTGTGAAGAAAGCTTTTTTTCTTTTTCTTTTTTGCCAAATTCATTATTTTCTTCCAGAATTCATGCCATGTTCGCACACTCACATTATTCCTTTTGAATTGAAAATGAGCTCCATGGGATGGGGGGTACCAGTTATGTCTTGCAGAACATTAGTGTCTCTCTTTGAGTTTCTAGCATTGACAGTCCATCTTGACCAATCTGTAGCACTTTTCCCTCAAAGTTGTAGGCATAAGAAAGAAAGAAAGAAGGAAAGAAAGAGTTCATATGCTGTCAGATCAAAAAAGCCTGTGGGGAGTCTAGTGGTAATAGTTTTCTACTATTGCTGGCTGTAGAGTTCTGGGAGCTGTAGTCCAAAAAAGCAACGTTTTCTAGCTGTGGTTTTCATCCATAGCTACCCAAAGTATGAAGCAGACGAAGTTTTTGCTGAAGGAGCCCCTTGATGCCCTTTGGACTTTAGTGCTGAATGAAGTCCACATTCCAGAGTTTACTTCAGACTAGTAATGCCTTTCTGTTATCCTGTGGTATTAATAAGTCATAAAGTACAGGGATTTAATCCTTGTTTTCATGGCAACAGAAATAAATCTGTATTCACTGAGCACTCAAGTGAGTTAAGCTGGAACAGATTTTCTCCCTTTTGTTTATAGTACACATTGGTTTCCGTCCACTTTGCTCAGACAGGCACTAAGTTGAAGTCAGGTGGTCCGTCATGCTCAGTGGATTCAAGAGTAAGTTGGCAAGTTTCCTCTTGGGTCAGTGAAACCAGTGGGAGAGCGCTGGAAGTTAAGTGAGTTGAAGACTGCTTAAAAAGCCTTGGTGTGCAACCCAATGCGCATGCGTTGATCTTATGTATTTGCCACTATGCATAGGAATTCTGGCATATAAGAAGTGGTGCTCTTCTAGTGCACACAAGAATTCAGATGCTGAGCATGGACATGACTAGATCTCTGTAGTTGCAGGCAATCTCACTGAAACGTTCCGCATTGATTGTGAATGCCTGGCGATAAAAGACAACATGATCTGGCCAAGTTGTTCTGAAACAACTCGTTGACATTATAGATTGATATGAACTGATTGCTTTAGCAAACCTTTGCCGGATTTGTGCATTTTATTAAGCCCAACTTATTTCATATTCGTCTCAAAGATCCATAATACTAGTTAGTTAGTTTTAGGAATTTTGCAACCTGATTCTGTCCGGCTATGTTGAGCTACAATTTCCAGTTGGCTATACTGTTCTGGTTGATTCTTTATAGTCTTGACACATCTGGACAGCACAAGGCTGGGGAAGGCTGGTATAAGATATTCAGCATCACCCCTCTCCTACCTGTGATGTTCAAAACCTCCTCAGCATAGAATGTGTCACTTGTCAGTGGGATGCAAAGAGAGAGAAAGGAAATTATTTAATATATGGTTATCTTTCATTTTGCAAAAGAAGCAGAAAAGTCAAGAGTAGATGTTGGTCATGAAAAAGGTCCTGGCAAAGAAAATCATGACCTAGATTCATGCCAAGGGCAACATCTGATGAAACAGTTCTTATTGGACAGCCAGTGTTGCAGCCTTCTGAGAATTCTCAGCAAGGCAGAATTTAGTTTTATGAATTGTCCATGTAGAGAAGGGCTATGCGAAGGTTGGGCCAAAAAACGCCAGGAAGGAGTTAGAGGAGTAAAGGATAAATGTTTTGTTCCCCCCTTTGCTTTTCTAAGGCACCTCTGCTGGCTGAATTCTTCAAAGGGAACTTAAGGTCTGTCTTGTGCTTGTTTGGCCAAATAAACAACTGAGAATCACCACAGAGTGGTGCTTTTTTGTTTTGCCCTATTGATATAAGAGGCCTCTTGTTAATAATTCTGAAACAGAAAGAGCCCCCCACAGAAAGGATGTGTTTACAAAAAGTTTAACTCTGTCAGGATGTACTCATTATTGTATATAGTATATGACGATGTGAGAGCCAGCATGATGTAGTGGTCTGAGCACTGGACTACGACCCTGAAGACCAGGGGTTGATTCCCCATTTGGCCATGGAAACCCACTGTGTGACCACAGGTGTATCACACACACTCAGCTCCGGAAGACTCAGTTTACTTTTGGATTGTTGTAAATCAGAAATTAATTGAAGGCACACAGCATCAACAATATGACTGTGTGGTCCTTGCAGAAATTACCCATATAGGATCCCTTGCTAGGAAAGTACCACAGGAGTGCTTGACACAAGTTCTCCGTCTTTGGAAATTGTAACTGTGCCCTGACTGGGCTTATCTGAGCCCTGGGTAGGCTGTGTGAGAGAAGGAACAGGCGTATTTAAGATTGTAGTATATGACAAAGGAGTGCAGAAATTAACAGCAGTGACAAGACTTGAAAACATTTCAAGAATGAATGATAAACATGTCAAATCAATTACATATTTTCATGCATTGTCTTTATTTCTTAAGTAATATTCATGGTGAAGTATAGCAGGAAAGATGCAAGTCCTGCTGATTATTTCCCTTTCCTGTGGATTTCGTGTCCATCTGCAAACCATTATGAAGAGATAGGTTTGTCCACTGAAGTTTCCATAGCTCTGAACTTAGTGAGTGGGTGCAAGAGAAATCCAGAATACTGCACTTTTAATAGCTGCATAGAAAGGCAAATTACAGCAGTGTAATATTCATATACCCTGTCCTATATCAAAAAGCTCTCAGAGCTGCTTTCCGATGATATTAAAATGAGTTGAAGAGTTTAAAACTATAAAAATAATTCATCTCAGCTATAAACATATACCAGTAAGTCATATTATAATTTATATAAGCTATAAACATACTCAACATCATAATGGGTTAAAAACAGATGTAAAAGATTTCAAAGTTTTTAAAATTATGTACAACAGTATTTGGGATGTCACGCAAGCTTCTCCTGCTGAAATTTCCTCTTCTTTGGCCATTTCCACACTAGACTGTTATAGCACTATGATTCTGCTTGCAACATCCTATGGAATTCTGGGGTTTGCAGTTTTGGGAGGGGCCAGCTGGCCCCTCCCGAAACTGCAAACCCCAGGAT
Source organism: Ctenosaura bakeri (assembly GCA_948474755.1). Classification (NCBI taxonomy): domain Eukaryota; kingdom Metazoa; phylum Chordata; class Lepidosauria; order Squamata; family Iguanidae; genus Ctenosaura; species Ctenosaura bakeri. The sequence continues at coordinate 617,974 of CAOLHI010001059.1, forward strand.
TCCATAGGATGTTGCAAGCGGAATCATAGCGCTATAACAGTCTAGTGCGGAAATGGCCTTTGTGACTCTTGAGAGCCGCGTGTTGTAGTGGTTTGGGCATTGGACTACCGTCCTGAAGACCAGGGTTTGATTCCTTGCTCAACCATGGAAACCCACTGGGTGACCTTGGATGTGTCACACACTCTCAACCTCAAAAACCACTGTCATAGGTTCACCTGAGGGTCACCCTAAGTCAGAAGTGACTTGAAGGCAGGCAAGGACAACATTTCTTTAAAAAAAGGAGGAGGTGCATCTTTGCTACAACTCTACTTGAAGGAGGGGAACATGTTACTGGTAACATAGTGACTAGATTCGTGGAGGCCTCACTGTAAGCAGTAGCTTGATTAGCTTTCTAAAATCCTATGATTTTATTAACTCTGTGGAGTCCGTAGAGTGTTGGGGGCTTGAACTCTCCTTCCTTGCTTCAAATGGCATGTATCAGAGGGAAGGAACTGGAAGGCACCATCTTAGACAAGGAAGAGTGCTAGATAGTCCTGGGGATCCTGGATGGTCCTCTGGCTAAATCTTAACACTTCTGTTTTAGGCAAGTTGCTGTGTATTTTTCCAATAGTGCCACTTAATATTGAGAATACTTACCACAAAATACATAACATCATAGAACGGTCCAGCCTCCTGCTGAGTGCAAGATCTCCAGCTAGAGCATCCCCAGCATGTAGCTGGCCGGCCTCTTTTTGAAGATGTCCAGAGAAGGAGACTCCACCGCTTCTTGTAGGCAATTGGTTCCATTGCCAAAACTGTCTCACTGTCAAGAAATTCCTTCTAATGTTCAACTGAAATGTTCTAATCTTCAATTGAAGATAGACAAACACTGTGTTTAATGTAAAATATCAAGGCCAAACAGGTGTGTTTAGATAGGTATTGAAGAAATGCCAGCAAACTACATTGCATACAGGCAACACATTTTCCTCCAAATAATTTCTTTCAAACCCTTGTTGAGTGATTCACCTCCCTTTGTCATTTACTACTAGGTCAGTGTACTGCTGCTAATACTTTCATAGGGGCACAACGTTAATAGATTTTGAAAAGGTTATACTGATCTTACTGATTGAAAGCCGGCTGAAATTTGGAGATGTTGCCTTGACATATGAGACCTTTATGGTATTTTTTTTTTCAGACACAGCTGTAAAATTTCTGGAGAGAATAGCTTCTGAACTTGACCTACCATGTCAGAAGGTAGAGGTAAGTAATAAGAAACCATCAGCTCTATCTTGGTTCTTTTCAGGATGTCTGATTATCCATGCCTAACTTGCTATTCCATGGTCCCTTGCTATACCTGTGATACGAAGGAAGAAGGTGCCATTAATTTATACAGATGGCTTCATGCTGAAGTAAATGATTATTGTCTCTCAAGGAAATATAGCACAGAGCTTTACGTCCATTATTGCAAGTGTAGGACTCACATGTTGGGGCGAGGGTGAAATGTTCATGTATTGCCCTTGGTTGCCTGGACTTCCCCAACTAAATTGTCGTACAAGAGAAGTTGAATGTGAGCAGTCTCCAAAAAACTAGTAATATGATTAGTAATGAGATTACTAATGAGAGTAGTCTCAAAACCACTTGTTTGCATTGTTCATACCCACAGAGAAATCACTTTCATGCTGCTGTAGTTACATATGAAGGAAACTTCATTGCTGAGTGTTAGTTACAATCAGGTACATGATTTTTTTCCATTGTTGTTTGGATTGATTTCTAATAGCTGAGGCCTGTCATGGTGGGCCTTCCATCCTGTGTGGAAATTTGGTTTGATACCCAAGTTCAAATCCCTGAGTTTAAATTACTTAGGAAGCTCATTTGTGTCCTTGCACCAGTTACACCTTTTCTAGCCCAATTTACCTTATGAAGCAAGGATGAGACTATACAAGGTGGCAGCTAAAACAGAAGGGACCACATAGGTTGTTCTGAGTTTTCTGGAGGTAAAGAAGGATTGGTGCTTTTACTGTCAGTGTTAAAGATAATTAAATCTATTATGGTTCCTTGATCTATGTCAAAAGTAGGCAGAATTTAGGACTACAACTCCAACTTTAAAAATTCTTGGCTGGCCTGATCAGTAGTCATAATAGCTGGGGGATTCTGGGAGGTGGGGGAAAAAATTCCAATCTTTGAGGTTGGGCATTTGGTGCCCTTCTGATGGACTATAGTTCCCAACTGTTGGCCTAGGGCTGATGGGATCTATTGTATGAAACATTTGGAGGTTGTCCTCACCCTTGTCTGTGTATTTCAGGGAACTAGCTAAAACTGGTTTAGGTTTACTATGGTTAGCTGTCTGATCAATCAGATTTCTACCCAGATCTGCACATGTGCCTGGTTTTAAATGGTTTAAGTTGTAAAAACATTTTTATTGTTTACACGGTTTTAAATTAAGTTAATCTGATTGTATGGCACCTGAGAGTTTCAGCTAGGGGGTAGGATATCAATATTTTAATAAAATCAATATATCCAGCACAGTGGGGAAAGTTCTGAAGCTGTTCCTGTTTGAACTGGCTGTTTATCACTCGCAATAAACCTTCTGCAGTCTGTAATCCCTTGCAGAGCTGGTTGTCTGGTTAATCTGGTATTACAGGTTCTGTGTCTGTTTCTGAATTGATCCAATCTGATCTTCCCAGCTTTGTGTGCTGTATTTAGACTGATAACTGTTACAAGTGAATGTCATGTTAAATGAATGTGGTTTGTTTAATACAAGGAATAAAGATCAAACCAAGGAGGAAAGAGTCTCCTTTCTATACTTCTCTCAATTCGTTGGTAAACACAAATTGTTCACACATTTGGCTGAGCCTAAATTGTTGATCCGAGGGTTTTTAAGAATTGGAACTTGCTTGTAGTTCAGGGCTAGGGAACAATTAGTTTTCCAGATGTTAATACACCTATCTTATTATCAGGCCTTTAACATTAGTTCTGCTGTAATGACATGGCAGCTGGAGTTTGGGAACACCTGAAGGGTCAAAGTTTCTCCAGCCCTGCTCAGTTTCATGATAGTCAAAGCCGCTTTTGGAAGGAGTGTGCCAACAACCAGCTTGTTTGATTTCCCTAGGAACTGTGTAGCTGTCTTACCACTGGAATCTCTGGGTTGGACAGTGCTGCATTTTTTTATGTTGTTAGCGATCAAACTTAGAGGAGGGCTGCAGGTGTGGATCTGTGGAAGCTATATAGAAATGCCTGATTTGGCAGCAGCAGGAAGACTTTGTAGTTGCTTGACTTTTGAGGTTCACATTCATTTAGCCTGCAGCGCTCTGAGTCCCATCCATTTCTTTCTGTTATGATAAACAGACTTTCCTTGCCCTTGCAAATAGCTCTGTGGAAATGATAAGTCCATGCAAAGCTGTTTTTCTACCCACCTGTCTACATGTGGCAATGTTGATGCAAGTGCTTACTACTTTAATTAGGGCAGAGGACATACACGTCATAACGATTAAGTATCACAAGTGGTGGTAGCTCACACATTGTCATCAGGATATTTCTACTCCTGGTGCTCTGTGCAGCCCTCCTGAATAATAACTTTCTTTTTAAGAAAAGATGCTAAAGCAGTTGCCCTCAACATGATGCCCTGTGGATGTTCAGGACTACAACTTCCATCAGGATGACTGGCTAGTGCTCATAAATTATAGGAAATGTAGCCCCAAACCTCTGTAGACTGCCATGTCAAGAGACTGTGCAAGAGATGATGCCAGAAAAGAAATCACTTGTAAAAGTCATAATGGGTGAACTTCTGAGTAAACATGTGGTACAACTACTTTTAAAAAGAAGTTTCCTAGTTACATTGGGACTTTTTACAAGCTTTCTCTTCACAGGGCTCCAAAGACAGGCAGAGCAGTCCACAACTGATTTCATTTTGTGTTGCAGGTCTGCCCTGGCCGTGTGATCACTATTCTCACCTGGAGAGGCACGAATCCTCAACTCCGCTCCATCTTACTGAATTCCCATACAGATGTCGTGCCAGTCTTTGAGGTTCGGAGGGAACCTGTTGGGAATTCGGGCTCTTAACTTTGCTCCTGCCTCTGATGTGGATTTTGGGGAAGGGTATTGGTAGTACTAATGGGTAACAACTGGAAAATCTGGGGTGAGGGGACTGGTCGTAGTATGGTCCTCCAGATTCTGCTCTTTTATCTGACCAATCTCTTTTGAATCTACAACATGTAGAGAGGTGCAGGTTTTCGTAATCATTGAAACATGATGCATTGTCATATACACAACAGCCATACCTGTGTACTCCTGGCTAGTTAGTAGGACATGTGATAAAATTTTGATTCATTATGCCCTGACTCAGTATAGGACAGCTTCCTATGTTCCATAGTATTCCGCCCTGCATCACTGCAGCCCATTCAAGCCAAACAATCTGCATGGCCTGCAGGTGTCCTAAGTGGCATCTCTTGGCTATCGCAGCCTTTGTTCCCTGGGATGGCAATGGGATCATCTGTACAACTGCAACTTGGCACTGAAATAGCACTTTAAGGTTTGCAGTAATGTTTGTTTTCCAGAGAGGTCTTGAGAAAGGATAGTAAGATTGGTCCATAATTAATTTGTGAAAATTGCTGGTAGGAGATATTATCAGGTTATCAAATTAGATGGGTAATATTAATTTCCTACTACTAGAGAGCTACATTGAAAACATGTAGGCTTTTCTTTTACTACATTATCCAGGATGTACCTGACTTTTGAAAAGTAATCCCAAAAGTAACTTTTCCAAGCTCTGGGATGTACCACATGCAAAGCCTTGTGTTGTCCTTGATGCCCATCTTTGTGTGATGCTTCCTTTTTTTACAGGAATATTGGCACCATGATCCTTTTTCAGCCTTCAAGGACGCTGAGGGAAATATCTATGCACGTGGGGCCCAAGACATGAAATGTGTCTCTATCCAGTAAGTCTGGCTAGCTCCTCTTTCACTTCTGTGCTGTGCAGTCTAATACACACAGCGTCAGTCAAGGAGGCTGTGTTGTCAGTTTTGCTTGAAGAATGATGGAGAGGACATGACCAAGGGCTAAACTACACACTCCATTAAATGCGTAGCGTGCAGCTAAGCTTTATTTGCTTTCTTGTTCCCAAGTAAACAATATAATCCAGCCTCAGATTATTGCAAGCAAGTACAGGAGGTTTAAACCTCGTCCTTTCATTCCTCTGTCAATTTTTCTCTCTTAAATTTGTTTCCACTTCTTGCAGTGTGGTTGTGGGAACTCCCTTAAAACCAGTTGAAGTTTTTCCCCCTGTTTTTAACCTCTTAAGTGTTTAAGAGAGGGATAAAAGTTGCAAAGGGTTAAGTTTAAATATCTCCTGCATCCATGCAGTGTTCCTGATCTGGATTGGGTATGTACATACTTGCTTGGAAAAAAGACAGAAACTGAAACTCAGTTACACAGTGAGTATTTAACAGAATGTACAGTTTGGCCCTGAAAGGATCAAACTTCATACAAAGTGCTCCTTTCACCACTTCTGCATAAGTCTGAAGGAAGTTGCTAAAGTTAGTAGACAAGTTAATGCAGGTCAACCAGAATGGATGTGCTCTTGTGCCTTGCATTAAATTATTATCAGTTCTGTCCCAGACTGCAATAGGCAGACTTCTGATGCATCTAGTTGCTGGCCAAGTCATGTACGATTGAATCCTGCATGCAGGAAGGAGAACATGCAACCTTTCTGGCTTTTTTTGTCATATATTCTGACATCTTCCATCAAGAATGCCACCTTTTTTATTTTTCCTTCCCTGCACAATTCTAGATTCAAACATCTCATTCTACCATCCAAATGTCCCTCCTCAGGTTCTGGCAGCCACTAAGTAAAGTCTCCTTCCTTTTAGCATTAAAAGGAGGAGGGAGAGGAGAGAGAAAAAAGAAAAAGAAGTTTAAGATTAACCATTTTTTATTTTCGCCTGAACTTTCATGGATATAACCCAGCTTCTTCAGCTGCAATACAGATTGATAATAAGTGCTCCAGTATAAAGCATATTTACACAACTGTAGAAGTGGGTGGAATGTAATAGGATCCAGAAGGATGTAAATCATGACCCCTGCCCTGCATTTTCAAAGGGCTGCATAATGTGACAAACGGTCTTTCAGATATTTACAGTGGTCAGTTAGTATAGATGTGTGAGAGCAGTATATATGCTTACCAAAAGTCAGTTTCCCAGGGTTCAAAACTCTCTGAGAAGATTCCTTTTTGTATATGGGCAGTAGCAAGGACTCTTGCATTAGTATATGTAGTCTGTTATGAGCCCATTATCTTTGTTCATATCTCTGCTAATAGACTAGAATTTGTGAATATAATTCAATTCAACAGTTTCTCTTTCTAGTCTTCTTTGGTAATGTCCTTGTTCAAGGACCGCACCTGTAAATCACTTACTGTGTGTCCAGGAAGCTTGAAATGTTCTGCAGCTGGTTTTTGGGTGTTGCCATTTCAAATGTCAGATTGTGGACAAATTGTGTCCATTAATCCTTTTAGGTACATAGAGGCTATCCGGAGACTGAAAGCTGAAGGAAAACGCTTTCCACGAACAGTTCATATGAGTTTTGTCCCAGGTGAGTTAAGTTATCGGGTATGTAGGTTATTATATTATATTATATTATATTATATTATATTATATTATATTATATTATATTATATTATTGGGCTATTATTTGCCCAAGTGGCAGGCGCAAGAGAGAGGAGGGATCCAGTCTGTCTGTAAGGGGCTGGAGGACACTTCTGCTAGAGTGGAAGTTGAGAACTCTAAGGAAGCCCTACATTCACATCTGCTCAGAATGGATCTCCTGCAGTATATTTTCTCTGCATTGGTTTGAGTGACAGCAAAGGATTTTCCATTGCTAAGAATACACATTGTTATCCCCAAACTGCTCACAGTGGAACCGGTTAAACAAGGCAGGGAAAAGAACCTAGGTTTGGCAATGCAAGTGAATGGAAATTTTGAATCAAGAAAAAATGTTTGTGATTTAAAGTCCCAGGTCTTTCTTGTTTATCAGTATTTCTTGTGACTAATATTTTTTCTTTTTCCCCAGTTGTCTCATCCTCCTTTTCCATACTTTAAAATCACCATTCTTTTTCTTTTTCAGATTCTTTTTCTTAAAAGTGGGGAGGGGAATCCCGACAACTGTTCATCATCTGTAATTAGGGGAAAGGGCTGAAGTAGCAGCTCAATAGGTAGCAGCATTAGAACCAGCTGACATTTGGTCACTCCCCCTTCTGGTTCTAAACTACATCAGACAAATCCATCCAATCTCATTCACTCTGAGCCCTACCATACAAATTCTTTATTTACCTTCCCTCTCAAGAACAAGCCTAAAAAAAGTATCACAAAGCACTTGTGGGCCCTGTTGATGGCTTTTTAGTCAAGAGATGATACTTAGTAGTTGGTAGCTGCATAGAACCAGATTTTTATTAGCAGATGCAGCAGTGGCTTTGTCTCTGAAGATTTGACCATAACTAAGGCCCTTTTCACACCTTACCTTGTTCACGGTGCCATCGCGCAGGCATCATGCAAAAAGCCTCTTCCGAGAGGGAATTGCGTCCCCTGCACTTCCCTCTGCACCAGCTACATGCTGGATGGAAGGAAGCGCGATAGCTTTGCTCCTTCCTTCAGCAGCGTAGCCGGGTACTTTCTCAGGCTGTGCTGGGCGAGGGCTTCCTGAGGTTCCATGCGACGGGTAAGTGCAGGTCATCGCGGATCATTTTCAGCAAAGAGCCTACAATGATATAATCTATGATTGCTGCGGGATCGCTGCAGGAGCACTGCGCAATCACAAGAACGTCATGCGGAACTGTCCTTGTGATTCCGTGTTGCTCCTGTGGCCATTTCATGTTCGAAGTCACGTGCAAAAAGGGCCTAAGGAAACCTGGAGTTCTTGTTCTCTCCTGCTGCAGTACCACCTTTTCAACACTAGAGGACACATGGAAAGGTTCTGTACAGAGACAATCAAGAGGCCCAGGGCTGAACTAGATCTGACATGAGAGATCCGTGTTCAGCAATCTTAATGCCATTTCCTTTAATTAAAAGTACAAGTGCCAACTCCCAGTCTGGATCAGGGCCACTGATCAACCCATTCTCCTCCCACTGTTTCCATGATGTTAGCTACATATGGTACAAAAGACATGTAAAACAGAGACTCCCACTGCTGCCACCACCACACCATCCCAGTAATTCATAGCAGTTTTGGGAAGATGTGAAATTGAGGGAACAGTGCAGCAGCTTTTAAGCAAGAAAAATAATAATAATCAAGGAATCCCAAACACAGTTCTCCCATGGCATGTGTGACTTGGCCCTCTGCTGCAGCCCCATTTCAGCCAAAATACTGATAGTTACTGTTCTGTGGCCTTTTCAGTGTTCTTCTTGTTGGCAGTTTCCCAGTCCTTTCAGCAGAGCGTCAGTTTCCTGCCTGACAGCAGAAAACAGTTGGTGCATCACAGTCCTGAAAAGGCTGACTATGAATGACTCCTGGGCAAGAAGCAACTGTTTATCCTCGAAGGGTTGTGCTCTGCCAAGAGGCATCATCATCAGGGTGGGCTGGATTGCCATGAGCAGAAGCTGTCTTGCTTTCGACAGGGAGCTCTGTGTTACAATTTGCTCTCAGCTCCCTTCTGCTCTGGAATGCATACACATGGCCAGTCTAGAGTACAAAGCAAAAAGGTTGTTTTGTAACTCATACACTTGTTTCCCCCCTTTTTTTCTCTCTGTTCCCCTTTTCAAAATCCAGATGAAGAAATTGGGGGCCACAAGGGAATGGAAATGTTTGTGAAGCGACCTGAGTTTGCCACACTTAATGTTGGCTTTGCCTTGGATGAAGGTGAGAAGCCACTGACGTGTGACTGAAGAAGCCATTTTTGGACTAGAGTAATATCAAATCAGCTTGTCCATTATGCATGCTTTTCCTTTTATCAAAATAACCTTTTGTGACTACCTAGACTTTTTTCTTAGTGTTTAGCATTGCATGAGAAGATCCTGTTTGATTGTAAGTTTGCTCTCCAAGAAGAGAAATTCATCTACAGAGCCTTGTTAAAGTTGCTTTGTTTTAAGAAGGGTATCTGTCAGCATCCCTCTAAGTACCTGCCCAGTGACTGAGATCTGCTGGAAAGAGGTCCTCTGTGTGCCACCAGTGCAGTCAGTACTCTGTGTGAGGATATGGGAGAAGGCCTTTTCAGTTTTGGGAACCCCAGTTGTGGAATGTCTTCCTCTTAGAGGCCCAATTGGTGCCATTACTCACTTTGTTTGGGTGCCAAGTAAAAACATGACTATTTATTAACTTGTTTGGGCCTCACCGATTTACTTCAAATGCTATGCACCAGGTTTTAAAGCTGTTTTAGTCTTGCAGTCCTGATTTAACTTATTGTTGTGTTTAATATGCTTTGATCTACTGAAATAATTTTTATTGTTTTAAATTATTTTAACCTGTTAATAATGATTTTACCTGCACACTGTCCTATGATCTTTTGATATAGGGTCAGATAGAAGTATTTTAATAAATAAAATAAACTTACATGAGATTAATGAATGATCACAAAAACTTGGCTGATGACATGGCTTCTTGCCAAAAAGGACTGCAGAAAACACACTATGCTTTATAACTAAACTTACCTGCTACTGTCATTCTCTTGTTTTTCTCCAGGTCTGGCAAACCCAACAGATACTTTCACTGTATTTTATGGCGAGAAATGCCCATGGTGTGAGTAAAATTTGGGATTCTGTCTCCCTGTGTATATTTTTGTTGTGTTTGTATTCCCTCCCTGTTTCTAGTTTCTTTAGTGGTTACTGCTGATCTTTTTTTTTAAAATCATGCTTCTTAAGATTTGTGCTGAAAATGCAGGTGAACATCATGTGGAAAAAATTGTGTGTGTTTTGTCTCTTCCTCAGGGAAGACATGCACTCTTCTTAATGGTTGCTGGAGTTTTGCCATATGCTGTCCAATAGGCAGATGTGTAACCTTTCTTTAACCTGCAGAGCTTTTTAGGAGAGCCAAAACAGATAACAAGATCAGCCTCCTTTTGAATTTAGACTGGAATTTTATCATTCTTGACCACAGCTGCTTTTCACTGTTATAGCAGATTAGAATCTATTGATCCGTAATCACAGTTACATCACCGGAAAGGACTTGGAATTTTAGACCTCCTCAGTCACATCTTGTTTGAGTGGTGTACCTCTTCATATTTTCAGTTATGGCAATTTATTCGGGTATATTACAGTGAACACCTGAAATTATATACATTTATACTTGAGTGTTGACAATCCCACCATACATTTGATGAATACCTGAAAACTCAAAGATATAACAGTAAATGGTGACAGACGTCTAAATGTGATTTCCAGCATGGTGATTTCCATGGGTGGAGGCATCTCTCTTTCAACCAGCTATCTACCATTTGTTGGACATATGTATGGGAATAGTACTGTAAAGACGAGTAGATTGTTCTACTGCATGGATTGTTGGGACTGAGATTAACCCTCTCTTTCCATAGCCAGCTAGCTTTGCACTTTTGATCCAAAGTTTTTCCTTTTGTTCTGGCTTCTTGTCTTCCACTCTTTGGAATATAGCTCTTGTCCAACATCTAAGGCCCAAACCTAGAGCCAGGTACACATTAGCCTGTCAGGTGTGCCGAGGGAGGGGGAGTGCGTTCCATTTGAATCCTTTACTTGTTATATCCTATATATTATACTGCATAGACAAATACAAATAAAAACCTGCATTTTAGTTACTGTAAATTAGAGAGTCTAACACAAAACATGAATACCTGGTCAGAGGCAACCAATCAGGTGATGAATACTGGAGCTAAGAGATAAGTGGTCAGTCCTAGGACAGCCACAGTGGAGATTTTTTTTTATGTTCATTTCTTCTTGCTATTGTTAAAATATTGGGAGTCAAAACTCCATACCAATCTATTGCCAAACAGTTATATGTACATCCAAATCAACTTTTATGCCCATCCCTGCCCTACAAGTTGTGTTGGAAGCAGTTCTGTCACTTGCACTGGCCCTTGGTATTAACAAGCTGCTGTGCCTACCTTGCTTCTCTTTCTTGTTCTCTGCCTCCCTTTACTACCTGCAGGGATTAAAGTGAAGGTAGAAGGGAATCCAGGACATGGGTCCAGATTCATCGAGAACACAGCTGCTGAAAAGATGGTAAGGAAGCGTTCTCTCTAAGAGTTAAGGGCAGACACAGAGTGATAGGTCAGGCTGTTTATATATGGCAGCAGGGGAGAGCCAATTACTTAGATGTAAGAACAATGCCTTCTGCTATCTGAGCTGAAATCTAGCTGTCCATGTAGATATCTCTTTGCACAAACCACAGTGCTTGGCATAAAGTACAATCTAGACTTGAGGTGAGCAGCTTGATGTTATAAAACTCTAGCTCCTGTTAGCTGCAGCCAGTGTAGCCAACGGTTAACTGTAAAGGAAATTGTAGTTCAGTAACATCTGGAGAACCTCAGGTTGCCTACCTCTGGTCCAGACCCATGCTTTTCAGACTCTATGATGTGGGGGACTAGCAATTATAGTTTATCAGTTTGCCAGGGACTGGTGCAAAATTTCTGTGCAGTAGGTACAGTTGTTTCTTTCTTTCCTACAAACTTGCCAGGAACTGGCAGCCAATGGCTCAGGAGCTGACACTGGTCCAAGAACCACAACTTTGAGTAGCCCTGGTTTAGACAATTCCTATCCCATCCTGTCAAAATTTCCTGGAGGAAATATGAGTCCATCTTGTCCAGTAGCGGGCAATAGAAGGAGAGATGTAGAAACACTGGTAGTGGGAGAGTGCCTGTTCTCCTTAGGCATGATGTCAGCTGGCTAATTGGCTACCTTAAAAACATTTTGCCATTTGCTTGCTACGATGGGTGGTGTATATATGTTTCAGTGTCATTGCATTGACTTTTCAACTTTCCTATCCCTAGCACAGAGTGATCACTTCCTTCTTAGAATTCAGAGAACGTGAAAAACAAAGGTGAGAAAAAGGCCTTGGGGGGAAGCCTGGGAAAGTTAGAAAAAGGCCTCTGCCCTTTCTTCATTTTCCTTTACAAGAGGCTTTGTATTTGACCAAAAAAAAAAAGGCAGGGCTGGCCCTGTCTTTAGCAGTGTGAGACAACCACCTTAGCTGGAAGATGCTGGTAGGGAAGGCAAGTAAGAAATGGCATCACTGGAGGACAGAGGCCCTTTCCGCAACTCACCTTTTTGTGGAGCTGGGGTGCGGGGATAGCGCGAGCAGCCTCTTGTGAGAGGCTCTCGCATCCCTGTTGCTTCAGCTCTGCAGCTGCTGCCTGCTCACGAGCAGGTAGCATGAGAACCCCTCCTCTTCCTTCCGCAGTGAAGCCTGGGATTTTCCGAGGCTGCGCTGGGGCAGGAAGCACGAGCTCTGCGGCTCCGGAGCTCCGCATGCATGGCAAATGCGCGCGGGGCCCCGGAGTGATGTGCAATCGCACACCATTTTTGGCTCAAAGCTGAAAATGAAATAGTGCACAATCGGCGCCTGCCAGCCCCTGGAGCATCGTGCAATTGTGAGTGTGTCGTGTGGACCGCCCCTCGCAGTTGCATGACGCTCCAGGGGCTCTTTCGCATGGCAAATGCCATGCAAAAAGGGCCAGAGTTACATATCTGCCACATGGCCTGCTCTGTGTGTCCTGACCTAGCCTGTTGCCCTTAAGGGTGGTGGAGAACAGTACTCCATCGACATTTTGGAAGTACCAGGAAGTGCTCATTTGGGCTGAAATATGTGGAATGGTGGGAGGCTCAACCTCAGGGGTCCTATGACTCAAGGCAGGCCAGTTAAATTGGGTCTTTGGTCTTTTGTCTGCCATGACCTATAGTCTCCCTTAGTTCTGCCTTTTGTAAAATTGAACTAAGAGTTCTTTGTGTTACTCATTAACGTTGTTGTTAACACTATGTCAGTGGGTTGCCTTAGAACCTGGAGGGAGGGAACTTTGACCTTGACTACAGCTCCCATAATCTCTTACCATGCTGCCTGGGGCTTCTGTCATCAAAATCCAAAACATGTGGAGAGTTACATGTCCCCATTCTTGCCTTAGACAAATGATCATCTTCCAGCTTCCTGCCTATAATCCTTGGATAGTAGTACTGACCTGCCTTGTACAAGGTCTTTAAGGATTTCTGATATATACAAATGATGCATCTTAAACAGTTAGGAGAAGGGGGCGCATAAAAGTTTCTGTTAAGTGGAGACTAATTTGGGCACTTATAATTGACTGCATTACTTATTAATTTTATAATTACTAGTTATTATGTTACTATTATATATATTATACAATTACTAGTTATTATACATTGTATCAGCTGATGCCATAATCCAGGTATCTGACGCAGTGGGCTACAATCCACACAGTCTCTTAGTTTTTTTAGTTTTTTTATGCAGCAGACTAACACAGCTACGCTGCCTTGAAATTCTACTTATTATTTGATATTAATTTACCTGCCATTTTTAGTGCACTATATAAAAGGCTTTCATTCTTTAGCTTTGAAAAGAATGAAAGAAAGAATGAGGCTGAGTCCTCCTTTTTTACAACCAGTTCCTAGTACTATGCAGTAGTCCGCACTAGTGCATGGCTTGTTAGTCTAAGTGATTTGAGCAATGGTACCTAAATCCAAGTCTTTTTGCAAAAGTTCTGATAGATAAGAGGAGACAAGAATAAGAGTCTTGGGATGGGGCATGTCTGTGTGTCTCTCCACATCAGATTGTAATGTATTATATGAGAGCACCGCCACCTATTCCACTTTTTATAGATTTTGTAGCTTTGAAAATGTTTACACCGTCTTGAAAGAGTGGTCTCAAGAACACTGCTGTTTCGTACTCCTCTTCAGCTTAATCCAGAGTTTTAAGGAGTTGAAATGAAGGAGCTTGTCACTTGTTTCCCTCAGGTTGAAGTCAGAGAAGCACCTTACATTAGGTGATGTCACTTCGCTCAACCTGACCATGTTGAATGGGGGCATCTCTTTCAATGTGGTCCCCTCTGAGATGTCTGCAGCCTTTGATATCCGCATCCCACCCACAGTTGATTTAAAGGTACAATGTGCAATCACTGAGAGAATGGTGGGGGGGATGGAACAGGTCAGGGAATGGTGTCCAGGATTCAGTCTACATGATGTTGCCTATGCTTGTTCTCTTTAATTATTATTATTTTTGTCACCAAGCATCCTGTAAGTCATACAGTATAAGGTATCATTTATAAAAAAAAGGTGTCCTTGAATTGGTTGCAGTTGATAATGTGAAGATCCCTTTCAGTCCTTCTTGATTATGTCTGGGAGAGATGGATGGGCTGCTTTCTTCACCTGTACCTTACTTCCAGGTGCTATGAATTGCAGTGGGTTTGAGAATTTTGCCATTCTTCTTTTCTTAGGTGTAAGCATAAGATTAAAAGGCTGGGAGAAATTTCAGAGATCTAAAATAGTCCTAAACCAATGTGGCTTCTTGGATTAATGGTTAAGCTTAGAGGTAGTATTTTTGAAGCAGGAGTGGGAATCTTGCATTCCTCCAGATGTTGCACTAGAACTCCATTCCTTACTAGCATCTGAAGAGCCATATGGTTCCCATCCCTGTTACAGGGTAGAGTAGAACAGAGAGAGTTGTTGAATTTGTGAGACAGAACTGTGGTTAACCATGACAAGAAGGAATGTGGAGGATTCTAGCATGAGTAGGGAAAGCTTAGAGTTTTCAGAGAAATCAGGACCTTTGGCCAAGAATCATTCTGGAGAGGCTGTTCTTATATTACAGATTGGTTTGTTTCTGCCTTGCAGGCATTTGAGGAGCAGCTCACAGCCTGGTGCCGGGCAGCTGGAGAAGGTGTTAGCTATGAGTTCCACCAGGTAATAGTAGAAATGAGATCGCATTCCAGCAGCCTGTTGCTTTCCCTTAGATCTAGGAGCATAGCTCAGTTCCTGGCTTTGACTATATTGCATTCCCCCTGCTGCCACTCCCTCTATCTATCTTGCTCTGTCCCTTTAGCCTTTTATTTCAATATGGCCTCCTTTCTGTTTTGCTCAGTGTCCCTTTTACCTCCTGCACTCCCGCTGCTGCTTCAGCCGTGCCCTTGCCACAGACTCCTGTGCTGTGGGTGCCCTGTTGCCTCCTCCAAGTTTCACCCTCTACCCTTCTCTTTGGGCTAGAAATATACGGATCAGTCGGTGACCTCCACAGAGGAGTCTGACCCCTGGTGGAAGGCGTTCAGTAGCACCTGCAGGGACATGTGAGTAAGATGACACGTTTCCCCATTCGGGCACTCACTCTTATTTTTTAAAAGTACCCAGGTGATAGCTGGTGGTTGTTCCACTTGCCAGACAAGGAAAGATACTTCCATTTTCCTTTGAAGCTGACGTTCATATTTAGGGAAAGACTTCCCCTAACAATCTGCGTAGGGGACAGAAGCAGAGCCCAAGAACCCTCAACCTTCCCAACTGCTCCTCCGATATCAGGAATGAGGAATGTGTGTCTTTTTGGATGACGTTGGACTGCCACTCCCATCAGCCCTACAAAGTGTGGCCGGTGCTGGAAGTTGCAGTCCAGCAATATCTGGAGGACCTCATATTTCCCATTCCTGTATTGTATCAATGGAGGTATTCCCTTCTCCGTTCTTAAGATGATTCCCATCTGAGTTTTCCTTCAAACCTCTTGGAACCAGCAGAAGGAAAAAGAACAGGCTAACTTAGCAATGTAAGTAGTATCATAATATTTCCTTCTGTGTCTTTTAGGAATATAAAGCTGAAGTGTGAAATCTTCCCAGCTGCCACAGACAGCCGCTACATTAGAGCAGTGAGTGCAAACCTTTATTTATTTGTTTACTTTCTTAATTGTATTTCCTGTAGGTGTACCCTACACATTTCTTCTTGCTTTCCTGAGGCATCAGTGTCTGATTAAGTGCTACTCCTTCCACTGTGTTGCAGGCCGGTCACCCCGCTATTGGCTTCTCTCCCATGAACCGCACTCCTGTGCTGCTACATGACCACAACGAGTTCCTGAATGAGCAAGTCTTCCTCCATGGGATTGAGATCTATGCCCAGCTCATCAATGCACTGGCCAGTGTCCCTCCTCTCCAAGCAGAAGCCTGAGGACAAATAAGCAGATGGTAGCCATATGGGGAAGAGAGAAACCAAAGAGAAAGACAGATGAGCTGTTTGCTTCATTTTGTGACGCAGCACCCTCCCACAGGGATGCAGGCCTTGGATGTTTTGACTGAGGACTGGTAACTTGCTGAGATCTGATGGTATGCCAAGACAGACTGTGGCACTCCAGCACATTCTTTAGTGGTCTACACAGGGAAAGAGCATGCTGGAAACTGCCACTTACACCAGCACACTTAAAGCAGGGTTCTGTAAGTATCAGTGATTGTTTTCCCACTCCTCGCTGAAGCAGTTAGTGTTTCCATCGTTTCTGCAAAAAGAGTGCCCAGGTCTCTTTCACCAGCACCTGTCCTTTGAGAACAAGAGGATATTCTTCATGGCTCCTTAAGCACTAGGCTTGAAGGAGTCAGATTCTTACAACTGAGACTTCTTGGGATGTGTCACAAAGTGTCATTGCCCTATCACTGACCTACCTTTCATTCTGAGATTCCTGTTATTTCTTCTGCCTTCCCATGCTCACAGGAAAAAAATCATCCATTCCCCACGTGCCAAACTCAAGGACAAAGCAACTAGAGAAACAGGAGAAGACTTGGCCTCCAGTCTTAACTGAGCTGGTCTCAGGAACTTTCTTGTCTTGAGGTGGTTGCTGTTGATCTCTTGCTGCTTTGCCGGCATTCGCTGTGTTGCGGCAACCCCCATTTTGCTGTCTCAGAACTTGTATGGCACTCTAAAAATTTCAGCTACACTATCATATTCTGTGTGAACTGTGCAAATCTCTTTTTCTCTTTATATCTTTATTCCCCCAGTTGTAGAGGGGCATGAATGATGAACAGTGGGTTTTTTTGCCACACAAGATCCTCTAGTGGAAAATGAACAGCAGCTGAAGGGGAATTTGATAAAGATATTAAATGACCCTGAGTAAGGAGAGGAATGAAGATTTGATAGGGTGAAAATAATATGGCCTTACTAGGAGTCTGCTTTCTTACCATCCCCTCAACTGGAATGGGGAATGGAGGACAGTCTCCATGAATTTTAACTTCTTAGAACTGAATAGTAGAGGTGCTGGCTGCAGCATGCTGCCTTAATTTTCTATTGAACTGAAATCTTTAAAAAATCACTGTTTGTGAATGCCAAATAGGTAAGAGTCGAATGCAACAGCCATCTTTTGTTCTGCAATAATGCCCCTGGGCATGATACTATGTAGTGACATGCTGTTTTTCTGTTTGCTGCCAGCTCTTCCAAATGACAAAGAGGTGCCACCATGATGCTAAGGCACAAAGCAACTCTTTTTTGGGGGGAGTGCAGAGTTAAAGTGGAGAAACCTTTGGCTACTTTATCTTGGTAAATCCATCTCCTCATTCTGAAATTTTTAGAATCCATCTCCCCTGGTGTCTCCCCTGACCACATATTATTGTTGTTGTTGTGTGCCTTTCAGTAATTTCTGATTTATGGCAACCCTAAGGTGAACCTATCACAAACCTTTTTGGGGCAGAGAGACATGGGGCAATTAATCCCACAAAAGAGATGTACTGCCCAGCCTTAAACAGAATTGTTCTTTTGGATTGGAAAGAGAATGTCCTCCAGATGTTCTGTGTTTTACTTCAAATCCTCTTTATCCCTACTCTCCTCTCTCTTTTTTTTAAAGAACCATTCTCTTGTTCAGATTGATTACAGTTAGAGTCCACATATTGCTAAAGTGCAAGGGCATTCCTCATCTGTAGGTCCTTAAAAATTCACACTCTGTTTAATGTTAGATTTTTTCCATCTGAAATTACCTGGGATGTCTATATAAATTCTCTTACGATTGCTAGCACTGTACATCCAAATATAGTTAGAGAATAGGGGAAAAATGTACTTTTGTCTTCTTATTTCTACCATGTGACTTAAGCAAAGACACACAAAACTTTCCTTTGTCATGCATAAGTCAGAGATTACGTGCTCAGGCTTACAGAGGAAACATGGGCTATACTGTAACTCTTGCATCTCCTGTATGTCCAGGTGCCAGGGTAGTTGTATGAATAAAGCTGCTTATAAATGCCTAGGAAAATGTGTAAGACATATCATTACAGCACAATCTTCTGCATATTTGCCTGGAAGAATGTCCCATTGTGTTGAGTGGGGTTTCCTTCCTAGTGGTATGTATTGAACTGCAGCCTTAGGCACCCATATGCAGAAACCTGGATTTCTTAGATAAAGAGTTCTAGAAACCAAATAACTTTCTTTGTGAGTGGTATACAAGAGCAGTCTACTGATAAAAGCGTGCTTTGGGGAAGGAGAAACTGTGGTTATGTCTGCGAAAGTAAACTGCTGTTTTAGCTTCTGCTGATGTTTCAGCTGCTTTGTAATTTGTTGTTTTGTACACTTCCACATCAGAGCTTGGAGATGTTACTTTTTTGGGCAATAAATACCAGAATTCCACAGCCAGTATGGCTGCTGTTGCAGTTTCATTTATAGTTACTATATCCGAAAGGTAATTTTTCCAGGCTCTATCTCAAAGGGTCAGAAAGAAGAATAGCAGCTTTCTATTTGAATCCCAAAATGATTCAATCCCTTTGGAGTTCAGAGTACCACTTCCTCTCTCAAGTAAATCAACTTGATATAAGTGTTACTTATATCAAGGTTGTAAAGTCTTAGCTTACGGTATGGACACCACCAGATTCTTAGCAAGATCTAAATAGGTGGACCTGCCTTGCTGCATAGTTAGAAAATTCTCTCCTAATTTGAGGAAGAAGTGCACACTTTGGTCCTTATGGGCATATTGCAGTTCTGATCCCTGCATTGCAGAGGCTGCCAGAGAAAAACTACTCTCTGCAGTGGGGAAGAGGAGGAGCTGTCTGCCAGGCTGTGAGGCATGGCCCACATGGATCATCGGTGCACTCCCCACAACCCACAACAGACCAGGCCTATAGAATTTGAAAGGCACAGCAGATGGTATGCACTGCTAGAGTAAGTTGGAATCCTTAAATTTAAAGGTCAGCAGGTTCTGTGCATGACTCATTAGACTTTTTGTTGGTTTAAGCTTATTATCTACTCAGAACTTGGATATATTACATTTTTTATTACAATTCCCAGAACCCATCGGCCAACATGGTCATTGGCTGGCTAAGGAATTTTGGGTGTTGTAGTCCCCCCAAGAGCACTTATCAAGCTGTGGATCTGTCTACTACTTTGTAAGTATACCTTTTCACAGGAAGAAATCCAAGGAAGGTCTGCATAATTTTCAGTACATGATATGAGTCTTCATGTCTTTAGCACACATTGAAAAGATCCACACTGCAGCCCCACCTAATAGATACGATAGGCATGAACATGGAGATAAGTAACACTACTGCTTTATTCTTTGTTTTTCTGTCTTTCCCATAGACTATGTCTATGATCTTATTTGTGTGGCAGGTTTGAAGGCTTTAACAACAATTTCTGATCTTCTGTAGTCATGTGTTCATATATGCTTGTTATCTAAATGCAAATATGATTGTTTAGACTTGGAAATGCTAGAAAACTTTCATGTTGATTCAGATAGCCATGGCCAAAACATCAGAAATAATACAGACGTGATCTTAAGAAAAATATGTAATTATTAAAATACATCCAGATTTTTTAAAGTGAACATATTGCTGACTTTATTTGGGAGAGAGTTATACTGTGAGCTGGAGTAATGTGAATGGTAACCTTTTAGTTTTCCACTAGGTGGCAAACTTGCACCTGGAAATCCACCAGGAAGGACAGCTTATTCACTTACCTGGGCACTGAGCTTTTTTTTTTTTTTGCCAATGCTACACTGCTGTAGGAAGGAAGTGTGAAGAGATGCACATCTTATAGCACTGGGATAGTGTCTGATACTGTTAATGGTGTTTCCATTTGGTTTCACTGGTCAGAGAGATGAACATGCCTGAAAAATGTTTAGAGTAGATTTGATGAGTAGGTACAAGTTACTATCAAAATTTATCCAGTAGTTCAGAATTAATAGAAAATGTTTGAACAACTGACTGTGATTATGAACTAAAGATGAAGAGGATGGTAGGAGAGTGGAAATGGAAAGAATACACTGGTCAAGAACTTGAAGGCTGGAATCCTCTATGACAGTCATGAACGTATAACCAAGAGATATGCATTCATTATTCTTTTGTATTCACAGTTCCTACGTGGGAACTGTGAAAGTCCCCCAATTCCCACTTACCAGGAGGCAGCTGACACAATTGACAAAGGTCTGTTCCCCTGTCACTCAGGAAGCAGCTGGCTGACGGTCCCACCCCATCCCCCTTGTGCAGCGATCTCCAGCCTTAGGGAGAGTTGTGTCAGGGACCTTGCTTCTGGCTGTCCCACAGGAGATCACTCTCCGAAGGAGGGAACAGAATCCCATTGGTTGCAGAGGCTGCTGCCTGACCGTTGGGGTTTGGTGGGATTGGAACGGGATTCACTACATAGTACTGCAATTACAGTGCTTACACATTCATAAATCCCATACAGATCTCTGGCTATAGTCCTGCCAAGACAGCAAAGAAGATTTGTGAAATTTAGAATAAGTGCAAGGACATTCACTTTAGAGAATAGCATTAAGAACGGCCCCTTTGTCCCCAGTTGTCAGATGAGCCTTCTTTCAAGGCAAATGGAGTCACAATCCCATAGCTGTTTCAAAGACTTCAGTGTTCTTGCTAAAGCCTGTCCCAGGCTTTTGAGGAAGGGAGTGGCTAAACTCTATAAACAGAAAGTGATCTGTGTCTGCTTCTTGTTGGATCAGAGTATTCTTCTTTCCAGAACTCTAGCACAGGGGTGAGCCAAGTGTTATCCATGGGCTGCATGCTGCCCCCAAACCCATTTTTGTAGCCCCAAGGGCTCCCTCAGGGTCAGTTTCCCTCAAAATGCCCTCTAAGGGATATGGAGGCCATTTCCACCGCATTTGAAGCCCCCCTATGGCTCCCAGGGGGTCTGTGTGGGGCATTTCTATAGTGTTTTCCCAGTCCAGGTAAATCCTACTGCAATCACATCCAGACTGATTTAAAAGACCAGAAAGTCCCAGATTTTGTTCCTCTTCTTTCTGATTTTATTTTGGAAGTCCATACGCATTTTGTTTATTCCAGAATATTTCCTGTCAGCTGCTGGTACAACCAGAGACTTTTTATACCAGGTCCACAGCTTGGTTTATTAAGCCAGTATACAGTCTGAAAGAACAGGAACAAAACCTGGGAGTTTTCAGTCATACTTCTTAAGGCAAAAAGTGGCAGGGAGGAGCAGTCACAAGAGTACCTATTAGCAGAACAAATGTCTTTTGCAGTGATTTTAAAGTTCAGTTTCTCTTGCATCTGGGTTCAGGATGGAAACGAGGTCTCACAACCAGGGATGCAGAAATCTTTCAGTCTCATTTTCATGGCATCTTGCAGAATCCCACCTGCATTCTCACCCCTCCTGGTTCCCTATCAGTTTGTGAGGCCTTTTCTTCTTCCCTCAAGAATTCTGTATGTATGTTTGCATGTGTTTTCCAAAATGCATTCACTTTTGTACACAGTTTTCATAGAGTGTAGTGTGTTTGAAATGTACACATTTTTAGTCATGAGCGTTTTTCCAGTTTTGTGCATTCTGCCCACTCAGTGCATTCCAAACCTTGGAAACGTAAACTTTCTGAGGTTGACAAGCTCTGTGCCACTGACATTTTTGGGGATACTGTTAGTGAATATTGCTGGAGAGCAAAGTGAATCCAACAAATTTCTTGCCCATTCTTTCATGCAGTTGCCTCCTTCAAGGCTAGCATCACTCGCCCTCTCAATAAGGCATTAAAACCTTCTTCCAGGAAAACAGGTACAGAGCACCCTTGTTTTCCACATAGTGCCAGCCCTACCATTAGGTGGAGCAAGTTGGCCACCTCAGCATATCTTGGTTATCATGAAAGAACACCACGTTTTTATTTACTTAATTTCTTATTCTATTTTTACCAACTGGGCAAAAGAGAGGTGCTTTGTGGGATTTCTGCCTCAGATGCAAACATAATTTGGCCAACCTTGGATACTATGAATCTTGTGTTTGTGTAGGAGGAAGGCACATGATGCTCTGCCACAGGCAGCAAAATGTTCAGCACTAGTTCCTCTAGAACAAACAAGGAAGAGCTTTAGCAAAAATCTCAGATGACTGGAAAAGTGGCACACAAAATGCCAAGGAACAAATATATTGATAAGTGTGTATTGAAAACTTATTCTAGATAAACAACAGAGAGACAGTGTTGTTGCCTTCTAAATTAGCTACTGTAAATACTTAGAGGGAAGGGGAAGATCCTGCAATAACTGTACTCAGCTTGTGGAAAACATCTACACAATTTGCTATAGCTGTCCAAAAAACAAAAATGTTAGGAACCACTGAGAAAAGCTGGGAGCTGAATATATTTGTGCTGCTTCTTTGTGCTTTGTTACAGTTGCTTTGATCAGTGTATCTGGTACTGGGTTAAAAAACAATAAGACATTAACTGGGCTGTTCTTCTGTGCATTTGTTTCTGTATACAGGTAAACAAGGGACACTCATTACCCAGCAATACTGAAAGGGGACGGGAGTGCTCTAAAGTGATTCAAAGAAATGTAAACCACAGGTGTGATCAAAGCCTTCTGGAACAGACACAGCCTAGTCACATCTGGGATCTGACCTGGATCTAGCCAGGCCTCAAAGCTTGTGTGTCAAACTTGACATTTTCTCCCATCAGATAAATCAAGCCAGGTGTGGAGTGGCATAATTCTGACTTCAGCATCTTTGCACTCATGACACCATAGTGCAAACATCCACACAGTGCAATGGAATATTTGGGAGAGAAAGGGCATCACATGGGAACAGCATGAGTTTTCCCTTTAGGAGAGGAAGCTGTTTCCACAACAGGCAGCTGAGGTTGTGTGCAAATATTTGCAGAAGCCCCTCACTCTGCCGCCCTGCTGTCTCCTCTCCATTCAAAACACAACAGCAAGCGGAATAACTTAAAGGCAGCCGTTGAAATTGAAATCAGATGAGATGCAAAAATATTATGCTTTGGGGCTGAACTTTCCCTCTCTTCACAGATGAGATCCATGTCTCCCAAGGCAGGGGGTTCTCTCTTGGCCCCTCAAACCTGTTCAGTTTGATATAAGATGATAAATGAACAATTCTGGTGAGAGGCCAAATGGAGTGAGATGGATTAGTGGTAGGCAGGTCTCAATAGTTCAGCTCTGTTTCCTGATATCTTAGATCAC
The DNA here is from genome assembly GCA_948474755.1 of Ctenosaura bakeri. Lineage (NCBI taxonomy): Eukaryota > Metazoa > Chordata > Lepidosauria > Squamata > Iguanidae > Ctenosaura > Ctenosaura bakeri. Next base: position 641,258 of record CAOLHI010001059.1, read on the forward strand.
CATGGGTCTTCCTAACTCCTCAAAGAGGATGTCTCACTCTCTTTCCTTACCTTGGTTCTTCTTACGGTAAGGAACACATTTGGCCAAGAGCTAATCCAATTGCTTTATAATTTCTGGGTCTTCTGACGCAAAAGGGGAGAGTAAAATTTTAAATGAGCCAAAAGCAACCCAACCAAGCTGATACGTATTTCAGCTTCCTAGCTTCACAGGGCAAATCTAATTTGAAATATTAGCTACATACAGAAGAAGGAATGTTATAAGCTGAAGCTCAAGCAATGGTACAATCACAAGGGCCAAAACAACAATTAATTTGATGGATAGTGTTAAACTTAGTGACAGACTGAACATGTTCCTTAAAATCATTTTTTATCTATAATGGTATCCCATGACCAGTGTTGCCGATGTTATCTTTGCTAAGAAACTAGGACCGTCTCTTGATTTAGGCAGCAACAAAATGCATCTCTATTAAAGAATCAAATTTCATTTTCTTTCAGTGCTTTCAGAATGGCCTTCTTTGAGATGGCCATTGGGGAGAGGATAACAAAAGATATAATCTGAAACAAATTTTGTAAGGCATAATATTGTGCTGCATGTGATTAATAAAAAGTGGTATAGTATGTCAGTTTTAAAAAGTCATTAAAGCTGTTTAATAATTTCTAATATTATTTTTGCAATTTTAATTCAGTTTAGAAAAATAGATGTAAGAAAGGATAGTTTGACTCCAAAATCAAGCTGTTCTTGCCCACACCCCAACTGCTTTCCTCTTATTAATTAACTTCTAGTGCCAGTAGTTCACAACCTTGGGTCCCCAGAAGCCACAGCCAACATAGACAGAGATTCTGAGACATTTAATCTAACAACCTTTAGGGGTCCAGACTTGGGAACTGCTGTGTAAGTCCGATAATTCTTTCTTGTTCCAGTTATAATTAGCTGGCTGGATTCTTTCCTGCCTATGGAATCAGGAAATTGTGCTCTGTACAACAGGATGTGTTCTACTAGAGAAAAGGTTGATGTCCAAGCCTTCTGAGTTGGGAGCCAACATAATCCTGTTTATTTCATAGAATCATAAGGCTGGAAGAGACCACAGGAGCCATCCATTCCAACTCCCTGCCATGCAGGAATACACAATCAAAGAATTCCCAACAGATGGCCATCCAGGCTCTGTTTAAAAATCTCTAAAGAAAGAGACTCCACCACACTCCGAGTCAGCACATTCCCCTGTCAAACTGCTCTTACCGTCAGGTAGTTCTTACTAATGTTAGGTGGAAACTCTTTCCCTGAAGTTTGAAGCCACTGCTCTGTGTCCTAGTCTCTGGAGCCACAGAAAATAAGCTTACTCTATTTTCCATGTGACATCCCTTCAAATACTTAAACATAGCTATCATGTCACCTCTTAACCTTCTTTTCTTCAGACTAAACATACCCAGCTCCCTAAGCTGCTTCTCACACAGCATGGCTTCCAGACGCTTCACCATTTTGGTCACCCTCCTCTGGACACATTCCAGTTCATCAGTGTGGGCTTTTTAACCATAAAGAGCAACAAGTGTGTTTGAAAGCCTATTGTTTTCCTACCTCATTTAGCATTAACCAGTCAGTTTTTGAGTTACATCAGGCACATTCAGACTGTATAATATGATCAAAAGTAATTTAGAGTAACTGTGTGGATGCAAAGTAGGTCAGGACTGCCATACTTTGAATAGTTGTGTAGAAGTGTAAAGGTTCAGTGGGTGCAAGAATGAAAACTACAGGAGCCCTTTCCATCTTTGAATCTTATCTGCCTAACAGTCATTGGCACTATCTTTTCCATTTCCATTTTGCATCCACAGTAGAGTCTGAAACTGGTAAATGGAAACTGGTAACTTCCCTAGTAGTGTGCTTAACTGATAACGTAAATGTGTCAGTTTACTTTGAACACTAAATGTCTTTGGTTTGTTGCTTATGATGTTTGTTTCTATCAGAGCATGGGAATAGTGCCTTTTTGGACTACTTCTTCCACAAAGCCCAAAACAAGAGGATTCTGGAAGATTTAGTGCAAAAAAGTAACTTCCATACTCTGTTTTGTCTATCCTACTTCCCTGCTAGAAAGTAGAAAGCAACAGAAAATAAAGACGACCATATTGGAGGTGGATAGACTCAATCAGGGAAGACACAGCACAAGCTTGCAAGAGCTGTTGGTAACGGGCCATTTCCGCACTAGACTGTTACAGCACGTTATCCCACTTTCAATATCTTATGGAATCCTGGGTTTTGCAGTTTGGGGAGGGGTCTCTGGCCCCTCCCATAACTGCAAACCCCAGGATTCCATAGGATGTTCAAAGTGGGATAACAGCGCTATAACAGTCTAGTGTGGAAATGGCCTAAGTGACTTGGGGGCGTCTTCCTCATAGGGTTGCCGTAAGTCAAAATCAGTTTGTCAGCAATTACCATAATAACAACAGATTCCCTGCTTCCTATTACCTCACTGTTGAGACGACTTGTATGTGCATCATGTCCATTCTTCCCACAGGCTGCCCTATTCGAGTGTTCCGGTATGAAGACGAACTTGAGAAAGGACACAGTTTGGAATCTATTTCTGTAGGCTGTTAAAATAAGTCTTCTGCTAAAGACTCCAAATGAAAGAGTAACAAATGTGGGTTGGTGAACTCTTGGGTGTCTGGAGCACATTGGGTAAACAGTTGATCATGATGAGAGCAGGTGAGAACATTCTGAAAGAGTTTCATTTATCCAGGGAAGAGAAACCTGAAGCCCACCTACTGAAGGGCTAAGTTGGTAAGGGATCTCCAGCTGGCAGCCAGATGACTCTGCTACCAAACCACACAACCCTGCTTCTGGAATTACTAGCCAAATAAACCTCTAGTTTTGAACAAAGATAATTAACTAGACCAAGCCCAAGAAAGGACTGTTGAACAGTGCAATGGGCATTCACCAAAATAACAGTTTACCAGTTAGTAAGTTAACAGTGCTCTCTTCTAAAACTAACTGTGACTCATCTCATGCTGTGAGGTTGCAGGACTGTGCCATTAATGGGTATAACCCATTATAGACAGAAACAACTATAAATTTGAGTTGAAACCAGAGGACATCTCCTCACTGTGTGCAGTGATGCCAAAACATCAGGTAATCTGCGATGTGAAAATAATTACACTACTTAATAGCCAAAATGGGAAAAGCACGCAAAACTTACAAACTTTGGTACAAAATGTAACTGAGGATGACTCTTGTTGGTTGTTGACATTATTTTACTTCTGGAGAGGGTTGCCCAGTTGGTTCAGGGAACCAAATCTTTCTTACTTTCTTTATGTCCAGCATGATGTTGTCATCCCGGCACAGCAATGACTTGTTCCCGGTCCGGAACCCGTGCTACCATACAATGTCATCGCTAACCAGCTGCTATTGTGTTCCCAAGAGTTGCAAATCAACTCTATTTCATTTCCAGAAAAAATCCATTAATAGCCTCTTTTCCTGCTACAATTCTGTCAACTAGGTGAGTGTAGTTCCTCAATAGCGCTTGACAGTGCTTCCTGTTGTCATAGGTCCAGCAGTGGGCGGGGTGTGGGCCTGCCCAGCTTGTCCCTCCCTCCGCGACTCCCATAGCATGTTTTCAAAATCTATCACCTCTCCATGTTTATTTTAAATTTCTCCTTTGAGTTAATTTTTTAAATTTTTAAATACATTTTTAGTGTTATAATGCAATAGTGTACTGGCACATCATTGTGTTACAACATTGCTGCTCTAGTGAGGCTTTAAAAAAAGAAAAAAAGAAACCCCTGACCAATCAGGAGCTGCGAGGTGTGGAAAAGGCAAGGAAAGGAACTGGCCAACGACATTGTATTATGAAGGGAACAACAGTGGCAATAACACTACTCTCATCTGCTTAAGGCGAAAGGGTGCGGTAGAGAGCATTCTGAACCTGATACCATCACAGAAATGACAATGCTGGGATTGTAATGGAACAAGATGCTATTAAGGTATGGTGCGGAAAGGGCCTATGTAAAAGCACGTTTCAGTGGTGGTTGATCATCAAAGAGATTGTGATTTTTAGTATGGTGGCTTCCCAGACGTTATTGGACTACAGGCTACCAGAATCCACGATCATTGATCTGCCTAGCAGGAGGGAAGGGGAGTATTTGGGAGTTGAAGGAAATTAACCCAGGGGTTCAAAATCAGGAACTGCTAATAATCACAGTTTCATTTTTTTTTTTCCATGAAGAAAGTTCCAACTACTGCTGTTGAAACCTCCAGCTAATGTCTGGTAGCAGAGCTGAAAAATCTTGAAAAGTCATTGTACAACTGGAGAGTACTGAGTATTCACTGATGCAACCCTGGCTCACACTGGATCTGAAATGTAGGTTCTACGTGTACAGTAGATTGAAGTTGTAGGTAGGGCATCCTGCACGTTGAAGGTAACACATTTTTGAATTGTCAAAAAGTAATCTGCAAGTAGAAAACTAAGGCCATTTCCACACTAGACTCTTATAGCACGATTATTCCACTTTCAACATCCTATGGAATCCTGGGGTTTGCAGTTTCAGGAGAGGCCAGTGGGCCCCTCCCAAAACTGCAAACCCCAGGATTCCATAGGATATTCAAAGTGGAATAATTGCGCTATAAGAGTCTAGTGAGGAAATGGCCTAACTCAGTAGATAAAGGACTGAACTAGAACATTTCTTCTTAACGTGCCAATTTTCTGCTTGTATTGAATTTTTTAAATACCAGAAGCATTGTCAAAAACAGTATCCTCATTTGCAGCCTAAAGTGATATTACCCTACAGCCTTTGGCTTCTATCACCTCATTCTGTTGCAAGTGTAGATCCAGGCTGAGACTCTATATATTATAATAAATAGCCCAGATAATTTTAAAGTTCCATGCAAATCCAGCAGTGCAGGACTCAAAAATGAAAAGGAATCCGTTGTATTTAAATATGGACATCTAAAGCCTAATACAACCCGCTTCCTGCCTTTTTTCAGTTCTGCTCAAAGGCAAATGCATCCCCTATCTAAAGAGCTTTGATGTTGTGTTCTGTTCAGTTGTCATGTCGGTCAGGCCCAAATCCAAGCAAAATACCAACTGGTCTTTTCTTTAAGTGAAATCCTCAGCTTAAAGGGATCAGAGTGGATGGAACGTGTCCTTTGATGCCACTAAGCAGAGTCTTTGTGCTGGCTTTTGCCTCTTGGCACAGAATTGAGGAGCCTGTCTAAACCTCTGGTAGTTCAGATCCTCAGTGCATGGAACTTCCAAGAAACAAAGGGCACGGAGGTTACACAAAGAGAGGAAGAGATTAGTGGTCTTGGGGTATGGGGAGAAAACTACTGAAAATAAGGACTTTCACTTTTATCTGGGAAGCTGCCTTGTACTGAACATACAAATTACTTCACAGTGGATCACATCAAAGTGAATGTAACCCAATGTTCCCTTTTTCAAAGCTGATAGCCTCTGGGAGGTCACGAGTAGGGCAGTGGGTCTCTCTTTATTAAAAATATGTTTCATTTCACTCCCTGTGTAATAACAAAGTCTAACTTGGAAGTGTTGGTTCTTATTTTTTCTAGTCACACGGCAGTAATTAATCTTTTTATTTTTGGTGGGGGAGTAGTTAAGCCACATTTCTATTGCTGGTCTACATCGGTTCTCCTTGCCTGGTGCCCACTTCTTCTAAAATCCCCTGCTCAGACTTTGGCCACTGATACCAAGAAAATTCTCTGTTGTCCTCTGCTTCTCACTTTCATCTCTTTTCTTTGAGGAAGCCATTGAATGTGGAACAAATGGATGTGGGTGAGGGAGATCTGACCTAGGGAATGCATGACTTAGAAAGACATCTTGGGCCAACCTCAACAAGACTGGAACAACAAGTCTCATTGGTGGCATTGCTGGAGGGAAGTCTCTGGATCACTGACTGGCAATTTTAGGCTTCACTGGTGGGTAAGGAATGTTAATGGAAAGTGTGGGAGCGTCTGCACTTTGGTAGGGAAGATCCCTCCTTGAAGGAGGTGAAGGCAATATGACCGTGCCACTCTTCTTGTAACGAGAAACTGCCTCCTTCTTGGCTTCCGGTTGGAGACGGCAAAAGCAAATGAGGCATCTCCCTGAAGAACAAAACCTTACTTTCATGGCTTTGACTCACCACCACCACCACACTAGAGGTGTACGACTGCAGCTGTGCTATTCTGCCAATGTGGCTCACTCTTGAACTGTAGATCCTTCATGGTTCATTTAGATTACTTCCCACCACCACTGCTATCCCATCCCCACACCCTCATCCCTTCCACCCTCATATTTTACAGTGCTTTTTCTTAGTCTAAATCTACAGCTGCTGCAGCTCCTGTCTCTCCCCAATCCCTCTGCTTGACCAGTCTTATTACCTTTGTGAAAGATTCCTTAGTGTGTTCCTAGGTTTTGTCTACAGGTATAGCTATGAGGGTGGGGTGGGGGGTCAAAATGAGAGCATTGCTTCTCAATAAGAATTCTGCTCCCCCAATAAAAACTTTCTTTGATCTCCAGCTTTGCTGTTAACTTAAAACTTCAGCAGAGCCTTTAGAAATATAGTCAGACATCCAAAGAAAAGGGTCAGGCAAAGTTGCCAAGGAAATGGGAACACAGCAAATATAGGAGTTCTAAGTGTAATGATTACCAAGATCTCACTCTTTGTAATGCTAGAAATTAGGGCATTCTTGTTGGCTGTTCCCAGACTTTGGAACTGTCTTCCTAGAGAGGCCAGGATGGCCTTGTCCTTGCTCTCCTTCTGATGAGAGGCTGAAACATTTTTGTGCCAACAGACTTTTATAAATTGACTGGATGTGGGCTCTTGATGCTGTGCAGGTTTCTTTTAAGTTTGGTAGAATTTTTAATGTATTGTGATATGTTTAATATTAATATTTTAAACATGTAATGTTTTAACATTATAAATGGTTTACTTGTTTTTTAATTTTAATTTGTTCTGTTTTAAGGTTATGAGTCGCCTTGAATCCCACTGTCATGAGAAAGGTGGGATATAAATAAATAAGATGATCATGATGACGATGACAATGGTGGAAACAACAACAGTAAGGAGACTGAGGGGATAAAAGTAAACATCATCGGCACAAAACCCTCATTTGGGGCAAAACTTCATTTGGGGGCCTATGTCCTCATCCACCAGACCCCACAGCTAAATCTCTAGGTCACGCTATTCTTCCTTTTCTGAGTGATTTGTGTCTGATTATCAAGGGTACGACTCCGTTGTTTGAGATGCTTTACCTAGATAGAGAGACAAGTAAGAGAAACAGGGAAAAGGTGAATAAAACTATAGATAGTGGGGACAAAGTGAAGTGAAGTCTTTTCCCTCTGTCACAATATCTAAATACCTAAAACCATCCAATGAGGCTGAATACTGGGAAGTTCAGCACAGACAAAAGAAAAGTACTCCTTGGCCCAACACATACTAAAATTGGGGGATTCATTACCATGAGATGCAGAGACGGCTGCCAATGTGTATATCCATGGAGAGTAAGACTCCAATGGCTATTGGTCATGATGATTATTTGTTCTTGCCAGTGTCAGAGGCCTTAAACCAGGAAATTTGAGCAGGAGGGTGCTATTCAGTGCATATCTTGCTGATGGGCTCCCTACAGGCTTCTTGTTGGTCACTGTGTGAACAAAATATCAGACTAGATAAGCCTTTGGTCTGATCCAGCACAATTATGCTTTTGGCAGATTTGTTAACAGCCTCAGTACATATCGTGAGAACCCACACAGACCTGTCTTTCACTGGATGACTTGTATCAACTATGAGATAAATCATTAAAATACATGCACAGATGAGTCAGCACTGAACCTGCCTTCTTCCCCTGTTAACTAAGGTGTAAGCTTACATCTATGTACACTCAAGATTGTTTCATTCTTTCATGAGAAAAAAAAAAGTCCTCTTATTGCAGTGCAATTGAGATGTAAATGCTATTGAAGACTATAATTATGAATTGGTGGGTCAGGATCTTGCTGGATGTTGGGACACTATAGAAATGGGTGAGACTGTAATGATTCAAATCTGTGACTGGACCACATTGTACAGCTTCGTGACACTTTACTGAAGAACAGATTATGTGAGTGTACTTATTGTTCCTAATCTAGTGAATGTTGTGAGAGTCATGTTTTAACTGCTTCTAAAATCAGTAGTCCTGAAGGGGCCTCATTTATGTAAAAGGATAAGATGCTCAAACATCCCTCACTGGAGTAACCAACATCACTTCCATTTCATGTCTTTTTGCAGAGAGGAGGAGCATTCTTTGGGACCATGTGTCCTTGGGCCAGTGGTATCTATATTTAGGATGACAGCATTCTCAACATGCAGTGTAGCAAATAACACCTCTGCTCTTTGACTGACCCTGCAGAACACATCCCATTAAATCTAACAGTTGGGACCATGCTGCTCCCGCTGAGGAGATACACATGCAGACAATAGAGCCAATGTGCGCTGCTTAATGAAAGCATCTGACTCCAATTACAGCTCCCTTGGATTTGCATTTCTGCTTAATTGAGGAAGTGAGAGTGAAGCTGGTATGGCTCCTTGTGAGCTCCAACAGCCTTTTATCTGACTAATGTGTGTTTAATTAGCCAGCAGTGAGTTGGCTATAGTTATCTCCAGAAGGGCTTAATGAAATCTTCCCCCAAGATCCCTTGCCACTCTATAGGATCTCTGGACTGCCCTGCAGTGGATGATGAGGCCCATATGATGTTGATCCTAAGAAGCCTGGGGCAAGAGGTTTGAAAAGATATTAGTGACTTGTGTGTGGATTTAGCACAGGGAAAGTGAAATGCATATAAATGTGAGGTTTAGACAGTAAGACAAAGACACAGCGAGCTTTGAGATGGTTTAATATCGTATGCCTTATACAAAGATAGAGCTGTGTGTGGATCAGTCTGCAAAGAGATGTTGTAGCACCTTTGAGACTAACTGAACAAAAGAAGTTGGTAGTACAGTATAAGCTTTTGTAGACTTTCATATACTATCAATTTTTTTCTCTCAGATCATTTCTGCACTAGACTTTTATAGTGCAATTATTCCACTTTCAACATCCTATGGAATCCTGGGGTTTTCAGTTCAAGGAAGGGCCTTTGAGGATTCCATAGAATGTTGAAAGTGGAATACAGCACTATAACAGACTAGTGCAGAAATGGCCTTAGTCTCAAAGGTGCTAAAACATCCCTTTGCGTACTTATGACTGATACAGTTACTTATCCACATGGCACGTAACATGCTCAGTATCAGTTGTCACTTGGTATTCTGTGTGCTTGAAAAGAAACAACAGGGCAAAGCTGTGCTGGTTATGGTTGGCTTTCTCCCAATGATATAACTCCCAAACTATGCACCACAGAGATATATGAATTGCTGCTCAGAACTTATACTGAGCATATGTAAAGATATTTGAATCATAGGTTCAACTTCCCTCTGCACTGCCTGCAATATTTGACAGTATTCTTTGGCCAAAATGGTTGGTGATACAACTCTGTTGCAACCATTCTCTTCTGAAGGAGAGCTAAAAATGTGTCATAAGCCTACTTGCTGATGTGGGGTGATAGACAGACTAGTGATTTCTCTTCATTTAAGTTCAATCTGAATCTCCCTTGGGATTTGTCTTTTGCGATAGGCACTGTTGCTCAGCCTGAAGGCCTGAAGAATAGATAGTACCGGTTCAGACAGGCTGGCTTTACTTATCTGTGCCAGCACTCAGAAGGCCTAGCTCTGGGTCATGTCTAGAGACCTTACACCTTGGTACAGGCTTCTGCTCTTGCTCCAGTTACACAAGCCTTTATCACACTCTACGTGAATTCCTCAGTCAGACCGTATCTCCAAAAGCAGCCCAGCTGTTCCAGCCGGTTTCCATCTGTGCGCTTATCTTCCGCTAGGCCACTGTGATCCTAGCTCAAATGGGTGCAGAGCTGCATGAAAAAGAACAAGGGCCTTTCTGAGTGCCCAACTTCAAAGCAAATCTGACTTTTTGCTTTTGGGGGGAGGGAGTGAATAGCATTTTTTCCTGTTGTATTGGACACATCTCATTCTTTTGTCCCTTCCCACCCACAACATTGCAATAAGTGCTGGCCAGAATCCTACTGGGCAATTGCAAATACATAATCTACAGTTACTCATTTGCAACTACTATGTATTCATAATCCCTATACAGCCCCTCATTTAGGGGGTATATAAGGACCGTGAAATCCCCCCAAATACCAATTATTGGTAAGGAATCACTGCAATCAACATGGATCCATTCCCCTATCAGTCATGAAGACACTGCCTGATGTTCCCACCTCCCCAGTGTGAGGAATCTCTGGCTCAAGGGGGATTGGTGACCAGAGTCCTTTTTCTACCTGTTTTCTGTTTTCCCAAAACATTCACAAGAGATTGTCCATGAAGGGAGGTGGAAATGTCAGGCTATCGCTTCTCAATCTATAGGGGAATGGATTGCAGGCAATCCCAGTGATTGCTTACCAGTAATTGGGCTTTGGGGGTCAGCCTGGAATTCACTATGTAAGCAATGTCATTATGGCGCTATGTAGTACATCATGGTTGTATAGGATTCCGGTGACCATTTATGGCTAAGAAGAACCCTCATGGTATATTAGTTTGAGTGTTGGACTACAACCCTGGAGGCCAGGATTCAATTTCCTGCTTGGTCATGGAAACTCACTGGGTGACCTTGGGTGCATCAGACACTCACAGTCCCCGGAAAACCCTATGATAGACTTGCCTTAGGGTCGCCAAAACTCAGAAACCACGTGAAGGCACACAACAAGAATAAATAGTTTCAGAAAGCAGTTGCATTGTTGTGACCTTCAAGTATATTAGACAACTACAAGTTGTCTCATTGGTTATTTTCTTATAAAGGTATTCATTTAATAAACATATGCTACCAGTTGTGATCAGTAATTCTGCATACCATATTTATGAACTAAAACTAATGCTGTTTTTCTTGTTTCTAATAAACATCTGAAACTGAATTCCCACTGAATTATTATTATTATTATTATTATTATTATTATTATTATTATTATTATTATTAACATTATCTTCATTTCTACCCCCCTTTTCCTCTCAAGAGAACTCAAGAAAATATTTGTTGTAATCAATAACCGTTGTTATATTGATGTATTACTTATTTTACACAGAAAATATGGCAAGTTGGACAGTCCAAATGGTTGCTTTCAGTTAAACCAGGTGTCTACCAGCGTTTTGTTATGCCTTGCATGCTGGGCCAACGCACGCCTGACTCTATTGTCTTGTTTCTCAAAACATCTGTGGGACTTGTGGAATGATATGGCAGAATTGTGTTTCTCCAAGCGTTTTCCACCATTTAGTGTCTGGCAGGGTGATGTCTGGAATAGTGACTGCTTGAGAGGAGAGGAAACAACAGCTCCAGTTCATCAGCAGTGTGTGGATACTTCTGCTTCATGGTAAACTTAATTGTTGGCTCAACATTAGGACTGAGGTGATTTTCATATTATGAATAGGGTAACTACAAGACAAAAAAGTCCATGGTTTAACAAGAGTTCATCCCAATGTGAAATAAAATGGTTGCCTAGTCACAGTAAAATATTTTTGATGTTGACTTGAATTGAGTTTTCAATCATGTCCACAAGTTTGCACTTCTTCCTGTATTTTCTAGTTTCTTAAGTTAACCAGTTGTTCTTTATTATATTGTGTATGGCCATTCTGGTTTACTGTTCTTTGCAGCCACCACATCTTGTTTGACTGCCATATGGAAAGGGAAAGTTGTATTATTACTGAATACATTTATTCTGTTGGCCTTGCTGGGGCCTGTGTGAATTATAGTTAAAACGTCTGGAAGATGTTAGGTTGTCTGTTCTGTGACATACGTTAGATGTAAATGGTCCCTTTCACACCAGGCAGTTCTAGTAGTATTATTTCAATCCACCTGTAGGGTCCTAGGATTTGAAATTTAGGGACAGAGCTCTAAAGCCTCATCAAACTATACATCTCAGGACTTCCTAGGATGGAAGCATGACAGCTAAGTGAAATGATTGCACTGCAACTGTGTAGTGTGAAAGGGCCCAATGTGTGTAATTGTATATATTTCCTTTCCTTTACAAACAACAACAGGAAAAAGCGATTTGGGAGGAGAGTGATAGGGAGCAAAGAAACAGTAGAGAGAAATACTGAATGGCCTTTCTTCCACTCATCATTTTCATGCATCATAAAATGGATTTTGCTCTAACGAAAAGAGCCATCAAGAGACCATCACCAGCATTTGCATGTAGTCTATACTATATTGACACACAGTACACGAACACTTAGCAATATCTATGAACTGCCTAACAATTCTCTCCCTTTTGATCTGTGCAGCACATTCTATAGCAGGTCTAGTATGCGTTGCAGATGTAAGTCCAGCATTTACCTGTTGGTACTGGACAGAGGACTTAATAAATTTCCTGTTGTTCTGCTGTGGTTTTTCAGGGATTGTGTGACGGCATACCACAGACCACAAGTTAAGAGTCAGTGCCATACTTTATCTCTTTCTACCATAAATTGTTGTCCCATTTTGGATGTTAATTTGACTAGGACTTTATTTAAAACAGATTCTCCTACTGCCCAAATGCCCTTTTAATCAACCTATGTGCAAAGAAATACCAACCTGAATACAAAAAAAAAAAAAAAGACTTGCTTCTTGTCTAAGCTCCCAAACCAATGGAGGTTTTCAACTTGTCAATCAATTCTTGATTTCTGCCCCACATCATCGGCCAGACAGGGAAAGTGTTATTATTCACTGTCTCTACATTTTGTTCTCTGCTCCCCTGTTCTTCAGAACTCAGAGAGCTATTAACTACTTTCCTAAATGAGTACTTTCTAAATGAAAAAAAAAATCTGAATTTCAGTTTGGTGCTTAGGCAGTGTGACCCCCTGCTTTAAAGATATATAGTAAATTCATTTTTCTGGGCTTAACATCAGCCATAGGACTTTGCTAATTTCTTTTAGCCTTCTTTTCTTCTTCAAACAGAAGTGAAAACTATGTCCTGTGGAAGGCATTGACAAACTGAGGGAAAAGAAGGTTATCAGTGTAAAAATAGCTAGGCTATGGATATCATAGCTAGGCTATAGAAGAGCCTAAGGCTCTTCTTCTGTTCTCTGTGCACCTTTCACTTCCATTTAGAGGTGTTTCACCCAAGAGGTTTGTGCTCATTTAATTTTCAGAAAGAGATGCCTCAGGTTTTGGATTGCTATGGAGGTGGTTTTGTTGTTTTGCAAACTGTACTTAAGCAACCAGCAACCAGCTTCTTAGACTCTGGTCTGTTTCCCCTGCTGGTGCTCTTCCACTACAGACCAGAACACATGTTTTGTCTTAGGTTACCAACAAGTCCAATTGCTTCCAGACAGACCAGTTAATCTCTGTCAAAATATTAGTTTTCTGAAGCTAGAGGTCTTTCCCTTTTTTAATTACCAGTAATGCTCTCTTTAGGAGAGGCAATGCCTTCATTTTCATTCCCCAGCCCAACTTTACATCCCAGCCAGGCCATTGTATTGGTTGATTTTAGCGTCGTTTAAGCTTCAACCTTATGTATATTTACTTGGAAATGAAACAGTTTCTACTCAATGGAGCAATAGTTACTGCTGCTTCTACTACCACCACTTCCATTTATAAAGCACCTGTAATTTTCAGTGTGTGCATGCATTTGTCTGTGCATGGATGTGCCTTCAAGTCACCTGTTGACCCCATGAATTTCACAGGATTTTCTTAGTTCAGCAGTAGTTTGCCATTGCTTTCCTTTGAAATATAGCTTACAGCACCTGGTATTCCTTCGCAGTCTCCCATCCAAGTGTATTAACCAGACATGACCCTGTTTGGCTTCCAAGGATCTGGCACCTTTGGGGTATTTAGGTCAGTTTTCAGAGTACTGTGTAGAAATTAAGAAATACAAGCGCCCACCTGCAGGTTTTGAATCTGTTAGGGTTTAACATTAAAGAAAGTTGGATAGTAAAATTCAAAGACACAGCCACGTTAGTCTGGATCAGTATGCAAAGGGATTTTACAGCACCTTTGAGACTATTTGAGAGAAAGAAGTTGGTAGCATAAGATTTCACAGAGAAGTCTAGTTCGTGAGCTGAAAGCTTATGCTACCATCCTCTTTCTCTCAGTCTTAAAGGTGCTGCAAGACACCTTTGCATAGAAGAAAATAAAGTGTGAATGAAGAGTGAAGAAATAAAGGCTGCAAATTAAATATACATTCTCAATATAACATAATTTATCACATACTTAATTTATATTTTTACACAGAATTCATATATTCATATCATATCATACAGTAAGCAGCTGGTATGGCTGGTTGGAGCTGTGAAAACATCCCTGGAAGAGTAGAAGATAACATGACATTTGGAATTACCTTAATTGTCTTTTTAAACCAAGCTGGAGGGTCTTGTGCTGTGCAACCCACTTTGTGCCTGATTCACAGAAAACCGATTGTCAAAAACAAATTTAAAAAATATATTTCTTAGCTTATCCTATAGTGCAGATTTTTCTGGACTTCAACTCCCACAATCCTTTAGCACTGGCTAGTCTGGCTGAGGCTTCTTAGCACTGAATTCCAAGAAATCTGGAGCACCAAATATCCCCCTGCTTTGTATCATTCTCCTGTCCGTTTATGGTGTTGGGGAAATGGTGGATACTGCACATGCCTATTTTCAGTTCCAGATATACCATACATTAAGCTCTGGGAACATTTCTGCATGACACTCTTATAGCGCGATGATTCCACTTTCAACCTCCTATGGAATCCTGGGGTTTGCAGTTCCGGGAGGGGCCGGCCATAGAGGAGGTTGAAAGTGGAATCATCGCGCTATAAGAGTGTCATGTGGAAATGACCTGGACAGTAGATGTTTATAATGAGGATGCATACTGGTGAAGAATTAGAGTTGCTAGAGCCTGTGTGGTATATTGGTTTGAACATCGGATTATGGCTCTGGAGACCAGGATTCCAATCCCCATTTGGCCATAGAAACCCACAGAATGATCTTGGGCAAATCACACTCTCTCAGCCTTAGA
Source organism: Ctenosaura bakeri (assembly GCA_948474755.1). NCBI lineage: Eukaryota > Metazoa > Chordata > Lepidosauria > Squamata > Iguanidae > Ctenosaura > Ctenosaura bakeri. The sequence goes on from CAOLHI010001059.1 coordinate 656,282, forward strand.
GGAAGGCAAGGGCAAACCCCCTCTAAAGAAATGTTGCCAAGAAAACCCTGTGATAGGTTTTCCTTAGGGTCATCATAAATCAGAAGTGACTTGAAGGCATACTACAACGACAGCAACAACAACAACAGGAGTGAAAACTAGAAAAGACTCATGTACCTTTAATGGTTGTGTAGAAGAGGGCATTTCTGCAGATGTTGCTTATTATTTGGTTGCATGACAAGCAACACTCGCTGCAATTCCTTTTCTGCACAACCACTAAAAGTATGGCAGCTGTCTCCGGTTTTCTATCTGGAAACTCTACGGAAAATTAAAATATTATACCTGAGTTTATTAAAAAAAAAACTGGCAGTGTCACTCCCTATAAAACTACAGAAACCTTTCAGAGTTATTACTGTGCGCAGAAGAAGATGTGATGGGAATGGATGAGATCATCAGTGTTGCAGAGAAAACAAATGGGGAACAACCATGGATCCTTATTATAAAAAGAGCTAAGGGACACATAATGAAATTAACAGGAAACAGGTTTATGACAGACAAAGGAGGAAGTTCTGTTTCATACGGCATCCAACAGTTTTGCGAAACTCACTTCAAAGAGCAATGACACGGCTGTTGGGCTAACTGAATTCTGAAAATGATTGAATAAATATGTGATGGAGAGATTCATCCATGGCTACTAGCCAAGATGCTCAAGAGACATAACTCCATTCTCAGGATATCACTAAATCTCTGAAAGATGGCTGACTCTACATTTGCCCTGTTTCTCCTTTGATTCTCTAGTCCCAAGATTCTCTTTATCGGAATTAAAGTCCTTCAAGAGGCCTAAATGGTTGCTAGGAGCAACAAGCTTTTTTCTTCCTCCTAACCCAGAACAATCTACTCCAGTATCTCTCGGGTATTCATATTTCTTCCTCCAGCTTGTACAATAAGATCTCTTTTTAGTAAGGCCAGAAGACTACAGCTAGGGATAGGTTCGTAATAGTTGGCCATTTCCGCACTAGCCTGTTATAGCGCGATGATTCCACTTTCAACATCCTCTGGAATCCTGGGGTTTGCAGTTTCGGAAGGGGCCAGCTGGCCCCTCCCGAAACTGCAAACCCCAGGATTCCAGAGGATGTTGAAAGTGGAATCATCACGCTATAACGGGCTAGTGCGGAAATGGCCGTTGTTAACATCATGAGTTTATCTCTGTGATTCTACAGGGCAGAAGCTGATTCCTTATCAAATTCTGTGGTGCAGCTCTGGAAGAGATTTCTCTTTGCTTAGTTTAGACTACTGCTCATCAGGTTCCTGATGATGAAAACAATGAAAGGTTGAATCTTCAAGCTTTTTAAATATGTAGCCTTACAGCCACCGTGGGGTAGTGATTTGAGCCTTGCACTATTACTCTGGAAACCAGGGTTTGAACCCCTCACTTGGCCATAAAAACATGGTGACTTTGAGCAAGCCACATTCTCTCAGCCTTAGGGGAAGACAAAGGCAAAAATCCCCTCTGAACAAATCTTGCCAAGAAAACACTGCAATGATTTCACCTTAGGATCACTTGAAGGCACACAACAACAACTATAGCTTATAGATTGTGCATTTCCCTTTCTTGGAACTTATTTTCAACCACAAGCCAAAGCCTTCTCACCTCCACAGTTCAGTTTTTGCACATGCAAAGCAACAGAAAGAGAGTCCCCAAGTGTTTTGTTGTTGCCTTTTCTTCACACTTGAGTAACCTCAGCTAGTCTAAGGCCCTTTCTGCACGATGACGCTGTCTCGCTTCTGCCACAGGATGGCAGCGGTTAGCAGGTTGTGCTTCCACACGATATCGTCTCCCTCCCGCTGCCATACTGTCACGAAGCATTGCACTCATGCAGCATTTGCAAAATGGAAAAAAATCTGTTTTGCACCTCCAGTCGCACAGCACTCCCATACTTACCATTGTGTGGAAGCCACAGAAGCACGACTGTGATGCTTTCCTCTTCAGCGCAGCAATGGCAAGTGCCCAGCTGTGCTGCAGAAGGAAGAGGCGGAGCAAGTATGCTTCCTTCCGCAAGGAGCAAGCAGATGCAGAGGGGGGCGTTGCTGACACGCTCCCTTCCAGACCTGAATTGCAGCACGATGATGCGGAAGAGAGTTGTCGTGCGGAAATTACCTCAGAGCATGAGGTTGCTCTTCTTATATGCCTTCAAGTCACCGCCAACCTAAGGTGAGCACACTGTAAGGCTTTCTGGGTGTGGTTTATTCAGAGGTGATTTGCTATTGCCTTCCTTTGAGGGTGAGAGAGTGTGATTTGCCCAAAGGTTCCTGTGATTGAGCAGAAATGTGACCCCTGGTGACCTAGAGACCTAGGCCATTTCCGCACTGGACTATTATAGTGCATTATTCCACTTTCAACATCCTATGGAGTCCTGGGGTTTGAAGTTTAGGGAGAGGCCTCAATAAAAGCAGCAGTAGATAAAGATTTTATGCATCATTTTATAAGGAAATCGCTACTTAGAATATGGACTGACTATAAGAAGAAGAATATAAGGCAGTTACCTAATTTGGTCTCCCCGCAAGAAACCTTTTTTGGGAGATGGAAAGATACAGATAAATGGCTACGATATGAAGACTTATTAGACACGACAGAAGACTCTGGTGTGAAGATGAAATCAAGAGAGAAATTGGAAACTGAAGGAATAAAATTAAGCTGGTTTCCCTATAGACAACTAAAGGAAAGATTTCAGATGGATGTACAAACTTATGGAATACAACAAAAGGAACAAATCCACTTATTGAGAATGTTAAGAGAAAATCCACCACATTTATTAGCATATTTGCATAAAGAAATTTTACAACAAGAATGTGAGGAAGAGACAGTTAAAGCTGCAATGATACAATGGGCACAAAATGTTGGACACTCAATACAGTAAGAATGGTGGGAACAGAGCTGGCAACGTACACAGAAATTTACTCCTGCCCAAAATTTAAAAGAAAATTACTATAAACTATTTCACAGATGGTACATGACACCAGAAAAATTAAAGACAATTTATAAGACAGGTACAGGTCAATGTTGGAAATGTCAAGAGAACTCTGGCACACTATTTCATATGTGGTGGTCATGTCTTAGAGCACAAAAATACTGGAAAGAAATACATAAGAAAATAAGTTCAATTTTGAAGATTCAATTTGGGATGACACCCGAATTTTACCTGTTAAATATGACACATACACTAGATGGAACGCCAGCCAAGAGACATTGGAGAATTATACTGTACATGACAATGACCCGTATTGAATATGCACGACTTTGGAAAAATGAAACTACACCCACTATGGAACAGTGATGGACAGCTTTTATGGAAAACAGAAATGCAGACATACTTACACAAAGATTGAAAGGGAAATCAGATGAGGATATTAACAAAGAATGGAAGATTGTTACAGATTTGGGTTGAGAGTTGGCAGAGGGTATATATTTTTCATGATAACAATTATTATACAGTTAACAGTTAAGGAAATATCATGTAACAGGTAAAGTAGAGATATATAGCAGGAACTAACAAATCATAGATTATTAACATTTTATTGCGATACGTGGTATAAGAAATAGAAGGAATATCAATAATTGTAATCCAGAAAGGAAAGGAAGAAGGAATAACATTACATGTAAACACTGCAGAAATTATTGTTTGTTTTATCTGTTGAAATGTGAATGAAATTATTATAAAAAAAGAAAGAAAGTGGAATAATAGCACTATAACAGTCTAGTGCAGAAATGGCCCTAGTCCAACACTCAAATCACTACACTGTATTAATGAGTGCGGTTCACAAAATAAATCATGTGAAATTTAAAATAAACAAACATACCAATTGGAAATATAGAGTGCTAGAAAATACTGTATCTTTGGCAGTAAGGTACAATTTAAAGAAGAACAACTTCAACTTTTCATTCTTCCGTTTAATTGAATGCTTGGGAATCTGTTGGCTTTTGTCTAGAACTTCACAAGCATCGTCAAATCTGTGAAGAATGAGTTATTGGAAAAATCTAGCTGTATTTGTTCTACCTCCTCTACAACTATTTTGGCAGTACTATGCTCCGAAATCCTTTAGGCAATTTACCAGGCGTGACTGAACTTAATACATGTAACACTGTTTCATTTTATTTATTTTACCTGAACTTGAGAGCTCAATTTTTTTTTCTCAAAAAGAGAGTACAATAAACTGGACTTATTATTTATGTATCTATTTATTCACTATTTATTTACTTATTTATTTACTTATTTATCCGCTCACTCGATGTATATCCCACCTGGCATGGGACCCAAGGTGGTTTACAATGTAAATTGAAGCAAAGTATAGCTAAAAACCTAATAATGAAGAAATGTTTAAAATAATTAAATAAGCAATCCTATTAATTAAAAAAATTTAAAACGATTTAAAATACTTTAAAAATATAGTAAAGAAGATAAAGTACAGTACACACTATTAAAAGATCCTTCTGTCACAACCAGCTAATAGCCAAAGACCTGTTACCATAGCTTACACCCCTGCGCTGCTGGATAGCAAAATTTTAAGAAATATCATTTCCCTATAAAACTAGATAACTATGACCGTAAAACATGTGGTAGAAGGACACTCGCTGTAAGTGTGGGCTAGGTCAGGATGAGCTCAGCATGGCCAGGGCCCTTTCCGCAACTTATCTTTTCTTGGTGCTGGGATTACGCGAGCAGCCTCTTGCAAGAGGCTCTTGCTTCCCCACTGCTTTGGCTCTGTAGCTGCTGCCTGCCGGCTGGCAGGCAACATGAGGGCCCCACCTCTTCCTTCCGCAGCACAGCCTAGGATTTTCCCAGGCTGCGCTGGGGCAGGAAGTGCAAGCACCGTGGCTCCGGAGGCTTCGCACGCACGGTAAGTGTGCATGGGGCCCTGGAGCAATGTGTGATCACGCACCATTTTTGGCTACAAGCCAAAAATGAAATAGTGCACAATTGGTGCCTGCCGGCCCCAGCAGCGTCGAACAATTGTGAGGGTGTCATGTGGATGGCTCCTCGCAATCACACAATGCTCCAGAGGCCCTTTTGCATGGCAAATACCATGTGAAAAGGGCCCAGGTCATAAATCCAAGAGGATTAGATGGAAACCCCTGATGTTAATGGGTTCGAGATAATCCTCTCAAAGACCCAACCTCCAAATACAATAGAAGATGAAATTGTCCAGGTGGAGCAGTCAAGCACCCCTGCTGTGTGCATATCCTACAGAGACTTTCCATTTACCTAAGATATTAAGAGACTGTCATGACTCCCACCAATGCTCTGTCACTTAAAGGCAATCAGCCTGTTCCAGACCCCTTTGCTTGCTCTGCAAGAAAGCAATTCACACACCCCTTCAGGGTGGGAAATAGGTTATAAAAACCCCAGCTCTAGCCCAGGCAATTTACTAGCATGTTGAGCGTCACACTGCACCCCCGACTCCTTTTCTTCCTTGTTGCCCTTAAATTCCTGTTTGAGCCACTCCACTTTGATCTTCTGCTTCACAACTGGTAAATATCACCCGTTCCACCCCAAATCTCTGTCTATCCAACCTTTCTAACCCTTTCCTTCAATAGTCTTATATGGTTCATGAGATTGCTTGATTTCTTGTGTGTGTCTATTAATTTCCAATAAAATACCCTTTTAACTTTTAACTGGAGTCCTCTCTACAGTTAGTACTGGTAAACACAGGTGAAAAGATCCTACCATTACCCTCCTCTTGCTGACCTCCTTTGAATTCTAAGCAGACACTGGCAGTGCTGGTCCCTCATATTTTAGGGTACCTGCCTAAGCAAAAGAGGCTTTGTCTGCTGGCAAGAAGAGAACAAAGGGGCCAATTGAACCTCTCATGGGAGGGGATGCCACAGTTTGGAAGCAGCCACCATGAAGGGTCTCCACTATCAAACATGTCTGTAACGGTGATGGGCTGATGGGATTTTTCCCTGCAGATCCTAAAACTGGGGCAGGTTCATATCAGGAGGTAAGGTCTTTTAGATATTCAGGTCACAAGCCATATTAGTCTTTATAAATAATTATAATAATGGCAATAAGAGAGTTATGTGTTCTCTATAATCAGACCATTCAGCAGTCTGAGCGCAGCATTTTAGACTTGTTTGTTCAAGCCTGGGTTTGCTTTTAGCTTTCTAAAAATATATGTAAGTTGTTTTTTACATGACCTGCCTTTTTAGAAGAACAAAAATGGGACCTCACATATGGTAGAAGGGCAAAGAACAGAAAGTCATAATGGATGCAGTTTAGCAACACTGTAGATCCAGATTAGATCAGTAAAAACATTATCTTGTTACAATTATCTTGCTTGTTCACCATGTCATTCTTAAATACACTATGGACCATCACTAACTGGGCCCCTTATATTAGGTTAACCAATAGCTGGTATACTTTTCAGAGCTGTTCCTTTACTTTAATACCCAATGGAAAAATGATCTGCTATTATGATTTTTAAAAAGCCATTAGTAATGTATGGGGAGATCCAGTGTACTGTACTGGTTTGAGTGTTGGACTAGGACAATGGAAGACGAGGGTTTGGATCCCTGCTCAGCCACGGATCCCACTAGCTAACTTTCAATATTTTTATCAACGACTTGGATGAAGGAATAGAGGGCATGCCCATCAAATCTGCAGATGACACCAAATTGGGAGGGGTTGCTAATACGCCTGAGGACAGGATCAAAATTCAAAATGACCTGGATAGATTGGAGAGCTGGGCCAAGGCTAACAAAATGAAATTCAACAGAGAGAAGTGTAAGGTCCTACACTTAGGTAGAAAAAATGGAATACAGAAATATAGGATGGGGGACACGTGGCTGGATAGCAGTACGTGTGAAAGTGATCTAGGAGTCTTCATAGACCACCAGCTGAACATGAGTCAGCAGTGTGATGCGGCAGCCAAGAAAGCCAATGCAATTCTCGGCTGCATCAATAGGAATATGGTGTCTAGATCAAGGGAGGTACTGGTATCACTCTACTCTGCTTTGGTTAGACCCCATCTTGAATACTGTGTCCAGTTCTGGGCACCCCAATTCAAGAAGGATACTGACAAGCTGGAGCAAGTCCAGAGGAGGGCGACCAAAATGGTGAGAGGCCTGGAAGCCATGCCCTATGAGGATAGACTTAGGGAGCTGGGTATGTTTAGTCTGCAGAAGAGAAGGTTAAGAGGGGACATGATAGCCACGTTTAAATATTTGAAGGGATGCCACGTAGAGGAAGGAGAGGGCTTGTTTTCTGCTGCTCCAGAGACCAGGACAAGGAGCAATGGATTCAAGCTGCAGGTAAGGAGATTCCACCTGAACCTCAGGAAGAACTTCCTGACAGTCAGGGCTGTCCGGCAGTGGAATCTGCTGCCTCGGAGTGTAGTGGGGTCTCCTTCTTGGAGGTTTTTAAGCAGAGGCTGGATGGCCATCTGTCGGGAGTACTTTGAGGGTGTTCCTGCATGGCAGGGGGTTGGACTGGATGGCCCATGTGGTCTCTTCCAACTCTACATTTCTATGATTCTATGATTCTTTGATTTGGGCAAGTCATACTCTCTCACCCTCAGGAAGGCAATGGCAAACCTCCTCTGAACAAATCTTGCCGAGAAACCTCTGTGATAGGTTTGTCTTAGGATTGCCGTAAGTCAAAAATGACTTGAAGGCATACAACAGCAACAACCTGTACGGATCTGCTTTTTCAAAAAGGTATGCAAGTGCCATAATCCACATTAGAGATAGTATCCCTCACTCTTGACCTTCTCATTAGAGGTGCAAGATTCAGACCTTGAGAAAGAACTTACAAATTCAAAATTACAGCAGATTTAATATAACCATGCAGCGGCAACATTTAGTTTCCTCAAGCCTTACCTGGGGACCATTCACACAACACAGGCCATTTTTGTGCTATCCTGTTGTAGTGCTATTATTCCACTTTTCGACATCCTGTGGAATCCTGGGTTTGCAGTTTAGGGAGGGGCATCTAGAATTCTCAGCCAGAGAGCTCTTGGGCATCAGTAAACTACAAACCCCAGAATCCATGGGATTTTGAAAGAGGAATAATAGCACTATAACAGTGTAGTGCAGAAATGGCCACAGTGCCACTTCAACTGCCATGGTTGCATCCTCTGCAGTCCTGGGGTTTGTAGTTTGGTGAGGTCCTAGAGAAGCTCTCTGGCTGGGAACTCTGAATGCCTCTCCCTAAACTGTTAATCCCAGGATTCTATAGAATGTTGAGTTGATATCATGGTGTTATAATTGTGTAGTGTGAAAGGGCCTCTGGTCAAATCTTCCTGTAGACCATTCCTTTCATGGTACAAGAATCTGTCAGCATCTCTGATGAATGTGGTAACCAAGAGCATCCTCTGAGCAGTGGGTGATAAGAAGTTACTCTGCAATGTCAGACAGAGTGAAGGTATTCCCTGTGCTTTGACCATGAGCCCTCATTGCTTGTAACTTTTGTAGAATTCTTAGGCCATTTCTGCACTAACCTGTTATAGTGCTATTATTCCACTTTCAACATCCTATGGAATCCTGGGATTTGCAGTTTAGGGAGGGGCCTTTAGAATTCTCAGCCAGAGAGCTCTTTGGCCTCAGGAAACTACAAACCCCAGAATTCCACAGGATTTTGAAAGTGGAATAATAGCACTAGAACAATGTAGTGTGGAAAGGGCTTTAGAGTAGCAGGATCTCTAAATATAAAGCATTTAAAATGTTTAAATGTAGAACATGTAATACTCTGCCGTGGGGCCTATGTGAACAAAAAAAAATAGATGCATACCACAGTATTTCTGAGTAACAAGAACACTTCACTTTAGGCCTTATAAAATCATTCATCAAAGGCCCGTTGGAACAGGAAAGTCTTTACTTGTCTGAGGCCATTTCTGCACTAGGCTGTTAATAGTGCTATGATTCCACTTTCAACATCCTATTGTCACCTCCAGCACCCTAGGGAGAGCCAGCTTTTTCTGAGAAACAGGCAAATGAACAAGACGTTTCTTGGTCCAAAAGGCTGGGCCCGTAGGCCAGGTTTATTCAGTACAAAAATACAAAAATACAAACATACAAACAGCTGCAGCTGGGTGGCGATCAAGAGATCAGATCGCAACAAAGCATGGAGGCCTGACCAGACTTTATATGCAGGTAGCAACATACACTCCCACTTCAACATTTTCCACCAATGAGGAAGTGCCACAGTTGAGGAAGGGGCTGGGACCCCTTGTGGTATGTGACCTCCTGCTAATATGTAATGGCGGCTGGTTTTTTTCCACCCACAGTATAGTGAGGTAGTCATGTGACATGGCAGACATGGGAGGGGGCTAGAATACATGGGAGGGGCTAGGACTTCCTGTGTTTGGTTTTACTCCACTCACAGTTTCCCCCTCACACAGGAAGTACCAGCCCCATCCCATATCCCTGGAGTAGAATTTGAGACTCTCTAGTAACATTGACTATTCGAGGTAGATCAACAGGCTTATCATTGGGTAGTATATTACGAATGATTGGCATACATTGCGATAGACAACAGAAACTCAGAGTTAAACAAGACAAAAATACTTTTCACTCATCCAAGAGCTGACCAGGCCCAACCCTGCTTAGTTTCAGTGCAATCAATCCTAATCTACTGTCGATGTAGCCAGTGCTGAAATTACTTCCAGTGGTTAACAGGCACAGTTCAAAATCCAATACTGAAGTCTCAGGTCAGCCTCCGGAGTGACCAATGAGAACCAATGTCCCTAAAAGATCAGATATCTGGCGCATTCCTTCTAAATAGCAGCTTGAGTCTGCCGCTGGGGTCCTTCCTGTAAGGATAAAGAGCGAGCAGGGGCCACAGAACAAATAGATTTTTATAACAATGCATCTTCCATTTCAACCTCCCCCCCTCAGGCTTCCCAGACAGAGTTGGCTAGGGAAATTTTGGTCCGGTGAGAACAAAGCAAATTCCAGCAAGGCGGGATAAAATTTGAAATTCAGCCAGTGAACTCTCAAAATCAGGGTGTTTTTGTTTGTTTTGTTTGTTTTATAGCAAAAATTGTGCCTGAGGGCCAGACCAGGAGACATTAAGAACAGAGCAAATTTCAGGCTGGACAAAGGCGGATCTGAACTGCTGCTATCCATGTGCAGCACTTATCACGGCCTTGCTGTTTATTGGCGCAAATCCAGCATCATTGTAAAATAAAATGCATCTGATGCATCTGCAAGCCAGGTCCCAGAGCAATTGACCAAGGCTTTTTGGAATGCCCGCCTAAGAGGAGAAATCTCTGTTCTTATCGGCTGCTTCCTTGGGAACCTGCGTCTTGGGGACCCCCTGCAAATGCATAAGCCAGGTGTGCCAGCAAAAGGTCAAATTATTTGATATCAAAAGAGATATCTAGTGCTATCAGTGCTCAGGTCTGAACCACAGTAACAACGTATTGGCAAACATATCAATAATGGACACATGCACTCACAATGGACGATGTTCACTGGATGAATTCCCATTGACGTGAATGCAATGCAACAACTGCAAAACAGAGGAACCCTGAAATGCTGTAATTCAAAAGCAGGCTTTTGTGAATGAAAGCAATCAGAAAGGCGAAACAGTTCCATGAAAAATGTGGGAGGGCAGTAGATCAGGACTGTAGCATAATCCCAACAAGAAAAGGATATTGCTAGTATAGAGGGCTTTTAGAAAGAGAATTATTACTATAATGTACACATAATGGATATATGAAACTAGTTATGCACTTCACATAGGTACAGCAGTAGATACATGAAATCAACAATTGATCTTCTTAGATGCAACAGCATGTAAGAGAAATCAGCAATTAATTGACAGTATTCTCTGGCATACAAGATCTTCTTTGGTCTATCTAACAGAAATTTCTATTCTATGATATGATGTCTTTTTAATAATGATATCTGTAGGCAGATAAAAACAACAAAGCACATCATCCCCCAGACACAAAGAGAGTGGGGTTGTGCTCAAGTTTACATTAGCAATATGCAAACAATTCAGAAAAATAACAAAGATCAGTTGAAAATCAATACAAGTAGGCAAACCTGTGGGTTCTGAGTTCAAATTCTACCACATTTCTATAAATCTCGTAACATCACACTAAAAATACCTAAAAAGGAAAGAGAGAGAAAAGGGGGGAAAGGCAGAAAGCATAACATCCCACATCCAGTACACTCATAACAACTGAAGCGGAAATTACTAAAAGAATACCTCATATAACAACAATTACAAAGAAATACATCAGCAATCAAAAACTTGAATGAAGGCAATTGAATGATAGCATTACAAATTCAAATACACAGTCCATAGGCAAAAGTTTCTGGAACATTAAAAACATTGAAGTAAAAATACATTTAAGATGTTGTTGTTATTTTCAGGTTTGGGGCTTAACCCTCTTCAAGTATCCAAAAGGAAAAATCTTCTGTAATAAAAGCAGGAGGAAACCTATCCAGGAGGGTTTCCACCCCCCTCTGGTATCAAAGTGTAGTCAAGATGCTTTAAGATACAAAAAGAGGGGCCATGAGTATTCACAGTTATGCAGAACCATTCTTGGTTAAAATTCCTGCAAAGAGGAGTAGTAAAGCAAGGTGCTATTACAAAGGGATGAAAAATTGGATGCAAAAGCCATTTCCTGGTGTGTTTAGCAATTCACTAAAGTGAAATCACAATGTGAGTGAACAAGGAGTACAACTACTTTGGATCAGTGCTGCCGCCAGAGAGTTAACTTGTGAGAGATAACTGATAACACTCATGAAACAATTTAACACAGGATCGGCTGAAGCATCAAGCATTAAAAAAAAAAAAAAAACCAAAAAAAACGTTTCTGCAGACACGGGCGCCTGGTTCCCGTTTCTTCAAGGTCTTATGGCTCCAAGCTGCCAGCCTCTAAAATTTATGCCCCTCAAGACTATTTCAAAAGCCCAAACACTAAAACATATATGTGTGTAAATATATCCAAAATGTGCCACAATCTATAAGCCAATACATATGTTAGTAATACTTGTTAATAATATTGCAGAAGCCAAAATATATTCCATTTCTCACAACTAAATCAGGGTACCTGCATTTAAAAAGAAAACTCAAGGAACAGTTTAATAGCACCCCCTCCGCGAGACTGAGGGGGCGTCTTGCCATGCAGGCTGTTGATATGTCCCTGATAAGGAACAAAAACAACAACAAGAAAACAAAACAGCAATGGTGGGGTGTATCTGGCCAGTGCAGGTAAATGCTAGAGAGAAAAATCAAGGAGCACTACTTGGCAGAGTGCCCTTTTCAAATCTTTCAACATGAAAACTTTGAAAACCAACAACAATACAAAGCAGCAATCATGCATGAGATTTAGTTATATTGAACTATATTTGGCATGTTAGTATCTATTAACTCAGCCGATGCACCATCCCTGCAGTGTAGACCACTGGCACAATTTGGAATGCCGAAATTAAAATCGCATAAAAGAAAAGTATTAATCTTGCAGTGGTTAGCAAAAAGGTTGTTTCTGGCTGAAACAAACGTTGTTAATTGGCTGGCAATTACTAAATTTTGGATGAAGTTTAAAAAGAGGTTTGTCTCAAGACCCCCACCTTCTCAAACCAAGAGATTTTTTTAAAAAAGTGAGCTGTTGAAGAGTCATGGTCTGGCCCCATTGTTATGCAAATGCTCAAGAGACAAAAGAGATCTGCAGCTTAACAATTGAATGTTTCCTTGAGGACTAGAAACTTGGGAAAGAACAGATTTTGAAAAAGAACAGTTTCCTTTTCTGCAACTTCCCTATTGCAATCCTTATGGCTAACATGTTGTTCTGGCTGGCTAACATGTGGTGGATTGGCATGTTCTTCTTCTTCAGTGGCCAGTCTACTCTGGGCTTCCTGAGCTACAAATGCAAGAGCCAATTTGTGAAAATAAAGAGGGAAAAAAAGAAAAATTATATGCTTGCACAAAAATCACCCCAAAACCACTCCCAAAGAAAATCCCCAAGTTCCTGCAGAGAAATGAAAACTGGCTCATTCTCAGTCACACAATTGCTGATCTTGAACAAATTCACGCCTTCTTTGTTCTCCTTGGAGGAGACAACAGAGAGAAAAGGCTATCTTGCTGGCCTGGGATTTCTGGTTAAAGAAAACATGTTTCGTAAACAATGCAGAGATTAACAACAGATTTATGTTCTTCCTGCTGTAATTCAGTGGCAGGAAATGGAATGAAAGAGTTCCTTAAAAAAAATGAAACAAATCAGAACATAAGGGCAGTACACACTTAATTGTTGAAATAAAATATGTCTTATTTAAGAAAAGGAGAGATGCAGTCAAGAGATTTTGCACAGATGAATGTTTAACACAAGTCCAGCACTTTTCTTCCATATAAAAGAGTTTTTTTTTTCATGCTGGATAACCCTTGGCAGAAGTGCTGAGCAAGGAAAACGCCCCTCATTCCCTTTGGGAAAGTGCAAGAAAGAAAGAAACCCCAATTCCAATACGTAATGTAACCTGTTAATGTTTAGCAAATAGAGAAACAGGCTAAAAGAATATCACAGGAAGAGATACATTCTTAACATTTCATTGAATCTGATTCAAATTTCTGGGCATTAGATGCAGGCAGAAATTCCCTGTTCAATAAACATAATATACCATATCCTTTCTTATTGATTACAAGAAGCTGGGCGCTCCCAGCACAGACACATTTCATAAATCAATCCCAGTACCAGATTTTATCCCTGGGGAAAACCATAAAAGTCGCAAAATGTAAAAGGATCAGTTTGAAGATGAAGGCAGGAGCTCAGGCAGAGGAATCTCGAGGAATCTCAGGGCAAACAGCCAAACTGCCTGACTGCAGCCCTGGGACATGCTGCAAGAATCTGTTGCAGCCATGCCTGCCCTCACCCAGGGAATTCCTTGGACTGAGGGCACTAATTAAAAAAATAAAACTACAGGGAACACAAATGCACAGACATTTCTCACTCCAGGCACAAAATGAACGCAACACACACACACACAGAGAACGCAAATTCATCAACAGACAGTTGGAGCTCCCCATTCACACGCAGCCACAGAGCAACACGAGAATTCTCAAAACTAATTTCAAGCCCAAAGGTACCTATCTAGGGCGGTCCCTTTAAAAAGTTTTTGGGACTTTTCCAGAGGGTGAGATGTATCAGAGGCTTCTGATAATTCCAGATCTCACCCTAATCAATTTCGGAGGCTTACCAGGGGGTGAGGTGAATCAGAGGCATGTTCCAGAGGCGTCCAATTGTTCCAGACCTCACCCTACTCAGATTCCAAAGCCTTTTGGATCAGGAAGGTAGAACCTCTGTTGCCGCTGATCAGGGAGCGTACTGCGAAAATTCCTGTCACGTCTCAAAGGGACGTTGGCGCCTTGACATGAAAAATTCGATGTCTGCCCCCAAAATCAGACGGTTTTCAGAGGGGGCCTCCCCGTCTGTTCCCCTGGGCAGAGGGACTAATTTGGGTGCTCCTCACCCCTGCCCGCTTCTCACGCGCCCCACGTTGGGCGCCAAAAACTGTCACCTCCAGCACCCTAGGGAGAGCCAGCTTTTTCTGAGAAACAGGCAAATGAACAAGACGTTTCTTGGTCCAAAAGGCTGGGCCCGTAGGCCAGGTTTATTCAGTACAAAAATACAAAAATACAAACATACAAACAGCTGCAGCTGGGTGGCGATCAAGAGATCAGATCGCAACAAAGCATGGAGGCCTGACCAGACTTTATATGCAGGTAGCAACATACACTCCCACTTCAACATTTTCCACCAATGAGGAAGTGCCACAGTTGAGGAAGGGGCTGGGACCCCTTGTGGTATGTGACCTCCTGCTAATATGTAATGGCGGCTGGTTTTTTTCCACCCACAGTATAGTGAGGTAGTCATGTGACATGGCAGACATGGGAGGGGGCTAGAATACATGGGAGGGGGCTAGGACTTCCTGTGTTTGGTTTTACTCCACTCACACTATGGAATCCTGGGGTTTGCAGTTTCAGGAGGGGCTGGCCGGAAAAGAGAAAAGAAATTAGGGAAGGTGCCAGTCTAACTTTTCTGGGAAAGGAGTTCCAGAGCCTGGGGCAGCCACTGAGAAAGCTCTCTCCCACGTTCCTACCAGATGTGCTTTTGAGGATGGTGGGATGAAGAGAATGGCCTCCCTAGGGACCTCAAACATAGGCAGGTTTGTAAAAGAATATGATTTTCCAAAAAAACCTGAACCTGAGCCGTATAGGGCTTTATTGCTTGAAACCAGCACTTTCAGTTGTGCCCCAAAATGGCAGCCAATGAAGCTGTTGCAACAAGGGAGCTGTGTGTTCTCACCATATAGCTCCTGAGTTTTGCTGGGTTTCTCAAGCTGCTGTCGCCTCCACAGCCACTCATTCCCTTTTCTTGTTTTTCTTTCTTTTTTCTTTTTTTTTGAGGGCCACTTCTAGCTGCTTCTTGGATTTGAACCAGAGCTTTTAAAGATTTTTTTAAAAAAATAGGGCTTGTTTGCTGAGTAGACTTGTGATTTGAAGGGCAAAAATGTTCAGTTGGCATCATCAGCATCCTGCCAAATAGAACATACTACAAAGCTGACAAAAATGTAACAACCTGATGCCCAGTCATGGTCCAAGGAGTGAGATGTAGCTTTTCTTTCATTTCCCTAAACAGCAGTTTTTTTCTTCATGTAGGCATCCTGCTGAAATGTCTCTTAACTTTCTGCTTCTTCACAGAAACATGTGTAGATGGGATGAGGAACCAGTGGCCCTCTAGTCGGGCAGCAGCTCCATCTTTGCAAGCCACTATGAACCACGGAAAGGGATGCTGGAAGTTACAGGCCAAGCAGTTCCCCCTCCACCAGGGCAGAAGCAAGGCTTTATTTAGCTATTAAACAAACCAAGCCTATTCACATCTACTCAGATCTAAGTTCCACATGGGGACTCTCATGAAAGTGAGCAGCTGTGGAGGGGGCAAATGTGGACATCCCCTCCAATAAGAATTCTGCCCGCTAGCAAAAATTTCCTTCAGTCCTCAAATTTCTAGCATTACAGTAACTTAAAGCTTCAGTTGAGCATTTAGAAATACAGTTCAGGGGCATCCAAAGAAAAGAGACAGGCAAAGGTATCCAGGGAACCTGAACGCAGCAAATGGAGAAGTTCTAGGTGTGAATGATTTTTAGTGTGTCACTCTCTGGGATGCAAGAAATTTGGGGACTGAAGGAAAATTTCACCAGGAGGCAGAATTCTCATTTGCAGAGGCAATGCCCTCATTTTATTCCTTCTGTAGCTTGACCCCGGCTCTCATGGGGTAGAGATAGGACTGCAGTCTCAGTATTTCAGGCCCAATCAAAATGTGATGCCATCCAAGATTTTTAAAGAACACAACAAAACCTTTTCCATGGACAGTCTCATATCAGGTGTCACATCTAAACCAGGCACTGGCTTCTGTATGCGCAATGCTAACATGCCAGTATAGTATAGTGGCTGCTCTGTCTAGGCCTGCACACCCACACAGGTAGGGATACTCAAGTTAGATGTGGCACAAGGCAGATGGCATGCTGCACAGGTACACTTTTTATACCTTGTTGTTGTTCTTCACTGCTATCAAGTTGACTTTCAATTATAGCGACCTTATGGATGAGATATCTCCAAGCCACCCTGTCCTCAATCACCCTGCTCAGGTCTTGCAGATTCAGGACTGGGGCTTCCTTGATTGAGTCTCCCCATCTGTAATGCAGTCTTCATCTTTTCCTGCTGCCTTCTATCTTAGTGAGCGTTATTGTCTTTTCTAGTGAGTCCTGCCTCCTCATGTCTAAAGAACAACAGCCTTAGTTTAGTCATCTTTGCTTCTAGAGAGCATTTGGGTTTGATTTGGTCTAAGGCCCATGCATTTGTCTTTTTTAGCAACCCGGGGTATCCATGGAATTCTCCTCCAGCACTACTTTTCAAATGAGTTGATACATGCATGTTTTATGTATGCGAAGGTTGATGATGGGGCTGAATACTGGGCAAGAGAAAAAGGAGCTGAAATGAGTGGGCAGAAGAATCTCTTTCTGGATAAAAATGTTGGCATGTGTGGAGGGGAGTGCGGCATGTGGGGGAGATTCGGGAGGCATTTTGTCTCTGAGCCCCAGCTGGTACAATTTGTTCCACACTGGCAATGTGTGAATGTTCCTCTCTGCTTTTTTCTTTACATGAAATACATCTAACTGGAGCTCAAGTAGAAGAGACATTATCCAGAGATACCTCTGTAATTTGTGATTAATGAGAATAGGCTCCATTTGTCTTGCTGAAACACTCCCAAACACCTAGCTGCATTCACCAAAATGTATTGGTGCGGAAGCTCTCATGTTCAGAGGTATTCTACATATGTTTGCTCTGATAGTCATAAAGGAAGGAGACCAGGAGCAACGGCCTCATTTCTTGGACTCCTGCTATTTGTTCCATGTCAAAAGGATGACAGCCAAGAAAGCTCCCTCTCCCCCCTGCTGAAGCCAAGACTCAGATGAAAGGTTTGTGTGCCGCCTAACTGAACTATGAAAAGGAATAGGTCAGGAGGAAAAAAAATTGGATCACCACCAGCTTGCTTCTAGCCTAGTATTCTGAACAGGGATCTGCTGCACCTTAAACATCCATTTTTAACTTGGCTCCAATTGCTTCCTTATGGATGGAGATTTCAATAAGCATGCTTTGGTTCTTGCAAGAGTGAACAAACAGCAGATTGTTCTAAGAAGCACCAAATTATTAAGATCACTGTGACTCTGGAGTCTGGATCATTTTCAGGTGGCCTATTTGTCAGCAAGTATATATTTGTCATCAAGCCAGTATGGTGCAGTGCTTTTGTTACCCTGTTTACTGGAGGTCCCGGGAGCGACACCTAAATGCGCTCTCAATTAACGAAGTTTGGGGAAATTAGCTAGAGCACTAGTTAGCAATGCGGGAGGCAGGGCAACGCTGCAGAATCTTTTACCCAATGTCTACGGGGTCAGGCCACGCCAAGAAGCAAACCAAGTTATAAGAATAATTGAGATTTTTATTAAATACAGACATGCAGTGTATGCAACACACGATCACACAAGTAACTGAGGAAAATAAAGGTTGGAGTGGTATAGAGGGATTTTGAGAGGGATTGTTGAATTGGGTGATATGACACCTGTCCTGAAGCCTGGAAAAATAGAGAGCGATGCTGGGGTTCGAAGTGGCTCAGCATGTGGGGCTGAGGGGACAGCTCATCAAACAAGGCGGCAGCAAGGCTGAATGGAAGTCCGGAGCGATCTGAGGAAGGTCTCGGAATCAGGGGTTTTTATAGGGAAAAACATAACTGCAGGCTATTCCGTACTTGGGGAAAACAATGAGTTTCGGGGGCGAGACAAAGCTTTGGAAAGGTCAAAATTTAGCATGATTGAGTTAAGTCTGAATTGATAAAGAGGTAGGCAGTATGCAAATGCTCAGTGCTTGACAGTTGAGTATTCAGCTTGCCAAGTTGCCTGCTCAGGGCAGGGAGTCCTTTGTAAACAGCGTGCATACATAATGAAGGTGTTTGCAGAGAGGTCTCCTAAACCGTTGATCTGGCTATTTCTGGCCTGCCTGTATTGTCTTGGGATATTGCAGCGTTTGATGGCAGAGCCTAGTTCTGTGCTTGTCCGGGGGCCTCACAAACACGTGGAGAGGGATGGTGGAAGAGAGCCAAATTATTGATATCAAAATGATATCTTTGTGCTATCTTCAAGGAGGCCTAACCTGCAGTAACACTTTGAACATTGGACTATGACCTTGGAGACCAGGGTTTGATTCCCTGCTCAGTCATGGAAACCTACTGGTTGACTGTGGGTATGTCACACACCCTCTGCCCACAGGAAACCACATGATAGGCTTGCCTTAGGGTTGCCACAAGTGAGAAATTACTTGAAGGCACAGAACAACATTTGCCTTGCTTATATATCTGTATCTATGTGTCTATATCTATATATGAGAAACAATTGGCATTGCTGGGGGAACTTACCTCTTCTACCACCTACTCATACTCTGGCGTGTCCTAGAGATGTTTCAGGAATTATTGCTAGAGGGTCATTGTGAAGAGAAGAGAAGTTATGTAGATTTCAAGCCCATAAAAAATCACATGGAGGACAGGATTTTGGACAGTGCAATTTACGATGTCACACAATTTTCTAAAAAGTAGCCCTATTGCAATTCATTCTTCCACACAATGATTAAAGGAAAAGCTGTCCTTTGTTACAGTATGTTTTAAGTGATCTTAGCAATCCACTGAGCATGCATGAAGGGGAGAGCACATGTGGGTGATGATGGTAGCGATGGCCATGGCCATTTCCGCACTAGACTGTTATAGCGCTATCATTCCACTTTCAACATCCTATGGAATCCTGGGGTTTGCAGTTCAGGGAGGGGCCGGCTGGATTCCATAGGATGTTGAAAATGAATTGATAGTGTTATAACAGTCTAGTGCGGAAATGGCCCATGTTATTGTTACTCAAAGAGGAGATGTACAACACTGTAGTTCTGGGAGGAGATTTTAGAATCTTTTGTTTGAAATCTGTAGAACATCAGGTGAACTATAGTTCTGTTGGCCATAATGCTAAATAGGTGTTAAAATGGTTTACATTTATAGTGTTTGAAGTCCCAGAGAAAGGTGATTTGAATGGCTTAAATTGAACGTGTTGTATCTTCTCTTGTGTGTCTGGCATGTGAGAAGAATAAGGATGCTGCTTTTGATTGCATTTGATAATTTAAATATAATGGTATTTCAGTGTTAATAAAACCAGCCTGGAGGAAAATACCTCATCGGGTTGGCTTAAAAACAGATTTATTTATTTTTTGGCACTCCTTGCCATAAAGCTCCTACATTAAAGATCTTGAAAGCTATGGAAAATTTAATAACATTGTAGCAAATTATGTAAAAATGTAGCCAGATCAGGGCTCTGATTATATTTATGTCTCTGGAAGAGTAACCAATGCCAGGAAGGGATATCCCCTGTATTCTAGGAAAGGGCTTAATCTGTTTTGTCTTTTTTTGGGGTTTTTTGCTGAACAGGAGCATTTAATCATCTTTTAGCTTGCTGAACCAGCAACAAAAAATACACAAGGAAACCCAAATACTAATAAGCAGTCATCATCTTGCCCCACCTCACTTCCCAGCATCCATCCACTCTTAAGTTTCCTTCAAATTATAGCCCCCTGCCTCCTCTGCAATAACCAACTGCCAGCAGGATCAGAGGCAATTTTTACTCACTCCCTGCAGCTGTAAGACTAGGATGGATTACAAGAGCAATATTAGGAAATGTGAGAGCAAAGTGATGGCAGTGGGTGTGGTGGGGAGAGGAGCAGTCTCTTGCTAGGGTGATCCAACTGGGAGATTGCTCATGGGAGGTGGGCTGACACACCATCAGTCAGTGTTCATCCAAAATGGACTTAAGTCTGACATGAACCTCATCATCTTGGCTTTCATTTTAATTAGGCCTCCTGGTGGAAACCCTAGAGGGGGAGCTTGGAAGGGAGGGCTCCCTCTAGTATTAATGAGCCTTTCATGAAGTCAGTGGCCTGGAGAACTAGTCCCTGGAGAAGGGTGAGAGGTCAGATAAGTCTTGAGTCTTTTAAGAAAAGGGAAGCAAACTCCCCCCACCTTCCGTTTAACCTTGCAGGCTGGAAGCTTTTAATTACCTCCCTGTGTTCCTTCTTGGGGCTTTGGCAGTTAGACATCTAGCTATCAGGTAAGCTGCAGTTCTTGACCACTTGAGTGAAGGGCACTGAGGCTGCCTAATGGTTATTCAGAGAAAATCTAAGGCAGCGGGTGGACAGTAGTTTTTCAGAGACTTGGAGAAAGCATCAAGATTTGGAGAGATCTGAAAGCATAAACTATTGCAAATCAGCTGTTGGCTACATCTGATACTAAGACTTCTGCATGATAACAAACACTATCATTGTTATAGATGACAAATATGGATGTACAGTATCAACTGTCATAACAAATACTAATATTAAATCTCCATGGTTATCAAATACAGACTAGACATCATCAGCATACATTTGGCCAGTTCAAAGAAATTCTGTTAAATATTGACCATACAAATTTGCTGAAGATCATGCTGAGAAGAATTTTTGGGAGCAAATTCTCTTTAGTTCTGTATTTGATTGTCTCTTGAAAACTCACACTAGTAGTCGTACCAGAACTGTGCCTTCACAGGTGAGCATTGGGTTTTGCCATATACAGGTCTGATGTAGTTCAACTCCACCAGGTACTTATTATCAGAAGAGGTTGTGTGATGTTTGTGTGATGGTGTCATCAAGGGACACAATGAAATTGTTTCACAAGAAGACTATAAAACCTGTATTGAAAGATTACTGATATAAGATAGAACCAAAAATCTTGCTGTATTTATGTTTTTTAACTGAATTCTGACACTCAGCTTCTTGCCCTTATTGTGGGCTTTCTTGTTAAATAGCTGTCTGTGTCATCACCAACCATGCGTGGAAAAGCTAATCCAGCCCATTGGAGGGTTAAGCTTCAGAATTAGCTGCATGGGGATAAAGAAGATGTCAACATTATCAGTGACTTACTTCATTCTCACCACTTGGCTCCCATTATCTTGGAGTTTTGCTCTTGGTTTTGGCCATGGCAATAAAAATCTTACTGATCTGCCAACAGCTTCTATAGGTCCCAGAGCAGACATTGGTAATGAAGGATGACAAAAGGCAGAGGGGAATGATAAACAGAATTCCGTATCCTAGTTATTTTTAAATAGATGGTGTATATATTAAGGAGGAAAGCCTTTTCACCCTGAGGACTTGAGCAGGTAACAGAATTTGAAAGCAGAAATTCAAATAACTCCATACTGGTTTAAATCTGACCACAAAAAGACTACTACTTAAATAAGTTGTACAAGGGTTCTGAACATTTTCTGCCTCCAGACCAAAGAATTTCAACTTTATGAGAGCAATCAAACTTGTGTTCCAAGATAATGTAATATTTAAACCTCATGTACGGACAGAATCACCATGGGAACACTTCCACTTGAACTTTTGAGGGGGACATGAGTGGAGAGGGCATGGCTCCTTTTCTTTGCTAACCTGTTGTAATTTGAGTTCTAATGAAAAATGCCACAGTTCAAGATCTCTCCAATATCATATCCTCTTCTGGATGCTCAGATGTGTGGATGTAAATTGTCTTTCCTTGGAGGAACAGAGGGAACTGCACTGTGTACATGCTCTGAGCAATACTCCTACCCTTCCTGTCATGTTACAAATTTCTGGACTAAGCCCTTGTATCCAGATGGTCACTAATTCTTGGCCTGATCACTGACTCCAAGTTAAATTCGTCATGATTTATAATAGAGGTAGGAACTGTGTGGTTCTACACGGCTTGTTTGACTGCAGCATGCAGCATTCCTCACCACTGGCTCTACTGCTTAGGGCTACTGGGAACTGAAGCCTCACCAGATCTGGAGGATTGCATGATTCCCCATCCAGGATCATAGCAATGATGGGAAGCACATTGTCCCTCTGATGTGGTTGCATTGCAACCCCTGTCATTTCTCATCATTGGCTATACTGGTTAGTGATGATATGAGATACAGACCAAAAGAAATGTGTGCTTGTTGACTACTTTTAAGTCATTTCTGACTTATGACAACCCTAAAGCAAATCTATCATGGAGTTATCTTGGCAAGATTTGTTCACACGAGGTTTGTCATTGCACTTCTCTGCAGCTGAGAGAGTCTGACTTGCCCAAAGTCACCCAATGAGTTTTCATGTCTGAGATGGGATTTGAACCCTGGTTTTCAGAGTGCTAGTTCAACACTCAAATCACTACACCATGCTGGCTGTTCCTAAACGCAGAAATGTAGAGAACTACCAATTCCCGATCTTCAATAAGGTTGCTAGATTAGTGCATGACAGCAGAGGAAGGTTATTCTGTGTTGGCTTTTCCCACCACAATCTTCATTTAGTTTCCTGTTTTACACCCTTCAGCTTCAGGATAGACGTGTAGACCTGCTTGATAACGAAAGCTGGGGGAGGAAGGCACATGGAGAGGGAAGGTTAGTGTGACAGAAGCAATTTCTGCATTGTTCCTTACTTTTTACTTAAAAAGGGTATGTAGCATTTTTTTGGTTGTACCCTGTCAAAGTTAATGTCTGAGGTGGCATAAGTTTTCTTCAGTACAATCTGTTACTCATTTTTAAGGTTCTATCACTGTCCTTGATGGTCTAGAGCAGGGTTTCTCTAGCAGGGTTTTTTGGAATTCTAGAATTCCTTGAGAAGTTGCTAGGGTTCTGCAAGAGAGTGTAATTTTTTAAAAAAAATTTTTTTTAGCTATTGATAGAATAATTTTTATGCATGCATTCCCTGAGACTACAATTGTATACAGGGGTTTGCTAAGACCTGTAATTTTTATGCAGGAGTTCTCTGAGATCTGAAAATTATTCCATGGGCTTCTCCAAGGTAAAAAGGTTGAGAATGCCTGCTCCAGAGATTAGATTTCTGACAAGAATACATGTTGATCAGGATCGGGAATCAAGCATTCTCTACTAGCTACAGTTTCTGAATCCAAGCACTTATCAAGTGCAGCTGCGAGACCGAGTACTTGCTACGTTATAATGGTCTAGCCTTGAAGCCACAAAGTCATGCATTTACATTTTTTCAGATCTCTTCACCAAATCTATGTCTGATATATGATGAATACCAGATAAATTCATTTTCCAGCATGGATGTTTTCTTAAGTGATGAGGTGCTCTAACCTGCATGTGTATATATGTGGGAGGTATTTTGATGAAAATCGAACAAAAATGTTGATCTTAACTAGAATGTGCATTTGATTTGAAAATGGCCTTCTTCCACTTCCTCTTTCTACAGTGAATTAAAGATATTTAAAAGTGATACATTCCAGACTAAAAGGCATTCTTGTGTGATAACTCTCTCCAGCTGGAAACTTATCAGTCTCCAGTCTAGTTGGTCTTAAGAATGACTTCAGTCGATGAGTGGACAATCATGTTCGTAGTGCTTCAGCAGAAACCACAAATCTGGATTCAGATTAGAGAGAGATGCCGAAGCAGATCCTGAACCCATGAAGAAATATAAGCAGAACACCAGCCCTTCACAGTACCTATAACTATCCCTCCCATTTTGACTGTGAGTGTGGAAGCAAGGGAGGAGACAATGTGGTCATGGGGTCTGTTTGCCTTTTATCTATTATCAATATGTTGTTGATTTTCCCCCCTGAGCTGGGTTTGTCACCTTGTTTGCATGCAAGAAACTCTGTGCCTGTTGAGACTCCTGTGGTAACAGACAAAAAATTAACCACACTTCTGTCAGAAAACACTTCTGTAGTCCTATGAGAGAAAAGAGACTGCACAAGTATGGAGTAACCACCAAGAATGTTATCTGTCTCTCTATCACATTTATACAACACCCAGGCCCTTTTCGCATGGCGAAAGGGCTCCTGGAGTATTGCGTGACTGTGAGGAGCAGTCCATACGACACACTCACAATCGCGCAACGCTCCAGGGCCTGGCAGGCGCTGATCACGCACTATTTCATTTTCGGCTGTGAGCCGAAAATGGTGCGTGATTGTACATCACTCCAGGGCCCTGTGTGCACTTGCCATGTGTGCGGAGCTCCAGAGCCGTGGCGCTCACACTTCCTGCCCCAGGAAAATCCCAGGCTGCACTGTGGAAGGAAAAGGAGGGGCTCTCACGCAAGCAGGCAGCAGCTGCAGAACTGAAGGAACCGGGACACAAGAGCTTCTCGCTAGAGAGGTTGCTTGCACGATCCCTGCACCTCGGCTCCGCAAAAAGGTGAGTTGTGGAAAGGGTCCCAGTATATAACATTGTCTGGGCAGTTTACACCAGCAAAGGATTAAAATGCAACAAAACCATAAACAAATCAGCAAGCTGAAATAGAATTTGAAAGAATAAAGAGATCTTAAAAGACCTGGGGAAAGAAATGGTCTTTGCCTGGGACTGAAATGGCCACAAAACAGGTGCCAGCCAGAACTCTGGAGGCTGGTTAGGGAAACATTTCTGGGGAGAGTATTCCAGAGCTGGGTGTCACCACTGAAGCCATTGCCTCTGTGATACTACCTGAACGGTGCAGAAAACCATCTCTGTCCATCTTAGTGTTGCACACTGTAGTTGTTGTTTTTTTAAACACAATTGGCTTTATGTGATTTATAAACATTGGCAAATGAAAATGTTTTTAACTGTTTTAAATGGTTTTTAATGTTTTAACTTTTTTTTGGAAACTGCATTGGATCTCACTCTGGGAAAAAGGAGGCATATAAAGATAATAAATAAGTAAATAAAGTAAATAAGTAAGTTAATCTCTGTGTTATAGAAAGCCTCACTTGACTTCTGCAGTTCAAGCATGAGTCAAAGGCACAGGATCATAGAAGGCATTATTTTTCCCTGCTCAGCAGGCAGGTGGCAACTACTTTACAGTTGGCCTTGACTTATGGTGATCCTATGAACTGTAATAGATGACGATCAATGAGCAATGATTTAGAGGAATTTGATCCACCTTTGCCGCCCAGCCTTCAATCATGTAGGAGACAGAAATGGGCAGCTCAGAGGGAAACCATTTGAGGAAGGCTGAGTAAACAGAACAATTATGAGTAACACCTGTTTTTGTCTGCATATAAGTTGGTGGGCATGGCTTGCTGTTTGCTTGTAGCAAACTGCTACTCAAACCCACTACCCTTGTGTTCTGGATTTCTTGAGCCTTTTGGACTGACCTTCGGTGTTCTGGACCTCTTGGATTTGTACCCTGACTTTAGTTCAGCTCAGCATTTTTCCTTGATTGCTTGCATTGGACACCCCCCCCCGCCTCCTCCTCTTGGGCAAGTCCTATTGCCTTCTTTCTCTTGCTGGCAGGAAGGCACGGGCAGGGAGTTGAACTCTGACACAAACCACCTGTTCTCTTCCTATCTCCCCTTGAAGACGTGATGTATCTTTCTTCCTCAGGACTAGGCTGGGTTTGCCCAGCCACTAAACAAAGAGAAGCAGCTGTTTCAGGCTGGGAGGGGCAGACATCTATGGTGAGATGCTGCATGATAACCATGTCATCCTGAATAATCTGATCTTATTTGAATTTAGAAGCTACACAGGATCAGGCCTGGTTAGTTCTTGGAAGGAAGACCACAAGGGAGTACCAGAGGCTCCAGTTAGGATGTTAAGAACAAATTTGGCTTGAAATCCTGGAGAGCTGCTCCAGTCAGATTGGACAACACTGAGCCAGATGGACCAGAAGTTTGACTCAGCATAAGACAGCTTCCTGTGTTCCTGTGAAAGAGCTGTGTGTGCCATATCCACAGCCCTATGCCTTTCAGCTAGTGAGCTGTCATCAAGTGCAATGGAGGACATTGTCCTATTGACTGTGTTGATGTTCAGTATGAGCACCAATCCCATTAGCTTCTGTACATGGACACAGGGATCAAGTAGGGTAGGGGCAGCAACTTATCTTTTCCCTGACGCAGTAACAGAGTTTGAAAATATTACTTTTTGGACAACTCCCAAAATTCCTCAGTCAGCATAGGAGTTATTGTCCAGAAACTAATTTTTCAAGGGTCTGGACAGTAAAATAACCTAGTACAACCCTGGGATTCACAAAAGTACCTGCATCTAAGGAAGGGAAGGCTAAACCTTCTCTTCCTTCATGCTGTTGAACTGCAGTAATCAGGGGAGCCTTAAAATACTACTACTAATTCACATGGTTGCTAATCATCTCATTACTCTCTGCCCTGGTCCAACAATTCCAACCTAATGGGAGGGAAAATATATAATTATGTCCTATATATATTTGAAATTGCATACATTTGAGAACCTGGAACATAGTGAATTACCTGGACATGTATACCCTTTCTTTCTGAATGTTGAGCAGCCTCTATATGAACTCTGGAGGCTGGCTAAATATAAAATCTAAAGAAAGGGAATGAAAATTGATGGGATTGTTTAACTATCTTGGCTGTATCCTGACTCCTTTCTGCAATCTCTGGTAGGGGTCAATGTTCTGGTTAGCACTGTGTTTTATAAATACTTTTTTATTTCTAATTTTCTGCATAATTCTATAGCTATTAGCTTTTTGTAAACACAGTTTCCATTCTTCTCAGAAACTTTCATCAGGAGAAATGAATACTTTGTTTTTAAAGCAGCTGTGTAGGTTCAGACCTTCTCCTCTCTCTTTTCCTCTGTAATGTTATTTATTTAGGCTGTGGCCCTATAAGCAATAGGGAATAAATGCGTTTGTTGGCATTTTGGATTTTCACCACTGTCCTGGTTGGATCTCTGATGGTATTTGAGTTGGCAGGGGAGCAAGATATGATTATCTCCTTTTGGTAAAGGAAGAGATGAGGCAGAACAGTGTCACTGTGATTTCAGAGAAGGAGCTCCTAACGTAGTGAAATATGGAGAATTCCCTCCAGCTCCTGTTGTGATTGACACAGGCTGTTGAAGTGAGGTAAATGAAACAAAACACAATGCTCTTTCGTTCAAAAATCTGAAGGAAGCAAGCTCTCCATTAAATAACCTAAAATCATGGGGTACATCAGTGTTAAATAGTGAAGGATGACCAATTATGGCATCAGAGCAGCCAGGACATTTTGTTGCCTGGGGCCAGAAACAGCAAGTCCTCCTACCCCCATATACATACACACAAGTCAGGGTGGATATAGTATGCCAGACTGGCCAAGTTACTTGGGTACCTGAGACAAACAACTTTAGAGATACATTACCCCAATGAAGTATATCTCTGATAAATAACCTCAGAGATACACTGAAGTATCACGTATAAAGTAGGATGAGACTCTGAGGAAGCAGGTGTGAAAACTGAAGGAAGGAACATTAACAATTTAACATATGCAGATGACACCATATTACTAGTAGAAAACATCAGAGATTTAGAACAATTATTGAAGACAGTCAAGGAAGAAAGCATGAAGGCAGGTTCACAGCTGAACATTAAGAAAACAAAAATAACAGAGATGGGTGATTTACATAACTTTCAATCAGACAATGAAGTCAGTTGAAATAGTTCAAGAGTTTCTATACCTTGACTCAGTCATCAATTAGAATGGAAACTGGCATCAAGAATCAAAAGAAGACTAGGGCCATTTCCGCGCGACACTCTTATAGCACGATGATTCCACTTTCAACCTTTCAGCTGGCTGGCCCCTCCCGGAATGGCAAACCCCAGGATTCCATAGGAGGTTGAAAGTGGAATCATCACGCTATAAGAATGTTGTGCGGAAATGTTCTAGGATTGGAAAGGAAGCTATAAAGGAACTAGATGAGATACTCAAATATAAAGAAATATCATTGAATGCTACAGTTAGGATTGTCCATGCCATTGTATTTCCAATTTTGTATGTATGGCTGTGAAAGTTGGAGAGTAAAGAAAACTGACAGAAAGAAAACCAATTCATTTGAAATGTGGTGCTAGAGAAGAGTTCAGTGGATACCATGGACTACTACAAAGACAAAGGAGTAGATGCTAAATTTCCTGATCCCCTTGGCTATTTGCCTTTGTTCTCCTGGTAGCAATTCAGTTTCAGGAGGCCTCCTATCCTCAAGCAGGTGGAATGATGGTTAATGTCCTTGTAACCAAGAAAAACTCCACACCTTGGCACAAAGAAAGGCAGTGATAATCCTACATGGCTATGAAAGGTGTTAATTAAAGCTCTCCAAAAGGTCTCCTGCTTGGAGCAAGAACAGGAAGTATAAGCACATGGGCTATTTCTTTGCCCCCAGTGCAGTATCACCACACTGGATAGCATGCTTCAACATCCCTTTTATGCCTGACCTTGACAGACACGGAAGAAACTATTAACTATACAACTGAGAAAGAGGTTTCAGTGATAATTAATCTGTCAGCGAAATGTCTGAGCTGCCAAGGAGGGGAGAGTTGTTACAGGAAACCACCTCTGCTCTTGTCAGCAGCACTAAATGCAGAGGGCCTCATACATTCCACCACTGTCCCCTCAGTTCAAGTTACAGAGACTTTAAATGGGTGGGGATGGGACTTTCTCTGTTTAAAAGACTTGTTTGAGCCATAGAAATTCTCTGAAGTAGAGATAACGGTTGGACACGGGCTCTTGTGGGACTGCTAATATCATTTACTTCTATATTCTTATTTAGATGGAAATAATCGCTGTAGTCATATCAACAGAAGATGGTATCAGATTCTTTACTTATGTTTTCTTTTTCCTGTCATCTGCTTGTAGTTTTTCAACTGAAATTGGTCTAGCTTTACATGAGACTGCTTCTTTTCCCCGTTGTTTCTTTGGGAACGTGACTAAGAAAATATCAGCTCCAAAGCTCCCAAAGTTGAGCGTATTTAGTTAACTTCAAAGAATTGTTTCACACAAATGAGTAGTGGCCATTTCCCCTTCTTCATAGAAGGGCGGGTTGCTTCCGCAAGTGAGGAAATTAGCCGGAATTAAATGGGTTGCTGCCACAAGTGAGGAAATTAGCTGGAATTAAATGGGAAATTCCACAAAGCAGTTAATGTAGGACTCTGTTATCCAACCCTATCCTTCAGGACCCAGACCTCCCCATAATGTTTACTTACAAGTATGTCCCTGTTTAGCAAATATTCCCAGCAGTATTAATGAAAAGCTTCTCCTTTGGCAGCTCAGTCAGCTTGTTTTGTTTTCCTAGATGCGAATGAGTGGGAGATTAATAGTTAAGAACAAGTGGGGTTTACACTATAAAGTTGCTCTGTGGAGTGCTTCTGGTCAGTCTTTCAGTTTGCTACAGCCTTTTCCAGGCTATTTCTTCCATTCCCCTCCTTCTGGTTTTCTGTTTCCTATACTACCAGAATCTTAAAAATTTCTATGACCACTGAGCATGTTCAGCCCCAGTTGAATTGTTTGTGAGCACCCCGCACATCTTTAGATTTTCTTTCTCTCTTTCTTTGAACTTGTACAGACGATAGGCTCTCCCTATCGCAGTCCTACTGACACCTCCCTCTCATGCATGAGTGGTACAGTTTTTGCTGCACAAAGACCCTCAACTGAACAGGGAGTTCAATGTTTTAACATAGTACAATAGCCTATAGAGTAACTCTTGACTTCTCTTCTGATGTATGTTAACAAGGGTTAGGATGGAACGAAAATGCCTGATTCACTCTGAGAGTCATGGTATGCCCACAGAGGACATTGCAGGAATAAGAACACCACATTTGGCTTACAACAGAAACAGAATGTTTGGTCATATCAGTGCTTTGTAATTATTTTGAAGTGGGGTCTCAGGCTTTCAGGACTCACTTGTAAACTAACTCTGGCTGGAATCCTCCATCACAGTATGTTATGTAACGTTATATGGACCAGCGGTTCTTAAACTTTTCTGTACCAATGACCACCTGAAAATGTAATTTTTTACCAGGGACCCCCCCAAGACTTAACTCACAATTTAAATATTTAAATTTAGATTTAAATATTCAAATATTTATTTATTTATTTATTTAAAGATTCTGGAGACAAGGATTCAAAT
Organism: Ctenosaura bakeri; assembly: GCA_948474755.1. Taxonomy (NCBI): domain Eukaryota; kingdom Metazoa; phylum Chordata; class Lepidosauria; order Squamata; family Iguanidae; genus Ctenosaura; species Ctenosaura bakeri. Next base: position 686,721 of record CAOLHI010001059.1, read on the forward strand.
TCCCACTCCAACTCTGGGTGACCTTGGACAAGTCCCATTCTCTCAGCTTCAGAGGAAGACAAAGGCAAACCTCCTCTGAACAAATCTTGTCCCAGAAAACCCCTGTGATAGGTTCGTTTTAGGATTGCCAAAACTCAGAAGTGACTTGAAGGCACACGACAACAAAGTGCCACTGACAGAAGGAGGTTTTTTCTAGCCATCATGTCTCTCTCCTTTGAAAACTGACTTATGGTGACCCTAAGGTGAACCTATCACAAAGGTTTTCTTGGCAAGGTTTGTTGCCTTTGCCTTTCTCTGAGGCTGAGAAAATGTGATGTGTGTGAGATCACTCAGTGAGGCTGAGAGAATGTGATTTGCATGAGGTCACCCACTGGATTTCCATGTCTAAATGGGGACTGGGACCCTGGTCTCCAGAGTCATAGTTTGCAAATGAGAGAGCAGTTTGAGCATCCACAATGCCCCCTGCTGCCATGTCACTGTTGCTACTGCTATGTTGGTGTCAAGCAGCAGGATTTCATGGACCCCCTGTGAGGGCTCCACGGACCCCCAGGAGGCCCCAAACCCCATGTTAAGAACCACTGACACTATGTAACAGAGGCACTCAGAAACTCTGTTAGTGAATTGCAAAGATGAGTGCAAGGGTGTCCCAATGTGCATCAACATTTCCTAGCCAGTTATGTTATTCATATTTTTTAATATAATTATGAGTTGGAGAAATTTATTAGATATAGGACTAAGTTAAAGATTGGAAGGCATTTCTGTGTAATCATAATAAAGTGACTATAATATCAAGGGAGGTAGTAATTAGCTGGCAGTTTGGGGAAAACTCAATATTATTATTTACGTTAATGTTGGAAATGGCGACTAGTAATCCCTTCATCATTAACTCCTCTCATACTGTTTTGGAGGAAGGTGAGGAAATATTGATATGAAGAAGCTGTACCTTTCCCTGTGAGAGAAGTCTTCTTTGGGTTTGTGTGTGTGTGTGCGTGTGTGTGTTGTTGTTGTTTTGTTTTGTTTTTCTGAGTGATTTATTGAAGTTAATCCTAAGCTGGTAGCCCTATTGTTCAAATTCCTAATGTAACTGTTCAATCAGTACAGTTAATGCATATCTATGTGCTTTGGGTTTTTTCTTCTTTTCTTTTCCCTTTTCTCATTCCTTTCTTGTCTTATTGCATATTTTCCTTGGTTTTCCTCTTTTTGTGAGACACCATTTTCTATCCCTGTATGTTGTACATTGTACTGTGTTACAATTCAGTCGGTATGTGTAGTAGCTTGCATTGTTCAAAGTCCTGTTGTTATGTCATTATGTGCTGTTTGCAGTCTATGTTACATTTATTTATTAAATAAATAAATAACACTCCCTAGGCAGTGTCCCATCCATCTTGATGTGCATCAGTCACTTTGCTGGTTTCCCTATGTAGTAACATAACACCAGCACTTTGCTGGATATGGGCATTACAAAATTGCTCACTTCTACTTCCTGCTGATGTAAATCCATATACAAAGATGTATGTCCCCAAGAAGATTTTGACCTCCAGATAACCACTCTGTAGTTATCTGGCATCAGATCAACAGGGTCCTGGACCATTCCCCACATCTCACCAGTGGGACTCTCCCTGAGATGGGTGGCAGCTCTGAAACACCACAGCTCAGGACAAACAAACAACCCTTAAAAAAAAGAAAAAAGAAAACCACACCAAACCAACCAACCAACAAACAGGATTCCTACTGTTTCCTCAGTCTAGTTGCTGTGACCAGAAGCCCAGGGCAAGCAGCCGTACTCTCTGTCCCCACTGCATTCTTGATCCTCAGATACCTTTAGGCCCCATCCCAGTTGTGAAAACTCTACCATATGGTGCTTGGAGCTTAAAAAAAAAAAAAAAAGGAACATATTTGAAAAGAGGGAGCCTGCCCCAGTAGGCCTCTTGGGACTATGTCTCCCGCTCTCCGTAACAATGTGCCCTAGCATGCCACGTGCTGATTTCAGGGCTGCCCTCCACAACAGAAAATGCAAGACAATTATATAAATAGTTAAAACAGTGGAGAGTATTATGTTGCATTCTTGCTTTTTAGCGTTGTGTGTGCGTGTACCTGCCTTCAAGCTACCTATCAACTTATGATGACCTCATGAATTCCATAGAGTTTTCTTAGGCAAGGAATATTTGGAGATGGTTTGCCATTTCTTTCTCTGAAACATAACCTACAGCACTATTATTCCTTGGCAGTTCTCCATTCAATAACTAACCAGGTCTGACACTGCTTAACTTCCAAACTCAGAAGGGATCTGATGCCTTTAGGGAGTGTTATATTTACAGGTGTGTATATAGACAGTGTATATTTTGAAAAGAGTTTAAATCTAACATAGAGCCACGGGGATGGGAAATATACGACCTTCCGAACACTGTGTAATTGTGCTTTCCACCGACTGCAGCCAAACTAGAACAATTCTGAGTACAGTTAAGGGGAAGCAGGTGTTCCACTGAACTGAATAAAAGAGATGCGTACAGAGTATGGGTCATCTTCTTTGGTTACACCATCCCTCCAAAGGCCAGATTTACCAGGACAAATGCCCATAGAAGGAAAATCAGCTTGAACTTGAGGGGACTACTCAGAATGGAGAAAGGAAGGCAGAAGATTTCTCCCCAGCTTGCCTCTCACACAAAATCTTCCCCCTTCCAGTTGCCTCTTGTTTTTGTTTTTGTTTTGTTTTTTGTTTTTGAGGTAGGAAGAGGGCTGCCAGGAGTGAGTTACAGATATTTGCATGTGATGTCCAATGCAGCCATCATTCTGTGAGTAGTTCTCATGGAAAATATGTTAGCTCAACATAGTTAGAAAACTGATGCCATTTCTTGAAACAGCTTTTTGAGAGTGAGGCTGGCAAAGGTAGTCAACCCAGATTGACCCAATTAAAGAGATACTTATCTGTAGTAAAACTAAGTAAAAATAATGAGATCCAACTCTCAGGAAGCTGTTCAGCTAATAATCCTTCTCTGCTCAGAATACTCTTTTCATTTATCCTCTCTTGATTTTGGAATCTGGTACTTACAGAGGAAGATGAATGCTGGCAAACTGATAGTCAAGGTCTCCCCTGTTTAATCCATGGGTACAGAACACTTTTCTTCTTCCAATAAGGTGGAGATACATTTTACAGAGGACAGGTTGGCTGGCAGCACATGAGATAAAGAAAGGGAGGGAGGGAGGGAGCAGAAAGAAAGAAGCCCAATGGTAGCTTTAAGGTGCAAGGCAGATGTGTAAGGCAATGGAAGAAAGGGTGAGGGAGTGTGTGAAAAGACAGAGGAATGGAGTAAGACCACACAGCAGAGACGGAGTGGTCCCTACCTCAGAAGGAGGAAGTACAGCAATTCAGTGTTCCTGCCTGTCTCATTCTACCTTATGGATAGGTTAGCTAAACCAGTTAATGAGTTTATGGCAAAGATTATACTGAACTGTGGGTTTCCCATTTACTCCTCTTTGTTATTAACTGCCCTCAAATTAGCTTCAGTCTACAGCAACCTCATTAATAAAAGGCTTTCTAGTCACCAACAGCAGTGCTCAGGTCTTGCAAACTCAGGGCTGTGGCTTTCTTGATTGACTTTTTCTAGCCCCCCCCCCATTTTTTGTCTTTTTGGCCATCCAGGTTATCCACAAAACTCTCCTTCAGCACCACATTTCAAATAAGTTGACCTTCTTTCTATCAGCTTACTTCACTGTCCAGCTTCTACAACCAAAAATAGAAATTAGAAATACAGTGGGTCTGCTGTATAGGTGTGTATAAAACAAAACAAAAACAAAAACAAAAAAAAAGCAAGTATTACATCCCACTGTAGTCAATGGATGCAACATGTGTGTGCCCATGTCCCTTGTTACTTTCGTTTCTTATCTGTCCTTAACTGCTTAAAGATTTTCATCTGTCACCCAGTGAGGTTTTCTTTCTTTTTGACCTCTGATAGCATCTTTTTGCATTCTTCCTTCACAATGTCCCTGGCTTCATCCCAGAGTTGTTCTGTCTCCCAGTCAATTAGGCTTAATCACGTAAATCTATTTTTTACGTTATCTTTAAATTCTAAAAGGATGTTCTTCAGGTTCCATTTTGCCAAAGTGACTAATTTAGTGTTCTTAGCAGTTCATGATCTGTGCCACAATCTTCTCCTGGTTTTGGTTTGGCATAAAGAATGGAGCTTCTCCATCTTTTGTTTCCAATTATGTGGTCTATCTGATTTCTATATTAACCATCAGCTGATATCCACATATATAATTGTCTCTTTGGTTGCTTGAAGAAATGTGTTTTCAGTGAACAAACTGTTTGCTTCAAAGAATTCAGTCAGTTGTTCTCCTGCTTCATTTGTTGATCCTAGGCCAAATTCTCCTGCAGTGTTTGATTCTGCTTTGTTTCCTGCTTTTGCATTCCAATTACCCATGGTTTCCAATATGTCCTGCTTTGGTCTGTGAGCAATTTCCTCCTGGACTCCAGTGCAGAATCTTTCAGTTTCTTCTTCTGCTTCTGCAGTTGAAGTATAAACTTGAATTATTGTTATATGGATGGGTTTTCCCTGAAGTCTTATGATATAATTTGGTTACACTTTTCATTATATCCCTTGATTGCTTTTGCTACTTCTCTCCTCATTATTAACACCACCCCATTTCTTCTTTCATTTCCTGAGTAAAACATTGTGTTATTATTTGACTCAAATTGCCCCATTCCTATCCAATTTAGCTCACTCACCACAAGTATTGCAATGTTTATACATTCCATTTGTTGTTTTATAATGTCTATCTTACCCTTATTCGTGCTTCTCACATCCTGTGTTCTTATAGTGTGTGTTGTGCAACTTTTCATTTTCCCCTCATCTCTGAGCATGTCCTGTTGGCTTGAGTCCAGTTGTGCCATTGGTCACAGTGCTACTTGTACTTCTCCCCTGCTCTTTCCCAATAGTGCATTGAATGCCTTCCAGCCTGGGAGTCTCATCTTCTGGCACTAACTCTTGTTTCATTTTAGACTGTCTCATCATAGGGTTTTCAAGGTAAAAAAGGCTTCAGGAGTAGTTTACCGTTGCCTTCTTCTGTGTAGTACTAACAAACCTTAGCTATGGTGCCACTGCCATTGTCTCTGGCCCTTTCCGCACGTGGCGAGGGAAACGCTTCCTGCTGCTACTCACTGGCATTTTGGTGGGTCTGTTTGGGTCCGTCCTGATGAGGAGCAGTGCGAGCTTGTCGCTCCACACTGCTCCGGCATCCAAAATGACGGCTTCCGGTTGGTAGAGGCTCTCCACCAACCAGAGAAGCTCACCAGCCTAAAGCCTGCACCTGGCAGATCTGCAGGCATGCACTAGTGCACGCCTGCAAATCTGCACCAGAGCGCAGCGACGGAGCGACATGGGGTCGCACGCTCCGTACTTTTAAAAACCTCTTAAAAGAGGTTTTTAAAAAGCACGCTGCGTGACCAGTTCCGGTCACTCCGGAGCGGACTGAGGTGCGGAACTACACAAAGTAGTTCACCCCAGTCCACTCCACGGTGCAGAAGACCTCCATTGGAGGTCGCTCTGCACTGTTTTAATAGGCCGGTGTGGAAAGGGCCTCTGCGAGATCCTCCACCAGTGTCACCCCATACTACTGCTGGTGCCCAGTATCTCTTTGGCACATTTAGTCTGGCTCCACAGCAGTAGCCTATCAGAGATGGGAACCCCTACCAGCAGCACTGCTACCAGCAGCATAGCCTCTTGCCCCACAGGAGCATGCAATCCCACTACCATGGAAAAGTAGTGTCTTGGTGGGTTTACTCCTCTATCTCTTGCTAAATACTACTTCTCATAGGATTTGAACTTAACTAATTTGCTGACTGCAATACTAGTATCCAAGATAGGACATTTAATGGCATGATCAGATGTCTTATTCCAAATAACGCTCCAGTCTCTTTGTTCTATTTCTTTGTAATAAGTTAAAGATTTTGTATGAAAACTTATAGTTAGTGAACTATTGTTAAGTAAGAGTATGCGTATGTGCCTTCGAATCATCTGTTAACTTACAGCGACTATGAATTTCATAGGGTTTTCTTAGGCAAGGAATACTCAGAGGTGATTTTGCCAGTTCTTTCCCCTAATATATAGTTCACAGCAGCTGGTATTTGTTGCTAATCTGCCATCCAAGTACTAGCCAGGACAGTGCAGTAAAATATACCTGATTTTAGACACACAGTGTCCTAATATATATACTTCATTGTTATGTCCCTTCAACTCAAGGGTGAGGACAGGAATGAATGGAGCTGTAAGTCAAACCAGACCAGGTCTAAGTCCAGTTATCTTAGTGTTGCCATATTCCCGTTCTCCAAATTGAGCCAGGCTCTTTTGCATATTATGCAAATTAAATGTACATAATATGAAAAGTATACATGTTAATTGTGGCATTGCTTGTCTATCTGGAAGACTCTACCACTGTATTTCAGACTCAGGCTATTTATATATCAAGGGTTGATCTGAGAGAGCTGATACAATGTGAGGGTCAGCTCAAATCCCTCTGAGTGCAAGCTTACTTGGGACGATTACCAGTCTCCTCCTCTCAGACAACCCTAATTTAAGGTAAGGTTGTGGGGAGAAATGCAGAGAGGAGAAACATATAAAAAAGTGGCTGGTGCAATAGATGATTTGTGTGATTTTGGCCATTTGACTGTCATAGTGCTATTATTCCATTTTCAGATCCCAGGTTTCCATAGGATGTTGAAAGTGGAATAATAGCACTATAACAGTCTAGTGTGGAAATGGCCTTTGAAAGGGAACCCTTCATCTTATGCCTGAACATGCTCACTAAAACATCTTCTCTACTGTACCACATAAAGATCTGGTTTCCCTCTTTCCAACTGCAACAGAAGGAAAGTAGCCAAAGCATGGGAAAATGCCAACCAATTCAATACATATTGGTAACTGGTACATGAAAGTTCGCCCACTAGTTTTAATACAGAAACTGATGCAGGAGTTGATTACTCAAAACAAAAATAGTCGATTTCAGTCAGTTTCACTTAGTTTTATTATGTTTTCTGCTACAAATAGAGATCCTACAAAAGGACCCTCTGAATCTCACATAAATATATGTGAGTCTTTGAGGCTAGTATTGAACACCTTAGACTGGCAATATGACAGTGCAAGAACATTTCAGTTCTGATTTCAGATGCTTGTAAAATGTTTCTAAGTTTTTCTTTTTTCCATTTGTGTCATGTTACTGGATAATAGTTTATTCTTCTTTATGATATGTTATCCTTACTCTTCCAGAGAGCTGGTATATTATAGTAGTTTGTATGCTGGATTAGGATACAAGGGCCCAAATCTCCACTTAGCCATGGAAACCTATTGGGTGACCTTGGGTGGGTCAGATCCATTCAGCCTCAGAGAAAGGCAATGGCAGGATTTTCTGAAGAAATCCTACCACGAAAACCTAGGATAGGTTGTCATAAGTTGGAAATGACTTGAAGGTGCACAGCAACAACAGCTAGCCCAGTTACTGGAGGGAGCCTGGAGTGACAGAGGCAGGATTTGATCTGAGCAAAAGCCAAAGTTGGGGGGAACTCCCCTGCCACCTGGGAAATCCCAAAGTCCCCGAAGCAAGGATGGTGGGCACACAGGCCATTTATCACAAACTGGGTCTGCTCTCATATCAAGACCACCTAAAGTTGTGACAAAACAAATGTACTCTGATACAAGACACATACATCATCAGCAATCAAACCATGACACAGAGTAAGCAAGGCTGGATAAACCACTTCTGACACTGAACTGAAGAATAATGCCTCGGAGAGTGGTTTTATCCTTGTCAGGTGAACCAGACTGACAGCCTCTACCTAGCAAGCCCCACATTTGGATCCAGCCAATGTCTTCACTGACTGGCCTACTCTTCCTGCTTTCTCTAGAAACCTGTGAACCACACACACAAGGCCTCAGGGAAGAAGATAGTCTGTCAACCAGATCCTGCCATGGCTTGGATACCCCTCCATGGGGTACAAATGGGAATCCCCAAGAAAGTATGCATGTCTGTGCTTCTAAAGTATGTGATTTCCTGAAAGAATCCACTTCACAGTTCCCATGCTCTGTTTTCCACATTCTCTAGTGGTTGTGAGAACAGACTCAAAGAACAAGCAGCACAAGCCAGATTTGGACAAATATTAGCAAGCAAAGCATGCCATTTGAGAGGCTTTACTTCATGCATCAGATGTATCATTTTGCATCTTTTCTGCCCCACCAAAGATGACAGTATATATGTCAAAAAATTTTTTAATGGAGAAATGTAATTTGAACAAGCACATCAATGTTCATTTGGATGCCTTAGTATTCAGAGGAAAAATCACATTATATTGTCCCACACCTTGAAAATGGGTATAAAGACCAATGTTGGTTTGTATTTTATTATTTTAATATCGGACTGGTGCCCTGAACATGCATAGCAGCTTTCATTCCATTATCTCTCTGCCTTAGTGGCCTTAGTGGCAGAGATCTTAGATAGTGTTCTTGCATTTTCCTTACCAATTTGAAATCAGATATGAACTTGGGCTGGTATTGAGGCTGAAAATTTTGAATTGTGCCCTAAGTGTCTGTACCAGATTTCATTCTGGTGTTTCAGTGATTAGCAAAGTGATCGTAGGATGCAGGGGCAGGCAGGATTACATATGTAAAGTCAAATGGATGAACTCAGCCAAAGACCATCCTTTGGTTGGCCAAAAATATTCAGTTTTATCTACTGCTGAAAACTTTGTAAACGAGCAGGGTGGTGGGGAGTGGGGAAAGGAATGATATCTTTCTCTCAGATGAAGGAACACAGCTTATAAACCAATTCTCCTTTGAAGATGCAACACAGAAGGCTGGGATTAGAGGGGATTCCCTCTCTCTGGGAGATCAGTCACAATAAAGTCAGTTCTACTTACTGCTCCTTATAGAGTGATATGGTTGACTTCTGACATTATGACCCTGGGGTCAACGCCTGGCAAATTCAGTGTTTTTCATTAAAAGAATTGAAGGATTCAATAAAAACCATTTCCAGCCTTTTTTCCTTTGAAGGACTCATCCCATTTCATGCAGCACCAGTAACATGGGCATGCAGGGGTCACATGGAAAGAAGGGCAGGACTACATGGAAAGAAGCAGGATACCAAAGCTACCCCTCTGAACTGGCCTCTGATGATGTTGACATAATCCTCTCCTGCACATCCCTTCCTTAACCAGAGCAGCATGGGGTGAAGTCTTGAGATGTGAGCAAAAAGCAGGGTCTCACCTTAAACAAACAGCATAGTTACATTTCACCTGTTCATTTCTTTTATTTTCAGTCCAGTGCTGCATTTAGATCCAGATAGTCCAAGGTAAATGGTTTCCTGCTTTCTAATTCCAACAGTTAACTGATAGAAACATTAGTTGATGTATATGGAATTTTCCACCAGGCAATGCCGGCATGCCTAGGACCAGTCAGAGCAGTGAAACAGGTATAAATGCCTAAAAACCATGGTGCATTTCCCAATGACTTTGGCAATAGGCCTCATACTGCACATAAAAAGTTGGGCACAAAGTAGAAACCATATGCAACTTTGCTATAACATATGAGTACACAGCCCTTTTGGGCTGTTAATGAAATGGTCTAGCTTTGCACAGTTATGAGCTAATCCCGCTGTGGGGGACTTCATCTGAAAGCCCACGTTGTGTTCTTACTGTTCTTCCATGAGCCAATAGTTGTGTCAGTTACATACCCAAGTTTTTCCTGGCTTGTTTCTCTGCCCATCTCCTCCTCCGCTTGGCTGTCAATTGCTGGCTTCCACTTTCATATTGAGCACTGCCGGGGAGAAAAATCTGTGTTTTCACTGAAGGCTGGATAAGCTCCTCTCAAGATGAGGGATAGGCAACCTCATGCAAGGCCAGACCAAGTCCTGTTGCTGCCTCTCTTCCCTGTACAAAAGCCAATTGGGCTGGAAGTTGAATTTTTCTTCAACACCTTTGTTGGGGCAATGTCCATGTGGATGGCAGCTTTCTTGTTAGTGGGGCAGGGAATCTTAGGGCTCATTCACACTACAAAATTATACCACTGAGATTCCACATTAGCTGTCACGGTTCTATCCAGTGGAATCCTGGGGCTGGCAGTTGAGGGAGGTGTACTTAGGATTCTCTGCCAGAGAGCTCTTCTGGTGCCTCTGACCAAACTACAAACCCCAGGATTTCATAGAGTGGAACGACAGCCATAAAAGTGGAATAATAGCACTATTATTATATAGTAGGTCTAAATACCCGAAAGGAACCAGATCCTGTCTGATATTGAAAATTAAACAGGGGTCAGCCCTGGTTAGGTGACAGACCGCCAGTGAATACCGGGTGTTATGGAGCCAGCATGGTGTAGCAGTTTGACTGTTGGACTATGACCCTGGAGACCAGGGTTTGGAACCCACTGGGGGACCTTCAGTGTGTCACGCACTCTCTGCCCCCAGAAAGCCTCATGATAGGTTTGCCTTAGGGTTGCCATAAGTTGGAAATGACTTAAAGGCACACAACAACAGCATAAGCTATATTTCTGAGGAAGGAACTGACAAAACCGCCTCTGAGTATTCCTTGTCTACAAAAACCTTAGGAAATTTATGGGGTCACCATAAGCTGACTGGCAGCTTGAAGGTACATATATACAATTGTACAGTGCGAGCAGTGAAACAAGTATAAACGTCTTAGTCCATACTTTATCCAGGGTGCTGAACCCAATCCCCTCAGGGACCTTAGGTAGCGGAGGCAGCTGCTTTAAAGTTTAGCCTAAAACCCAAAGTGGATTCAGCAACTGGCCAATGTGGAAGCCAACAGCCATCACTAGGCTGCAACCTCCCCCACACAGGAGGCCATAAGCTATCTTAGAAGATACAGAGCAAGCCACATTCCACACAGTTTTTTCCTCCAACATCTTGCTCACTCTTTTCCAACACATGCAGTTAGGTATGCTGTCTTTCAGTGTGTAATTTGAGTGTTGGACTATGACCTAGAGACCAGAGTTTGATATCCCGCTTGGACACAGACACCCACTGGGTGACCTTGGGTGTGTCACACACACTCAGCCCCAGAAAACCCCATGACAGGTTTGCCTTAGGGTTCCCATAAGTCAGAAACACATACAACAACAACAACAACAACAACAACAACCCTACAACAGCATGTATTTTGACTGGTTTAATTGTTTGTATCTTAAAAGTAGTGTTTAAATGGATGTCTGGATTAATGCTGTTTAACTTTTGGAGTCCATATTGTTTTAGATGTTCTGTTATAATTTACATTGTAAGCTGCTTTGAATCCCACTTGGGAGAAAAACAGGATATAAATTGATTAAATAAATAAATCAAGATGGTTAATATTGACTTTTAACATTGTTGAGGTAACATGCAGGGACATGCAATGTAATATTCGATTGACAGACACTCGAAATACTATTTGGAAATTTTATTACTTCTCATCCAGGGGGAGGTCAGGATGGTTGGACAAATGTATGTATGTATATATCTGTTGTTATATGTATATTTGATTTTGTATGAGCCAAGATGAATGTAAATGTTGTTTGTTTGTTTTATTGTTAATAAAATTATAATATATACATACATACATACATACATAAACATGCAGCCTCATTATGCCTCCTTGTAAAATCAGACCTGACCTGGTTCTCTCCACATGTTTTTGACTGCAGTTCATGCCAGTCTTGACCAGCTTGGCCAGCAGATGTAGACTGTGGTAGTTCTAGTCCAAAAGATCTGGAGGGCACTAGGATGCCCATGCTTGTTTTAGGTTTACAGGTGGCATTTGACTGATAACCCTTCTAAGATATTATAGTCATCATCTACCAGAGATGCTTGTTTTCCCATGCCAAGCAATGACAGGATGCCTGTCCATATATACACCATTGTGCTGTTATCTCTTCAACCTTCTCAGGGCAGATTTTCAGAATGTCTTCAAAGCACCCTCTTTGCTCTTCTTTGTCTATATGTCAATAGGAAATTAAATGGATCTCTCTTCCTCCTTTACCACTGACGTTCAGTTGTAGCCTGCATTCACACATTGTTGGCTCTTCTATTCTTTATGGGCATCCTTTGGCCTGAGTGCTGCATTATAGGATTCATGAAAGCATCCCTAACCTGACTGTCCCTTCCTGTTCTCCATTAACCTTGAGTCTGCCTTATGGAGAGATTTAGAATCAGGGTTCAGCCATGAGGCAGGAAGGGAGAAGAAGGATTTTGCAAGGCAGTGAACTCAATCCTTCTGTAGGGCTACGGGAGAGATTCCAGCACCATTTTATGGCCAGTTTGGTATGGTAAGCCATGGCTATTTGAATTCAATATTTTAAGGGTATGTGCAAAACATTTAGCCCTGTACAGGGAGCCAAGTAGCACAAAAACAAATGGCTTAATGAATTAGGAAGAAATGCAACAGAATTGCCTATGGTGCCCTTCTTTACTAAACTTGCATTGCTTGGATTTCCTTGCAAACACTGAGGGGACTTTAAATCATCACTCCAGCCCTGTGAAGTGCATATGAGAAAGTGAATGACTGGCTGAAGATCATCCAGTGAGTGTCATGCTTCAGTGGAGACTTGAACCTAGATCTCTCAGGTCCCAGTCTACACCGCACTGTACGTATGTAGGCTTCATGAAAGGAGATGGGACAGTGCCAGTTGGTGCAATCCCCTGCCCCCTCCACCTCATTTCAGCACTGTTTTGCTATATAGATTACTTGCAACACTTACGTTTACAACGTTCAGCATCTTCTGGTGATGTTGAACTATCTTATTTTGCATGATAAGGTTGTTCATGATAGAATGATAGAATAGCAGTGATGCAAGTTTGCCCTGGAGCTATGGTTTTTAGGCGGTTGGAGGTGAACTGCAAGGTACACAGTGGTAAGAACAAGCAGATTCTGGTAGGCGCAGGCTTTGAAAAGAAAACATTCCCAACGCTGCTATTGAATTCCTGCTGGAGCACTTTAGTTAATACCTACTCTCCCCCACTTCCTTAAGCTCTTAGAAGTTAGTTAACCTCTCTGTAGAGGCCAGCTTCCTTTGGAGGAAAGAGCAGCAGAGGTTTACAACATACTTGTGAAAATCTGTTTATGCATTTTATAGATTGAAAAGGAATGGTTGGATGCAGGCACTCAGAATGCTCAGGGCACACACCAGGTTCCTCCTGGTTAATCTTTGCCAGCTGGACTCAGGAGAACATATCCAAAACCACTTTCTGGGGCCTGGAAAACATTCCGATGGGTTCCAAGGAACCAATTTATTTCTTGCAGGTAGCCAGCAAAGGTGCATATTGTCTTCCTAGACAAGATAAGAAACTTAAATGCTGGTGTTATTCCAATGTGTAGCTGATCGTATTTTCTGCAGTAGGAAAATAAAAGATGTAGTAGGAAATGAGTTTTTCTGCGGTTGACAATATGGAATTCCATTAGGAATGAAGTTAGAGTTGGCTCTCCACATTCACTAGAGTTATGGGCACAGGGCCTCTGCAAAAGTGGAAAAACTTCAAATATCAAAGGGGGGAAGGGGGCTGAGGAATGGTGGGGAGAATGGGCACCCAGGGCCCAAATCAGGTCAGGGAAAGGGAGTGGGTCAGCATGCTAACCCTATAGTTCCTCTCTCACTCACCTCTTTCCTTGGGTTTGTGTTTGGACATTGAGAGAGGGTTTGTGGTGCTGAGAAATCAGTCTGTGAGCTGTCCTTAGCTGGCTGGACCCACAGCAGCAGGTTTAGGAGGAGGAGGAGCAGAAGTGGGTTTTTAAAGGATTGTGCAGGCTGATTGGAGCTGCTAAGAGGGAACGTTCCCCCCAAAAAGAAGCACCTGAAGTAGTAACGGTGGGGAGAGGGGTTGAAGAATCTTGCAGATAAACAAATCCATGAAAGTCAAACCTGCAAATGTAGAGGACTGGCTGTATTTTGCTAAAACTATTATATGAGAAACAACAAATTACAGACAATTAAAATGATTACAGTTACCTTTCTGTCTTCATTGCTGTTGTTTGATTTCAATTTATTTCCAACTTATGGCAACCCTAAGGTGAGCCAGCATGGTGAAGTTGTCTGAGCATTGCACTACTACCCTGGAGACCATGGTTTGATTCCCTGTTCAGCCATGGAAACCCACTTGGTAACCTTGGATACATCACACACTCTCAGCCCCAGAAAACCCCATGATAAGTTCTCCTTAGGGTTGCCGTAAGTTGGAAATGACTTGAAGGCTCACAACAATAAGAACAACAATGTGAACCTGTCACAGGGTTTTCTAGGCAAGATTTGTTCAGAGAGGATTTGCCTTTGTCTTCCTCTCAGGCTGAGAAAAATTTGACTTGCCCAAGGTCACACCCTGTGTGTTTCCATGGCTGAGTGGAGATTCAAACACTGGTCTCCAGAGTTGTAGTCCAGCACTCAAACCACTACACCACACTGGTTGTCATAACTTTGTGATTAAGAGTATAGTATTGATACCAACTACCTGACTGCTATATCTGCGACCAAGAAAGGTACAAGCATGGAGATATGTCTACCTGCTTTGAATCCACCTGTCTCCTGCAGGTGTCAACTGTATTCAACACTCTTCTGGCATCACAGCTGCAGAGTTCACTAGCATCTAGAGAATACAGGCTTCCCTCACTTATCTGATAGGTTAGGGACCAGACCACTGTCAGAAAATGGAATTGGTTGAAAAGCAGAACCCATGCATTGTGCTGTAGGGAACATGAAGGACTCGTGGAGGCTCACCAGGGACACACTATATGTGCATTGCTTGCAAAGTCTCTCGGCTGACTTAATGCCTTTTCCTTTCCTCTCAGCATTGCAAGCAGTGCACGCACATGAGTGGTCCCAAGCAAGCCTCCATAGGCAAGAAGAACTGATGAATTAATGGAACTTGTCCTTAATTTGGAAGCATCAAAAGAAAGAGTCATCAGATAACAGGGTATCAAGAGGCGGGGGGGGACACCCTGTATTCCTTTTCATCCTGGAATTTTGTGATAACTTTCATCATTACATAAATTTTGTCAGTTCTGGTTTGGTTCATAGTGCCATCACACTTCGGGGACAGTGCGAAAGTTTTATCAGTCTGTGTTTTGGTGAGACTGTCTCAGTCATTTTCTACAACACACTGCATGCTCATGCAAATTAACACTTGATGCCAGGCAGTTTGGGGGGAAATGTCTCCTTGGTAGTGGTCCTCTGGTTTTTTGTACAGCTTAGAATAAAACTCTGCTTCAATTGATGTTTTTAGTCCAGTGAATGGACTGACCTGCCTCTTGCTCTTCCTACCTATTCTGTGCTACATTCCCCCCGCCTCACCTGGTCCTCTTCCCCCAGGTTGACTACTTCTATCCTTTTGGGAGAAAACTGAGGCAAAGAAGGTGTTGAGTAGTTCTGCCTTCTCTCTTCCCCCTGTTAGTAATTGGCCGTCTTCTCCGCACAGTGACCCTATCATTTCCTTGTTTTTCCTTTTGCTGTGGACATATCTAAAAAAGCCCTTTTTTTTTTTAATGTCTCTGGCAAGCCTGAGTTCGTTCTGTGCTTTAGCTTTTCTGACCTTCTCCCTCCATCTCCTGGTTATTTGCTTGAATTCCTCTTTAGTGGTTTCCCCCTTCTTCCATTTCCTGTACGTGTTTCTCTTAACACTTAGCTCAGCTGAGAGTTCTTTAGTCAACCATTCTGGTTTCTTTAGACACCTGCCATTTTTCCTCCTTATTGGCACAGTTTTAAATTGTGCCTTCAGTATCTCACTTTTAAGAAACTCCCATCCGTCATGAGCTCCTTTTTCTTTCAGTATTCTTGACCACGAGATTTTCTGTTCCTGGGAAACATAAAATTCTGGTCCCAGTGCAGCAAACTTTGGTCATCCCAAAGTCCCATAAATGGTGAAAGCAATTCAGTGGGGCTTATCAACTGATCCAATGCATGTTTGCTGGGAAGAAAGTTCTGCCCTGAATCTCCCTAGGTGACCTTAGGCCAGCCATTAACAGTCTGTTCACAGCCTGAACTACATCACATACAGTCCAACTCCAATTCTGAGTTGGAAGGAGCCCTGTGGGCCATCAGTTCTAATTTCCTGCTCTGTGCAGGATCTCCAGCTAAAGCATCCCCAGCAGGTAGCTCTTTCTGAAGACATCTGGAAAAGGAGATCCCACCACCTTCCTATACAATTGGTTCCATCGCTAAACTGCTCTTACTGTCAAGAAGCTCCTTCAAAGGTTCAATCAATATCTACTCTCTTATAATTTAAAATCATTAGACATTGCCCTACTCTCTGGGGCAGGAGAGAACAGGCTCTGTGACAGCCTTCAAGGTATTTAAAGAGTGCGATGGAGCCACCCCTCAGTCTTCTCTTCACTAAGCTGAACATGCCCAGCTCCTTCAACTTCTCCTCATATGTTTTGTTCTTTTTCCCCCTATCAAGGCCTTCTCTGAACCTGGTCCAGCCTGTTTATATCCTTCTTAAAATGAGGTATCCAGAAATGAATGCAGTACTCTAGATGATGCATGACCAGTGCAGAATATAGGGGCTATTAGCTCCCTCAACTTGGAAACTATGCTTCTAGTAATGGAGGATAAAATAAGATTTGCCTGCTTTGCTGCAGTATCATACTGTTGGCTCATGTTCTATTTATGATCAACAATAATCCCAAGGTCCCTTTCCCAAGTGTCCCCCATTCTGTACCTATGCATAAGTTGGGAATGACTTGAAGGTCAACAACAACAACAGCAGCAGCAGCAGCAGCAGTGAAGAGGAGGAGGAAGAGGGGAAGTAAGGATGGAATTAGGGTTACAGGAAGGGGGGAAAAGAAGGTGAAGATAGGGATTAAGTGAGCTAAAGAGATGTACGGGGGAGTGATTTTTTTAAAGGTGTAGGAAGAAAGACCACCTTGCATGACTGCAGGCTGGTATGATCACCTGATTATTGTAATAATTTTGTTGTGAGGAAGACATACATTAATGTCAGCTTGAGCTCGATGAAAGAAAAGCACAAGAGATTAACATAACTGAAAAGAAAAAATAAGCAAACATGCATAGAACAGTAGCTCTGAGTATGTTTCATTGATTCCAGTGCAGCCTAACTAAAGATTTTAAATTTCTCTTTGCCAAATTTATTCTGAAGGGAAAGAAGCTCACTGGGGGCATCTTATAGCAAGCAGTAAATAACGTGTCCCTCTTTCTCGTGCCACTTCAACAAAGACTGGAAAAAAGAGGAAAGAGGGGGGATCTCCTTCCAGGAAGCTCCCCCCAGCACCATCTCCTTGAGGGTTGCCACTTTATGTATGTAAGTATGTAAGTATGTACGTACGCATTTATATTCCATCCTCTATCCAAGGATCTCAGGGCAGGGATCATTCAAGCGAAAGAATGTGACAGCTACTTTGATGACCTCCTCTTTTGCTCATACTCACTAGCCACCATAGCAAGAAGGCTTGGGCCACCCTGTCAACCAGATGTCTCCTCCTGCTCAGTCACTTGTTGTCTCCTCCTCATTCAGAGACATGGGGAATATGTGGCTGTACAGATGTTATTAGACTGCACATCCCATCAGCTTTTGCCAGAATAGCCAGTGGTGAGTGATGACAGAGTTGCAATCCAACAATATCTGGAGGGCTACACATAACCCATCCCTGACCTTGAGGGTTGGTCTTAGAAGGCTCATCTGCTTTATCCCCTCACTCACCCATCTGAGCTCTCTTGTTGAATGGAAGAGGGGTGAGTGGGCCCAGTCAACCAGTGGGACCAGCCAGAACAGTTGTGACTGAGAGGGGCTGCTCTCATTTGATTTTGTGGCATCATGATTGCAAGTGATGTCATCCTAAGAATGAATCCGTGTTAAATGTCTCCTACTGCCCCAACCACATTTTACTTTTCCCTCCTTTCTCTCTGCTTCTGTGAATTTGGTTGCTTGGGCAACTCCTATCCCCCTTTCTCCCATAAAGCTTTAGAGAAAAGGGAAATGAGATCAGAAGAATGATGGCAATGGGTGCTGATGACAGAAGTCTGGCTAGTGTGTCCCCTCCAAAAGCCAGGGTAAGAGACAAAGGGCAGGTATTTGCTATGACCCAGGACTTGGAGGAAGCTGCTCCTCCATGGTAATGGTCTGACATGTGCCTGGACAACCTGGATGAGGTCATTTCAGTTCTACCAGCCACAGAGTTTAGTGCACAAAGCAAATGGATGGAGGAAGGGGATTATATGGGATTCTTGAAGCTTGGCGGGGATTCAGACCAGGCTGGTTATTACTAACTAATGCTGCCTTTATTAAAAGGATCTGTGGGAACGGGGTTAAGAGCTTGGCCAAGAATATGCACATAAGCTAGAATGGAAAATAAACAAACCATGGAGAACTCAAGTGAGAAAAGCGTGAAAAAAAGGAGGTGAAAGGCAGGAGGCGAGAAGGAGCCAACTGGGGATTGTTTGAATCACAGCATCAGGGCTGTTTCTGTGTTAAGTGACACTGTGATTAATTAAATGGGATCTCACTCTCTAGCTCCCTAGCTGGGTGCCTCATATAATTAGCATGCCAAAGACCCGTTGGTGTCCAGCACTCTTAGTTATGAATCATGGAATCATAAGGTTGGAAGGGATTAAATGGGCCATCAGGTCCAACCTTCTGCTCAGTGCAGGGTCTCCAGCTAGAGCACCCCCAGCAGGTAGCTGACCAGCCTCTTTTTGAAGACATCCAGAGAAAGAGACCCCACAACATCCCCAAGCAATTGGTTCCATTGCCAAACAGCTCTCCCTGTCAAAAAGTCCTTCTGATGTCCAGTCAAAATCTGTTTTCCTGTAACTTAAAATCAGTAGACCTAGTTCTACCCTTTGGGACAGGAGAGAACAAACCTGCACCCTCTTGTTTGTGGCAGCCATTGAGATACTTAAAGATTGTGATCCTGTCACCACTTAATCTTCTCTTCACCACGCTGAACGTGCCAAGCTCCTTCAACCTGTCCTCACATGTTCCATTCTCCATATATCTCATCAGCCTTATCCTCTGAACTTGTTCCAACTTGTCCATATCCTTCTTAAAATGAGGTATCCAGAACTGAACTCAAGATTCCAAATGAGACTTGACCAACACAGAATATAGATGGTCTATTACTTCCCTTGACCTGAAAATTATATTTCTTTTAATGCAGGCTAAGATAGCATTCACCTTCTTTGCTGCAGCATCACACTGCTGTGTCATGTTCAGCTTATGATCAGCAAGAATTACAAACTCTTTTTCACATGTAGTGCTGCTGAGTCAAGTGTCCTCATCCCTATATCTTTTCTTTTTTCTTTTTTGGTGGCCTAAATGTAGAATTTTTCATTGGTCTCAGTTGAATTTCATTTTATTGATTTACAGGCCTTTCCAGTTTATCAAGGTCCTTTTGAATTCTGTTTCTGTCTTCCAATGTGTTAGCTACCCTTCCCAGTTTTTTATCATCTGCAACTCTGATAAGGATTACCTCCACTTTCTCATCTATATCATTGCTAAAAAAATATTGAAGAGCTTTGGACCCAGGACAGAACTCTGCAATACTCCACTAGCTACCTCCTTTCAGTTTGATGCACAGCTACCGATGACAACTTTTGAGCATAGTTTTCCAACCAATTATGGATCCATCTGATGGTGTTTCCATCTATTCTGTATTTAGTTACCTTGATAATCAAAATATCATGAGGACTTTTTCAAATGCTTTGCTAAAATCCAGATAAATGACATCCACAGCATTCCCTCTATCTACTAAACAAGTGACCCAATTTAAAAAAAAAAATATAAAGTGAGTTTGGCAGGATTTGTTCTTGACAAACTCATGCTGGCTCCTACTAATCATTGCATTGTCATCAACACACTTTCAGACAGACTCCTACATAATCTGTTCCAATATTTTTCTTGGTATTGAGGTCAGGTTAAGTCACCTGGATCTTCCTTTTTTGCCCCCTCCCCCTTTTTCTTTTGAAGAGAGAGAGACACACACACAGTGTTCGCTCATCTCCGTTCCTCTGGCACCTCACTCATTCTCCAAGATTTCTCAGAAATATTGGCAACTGATTCTGTGAGTATGCCAGCAAGTTCCTTCAATATTCTGAGATGCAGTTCATCTCACTCTGCAGATTTGAACTCATTTAGATTAACTAGGTGATTCCTGGCTTATTCCTTATCAATCTTGATTTGCAGCCCAGATTTATTATTTAATATTCATTGGTATCCCCAGTGTGCTAAGTGCTACCTCGAACACAGAAGTGTTTTGCTTCCTGTGTAAAGAGTTCTATACTGAACCAAATAAAATAAAATAAAATATGAGATAGACTATGTGCAGTCAAGGGGCAGGAGAAATTGATTGGGCTAACAGACAGTAGTCAATTGGTGGGCCAACAGACAGTAACACAGTACTAGTCCACTAGGGTTTGGATACCCAAATTTGTGGATGCCTAAGTCGCATTATGTACAATGGTGTAGTAAAATGGCATCCCTTATATAAAATAGCAAAACTAAAGTTTGCTTTTTGGAATTTTTCTTAACATTTTCAAGTTGTGGTTAGTTGAATCCGTGGATACAGAATCTGTGGATATGGAGGACTGACTATATGCACAGAAAAAAACAAGACTATGGTGGGAAAAGCAACAGGTCTGTGAAAAGCATCAAACATCTGTGGAGAAATGAGAAGAAAGACAGAAATGCTAAGAGGCCAGAAAGAAACAGGGGAGAGGAATAGAATGGAGGTCTTCTAGGAATAGGGCTCCACTTGGGCAATGTATGTATGGTATGAATTTTTACTATTAAATACAGAATCTTACACTCTGCTCTATACAACAAAATACAAACTTTGTTAATGCAGTAATGTACTTAATAAAGCAAAGCCTTTATTTTTTGGCACATGCTGCCACATTTCACTATTCTAGTTTATGGCAGCTTTTTTGTGTTTCCTTCTCTGTAGCACTTGTCCTTTGAAAGAGAGAGAAGAAGCCTGAGGAACAGAGCTAGATGGAGCCCAGTGGGACATCTAGTTCACAGAGATCCCAGCCTCGCCCCCAGCTCATTTCCTGTTATGAAATGCCCTGTGTGGCTCAGAGGGATCACAGTTCCAGATAGATTTGCGTGTCCTTTCCTCCGTAGGATTTTCTTCAGAACACTGCCCCCTAGCCACAGGCCTTGGCGTTTTGTCCACTTAGGAACAAATCCATTAGTATCTGACTAGCAACATTTTTTTCCATCCAATACAACCACCTGGGTAAACCAGAATGAATAATCCTGCAGTGTGATTGGACTGCAAAAACCAGCATCATTAGTTATGCCTTCTAGGGCTGATGGGACTTGTAGTCTGACAGCTTTGGGAGAGCTGTGTGATTCTCACTTCTACATTATAGAGTGGAAAGGGTTCTTTAGGTATTGGAGTCTTCTCTTTCCTTCCTCCACAATTTTTTCTCCATTTTGAGTAATTCCAGAAATGTACAGGTGCCAGTGCACTTGTCACATTTTCCCAATGTCTCGATGTGGGTACCACTGGTACAGCAAGTATCCCATTTGTTTAAAATTGTAGGAAATTCTATCAAGTTTGATTTAAAACACAATGTGAATGAATATGGTTATTACACATAAACATAACTGAGTGTGATAGTAATTCATGATGACAGTTTGTAATGTATATTGAGGAGGTATAGGGAGTAGGACCTAGCCACACAAACAAAAGAATGTCCTCCTCTGACTGCATTTTCTGTAAGCATGAATAGTTTCTTGAGCCTGAAGCATACTGCATACCTTATTCATTTATTAAACAGGGCCCAATACAGCTTACAACAATTTAAAATAAGGTTCAACTGAAATCATTGTTTTGTTAAAGTTAAAAACAATTAAACAAACAATTCTACTTAAGAAGGACACAGCTAAAAAAATTAAGCATAATCAGAGAGTTAAAAGTTAAAAGCACACCACACCACACTGAAAACATCCTTCTGCTATATGATTTAAGAACCAAAAGCTTGCTTAATTTTTTTTTAAAAAAGTCTTTCCTGCCAATGGAAAGTAAGCGGAGTGGCGGCTAACCAGATCTCCTGTGCAAATGAGTTCCACAGCCTGGGAGCAGCCACTAAGAAGGCTCTCCCTGTATTCCCACCAATGTGCCTGTGATGGCGGTGGAACCAAAATAAGTTCTCCCTTTAGGGCAACGTCAGATCATCTAGACCCAATCTATAAGGCTTTAAAGCTTATAAACAGCACTTTCAATCTATGATTTATTACAGTCATAAACCAGCATGAAAAAAAAATTTAACCATAAAGTTCCTGACAAATACAATGAACCCATAAAATTCATATCATCTTCACTACCACTACCACCACTAAAGAGTAAGTCATAACACTCTACCTAAATCTGAGGTTTGTACATGATCCCTAGCTCCAAGGGTCTCACATGGCTACCTGAATATTTCTGAAAGGTCTCTTTGTTGTCATTATCTGCTGCTAATTTATCATCTGTCTGCAAGTCACAATAGCAGTCACACAAAATCTAGTGACCTTACCTGTGCATCCTGATTGGTGAGCAGAGGAAAAAATGGAATTCTTCCATCCTACCAGGAATAAATATCCTGTAAGATAGGTATAATTACAGCAAGATATCCCCCTGGGTTAAAAAAAAGGGGGCAGTATAAAAGGATGTGGCTAAGATTTTCTACAGCCTTATTTGCACAGGAACAAATTTGCTCAGGATAAAGGATCCTGTTATATTTTCCCTCCAATACAGCAGGTGGTAGCAGTTAAATTGTTCTAATGTAAAGCTTTCCTATGCTTAGCAACTGTTAAGTTTGTCAAGTACCATAATTGGGATGGCCAGAAGGTTTTGTAGTAACTCCAAGAGTGGGGTATTAATCAAGATTAATCTTGATTTTGCAACTCTATGTCCCTTATTTATTATTTGATGGCAGATTTAGCATTACTACAGCCAAACACTACTAACTCATTAGGTGTAAATGCAAATGTTAGAAGTTTCTTATTTAACGACTGTTTCCTTGCAGATTGGAATCCAGCAGTAAGCATTAGAGTAACCAGCCCAATTGGGGAAAAATGAGTTTTAGCCAGTAATGAGGTTTGCTTCAAGATGCAAGGCTGCATTGGGAATACAATAAGGGATAGCTAATACACATCTAAGAAATTCAGTCTGCAACACTTTTAAAGAGTCAAAATTATTGTAAGCACACAACTGCAAAGCATACAACAGAAGGGATATAACCTTGGTTATAAATATGTGGGTATTTGCCCCTGTAGATGATGATAGATAGATAGATAGATAGATAGATAGATAGATAGACAGACAGACAGACAGACAGACAGACAGACAGACAGACAGATAGATAGATAGATAGATAGATAGATGATAGAGAACTAAGCAAAGCTGACATACCCCTCTGGGCATTCTCTACTGATGATTTCTTTTGCAATTTCCACAAACCAGAAGAGTGAAAAACTATGCCAAGATACTTATGATTTGTGATGTATTCAATAGGAGTCCTATTTATTTGCCATTTATAAATGACCTTCCTTTTGTAAAAAAAAAACACCTTTTTTAATTGTAATTTATGGTTAAGGATTCACTATTTCAGTAGTTGGCAAACTCTCTTAAGAGTTTCCTTAATCCTGTTATCAAATAAGGTAGAAGCACTGCATTATCTGCATAAAGGAGAATAGGTATGGGTCAATTGGCCAATTTGGGAGGAGGTGAAAGCTGGAGCCCACTAAC
The DNA here is from genome assembly GCA_948474755.1 of Ctenosaura bakeri. Classification (NCBI taxonomy): domain Eukaryota; kingdom Metazoa; phylum Chordata; class Lepidosauria; order Squamata; family Iguanidae; genus Ctenosaura; species Ctenosaura bakeri. The sequence goes on from CAOLHI010001059.1 coordinate 710,431, forward strand.
TTTTTAATCAATATAAAAGTTAAGTAGGGTAGGTACTAGAATGCAGCCTTGCTTAACTCCTTTATAAGTAGCTACTGAGTTACAAAGGTGCCCTGCATGAACCAGTACTTTGAATTCTGCCCAGAAATGGACCGGTAGCCAGAGAAAATGTTTCAAGGGGTGTTACTGTTACCCTGTGTGTTGGGGGGTCCCGGGAGGGGTGCCCAGAAAGCCAAATAAAACATAAATTGGGGGAATTTAGCTGGAGCACTCTCTTGGCTAAACAAGAGGCAGGGTAACTCTTAGCAAGCATCTTTAGCCCAATGTCTACAGCTTCAGGTCAGCGAGCAAGGCACGCAAGGTTAAAAGTACAAAAATAACAGGTTTATTGAAAGATAAACAGCAAATAAAACAACACACACATTACCTAACTGGAAAGCAGAATGGGAGAGCATAGGGATGGGCCCTTTTCGCACGGGCTTTCTGTCGCGTGACAGCCCCGTGAGCCTCGCGGGAGTGGGAGCGTCGCTCTGCACGACACACTCCCACTTCCGCCGCGCTCACGGGGCTGCAGCGGCGCGATCGCGTTTTTTTTTATTTTCGCCTCAAAGCGAAAATCACCCGCGCTCACGCAACGCTCCCGGCACCCATGTGCACTTACCTCCTGTTGGGGAGGCGGCTGGGTCGCGCTTCCTTCCCTCCGCCCCTGCGGAAGGAAGGGGCGGGGTGGGGCGCTAGCGCGACGGACGCGACAGCCTCCTGCTTCGCACGCGCGCGGGGGGACGGACGCACAGCCTCCTGCTTCGCCCGGGGAGGAGGGCGGCTCACGTGAGGCTGCCGCTTTCCCCCTCGTTCCTTCGCCTGCGGAAGGAAGGAGCGGGGAAACGGCAGCCTCCCGGAGGAGCCTGCTCGCGTGAGCCGCCCTCCCCCACTCGCGCAAGAAGCCTCAATGCGAAAAGGGCCCTGGTCTCGTTGTCCTGGAGAGAAAGACGGGGTTCCGGGAAGAAAGCTTAGCGTGGTTGGCTGAGGAGAGTTCCTTAGACAAACCAGCAGCAAGGCGGGATGGCAGTCCAAAGAGGGGAGGCAGACTCAGTTATGGAGAACTGAGGGGAAAACTTCACTGGACAGAACGGCAGCAAGGCTGGATGGAAGTCCAGAGTGATCTGAAGACCGTTTGGAAATGAGGGGTTTTTATAGGGGAGTTTGTGCCTACCGGCTATGGCAATCCAGGTGAGAACAAAGGGAGTTTTAGCGCTGGACAAAGGATTTGGCAAAGGTCAAGTTTGCATGATGCGCTTAATGCTCAACAACAATAGTATGGCCAGTATGTAAATGTCCTGTTTACCGGACTGGCTCGGCTGAGAGCCATGCAGCTATTGTGAGGTTTGCAGTTGGAAGTTCCCTGAAGCTACGAGCGAGGCTTGAGTTGTTGGCCTCAATAGGGTCTGGAATGTAAAACCATTAGCGGCTGCACTCTGTCCGTGCTTGTCCAGAGAACCTCGCAAACACGTGGAGTGGGGTGGCTGGAAAAAGTCAAGCTAAGGCCGAATTGTTTGATATCAAAATGATATCTGGGGTCCTCACCAACAGTGCCATAGCTGGAGTAACATTACATGTTCCCTGTAAAACATGTTCCCAGTCCTAGTCAGCAGTCTGGCCACTGCATTTTTGACCCACTCAAGTTTCCAAAGGCATCTCAAGTAAAGTGAGTTACTGTAATCCAAACAGGTGTAATCAAGGCACAGGTAACCATAGCCAGATCTGTCACCTCCAAAAATGGTCACAGTTCATGCACTAGTTTTAGCTGTGCAAATACACTCCTGGCCATCATCAAAACCTGGGTATCTATGCTCAGATCTAAGTGGAAGAGTACACTCATACTGCAAACCTGAAATTTCAGGGATTGTATAGCACCATCCAGCAGAATCTAAATCCCTATTTCTCAATCTGCCTTTTGAATGACCAGGAACACTTTTATCTTGCATGGATTAAGTTTCAATTTTTTAAACCAGTCCACATTATTGACAGCAGGACTGGTTTAGCACTGGAATAGCTTTCTTTGAGTAGGAAGGAGAAAAAGAGCTATGTGTCATTAGTATACTTGCAACACTTAACCCCAAAACTCTGGATAACTTCACCCAGTGATTTCATGTAGATATTAAACAGAAGGAGGGAAAGAGCTGAGCCCTGAGGGATCACACAGGCCCATAGCTAGGGTGCTGAACAGGCATTCCACAGCACCACATGCTGAGTCTGTCCCTTCACGAAGGACTGGAATCACTGTAAAACAACGCCCCCAAGTCCCATCTCAGGGAGGTGGCCCAGAAGGCTACTATGGTCAATAGTATCAAAAACTGTTGAGAGGTTCAGCAGAACTGACAGAGATACATTCCCCTGTTTAATTCAGCATAGGTAATCTAGCAAGGTGACCAAAGATGTCTGTCCCACAGCCAAGGCTAAATCCAGATTGAAATACATCTAGATAATCCATTTCATATAGGAATCTCTGGAGCTGGGAGACTACCACACACTCCAGAACCTTGCCCAAAAAGTTGGGGACTGGCCAGTAGTTCTCTAGCACAGTTGGGTTTGGGGGGTACTTTTTTCAACAAAGCCTTCATTCCAGCTTCTTTTAGACAGGATGGAATTCTGCCTTGCTGCAGTGAGGCATTCATCACTCCTTTTACCCATTCAGCCATTCCCCTTCTGACTACTTTTAAGAGCCAGGAAAGGCACAGCTCCGGTATACATATGGTGGCTCTCACCTCTCCAAGGATCACGTCCAGATCTCCATGCTGCACAAACTGAAATGTATTCAGCAACATAGGGCAAGTAGGAGTCAAGGCTATATTCATTGGACCAGTATTGATTACAGTATCAAACTCGGAGCAGAGCTCAGTGATTTTATTTGCAAAGTGCCATGCAAATTATTCACAGTGGGCTGCTGAGCTCTCTACATGCTGATCTTGTGGGGAAGAAGGTAAAACCCTCATTACACCTCAAAGTGGCTCCCCCAAAGTGAGAAAAAGATAGTTTCTCAAATCCCAAGCCAGTACTAATAGTGCAATAGTTCCATCAGACCACAGGGAGATGTGGAAAGTATTACAAGACATTCACCTAGCTCTATCCAGATTAGCTCTCTTTGATTTCTCTCAACGAACTGTTTCCAGTCCATCTGGCCAGCCTCCAAAAACTGAAACTTTTTGTCACCAGCCACCCACTTCTGCCTTTGAGGTGGCAGCTGCAGCACTCCTGCTCAGTCTCTCTCCAGCCTCACATCTTATACACAACACAAGTAGAAAACAAAGAAGATGTGAGGCTGGAGAGAGACCCAAGGATATGTGAAATGGTGGGGATCCAAGCCTAGTGCTCAGTGCAAATCCATGCTTCCTCCATTTCACAGATCCTCACATCTCTCTCCAGCTTCACACTTTGTTTGTTTACTACATGTGTTGTGTTTAAGATGACAGATATAAGGGACCTGATACCTGTATTTAAAAAAACACCCCAAAAAGTACTATTTAGGAGATCTCTATGGAACCTGTCAGCTACTCATTTCCACTTCAAGGCAGTGCTGCGGTACTCCTTCTCATGAGCTCCCTGGAGATCTTCTGTATGGTACTGTATTTTTTATGCAAATATAGATATGCCAAAATCTGAAAAAGTCCAAAATATGAAACACTTCTGGTCCCAAGCATTTTGGAATATGTTTCACAAAACCGGCATGTTTTACGTGTATGCATGGCTCTTTTGTGAAAAACAAATGTTTAACTTAGCCTAATTTTATACTCTGCTTTTATCATGACTTTATTGTGACAGCCTATGATTATAAAAAAAATAAATTGCATTGCGGTTATATAGATGAGTGGTGAAAAAGAGACCCATAAATGTAAAATATGTTTTAAAAATGTGAATTTACTTCACAACATTTAGGTTAAATATGAACAAGTCCATGCAGTGGCTTTCCCCATTTATTTACTGTTTTAACCTTGCCTTGGGAATATAGGGTTGAAGGTATCTGCCAGAGCCTTTAACACAGACATTTACAAGTTTTATTGCCAGAGTGGAGGTTTCCCCTTTCAGTTCAGTTTTGCACATGGAACACTTACTACAGGACAGCCTGTTTGTGGTTACTTGACAAGTACAAATATGTTAATTTATCAGACTGTTCACACTGTAAGAACACACAATTTCTTCCTTTGCTTGAGGGCCAAAGGCTATTGGCACAGGCTGAAGTAATCCCGTTGTTAATCCAACCTGGGTCTTTTTCCCATCTCTGATGTCTTTACTACTCTTCCTGTCTAAAATGCAAGTCCTTTACCTCTCTCTGCTTCATAAATTCTTCCTTGGGGATCCTGGTGTAGGCCCTGAACTAATTGAATTCAATTAGCACTCCTTCCCCCATGACATGCTGTAATTGATGGCATGCTGGACTCCCCCCATCCCCAAACTCCTCCCACCCACCCTCTGCCTTGACATCTGTTTAAAACATTTTCCTTGCTACTGCTTGTGAGCATCTATGTCTGCCCTAGAATCTAGGGACTGGGGAAGAACACAGCCCTCGTGATCTTCTCCTGGTGCTTGTGTGAATGGCTCAATCCTGCATGCTGTTTTTTGCCAACTGACAGCAAGGCTGAAGTTGATTCCCTATTCCTAGTTCCTTATTTCTGTGGAAGTTTGAAATTTATAAGATTTGGCTACTTTTCAAAGTGTGGGGCAAATAAGGAATCAGGAAACAGCTTCAGGACAGAGCCTCAAATAATGTTTGGAAATGCTATATTTATACCATTGTTCCTCCAAGTAGGTCAGGGGGACATACATGAGTCTGCCCCTTCAGTTTTATCTCAGAACAACCCTGTGAGGAAGGACAGGCTGTGTGGTCATCAAAGTGGCCAAAGATCAATCGGTGAGCTTTCTAAGTAGAGCCTTGAACCCAGGTCTATGCAGTCCTACAGAGATACACGAGTGACTATGCCACACTGGCTTTCCCAATCCTTGCAAAATCTGAACTGAGGATTATAGAGAAATGATGTAAAGTGTTTCAGCAAGATTTGGAGGAGAGGAGTTTAATGTATTTTCAAAGAGAGATCTGAGAACAGTTTTAGGAATTCAGCCAATTGTTCTAAAGCTTTGCTTTCCTCACTTGCTCCGGAGGGAAACCATGTGATAGATCTACTTGGGCCACTTTAAAACTGAGTCACCCGTTTCTCAACAGGATTTTGGCCCTTCTGATTTCTTTCCTATCTGGACCATGGCAGGGCAGATGCTTGACATAGAGGCCCAAGTCCAAATTTAATCTAGCCACATGGTGTCTAATGGTGTCTATATCCAATAAAACAATCAGCATCAGCTCCTTTTCCTACCCCCGTAAGTAGGAAAGGGGCCTAAATACTCTAAAGGCACCAGATCCTGTCTGATCTTGGCAGCTAAGCAGGATCAACTGTGGTTAGTACCAGGATGGGAGACTACCAGTGAATACCAGGTGTTGTAGGCTATATTTCAGAAGAAGGAACTGGTAAAACCACCTCTGAGTATTCTTTGCCTAAGAAAACCTTATGAAATTCATGGGGTTACCTTAAGTCAACAAGTAACTTGAAGGTACATACACACATGCCCATAGATAGGAAAGGACTTGGCAGATTGTAATCAATTGACCTATCAGACTGCTGGCATCATATTTGTGTGTTTATTCAGAGTTAAGTCATATTGTTACATCTAGGAAAATACGTGTGAAATTGCAGCCATTTCTTCTTATGGATCAAGTAAGAGAACTAGGGGGCAGTGAAATTTCTTCTGGTGTTGCCAGATGGAGGATGAGTCAGAGACTCCTCAAGTATAACAGCTGTATAAAAAGGATAATTTCAGCTTATGCATTTTCCACCTTCAATGCAACATTTAGGCAAGTACCTGCCAGAAATTATTCCTGATTTTAAAAAGCAAAGCCTTTCTAACAGCACAGAAAATCTAGTCCATATTAATTCAGACAGTTCTAAGGTTTGGCCAAAACTAAATGATCAGTGCATAGCAAACAGAAATAGAAGATAAAGATCCTTCTGTTATTTCTACAAGTGAGGGCTCCATGCTCTTTATGTGAACATATAATGGTTAATGGTGCATTTTTATCCCCTACACTGAGAGGGTTTTTTGGAGAGGTGCTGAGGTGTCACGAATATGCTGATCCAATCCTACTTCTCTTTCTCACCAAGTTGAGGCACTCATTGTTGTGTTTTTTGTTATAGTTAAATAAAAAATATTGAAAAAAATAAACAAGGCACAAATACCATCTTGCAAATAGTTCGTGTGGGGAATGGATAGCCCTTCAGATGCTGTTGAATGGTAACTCCCATTGGCTCTAGCTGACATAGCCAGTGGTGATGAATGCTGGGTGTTGGGGACCCACAATCTTCCTTATGTTAAATTAAGTGGCATTTATCCAGTTCTGGAGAGAGTTTGCTCCCGGTAAGGAACCACATTCATTGTTTGAGGGGTGGAGTTGAGACACAGGTGAACTCAGTGGCTTAAAGAGATCAGTTTTATCCACCATCTATCTGAAAAAAAGACAGCCTAGCTTTAGTTATCCACGCTCTAGCAATGTCCCACTACCAATCCATTAACTGTTAAGAAAATTAAGAATTAGAATTAAATTAAATTAAGAAAATGGTCATCAGATCCAAAGCGTTGTGGCGAAAATGATGTTTATCCCTGTCCAGTGTCTAACACTAATCTTGGTAGGATGATGGAATGAAGTATTATTCTATTAAAAAACGGATGGCATTATAAAATCCTAACACAAGCACTGGGCTTGGCCTTTGTTAGAGAGATTATCTTCTTCAGGAAGGGTCTGAATATTGATGATAATTAACATTTCTGCACCCATCTTTCCCTTTCAGAAAGAATGTACTGTGTGAGGCAGTTTGTGCCCTCCTTGGAAGTAAGGTACTCTTGGTTTATCCTGCAGGAGCACAGCCTCAGCAGCTCTGTTGTTAACTTTCTGTTGCGCCGTGTGGTAACCAGCTCAATCTGACCTATAAATTTATCAATTTCTTTTTTTATAAAATAATTTTATTCACATTTCAACAAAAAAACGCAGACAATAATTTCTGCAGTGTTTACATGTAATGTTATTCCTTCTTCCTTTCCTTTCTGGATTACCATTATTGATATTCCCTCTATTTGTTATACCACGTATCGCAATAAAATGTTAATAATCTATGATTTGTTAGTTCCTGCTATATATCTCTACTTTACCTGTTCCTTAACTGTTAACTGTATAATAATTGTTATCATGAAAAATGTATACCCTCTGTCTACCCTCAACCCAAATCTGTAACAATCTTCTATTCTTTGTTAATATCCTCATCTGATTTCCCTTTCAATCTTTGTGTAAGTATGTCCGCATTGTGGTGGTCATGTCCTAGAGCACTAAAATACTGGAAAGAAATACATAAGAAATACATAAATACATAAGAAAATAAGTTCAATTTTGAAGATTCAATTTGGGATGACACCCAAATTTTACCTGTTAAATAGGACACGTACACTAGATGGAACGCCAGCCAAGAGACATTGGAGAATTATACTGTACATGGTGACGACGGCCCGTATTGAATATGCACGACTTTGGAAAAATGAAACTACACCCACAATGGAACGCTGGTGGACAGCTTTTACAAATTTATCAATTTGAGCAAGTCCAGAGGAGGGCGACCAAAATGGTGAGAGGCCTGGAAGCCATGCCCTATGGGGATAGACTTAGAGAGCTGGGTATGTTTAGTCTGCAGAAGAGAAGGTTAAGAGGGGACATGATAGCCATGTTTATATATTTGAAGGGATGCCACGTAGAGGAAGGAGAGGGCTTGTTTTCTGCTGCTCCAGAGACCAGGACAAGGAGCAATGGATTCAAGCTGCAGGAAAGGAGATTCCACCTGAACCTCAGGAGGAACTTCCTGACAGTCAGGGCTGTCCGGCAGTGGAATCTGCTGCCTCGGAGTGTAGTGGAGTCTCCTTCCTTGGAGGTTTTTAAGCAGAGGCTTGATGGCCATCTGTCGGGAGTGCTTTGAGGGTGTTCCTGCATGGCAGGGGGTTGGACTGGATGGCCCCTGGGGTCTCTTCCAACTCTACATTTCTATGATTCTATGATTCAAACCTGCCTCAAGCAATCTGTTTCCTGGCTGGCTTTTATCTTGCATGGTCACTGGCTCCGGGATGCACATAAAAACGACATTAATGGAGAGACAAAGGGGAGCAGGTATGGGGCCTGGGGGAGAGAGATGCCCACTTCTGGCCTCTTTCCATTCTGCTCAAGTCATGATCCATATTCTTTCCAAGAAGTGGCCTTGCGGTTTGGGGGGGGGGCAGCGCATTCTTTGAAATGGAAAAACTGTGGCAGGCATGAAGAAGCGGTTAGGAAGAAAACATTCCAGGAGATTAAATCTAAGAGTGTCTTGTTTTTTCCCCAAAAAAGTTAAATCCCACTGTACTGGCAAAGCTCTACTCCATCAGTCCGTGGAAGGAGGCATTGCGTTCTGCGGTTGCCTTTCCAGCTCTAGGCGGGAGGAGAGAGAGGACCACGGACGGGACGGGGGGAGGAAAGAGACCATACAGAGTCCCCCCGCCCGGCTCGAGGGTGGCTCCTTCCTTGGGGGCCCAGGCGGCTGCGAGGGGCGCGTGCGGCTCCCGGGGCGCCGTCGGCCCCTTTCCCCCCTCGGCCCGGGGTCTCCCCGCCGCAACCTCCTCGCTCGAAGCTGGGTGGAGCTCTGCCTGTATAAAAGTTTTGCCGTCGCCCCGCGGCCGGCTGAGCTCTCCAGGGCCGGCGGCGCTGCTTCACCTCCGGAGCCGCTCCTGGCCAGCTTGGGGAGGGAAAAGGGGCTTAGGGGCAATATTATTATTATTATAGCCAAAAAGCGGAGCGCGCGTCCCTGCCAGGGCGGGCGAGAGTGGGAGCGAGGGCTGGGTGGTCGGGAAGGGGGTGGCCATGAAGCCTGGCTACCTCTCAGCCGGCCTGGCAACTTGGTGGTGGTGGTGGTTCAGCTGGACTCTCTCTGCCCCCTGCGATGCCACCAAGGGCAGCGTGCCCCGCCTTCGCCTCTCCTATAAAGGTAAGCCTTTCCCTCAGCAAGCAGGCAAGTAGCCCTCCCGCTCCACTTTTAAATCCCAATTTTCTGTCTGGCGCCTTTTTTTTATTTGTGTGCCTGGGCCCTCGGGTCGCCTGTCCACTTACTTGCAGCGAGCTGATGGATCCCCTAGGGCTTTCTTCGGGGAGGGATGCCTTCTCCCAGTTATCGTTGCCGCGGGTGTTCTGGATGTGCCCATTTCACAGATGAGGAAGCGAGGCTGCGAAAGGACAACTGGGAGAGAGGGCTAGGCTGGTTTTTATCGGTGAAACTTATGAGTGTGTGTGTGTGTTGCATCAATGGATCTACAGTGAGAATGTAGAGATGGTGTGTATGACTATTAACCCTTCCATTTCAGATCCATTTTTTAAATTTTTTTAATAAAACACAGACATTCAATTGTAAAACAAATTATCCAGATAAAATACCAAAAGTACAATATGATATAAAACAAACAGACAAGTACATGTAATCAAACTGTACAAACTTATAAAACAACATTAAGGGAAATTCCAAAAGCTTTTGAAAATGAGAAGTGAGAAGGTTTTTAGCGTATAGCATCCCGAGCTGATATTATTGGATCTTCAACTTTATATTGTGCGTTCAACTATTTGTCTGTGGTACTAGGTAAGTGGGAGTAAAATTCGGTGATACTTTTTTTTCGCTTCATACATGACAGCAGTCTTTTCTCTCTGAAACCCATTAACAGTTTGGGAATATTAGACTAGGAGGTCTTCCTATTAACTTTTTGCTAGAAACTTTCAGGATTCATGATTGCCCCCCTGATCCAGCAGGGATATTTTTGGACTGAGATTTGAAATCTTTTTTTAAAATTGAAAATCATATTTATCCAATGTACTGAATAAATATATTTATCTAGTCTAACCTGGTATAAAATAAAACTTTTGTTTAGGGGAGAAAAGCTTCATACAAAGTTATTCCAAACATTCAACAAATCTCTCAGTTTGTCCAAGACTTAAACTCTTAAGGATGATAGAATCCATTTAACAGTTCTGAATGTGACTAATCTGGCTAGTTGACTTCCATGCAGTTTTTACATATCAGAATTCAGTTTTCCTTTGTACATGTGGTCTCTCACCATGCATGCAGTGTGCACATCTGAATGGATCATTTCCAGACATGTGTGTATGTCTGATGAAGCACATATAGCAAGAAGCATGCACAAGCATAGGTAAAAGTATAGCATAAGCAGCAGAGGGTTTTCATAGCATGAAAAGAAAAGAAAAACCACCTGCTAAGTATCTGTGTATCAGAATGCAACAGTACAACTACAGAGACCTGTTAAAAAACATGGCAACTCTTGATTTTATTTGTTTTCTCCAACTCCTTCCATTTGTTTTCTCTAACTCCTTCAATTTCTTATACAGCAAGATTGCAATGGGAGTGTTAATAATTCTCTTTCACTTTTAAAGGTATAACATGCACCAGTGACATTCCCTCCCCATAATTCCGTGAGGGCATGGCTGCAGTTCCTTTGGTCACACTAAGGTCTGGCTCCCATTGCCCCCACCTGGGGAGCAGAGCTTGGCAAAAAATAACTTTTCTGTTCCACAGCTCCCATGGCCCCCTGCCAGCATAGCCACCAAAACAATGGACTGTTTGACTGAAGTTTTCTACATTTTCCAGTATCATTTTGAGGCTGTCATGCTTTAATTACCCTTTCCACTGCCCTTTTCCCACTTCGTATGATTTCTGGAAAAGACGATTGAACTGCTTTGCATGCTGTGTTGTGATTTTACTGCTTTGACTGGTTAAGTGAAACTTTGTTTGCATCTGAATCATATAAACCACTCTGTAAGGCATTATCCAAACAGGTGACAAATAAGTAAATACAACAAAAAATAATATGCAGCTTGTTTCTGGAAGTTCTTAATCCACACGAGTAGCAACTTGTCACCAAGAGAATGTTAAAGGCAGTTCATAGGAGCTTAACCAACGGTTCAGCTACTTTACCCATAAGCCAGAGTTGTCTGCTCTGTTGGTGGTGTTCTCCTAAGACCATGAGTATGAGTCCTTCTGAGCCTTAAGATTGTAGGTGCTTCTCATCTGGAAATGCCAAGGACTAAGATTTAGCTATGGGAGGGAGATTAAGTGAGGGCATTGCCCCCCAAGCATTTTGACCACGATGAATTTTTCCTTCAGGACCCAGTACTTCTGGTCTGAATACCCTAAAGGCACCAGACCCTTTCTGATCTTGAAAGCTAAGCAGGGTCTGCCCTGTTAGTGTTTGGCTGAGAGACCACCAATGAATAGCAGGTGCTGTAGGCTATAAGGAACTGGCAAAACCACTTCTGAGTATTCCTTGCCTAAGAAAACCCTATGAAATTCATGGGGTTGCCACAAGTTGACAGGCGATCTGAATGGACATACACACATATTTCTAGCACTGCAGACACTGAAAATTGTTCACATCTAAAACTCTTGCTGTGTTCATATTCTTTTGATACCTTTGCCTGTCTTGTTTTTTTGGATACCAAGCTGTATATCCAAATGCTCAACTGAAGTTCTAAATTAGGTCAATGCTAGACATTTGGGGACTGAAGGAAAATTTCATTAGGGAAGCAGAATTCTTATGGAGAGGGACAATTCCCTCATCCCACCCCCCACCCAATAGGTATAGCCCTGACAGGGACTGAAATGGTAGCTTCCTGTATGCAGACTGTATGTTCTTCTGCTGAAATCTGGACCTTTCTTCCGTCTGTTCGCAAGTTTCATGGAGAACTGTTTTGTTTCAGTTGTCAGGATTTTTTTTTCTTTGTTGTTACTGTTGTGTGCCTTAAAGTCATTTCTGACTTACAGTGACCATAAGGTAAACCTACCATGGGGTTTTCTTGGCAAGATTTGTTCAGAGAGGGTTTGCCTTTACCTTCATCTGAGCCTGAGAGTATGTGACTTGCCCAGTGGCATCCAGTGGGTTTCCATGGCTAAGCAGAGATTCACACCCTGGTCTACAAGTTTCCAGGGTTTTCTTTTTCTTTATCCCAGGACAATCATATCTCAGAACAAGTGGTGCAAATGGCATCAAGAAGAGATGCTCAAAGGTGTCCTGGATGCTTTTAATGTTCTCTGAACTTCCTCAACAGCAGGTTAGTTAGGGCTAATGCTCCTGGGATGTGGCATAGATGATTGGCTCTTTTTCCTCATTCACCCTCCTTATGAATAATAAGGTTGTTTCTAACTGTCAGCAGTAGCTGCACTTATGGGTTTAGGTGTGGCTAAGGCAGCATGCATATCTGGAATGCCTGTTCTGCAAATTTGGGTATTGTTCCTTCACTGGGAGGTTACATGAGCTCCAAACCATTGCATGTTGGAAATATCATCTGCACCTAGCCATTCAATTATCATTTTCCAAATGACAATCACTATCAGATCACTATCAGATCACAGAGATAAATAGCGTGTTCAGTATACTGAGTAAGGGTGACCACAGAGTGATTGGCCAGCGGTGTTTCTGGCTGGCTGACTTTAATAAAAAGGCTGACAGTTGGTGATACTGGGGATGCTTTTTGTTCTGCTTCTTTCACCAGACAAAGGGCAAGGACTTCTGTAAATGATAGCAGGTGCCAAGTATTGAAGCAGGAGCCAGATATAATGTTAGCATATTGTGTATTGTGATAGCAAACTTTATGAGTTTCATCATTGCTTATTAGCATCTCATTTGGAAAACTGTTATGTCCCTTGCTGCTTCCTCATCCTTGAGAATGGTGTGGAATGGATGTTTCCTTGCACACAAAACAAGCATCTCTTCATTTATTTGCAGTCTGCCTTGCTTATCTGTTAGAATATTGCTGTAAGTTTGAAGGGTTGGTTTAAATGACTTCTGATGGTTACGTTATAGCCCTAAGGGACCCTGTAGTGCCTTTGAACTGAGAAAGCAGAGTTTGTAGCTAACTGCAGTCTATTTCATCAGATGCAACCTTATAGCCCCAGGATTTAGGCTGAGGTTTGGTTGGGAAAGGGTTAGAGGAACCACTAGAAGTACTGTAGGGTATCCTCTTGAAGGCTGTTGCAGAACTGTCAAGTACCCTTCTGTTGTTAAGGAAATGCATCCCAGTGAATGAGCTTCTCTGCTTAACTCCTCCTCCCTTTTGTACCCCAGAGGAGGTCATTCAAGCTGCTTGTGTAAAGAAACAGCAATTCTGAGTGAGTCTCCCTGGCAAGTTTGGGATGAAAGTGATGTTTAACTCTGAAAGTGTCTTTAGGGTGCAAAAGCTCCTCAAGAAATCTAATGCAAGAAGTCACGTCTGTTGAAACATTCATGTGCTGTGAATCTTCACTCATGTTCAATCTGGAGATATAAAAGCAAATATTACAAAAGGCTCAACTCTCTAGTGAACTGGTTCAAAGGAAAACGACATTTGCAGCCGTAAAGTTTCCCTGCTTGGCAAACTGGGGAGAGAGGACTTGAAGACTAGGTAGTGCTTTAAAGTTTCTGGATGGGAAGTCCTAGTGTTTCCTGATACTACAAACCTGGCAAAGTTACAGCAAGAGGAAAACTCAAAGATGCTTGGACATTGTAATTTGGGTAATTGATACCACACAGACACACGATATTATGACTGAGAAACTTATTATCTTTCTTTTGGGAATGTAATTTCTTGGGCTTAAGAAGCTTGTTTGTAGACCAGTGGTTCCAGTCTTTGGTACCCTAATGTTGTTGGACTGCCGCTCCCAGAATTCCTGTCCATTGGCCATGATGGCTTGGGCTTCTGGGAGTTCATGTCGGATTTTAGTGTCTCAGCTTCTTGAAATGTGAATGGGAGATAGTGAAAATCAGGAAAGGAAAAAACAAGGGATAAAAACTGAGGTTATATCCTAGTAGGATACTTCTGATTATCTGCCACTGTGGAAGCTGCTGGTAAAACCCACTGTTGAGTCTCATGGGAGTAGTTACAGGGGCCTATATATTATTTGCAAGTAATTTGGAATACAGCAAACCCACTGAAGTATTGTTAACTTTAAAGCAGCATCTGCACATATTTGGACAGAAATTTCTTTCTCTGACTGGATGCTCTTTATTGTTCCAGGATCTTTCTGAATGCAAAATGAGAGCCTGTGGCCAGAAAACAAAGTCTTCTTAACCTCAAACAGGCTAAAGGAAATAGGGTAAAATCTGCTTTTGGGAGCAGCTAGTTGAATAGCGGAAACACAAAACAGAAGAGTTGGGTTTGCACCAGGTTTGATTGAATACTCATGCAGACTTCACCAAGGACAGATGTGGTACTGGCTGAGGCCCAGCCTAATACGCTTGTTATAGAAAATGGTAAGGGGGGAAAGATAACAATCCCCAATGGAGTCATCCATAAGTATACTGTAGTCATGGTTATTTGCCTTACCACAGAAGGGAATTAAAATGAATCTGTTTTAAAATTGTAAGTTGCTAATGCAAATATTAACTTGCCACAGATCTACCAGAGCTTTTTCATTTAGTAAAAATGTATTTACTAATTACATTCAGAGGCTGGAAAAGTTCTTTTTGAAAGTAACATTCATAGGCTCTAAATATAACTACATAGTAAATAATTGTGTCAAATTAAAACTTGCATCATGCCTTGCGTACCTGCCTTAGACATAACCAGTGGCCATTTTGACGGGAGAATTCTGGGAGTTGTAGTACAAAACCCTAACTTTTCTGTGCCTTGCCTTACTGTTGTCTGTGGCCCTTAATGTTGACACCTTGGGTTTTCTAAAATATTTTATCAACCATTGTAGAAACATCGTAATACAAGGAAAACATACATATGAAATATTCAAACAAATTCAAGCCAGGGAAATTTGGAAATGACTCTTGTCCTGACCTGTTAAAAAAAGAGAGAGAGAGAGGATTGACAGTTATAAATAGCTACTCTTTCACCACCTCTCTAACGGCTTCTATACCTGTAACTTGTATGGAAGCACATGAATGCCCACAGAAACAATAATAGGAGCTATTAGTGCAAACAGGACTACAAATTATTCCTGTGATAAGACTTGGAGGAGTGCCCAAGAATGTGAATGAATTGCTCAAGATAACAATGGGCATGGAATTCCAGCAGAGTAGTTGTGTTTGCTTGGTAACAGCAGACAGGGGAAAGAGTCTTGTGTTTAAGGTGCCTCATAAGCATAAGCACCCACATGTTAAATTAAGTCTGTTGGGATCTGTGGGAATTCCAAGGAGAGGAGACTCTATAGCAGACAGTAGAAACCACAACTATCTTGCTGTTAGTTCATGGACCAGCTTTACTGAAATTTTGAAACTGATTTTTTTTACAAAGCAGGAGGATGGTTAGGCTATATCTGCAGTTCTAGCTGCTTCTAGAACACAAAACTAGGAAGAGAGTCACAAGACAGCTATGCCTCTGGATCCAGGGATAGTATGGAATAGAATCTTGCCCTCTTGTGTCACTCAGTGGACCCCATATCCAAATGGCATTAAGAATCATGCCTATTTGCTGTCCAAACCCCATGCTTTAGTTCTTGATTGGTTCAGGTATCAAAATGGTGAAAGGAAAGACATACTGTTTTGGATTATGGGTTATTCTGAAAGAGGTTTGGGAAAAACAAAATTTTGTAGTCTGGGAGGCTAGCCTTTCAAAATAGCGTCTTCTTCTTCTTCTTCTTCTTCTTCTTCTTCTTCTTCTTCTTCTTCTTCTTCTTCTTCTTCTTCTTCTTCTTCTTTTTGAGGCCCTTATCACACGATGGCACCAGCCTGGCATGGGGATGCATTGCTGCTGGTCCACTACTTGTACCATCGCACAACGTTGTTGCAGTCCCACTGCTGTCACATCCCCAGCCCTTGTGATTGCGCCATATACCATTTCTGGAAGAAAATCTGGTAATGGCCTCCCTTTGCACAATGATCCTGTCAACTGCGGGCATGCAGGAAGAGCGGAAATGCTATCAAGTACTTTCTTCCCCTTGGTATAGTGCAGGAAGAGACCGGATAAACTGTGGAAGGAGGGAGCACGTCCTGAATTCTACCCATCTGCTGGCAGCCCACCAGTGCGGTGGGAAGGTTTGGGTCCCGATCCCATCATTTCAGTGGCATTGTCAGGATCATGACAGATTAAAATGGGATCACAACATAGTGTGGTAAGGGCCTAAGTCAAACATTCAGTTAAGGATTGATTCAAAAGTCACTTCAGTGGTGTCATTGCTACTGAATATATGTGTGAAGCCAGCCATAAGTGCATCTTCTGACTGGGAAGCAGATTCAGAGGTTATCACAGCCTCAACCAAAATATCATTGTATTTATATCTAATGTGCTTTCAGCCTCGATTTAGTCCTCTTATGTTTATTTCTTGAACGAAGTGTAATAATAACAGTGAAAGACACTGTTTACAGTATAACATGTGGTCTGTTCTGACCAAATGTTTTTCTCTGTGATGGCAGGTTTTCAATGAAGGATCAAAGGGTTTGTGTTTTTTCTTGTAGTGGTAAAATTAAAATATATGGTGCCGGTCCCTAGCACATTAGAAAAAAATAGTTGACACTCTCCTACATCAAATAGCCTGAAAAGCTCTTTTGTAGACAACTGTACTCAACTTCAGTGTAGCATCAGAAAATGACAATATTCAGAAACTGTTTAGCCTACCACAACACTCTTATTGCAGATTTTAAGGTGGTCATTCTGGAACAAAGAGGCTTCAAAGGCACACGACAACATGAAACAGCTGGAAAAGAATTGACCTATGGTTCAGCTTTGCTGGTTTGAACAGAGCCAAAGGTTTAACATGAGTTAATCAACAAAACTATTTCCATTTATTAAGTAATACCATACTTTGTGCATTTGCTAAGTAACTCCAAACTTACAAATCACATGCCAATTGCTAAGTGATTTCATACTTTCTGAATTTCACTTTCCTCTGTCCTCATTATTCATAATTCACCCATCCAACCCACAAACCATTCTTGCCAACTGAGGATAACATTTCATGCATCAGATGGAATGGAAAGTGCCCACTGTGACATCCCTCACTCCCCCTCACTGGTAAGCAATCATTATCCCTAGCATTTCTTCTCCCTTTCCTATACTTTATGCACCCAACATTTGGAAGAATTCAATTAAAAAATTAGTGTTAACGAAGAACAAGGGGCACAGGAACAGGATAAGGGAGGGACTAAACTATGAATTAACTTGTATCACACAATTTGTTAGTTTTTAAGGTACCACAAGACCATAACGCTGCTAACACTTCTCTCAAAAAACACTTATCAGTGTTTGCTTTCATGATCCTCTGATTATGTAGTATTTATACTGCTGTAGTACTTAAGAGAACACAGTCATGATCTAAGATATTACGATCTAAATCCCAGCACTTGGATGACATATGACATACGGGCAAAAAGATAGCAGAATACGGTATTCTGAAACTAATGGGTTATGATCATTTTTGATGGTTTGATCTCTGCTTTGTCAGCACCAGCAAATAGCCATTCTTACAATGAAATGGGGCATTTGGAGATCTCTGTGTGATTCCTGTTTTCAGTCAATATTATTGTTTTGCTCTTTTGCTTGAGGTTTTTGCATCATAGCAGGTGCTTCTGACATGTTTGTGTGTGTTGTCCTTTTGTTAGACTGCTATAAATTGGGTAATATAGGTTAATTCATAGAGTTTAGTCTTCTGGCTGCAAATGTTGGCTGCAAAATCTGCAGGAAAAGGAGAAGAAATGCTGGGGGTGTACACTGCTTAGGTGTAGGAGGGGAAGGGCTGTGTCACAATCAAGAAGCAGAGGGATTTTTTTTTTCTGAAGGGCATTTCACACTTTTGGAGTCACTATCCATTTTATTTTATAATTGAAATGCAGCTAAGTTGTAGTCAGGCTACTCATGCCTTTCTCTCTAATTGAAATAAACCAGTTAGTCTTAAGTGTGCTACTAGATTCCTTGTTTCCCCCATTTTCCCCTTTATGCTGTAACAAATGAAATGATTACTTCTTGTAAAACCTTTCTTTCCTTCTGTGTACTTTTTTAAATGTATGAATTGGACGGACAGACATGCTTACTATCAAGTATAACTGCAGACAAATTGCTTTAAGCCTGCGAATGAGACATGATTCAAAGCCATGGAGAGATTCATGGAAAGAGGGCAAAACAGAAGTTTAAATGTTTCTTTTTGATGGTGGATCAGAGTGAATTTATGTACCTCATGAAATTTTCCTCCAGTTCCCAAATTTGTAGCATTGCAATAACTTAAAACTTCAGTTGAACATTTAGAAATACAGTTTAGGGACATCCAAAGAAAAGCAGTAGGCAAAGTTACCAGGGGAGTGTGAACACAACAAATATGAATTCCAAGTGCAAACCGTTTTCAGTGTCTCACTCTCTACAATGCTAGAAGTTTTAGGGGACTGAAGTAAAATTTCATTTGGCGGCGAACTTGTTATTTTTGCCTTCCCCACATAGCAACATCCCTGCAAACTGCCAGATTAGAAGTGTCTCAGTGAAGAACTTTTAGACCAGTGTTTTCAGAGGGTGATATGTGTGTATATTTGAGAGTTTCATTTCAAAGATGTGTCTTTACCTGTCTTGTTGAGTTTTGATGAAAGCATATCTTGTTGATAAACCGATAGCCCTTATGATAACAGCCGGTTTGATGTAGTGGTTTGAGCACTGGACTACACTCCTAGAGACCAGGGTTTGAATCCCCATGTGGCCATGGAAACCCAGTGGATGACCTTTAGCAAGTCACATTCTCTCAGCCTCAGAGGAAGGCAAAGACAACTGCCCCCCAGACAAATCCTGCCAAGAAAACCACATGGTGGGTTTGCCTTAGGGTCACCATAAGTCAGAAATGACTTGGAGACACACCCTTATAACCCGTTTTCATAACCCTACACTCATTTATTGACCGCTGGATCGCTTCCTGATTTCTGGGAGATAGCGAGACCTCTCCCTGAGATTCAGTAGGAACTGAAGGAGAGCCTGCCACACAGAACCAGCAGCAGCAGGAATACAAAGTCAAGTTGTGTGGGAGCTGGGGAGCATCAGGTCTGGGGCACAAATCCAACTGCATATTGATTTTTTTCCAGTCTTGTACTATGGGAAAGCCTGTGTCAGAGCCTATACTGAGCAGGAAGGATGGCTCTTGTTTCTGCAGACTTGTGCTGTGTGGATCATTGTTTATCCCATCGTACATTCAAAACAACCTCCACTCCCTCAGTTTGTTTAAAAAAAACAGGGCCAAAACATCCTTGTCACTCTCCTTTGACACTCTGAAGTGTCTTGCTTACCTCTCATCCTCTCAGCTTCTTTTCCCTTGTAGTTTATTTTTAAACAGTCCCTCTGTTCATGCTCTTGTTTATTTATGGAGGGGAAAACTCTCACGGTTAGACTTACAGTTTGTCCCCCTCCCAACACACACACAGCAGGCCTTGCGGAAGCTGCGACAGAATGCCCGGGCTTGCTGCAAGTATAACCAGTCCTGAATTTTCTTTTATTCATTTCCCTGTGTATTGTCTTCAGCTTCCCCATAGTAAACGATGGAGCAGTTTTGTTTTCTCCATCCTGCTCATATGCCTTGAAAGCTTCTAGAGACCATTTAACCACCTGGGATTTCTCTGTTGTAAAATAAAACATTATGTTGCGTCCCTTGTGAAACCTCTGAAAATTGAGAACACAAATACAAGGGAACAAAACTCAGCATCTGAAAATTTGCAAATTGATTGTGTCATCAGAGGGGTGAAGCACTATTTTCCAGTCACTTGCCTTTGCCCATCCTTTCTCAAGAACTGAGCTTTGTATTATGAACTGCAATTTACACATGGGTATGCATGGTCTCCCTGAGGCACAGAACTTACAGATTCGTAGGAGTGCCACAGTTCTTAAGGCTGTGCGTGTGGTATAGCAGGCCACCAGAGGCTCAAGGAAGTGGGAGAAAATAAGGAATTAGGTCATAGATTCCCTGTTCAGAGACTGTGATTAGATCTTCTATTGCAAGAGAGAGGGAGATAAATCTTCGAAGCACAAGAGCTGGCTGTGGGACAGTCCTGAGGAGATGCCAAGTGAGATGTGTCAAGAGGCAGGATTAACTGGAAAAAGGCAAGATTCTGCCACACCCTTTGGAGTTCTTGCAAGCATTTCTGGATCTTGTTTTCAGCCTCCAGATATTGCACTGTACATTTTTGCACATTGTTCATTTTCTTTTACAGTGTCTAGGTACATTTAAGGAAGCCCTGAGTTTACCCCGATAAGAGCAGCTACATTTTGATTTGTTTGTCTGCATGTGGCCAGCAAAAACCAAAGCTTTGTACTTGTTTGGGGAGACTCTGCAATTGAGGAAATTCCCATGTTAACTGAAAGTTTCTAAATATCCCCCTCTTGTCTCGTTAGACTCAGAAAGTAAGGATGTCCCAAGTGGATTTACTGTCCGAGGCAAGCCAGCAAAAGTTATCTTGGCACCTGAGACAGATAATCTTACAAACCCTCCTCCATCTCTATGACAGGAGAAATAAAATAATAACAACGGAAATAACTGGCAGTTTGCTGCCCTGTTATGACACCTAAAACATGCTCTTTAAGGTGGATCCTCATCATACCTTACAGCAGGACCAGGCATCAATTAAATTTTAGAATTTTAAGATAGCTGTAATTAAAAGCTATTTATCTCCACTTGGTCATCAGGAGGCAGAACTGGACTTCTTGATCAGTAGTAATTTACTAAGTTCACATTGCATTGTGTGCAGTGTGAGGAACTGGCAGGCTGCTAAAATTCTAGAAATGGCCTGCCACGTCTTCTTGCCTCCCTGCCTCCCACAACAGCCTTTTAAAAAGCCAGTGAGAGGCTTCTTTCTAACCTAATTGCTAGTGGGGGAACTAATTTGGGGCAGGATCATAGCTGGAGAAGTGCAGTAAACTTCATTGCTAAATGGGGAAATAATCTCCTGGCTCCTTCTCCAACCACCTCACAACATTGGCTCATAGTAATTGTTGATTGTCCCTCCAGTTAGTCACTGGGTAGCTAGGAAAAAGCAAATGAGTGTGGAAACGGGATAAGAATGACTGTAATAGTTTACTACTGGCAGGTGGAGGTTGTTGTCATCCCTTGAGACATACAATGGCCCCTCCACATTGAGAAGCTTTTGGGGTACAGAACCCTTATGAAAGTGGAAAAAACATGAATAATTGCCCCTGCACTCCCCCTCCCATTCCCCTCCACAGCTCTTCCTCATCCCCTTGCCTAGGGCCCTGGTGCTCCTGGCAGAAAAAAACAGACAATGTAAGGGGCTTACTGGTACTTTCCCCTCAGATGGAAAAGAGTGGAGCGCTCTTTTCTAGCATTCTAGCTACTTCCAGTCACCATCTTGAGAAATTACCCAGAGCAGAGGGGTAGGAGCAAAGCGAAAACTTGACCAACCAGCAGCAATTACACAGCAGAATGTGCAGGCACATGACAAGGAGGACATGCCTCCATCAGTGCTGGTGGTGGGGGGCTTTACTCATCCAAATGGGAAAAAAAAGTCCATTTTAAACATGACTCTCGCAATTCTGGGGTGAGGAATGCAAGAGATTGGGAACCAGAGGGGGGGCAAGCATGTGCCTTCTGAATAATCAAATTCACAAAGGTCAAACCCACGAATGTGGAAGGATTACTGTATATCCAATGTCTAGATGAGTCTCTGACCTGGAGGAGAATCCCTGTCATACAGCAAGAGGACTGAACTAAAATGGGGGGAGGGGAAATTCCTACTAGCTCTGTACATCTGCGACCTGAGGTTCCAGACCACTGCAACCCTCTAATTTTTAGGTTGAAAAGTTGAAGGCAGTTGGCAGGGGTGTAGTTATGGGGAGAGGGATGAGGGCATTGCCTCCCCCAAATAAGAATTTTGCCCCCGGCCCACAATGAAATTTTCCTCTGTTCCCCAGATTTCAAGCACTGCAGTAATTTAAGATTTCAGATGAGCATTTAGCAATACAGTTTTTTGTCATCCAAAGAAAAATGTAACTTGGGAAAGTTACCAAGTGAATGTGAACACAGCAAATATAAGAGTTTGGAGTGTGAATTATTTTCAATATACTCACTCCCTGCAATGCTAGGAATGAGAGGACTGGAGGAGCAATGCCCTCCTCCTCTCCCCATAGCTATATCTCAGCACTGGAGAACCAGCTATAAGCTGAGAATTGCCCAGAGTGAATTTTATTCTTGTTGGGAAAGTTCCTGGCATACCACTCAGGCAGATTCCAAAATATGTAACATTGAAGCATTTAATGAGGCAGACAAGCTAGGAATATACTTCAGGTGCCTCTAATTTCCTGCAGCTCTTTCCTTGAATTTTACCCTATGGTAATTTCTGTGTGGAGGAGAGGGGATTTTTAGGTCTTGAAGTGTGTTCAGTTCTTGGCTGGCTGTGAATGGGCTTCTGATAAGGAATCTTTTAAGACTCGTTGACACTTATCGGCTGTAGAGGAAACAGCTGCTTGTGACAGGCACTGCCAGGTTTTTTTTCCTTGGAGAGAGGGAAGCTAAATCAGATACACACGAATCTTTGCCAGACATAGAAATTTAAAATGCAATTTTCCAATGTCAAACATGTAAAAGTAAATGTTCTGTATGAATGGGCCCTGGAGCAAATCAGGTCTGAACCACTTGTTACCCTGTTCTCTGGGGGTCCCGGGAGGAGCGCCCAAATAACCTAACACAAACACAAAGATGGGGAAGTTAACTCAAGCACTCTCTTAAGCTAGTGAGAGGCAGGGTAACTTAGCAGGGATCTTGTAACCCAGTGTCTACGGTGTCAGGTCAGTTAAGCAATCAGACAGGTTAAAAATAGCAAAAATGATATCTTTATTAAAGGACAAACAACAGAAAAGACACCACAAACACACAGCTAACTAGAAATTAGAAATAAGAGTTTTCGGGGGAAATGGGTGATACGACACATTTCCTCGTAGTCCTGGAGAAGGTAGAAGATGGCGGGGAAGAAAGCTCAGCGTGGTTTGCTGGGGGGAGCTCGTCAGACAAACGACAGCAAGGCAGGATGGAAGTCCAGAGCGATCCGAGATGCTCTTGGAATTGGGGAGTTTTTATAGGGTGAATTGTGCCTACAGGCCATGCCATACTTGGTGAGAACAATGCAAGTTTGGAGCAGGACAAAGCTTTGGAAAAGGTCAAATTTAACATGATGGGTTTAGCGCAGATTTAACAATAGTATAGCCAGTATGCAAATAGCTTGGCATTGTCAGACTATTGGCGCAAGGCCGGGCGTCTTTGTGTAGAGTCGCGCTTAAGCAAGAGGTGTTTGCAGGGAGGTCCCTGAAGCAATGGAGTGGCTCTGTTCTGCTTGCCTAGGTGGAGAATGGAATGTCCAACACTTACCGGCCGCGCCTGTGTACGTGCTTGTCCGGAGGCCTCGCAAACACGTGGAGCAGGGTGGCAGAGGAAGGCCGAATGATTTGATATCAAAAAGAGATATCTAGTGCTATCACCGGGTAGGCCTGAACCGTGGTAACACACTAAACTAAAGCTGTCATACTTTGGACACACGAGACAATGAAACTCAGTGGAAATGATGATAGTTCTCAGCAAAATGGAAGGCAGTTGTTGAGTGCATTCAAACTTTTTCTGACTTATGGCAACCCTATCACAGGATTTTCTGAGGCTGAGTGTGTGTGATGTGCCTAAAGTCACCCAGTGAGTTTCCATGGCTGAGTGGAAAATTGAAGCCTGCTGAAACCACTACCCCAAACTGGCTCTTTATAATGCAGTAGGAACTGCATTATAGGTGGATTGATTCTGTCAAGAAAGCCACAATCCTGAGCTTGTAAGATCTGAACACAGCAGTTGATGACTTGGGCACTTAGCACTCTCTCATTTGTAGAGTGGTCATAAGTCAAAATCGACTTGATTGCAGACAACAACATCAGTGTATTACATATGCGTGTCTGTGTGTGTGTTCAAATTGCTTAAACTCTAGAACTGGAAAATAAGGAACTGCATCAATGATCTGCTTGGGATACTCCAAATGTATATATATGCTGCTATCCATGTGTGTCAGTAGTGCTTATTGAGAAATCGGGGGCTGTATCTTGTGTGGCACAAAAATAAAGCAAGCAGTGGTAAAAGGATATTCATTGCAGCCTTTGTGTCTCTTTGATTAGTGTCTGTGACTGCTATGTGCCAGGGTGCAGTGTACCTCGCTATAGGTAGAGAGTAGGTTGATTCCACACTTCCTGCCTGCCCTGTTCCTTTCAGCTACCCTGTTGCGTGAATACACTGGGTCAAAAACTTCACTTGCACATGGATACAGTAACTGTTTTGCTTCTTTTTCCATCTCAGCACTGTTAGGTTATTTGCAACTGCTTCTACCTTCTGATGTGTTAGTGCAAAATAGCAGTAACTGATAAAACAACTATTCTGGGTATGTGCATTTGTGCAATTTGACTTAAATCCCAGCCCATCATGTTTACTAAAATGGAGTCTATTTCTTGGGAGTGTGTACCACCTTGTTGTGGAAAACAATAATATATTTTATAAGAAAAAGCAATAACATGAGCACCTGTAGTGATGTGTAGTGATGTATAATGTAGTGATATCCTGGCCAGCTGCCTTCTCATTATGAACTCTTTTTCAAACAATAAGAATAAAGGATGTTACAGTGAGAGCATCAGCCCTGGCATGGCTGTGCTAATCTAGGTGCTGTTCCTGCCCCCATTAGCTGCTGCTCTCTAAGTGGTCTTTTTGGTGCTCCTGGTTTAGACATTTGGTGCCTAGAAGGGCTGTAGAGCAGAGACAGGAAGTTAAGATTCCCTCTTTGCGTAGTCTGTTTCCTTGTCTATAAACTAATGTTCTCACATTTGCTCTCTTTCTTCCACACTCCTCTCTCTGTCTTTTCTTAACCGTGTAATCATTAGTAGCAGACTCCATCTTTCCTTTCTCCTCAATAATATAAAGATGTTTCTCTTCACTGAGGATGGTCTTTTGCTGATGATTCACAGACTTTTTCCGTATTTACAACCACAGTCAATATATGTTCCTCTCCAATATATCTTCCTCTCCACTAACTCTTAGAGTAGGATTAATATTTTGCTAGATTATCTCCTGAACATAGGCATGAGGTATCTAAAGTCTGTAAGTCTTGCAGTTCATCATAACAATCCTATAGTTTGGGAGCAGATGTAGAGAATGAGTAATCAAAACAGCATCATCCAAATGCTACTGTATGAATAGGCTTGCGGGAACCTCAAGGTTCTTGTGGGGAGGACCCAAAATGGAATAAAAGTCCCCAGACAGCTCATTGGCAGTGGAAAACTATAAGAGGGGGAAAGGAGGTGGAAAACCAGAGAGAGTGAATGGGGTGAAATATCCTGCAAAAAACAATAATTGGGTAGAAGACAAAATGAGAACACTCCAAGCTGCAACTTACTGTTGTGGGTCACGTTTGCATTTCCTACTGGCATATATACTTACTGTTGGATGTGAGATGACCAGATTGTGAGATATCAAGTGTTGGTGGACCCACAACCTGAACTCCCACAAAAGGAACTGATTAATATTGTTAGAAAGGTTATAGCACATTTAATGAACAGCAGTTGATACTAAAGCTCCTGAGAGGAATCTGTACATTAGAATGGTTCTGTGTAGAGACCTTTATGCCTCAGCAGCTACAGGAATTCACAGTAACTTGGCAGCAAGGGAATTTTTGGCATGATAAACTCTTTCTGAATGTGACCTAAACAATGAAGTTCAAGGAGCTCTCAAGACTCACAAGTTCGGGTGCCTGATTGCAGTGAAGTCTCTGATAATAAATGGATCCTTTCACTGATGAATGTGTGATAAAAGTATTAATAGTCTTCTATGATGTTGCAAAAAAAAAAAAATCATTCACTCATTCCTGTAACAGAATGGATTTGGTGAATTATCACACTCTGGGGGAAGCTAGGCATAATCCCTGAACCTTACTGTTTCAGTTCACACTATCTACCATTAATCTTTTTCTGTAGGGCCACAATACTTGAGAAGGAGGGGAAAATCTCTTGCCAGATTAAAACAAATAATAAGAACTCCCTCTTGAAGAAGGAATTTGCTAGGGAAGTTTTCTGAAACAACAAAAGGCTAGGAGCCCATGCCAATGCTATTCTGAGATAGGAAAATATTATTTCTTTTTAATAATAGAAAAATAGATGAGTCCCTTTGAAGTAGCCACTTCTTGAACTTGCATTGCTGAAGGGCCTGGAAGCTGGCAGGAACTGAGCGCAGGGTAACTGTATAGTGAGGGAATAGCTGGATAAATATGAGTGCCTCGCTGCCCTAAATATCAGAGGTCCTTTCCAGATTGTTGGTTATACAGTGTGCAATAAATGTCTATTTGTTGCTGAAGTCATTCCAGACCATTTTGGGTATTTCTGTGGTAGGAATATCGCAGTCCTCGAACACACAAATCACAAATTTGTTTTAGCAGAGGAAATCTTTCTTTTCCGTTCTGTGTTTCCTGATACTCCCACTGCTAACACACTTTTCATGTGAACGATGGTTGTGTGAATGTCACAGATACACAATGGTTGCTACCTGTACAGTGTGAACAGTGACCAGTGGCACAGTTTTTTCCTCTCAGTCATGTTGTTTAGTGAAGTGGAGTCTTTGAAAATTATGTTCAGGATCAGCCTCCTTTTCAGCTGTATTATTGTTTTCTCTCCTGCTTTTGGAGAGTCCAGAAATAAACATCAGCAAAATTGTTCAAATCTCCACACATCCAGCGGCAAACCTATTCCATCCTGTGTTTGCAGGTTGGATACTGAACCATGGAGGATCTTGCAATAGTGTTAAAATGTTTTCGGAAAGTGATGAAAAGTTAACTGCTTTTAAAAAAACCATGCCAGAGATGTTTCCAGAGCAGACTTTTTGTGTGCAATCACTATGTCTCCTTCATTCATTTATAATGGGTCATCCACATGACATCAACGTCCAAAATTGGATGTTGATGCCCTTTAAAAGCTAGTTTTCTATCTCTTGAAGAAATGTCTCCTTGAGTGCAGTGACTTATTATAGACCTATGCCAAAGGGAACATTTTTGGCACATTCAGTAGTGACTGGTGGAGAAATGCAAAGGGAGTGGGAGACCCGCAGTCTTTAGTGAAATGGAAACCTAAATAAAAATGAGTAGGGCAGGGAATTTACTGTTGAGTTGCAGAGGCTTCACACACACATCCTTTTGCTGCAGAAGCTAGCAACAACAGAGCTTCTGGCTCTTCCACTGTCCTCTTTCTCTTCCACTGTGTTTCTGTGGAAAGGATACAGGAATGCAGTCTCCTTCCAGAGACATTGTTGGGGGGAAGTGTCTGTCCCTTTTGCCCCATTGTAGAAGGAGAAAAAAAAGGCTCTACAATCCACCATTAACTGTTAAGCTCCTTTCCCCCCAGATTGTTACAGATTTCACATACACACCCTGAAAAGAGCTGAAACCAGAGAACATTTTTTGCAACCCGAGAATGTGGCTGTGAAAATAGCAAAATGTGTTAGGCTCAAAGAAATATGAAGCACCCATACCTCCAACGTTTCACAGATAAAAACTGTGGCCAAGATGAGGCCAAGCTGCATCACAGTGAGGTTAAGTTGGCAAAAATTATTAATGAGGAACAACCCATAAGCTGGGAGTGGCCTCAGCAGTTTACTTTTGCCACAGTCTACAGCAGCGGTTCTCAACCTGTGGGTCGTGATCCCTTTGGGGGTCAAACGACCCTTTCACAGGGGTCGCCTAAGACCATAGGAAAATACGTATTTCCGATGGTCTTAGGCTCCATTCCCTTCTCAGTGGTGGTGTGCAAGCGTGAGCCATGCACTCGCGTCCTTCTGCCCCCTTTGGCAGGAGCAGGAGGATGCGAGCGCGTGGCTCGCACTTGCGCACCACCACTCCTGGGCCTTTCCCACACGTTACTTTATCGCGGAGGTGGGGGGTGCCATTCGTGCAAGCAGGTTCTTGCACGAGGCGCTCTCTTCGCTGCTCCTTCGTCCCGCAGCTGGCTTCCTGGTCCCGTGACCGCCCCACCCTTGGCGGGAGCACATGCAACCGCAGAGTTGCCACAGCAGGAGTGGTGATGCGCAAGCGCGAGCCACACGCTCGCGTTCTCCTGCCCCCCTGTTCAGAAGGGACTGAAATTGCTCCCCTTCTCCGCTACCAGGAGAACCTCCTGTCTGACGGGCCAGCTTGGGGGGGTGGCAGCAGCACAGGGAGCGGGCCCCCTCCTCGCCATGGCCCCTGCCCCACTCTCCATGGAGGGGGGCGCTGCGGAAAGGCTGAGGGGGCCGCAAGGCGGTGCTTTTCCCGGGGGGGGGTGAGCTGCGCCCAGCGCAAAAGACAAAGGTGCTGGGATTCCTCCCCGCCCCCGGCCAGGAAACTCTGGAAACTTTTCCCACACTGCTATCCCAGTGGAAACGAGAGCAAAGCAGAAGCAGAGCCCGTGGGGGGGTTCTAGGAGTTTTTCCCCGGAGGAGATGCATGGCTCCTCTATCCCTTCCTGCCCGCCCCCCCCGTTCCTGGCTGGCGAGGCGGCCTTTGCCGGGGGGGGGGGAGGCATTGTAAATAATAAATAAATAATTTTATGGTTGGGGGTCACCACAACATGAGGAACTATATTAAAGGGTCATGGCATTAGGAAGGTTGAGAACCACTGGTCTACAGGGAAGGGCAAGATTCCACCTCTTCCTTTCCTTTCCCC
Organism: Ctenosaura bakeri; assembly: GCA_948474755.1. Lineage (NCBI taxonomy): Eukaryota > Metazoa > Chordata > Lepidosauria > Squamata > Iguanidae > Ctenosaura > Ctenosaura bakeri. The sequence goes on from CAOLHI010001059.1 coordinate 739,175, forward strand.
CCTGCTGAATTAATTGACTGCAAACTACTTGGGCAGTTTGAACTCTGTTTGCAGCAACAGAAGTCAGCTAAAGACAAAGGGAGAAAGTGGGAGGAGGAAAAAGAAATTGGGACATTTTCCTGTAGCTGAAAAATCAGGATAACAGAAGAATAATCAGGACTTTGTTACTAAAATGGGACTGCTGGTGGAGGTGGACATTTGATCCTTTACCTTATGGTGAATGGCAGTTTTATTACCTCATTCATGTATGTTTTAATCTCTGGTTGAATTAGCACTGACACATTTTTCATCAGTCATTTTTATATAATATTAATAAAACAAGTATTTACATGAATATATCATAGTGCTATAACTCCTCTTCCTCCCTAGGATTGTCCAAGTGAAAACTGGAGATGTCTCCTTCAGTTTTCATGGCTGTTTAAAAGAAGGGATTTCAGCACATATTACTTGTTACCTGGTTCTGTGATAAGCAACAGCTGGTGAAATTCCCTCTTCTACACAACCTTTAAAAGTACAGGAGCCCTCTGCAGTTTTCATTCATTCTACATCCATCTTTTCCAATCGTGGACTATTTAATAATGTGTTTTTCTTTTGTACTAAACACACATCAAAAACTTTTAAAAAATAACTGTTCGCCGATAGGAGCAGTTGTTTTTGAAGAATGACTTGGGTTTTTGTTTGTTTGTTTTAATGGCTAGTCTTGTTAATCAGAGCTTCCCCATTTACTGCAGCTTTATCACATGCCCTGGCATAGGAGCATAGTGCCAGAGACCTACAACAGGAAAATTGTAGCATACCTGGTAGTGTGGAAAGTCAGTTTAGGGCCATTTCCCCACTATATTGTTATAGGGCTATTATTCCACTTTCAACTTCCTGTGGAATCCTGGGGTTTGCAGTTTCAGGAGGGGCGAAACTACAAACCTCTGGATTCCATAGGATCTTGAAAGTGGAATAATAGCACTATAACAATCTAGTGCGGAAATGGCCTAGTTCTGTTTGTAGCTTCCAGTGCAAAAGTGATGGTGGTTTTGGAACTGTCTTGTTGGAAGCAGCAAAGAAAGAGAAGGATTTCTAGAGCTGAATGCAGAAAGTAGTAATTGACCTGTTAATTAGTTTCATTCATTTACAAAGTCATCCTTCCAAAGAGATCAAAGCAACACGCAATAACTCAATCAAATATAATAGTTAAATAGTTCAGGGGATTGGAGGGGAAAGAACCTCTTTATGGAAAAGAGAATTGTATGATGGGAGACACCCAATGAATATGTGGGTGCTGTAGGGTATATTTCAGAGAAAGAAACTGGCAAAATCACCACTGAGTACTCCTTACCTAGGAAAAGCCAGTGAAATTTGGGGAGTTGCTGTAAGTAGACAGGCAACTTGAAGACACACACACACACATGTTACATGCAGTTTGGTTTCCTTTTTGCTGTGATACCCTTCCAGGTTCCTTTTAAAATGTGGCCCATATTTCAGTAACTTAAATGCTTGCTCATCTTAGTACAGCACTATAGGGTTTCCCCTTCGCCCAGTCACAATTCTGGGAACAGCAAGATATAGTAGTTACATTCAGGAACTTGGTTTGCACAAATGCTAAGCAATTCAAGTCCCAGGCTGGTTCATGTTTCTTACTTTTTGCCCTTCATTTATGCCTGTGTGTGTTCTGTGGGAAACTGTGGGAATGAGGAGGAAGGGCAAAGGTCTCTGTCTCTTTTTGAAACAGCTGCAAGACCCCTGTGCTGGTCCCACTGCCCTTCAGTAATAAACCTTCATACCCGAGTGAGTATAAGGAAGGAGACTGGATGCCATGTAGACACAGCAGGAGGAATAAGGCTTCTTGGCCAGGCAGGTGGCAGCTGTTGGCCAGTCGTTCTTGCTGGAAATGCCTGGGATCAGCCCTTTGCCTATAAAGAAGGGTTATAGCCTTTTCTGTGTACTTTCATTACTGGAAGAGGAATTGGAATTTTCAGAGGAAAAGGGATGTATTGCTCAGCCTCTCTCTCTCTCTCTCTGCGTGTGTGTGTTTGGTGAGGTTAATGTGCTTAGTTTCAGAGTGAACATGGAAAATACAGCGACTAGGATCTATCATGTTGATTCCCTTGCACTGTGTGCTTGAGCATCTGGAGGTTGCTGAAGTATGTTTTATGTATGATGTATGATGATGATGATTTTACCCTTTTCCCCCAAAATTGGGACTCAAAGTGGCATACAATTTAAAAGAACGATACAACTAAAAACATACAAAAAGCAAACATTTAAACAAACAAGTAGAATTCAACTATTCACAGTATTGTGATGATCTCAGGGTCTAGGCTGGGAATCAGAGAATCTATGGCCATTTCTGCACTAGAGTGTTACAGTGCTATTATTCTATTTTCAACATCCTATGGAATCCTGGGGTTTGTAGGTTAGCCCCTCCCTAAACTGCAAACCCCAGGATTCCATAGGATGTTGAATGTGGAATAATAGCACTATAACAATCTAGTGCTGAAATGGCCTATGTCACAAAATTGTGGCAAGCATCCTGTTAGTGACATACACAGTCATCAGTTGCATTACACATGCAGAGTGTTTTTACTGGATTTGTGCAACGGCTGTATCTAGTTGGTAGCGAAATAGAGGTCCTCATGTAGAATACATACCAAAGCATGTTGGGTGGCTGGGTGGTTGGGGGCAAGTGAATGGAACAGACAAAAACACACAACATAGAACATGTACTGATGTGCATCATATTTGTTGTAGGGTACCTTCAAGACCTTTCTGACTTATGGCAATCCTAACACAAGCCTATCATAGGGTTTTCTTGGCAAAATTTGTTCCGACTAGTTTGTCTTTTGCCTTCCCCTGGGGCTGAGAGAGTGTGATTTGCCCATTGGGTTTCCATGACTAAGCAGGGATTTGAACCCTGGTCTCCCAGTGTCCTAGTCCAGCACTCAAACCACTACATCACATTGGTGCTGTGCCTTCTATCACACTTTGCAATTGTGACATGGGGTTGTTGTGAGGAAAGGATGAAGACCTTCAGGTTCTTTCAAAACAGAAAGCTTTATTTTCCAAACCTTTTATTTACTGCGCAGGGCAAGCAGCGGAAATACAATGTCCAAAACTGCCCGCCCCGATTGATTAAAACACTTAGTTCTTATACCTTTGGTCAACAGCGTCAGCAATCAATCACATTTCTAGTCTACGTCAGCCATTACATTTGGAGCTTAATACCACCCCCAAAACAAGGGAACAAAGGCCTCAGTCACCAAATGACTGACAAAAGATGAGGCAAAAGAGTATGCTTGACTCCCTTTTACTTCCCAGGCACCTAAGCATAGCGCTACAAGGCCAATCATACTTTTAAACTGAGATAAGGTAGGGACATCTGCTGTCCAACTCGCTTATTTTTCTACTCAAGCTGTACTTGTCTGAATTTAACTCCTTCAGGGTGTCAGCCATGCACATTTAACAGTGATCCACATATGTTGCATTGCAACGATAGCCAGTGTAGGGTTTGCGCCAGGCTAGCAGAACATGACTCCACGAGTGGTTATTCATGCTACATTGTGGCAATGTAGGCTCTTGGCCAGGAGTGTAGCTGTGGGAGGCAGCAAAAATGAAGACATTTTTTCCCCAAATAAGAATTCTGCCTCCCCCTGAATTTCTAGCTTTGTAGAAAGTTAGGCCATTTCCGCACTACACTGTTACAGTGCTATTATTCCACTTTCAACATCCTGTGGAATTCTGGGGTTTGTAGTTTCCTGAGGCCAAAGAGCTCTCTGGCCGAGAATTCTAAAGGCCGCTCTTTAAACTGCAAACCTCAGAATTCCACAGTATGTTGGAAGTAGAACAACAGCACTATAACAGTCCAGTGCAAAATGGCCTTAAACACTGAGAATCATTGACACCTAGAACTGATATTCACCTGGCCTTTTTCTTGAGCTATGTGAACTGTATTTCCAAATGTTCAGTTGATATTTCAAGTTGCTGAGGTTCTACAAATGTGGAGACTGAAGAAAAATTTCATTTGGGATGGCAGAATTGTTATTTGGGGGCAACACCCTGATTTTGCTCCTCTCAGTAGCTATTCTCTTGATTTCAGGATATGCATGGGTGTAGTATTATATTTCTTTTTTTGAATTAGCTGTAGGTGTCTGTTGTTCTAATTAGTATTTCTAGGTAAAAAACATTGTACCAAGAAAAAAAATTGCACTGTGCCATAAATCAGTGGCGGTGTTACAAACAACAGGAACAAGGTTTTGTTTCTAATAATAGCACCCATTAATAATAAAATGCAAAGCTTTTGTATTGTGCTTTTACCACAATATAAGTTCTTCACATACAATACTAATACTTACTATAATGCTATTTATTTGTTTGTGTTTTGCAACATTTCTGCCTTTCTTATTTTGTAAGGTAGCTCATCATTTAGGGAGGTAAAGAATCTTTGCAAATTTTGTGATCCTCATCAAGGAGGGATGTCTGAACAAATCAAAACACCTTGTTGAAAAATTGTCAGCCATGGCAAGTTGTTTCATGTTTCAGGAAAGCAGAAATTGTGTGAAGGGGGGGTAGAGAAAAAAAAAGGTTTTGTCTCTAAATTGTGTATTATGTTCAAAATCAACATTTTTTGTGCAAAAATGATTCTGCAAAAATTAGGTTTAAGAGTCCCAAAATGTGAGATATTATAAGAGGTTTTATGTATTTTTTTGGTAATGTTACTTAGCAGAGAGGAAACTTTAGAAACTTTTTATATTTACCTGTGAGAACAAAAGAAGCAAAGATTTACATCCCTATATGAACACCACCACCACCACCACCATCATCCTTTACATTTATACCACCTCCTTTGCTTGTGACATTTTATGATGACACGCATATTTCTTTCCTGCATTGTTGTCATGTGCCTTCAAGTCATTTCCAACCTATGGCAACCCTAAGGTGACCCTATCATGGGGTTTTCTGGGGCTGAGAGTGTGTGACATGCCCAAGGCTACCCAGTGGGCTTCCTTGGCTGAGTGGGAAATTGAATCCTGGTGTCCAGGGTTGGAATCCAGTGCTCAAATCACTACCCTCTGCTGGCTCTCTTTACTTTCCCAATAACCCTGTTGGGTAGCTTAAGCTAAGGGTTGAACCACCTCCACTGAAAGAGCGTCAGAGTGGTGTTGTCCCTGTGCTAGCACTGCCCCTCTCATGGGCTGTTTCTGCACTACACTGTTATAGTGCAATTGTTCCACTTCAGCATCCTGTGGAATTCTGGGGTTTGTAGTTTACTAAGGCCAAAGAGTTCTTTGGCTGAGAATTCTAAATGCCCCTCCCTAAACTGCAAACCTCAGGATTCCACAGGATGCTGAAGGTGGAATAATAGCAGTATAACAGTATAGGGTGGAAATGGCCTTGGTTGCACACTGAGCATGGTTTTCCACAGAGGAACCCGTTTGTGTGAGCAATTCATGTCACGTGTATAGCAAGGTCCTAAGCCATGACATAGAGGGTGTCGTGAGAACCATGGGCCAACTTCTGCTTCAGACTGTGAGTGCGGCATGTGCAAGTAACTTGTGAGCAGTAACACGTAGAACTGGTTGTCATGTTTTTCTTCCATTTCATTTAAGTGTTTTGATACCAGTGCAGCTCATTCTGATTTTGGTGAGTGTATGTGTGTGTGTGTGGGGGGACCACTGGCCTGTTCATACTACACAATTATGGCAATGTAATTGTGCCTTAACTGCCCCATGGCAATCTCCTGTGGAATTCTGGGGTTATAGTTTGATGAAGGAGTAGAGCTTTCTGGTTAGAATTCGAAATTCTCCCTAATCTGCCAATTCCAGCATTCTGTAGTAAGTTGCCATGGAAGTAAAGTAGAAGATAGTGCTGTAATTGTGCGGTATAAGAAACAAAGGAATTTTTATTCAGATAGGTTTTTAGTCTGACTTGTCTACACAAGCAGATTTTAATGGGTGGCTGCTGTTTATTTCCTTTTTATTGGTGGGTTTTTAATTTATTTACTTCAATTCAATAAATTATGATTTAATAATAACCCTGTATTTTAATATTAATAGCTACCCCAAGCACTGTTTTGAGTGCCTTGGAATGGGAAATAAATCTAACAGATAAGATGACAAATGTTATGCTGGCATAAAGTGTTTGTGGAGTAGAGCCTAAATCATCAGTTGTGACCTACTAAGGCTGTTGTGTGGAGGAAACCTCTTATGATAAATAACATGAAGAATAGCTCTAAGCCTCTGGGAGTGAGGTGGAAGTAAATGATATGGTAAAGAGCACATGATGGTGTTGCAAACCACTAGAAAAGAACATCCTAGAAATGAGACTAATTCCAGTGTTTCAGTATTAAGGGCATCAGGGAATGCAGAGACCATTAAGGCAAAGGGACGACCATACTTGTCCAATGACCTTCACAGCTGTGCTGCATCTGGGAACGGAACAACAATAAACTATTTAGGTTTGGTGAAGCCGTCCCCAGAGTCTGCTAACTATATACCATAAAACCTTGTTAGACAAATAGGAGCGGCATGCCCAAACCATCTTTGCAGAGAAAGCAGAAGTCAAGCAGCGCCTGTATTTGGGAGAAATGAGAGGTGTCAGAATCTGAATGTGACTTCTCAGCAAGGGCACAGGGATATGTGTGATGAGACAAAGATCTGTATTGGCTTTGTCTGTGTGTACACACACACACACACACACACACGTGTTTAAAACTGACAGTGTTTATTTGGCATTGTTTTTATATTTTTCATGCCAAGTGAAAACTTTTTCCCCTCAAAATTTGTACAGGCATTTTAGTTGCTATGTTAAATAACTTTAAAAATCTGTTCTGGCTGAGTTCTATTGGAGTTATTCTTTCTCATTATTTTATTTTTAATGTCTTCTGAGAGGCAAGGCTGAAGAACAGTTAATAAATTCTTAAATGAATAAGTTACTCCCTGGGGGAATATGCTACTCTGGTTTGCTTATGTTTTTGCTTGTGTATTTGTTGATTAAGAAAATATTACAGAATGTAGGTCTCTAAGGCTCTCTACCACTGAAAGGAAACAAACTCTGAGTTGTGTTGCTCTGGGAACTTCCCACCACTTATGGTTAATGAAGGAGGCAATGATATGATAATCATAGAAAATAATCATTTATTTTCTAGCTATGAGTAGGATTGAGAATCTGTGAACATTTGGTCAGTTCTGTCTCCTTCTACCAGTACATTTATGCAAGTTAATTTTATTGCCAGCAATTCCTTTTGGTCGGATGGTGTTGTAGAAGTGCTAAAATATACTAAGAAAGAGGTTTGTGGTATCTTTAAAACACTCAGATTTATTATAACATGAGGGTTTGTAGATTACAATACACTCTGACAAATTCATGGAGTATAATTTTAGAGGTTAAAGATATATCACAGTGTACGTGGCTAAGAGTGGGATGAACCCAAAACAGAATGCAAGAATTATATGTTTTACACTGGATATTAAAAAAACTGTTGGTGTTAACACAAACATAGTGGCATCTTACAAAGTGCATCGTAATCCAGCAAAGCTCTATAATAAATACTTTGCTTTTTAAAGGCACAGCACAAGTCTTTCTTGTTTTTCTGCAAGTTTGACTAAAATACCACTCCTTTGACAAATGCTAGAATATTGTACTAATGGTATTTAAATGTAAAGAACTAGAATTATTTCTGCATAGGGACACTGGAGCAGATTTTAAGATCTATAAAGGGGACTGCAAACTATTCTAAGCAAGTTGTGTTATTTTCCTGCCTCCCATTGTCAACACACTCTTGTGAGTATTTATTCATAGCTTCCTAAGAGTTTTATCATCTAATCCCATTTCTGGGAATTGCTTTCTGTGGCTCTCCTTCCTCTTCCTTCACGCATTTCTTGTTTATGTTCTTGCCCGCTCTTACCCTACCCCCATCTCAATCCCTGCTTGTTTGCCGTTGTGTTGACAGGATGCTTGTTGTGATCCCTGCCGGGTTATAAATGGCTTTCTCTGCCTCTGGTCTCTCACAGGATCAGGTGACTTTGGCTCTGTCAGAGCCCAGCCAGCTTCTCTTGAGAAATAATTATACTTCCCAATGCAAATAAGCAAAGAGTCAACTGGAAACAAATGACACAGCTAAAGAAAACAGAACTGGGATGTGAGGTGGGGAGGATGTGGGGCTTTTAAAATAAACTCCATCAAAAGCAAAGGAGAGGGAAATGAAGGGAAGGGTTTGGGAGACAATTAAAGAGCCCAAGTGGAGACGGCTGGTGAAGGCTGGAATGAAAAGCTAATAATGGAATGCAGTGCTTTGCTGATTTACCTGGGATGACTAGATCACCATTAAGCTTAGGCTGGAGTGCAAGTGTCTGTCCTCCAGCTTCAGATTTTCCATCTCCAGAACACTTCTTTCTGTCTTCAGTCAAGATCCTGTTCAGTATTTTGGTATTTTAAATATATGCTCATGCAGTTGTACCAGGTTGCACCATTGCAGAAGCTGGAGATCCTCATCACGTAACTGCTTACAATTAAGGACTTGTCCTAATTGAAGTTCATATATGCACACTTAGGGAAAATGCCAGTGTCTTCTAACCTTTGTGTAAGTGGTAGATACACTTGTGCAGACATTCTGGATACAGCCCTTCTGCTGGGTCTGAGAAACTTCACAGTGCAGTAATATATAAAGAGCATATTCATGTGTGTGTCAGCTTGTCATTGTGTGTATGTGTGGGAGGGGGTGACATGTAAGGGTGGATTCACAGATTGCTCCTTGAATGAGTAACTGCATGGAATCCAGGCTGCTTATGTCTGTCCTGGTCCTTGGCAAAAGGGAGCTGGTTCTCTTTTCTCAACAGCAGGACCAACAACAACAGGAAATAGCCCCTTAATCCATTAGGCAGAAGAGATAGATACCCAGACATTGCTTGATATTATCCCTTCTCAGTCTCTTGCTCTCCAGGTGTATGGGACCACAATAGCCATCAAAATCTGGAGGGCACTAGTTAAGGAAGGCTGCCTTACACTTTTTTCTTATTGTTGTGTGCCTTTAAGTCATTTATGGCAACCATGAAGCAAACTGATCATGGGATTTTCTGGGGCTGAGAGTATGTGATGTGCCCAAGGTCACCCAGCTGGTTTCCATGATTGATCAGAGAGTCGAACCCTGATCTCCCAGGTCGTAGTCCAATGCTCAAACCACTACATCACTCTGGCTCTCTCTTACACTTACTCAGCTGTAATGCTTGTATTTGATCAGTTGTTAAGTGCCTTCACTCAGACTCTAAGGCCATTTCTGCACTAGACTGTTATAGCGCTATGATTCCACTTTCAACCTCCTATGGAATCCTGGGGCTTGCAGTTTCGGGAGGGGCCATCCATAGGATGTTGAAAGTGGAATCATAGTGCTATAACAGTCTAGTGCGGAAATGGCCTAAGTTATGGAGACCCAATCCTAGGCTTTTCTTGAAAAGAGTTAGTCCGGGGAAAGGGTGCCATTGTCTTCCTCTGAGGCTGAGAGTCTGACTTGCTCCGGGTCACCCAGTGTGGGTTTCCTTGCCTCCTGGATTCCTCATCCAGCATTCAAACCACTACATTACACTGACTCTCAATATTCTGTCAATTCTGTCAATAGCTGCATTGGTTTTTTGTTTGTTTGTTTGTTTGTTTGCTTACTTACTGTCCTGGCTTTCTTCCAGCACAAAACTCAAGGTGGCCTACGAAAAAGTTAAAACAAAATACAGCTTAAAAAGAAGAATACCAAAAACTATTAGTACAGAAGTTAAATGAGCAATTTACCCTCTGGTGCTTCCTTCTCAGGACTTCATCTTCTTTAACAGTGCTCTGCCTATAAAGTAGGACTGAATGCTGCAGGTGTTCCCAGATGTAAAGGATTCTGCTTACTTTCTCAGTTGGCAGGTTGCCTTTAAATTGGTGCTTAGATGTCAGGTAGCACTGAATTTTATGATAACCTGGGTTTTACGGCTTGTGGCAGACCTTCCTACCTCTGTCTAACCCACTGAATCATGTTGTGGTTTTTAATAGAGGAAAGCGGTTATGATTACTGTATTTAAGAGTTTGATAAGCAAGTTTGCAGAGGCTCCCACTGAGTTGTGACCCATCTGCCATTTCTGCTGTTTTCATAGCCTGCCTCCTTGTTATATCCTAATTCTGGTTTGACAGCCATGGAAGGGAGTAGCGTGTCTTACAAGGCTTGGCAGTAAAGCGTGAAATAGCTTTCCTTTTATTGGAAATTAGGCTGTGGAGACTGTCAAACCCATTCCAGATGTGTGATGGTGAAGAGGGGCCTGTTTTCTGTGAGAACATAACTGGGAAGTCTAGGAAGAGAGGCCCTCATACAAGCACATTAGTGGAAAAAATTCCATTGGGTTGAGGGATGCGGGGGGGGGAGAGCATGACAACGACTCATCTTTGCTTTCTGCCCAAGCTTGAACAGTCGGGTTCAGCAAAAAGGCAACTTGCACAAAAAGGAAGCTGAGCAGAGACATAGGAGCAGCTGTTTCAGTTGTTGGTTCTGGCATGGCATCCACAGAGAACCATCCAGTGGGGCTTTCTCCCAACTCATCCATAGAACGTTGTCTCCAGTTGTTCTTCAGACATTCTGTCTGACTCTGATAGAGCAGGAAGTCTACAGATGGTCTCTAAGATCCACAAATGGCTTCTATCTTGAGCTCTACTATCTGCATACCGTCACACTACTATGGTTTTGGTTTATGGTTTAGTAAATTTCTAACAAGTCTTAAAAAAAAAAAGACTGTGGAGATGACAGCAAGGGCAAACCACCAAAGGTATTTGTTTTATTAGGTCCAGCTGTAGCTTTTATTTATTTGCGGTATTTGTATACTGTCCTTCATACAAATATATCCCAGCACAGGCCACAAGAGGAATTTACAATAAAATGCAATTATATAATAAAAATCCTATACTTTCATGAACTACTCAAAAACCCACAATTAAAACAACACATACTTTCTAAATTCAGCACAACTCCAGAACTAGTTTGAAAAGCCGCATGGATCCAATATCTGCTCTTATTAGATGAGTTTCCTCTCTATGCAAAACAAGGTCCTCCATGTGCAAAGCATAGCTTCCAACAAAAATACTGCAGGCGCATTCACTTCAATTACTAAATAAATGGTCAACTTCAAATCCAGACATTTGATGTAGCGGGAAGGGCTTTTGGAGAGTAAATCTATAGTGATGACATTGGAATAAAATGCAGAGGTGTGTGCATCTTTTAGCCATTTTGCTCAAATGTAAAAGCAGCATGTGTGAATATGACTATACTTTGCAGAGCTTTTGTGGTATGTGAGGGCTGCCATGCTTTCCTTCTACTAGTGGGGTGGGATCATATGGCCCTCCACATGTTACTGGACTGCAATTCTCAGCACTCTGCAGCATTGGTTATCTAGATGAAGGTTTCTGGGAACTGCAGTTGAGCAATATATGGAAAGTCCCAGCCTTGATGTACTACAGGGAAAACTGGAATAGCTGCTTAGAGTAGTCTTCTCTTAGAGTGCAGAGAGAACCTTTTAATCTATCTAAATTGATGTATAGCTTTCTCCTTCTGTAAAGAAAATGATCAGAATAATTCTGTCTAAGGAGTACTGCCGGCTTGCTGATGTCCGTGGCTTCTACCAGCCCACTGAATCCAGTCCTCTTCCAAGTCATCTTTAAAAATTTATTATTAGGTTTTATGTGTGTGTGTGTGTACGTGTGTATGTATATGCAGATAGATAGATAGATAGATAGATAGATAGATAGATAGATAGATATAGATATGAGAGCCACCTTGGGTCTCACTCCAGGAGAAAGGCAGCATGTAAATAGAATAAATAGATAAATAATCAAAATCTTCATTTTATTACAATTATAGCAGAGTATAGGAGGAGCTCTAAATGATATCTTGATCATGCAATATGGCATACCGCATTCCAAATCACTCTGGATCATTGGAGCATAGTTTACCTCTGTTGTTTCTTCTCTAGATAGCTAGAAGTTCAGTCTGGCTTTGTGTTCTTCACAAATGGAGTATAAAACCTTTATTGAAAAGTTGCCTTTGAATGAGGGAGGGGAGTCCTGCCCTTGAGTTTTTTAGACTGTGAAGCAGATTGAGAGAAAAACATTCTCTGAAGCTGACTTCAGACTGGCCTTTTTGCTGCCTGGACAATTCTGAGATTTCTTGCAAGTTAGACCAGGGATGTTACAGAAATTACTAAGACCTGAGACAAGATGATAAATGGGAAATTAGCTCATCCAGAACTCATCATGGAATGTGAAGAATATGTTCAGATCAGGATTTATTGGTGTTTTTTTGTTTTTTTTTAAAAAAACTTTGCCTGGCCGTCTAGCACATAATTGCTCAACAGCATTTCTCATATGCTCTACCCATTCCCTCCCTTCCTTCAGTGGTCTGATTTAGATTTCTGCTTAATTCAAAACCCTTCCAACGAACAAGTACATTTTCATTGGGAAAGACTAGACTTTGGAAGGGAAGATTGAGGTGACAAAGGGCAGCTACGTATGGAATTGTGTGTGCCTTCAAGTTACCCGTCAATTTATGGTAATCCCATGAATTTCATAAGGTTTTCTTAGGCAAGGAATACTCTGAAGTGGTTTACCAATTCCCTCCTCTGAATATAGCCTACAGCACCTGGCATTCATTAGTGGTTTTCCATCCGAATACTAACCAGAGCAGAACCCTCTTAGCTTCCAAGATCAGATGGGATCTGGTGCTATTAGGGTATATAAGCGTACTTATTGAATTAAATAATACAAGAATACATACAGGAAAAACATATACAGAATAGTGAGAGAGATTTTATACTATGTCTGCCCTCCTGCCTAAATACCCTGAAGGTATACCCTCCTCTTGTCCCACCCCTTCCCTTTCTTGTCTGCACAAGTAAGTATACATGCAAGTGCACCTTCCTCCATCCTGCCAACCCTGGTGAGCGAGTGAGTAAACATGTGTGCCTTCACTGTTCCTGTCCCATCCTCATCCCCCCAGTAATCTGCAAATAATAAGATCCATGAATTAACTCACAAATGTGGAAGACTGACTGTACTAACACCTGAAGCCTGGGTAGTTGAAGAGGGAAACAGCTGGTAGATGCCTAGGGAAACATTTGTATTGTTGGTCCCCCAAGGGTTGCTTCAGCATTGACATGCATATTAGCAGCTGTGGAACGATTCAAAATTACTAACATCTGACTCCACCCCTGGAACTGGGAGTTCTGCTGTACTTGTGGGTGAAAGATAAAACTTTGGCACTTGTGCTAGATTGGCAAACCATTTTTGGATTAATTTTCTCCTCAAGGCTCTTTTTTTTTTTTACATGACTATGAGCAGAATGAATATGTTGCAGGATTGACACAGACCATCTGACCTGGTATTGGAGCCTTCTGCTTATAGAAGACCATGTGATTTTTCTAAATCTTCTCCCCCTATATCAGAGCTTTCCAAACTTTTCATGTTGGTGACACACTTTTTAAACATTTAGACATCGTTTTGTGACACAGTAATTCAGTGAATTATTCAGTAAGTGGAGGCATCCCTCTACTCGAGCCGGGCCTGCCACCGCCACCACCCTCACTGGAGTCTTCCTTGGCCTGATGCAGCTGTGGCAGCGGGAGAGGCAGCCCTTCCACCTGGGCCTGGCTTGCTGCGGGGGCAGGAGAGGTAACCCCTCTACCTGCTACATTTGTTCAGCACACCTCTGCACTGCACCTGACACACTTAACATGTAGTGACACACAGTTTGGAAAACTCTGCTTTATATGCTCGTCTTTTCCCACTGTTCTTAAAACTTGCTGTGCAATTTATTTGCAGTAACAAGGGTACAAGGGAGTGTGATCCACCTAATGCACTGCTTGCAGTGCTAATGCAGTGAGATCCACCTGTCCTTCATGTAGATAAAGTTAAGAAAATATGGTGGTGTTTAGAGCACTAGCAACTAGCCCAGGAAGCAATTAAATTTGCCTTCAGTCCTTGTTCAGGTTTCTTGAGTTTGGTCCTAGATAACACAAAGTTTAAAACAAGAATTACACAACCGGTTTGTCTATTTTGAACGTATTTGGAAGCTGTTTGGATATATTTCATACAGATTAACATCTAATTCTTAGAACCATATTCATGTTATAAGAATTACATGATAATGAAAGCTAGCTTGAAAGTATATGTTTTTATGTGTGGCTTTTACATAGATCAACAACACATATGCCCAATGTAATTAGTTCAAATGCAAGAAAAAAGCTTTTGGTGAAATAAGAAGAAGAACTTCCTGACCCCAGGAGCTATTTGACAGTAGAGAAGACTAGGAGACTTGGGTTTTCCTTTGTTATGGGTTTTAGAGCAATGGCTTGATGGTCACCTATAAGGAACACAGTAGTAACAGATCTTGTGCATTGGCAGGTGCTTGGACTAAAAGACCTTTGAGGTCCTTTCCAGTTCCATGAATGTCAGGACTAAGAGGTTCTCATTTCCATGCCTAATATACAGGAGAATTTCTAATGGCTGAGTTCCCCAGGCAGCAGTTACCAACATGAGGGATATAAAGGAAAAGCAGCTCACGACTGGAGCAGGCTGGTGGTGGTGAGAACAGGGGTTTGTGTTGAACCTCTTGACTTGGTCTGCAAGCCCGCAATGGATAGTGTTGTTGTTTGTTATTTGTCATCAGCTTGGCTTCAACTTATGGCAACCCTACGAATGAGAGTTCTCCAAAGGCCCAAGTCAGCAACAGTTCTGCTCAGGTCCTGCAAACTCAGGACCATGGCTTTATTGATCAATCAATCCATCTGTAGTGTGGTCTTCCTCTTCTCTTGCTGACTCCCACTTTAGCAAGCATTATTTGTCTTTTCCTTGGTTCATTTTGTCTCATGATTTGTCCAAAGTACAACAGCCTCAATTTAGTCATTTTGGTTTCTAGGGAGAGAACTTAGCAGTCACTATATAAGACTTCATAGTACTGCATGGGAAAGCTGTATTGCACATAGAAGGAGTTATTTTCTTTAAATTAGCTGTAGCTTTTGTTTAAACAACTGTCCACATTAATACCCGGTGAGAGCCTCATCAATTCTGAAAAATAAATCTGTTGGCTGTAGAAGTTTCTCCTGTGTTGTTATTTTCTATGACAGCTCCCCTCAAGTGTCATTCTCATCATGCCAGTTATTCTCTGCTGGAGCTGTCACGTGTAAGGTGGCGTTGTAGATTGTGGCCTATGGGGGTAGCTGTGAGGTCTTAGCTGGAGACTGAGAAAATGGCTCCTGCCTTCGAAATCACACCAACCAACAGCACAATCCTATGTGTGCTTACTGAAGTGTAAGTCACACTTTAGTTTAATGAGAAGAATCATAGGATCATAGAGTTGGAAGAGACTCCAGGGGCCGTTGAGTCCATCCCCCTACCATGCAGGAACACCCATCAAAGCACTTCTGACAGACAGCCATCCAGCCTCTCCTTAAAAACCTCCAAAGAAGGAGACGCCACCACACTTTGAGGAACCATATCCCACTGCCAGGCAGCTCTGACAGTCAGGAAGTTCTTCCTGAGGTTTAAGTGGAATCTCCTTTCCTGCAGCTTGAATCCATTGCTCCTTGTCCTAGTCTCTGGAGTGGTAGAGAACAAGCCTGCTCCCTCCTTGACATGACATCCCTTCAAATATTTAAACATGGCTATCATGTCCCCTCATAACCTTCTCTGCTGTGGACTAAACATACCCAGCTCCCTAAGCCGCTCTTCATAGGGCATGGCTTCCAGATGCTTCACCATTTTGGTCGCCATCCTCTGGACATGTTCCAGCTTGTCAATATCCTTCTTGAAATGAGGTGCCCAGAACTAGAGACTGTATTCCAGATGAGGTCTAACCAAAGCAGAATAGAGTGGTACCATTATCTCCCTTGATCTAAACACCATACTCCTATTGATGCAACCAAGAATTGCATTGGCTTTCTTGGCTGCCGCATCAAACTGCTGACTCATTTTCAGCTTGTGGTCCACCAAGACTCCTAGATCCCTTTCATATGTACTGTTAATCCAGCCACATGTCCCCCATCCTATATTTGTGCATTCCATTTTTTCTGCCTAAGTGTAGAACTTTATATTTCTCTCTGTTGAAATTCATTTTGTTAGCTTTGACCCAGCTCTCCAATCTGTCAATGTCATTTTGAATTTTGATTCTATCCTCTGGGGTATTAGCAACCCCTCCCAATTTGGTGTCATCTGCAAATTTGATCAGCGTGCCCTCTGTTCCTTCATCCAAGTCATTGATGAAGATGTTGAATAGCACTAGGCCCAGGACAGAACCCTGTGGCACCCCACTAGTCACTTCTCTCCAGGAAGAAGACTCTTGCAAAGAAACTAGTAAAATGCGGGCTGGACAGGGCTACTGTTAGTTGGATTTGTAACTGGTTGACCGACCGAACCCAAAGGCTGATCACAAATGGCTGCTTTTCATCCTGGGTATGTTTAGTCTGCAGAAGAGAAGGTTAAGAGGGGACATGATAGCCATGTTTCAATATTTGAAGGGATGCCATGTAGAGGAAGGAGAGGGCTTGTTTTCTGCTGCTCCAAAGACCAGGACAAGGAGCAATGGATTCAAACTGCAGGAAAAGAAATTCCACCTGAACCTCAGGAAGAACTTCCTGACAGTCAGGGCTGTTCAGTAGTGGAATATGCTGCCTCGGAGTGTAGTGGAGTCTCCTTCCTTGGAGGTTTTTAAGCAGAGGCTTGATGGCCATCTGTTGGGAGTGCTTTGAGGGTGTTCCTGCATGGCAGGGGGTTGGACTGGATGGCCCTGTGTGGTCTCTTCCAACTCTACATTTCTATGATTCTATGACTCTAAGAAGAGAAGGTATTAGCCTTTGGAGAAGAGAAGCCTTTGGATTTGGTCAGTCAACCAATTAAGAATTCTAAGCTAAGTATTACAAGATTTCAACCAAGCCAGCTACTGCATTATTTTACTTTATATGTGGATTTCCTCATTGCAATGTAGCTAGCCCTATTCTTCATTTGAGAGTACTTTAAAATAAAAAACTGGTAAGTGAAACAGCTGACCAAGTAACCTTCCTTAAATCTTGCATGTGGTTTGTTTTAACTCCTTTGGTGACACATTCATTGTGGAACCTTCTGTTTATGTGTCCTGTTTCCAGAGCCCATCCTGCAAGTTGCTTGAAAGGCTACTTCCAAAACATATTTTCCTTGAAACTTACGATACGTATTTTAGCTTTTAGCAGTCCTAAATACTAAGAGAAGCTGAGACAAAGAGGAATAAGTAGCTCTTTGGGCCAGTTTTCCACCAAACTAGTGCCCTCTAATGTGTTAAGACCACAGTTCCCATATTAGATGGTAGAAACTGTATTTCCACACAACCAGAGGGCACTCAAATAGGGAAGGTTGGCTTAGGTCAAGAGTGGGAATTGTGCAGTGCTCTAATGTTGTTGTGCTACAGTTCCCAGCAGCCCTTGCTAACATAGTCAATGGTGAGGAATGCTGGCAGTCATCTCTGGCTGTTGCTGTGTGCTTTCAAATCATTTCTGACTTATGGTGGCTCTAAGACTATTTCCACCCTATACTGTTATAGTGGTATTATTCCCCTTTCAACCTCCTGTGGAGTTCGGGGTTTGTAGTTTACTGAGGCCAAAGAGCTCTCTGGCTCTGAATTTGAAATGCCCCTCCCTAAACTGCATAAGTTGTTGAAAGTTGTTGAAAGTGGAAGGATAGCACTATAACAGTGTAGTGCACAAATGGCCTAAGATGAACCTATCACCGAGTTTTCCTGGCAGAATTTGTTCAGAGATGGTGTGCCCTTTGCCTTCTTCTGTGACTGAGAGAGTGTGACTCATCCAAGGAGACCCAGTGGGTTTCCATGCCTAAATGGGGATTTGACCCCTGGTCACCCAGTATCCTAGTTCAACACTCCAACCACTACACCACATTGTAAATCATGCTCAGTTCCTGCCCCTTGCTTAGGCTTGTGCTTTAAACTGGGCAGTTTATTTCTGCATTTCCTCTTCTGCTAAGACCCCAAGTCATCCCTTCCTCCTCTTTCCCACCGTACTGCTTTTCTTACCTTTTCCCACAGTGTTTCACACATGGAGACCTCAAATCTACCCCAGCTTTCAGCAATCACTGATAAAACTCCTTTCTGCAACTGTCAGGGAGTTATCCCTGTCACACTAATAGACTGTTTTATAGGGCATTTATCTTCTAGTCCTTTTTTTGTTTTTGTTTTTTTTAAATCAGCAATAAAGAGCCCTGCTGTCTTCACTCTCAGCTAATGATGGCTCCCTCCAGCCTTTCAAAACAGTGCATTGAGTGTTCCTCACTCCAGAAATTGCTTGGCAACCTGGGCCTCTGTGTCTCAGTGTAAAAAACAACCTCCTTACTGACCAACAAGATTAATTTCCAATAGATCAGATTCAACCCCCAGCCCTGGGGCTACAAAGGTAGGATGGGTGTATGCCAGAGGACTGCCTTTCTAAGAGCTCCCCAGCCCCATGCCAAATGTCTCATTGTAGTTCAAGGTAAAGGTGAAAATCTGTTTCTAGTGTATCAAGTTTTACTGCCTTGAAAAAGAAAATGAAATTGGTTTGACTTTAGATGAGCTCGCATCAACAGCAGAAATTGCCACAGCAGTGCAAGAAGAATCTGAAGGAATCTTTACTCAGTATTCCACTCAAACTGCTCTCCAGTTTGGGTTTGGGGGCGTCCAGGCAGTTGACATGGACAGCCAGTTATCGGATCTTGTTCTGCTCACTCAGGGCTTATTCAGGTGACACAGAAACCAACTTGCTGCCTGATTTAGTTAAGCCACCCAATCTATTGCTTTTAGTGGGATTGATTATACAGTGCCACTTTCACAAGACTTCAAGGTGCAGGACCTTTGTGAATGTTGCAAATCATGAATCTTTTCCTCTCCCGCTGAATTGAACAAGCAAGGGAATGCCCTCCTTGTGCTGCCCCTCCCATTCCTTCCCCAGCCCCCCCATCTGCCCATGTGTGGAGAAGGAAGGAAAGCGCGAGCATTCCCCCTATGCTCCCCCCTCCCATACCCTTCCCCTTTGCCCAAGAGTGGGGAGGGAACGCATGCATGCACCTCATGAATAATCAAATTTGTGAAGGTCAAACCCACAAATGTGGAGGGGAGGACTGCATTTCATATTACATTAAATGTAGAACATTTAGTTGAGATATGTTTCTTTTCTTTTTTCTTTTTTTATAACAATTTTGAAAGGTTTGATCCATATTGGACCTACTGAACATGTGTAGGGCAGATATAACCCTCTCTTGGATTGCTCCTTGAAATTCTCTCCTCCTGTACCCAAGGACTTAAAGTGAAGAGATAACCTCCACTGATGCCAATGAAGGTGTTATATCCCCCCCCATTTTTCACTGCAATAAATGTGGTGGGGAGGAGGAACGGGTGTTAATTTGGAGAAGTGGCTGAGTTGGATAAAGTTAACCTCACCTACCTCTGCACAGATCAGTTGCAGACGGCATACATATTTAATACTCCATATTAAGTGTTGCATAAACATGTTTCCAGCTGCACACTACACCTGTAATATAGTGTATAGTTTGACTTGATGCTGCTGCTACTAACCGGTCACGTTGTGCCTTGTGTCTGAGGAATGCTGTGGTTTGCCAAAGTGAGTGCAAATTGATTTAAGAGGGGGATGTGGCTCTTACTCTTTCTAAATCCCTCCAACAGTTTACTTTTGTCTTTTGATTCCTGTCATCTAGATCTTTTGGCCACTAACCGCTCAGTCCTGTTTCTTGGCCACCGAGGAATTTTAGACTTCCGTTCTTTGTACCTTGATGAATATCGTGATCGCCTGTTCATTGGAGGAAAAGACACACTTTACTCTCTTCGTCTGGATCAAACCAATATGGATGCCAAAGAGGTAATACTACTGAGACAAATGCAGATCTTATGTTTGCAATCCTATATGCTATAATAATGTGTACATATGTATGTATAGCCATAGGATATATTTTTATAGCACATTTGTGGATCACTCAAGAGTACCTGTATCTTTTCACAGGAACAGCTAAAGACAGGGCAATGTCCTTACCCTTAGTCAGAGGAAGTATCTTGCCTGAGGCAACCTACTGAGTTCAAGCTTCAGCTGAAGTCATTCAGTTCATGCATTATTGCACCCCAGTTTGTCACAGATGTTGAATACACATTCATTATACATAAGATATGCCGGGCTTATTGGTAAACGGTAATAGTTCAGTGAGCCCCATACTTTTGGTAGAAAATAACCAGCACTTGGAGGTTAAAAAAAGGGAGGGGATTGTGTTTCTGGTTGATCTGCCAACAGATGGGGCTACTGCTGATTATGTCGGTGATGGTTGCTATCATCATGTCATGTGTGACATGAATTCTAAGAATTCTAAGAATTCATGTCGCACAAATATATTCATCCCCTCCCTAGTCCTTGTACATGACCAGGATAGCAGAGAAGGGGGTCTAATTTTCAGTTGTAGGGAAGAGGACAAAATGTGAAAACCCTGGACTGCCTGTTCTTGGTGCGATCTTGGAAGAGACTACTGCAAAATTC
This sequence comes from Ctenosaura bakeri, assembly GCA_948474755.1. Taxonomy (NCBI): domain Eukaryota; kingdom Metazoa; phylum Chordata; class Lepidosauria; order Squamata; family Iguanidae; genus Ctenosaura; species Ctenosaura bakeri. The sequence continues at coordinate 759,727 of CAOLHI010001059.1, forward strand.
ACACTTCTGTCAGTGCTTCTGAAGGCATTGAAATATTCAATGTTCTGCCATGTATACAAGGTTGTATAAAGTGCAGCCTGAAGTCTGGAACCTGCATTCTCCCCCAGAGCCCCCCAGGGACCAAAAAGGGTTTTGTAGGAAAAAAAAAATTTTTTTGCTCCAAAATGTCCTACAGAGGACTTGAGGGCATTTCACCATGTTTGAGGAGCCCCAGGCTACTTTAGACCCAGGGGATGCCTTTTTTAAAACTGAAAGTAAGCTGGAGGTAACTTTTGGTCACTTACTGTTTTTTGTTTTACAGTATCTCCTGGGCCTAAAATGTCCTGGGGGCTTAAAACATAGTAAAATCCCCCCCAATCCCTAGAAGGTATTATTTTCAAAATTTCTTCTGGTGTTTGTGGCAGGTCTCCCAGGGTCTCTTTGGGTGCTTGTGCAGCCTCCTAGTCTCTTAGAGGGCCCACCTCCTGCTTTGTACTGTATATTGGCCATACGTGTGCAGTGTGTTGAAACTATCAAACACCAGCATCTGCAATGCTGAATAGATTCTGCATTTATCCACAGTGATGCTTTAGTTCTAAAACATAAACTCCATTGAATGATACACCAGCATGAACGAGAACTTCTTGGTAGCGTCCCAAAGGATACTGAAATTGCCCCTCTGCAGAGCCTTTATTCCATAGAAGCTGAAATTTGAGATAAACAGAAGAAGCTCAGCAAAGCTGGGCCATAAGCAATTTTAGAGCCCGGGGCAAAGAACTTTATTAAAAGGAAGCCATAAATGTGACACCAACTAGGATGGGGGTGGGGTGGGAAGTTTATGTAAAGAGGTTTCCAGCCAAAAAGAGATTATATTGCAATTAAATGTAATTGGGAGCATGGGAAGTCTAGACATGTGATCAGGTTATGAGCAATTAATATAAGTTTACAGAATGATCTGTCTATTGTATATGTTAAATGATAAAATCAACTTCTGGGTCAAAACCTAGTGTAACTGTGACAGGAAATGAAATATTTGACAGGGTAAATGTCTCTAGGACCTTCTTAGTATACAAATCATTTTACTGTAATCATTCCATTCCTTTTTAGAATAATTCTATGAAAGAGCTGCTGATGTTATAATTGTACTTATAGGGAAATGTAGCTATAAAGAGAAGGGCTGAGGCTATTTATGGCAGTGCTTCCCAAGCTATCTGATGTGGGGGAATGGTAGGATTATTTTCATCCATCTTGGTGCCCATTGAGTACAAGCGGTTCTTCATTTCCTGAAAATTTGCCATGGACTGGCAGCCAATAGCACTTTTCCATGGACTACTGCTTTGAGAAGGAGTGCTCTAGAGCAGTGTTTCTTAACCTGAGGTCCACAGACCCTTGGGGGTCCATGGAGTCCTCAGAGGGGGTCCATGAAGCCCTACTGCTGGATACTAACAGCGGTGGCAGCAATACCTACCTGCCAATGACTGACTCTTCTCAGAAAGAAGGAAAAAGAGGGGAGGGAGTATACCTGCGTGCTTGGCTTCACCTCATTTCTTGAGAAGAGAGAGAACTCCAGACAGAGTGTCAGGCCAGGTGGAAGAGTTCAAAGGGAGACACTTGGATTCATCACCTAGAGATGGGAGCCACCCGGTAAGCACTGGTTTTCTGCCTTCCTCCTACCTCTGCTTTCCTTCTCTCACTACCCCTTTCCCTCCCTGGCTCCCTTCTCTGGCTCCCTGCAGATGCAAGCAAGTGATCTGAGTGAGTAATAAGACAATTTTTCATTTTGGAAGGGTGCCACTGCTGCTGCACTTGTTTCATTGTCTCTTCTGTGTGGTAGTAGGGGTGTGGGTGCTGCCAGACATTGTGGCAGGCATGCATGTGTGCTCAAACTACTCCCTTGTTTGCAAATGAGGGAGCAGTTTTGTCGCCCATACCTCTCCCCTGCTGCTATGTCCCTGACAAAAGGGACATGGTGGCAGGCATGTGCACACATCCAATCTGCTCCTTCATTTGAAGACCTCTGATAAGCAACTTTAAATAAATATTTGAAGATATAATCAAATCAAATATAAATATTTGAATATTTAAATCTAAATTTAAATATTTAAATCTTGAGTTAAGTCTTCAGGGTCCCGGCAACAAATTATATTTACAGAGGGTCCCCTGTAAAGAAAAGGTTAAGCACTGCTGCTCTAGAGAATCCTTGAGCAGGCATCTGGTATAGCAGGGAAGGAAGGTATACCTCTCCAGATGCTTGACTGCAACTGCCACCATTCACCACCATTGGCTTTACTGGGGAAAGACAATAGTGCTTGTACTCCAACAGCATCTGGAGGACCATTCCACCCCTCTTGTCAACAATGTGTAGAAATACTCTTTCTACGTTGCTGTATATCGTTGACCTTTTGCATGTGAAAGGGGAACCTGACGTAATCCTGATTACATAAAGAAAGCCCTCTAGTTGTATCTCATTAGAACCCACTTCAACTTCAACTACTATACATGAGTCAGGGGCTGTATGTTTCTTTTTTCCTTTCCCTTTCTGTGTGCTTAGAGAATATACACATTGACTTAGGTTTGAAAAGCAGAGTGGAGGAGATCAGCCCTGCTTGTTTGTCAAAGTTTGGCCACTTCAGGATTTTTCTTTAAAAAAGGTAGTTGAGGACAGAATTTTTGTTCTGTTCTTAGATCCTGTTCTGCAGGATTTTTTTTAACTAGTTAATGTTGTTCTTATGTACCTTCAAGTCAACTCTGACTTATGGCAATCCTATCATAGGGTTTTCTTGGTGAGATTTATTCAGTTGGGGTTTGCTTTTGCCTCCCTATAAGGCTGAGAGAAGGTTTCTGTGGCTGAGCAGATATTCGAGCCCTGTCTCCCCAAGACCTAGTCTGTTTCCACCCTGCACTGTTAACAGTGCTATTATTCCACTTTCACCATCTTGTGGAATTCTGGGGTTTGTAGTTTACTGGGGCCAAAGAGCTCTCTGGCTGGGAATTCTAAAGGCCCCTCCCTAAACTGCAAACCCCAGGATTCCAGAGGATGTTGAAAGTGGAATAATAGCACTATAACAGTCTAGTGCGGAAATGGCCTGACACTCAAATCACTACACAACACTGGTTCTCACTGGCCCTTTTCTAGTCTAAAATTTCCCACCTACCATGATTCCATGTTGGTTCAGCACACTGAGACAGGCCTATTAAATGCTTTGTGAGACAAGAGCAAATTTATTATTGTTAATCATTTGTCTTTGCATCTTGAAACTATTTTTGGAAGGAGGATTTTGAGCACTTTTTGCGTTCAGTTGAAGTCTTAGCCAGCTGTAAGTTTTAGTTTTATTTAGATGGAACAAGTAGATCAAATTGTTGTCTGAACGTTGATATATCCTAGAGGGTGTGAGACCCCTCAAAAGGGAAATGGGAGGTCAAAGGAGACCCTTCTCCCCTACTTGTTTTTTTTTTTTTTTAATGAATGTTTCTCCAGAATTATCTTCCAGCACATCAGGCTGTAAAACAAACCTTATAAATCAGTCCTTGGCTTGCATAAACAGCTGCTAGGATAAAGAGCCAAGTTGTAAGGCCAGGTTAGGGTTAACCAGATGTCCCTTATTTAAAAGAATGATTATAATTCTCTCCTAATTTATGAAACTGTAACTCAGTGGAGTGGAGTGGAGTGGATGTCTTCTTGTATCAGATAAAGCAACTCTAGAGACTCCTGTATGAAAGAAATATTGATCTAGCATCTTATATCCAGAATAAATGGAGTGACACATCTATTAATCGGCCAATAGAATAAGATACTACAATATTTCATTCCCCGCAGAAGAACTTTCTCTTTTCTCTTTCATGTTCTCTTCTTGTTACTGTCTTGGATGGTTTTAATATTTGTTATCCTCTAATCACTGATCCAGCTTCTTGGTGTTTGTCTTCTCCTCTTGGATCTCCAAGCCCTTCTGCTTCCATGTCTCTTAATCACCTTGTTCAACACACATTTATTCTTATTATTATGTGTGCTTGTTCTCTGTTGGGTCTGTGTGGTCTCCTTTTCCTGCGCCTGATGGCTTTCTTCTTTCTGTTGTCATTTTTTTTCACTGTCCCATTTTCCTCTCTTCCTTTTAAGAAAATTCATAATTATTCATGAATATGTATGAATTCCTTTTCTTATTGTGCTGCTTCTGTTTGAGCTCCTATTATCTCTTCTTCGGTTGGTTCTACTACTGTTTTATCTCCTTCCCCTTTTTAAAAAATATCATTTTATTAAAGTTTCACAATTAAAACAAACATTTATTATTGCTATTTCACATGAATTATTTCTTGAATCTTCCAAACTGATCTAGATTTCATTTCCAATATCTCTTAACATTGTTATATCTTTGTACTGCATTTTTCAGCTATTTTACACGTTAACATTTCCATTTTCCATATTCTTGCTTCATGATATCTACTGTAATCATCACAATGAAATTTTTCCACATATTACCATGAATTATAGACTTCTATCAAAGGTCACCCAGCAATCACCTACAATTTGCCATTCTTTCTGAATTTCATCATCTGATTTCCCTTTCAATCTTTGAGAGACTATGTCAGCGTTTTTATTTTCAATAAAGGTTCCCCACCATTGTTCTATTGTAGGTATTTGCTGTGTTTTCCATACCTTAGCGTATTCAATACGTCAGTTGTTATCATATATAATAATATTCTCCAATATTTCTTTATATTCATGCCGTCTACTGAGTCTGTCATATTTAACAAATACAATTCAGGAATCATAGGAAATTGTAGCTTCATTGTTTCACAAATCCTGTTATGTATCTCAGTCCAATATTTCTTAGCCTTTGGACATGTCCACCACATATGATATATTGTACCCACCTCTTTTAAACATTTCCAACAAAGCCCAGTACCTGAATTGTAAATCTTTTGTAATTTATCTGGTGTCAAATACCATCTATAAAACATTTTATAATAGTTCTCTTTTAAATTCTGGGCAACCGTAGATATGTTTGTCTTTTTCCAACTCTGCTCCCAAGAGTCCAGTTGAATTGTATGATCAATATTCTGTGCCCACGAGATCATTACTGCTTTAACAGTTTCTTCATACTTCTCCTGGTGCAATATTTCCTGAGTGATTTGGGCTAATAAATGGGGAGGATTTTCAAAAAGTCATTTTATCACTCCAACTTTCTCCTTTATTTCAATTCCATATGTCTTTAAATCCATCTGAAACCTTTCAGTTAACTGCCTATAAGAAAACCAATTTAGAACTGTTCCTTCTTGCTCTAACTTGTCTCTTGATTTAAGCTGAATACTATTCGATTTTGTCCTCTCAATTATGTCATCATATCGAAGCCATTTTTCAGATTCAGTCCATCTACCAAAGAAAGCTTCTTGAGGGGAGACCCAGGTGGGCAGCTGCCTAATGTTTCTAGATTTGTAATCTTCCCAAACTTTCAAAAGCAATTTCCTAATGTAATGATTTGTGAAATCTTTATCTATTTTTGCTTTATCATAGAACATATAGGCATGCCAGCCCATCCTCAGATCTGCTCCCTCCAATGTCAGCATTCTGACATCTTGTAGATCTATCCAGTCTTTTATCCATATAAAAGCCGCGGCCTTGTAGTAAACCTGAAAATCAGGTAAACCCATACCACCTCAATTTTTCTGATCTGTTAAAATGTTCCATTTAATCCTGGGTTTTGAATAAGAAACCTTTTCTACAATGGAAGAGAGAAATCTCCTTCCACTTTTTTGTCAGCATTTGATCTTTCTATCCCACCTGTTCTACCTGCTCTTGTTGGTCTTCTCCTCCTCAAATTTTTATTCTTGATTAAATCTTTTATTTTACTACCTTTACAGCTTTTGCTTTTAAGAATGCATAGCTATGGTGTTAAGTCAGTCACTTTAAAAAAAACTTGCCTAATTTTAGATTCAAGTATCTTGTTTTGTTTATCTTCTCATAAAGAAAACTGTTTCGTACTGGGGAGTATTTTATTAGGTATAGTATTCAAGGTACAACACTCAAGTCAGGTACAGGACTCCCAACAAGCACTACTCGCCTGCTTGCTCACCCCCAGTCACAGCTTTTGATTCTTTGTTGATTAATAAGACTTCTTCTAAACAAATTAGCCAAGTTTCTTTCAGGGAAATTCCAAGTGCTGATGCTGGACAGGTGTATTCCTGGTAGTTGGTGTCAACGTAGCAAAGAATTTAGAGGGTTTTCAGGACAGCATTGAGTGAGCAGGCCCTGAAAACCTGGGATTTCCTGAACGATGGATTTTTATATTTATTTATTTATTTAGGCAGCCCACAGTAGCATTTCCTTAAAATATTTGGCACGTATGTCTTTTCCTTGCATTTCAGATTTACTGGCCTCCTCTCCCTGGGCAGAAAGAAGAATGTTTTCAGAAAGGAAAAGATCCAGTGGTAAGTCACTACTTTGCTGGTAAAAAGTAGATTTGCTGATTTTTTTTGGCTCATTGTAGTGACATATTTACAACTACTCTCTTTTGTGGTTACAATCAACTCACTTTGCTTTCCTTCTTAGTTACGTCCATTCCTCTTATCAAGAATACTAATACTACAATCTAGTTCAGCAATCATTCCCTGATCCCAAATAGTCCTGGAAATTAATAGTTATGTGAGAGAAGAGGGACATTGGACTTAAGACATCTTAATTCTACATGAAACTTTTAATTTCCAAGATTTTTTTATGGACAACCATGGCAATTGTTGTATAAAGCCAATCAAAGTTTGGAGAACAGATGGTCACAGACATAGAATCATAGAATCATAGAATCATAGAAATGTAGAGTTGGAAGAGACCACACGGGTCATCCAGTCCAACTCCCTGTCATGCAGGAACACCCTCAAAGCACTATCATAAAAAGAGATCAGATTAGTCTGGCAAAAATAAGTCATGCCAGACTAATCTGATCTCTTTTTATGATAGAGTTACTAGCTTGATAGATGAAGGGAATGCTGTGGATGTAGCATATCTCGATTTCAGTAAGGCCTTTGACAAAGTTCCCCATGACATTCTTGCATCGAAGCTAGTAAAATGTGGGCTAGACAGGGCTACTGTTAATTGGATATGTAATTGGTTGACCGACCGAACCCAAAGGGTGATCACGGATGGCTGCTTTTCATCCTGGAGAGAAGTGACTAGTGGGGTGCCACAAGGTTCTGTCCTGGGCCCAGTGCTGTTCAATATTTTTATCAATGACTTAGATGAAGGAATAGAGGGCATGCTCATCAAATTTGCAGATGACACCAAATTGGGAGGGGTTGCTAATACGCCAGAGGACAGGATCAAAATTCAAAATGACCTGGATAGATTGGAGAGCTGGGCCAGGGCGAACAAAATGAAATTCAACAGAGAGAAATGTAAGGTCCTACACTTAGGCAGAAATAATGGAATACAGAAATATAGGATGGGGGACACGTGGCTGGATAGCAGTACGTGTGAAAGGGATCTAGGAGTCTTCATAGACCACAAGCTGAACATGAGTCAGCAGTGTGATGCGGCAGCCAAGAAAGCCAATGCAATTCTCGGCTGCATCAACAGGAGTATGGTGTCTAGATCGAGGGAGGTACTGGTACCACTCTACTCTGCTTTGGTTAGACCCCATCTTGAATACTGTGTCCAGTTCTGGGCACCCCAATTCAAGAAGGATATTGACAAGCTGGAGCAAGTCCAGAGGAGGGTGACCAAAATGGTGAGAGGCCTGGAAAACATGCCCTATGAGGATAGACTGAGAGAGCTGGGTATGTTTAGTCTGCAGAAAAGGAGGTTAAGAGGGGACATGATAGCCATGTTTAAATATTTGAAGGGATGCCACGTAGAGGAAGGAGGGGGCTTGTTTTCTGCTGCTCCAGAAACCAGGACAAGGAGCAATGGATTCAAGCTGCAGGAAAGGAGATTCCACCTGAACCTCAGGAAGAACTTCCTGACAGTCAGGGCTGTCCGGCAGTGGAATCTGCTGCCTCGGAGAGTAGTGGAGTCTCCTACCTTGGAGGTTTTTAAGCAGAGGCTTGATGGCCATCTGTCGGGAGTGCTTTGAGGGTGTTCCTGCATGACAGGGAGTTCTAAATACTTCCATAATACACCTTTGTGGCCTGAGTGTATGTTTATTAAGCCAAAACAAAAATTTGACTAGTAATTTCAATCCTAGAAAACAAATCATTGGTGCTTAGTAGTCATAACTTTGAAAGAAAAGTAAAGATCTGTGTTGGTTGAGCTTGCAATATGTGGAAGGTCCACTGCTGTGTAAAGGCTTGATCACAGATTCAGTGGTCATTATAATAATATTAAAACATTTTAGTGCATGTAGATGGGAAATAGTTCTTCAGGCATCACATCCCTGATGTGTCCATACATAGACATCACATCTTTACAAATCTTAGCTGTTTGGTCTATTAAACCAGCAGGCTCACCACAGGAGAATGTGAGTAGCTTGAGGGACAGAGCAATGCTTTGCTCCTACAAGTTGGATTTGGAAGTGCTCCCATTGATATGAGCACGTGAAATTATTTACAGCTTCTAAGTTCCTTTTGAATATATATTTATATAGAGAGGTAAGTACATGCATTTATAAAGAAATAAACTTGCTCTGAAAATAGTTTGAAAATAGCTTTATGGACATATTTTTAGAACAGATCTTACAGCATTGATCTGTAATTGTATTTATTTATTTAAGGCATTTCTGCCCTGCTTTTTAGCATATATATACACACACACAAAGACTCCTATCTTGCTAAAATAGGTCTGTGTCTTCAGTCTTACAAACTGACTTTGAGGCATGACACACAAGGAATAGGGGATGGAAAAACAGAAAGAAACCATCAAGTTCAGGTTACAGTTCTTACAATATGGTAAGCAGTTGGACTTAAAACAGTTCAGATAGCCTGCTCCTGAAATAGCTGCCAGTAGATGACAGTGAAGGCAAGGTCAAAGACAGTTTGTCTTTACTACTTTCTCTTCCAAATGTATTTATCAAGGCAAAACAGAAATTTAAATAATCATGTTAAGACTAGAAGACAAGTTTATTGTCTGGCCTGATGTTGAGTCCCAGCTGGTGGCTTCCATCCCAATGAAGTGGTAAATCTGTTCTGGATTTTAGTCAGACTTGAAAGGAATTATCCAAGAAAATAGGGTTCAGCACCTTAGGTAACTCTTTTAATGTCCATACTAAAATAGAGGGTGGATTCACAATCACACTGACATGGGAACCACCTGTTACCACTGCTGCTGTCTCCCTCAGCTATTGCCAGGTTCCTGTAACTCTTCACTACTAGATGGAGCGGATAGTTTCAGTCTTAGGTATACTTGTTCTTTCAGAGACAGGCAGATGGAGGATTTCTTAAGCAAGCAAGAAATTAAAGCCAGCCACAGGGAGTTACCCGCAACCTGGGGGATGCCTGGGACATAGGGGGGAATGCCAGAGATGCAGCAAAGAAGTGTCATTTATCTGGTTAGCAACAATGCAAATGTCTTACATTCTTGAAGTTGTCCTCAGAGGGTTGCTTTCTGTAAAATAGGATTCATGTTCTTAGACGGTACTAAGATTATCATTACCAGAATGGCTATTAGAATCCTCTGAGGATGAGAAAAAGTTCATATGAGTGACACTAAGCTTTGGTAAATAGCCAGTGTGTTCTTGTGCTAAATTTGTATCCCTAGAAGAGGTTAATATGATATACTAACACAAAAAAGAGCCCTAGTGAATCAGACCCAAAATTCACCGGGTTCAGCATCTGCTTCCCACAGTGGCAGTAGCCAGATGGTCATGGGAGAAGGCCTGATTGAAAGAAACAGTTCTTTCCACAGCTGCTGCATACCACCAGTGCAAATGGGCGTTCCATTTAACTATCATATAGACCAAGAATGGACAACTGCAGTGAGCTGGAGTGTGTTGCCTTTTATTCTGCAAAGTAACTGAAAATGCTTCTAGAAGTAACAAGAAGTCTTCTTTTGGTTAATATTTCTGGATTTTTCAAGCCAGATTTGGGGGTGAGAGATGTTGTCTGTGCTTGGGGAGGGTTTTTTTAGAGGAACTGCCACTCTGGTAGTGTTTTGGAGTGTTTGTGGGTATTTTTTCATTCTTTTAATTTTTTTTATGGAAGGATGATTGGTATTTTGTGGGGCTGAGACAAACTTGGGAACTACAAAAAGCAGATTGTAGGCAACATACAGTCCACAAGCTGAACTTTCCCCACATGGGATATAGCCTGAACCTCTGTGAATATATAAGAACTCATAGACTCACAGAGCCTCTGAAACTACATTTCAGTGAAGTCAACAGATGTCTTTCTACTAGTATGGGTGGTGAGGAGGGGAATTCACAGACTGGTTACACATAATTAATTTATTTTAGTTATGTGGAAGTGTACTTCTATTTCTATTAAATGAGGCTGTGACAGAGTTCCTTGTTACAGAAACCAATTTAATCAACTGTCAGCCATTATCTAAATTTGTTTGTGAGGGAAATTACTGTAAAGTGCAGTGGTATAACAATTTTAGCAATTTCTGGATGACATTGTCCATTCGTATTCCTGATCTGTTTGGTTACCTAAGCAGGGAGTATCATACCCATTGATAATGTTGGATCTCTCAAAGGTTGCCATCTACTTGAAAACATTGGGAGAGATAATCCAGAGGCATGGAGTGGACTGCGTTCAGTACACTGATGACATCCAAATATATTTCTCCATGCCTTCAAAAACAGTCTCAGCTAAGGATAATATGTCTCCTCTGAATGAATGCTTGGAGGAGGTAATGGGCTGGATGAAGGAAAACAAATTGAAACTGAATCTAGACAAGATAGAGGTACTTACCATTAAGAATTCTAAGATGGGGTTGGGGGTGTGTCATCCAGTTCTGCATGGGGTCACACTCCCTTGAAAGACTGCGTTCACAGCTTGGGAGTGCTCTTGGATCTGTCCCTCCAAATGTCAACTCAGACAGGTGCGATAGTCAGGAGTGCTTATTATCAGCTTTGGCTGATACGCCAACTACACCCCTTCCTAGAATTGGAAGAACTAAACATGGTAGTTCATATGCTGGTTAACTTCAAGGTTGGACTTCTGCAATAAGCGGTACATTGGGCTTTCCTTGTAGCAAGTTTGGAAACTCCAACTGGTCCAAAATACAGCAACCAGAATGGTTACAGGTATACCCAAGAGTGAGCGTATCACACTGATATTAAAATCGCTCCCCTGGTAGCCAATCAGTTTGGCAAAGTACACAGTGTTGGTTATTACCTTTAAAGCCCTACATGGTTTGGATCCAAGTTACCTGCAGGATCAGCTCCTCTTGTACAATCTTCTGCACACACTCAGGTCCTCTGGGGACCATTTACTTAAACCAGCCAGGGACTGGCAACAGTCCCCCAGAGGTGACTGTACCATTAATGATTCCTGAGCTATCTAGAGGGAATGAATATTGGAGACATTGATTTATATTCATTCATTTTTGAGGAGGGAGGTCAGAAGTGGGTGTTGGAGCATTTGTCTTCATTTCCTTGGCCCTTGTCTTCTGGGGTTCACAGGAGTCTGTCTTGCCCCCCATATTTAGCAATCTGTCCTTTCCATCTAGATCAAGAGAAGCTATGCAATTCTTGAATCAGTGAAATTAATGAAGGGTTAGACGTGATCTAACAAACTTGAAGCTCAACCTGAGCAAGATAGGAGTGTTTCTGGGTAAGAGGGAGACCTGATGTAGGCAATGAGGGTCAGGCCATTCTGGATGTGGCTGTACTTTCCCTAAAAGGAATAAGTAATTGTTTCGGTTTGCTCCTTCATAGTCAGTTGGTGCCTGGGACAATTAATGGTTTTGCTCAATTAATTGATCACATCACACCAAATACTATCACTACTATGTTGGCTTCCAGTTCAAGGTGCTAGCTCTTAGACTGAAAAACCAAAATGGTCTGGGACTGCAAGACCATCTCTTCTTGAATATGTCAATGTATGCTGTGGCTAAGAAGCTATTACATGCCTCTCAGTTGTGTGAAATGAAGAGAATGGACAAGCAAGATTGAGCTTTTTATTTGGCACAACTTTGATTTCAGAACCCATTATCCTGCTAATCATCAGCTGCATTCAGGTGGCAGATTAAAAAAAATGATCTTGCTTGAAGAGGCATTTTGTGATAATGATGGCTGTTCTTAATTTCTTATGTTTTTTATCTAATGGCAGGGGGTTGCCATCAGATTTTTTTAAATGGTATTTTGAGTGCAGTCAGCTGTATATGCCTTATTTTGGTAGAGGAGGCAAGAAATAATTTATCTTAAAATAAATACATACATATTTGGTACCATTCTATTTTGCTTTTTCTCATAGCTCCAGCATTTTTCCTTACAATTCTTTATATTTACTTATCCAGTAGAGGCTGAAATGCAGTGACTTGCCCAAAGCAATCCCACTTTGCTCATGGGTATTTCAGCGTTGGCACCCAAGTCTCCCAATTAGACCCAACCAGTAGTGCCACTGCTGAAGCAAGGGGAAATGTGAATTAAAGCGTTTTCTCCAAGATTCATTGCACATTTTACTTGCCAGACACATAGTGCCTGTCCTTTAAATATCACTTCACTTTGCAGTCATGCAGTAGTTTTTAAAAACATAGTCTGAAACAATGGGGAAATTGCAGGGGCCTAAGAGGGGATCTGAACCCCATGTTGACAGTCCTTTCCAAAGTAATTGCTCCCTAGAGTGGCTGTCACTCACTCCAGCCTCCATGTGTTTATTTTGCAATCTGTCACCAATGACTAAAGGCTTTTGGTAAGCACTTCTAAAATTGCTGTTCCTTGCTATTTTAGGGGGTAGCTTTTGGAGAAGAAAAAATAAAGACACCTCCTTCTTCCCATTCAGCCACAGAGAAATGTAGTGCGGTATTTCTCGGTCAATGGGAACTTCACCAATGCCATCCTGAACAGCACACAGCAACGGGATAGGAATTACACCTTCTTAGAGGAGAGATCCACTGATCTCATGAAAACAAAATGTCTTGTCTTCATCATTGTCCATGTAGCCTGAAAGAAATGTTAGAGCTGCTAATGAAGTGTCCCATTTTTTCACTGGGTTCCTAGGGGTATAGGGTGTTACACAATCTTTTAATGAACATGTATTTATTTATTTGTTGTTTTTTCCCCCAATACGGGACCCAAAGTGATGGTGATTTTAGCATATAGAATCAATAAAGCTTGTGTAGGATTAAGTTCAGAAAAGTGGTTGAAGAAAGCATTTGTTTTATTGACATTTTCCTGATAGCAACCTCTTAAGGGATGATGTTTTGTAGATAGATGCCCCCTTTAAAAATATGGCTATTACAGAGAAAATACACCAAATTAGAAGCCTCTTCCATCTGTGAGCACAAGGAAATCTATTTTTTTTTATGAATGCCTTTTTCTAATGTAGAATATCTGTCTGCAGACCTGGGGGAAAGGCAAGAGAAGTCAGGGGTTCTGCCCTTAAGAAAGTCCTTCTTCCTTGCAGAAAAGTAGGGGCAGTTGTTTCTGGCCTTTACTGGATGCGCATAGACAAAACTAGGAGTTCTTCAAGAATTTGGCTTTTAACATTGTTTTAGCATGTTTTTAAAGAGTGTTTTGGCCATGTCTCTTGTTTTGTATCCTGATAGTATTGTACATTGTGGGGGGGGCGCTTAGTAGGTAGAAAAGCAGTGTATTAATAATTTAAATCAATAAAACTCTCCCTCTTCATCTCCTAGGCCACAGTTCCTTTAGAGTTACCATGTTACCTTCTGCATCTTCATGCTCTAGCTCTCTGAAAGTTTATGCCACACAAAAATACTTGATGGCTAACTTGGAGAGAAAGGAAGATGGGACTCAGAAGTACAGTATTGCTTATTTTCAGGTGCAGCAATTGAGCTTCCTCCATTTAACACTGGCGCCCTCTTGCCTGAGAAAAACCAGTTGTTCCTGAAGTATGTTTGCGAGACTAGGAGCGTCAGTGGGCTTCTTTAAACGCCATAATTCAGCTAAATGGAAACAGAGATTAATCATGGTTGACAGGATTAAATAGACTCATTAGAACTCCTCATGTCACTAGAAAAACAGCAGTGGTAAATGCTAAAGAAATGGAAACAAGAGCTGCAGAGCCAAGTTTCTTTTTATTTGAGGAAGAGAAATGAGTGTATGAAAGCAATTAGATTATCAGTAGCAAATTTTGCTTGTTTATCTGGACTAAGGATCTAAGTAATTTGATACTAATACTGAATTCCTCTGTTTGGTTTCCACTTAACATATAGCAATAGGCATCTTAGAACTTTGCTGACGTACTACTCTAGCCATGCCCATTTTGAGTTTAAAAAATGTCAGTGAGTGAATTATTATGGAACTGTTTTTAAAAATTACTTTTTCATTTCATAAATTATGAAGATTTATAAAATGGGAACATCAACCTTTCCCATTTCCAATATTGTAAAATTTGGGTTACTGCTGCTACTGGTATTAGAAAAGATAGCAACTTTAGAAATAAGTTTGCATGTGAGCAGTTAATTTTTATTCATTTTCTTGGACAAAATGTTTGCAATTTAAATACTCTAATGAGCAATGTTAGATACGCAAACTTTTGTGAAATCTAAATGCATAAAGTATTAGGAAGGGGATTTTGGTCACAAAAATCTTATAGTGTATGGCAAAATATATTAAAACGTTCTTTAAAAATTAGGAGAAAATTAATTTAATAGTAAAACCTGTATCTTAAATGTTCAGTTATTAGATATGCAATAAGGAAAATTCAGATTGTATAAATATGTGGTGTTCCTATGAGAAAACATAGTTTTCTGATTTAAAATACTGGCCACGCTAAAATTAATGATAGACTAACCTTTATGACTAACCCACTTTCTGTTCTTTTATGGCACTGGGAAGGAAGAGTCAGTTAAAGATATGGACTTTCAATACACTAGTTCAAACACATCATTTGTATAGTAATGGATGTTTATGGAGATGGCTTTCATTTTAGAATCTTATACTACTCATTCAAGCCAGAGTCACAACTAACATTTTTCTGTATCACAGAATCATAGAATCAGAAGAGACCCTAGGGGCCATCCAGTCCAACCCCCTGCTATGCAGGAACACACATGAAAGCACTCCTGACAGATGGCCATCCAGCCTCTGCTTAAAAAGAAGGATACTCCACCACACTCCATTTGAGGCAGCATATTCTACTGCCGGACAGCTCTGACTGTCAGGAAGTTCAGGTGGAATCTCCTTTCTTGCAGCTTGAATCCATTGCCCCTGTCCTAGTCTCTGGAGCAGCAGAAAACAAGCCCGCTTCCTCCTCGACATGACATCCCTTCAAATATTTAAACATGGCTATCATGTCCCCTCTTAACTTTCTCTTCTGCAGACTAAACATACCCAGCTCCCTAAGCCGCTCTTCATAGGGCATGGCTTCCAGACCCTTCACCATTTTGGTCACCCTCCTCTGGACACGTTCCAGCTTGTCGATATCCTTCTTTAATTGAGGCGCCCAGAACTGGACACAGTATTCCAAAGGAGGTCTAACCAATGCAGAATGGAGTGATATCATTACCTCCCTCGATCTAGACACCATACTCCTTTTGATACAACCAAGAATCACGTTGGCTTTCTTGGCTGCCTCATCACACTGCTGACTCATGTTCAGCTTGTGATCTACCAAGAATCCTAGATCCCTTTCACATGTACTGCTATCCAGCCATCTTGTTGCACCCCAATCCCACTCCCATAAACTGTGTACCTGTGTATAATACCTATAATACTGTACTCAGTTAGTACATCTGAACAAGTGGATTAATAACCACGAAAGGTCACACTGAAATAAAACAATCTAATGGTTCTGTTTGAATCCTTCCCCCCATCCCATTGCCCTCTGTATGCTGTGCCAGACTAACATGGCTATCTCTTTGGAATCTTCCCATTTAAAAGGTTTGCACAATTCTATTTTTAAATCCTCCTCCTTAGCCACTCTGTGCTGATGTCCTGATGCCTTGCTTGGATAGGTTGCATCTTCTTGGTAGTGAGTTTTCATTTTAAATTGGCAATGCAATTACCTGTTGAAGAACTAACAGATAAAGAAACAGTGGTTTTAAAATGTACTTTGTAATCAGGCTCTCCTGTCTATACAATAGTTAGGATAAAATTGGATTAGAACCTCCCTTTTAGGAGAAGAGGGGCATTTTTGGAATAGCGGATTGCTTTTGAGTTCACTTAGGTTGGAATCCTATCAGTTAGTCCATACTAGATCCATTAAATTGTGGAATGATGAGTCAGCCTATAGGTAAATCCTGTTCATTCAGTAGGTTTTCTGTTGTTGGAACTAACAGTAAAATTCAGGACAGGAACTACAACATTTTTTTTCTTTTGTTGTGATTGTGGCACCCCCTGCTATGACTTAGACTTCTCACATTACACTAATCCCTGCATAGTTTTTAGTGGGTACCAACTTTTGGCCTCGATTTGAACCTTTCTTCTGAAAACAAGGGGTTATGTATCCTGTTATTCATTCCCACCAATGCATACAATTAATATTAATAAAACATGGTACAGCTAGAATGGAGTTCAGAATTGGGATATACTATATTCTATTTGATGACGTGATCCAGAGGGAAAGACTGAAAAGAAGACTAGGTAAGAGTGGGAATGAGTATTTTTCCACAGCAGGATACACATAGTTGTTTCTGTGCATTGTGAGACAGATTGATCTTTAGAAAACATTGGAATCTGAAGGTGCCTCCAATAGACTCCCTGTCTTATCTGTCCTTATCTGCCCATGTTCGCTGCTCTGGAAAAGGAGCAATTAATCCAGGTCAAACTTGGGAATGGCCATTTGTCATCCTGCTGCATAACTAGCTAAATTTCCTTTTTCAATGGCTAGTTTGTCCTGACTAAAGTTGAATGCATTTCCAGGTATTGTTCCCCCCCTGCTTCTGCACTTCATCACCCCCTCCCATCTTAATCAGGACTGAAGGGCAGCTCAAGCCAATCCGTTTGCTGATTTTAACCCCACCCACTGACCCCGCATTAGTGGCTCTGCTAGCTGTGGGAAATTTGGGGATTGTAATCTAAAACAGTAACTTTCTCAAGTGCTACCTTTTCTTGGGTTGGAGAACAAAAATAGAGCAGGAACATTGCTTTAATAATTAATCAGATGTCAGAGATTGGGGAGCCTTGTTCATGTGATGAGGATCATGGGACCATCATAAAATGAGGCTGCCTGTTACCCAGAAGACATTTTCTTTGGCCACCCCCAGATTGTGGAATGACCTGCTGGAAGACATTTGTCAACTTGAGATGCTATCTGAGTTTAAATCAGCAGTAAAGAACTCTTCCAGCAGGCCTATTCAGATTATTTTTAAATTGTGGTTTTAAAGTATTTATTGATGGGTTTTAGTATGATTGGTTTTATATGCTTTTATATATACATTATATGTGTGTGTGTGTGTGTGTATTTGTATTTGCTGGACTCAACTTTTCCCCAAAAAATACTGTTTGAAAATGAGGTACGACTTATATGCCAGTGTGTCTTATACGCTGGCAAATAGTACTTTCCAGTATGTAAATGGGGTGCATCTTATACTGCCAGTGTGTCTTATATGCCAGCAAATACAGGTGTACAGTTTTATCTGTGTTGTGCCATTTGTTGTGGTTCCCTGACTCCATTGATAGGAGGAGAGGCAGGTAAGAAATAATAACAGTAGTAGTAATAGTAATGGTAATAGTAGTAATAGCAGTGGTAGTAATAATTGGTGCTGAACGTGAAATGTCATGTTTATAGTTTATAAGTGAGACATGTTTCATTATTTGGAAACACTATTAGGAAACTCTTTTTTTTTTTAATTTTTTAATTTTATTAAACTATAACACAACAACAAACGAAAAATAAAACACCATGTGTTATATATAATAGTGAATTAAAAAACAAACAAACAAAACAAAACAAAAAATTTTTTTCCTTCTTTTAAACAATGCAAATTTATATTATTGTTTTTCCCTTCCCCTAAAATCATAAACTTGTTTAGCTTGTTCCATTCATACAACTTATACATTTTTGTTACGTATCTTCAATTCTTATTTTCATTATATTCATTTTTATTATTATACTTTCACTCTTAATTTTTAACTTTTTTCCCCCTCTTTTAAACATTGAACATCACATATCAAATTACATCTATAAATCACAAGTTTAACACTCACAGATAATAAACAATATAAAAATAGAAAATAAAAAATAAAAGTAATAATAATAATAAAAAAAAACCCACCTCCCAGAGCCAACTTTTTATTTAATCCACTTTTTTTAGGAAACTCTTTCAAACACTTTTTTTTTATTTAATCCACTTTTTTAGGAAACTCTTTCAAACTGCACCAAAATCCAAAATTCACCAAGCAGCAATACCTGCATTCATCCGACTTCAAAGGGTAAAAATACGGTATGCAAGCTTTTGAAGCTTCACTGCCTTCTTTATCAGGCAAAGATGTTTAAAATCATACAAGAGAAAAAAGAAATTGACATTGTTAAAGTCACAGGCCTACATTCTATCTCCAGTGTTACTTTGTTATCAGTTAAGATGGTATTAGGTATTTCAGTGAAGGCAGAGGCCACTCCCTTTCTTGGCCATGTAAGGACTAGGGACAAAATTTGTGGACACATTTGTGGATATCAATCCACGTGGACTGCTGACTGATTCTGCAGATCATTTTGTGTGTGTGTATGCCTATTCTTCATTCTTTGTTTTATGTTCATGAACTCTTAATTGTTACATACCATGCTTTTAAAAATAAATACAGTAGCAACATCACTGTCACCACCGCCATCATGTAAACATAGACATATGATGAATGTAGCCAGGCTTCATTGGAGTTTCTGTTCTGTATCTTGTTTTCTGTTCTGTCATTTTCATGCAGCAGGTGCCCTCCTAAAATGGAGCGCTTTGGAATGTTGGCACAGGATCTCAGCTGTTCTTCCTTTCATGAAACTGGAAGTAATTCCACTGTCTATTAATTTAAGTAACCTATAGTTGTAGAGCTAGTGTTGTGTAGTAGTAGGAGTGCTGGACATGGGCTCTTTCCGCACCTTACCTTTTTTGGCGCTGGAGTGCGGGGATCGCGCAAGCAGCCTCCAGCGAGAGGCCCTCATGTCCCCGCTGCACGAGCTGCCTGCTCTTGGAGTTTCCCAGGCTGTGCTGGAGCAGGAAGCGCGACTGCCATGGCTCCGGAGGCTCCGCACGCACAGCAAGTGCACGTGGGGCCCTGGAGCAATGCATGATCGTGCACCATTTTCAGCTGAAAGCCAAAAATGAAAAAGTGCATGAGTGGCGCCTGCCAGACCCTGGAGTGTCATGTGATTGTGAGTGTGTCGTGTAGATCGCTCCTGACAATCACGCGATGCTCCAGGCGCCCTTTCGCATGGCAAATGCCATGCAAAAAGGGCCATGGAAAAGCGTGATCTGGGTTCAGGTCTTGATGTAGCTGTGAATCTTTCTGGGTCACTGTGGTCCAGTCATAGCTTCTCAGGTTAAGCTATACATGTTTGTTGTTTGGATAAGAGCAGACTGGAGAACCATGTATACTGTTTTGAACTCCTTGAGGAAAATGTGGGATATAAATACAGAAAAGGTATACTATGTACTCTGTCTTTCCTGACTGCCTCTTTTTTATATAATCTCTGAAAATATACAATATATAATTTCTGAAAATAAAAGCAATAGACTAAATCCAATATTAATACTACTCAGAGTAGACCTATTGAAATATATGGGATCTGTTAGTCACAGCCTTGATTCTCATCTATTTCAGTGGATCTACTCCAGATGCTAATGTTGGATTTAATCAACTGTTCCTTATCTGCTCTGAGGTAGACTTTTGCATTTTTGAAGAAGGTTATTGATGCCTTTTTGCGGACCTTGGTCAACATTGCGTTTTAGCAACGCCGTGCAGAAATGGCCTTACTCTTGCAATTCTGATAAATTCATAAATTCTGATAAATTCATATTTATTAGTAACCAAAGTTTGTAGCATTAATAAATTATCATTAAGAAAGAAAACAGCTGTAAGAACAGCTATGATTTTGATTAAAGGTAAAGCAGATAAAATAATTTAAAATACAGGTGAATCAAGTTAGATAACCAGAGGAGATTAATTTTCAAAAAACTTTTTGTTTGTTTGTTTGGATTCTAGTATAATCTCTAGCAGGAACAAAGTGATTATTTTTAAGATGGAGCATTGTCAACTCTGATTCTTGGAATTTCTATTAAAAAAGACGCGCTAGTTTTAGTCCTATTGTGATATTTTCTTCCTGTTTTCTGCTGACCTAGTAGCACTGCCACCATGACGATGCACATATGTAGGCTAAAACAGGAAATTAATGCACAGGGCAGTGTGAAGACCTCACTTCCTGGCCTGAGATGATAATGCAATAAGCTTGAAACAGATCGAATCTGATGTATAATTGGAAATGGAAAAGGATGTGCATTGGATAGAGTGGAATGTCAGAGAACGTGAGCTATGTGCCAAACAGCCTAAAAGTGAACAGGAATTTGCTGCTTGTTTCTGCGGTAAAAAGGAAAACCTACTGCCATTGTTGGTGGCAGTATAATTGGGACTAACCATGTGGCCCTAGAAATGAGAAGGATTGTGTGACTCAAGGAAACTAACCCTCATGGGAATGGTATTGTTTTGTTTACCTCTGTCTGGCATTGGAGTCCTTAAATAACATTGGTCCTTGAAGGAGGAGAAACATCTTAAAGAATGTAGCTTCATTTTTTAGTGTGTGTACACACACACACACACACACACATGTACGTACATACATACATGCTAGGGGATGATGGGAAAAAACCAGACACATCCCAGCAGTCAGCATGATTACTGATTTTGACTGAAGGGACAATGCTTATAATTGTAAAATGACACTAGCTTCCATTGTTTTGCCCATTCTGTCTGTTTTTGTGCCACAGTGATTGTGCCTTGACCTGGATTCCCACCTTCCCCTGTCATCCTTTTCCATGCTGCAGACACACACACACACACACAGGCATACTTTGTTAAAGTAATTTTTGAAGCAGCAATAAAGCATCACTAATACAAGTCACTGTTTCTTTTCCAGACAGAATGTGCCAACTTCATCAGAGTGCTTTATCCTTTAAACCGGACACATCTCTTGGCCTGTGGGACTGGAGCGTTCCATCCCATCTGTGCTCTCATTTATGTGGGACCTCGAGGTGAGGTAAGAAAGGGTAATGAAACTGCTGTGTTCTTCCAGATGGTGTAAGTTTTTATGAACTCATTTTTAATGCATAGTGGAAGGTAATGGTAAATATCTCCCATGGTACTAATAATTGGGTTCCAGGCTGTAAGTTCTTTTTTTTTTTTTACTCCCCCCCAAAAAAAAGATATGAGCAATAGAGTCATAATGAGGGGGCGGATGCAGCACTGAGACAATGCAGAGCTAAATCTTGAGTTCATCTTTTGTGAATGATCTTATTGTTCTTCCTTTGACTCTAGCTACATGATGAATGCAATCCTAGCTCCCTCTTGTACTTGCCTGCACAGTCCTCCCCTCTGCTTCTGCAAAGAGGTTATGCAGTTAGAAACCTCTGTTTTAAAATGGTAGATAAGCATGTCATCTGTATACTAAACTATGGTTAATTGTAGCTGGAAACAAACCAGTTCTGTAAACGATGAATTGAGGCTGGCCTGTTTCCACTACTTATTAACCATAGCTTGTCTCAGGCCATTTCTGCACTAGACTGTTATAGTGCTATTATTCCACTTGCAACATCCTATGGAATCCTGGAGTTTGCAGTTTCGGGAGGGGCCAGGTGGTACAGTCCAGTGCAGAAATGGCCTCAGTTAAGATACCATTGCAACCTATGGCTCACTTAAAAAAATGGAAACAAACATTTATGAATTTCTTCTTACAAATTTAGGAGAGGGAACAGAATAATTTTTGGAAGCAGAGATGCAATTAATTGCTATGTACTTTCTTGAAGGAAGCACTGAATCATTTTAGCAATTTTCTTCTTGCTGCAAGGTCTGCCATTTTTTAAGACTATTCACATTTTGGGACTTATTCTGCACAAAATCTGCATGTGGTATTTTTGTTCAGAAAACAGCATTTTTCTGTAGAAGTATTATTTTCTGAGCAGGAAACGTGGTTTCCTATGTAGAAATAGCTGTAGCTGTGAACACCCCTCGTGTGAATTCTGCACAGACTTATTTCCAGCTATAGCATTTTTGCATAGAAAACAGCAGTTTTTTCACAGAAAATATCCCTATGCAGAAATATTATTTTCTGTGCATAGATGCTTTTTCTGTACAAAAGCAATATTTGCAAATTTTGCACAGAATAAGTCTTCCATCTCAAGATTCTTGTCAGTCCAGGATTTTCTTCGTCAGTGTTTTCTGACACTTGAGAAACATATTTTCTGACCATTTTTGAATATCCTTTCTGTCACTATGCCAAGGGCATAGTGTATTTTCCAGTAGTAAAGACAAAGCATCCGGTTGTGGTCCGCTCCTTCCAATTACTCTGACAGGCAGGACAGGAGCAGCCCATGACTAATCAGTCTTGTTTCTGCTGCTCCACTGTTAGGCTGTACTTTTATTGTTCTTTCTCCAAACTACTATTCTCTTCTTTTCCTTTACCTTAAAAAAACCCCTCTCTTCTAACTTTACTTTTTCATTTACTGTTCATTCTCTACCATACTTCCTCTTTCTTTCAGTTGAGGGACAGATGCACAGTAGTGTTTGGCACCATCTTTGATGGCTGCTTTCATCCATGAGGAGAGGCCTGCTCCCTCCCACCACACACACTGTGGTCTTGGCAATGTTGTGGCCACCACACGAGGGGGGCAAGCCAAAGAGGGATTTGGTGTAGCTGAAGCGGGAAGACATAATGAGGTAAACTGTTGCATATAAAAGCATGGAAAGAGTTCAGCTGGATCAGTGTCCTTTCAGACTACCGTATTACAGTGCTGTAATTCCACTTTAACCGACATTGCTGCATCTTATAGAATCCTGGGATTTGGACTTCAAGGAAGGATATGTCAAATTCTCAGGCTATTTCTGCACTACACTGTGATAGTACTATTATTGCACTTTCAACATCCTATAGAATCCTGGGATTTGTAGTTTAGGGAAGGGCATTTAGAATTCTCATCCAGAGAGCTCTTGGGCCTGAATAAACTACAAACCCCAGAATTCCACAGGATGTTGAAAGTAGAATAATAACACTATAACAGTGTCGTGTGGAAATGGCCTCAGTCAGAGGATTGCTGTGCTGCCTCAGTAAACTATAATTCCCAGGATTCCCTAGGATGCAGCCATTGTGATTAAGAGTGGAGTCATAGTGCTATAGTTGTCTAGTATGAAAGGGCTGCAGATGAAAGCCTTGCACAGTCCAGCATCCTGTTTTCACAGTGGCCAGAGAAGTTCCTGTGGGAAACAGGAAACTGAAGCAGATAGGTCTATCATTTGATCCAGCAGCATCCTTTTTATGTTCTTGTATGTAGTAGTCCACTTAATCCAATAAATACACTGTCTTGGGATGCATACAAATATTTTCCACAAAAGATGGGCCCAGGAACTATTTAGCTGTGCTTTCTCCCAACATCAGATCTTTTCTTGACATACATTTCTAGTGCCATGTGAAATGTGGAGAGACCACGTGCTCATTTCTCTTAAACAGAAAAAAAAGCTTTTATTGCTCAGTAAACTAGGCCATTTCTGCACTAGATTGTTATAGTGCTATCATTCTGTGGAATCCTGGGGTTTGCAGTTTATGGAGGGGTCTTTGAGGGAGGGGCTCCCTCCCTAAACAGCAAACCCCAGGATTCCATAGGATGTTGAAAGTAGAATAATAGCACTAGTGAGGAAATGGACCTAGTTTCTGAGATCTAGTACACATCATCCTCTTGCTGCTGGAACTTAATATGGCAGCCCCTGTGAAATTCATCCAACCTTACAAGCATCCAGGAAGGAGGTGGATTTGAAGTCTATTAAACTGTCAGAGTAATTGATGCATTTGCTCCGTAGATATATACCCCTAACCCATATCACATTTTAGTTGTCCCCTCACTCCTGCTTTACGAAAAGAAACCTCCTTTCGAGCATGTGTTGTGAGCATATTCTGTCACCATCAGGTGTTATTGAAAGAAAGAATGAAAAGTTTATCTAAAGAAAATAAAGCTTAAAATAGGGATATAGTAAGAAGGAAGGGTGAAATTGAGACATAAATGACTGTTCAGGTTAGTGTTAAATCTTTATCTGTTTTTAGGTTAAATGGATGGTTGGGGGGACACATTAAGAACAGTTATATTTCTCATTTTAATGCATAGTTTGGCTGCCTCATATGTAGGCTGACTGACTTCATGACAGGCAAGGCTAGAAGACAGCAGTTTTGGCCTGCAAATAGTCTGTTGGTGAGGTGGAAAAGGGAGGGGAAGAGCTACTGTCCAAACTATCCAAACCTCCTTCAATACCATTTATCTGACACAGATCTCATTTACTAGCTGTATCTTTGTGATTACTTTCTGGATGAATCTTTACCATCTTTTTGTAGTCTTGCTGGGAGGTTTTGTTTGTGTGTGTGTGTGTGTGTGTGTGTGTTATGTATATGCACGTATGCAGGAATTTAAAAGTATTATAGTTTTGCATGCTACCTTTTTAAGAAGTTTTGTCCAACTCCCCAGTGATAAACTTCAGTCCAACTCCCCAGTGATAAACTTCAGTATGACAAAACATTAATAAAGGGCAGTGTGGAAACAAGCATATTTAAAACCTTTATCCCAAAGATGCTAATCAAAACAGAATCCAATTAGATGGTTAAAACAGAATTAGTTACAACTAAGTAGTAGCAGTCCAGAAAAAACTCTCTTTTACAGGAAACAAGCCATGAAAAACCAATAGATATACAAAAAAACTTGTGGGTGGCATTTTTATCCCCCCTCAGCCATTGGAGTCATTGCTCATAAATCAAGCTGGCCTTACCAGGAAGGTCTTGCAGTTTCACCCTGTAACCTCTCTCGCTCCAGCCAATTCAGAAAGTTTTACTGAGTGTGGGAGAGAAAGGGCCCTTTCAGCACAGCTGTTTATCACAAGCAAAAGGGATACTCCCACTTCTCACACCACAACCATGTCTGCCACCGCTCCTCACTCCTAGCTCAGCCAGCGCTCACACTGGTTTCAACTGAGGTATTGAGATGCATGACGAAATACAATCAGGGCCCTGTCTTGCTCCTACAGATTCTTAGCACTTTAACAAGGCCTCGCCTTGGTCTTAGTTTGGTATGCAAGTTGCATTGGGGATAGTGCTTGTCCTGGGTGTGGGTGGAAAGTTGTGGGCTTGATGGAGACCCATAATTAGGCAGTTTGAAGAGGTTGCTTTGTCTGGCTAAGAGGATAACTGGGAGGCAGGCAAGCAGATGGTCTGGGACTGCACAAGCATTATCAGCAATTGAAAGTGGGAGGGGAAGAATACAGATTCCCAGCACCCTTGGGCCTCCAGTCTGTGATATGCGCCTTTTTGAATTAAGCTTGTTTCCTATTAATATAGCCTCTGAGAGAATGAACCTCGGGGGGATGTTTTTCTCCCTTGTATTACAGTGTTACAACCAGGGTCAAGCGATATGGTGAGGGATTTGGGAACAGAGAAAAGGAAGTACTTCCTCACACAGTGTATAATTTACACTCTGGAAATTGCTACCACAAAATGTGATGATGGCCACCAACTTAGACAGCTGTAAAGGAGGATTAGGCAAGTTCAAGGAGGGTAAGACTATCAGTGGCAATTAGTCATGGTACTTCCAGAGTGAGAGGTAGCGTGCTCCTGTGTTAGGGTTGCCAGGCTGAAAACTGGAGACAGCTCCTATACCTTTAATATTGTGTACAAGAGCAAATTTCAGCAGGTGTTGCTTGTCACGCAACCAGGTAACAAGCAACACCTGCTGAAATTTCTCTTTTACACCATTGTTAAAGGTACAGGAGTTGTCCCCTGTCCTGAATACTCAGTTCTGGGAAACAAGAGGAAGATGCTGCCCTCATGTTCTGTTTGTGGTTTTCCCAGAGGAGTTTGGTTGACCACCATGGGAACAGGATGTTACACTGGATAGACCTTTGGTCTAATCTGCTGTGACTCTTCTTAGATTCCCATGATGTTCCACAGAGCTGGAGCTACAGGTTTTTACAATCTAACAGACTGTAGATTGTTTTCACCATTAGCCCCTCAAGAGAGAGTTAGGATCTATGGCAAGAGTAAGAACTTTCAAGAGTTTTGACTCTTCCCACTGCTCTTTTCCTGGGCATTACAGCATCAGATTGTAACAAGATTTCCTGACCCTCTGGAGAAATGGCCAAGCACAGTTGACCTGAACTGATTTAAGATCTGGAAGCTTGGCTGACCAAAAAGGTTCATCTTATCCTGGCAGAATTTATTCTGTTACCCTTCATTCCAAGTTCCATCTGTTATCTTCATGAGTTAATTTTCCTTAATTAATGACTGATTTTAAAGGAAGGCAATTGGAAAGATAAATACTGTTAGAATATTTTCTTTGCAGCCAAAACCAAAATAGGGATACTTCTTATTTCAGGAACATGCCAGATCCAAAATGATTATAAAAATGTACACCTTTGAGGTCCATTTGTATTGAGAAGGCTACAGATTCACATTATTTTTCGCTGAATAGTGATGCAGCAGCATGTTTTTCTTATTCTAAGTAAAAAAGCTGTTGTTGTTTCATTCTGGCAAATTGAGCCAATGTGGTGTAGTGGCTGGAGCACTGGGCTGCTACTTGAGAGACCAAAGTTTGAATTCCATGGAAACCCACTGGGGGACCTTAGGCAAGTCATAGAGCATTTCTGCACTAGACTGTTATAGCGCTATGATTCCACTTGCAACATCCTGTGGAATCCTGGGGTTTGCAGTTTTGAGAGGGGCCGACTGTCCCCTCCCTTGCAAGTGGAATCATAGCGCTATAACAGTCAAGTGTGGAAATAGAGAGATGCTCTCTGATCCTGAGAGAGAGGCAAAGGCAAACCTCCCTTATGTTGCCACGAAAGCCCATGATAGCTTTGGTTTACAGTTGCCGTAAGTTGGAAATGACTTGAATGCACACAACAACAATGGCTTGTTCTTCTTCTTCATATGCTTGCATACGTGAGCATCTTTTCAGGTTGCCTTTCCATATGAGCATAGCCACATCATCTTTGAGTCTGTTGACAACCTATGCTTCCTTAGTGCTTTTGTACAACTTCATGATTTTTTTCCCCTCCTTCCCTTTCCAGCATGTGTTCAGCTTGGACTCAACAACAATAGAAAGCGGACGTGGCAGATGTCCTCATGAACCCAACAGGCCTTTTGCAAGCACTTTCATTGGTAGGTTCTAAATGCCTTCAGTGTAGACCATGTACCATAATAGCAGTAGGTGAACAATGCTATTTGTTCCTTTATTTGTTATTATAGTTACATAATTCCCTTCTGCCAAGATAGCCAAGTAACACATGAAGAGAAGGACTGAGCAAAGAAAGATGATGCAGCTGTCATTGTCTTTCTCTCTAATGCATCTGAGTCCCACTCAAATGTGTACTGGGCTGATCGATGCTGGGCTTCAGAGATATTCAGTAAGGGAAAGATGGTGGCCATGCAGTGCTATATCTGGACAGTTTGGAGCGAACGTGCCTCTGCCTGTATTATTCTTAGTAGGTGGCAACAGAAGAAGCAAGCCAAGGGGAACCAAAGTAGTGTGGATGGTAATGGGGTTGTTGGTCAGGTACCATGGCTTCTGCCATCCCTACCAATCTAGATATAAAACATTCTCCTTTCTCACACAGTTGCTTTTGTTGTTATTGTTGTTTTAGATGTGAAGCTCCATAGTGTCCATGTATGCCAAGGAATGGTGTAATAAACTTGCCAGAAAAGAAAAGGAAAAAAAAAAGGGGGGGAGAATGAAATAAAAAAGGGGGGGAAGAGTGAGAATGTGAGAACTTTGACCCAAGTAGTTCCCAGTTCCATTCTTGCTGCTGCCATTAATGCACTGGCTGGCTTTCGGCAAACTATTCTTTTCTGAGCTTTAGCGTATATTTTCTGTGCCTCAACACTTGCATATACCGACTTCCATGTTAAAAGATAATACTGATACGGAGAAGATATCTCTGTGTATGCAAATATGGTTTTGTAATGCTAAGTGTTGTTATTATTACTCTCATAAGTTCAAGTACATTGTGTATGATTTTGTTTTTTCTGTGGGGCTTCCTTCCTAGGTGGAGACTTGTATACTGGACTAACAGCTGACTTCTTGGGCAGGGACTCTGTGATCTTCCGAACCATGGGTCACCGCTCCTCTCTACGCACTGAGATGGACCAGCGGCTGCTTAATGGTAGGAGAGCATTAGGTAACTTCATTTAACTGGGAGGGGGGCACTTGTCCGTGTACAATCTTGAAAGTCGGGGGAAATTGCTGTCATTTTGAGATGCATGTTTTGGGCTCTAGATCATAGCAGAGTTCTAAAGACAGCTGGAGGGAGCTGGATGCAAGTAGAAAGGTCAGAGGAAAAGTGAATGAATGAGGCACATACATTCCACACAATGGTGAATGAGAAAGGAAGTGTTAGTCACTGGAATTAAGAATAGGGTGAGAGTTAGCTTAGAGGTTAGAATTACAAGGAATTTCTGTTTGGAAAATGAAGGTGTTGCATGGATGTGTTTATAGAAGTAGAAAAGAAGTAAGCTTCTTTTCCTTTTTGACTTTTACCAAGAGGAAACGTTGTTTACTGTCTCTACCAGCTGCTTCAAGGGTAAGTCTGCGAAGTTAGCTGCTCTTAGAACATAGTTGAGGAACGTGTAGCCCACCAGATGAGGTTGGACTTCCACATTTTATCTTCTCCAGTCAACATGGCTGACGTTTTGGATCTGTGGAAGCTACAAACTGCTTCTGACAATTTGTTGCTAATATGCCATTTGATCTTTTTCACAGCTCCCAAATTTGTTGCCGCTTATCTGATCCCAGATAATGATGATCGAGATAATGACAAAGTCTATTTCTTCTTCACTGAAAAGGCAGCAGAGTCAGAGAGCAAAGGGCGTGCCATCTTTAGCCGGGTGGGAAGAATTTGTGTGGTGAGTTTATGGGGCCATTTTTATGATGATACATTATACTGAGTATTGAATGATGGTGACTCAACTAAATTCCCTAAAAAATTCTATCGAGTGTTTAGTGTGTAGGTGAAGGCATCTTTAAAACCCATGCAGTTACAGCATTAAAAAGCAAAGGAAACATGCAGCTCTGAACATCCTAGACTAGTCAGGTTGGTCGTTCTTTAGAGGCCTTCATTTACCATTGAAATGTACAATGTGGTCCTTATGTGATAGCTCATTATTTTGCAGGGATTGATCTAAAGAACAATCTATAGGATTTAAGCTGAGGAGATATGCAGATGGCAATGTGTAAAGAGAGTGTGTGTATGTGTGTGTATATGCCTTTAAGCCACTTGTTGATTTATGGTGACTCCATAAATTTCATAGGGATTTCTTAGTCAAGGAGTTCTCAGAGTTCTTTTAGCTCCTTCCTCTGAAATATAGCCTACAGCACCTGGTACCCATTGGTGGTCTCCCATTCAAATACTAAACAGGGCTGTCCCTTCTTAGCTTCCAAGATCAGATGGGATCTGGTGCCTTTAGAGTATTTAGGCCCTTGTATGGAATGTACAGCACTACTATTCACTGTGGAAACCAACTTGACCAATGCTTGATGAGAACATCTTCACTGTGAGACAAACAAGGATTCTCTTTGTTGTATGCCTTCAAGTTATTTCCAGCCTATGGTGACCCTAAGGGTTTTCTATGCAGAATTTATTCAGAGGGGCTTTGCCTTTGTCTTTCTCTGATGTAGAGAGAGAGTGTGACATGTCCAAGTTCATCAAGTAGGTTTCCATGGGCCAGCAGAGATTTGAACCTTGGTCTCCTGGTTTAGTTCAACACTCAAACTATTACACTACAGGGATTTTCTAGCAGCATGGATTCATTATAATGGTATTCATTCCCCATCAACCTCTTTCATGGCCAAGTATCATGGGAAAGAAATGCAGTTGCACAGATTTCATGTAAGGTTTAGAAGAGAACCATATACTGTTGCACAGAAGCATTAAGACTGCAGATTCTCCCAATGCCCAATGTGATGTTTGCTGTACATATAATTTTCCTTTATTAAATGACTTGTGTCATTTCTAAGTCTGCTTACTTAAAATCTATCTGAAGAGTTCAGGGACAAGAAAGAATGTTGATGGGTAAAAGTTAGAAGGAGAGAGATTCAAAATGGCTCCAGCCTAGAACTAGTGGAAAGAGCAGAGAAGGGGAATAATTTGACTCTTCCAGATGTTGAACTAGAGCATTCCTCACAGTTGCAGGGAACTGCACATGAAAGACTAAGAACATCTGAGGATCATACAAATCCCATCCTTTAGGTAGAGGGAGAAAGTGGAACAAAAATGGGAGAGACGAAAAAATCAGGAGACAAAATTGTCAGGAGATGAAAAAATCATATGTGAATTATTGCCAGGTGTACAGTCCAAAACAGAGATGTCCAAAAAGACCTACACATAGATCAAAACTTTAGTAAGCAACATATGGAAGAGGCAGCAGACAATGCCTGGCTCACAAAGGTGCAGAGAACAGTAGACATTGGAAATGGAGGTATCTCAAAAAGCAAAGATATTGTTCCTTTGATCATTGTGTCCCCGGTCTGGTTTTCATGATTTCAGGCCTTTCCAGCTTACTTAGAAAAGGGCAAAGATGAGGAGCTTCTTAAGATGCTAGGCACTGTTTGCACTGGCTATCCTGCTGAACAGCACTTTTGATCAAAAAGCGGGGGAGGAAACCTTTTGGAGACTCAACAATAGCAGAATGCACCAGGATTTGATGTGCAGCTGAACTGAAAGCCTGACTTGAAATGTAGAAGGACCCACAGTTGACCCCACTATCCTTGGCTTTCTACATTTCTTTTTCCTCTTTGGTACACATGTATGATTGTATGCCATCCAGACCTATGATGAAGGTCCTACCACTGATGTTCTGTGAAATGTACTACACACCAGAATACAGGATTGTTCAGGGTGATCCATCCAGGAGTAGCCCCTGAACCACTGTGGTACTTGTTGCTTTCTGCATCCATTTATGGATACTCAAGTCCCATTATGTACAGTCATGTAGTAAAATGGTGCTCCTTGTATAAAATAGCAAAATCAAATTTTTCTTTTGGATTTTTTTTTTAACATTTTCAAGCCATGGTTGGTAGAATCCATGAATACGGAACCCATGGATATGGAAGGCGGACTGTATATTATTTAAGTCAATCACGTGTTTTAGGCAACAAGAGTGTTACTGCTATCCCTGCCCTCATCCTCTGTCATCTGTATTTGCTCCAGGTTTCTTGCTTATTTGTCAAGTCAAATGGTTGATCACTCTTCTGCTTCTACACTGCAATAGAGCGATAGTGATACACGCTTCAAAATTATACTTGCTTGAATCAATGCCACTCATACCTCTTTCGAATAAACAATATATTGCATTCTTGAAAGTAAAAGTAAACTTCTGTTAAGAGAGATTTAGACAAGCCTTGTTTAAACAAGCCTCAAGTAATGAATTTTCCTCTGGTGCTGAGTGATTTAGTGCTTGTTTTCATAAAGCCAGTTTGAAATTTAACAACATAGCTTTAGAGTAAGTACTGAGCAGAGAAGTACAATAACTTTCACACAGAATAGATATTTTCCCCTAACGTTGTACATACGTGGGCATGACTGAGTGACAGAACATATGCCTTGCATAGAGAGGGTCCTTAGTTCAGTCCATGGCATCTCCAGTGCTCAGGTAGCAAAAGAGAAAAGGGCCCTTATAGAGAAGTGAGAAAATCACTTATGCCAGAGCACTCTGCTCTGGCCCTTAAACATCTGGTTTGTTCCTATGTAAGTTGGGTAAATCATTGACTAGAAACAAGAATGAATTTAGTCTGATGTAAAGAGCCAGCATAGTATAGTGGTTTACGGATTGGATTACAACCGTAGAGACCGGGGTTCACTTCCCCAATCAGCCATGGAAATTGTTGTGTGAATTACACACTCTCAGCCTCCCAAAACCATGATAGAGTCACCTTAGGGTCATCATAAGTCAGAAACAACTTGAAGGCAAACAACAGTTAACACTGGATATACATGAATCATTCAGAGGTAGAATTAAGGGTTGAATGTTCATCTGTGTCTGTGTAGAGATTTGTATGTATGCATGTATGGGGATGAAGAATATGAAGAATGTTGACATTCACCTTGATTTTGACCATTTTAGAGAATATTTATGAATGTCTGAAAACCCAGAGAGTTATACCAGTTAAGGTAGAGAACTACCTAATTTTTTAAAAAAATAGTTTTGTAGAGAACTACCTAAATTTGATTAACATAATTTGCTGGAATATTTTTAAAAACTGGGAAAATGTGTACAGGTACTTTACAAAATTCCTCTAGAATTGTGAATATTCCCTTATGGTCAATGTCATCATTCACCAGAGTTTGGGAATTTGTTCTTATATATGCACTGAAATTCCATTTCAGTATGGTGATATTTACACCATATATTTTCACCAACTTACTTTTATTTTTAAAAATTATAGTTGGTCTTTAGGTTCCTAACTAAGATTAAAACAGCTGGGCTCCATTAGTAAACACAGCAACTTGCTACAACAGTAGTAAGTAAAGGTTAATATATGGTAAATAGTATTGTCATTTTCAAGACTCGTGGGACTTCAGTATGGTTTCCTAAAACCTGATAAGATAAGACTTTCATTTGTTTCCTAAATTTTGGGAGAGAGACATATGCTCCAAAGACATGATGTCACAATCAAGAGAGACCTGCTGTATGGAACTTCAGAGTAAGCTTCTTACGATAACAGAAGCAAAAGCCAAACACTTTCTCTAGGAATTGTTATGATAAAAGATGCTGTGTAAGGAATACTAGAACTGGTCTGTTAAAGCTATTCACAGATGGTTTTACTGAATATGAAATGCCTGAATAACTCTTTTTCCTCATGGAAAATGAAAAGTGGAAGATAAAATTTCCCTTTAATTAAAGTATTGATCTTAATTGAATATACTTTGGCAAAAGGGGAGGATTAAAAAAAAAGCAGGAGGGGTTGATAATGATGAAAGAAAATGGAAAAGAAACATCAGATAGTATTTCATGAATTCAGTTCACATAGGGGATGTGAAGATATGTGGGATCCTTCTGCTTGTTGAGAGAGCCTCCCTGTGTCTGAATATGTATTGGATATGCATCATAGCACATCATACACTTGGAATGTTGATGAGAATCTCCACCATATGGAAATAGTGCGGATCTACCCCCTGCTTAGCTTTCTTTCTCTTAGAGTGCCATTTGGTTGGGATTACTCCAGTACTTTTGGATAATGGATCTGTAAAATATGCTTATTCGTTCTTCCTTTGTCTCCTGGGAATCCTACAGCTGTTATTTGCACTGTTAGGGATGCACTGCCAGATTAACATCTAGACAAATGGACTTCACTGTTCCATGTCACCAGGCCCCATGGCTGTTGATGCCTCCTTACAGTATTGGTGGTCAGAAGCATGACTTTAAAGCACCTACACCTAACTGCATGTTAACAAGAGGCCACAATCCAGAAAGTTGAGATTATTTCGAGTTCATACTTCCCAACAGACCTTCTTCTGGGGAACTAGGCAATTTATTGCCCCCTTTAGACTGTTCAAGATGCCTGTTTGGTTTGATTTTTTTTTTTTAAGATGTGGCTCTGAACTGCTAGCATCATCCTTCTTGCAAGAAGTGTAGGTTTTTTTTCATTTCGAAACCCAGGACTACTACAGAGAGGTAAATCAGTGCAAAATTGGCTTTTTTCCTCCAGCAACCTCTGTTCCCTTGTGGTTAGCAAATAATGCAGCATATTAAAATACATGGAATACTGGCATATTATACATATAATTCAGAATATAGTTTTTAATTATGATAAATTCATTAATTACAATGAATGCCAATCCACTAGTTGAGCAACTCTCTTTTAACAAAAAGCAAAAGTTTGATAGTTTTAGATAATTAGGATTTTTTTAAAAAAAATTATTAAAATAAAGAGCAAGCATTATCAAACATTTGCAGAATTGTTTTAACTGAGCATGGATATTGCAGTCTAGCCCAGCCTGAATGAGCTTTCTCTCACAGACTGTTTGCCTCAGGAGAGGAGGGTTAACTTTAACAATAGAACAGTAGCTAAGAAGATCAGCACCTCCCCATCAGATTATTCAGAAAGGAAGGGATGCACAGATAAGTCTGTTCTGGTACTTTGTGGCAGTTTTTAGAGAGATAGCTATGCCTGTTTCAGTACAAAAAGAAGGAAGGACTTTATTTGTAACCAGTTTATTTGTAAAGTGGCAGTTGTAAAGCATTGTTAACTGGCCAAGGTGGATGACACAAAAATATAGGTAGGTAGTATCTGGTGAGTGACATACCGGTTGGGTGATATCCAAGTATATATAAGTAGTAAGGAGGCAGCATAGTGTAGTGATTTTGAGTGTTAAACTCTGGAAACCATGGCTGGAATCCCTGTTGGGCAAGTCACACTCTTTAGTCTAAAAGGTAGGCAATTACTAACTCCCTCTGGCCAGAGCTTTCCAGGAAAACCCTATGATGGGATTGCCTTAAATCAGAGTCAACTGGAAGGCACAGAGCAACAAGAGGTATACTTGCAGACAAGTATACATAAGCAATCTTTGTGGATAGATGTATGACAGTGGTAGTGGTCCCACTAGAGTGGCTTGAACTCCTTATAGAATTCCGGGGTCTAAATGAACATGAAATTAATAACTCTTAATTACTAAATAGGAACAGAAATGTCTGGGAAGCTAAAGCAACATGATATACCTAAGCTCCACTTAGTTCTTACCTCTTGAAAAGTGAAAATCTCTCAAGGAAGTTGGAAAGAAGCATTTGTCAGCTGGAAATTATCGTGACAACAGCGCCTGCCTGCAATAACTCAGCTTCTTTGGAACGAGCACCAAGCGGCACGCACCAGGCTGGGGTTGGAGAGGAGGAGGAGGAGTGATGGCAGCTTTCCATGCGAACAATAGTTCTGCTGGCTGTGAATTCCTTGCTCTCCCCTAATCCTAGAAATAAACATTAAGACACAGAAATGAAGCAGTTATTTATTGGATTAATCAATCCCTGCGTGGAAAGGGATTCTGTGTTTGTATGAGAGTAGCGAATGGGGCTGCAATTTTGACTTCCATTGTTGTCAGGTTGCCAAATGAGTCAAAGGAAATGCTCTGCTCAGTGTAGCCAAGAGAGGCTGTTGTCTTATCTTCTTCATTGTTTTTGGCAGGCAGAAAATAACACAACAGCAAACAGGTCAAGCTCCTGCACCCACCCATCAGTTCTCTCAGACTGTGAGCACACAATAAACTCTTGCCTAGGGGATTCATGGCTCAATTAGCAGTTGGGTTTAGTTTACAACTCATGGGCTTTGTTGGATGCAAACAAACATCTTTATGAGATATATTTCTTGTATTTTTAGGATTAACATTGTCACTGGAACTTGGAAACGTCTGACTGTGGAAATGCAGGCTGTGCCAGTTTTGGTTCTGCTGTGGAATGAGGCAAGGGGGAGGTTGTTTAGCTGTATAGACTTAAACTGAGCTCTGTGCCACCAAAGCATTCTTGAGTAGTGGAAGACAAAGCATGAAAAAGAGACACTCTTTCCTGGGGATACCTCACAGGATTATTATGGCTTATCCCACTGTTTTCTGAACAGAGATTCTGTTCGTGACATTTGACACATATTTTGAGCTTCCCCATTGTGGGTGATCCTGCCCATCCTTTCAGATCTTCAGGGATATCTTGGTCTTGTGGTCCTTTCACTGTTAGAAATAGGGTTAGTTAAGGACAAAGTGGAATGCCTTCACATTGTAGTGCCAATATAGGGAAACTTCTTGCCCTTGGAGATGAGATTGGTCCTTCCCCTTTTGATGCTACACAGAAACATTTTTATTCAGCAGCCTCTATATGCTCGTATCAGAGTTGGATGGTTTTGGACCATCTGGTCTAACTCCACCCCAACCCCCCTTGATGCAATAATTCTACTTCTTTGGAACAAGCACCTCTGCTCAAGGTAGATTCCTCCCTAAATTTCTGGAGAACCAGTGGTTGTTAAAACTGACTATACTGATATAGATGGACCAATAATCTGACTCCGTATAAGGCAGCTTCCTGTGTTCCTGTGTACTGCCTATGGGGACAGAAGGAACCAAAAAAGAGAGGGAAAGCAGGTACAAACAGGTGAATCCTAGAGAGACACCCAAGGGGGCTTCATCCATAGTATAACCATTGATCTGGGGGTTCTGTTTATGCAAAGCTCAGAGACAGGCTATTAAAGGATGATATCTGTACATTTTATTCTGATCTACTCAAATCTGCCCACAATTTAAGCAAGTAAAGTAGCATACTAACAGCAGTATTCTGTTCTTCCTAGTAAACTGGACATATGAGCTCCTTGCTTATGAAACATTTTTCAGATGACAGAAGAGCAACATTAGGCAAAGTGTGGCATAATATCATCTGAGAATAACAAAACATAGCATTTCCATCGCCTCCCATCTATTGCCTTGCTGCTTTGCTAACAGTAATTGATGGATTGTTAATTGCTGTGTATTTTAAGGGGTTGGTTTAGGTGGGTTGGTGGGTGGGGAGGATTGGGTATGTTTTTAATGTCTTTTAATGTATTTTAATATATAATGTATTTTATGTTGTTTGCCGCCTCGATCCGTGTGGAGAGGCGGGATACAAATAATAATAATAATAATAATAATAATAATAATAATAATAATAATAATAATTTAATAATAATAAATCAGAAGCTAGACTATACCTACTGGATGGCTGCTCAGCATCCATCTGAAGACCTCCAACAAGATAGAGCCTGCCCACTCACTTGTTTGTTAATTTCTTTCTGTTGTCAGACCGTTAAGGTGAAGATATTTCTCCTAATGTTGAACTGATATCTAGCCTCCTGCAGTTTAAGCACATTTCATGTAGTCTTGCCCTGTGGAACAGTGGAGAATTAGTTTATGTGACAGTCCCTCAGGAGTTTGAAGAGTGTTTCCTTTACTTTCCTTCTCAGCCAGTCCCATTTCTAGAGAAGAAAGGCAGGATATAAAAAAACAAAGTACAGCAGTCCATTCTGGATCTTTTGCTGAATATTAAGCTTTTGTTAACTTCATGCATTATTTGTTTGGGTTTGTTGTTTTCAGCTCATTATATACTTGCTCTTAAAATTATATTGCTGTTACCTACCTTGAGAGTTACTAGTGTGAAATGGAAGGAATTTAACTATTATAATAAGTCAGTAAGTTAAGTAAGATGCTATGAGGAAAGTTCTGCTCTAGCTATCAAGTGATGTGTGGCTATGTGTAGCAAAGGAAGTATAATTGTTTTCAGAACGCACAGTGAAATGAATTGGCCACCCTTCTGTTCACAGTGCCAGTCAGCATCAACATAACCTATGGTGGAACTTTGGCAATGTATTTTGAAAGTTAAGAAAACAAAGTTTTTGTGGGTTCTTGGGGACAGAACTTCAGAACACATGGAGTCAGAGAGCAAGTTCTGGTTTCCCCCCACCCCTGGTCTTTAACTGATCTTCCGTTGTTTTTTTACATTCTCCTTTATTGTCAGCAGCTGTGAATTTCTCTTGAAACTTTGGCAGGAGAAAATGTTAAAATAAAATAAGGGATAAATGAAAATAAGATAATGTTCTTTGACCAAGATATTGGAGTTGGAATATCCACAGATAACTGTGAAATAAAAGAACAACAGAAAAGGGATTAAAG
Source organism: Ctenosaura bakeri (assembly GCA_948474755.1). Lineage (NCBI taxonomy): Eukaryota > Metazoa > Chordata > Lepidosauria > Squamata > Iguanidae > Ctenosaura > Ctenosaura bakeri. Next base: position 797,592 of record CAOLHI010001059.1, read on the forward strand.
TGCAGTATCCTTTTCAAAATGAGGCTCCTTGCGGTGGGCGTATAAAAACAAAAGGGCCACCTCTGGGTGGGTGTCTGAAACTGTAGCATGGGGGTGAGCTCATAAAAGCAGACGCACCAGGACCCAAACCCCAGCAGTCTCTTCTTTTGGAGACAGGAAGCTTCAGTTCCCAAGTTTGGAATTTTCCACTTGATTCTGTGCTTGTGTGGTACGCAAAATAAATGATTCCACCCAGTTTTTTGAGGTGTGGGGGGAGATATAAAACATATGCCTTTGGAGAATTTAAAAGCTATTCCAACTTCCGGACATAAATGTTACAGAGGCAGAAGCTGAAGATTAAAGTATAAAAAGCCCACCCACATTTGTAAAATCCCACAAGAAAGTAAACCAGATATGAATTCTTACTCTAAAGGACAGGGGTGGACAATTGTGTGGGCCTCTGGATTTAGGGCTCTTGCTTTTTTAATTAGAGAGATCATCTTAAACCAGCATATTTCACTATTTAAAACATTTTCAAGGAGGGGTTGTGAAAAATGGTGGGGTTTGGGCTGAATTGAGAGAGAGTCTGAGCACTTGTGGGGATCAGTGGGAGGTCCTCTGTACCCCCAAGGGCTGCTTGAGGCCTTTGGTCCTCACTTTTCCCACCCTTGGTTTATAAAGAGGCCTCTTTCCTGGAACATCAGCTGCCTGCACTTCTGAGCAACATTTATTCTTCTCTTTTCAGAATGACGCTGGGGGACAACGGGTGCTAGTCAACAAGTGGAGCACCTTCAATAAGGCCCGGTTGGTGTGCTCTGTCCCAGGACCAGATGGCATTGACACGTACTTTGATGAACTGGGTAAGAGGGACTTTTTTCCCCTCACCTTTGCATAGGATAAGCTCTCCAGTATGCCAGTCAATGTCTGGATACTGGGAACTACTTTAAAGTTATGGAAGAAAGAGGCCCAATGAGTGGCTTGGGAGCATTTGACTTTACAGCAAGGTTGAAACTAAGCAAATGTGGATTTCATTAGTAACTTAATTTGGAGGTCACTGTGGGCCCCATATAAGAGTAAATAATGGAGATATTACTTGTGAGTAATTCACTCTATAATGGTTGGGGTAATAGAGCTCACAACCCACATAAGGGCCCAGTCCCCTTTTTGCAGACCCTCAGATTCCCTCATGACTCTTCAAGCCCCTCACAGTGCCCACCAAGATGTCCCAAAGTGCTGCCCAGAGTTGCAGCTTGTCATTTAAACCCCCTCTGTCCTTTCCGTAAACTATCTAAAAATACAAAAAAATAAAAAAAATAAAAAAAAATTGAAAATTAAGGCAGTACACATTGATAATGACTTTTACTCACTATCAGTGACTTTGGACCACATTTCCACCCAGTATTCATCCAACGTGCACTTTGACCCCACTGCAATTGTCCATCTTTGCTATATAATATAAATCTCTAACTGGTGGTCTTGTCTAGTATCTTCTGGGTGATTGTTGATGGTTTATTTATTTATTCATTTTATTCATTAATGCTCTACCTTTCTGCAAATAATGAGACACACGGTGGCTAACAATCACTAGACTGCAGGAATTGAGTGTTGGGAGCAAAATAAGGCACATAAATGCCTTCTAGGTCATGCAGCTCCTCTTAGCAGAATGTCTGGGATTAATTGCAGTGAGGAAAAGCACCTCTCGCATCTTATTGGTGTTCTGTTTGGTAACAGTACCTTATGGTTCAATGACTTGTATGCCCTAAGACATAAGCAGTGTTTCCATTAATCATTTCTTAGGCAGAAGATGAAGGGATGTAACTGAATAGGATTTTATGTCCTTGGAATGTGTATGTTGACAGGCCAGTGGTCAGAATCCATTTAATAATATGATCCAAACTTTCTTAAACAGAGGATGTCTTTCTTCTGAGAACTAAAGATGGGAAAAGCCCTGAAGTGTATGCATTGTTTAGCACCATCAGGTAAGATTTTTACTTGTGGGCATTTGGTTTAGCCCTCTATGGTTTTATTTTTAATTGTGTTTTTTTAAAAGAATATTTTTAGTTGCTGACTTCAAGATTTGACTTGTGGCCTGCAAGAACCTTGTGGTGGTGAGAAAGGATGGAGAGCTAGGGTACAGAGAAAAGAGAGCTATGGTGTTTCTTATCCAGTGGGCAAGGGGAGCGTGGTGCCACGGAGGTTCTTGGTGTTCTCCCTGTCTTGGCCATAGACCAGGAGTAGGGATCATCAATTTGACCCTTTGGACTTCTGCAGATGGCTGCATCCCTTCTTGAAGATACCATCATTTAGTAGCTTCCTAGTTTTTGTACAGGAGTCTTCTGACTCTAAAAGGCTGAAATGCCACTCATGAGGCTTTGTTACTGGAAGGCCGTTAAGACCTTTAAGCTAAAATATGCAGGTATTTTTAGTTAGCTAAAAGATTTTCTATATTTCAGCCCAGTCATTACTCCAAATTGAGACATCAGTCAAGAAATTAAAAAAAAATACTAAGAGGTAAGCTATGGAGGAACTAGATATGATGCTCAACTGTAAAGATATGGCATTAAATACCAAAGTCAAAATCAACAATGGCATTCCAGTGATGTCTCCTTTAAGACTTAATTCAGTAAAACTTGTTATTGTGCACAAGGTAAATGTTTGCTTATAAGCAAGTCTGTCTGTACCCGCAAACCACTAAATTCCTACCCAAATATGTCTTACTGATTTCACTGGGACTACAGAAGTGAATTCTTTTGAAGTGTCAAAAATCAGAAACCTGCAGATCCATACTTACCATTTATTATGGTTGTAGCCTAAAGAGATTAGAAACAAATGTTCAGTATACCATCCAAATTATAAATTGGTATGTTGTCATGGGCAGACATTTATTATGCACTTTAAGACTTGTCTCTTTTTACGACCATTTCACAGATTGGTACAGAAGCTTAAAAAATAGAGCCTGCCCTAGGTGACTTCATGAAGTCAGGACCAAATCTCTAGACTGACATTAAAGCCAGAGCTGGCCTAAAACATTTTTCTGCCTTTATGCAAAGGGAAAAATGACACTGCCCTCAGTTCCACTTACAGAGGCTGACAGGATTGGTAGTTAAGATTTAATTCAATACTAGCAATAGAATAAAATCTGTCACATTTCAGGGTAGCAGGCTAGTGTCTGTGGTGCTTAACCGACTATGCAGTACACGCAGCTCTGTTCTCCCAGGCAGGGAAACAGCCTCCTACAGTGATTGCCTCTTTCTGCCTAATGACTGAAGCACTTCAGATCAGGTCTACTATATTGTCCACTAATCCCTGCCAATCTTGGGCACTGACAAAATAGTTGAAATGTACTCAGTCCTGTACTGATATGTTTCAGTGGTCAAGAAACAATCACTACAATTGTTTTTCAAAACTGATACTGTTAATTTTTGAAACTCAGATATAGGCTGTGCTATGTGCTGATTCTATCTAGATGACTGACTACTGGATTCCTATTTGATTGTATCTGTCTGGGCTGAGCATTTAAGTTAGTTTATTTATTGATGTATCTCTATCTCTATTTCTCTCTCTCTCTCTCTCTTTCTTGCCCTACCATCATAAGATTTCAGGGTGGCATATAAATAAAAAAGTTTTAAAGTGTTTGCACTCTGAAATTTACTTAGCTCCTCATATACCTACAATTTGAATATGTGCTCTAGTAATTATTCAAATAATAAGTTTTAATAATAATAAAAGAATAAGCGTTTTTCTCTAAGATTCTTATTATGACAAAACCTCTTGTATTTCAGCAATGTCTTCCAAGGCTTTGCCATCTGTGTATATCGTATGGCAGACATCTGGGAGGTTTTTAATGGACCATTTGCTCATAAAGATGGTCCAGACCATCAGTGGTCAGCTTATGAGGGCAAAGTGCCTTACCCAAGACCAGGAGTGGTAAGTAACTCAAATCTGCATTTCTAAAAGTATTTGCAAAGAGAAGATGCATTATGGGTAGGCTCATGGCACATTCACTATAGCACATGGATGAATGCACAACAGAGTCCTTTTCATCCACCATTTTAACTTTGAAATTCCTAGTCAAGGGCTCTTATACATCAGTGCTGATTTTGAAGATTTATCATGGTCAACCCTTCAACCCCTGTGTCTTTCACCAAGGTGGGGAAAGAATGTTTAAATGTCTTCCTTTCACTTCCTGAAGTTCTACTATTATTCCTTACTTCACTCTTGTATTTCATTTTTGTTGAAAGTACAAGGTGATTCCTAATCACTCTATTAACTCCACATATAGGGCTCTTCCAGATGGGTTTAAAGAAACGTCAGTTCTCACAATGTAGCTCCTTGGGCTTTGCCAGTGGTTGCCCCCTATGTGTCTGTTCTTTCCATTCTTCTAGGGGGCTATGTATAGCAGTTTCTTGGATCTGCCCTAGGATTCTTCCAAAGGTTTTCTTCTCTAGATCTGGGGCATGGGCTGCTGAAGTGATCCTGTGATTTGAATTTCCTCCCCTTCAATTTTAGCTCCCCCCCCTTAGAGTTAAACATTATAGTACAAAAGTGCTATTTCACTGATGCAGTATAACTCTTAAGAATATGTTTAAGAAAAGAGAGGAAGGAAGAGAAGAGAAGGAAACATATTGTTCCAATATGTCTTGGAATTAAAGAGAAACCCACTCAAGGATGGGAATAAAATATAGCCGGTGCTAGAAATTGCTAGAAAATAATCCAAGACAACCAATGCATTGTTTGGATATTTTAAAAAACAACAACTGAGAAGTACAAAAAATACTGCAACCTCCTGACGCATTTGCTGTCTTTCAAGAAGCACATAATTACCCATCTTAAGCTTGGATATACCACTTGTTTGGATTACAGTATTCAGAATCCCTAGGTCACCTGACTATGCTGATCGAGGTTCTGGGAGTTATAGTCCAAAAAAAGTAACTTTTCTAAACTCTGATTTAAACACTCTTCAACATTGGTAGAACCAGCATTAACTTGGTTTTAAAACAGGAAGGCATCCCAGCCTAACTTAAAATGCCATTCCAACTCTGGGCTAAGGTATTCCATGACATTAGTATGGTATAAGTCAGAGCTTTCCAAACTTTTCATGTTGATGACACACTTTTTAGACATGCATAATTTCGCGACACAGTAATTCAGCAAGTAATTCAGTAAGTGGAGGCAGCTCCTCTACCCATGCCTGGCCTGCTGCTGTCTCGCTGGGGTCTACCTTGTCCCGAGGAGGCAGTGACAGAGAGGCAGTCCCTGCACCAGTTACATTCATGCAACACACGTGCACGTTGCAGCCGACTCACTAACATGTCATGACACACAGTTTGGAAAGCTCTGGTATAAGTCCATATACCTCCTCAGATCAGTCTTTAATACTGATGAGGCATTTCGTATTTGTGACTAGTACAGGGCGAACTGAAAACTCAGTTTAAAATGAACTAGCTGGCTTTTAGTACCCTGCAGGGAGAAAACATCCTGTAGATTTACAGAGATCGAGCAAAGCATTGTTGTATGTGTTTTTAAATTAGCATATGCAAACCGGCATTTCTGTTGGTTGAGCATTGTCAGGGCTCATGCCAAACTGAAAAGCTGGAAGCAATTACATTTTCAAAGACTCAACATTCTGGTCAGGAAGCAGACACTCCTGATGTCTAGCCGTAAACATTTGCATTGTTGCAGATGACCAAAATGCCCCCCTTTTCCACCTCAGAATAACATCTCAAATGATTAAAGTGTGGTTCCTGCAGACTCTACACTGTAGAGCAAGTTCCAAGAGCAACAAAGGGCTTGTAGCTCATGCTTTCTAGGATAATGTCCCCAGGTGCAACCCCTGGTAACTTTGGCTAGAACTAGGAAAGAATCTTGCCTGAAGCCCTGGAGAGTCCATACCAAATTGTGTAGGGCAGGAGTAGGCAAAGTGTTGCCATCCTGATGTTGTTGAACTGCGGTTCCCAGCATTTCTTGCCTTTAACTAAGTTGCCTGGGACCGATGTGAGTTATAATGCAACAACATCTTGAAAGCTATGTAATCTCCAGCCTTTGCTGTAGAGGACACTGTGCTATATGGCCCAGTTGCCTGATCAGGCAACTTCCTTTATCAGGCAACTTCCTTTATCATAGAAAGTGGCATTGTTATTAGAGATTTCAGCACCTTGCATGAGGACGATCCAATCCAAACAATTAAATTCTCATGAGATTTAATGGAAGCCACATATATTTTTAGTCTGTTTAGCAGAGGTAAACTATAAATGCACACCTCTCACAGGATTCTCTGTTGAGACTTCTGCTATTTGACTAATTCATACATGATTTTTTCAGGAGTTTCTGGGTGATAGTGGTTGAAGATGGATCTGGAAAATGGATGTTAAGTCTGATCCCCCAAAGCAGTTCCTGTGTTCTCGAAAGCTCTAGTCCAAATCATTTCTGTAAGGCATTTTGTATCAGGTGTCTTCATGGTGCCAGATGACCTTGCTGCCAGATAGATAAACAGCACATGCAGGGCCACCACTGTTGCCGAAATGGAATCTTTTCTTTTCCTCGTCAGTGTCCCAGCAAAACCACTAACCAGCCAAGCCGGCAATACTCCTCCACTAAGGACTACCCCGATGAGGTTCTTCAGTTTGCACGGGCCCACCCACTGATGAGCAAGTCTGTGTATCCAGTCCATCGCCGACCTGTGCTCGTGAAAACCAACCTGCAGCACCACCTGCGGCAGATTGTGGTGGACCGTGTGGAAGCTGAAGATGGACAGTATGACGTGATGTTCGTTGGCACAGGTCAGTGCAGATCACAAGGAGTGTTTGGCTGTAGCACTGTGTGGAGGTCTGCATCTACTGGGCCAAGACACTCTCAATCTTATATGTGGTGGTTATTGTGGAAAGAAACATTGTATATGTTTAGAAATGTATGTCTTGGAAATGAACATGTCCCAACCCTTTAAGCAGAGTTTAGAAAAATTAGTTTGTGGACTGCAAGAGGAGAGTTGCCAGATACCAGACTCTGGCCCTTCTTTTGCCCTTCTTTTGCAGACTACAGGCAAAGGGAAGGCATTTCAAGGTGATAGAACTGTGCTCAAAAGTGTGTTTTATGTCTTTATTTGTTATTGTTGGGGAAAATTGAAAAAAATATATTTGGATATTGAGAAACCTTGGTAATGAGACTCTCAATCAGCAGAGTATTTTAGTAATTGCACAAAAACGGAAGTTGAACAGATCACCAGTCCCACTTCTGTAACACCACCCCAAACACACTTAATCTAGCTCAAAATAAACACAAAAACAGTTTGGTTAAACATATAAAAGAGTTTACTCACAAAATCTTATACATAGTCTATACAGGTTCAATTCTTGAAGAAGGTAGGAAGAATATTAAGCACTCACATGTTTTCAGGTCAAAAGGCGAAGACAAAAGGGAGGAAGTAAATGGCAAGAGAACCTTTTAAAAACAAAGAATGTGTATGTGCTTGAGGAAGAGGTGTTAACCAACAAACAGGAAGTTCTCTCTAGGCTATCTCTCTATGCTTACAATAGACATGCAAACAAACTAGCCATGTAATTAGGCATGCAAAGGTTGCCACTCCCAACAGTTATACATGGTATTTTTTATTTGAATGGCATACTTTGGGGCAACCATTGTACATGCATAAAGTATCATGCTTATCAGGGGCTGTTCTTTGTACCAGCAACTTTGTGACATCCTCTGCTCTCACCCACTGTGGCTCTGACATCTCAGGGACTGGGCTAGTCCTAACTTGCCCAAATACCCAGAATCTGCTAATCAGTTGCCATACCAACTGAGAGATTCTGGGAGCTGTTTTTCCAACCTCTGAGTACTAGTGATGCCTTTGGTCAAGTTAAATCTTTCACAGGTGGGGCGAAACCCTGATAACATCAGCAAAAACATCATCTCACAGAGTTGCTCCTAAAACTTTCAAGTTGGTCTCTCTCCTTAGTTCTTCCTTGCCGAATTGCCCACTCCTGCCTATGGTTTTCCTTTCTGGAATCTTCTGAATGTAACCGTCTTCAGGATCTTCTGCTTAGCATTTCTCTTGCTGTGGTTCTGTTCGAGTCTATCTTGGTAATTTTGATGTTCACTTGTCTTCTGTTGAGATACACTTTTTCCTAAGTCTTTCTGTGACTAGGTGCAAAAAGTGAAGAAAATATTCTTATAGCCCAAGGTTAGGGATGAGGGAATAGACCCTCTTTTTTCATTTAGTCCCAATGAACCTATGAAGCTTGCCCTCCTTTTTTCTGTATAGTGAGTAAGCAATCCTCTATCTATTGCAAAATCAACTTTCCTCAATTTAGCATATATTTTTCATAAGTGCTGTATTAGTGTTATTTTTTTATCTTACACAAATCCATGTGCTTGATCACAGAGTCTCCAAATTTGGTATATTATCTAATGGGAACAAAATGAAGTTCACAATAAAACTTTAGACCCTGTCAGTCAGCTCCTGAAAAAACAGTTCAAATTTCTTCATTTCTTTTTCTAGAATGTACATGTACAAACCAGTTGTGACCAAACCTGATATTTAGATTTATGCTGACAGCCCAAACATGTTTGAGCAAGTTCAGGAGCAATTTGACAAATTCTAAGTATATTTTTTAAAGAAAAAGTCTTTCTTTTCTTTTTTTCCTTGCTCCATTTTTCATGGAATTTAGTGCACAGAACTTAGTGTCAGTTGATGTTAGCATCATCAACATCAACCGAGGCAACACTAGGTAGATTTCCTAGCAGTTTATAAGTGAAAAGATTCAAGGGCAGAAGGAGTAAAGTGGATATCCATGCTAACACATACAGTCCTGGGTGCAAACCAGGAGGCACATCCCATATGTTTTGACTTCCAAGAGCAATTTTTCTCATCAAAGAGCACAGAATGGCTCCCAGCATGAACAAACTAGGTTTTCATGTTTCTGCCCATAATAGAGATGTTAAAAAAGAATAGGTTTTTATCTTTGTTGTGGTGATATGTAACTGCATAGTTCATCCTGTTTCAGCATATTCTTTCTCTTTCTGTCTTCTAGATGCTGGCTCAGTACTGAAGGTCATAGCCCTTCAGAGAGGGAACTTTGCAGCAGCTGAAGAAGTCATTTTGGAGGAGCTTCAAGTCTTCAAGGTGATGTAAAAAAGGTGGCACTTATGCAAGCTTAGATGTTTCATTTACACAGAACACCAAAGGAACAATCATGTTCCAAGAGTCATGAGGAGCATATTGCACATGGGCCTATCATTGGTTTGGAACTCTCTTTTTCCTGGTCCACATGCAGTCTGTATGCATTCCTCTTACACATCCTTACAATGTAGATGCATATATCTAGACCAATGCAGTGCTGCTCGAAGTAGTGGTCTATGGACCAGTGCTAGTCTGCAAGCTATTGGCTGACAGGCTGAGGCAAGTTTCCAGGAAAGAGAGAAATAGGTGTAGTCACAAATATATCTGACACTTTGAGAAACAGATCCTTCTAGCTCCCCTCATCAGATAGTTTAAGAAGTACTAGATAGCTTAAGAAGCACTGGAGCACTTCTCCCTCTTTATGTTTGTGTTACAGAAGAAGTATATTTGTTACAGCCCAGTTAACGTGCAGACTTGTCCTTTTATCTCATGCCATGGATGTATGCTTTTAATTCTGTTGTAAGTTCATAGCTGTAGACCCAGATAATGACTCCTGCTCGTTCAAGGTACACACTGTCAGCCTCTATGGTCACATATAGGAAAAATGCACACCAATATACTTACACATATAAGCTTCCGTTTTGGATAAGTTGCTGAGTGAGATGTGTAAAAGTCCACAGTAAAAGTTTTACCTTATAATTGAGTACTGGGGAGATTTATATTGATTATGAATGTGAGAGGGCAGTAAGAGCTTATGGATTATGAGAGCAGTGTGTTCTGCGTCAAGTTATTGATCTATTTAGCCCAGGGATGGGTATTAAGTGGCTCTCCAGATGTTGAAAGTGGACTGCTCTCCTAGCCAGCATAGCCAGTGGTGAGGAATGCTATGAGATGCAGTTCAACTACAGGTGCAGCACTGCATAATTCCCACCATGATCTAGCCCAGTCCTTTCTCAGGCAGAAGTCCTTAAGACTGTGCAATGCTCAGTGGGGGAAAAGTGAGAAAGGGGCTTCTGAGTGTCCAAAAACACTGATGAGATTCCTCTTTAAGCTCCTTTCTCATTCTTTCCCCATAGTTCCTGAAGATACTCAAGGACTGTTCCTATCCTTCTACCACAGAGCCACCTATTTCCCCCAAAACATGAGGATAGGAGAGTCAATCTAGTGAAGAGGATCCTCTTTGCAGGTTGTGTTCCAATAGTCAGCACATAATGATGATGTCTGTATCATTGTGAATGTGCTAAAAGAACACTGGTAGTGGGGCTACAACCTGCTAATCCTCACCTTCCTTCTTTCCCACCTACCTGCGGTGGGTGGAATCCAGGAGAGGATCTCAATGGAGGACTCCTGCTGCCAGAGACTCCCTCCTCTCAAGTTGTCTTCAAAAACTGCAGAATTTTTTGAAGATGTCTAGGAATGGGGAGAAAACTTATTATTTATTGTCCTCTGTAGGGATGATTAACATTGCACCCCACCTACCTTTTATGGTTTGTATTAAGAAGAGGAAAAAGAACCTTCTTTGTGGTGGCACTTTGTTTGTGAAACACCATCCCCTCAAGAGGTGCAGCTGGTGCTGGCCTGTAGTTATTTCAGTACCAAGTCAAACCTTTCTATTTGTCCAGGCATTGTAATCTAATGAGTCTGTTTTATGTTTTGTTATGATCTATCACACCAGAAATATATCATTATAATAAAAGCAAAAGTTATGAATACAGTAAAACAGGCATAATCAGCCAGTTAAGACACCGAGGCAAGCAAAATGTTTCTGCCTGGTGCAAAAAACACTGTAGCATTGGTTTCAGTGTACCTGCTTGAGGAGGGTTACATATGTGAGGTGCTGCAACAGCAAATATCATCTTTCCCTTGCTGGCCGGCCCCTCCCTAAACTGCAAACCCCAGGATTCCATAGGACGTTGAAAGTGCAATCATAGCGCTATAACAGTCTAGTGCAGAAATGTCACTAACGTACCTGGAAGTACTTGAAGAACAATCTCTCCTAGCAATATTAAGTTTTTTTAATTGTATATCATTTTTATAATATATTTATTATTTTCTGCTTTCATATCTTCTGAGAGATAGTCTACATATACCTAGATAAAGAAGAATATAATTATTGTTCCTCTTTAATAGAACTGAGCTGAGTGAATTTTGATCCCCAGTCTCTCTAGTCATAAGTGTATCACTCTTCCCTAGATTCTTCCTGGGATTAAGAAACAGACCTGTGAAGAATAAAAACTGTAGTTAATTGTAGTCGTTCGGTTATCTGAGGAAGAAAATTAGCTGAGTTTCCACTTAGGACATTACTTTCTAACCCTATAAAACTTTTCACCCTGACAGAGTTTCTAGCCAGTTGTTGGTCTTTGTGGGTGTATGTGTGTGCATATATGCATATGTGTGTGTGTTTGTGTGTATGTGCATATACACGTGCACACACATCTTTGTTTCTGTGTAAAAACAGCTGAGAGCTTAATGGTCCTATATGGATATATGAAAATGCAGAACAGAAGCATGCTGCTGTGGCATAGGGATAGGGATCATTTTAATGTCATATTTTAGCTGAGGGAACCATTTCTTTTTCTCCTCCTTTCAGGCACCAGTCCCCATTACTGAGATGGAAATCTCTGTCAAACGAGTGAGTAACAAATGGAATTCTTTACATGACAAGTGTGGTGGTAGAGAAACCATGGTGCAGGAGAGCCCAGAAATACTGCCCAGGCCATGGGCTTTGGTGGGATATGGTAGGAGTCTGTGTAGTACTGTTATTGAAAGAAGGTCCTGACCGCCTCTTAAGGAGGAAATCAGGGCTGTATGTCTGGTTACAGTAACAAATTTCCACAAGCAAAACTTCTTTGGATCTTAGAAATACAACAGACATGTATGCTTACTAGGAGAGTCTATTTCGATAATATATATAATATGCAAAGTTGCCAACATGGTGTAGTGGTTTGAGTGTTAGACTAGCTCCATTTCCGCACTAGAGCGTAGGAGCGTTTCACCGCGTGTCACGAGCGATGTTTTTTACTCCAACTTACCCCGATTCCTATCTGCAAGCCCTCTGGTTTCTAATCAGAGTAAACTGGAGAAAATCAATTGTAGCTTCCACATCGTCGATTCTCATAGAATTCTTATTCCCCTCCCTCGCTCCACCCTACTGCTGCTGATTAGTTAATTTAAAAAAAAAGTTGTAGAAACCATTGCTATGTTTTAGCGCAAGTGGTGTGAATTGATGTAATGCTTCTGCATGTGGGAATGGTTTGGGTGGTTTATGTAGGAGTTTTTCCATTTTTATAATACATCAGTTTAACATTGATGTTAACCGCACTAAGACCTCAACTCATGCGGAACCATGGAGGACATAATTATGTCAAACCGGTTTAACGTGCAGATGTAAAAGTGACGAAACTACTTCAATGTATCACCCTTGTGCAGAAAGGGCCTAGGACTCTGAGAGACCAGGATTCGAATCCCCACTCAGCCATGGAAACTCATTGAGTGGGCTTGGGTCAATCACACTCTCTCAGCCTCAGAGGAAGGCAGTGACAAACCTCCTCTGAATAGATCTTACCAACCAAACACTAAGATAGGGTTGCCATAGGTCAAAGACGAATTGGGGGTACATAACAACAACAAACTTGCAAATTATACAAACAGTTGATAATACTCCAACAGTTCTCCCAATACAATAACTGGTACACATACAGAAAATAAAAGTTCTTTGTTAAAATATTCAGATCTAATTTTAAGTAATATCAGTCTATAAAGAACAGTGCTTAATATCTGACACTCCAACTGTGTTCCCTCTGTGTATGAATGGATTCTCTGTGACCTTCTCAAATCTATTCAAAACAAGTTTATTTTATCATGAATTCATAATAATGGCTAGATTGGTTTCTTCTACAAATTGATGTAAATTATTCAGCAAAATGTGCAAGGGGGCCACTAGAGTCATATAGCCAAATTCCAAAATATTTTGATTTTCGATCAATTGTTATGTTAGAAGTCAGCATGATACAATTAGATATATTTTAACTCAGTGGGGCCAGCAATAGCAGCTGAATCACTCGTCCCACAGCACTGCTGTTACAAGCAAAAGTGAAGCTTCTACCCACTGCGTTCAAGTAGATGTATATGGTATATTTAAAACACAAAGTACAGATTTCCTAACTTGGACTGTTTGCTCCTCAATCCACATGCGTTTGCAGGGTTAACAGATGTAACATATGTGCTGGTACTATGTGGTGACAAGCGTGATGTGCAGCAGGAAGAACATTTCTAGAGAAGGCTCTCAGTTTCTGGGTTTGTCATTAATTAACAGGAGCCATTACTGCTAGACATCTTTAGATGTAGAGGAGATGAATTTCAGTTTGAAATATATTAGAATGCCATGACCATCCCAAGGGGCAATGCAAAACAATATATCTCAGTGAAACATTGAAGCAACATCAAATATAGTTCTGAAAGATCCTTGTTTAAATACAGTATGATCATGTAGAAATCTATTCATGCAATCTTTAAATCCATGTACATCCTTAAGTCAATTTATTTGCTCTTCTTCACTGCCTGATTTATTATTATGTCCAAAAACAGATAGAATTTCTTTACTTCTGTAGTGTTTGCTTAGACCTCTAAAAGTGCTCCTGACTTAGATTTTCCTCCAACCTTTAGTTCTCAGGATGATTAGCAGAACTGGTTGGAGCCTTTCTACTCTTTCTCAGTTCTGATAAATCACATTTAAAACTGTATTTCTGTCTCAGCAACCAACGTGCATCCACTACACCTCATTACCTGACACGCCTCGTTTTGTTTTGTTTTAAATTGGATCCTGCCCTATATCATTTGAACTCTGTCCAGTTTACCATAAAATTGGTTTAAACATTTTAAAATTTAAAACAATAAAAAATTAAACATTATAAAAATGTATTGAACAAGTGAATGATTTATAAGTTGAATAATTTTAAAAGGTTAAAACAGTCTAAGATATACACTCACACATTACATACACACACAAATTAGGATGAAATAATTAAGCCCCCAAAGGCTTTAATAAAAAGCTAAGTTTTAACTTGGCACTGGAATGAAACCAACACTGGTGCCAATCAAAATTCCAAGTGGAGGGCATTCCATTGCATAATTAGAGTGCCATGTTGGAGATGAACTCTCTTGCATGCCCATAAAGTGTAGTGGTCCCACTTATGGGATACAGAGAAGGGACTTGAGCAGATTCTATTTCTCAGGCAGGGACATACAGAGACAGGCACTCCTTCAGGGATCAGAGGCTTTAAATGTCATAATCAGTATCTTGAATTCAGACCAGAACCACATTGGCAGCCAGTGCAGTTCCTTTAAAACCCGTGTTATATCGTTTCTGTAAGCTTTTCCAGTTAGCTATCTGGCTGCTGCATTTTTCACCAGCTACAGCTCCCACATTATCTTCAAGGACAGCTCCACACAGATAACACTGCAGTAGTCTTAATGTACAACTCTATCATTGTATAGCTATACTCATGTATAGTTCTGTCACTGTATTTTCCTATGGAATATCTTATCGCTTACACTCCTTTTCTACTTGGATTCTCCAGTTCAGAGTTGTCAATATAGTTATCGTACCCTGGCTGTTCTAATTTTAGTTTTCTACAAATCATAACCAATTTATTATTAACTGGACCAGCAGTAATTTTGGAATATGTCCAGGTTTGACAAAATGGTAGCTATTACAAGACTGATTAGTCTTCTCACCGTTGGAGCTCAATGAGGCCCAGATTTCTGTTGGAGACTATTGAGGAATTTCTGTTGGAGACTATAGAGTTCCCATCATTACTGTGGCCAGAATCCAAAGGAGTAATTCTGTTGGTAGATCTCCTTCTGTCAGCGCAACTGAGAGAGGGAGTGTTTCCACTCCCTCTTGAAGCCCCCCTTATTACACCTCCAAAGCTTTTATTAAGTAACCACATGGAGTCAATTTTGGGGAAACATGGTGGAAAGCTACAGAGGGAATGGTAGGGAAGAAAGTTCTGTTGCACCGATGATCAAGTGCAAGCGCAATGTTGATTTTCAGGAGCCTCTGGTGGTTTACTCCCTTCCTTGTCTGGGCAATGCTACTAAAATTGTTTGGTTGCAGGGTGAAGACCAGGATGCTCTTAACTAGCCTTGCCCTTCCTTCTTGTTCTGTCAGCAAATGCTTTACGTGGGCTCTCAGGTGGGAGTGGCCCAAGTGAAACTCCATCAGTGCGAAACGTATGGGACAGCTTGTGCGGAGTGTTGCCTGGCTCGAGACCCCTACTGTGCTTGGGACGGTCTCACTTGCACCAGGTACCAGGCGTCAGGCAAGCGTCGCTTCCGCCGGCAGGACATCCGGAACGGGAACCCCATGCACCAGTGCCTGGATCAAAACTTGACAGGTGAGAGGAAACATGGTCATGACCGAGGCTTGCTTACTTTTTTGGACTTCTGTTCTGAGACTCTACCCCTTTCAATATAGGTGCTAAGAACTGTAGTCCAAAAAAGGTAAAACTCCCAAGTTGTGGTGATAATGTGCAAAGGCTGACAGCCATGGACTGTGGAGGAGGAGGGGCAAGCTATATCTGGAAGAACCTGTCATTGGCCATACCCAGAAGCCTTGAAAACATGAGTGGGAGGGGGTGGGGATGAGAGTTACAACTGTTTGGTCAGTTACCGTTAGCTGAAACTTTGGTTGTGTTATCAGAGATATGATGCACTGAAGCTTCCATGTACATGGAACGGTACAATTGTTGTTTTGGACAGCAACCATTTTGTGGTCTAAAAAACATGAAGAGAGGACACTGTGTTCCTACCTGGAATAAAGGGATATAAAAAAAAGACCCATCATTTACTAACCTCTTGAATAACCTGGGTTGGAACTTTACTTTTTGAATGCAGACCCTTTTTGGGCGTGTTAAACATATCTCTCACATATCTTTCTGTATCAAAGGACCAGCAACGAAGTCCATGACTGAACATAGATTTAAACCAGGCCTCCCCTGTTCAGCTAAAAACCTAGACCAGAATTGCTGATAGGGAAATGGGTGGCTTCTGCTGAGCTATTGGTCTGATACGGGCAATCTTATATTTCTGCAGTGGATGACTTCGACAGTGCAGAGGAGAAGGTGGTGTATGGGACTGAATACAACAGCACCTTCCTGGAGTGCATCCCCAAGTCACCCCAAGCTGCAGTGCAATGGTTTGTACACAGAACCCCTGAGGAGCTAAGAGATGAGGTGAGGCAGGTTCCTCTCCCCACATTTTCAGTGTTCTTGATTGGTTATCAATAAAGATTTTTTTAAAAATCTCTCTTTCTTTAAATGCAGACTTCCCCCACTTACCTGACAGGTTGGGGACTGGAGCACTGTAGAGGTGAAAAGCAGAACCCATGTACTATACTGTAGGGAGCATGAGGACTTATGGAGGTTCATTTGTGACTGATTGTGCACATGCTGCTAGCAAAGTCTTTCACGGGCTTAGCAACTTTTCTCTGCTCTCAGCTCACTTTGCAATTAGAGAGCACCTGCAAGAAGTTCCAAACAAGCCTCCATAGGAAAAAGAACTGATGAAAGAGTGGAAGCCTTGTTGAATTAATAGAATTTGTCCTTAAATTTGGAAGCATCTAAAGAGCAAGTTGTCAGATAATAGGGTGTTGAAAGGTGAGGGTTTCCTGTGCATACAAATGAATAGTCTTCATGACAAATTATTGATCATGCTGGTTCTTTAGATTGCTGTCTTTTTTTTTCTCTAGCAGGACATCTGTGCCTAACTGTATTATGGCTGTGGATTTGACAGTCTAAAGCATTATGCTATAATGCGGAGAGCTTTACTTGCTAAACTTTAGTGTGTTAGGTAGCTATTAAAAGCATCAGAGCCTTGTCTACAAAAAAAAACAGTGGCAACATATTGATTGTATGATTTGCCCTAAAGCTTCTCATCATTCTGATTCTTTACATCTATTCTTCATTCAGTGATACCTTGAGACCAGTTTTTGGAAACAGAGAATCTGGAATTAAACAATTCTGAACCCTATCATATCAAGGTTTGAATGAAAGGTGGTTCATGAGGGAAATTTCCATACCTTTCAGCTTTGTTTTGGTTGTATGGAATGGACATATTTTCCCCAGAGTTAGCTCATCAAAACAAGACTGCTTTCATGAGGGAGGTATACATATCTAAAACTACCAGAGTCTCTCAGTTTCTAAGAGGCTGAATTAAAGATTATGGTGTTAACACCATTAGAGTCTGTCTTTATTCAGGCATTCTGGAAGACTAAGACATGCACAGTAGCTAAAATCCAGCGAAGGTTGGTGTATAAATATGTTAAATAATACACAAATAAGAGCTATTTTGTACATCATACAGGGCAGGATGGTAGACTAAGGTGGTAGAATTTTTAACTGTAGCTCTTTAGATTGCACATAGTTCTGAATGCCTTCCATGTTAAAAATGAAACAGCAAAACTCCTGATGCAGGTAAACCAGCCCATCAGGAAGAAGTCTGCCCAAGCCTTTCTCTCTGATCTTTACTATGTGCAAGCAGTTGTTATTAACATGGGGAGAACATTCAGGAATATGCCCCCTACAAAGACAAGTGGTATATTCCAGACTTCTTTAGCTTTGTTCTCACACTTCTGAGATAGTGTTTAGAACTACAACAACAGTACTCTGACTCATTAACATTTTATTTTTTTTAAATGTAGAGCATAATTAGCTTGCAAGCCCTCTAAACTTGAGCTCTAGGAGATCTGAAAGTGTCTGTTGGAATCAGGACCATATAAGAAAAGTACCTGGCAGAAGGAGGGGAGGCGGGAGGAGACTACACCTGCTTACGCATTGTGGAGAACCATAAAGAGTGCTGACAAGCTAGATTGTGTCAGATGACAAAACTGACTCCTCTTTTCCAGATGCTGGTAGATTCCTTAACTTCCTCCACTCTATATTTCCCTTTGGCCTCTGTTACCTCAAATACTCCCCCACCCTCAGAGCTCCTACTAGATTCCCTCTTCTCTTGCCCTTTTTTATTTAGTTTCTTAGTCTTGCCTGCTCTGCTAGGAATTCTTGAATTAAACTGAAAATAGAGAGACCTTTGCTCCTACTGTGTGAGGTCTCACCCTTCTTTTTCCCAGAGCTGGAAGGCCAGGGTAATTCCCGAGAAGCTAGGCTGAGAAAGAAGTGATAATAGTGTAAGGTTTGGGGGGAATTCCCTGGAGTGAAAGGGATATAGGAGGCAGGCCTGACCAGTAAACACAGCTGGTAAGTTCCTGTCAGTTGCTAGTGAGGACAGCAATGGTGTCATAGAGAGATCGGGTTGGTGTCAGACCTCTCCACTACCCCCTCCCCGTGCTTGTCCAAGCCTCCATAGCTTTTGAAAGGACCACACAGAGCAATGGAATGTGCCATTCCTGCTGCTTTTCTTGTTCAGTATGCAAAACTAATAAATACAAGTCACTCATCAACAAGGAAAAAGAAAAGGAAGAAAATCAGGGGATTCTTGTGTACCTCCACCCATCCCCATTCCCCAGCTTAGATTATGCAGCAGTTTCCCTCTTTGGAGGTAAGGTTTGTGTCAGGAATGGAATTTTTTTTTACAGGTAAAAGATATCAATAGAGGAACAAAAGCCTTCTGCAAGACAGAGCTTGTTAATGCTATTCCTTTGTGTGTAGTTAAAAAAAATTCACGCATCTGTCTAGCTTTTCAAGTGGCCTTCTTTGGGTAGAGCAGCTAGTTCAGGCAAACATTGCTTCCCTAGAAAGAGTCTTTCTGGGCAGTGGAACATGTTGGTTTGGGAAGTGTATAAGTAGAAACCAAATGTCAGTGAAGGGGGTATCTACAAGTGTGTGTGTGTGTGGGTGTTAAATAAAAGTAATTGCTTTCTTGTCAGAAAACTCTGGGTCTCCCAGAATTGTTCCAGTAACTCAGTTGTATCAGTGGACATATGAAGGCAAACACGAGATGGGGCGTTCAGCCCTTTTTTTAAAGCTCAGAGGTGCAGGGAGCCTTTGAGAAGATACAAGGATACTTCAGCACAAAATCATTGAAAGCAAGAAACTATGTTTAATTTTTCAGGATTTTCAATAATTGTGCTATATTTATTCTGTTGTCTCTAGTTATGGAAGGAGGAGAGAATGCTGTTTTGGCCTCTGGAAATTCTGTTATCTCAGCATGGACATTTTGTGGTGTGTGCACAGCATGCAGGCCTTTCAGGGTGGAGGGTTTTCTAGGGCCAACCACTATAGACCCTAGAATATCCACCTGTTGTTTTCAGCTGGTGGAAAAAAGCTTGTACCGAAGCGGGGGGGGGAGACCATAACAAGTTGTTTCAAGGGGCTCTCCACTTTGAAACAGCCAATCCATGTTTCCTCCAAAACAGCCTGGGAGGCATTCAAACATAATATGACATCACTTAGGGATGTTCAGAATGGCAGCCAGCCCGATACCGTCACTTCCTGGAGGAGATAAAAATTCAATGATAAGGCCCTCCAGGGTCCAAAGCGTGCCCACCTCTGCTGTACGCAGACAGATAGACACATAACTGTGCCACTTCTGAATATTTGGCATACACTTGTTACATAATTGTAAGACTTGCTCTCCACCTACCCAAAATATGTTAATCATGACATTTTTAGGGTGCTGTGTTTATTCATCCAATACAAGTGTACATCTCTGGAAATATTTACAGTTCTGCTGTAAATATTTACAGCTCTCCTCCTCCCCATCATCATAATCATCATCATCACCACAACCACCATCACCAATTTATTCATTTATGTATTGCCATCACTGCATATGACAGTGACACTGCTCTCAGGCCTGCAATATGAGAAGACAGGGCTTAAGAGAAAAAGGTAATGGCCACTGTGGTAAACTGGTTTGGCTATGACACTGGAGACCAGATTTCAATTCACTGCTCAGCCACAGGAATGCACCTTGGGTCAATCCCACACTCTTAGCCCCAGAAAACCCCATGATAGGTTTGCATTAGGTTTGCCATAAGTCAGAAAAGACTTGAAGGCATACAGCAACAATGGGAGAGGAGATTAAGTCCAGCAATGCTGGCTGCTGTTCTCTCCCTCTAAAGCTACAGCAGTTGTAGCTTGGATGGGTGGAGAGACCCCCTATCAACTGCTGGGCCTGGGCATGATGGAGCTGGGCCCACCTGCATTCCTCTCCCTCTGAGGTCACAACAGCGGCCACTGGGATGGAGAGAGGGCCCCCTCCTCAGACCCTCTCTTTTTCTGAGACCACAGTAGTGACAGTTGTGATGGAGGGAGGGCCTTTCCTCAACTGCTGGGTCAAAGCAAGATGGATCTGTGCTTCTGAAAAATTGCAGTTTGCTTTCTCAATTTTTGGTCATGCCTTGAAAAAGTCCTGGTGCACTTTGGGACATCTGGTCTCATAGAGCTTCCTATTTTATTTCTTTTCTCACAATCTCTCGTCTTCCAGGTGAAAACAGATGATCGGATCATCAAGACAGAGCAAGGACTGCTGTTCCGGAAGCTCTTCCGTCAGGATGCCGGCACCTATTACTGCAGGGCCCAGGAGCACAGCTTCACTCAGACAATCACCAAAATCATGCTTGAAGTGATTGAGAGTGAGCAGCTGGAACAGGTTTTCCAGCGGGAGCAGGAGGAGGAGCTGCCTCGCCCACCTTGCCGGGGTCCAGACCCCCGCCTGCTCCATGGCCAGAGGATGTGGTTCAAGGACATCATGCATCTCATTGGCTATGCCAACCTGCAGCGAGTGGAGGAGTACTGCGAGAGGGTATGGTGTGGGAATCGCCAGCTACGGCACAAAGGCCGCCCCTTAAGGGGAAGAACATGCTAGATGGTGGCAAAAAGGGGCGGGGCAAACAGCACACAGAGAGGAACCGGGTGCCTAGGCAAGCAGTGGCCACATAAAAGGAGAGGGCAGTTGATGCTTGGCTGGAGGAGAACACACAAGGAGGAAGGTTATTGTGCACCAACTTCCTCTTCCTGAATGAAAACCAACCCCTACAGAAACTGCCCTTGTGATGGGGCATGTCCTGGTGAAAGGGACCACTTTACTGATCAGCTGAGCCTGGAATTTCTTCTTGCAGAAAACACCCCGCCTCCTTCTGCCACTAAGCATTGGAGACAAGGACTCAAAAGACATGAGCCCGTAAGCCCTCCTATCTCATTTTGTTGACTCACAGACTGGTGAGTGGCAAGCCTGTAGACATGGGGATTGGGGTTGGAATGCAGACATGATCACTCAAACATCCTTTCAGTCCCCTGTCCCTGGAACATGGGTGGACTATGTGCTTACCCTGCCTGTGCCTTTTATTTATTTCCTGGTGAACAATGTGAAGCCAATTATATTGACCAGACATTGTGTATTTACAGATGTTGCCCATCAGCTACTTTTCATTTAATTATGCCAGCCATCCTCCTTGTGCTCAGGTCACCCCAGCTCAGAAATACTGGCTATGAGCCTGGAAAATGGGGATGGTACTGGGTCTAGAAAAGTTTGAGGTAGCCTGGTTTCTGAATACAGTTGTGTATACTCAGAGCTGTCCCATATGCATATGACTTACAGTATGACTGAGTCACCTCATGCAGAGAGGGGAGCACTGGGTGCCTGCCTAAATGCAAAAGGAGCCTACCAGCAGCAAGAACGGAAGCACCACCCACATTTTTCTTTAAAGATTTGCTAGGAATAGTGGAGTGGCTGTTACTGGAAGCTGATGGACACGTCCAGCCAGTGGTCTCATGGAAGGGACAAGTGACATAAATATGAGCCTTGGATGTAGCAGGTGTACACAGCAGGTATCACCCTTTTGAAGTGAATATACCTGATTCAAGTGGGCTCCTGCTGTGCTGCATCTAGGATGTGAATGGATCTGAACAGTGGGCCATGGGTACAATTATCCTTGGTGCTGTCTGGACTAATATTACTTGTGGATTTAAGATACTGGATTGTTCCAAGCTTACTCTGGCAAGCAGGCAGAAAGCAATCTGAACTTTTAGGGCATTTGGACACGTAAAGCTTAAAATGGCCAGCTGTGTTTGTAAAGTGACTGTGAAGACTACATTCACAAGAATGGTTATTTGAAAAATGCTCCCCTCTCCTGCTTTCTCTTTCAAGTGAGCAGCGGTTGGATGTTAACATAAACATCTCCTGGGAGGCAGTGTGCCTTCTCAGTTATGAACTGAAGTAAAGATGAGGATTTCAGGGAGAAGTCAAGTGAATGGCAAGAGAAGAGCTAAGCTCGTTTCTCCCTCTGTCCCTTTCTGTCTGACAGCTCCTCTGTGTGGAAAGAGAAAAGGAGCCACCACTTGTACATCATGTCAAGATATCGTTAGCTATGGGATGTGGTATAGAAATTGATTAAATAATAATAATAATAATAATTTACACATGGCAGTGGGGTAACATAGCTTCAATCCTCAGCTGTGTGTACGTGAACTTCCTGTGCTTTGCATGCAATCTTATTCTACCCAAAATAGACTTAATAAGGTGCAGGATCATCCCAGCCTGTATCTTTTCAAGCATTCCTAGCAACATTTCTGTGACCCAATGTCAGAACCCCAGAAGGGTGTTTACCTTAAGTAAGCTCTGTCTTTCATTCTTGTGTCTCTGGGGCTGTGTCGATCCTTTAGAAGAAATTGATTTAAACACAAGCAGCTGAATGAAAGCCACCAGTTTATTCAACAATAAATCAAACCCTTATGCAGCAAGTAGAGGCTTGGGGGTAACTTTTTCCTTTCTTGTTTTCAAAGATTTGGTGTTCATCAGCACAGTGAGTGGTCTCATAGCAAGCTGTGCCTGGAACTGAGATATTTGTTTGTTGGTTTGGCTAAAACATCTTTCTATAATATCACTATGGACCTAAAAGCTGCTTGTTTTCTACAAATGCCTACTAAACAGCAACAAAGAAATGAAATCTTAAAGACTAACAAGCTTTATTTGGCATAGGTTTTCATCAAGAGAAGCTGATTTCATCAGATGCATCTGAAGAAGTGGGTTCCAATCCATAATAGTGTGTGCCAAGCAAAACTTCTTAGTCTTTAAGATGCCGCTACACTTTTCGGTTGTTGGTTTTGATGAAACAGACTAATATAGCTACCTTCATCCCAAACATTATTTAAAAATATGAGTGTGTTCATGGGGTTACTATGATTTTGTAAAATTAATAGGAAGTATGACAGTGGACTAATCCTGAGTTAGATGCCCCCTAGGTCAGCGCTTCTTATCTGATGTTAGGGGACTACCAGGGTTTTTCTCCCCAATGTGCCATGGACTGGCACCATATTTGTGCCTTGTGACCACAAGTATTTTTTTTTCTTCTGGAAAATTTCCAGGGACTGGCAGCCGATGAATTGGAGGCTGGCACCATCACTTTGAGTAACAGTGCTCTAGGTTATCCATTTCTGGACAAAAAGTTATTTACATTCACAAGTAGTTTTGTAATGAATGAGCAGCTACAGTTGATGGCCTAGGTAAAATCTTGGGATCATTGGTACAATTACAAATGGAAGTACCTTCAATATTTCACTATGAAGGCTTTGTGTACATCTGGCACCTTTTCACACTATCCAGTTATAGCACTGTGATTCCACTTTAATTGCGATGGTTCATCCCTATGGAATCCCGGGATTTGCTGTTTTGACAAGCAGTTTGCTTTCTAGAGTATAATTGTAAGGAAACTGGCACTTCTTCAGTGCAAACCAAGGGAGCCTGTCAAAGCTTCATTCTTACTTTGTGCTAAATCCAATTAAAAACTTTCACCTTTCCCATTAAAACAATGGAAAAACACCAGATCCTTCTGTCTACCTCCCCAAGCACTACCTCTTCTTTGTGAGTTTACCTCTACTGAGTTTTTCAAAAATGCTCAGCCTTGTGATAAATTTGAGCCCACAGAAGATGGGTAAATTCAGATTGCGCTAGGGATAAAAATGATGGGTTGATTGAAAAATGGTATTGGTTTATGCACTAAATGGAACTGATGGTAGTGAAGAAAATGGATGAGAAACATTAAGAGGAGGGAGGAGTTGCTGGGGTAAGAAATAACAGCAAAGCCAACACTGATAAAGGCAACAATAGTGTGATTCTTGTGTAAACACCATTGTCTTCTAAGCATATGAGCGTTCCCTGTACTCTTCTTGTACTCTTAAGCTCTAATCATGACATTTTCCCTCCTGATACAGTGTTTGGTTCTGAAGGCAATGGCATCATTTTTGTTCTGTCCTTTGTGTCCAGGGACTGGCTCTTGTGATTTGATACATTCCACAGGTTGTTTTAACGGTGGTTTAATTATCTCAAAGTCAAAGTGAATGTGTTTCTGGATTCTGCATAGTCATGGATTTCCTTCCGTTTGCCTCAGTTTGGCAAGAACTGTCCTGTCTGTTCATTAGAGCATTTTGCTATGGAAGGCCAAAGTGTTCACCATGTAAAAGGTCCTCAGGGTGCCACTAAAGAGACTGATAAGCATGACTGCCATTATTATGTTTGTTGGGGAAAGAGATGGGAATTTAAGCCTTATGTGTACAGTGTATATTTGATATCTGATATCTTTTTCAAGAGAACTCCCTCAGAAAGGAGACAGCCTTTATGATCTTTGCTTTCTCTCTAGCCCCAGCCCCATGAGCTAATGCACCGGGTAGGTCTTTGAAGCTGGGCGTTTAAAGGGATCAGGCGAGAAGAGGGGCAGACAATGAACTTCTTTCCTGCATCTGTCGGAGTATAATTACATAGAGTTTATTTTTGCAAAAGACCTACAAAGTGGAAAGTGAGCATGACATGAGGTAAAATAACAAACAGTATGAATGAGCTGGGGAGTGAATTTCACAGCCTGTGTCGGCACATGCAGTGTAGGCCTCCTGAACCATAGCATTCCATTTACGAAGGCCTTCTCAGACTCCCAGGGCCATTCTTCTCAGTTACCAAAGTAGGATGAAAATTTCCTCATCCAGAGGTCTTTATACAAGTACTGAATGCTAAGCATGTTTTTGTCATACCTCTTACTAAATTATTGCGCTCTGCAGCAAAAACATCTTTATCTTAAATAAACCTCAACAACATCAGTCTTGTTTTCACCTTAACAACTAGTAAATTTTTCATGTGGTACTTCCTAATGGATGGCTCCCAGTGCTACTAGTCAAAAGACACTGCAGACACTACCCCCATGAAATTTGCCATCAGTCCCCAAATTTTTAGCATTGCAGAGTGTGAGACATTTAAAATAATTCAAACCTAGAATTCTTACATTTGCTTTGGTCTTCCTTGGTCAGTTTGCTTGTCCCTTGTCTATGGATGTCTAACCTCTATTTCTAAATGATCAGTTGAAGTTTTAATGTGCTGTAAGGCTAGAAATTTTGGAACTGAAGTAAAATTTCATAGAGAGCAGGATTCTTATTGTGGGGGCAGTGCTCCCATTTTACTCTCACACTATAGCTAAACCCCTATGTGGAGCTGTTCCATTCCCTGAAATGGTTTTTCTGGCATAAGAAAACAGAAGTAATGGTAAAGTGCTGGGCGGGTATAAATGGCAAATGACACCTAAATCTGTTCTCCTAAAATTCTGTAAATAAGGTAGGGCAAATATCAGAACCCTCCTATGGAAGGCCCAATAAAAATCTCACATGGAAACACTCATGGGCTCTAGAGTCAACTATATGAGACATATGCCTTTTTTCATGCAGAACAATTTCACAGAAAAGTATCTCCACATTTTCCTCCTACCAAGACGAGATACTTTCTTTAAAAAATGAAAGCTTGGAATGCAGACCAGATGATGGTCCAAACAGAGCCTGAGCCTAAGAAATGGATAAAACCCAGTCAAACTGGAAGTATAATAACCCTACTGTAGAGTCAACTTTATCAGACATACAACATATATCTTAAATGGGGAGGTTATCTATATACACACAGCTACTTCCTCTGGAAATGGTTGCAGATTATTGCAGAAACCCAAACAACTTGACCTTAGTCATATTGGATAGCAAATGACACTTAAGTGGAACTTCTCAATCAGTTATCTGATGTTTGAATCTTTTATGTTTAACCTGAGCATACTTCCCCAGTAGTAAGTCTTGTTAATCTTAATGGGACTTGCCTCCAAGAAGCACACGCAGCTAGGATCAGGTTGCTAGCTGGGAATAGGAGAATTTACCCTGATTCCTGTGTTATTTTACTTTGAAGTTTAGGTTTTAAAAAGTTTTAAAACTCATTTAGATACATTACCAATAAAATATCCTCAGAACATTAAACCAACAATAAAACAGGAGTAGCAGGAAGAATGAAGCAAAGGTTTTAAAATAAGGGCTCTTCTAGATAAGTATAAAGGAGTTCTCCAATGTCCACATGTTCTTGGTTGGGGCAGTGGAGGGGAACTCTTTGCAGTGATTTTTTTTTTGGCTCTACATTAGGGCTGTTCCCAAAACGGGCTTGGTTTGCTGATGTGATTATGGTTTGAAGGGCAAGTCTTTTCTGAGTTTTCTTCATTTTATTTTCTTAGAGTTATAACATTAAGAGTGTAAAAATGGTATTTCACTGATGTACTATAGCACTATAACTCTAAAAAAAAAAAAGTAAAACAAAGAGGAAAGAGAAGAAGGGGAGACTTTTTGGGTTTGATGTATTTGAGAATTAAAAAGGAAACCACTTGAGGGTGGAAGTAAAATGTTGCAGATGATGCTGGGAGTTCCCAGAAAATACTACAGGAAAACAAAAAACATTGCTTGGGTGTTTTTAACATCCAGCAACAAATACTGCAACCTTCCAATACCTTTGCCCCATTTGGAGAAACCCATAGTTATCTCTATATATAAGGTGACCTGAAGTTTGGAAATGACTTTTTAGACTACAACTCCCTGAATACCTAGGGGATTGTAGTTCAAAAAGGAATTTTGTAAAGCTCAGCACCCATAGACCATGGTAGAACCAGCATTAACTAAATATTAAAACAGAAAGGAAGTCTAGCCTAACTTAAAGTGATACCACAGGAGTCAGGCCCTGGTGATGTTAGAAGACTGATGGTACAAGGTGGGGCACTGGTAAGCATGATACATTATGCATCAACCACATTTGCTCAGAGTATATCATTCAGATTAAAAACACCATGTGCAACAAATGAGGAAAACACACACACACATTTAGACTTTTCAAGGCAGTTTTCTCACCCTGAGATTCCTTCCCCTTCCCTTTCCCCTTCCCCTAACTGTGGGCTGGAAAAGAAAGGCCAGGTCCTGAGATCTGGCAACTCAAAGCCACAATGTTGAGACTAATTGGCAAGAAGAAATTTCTGGAAAATGCTTACTGCCAGAGGTTTCGTCTTCTTCCTAGTTAGTCTCAAAGGTGCTACTAGATTCCTTTCTATCGTTCAGCTTTATTCTTGTTTTCCTTTCCCATATTTGGGCTCACATTGTATTATCCCTTCTTCTTCTAACCTGACTTCCAGATGAAGCTCCCCCTCCCCAAATGACAATTCCTTAAGTCATATATTATGCACTGTACTGGATATTTAGAAGTCCAAAGAGAAGTCCAGAAACTAGCAGTCCAAGTGTGGTAGAGCAGGGATGGATGGAAGACCAACTCACCAACTGTCTCTCAGAGAATCAAGATTTATTGGGCCACCTCACGAGTTTCTGTGATTCCGAAAAAGAATGGTCAGTAACTGGGTCATGTTTATCGTTATTCTTGTAGTTGTTATTTTCTGATAAGTATTCATCATGCTTAGAATCACAATAATTATGTGTTAATATTAAGAGATCCTGTGAACATGAACTCTTGCCTTATAAATCCAGAGCACATCAGAAGACCCTGAGGGATTTAACATCACAGTCCTGGTAATAAATCATACTAAATGGTCCATGCAACACTGAAGTCAGACCTGAGCCCACTCCTGGGCTAAAGCTCCAGTAAGAAGGCTTGTACCGCTTCCTTTTGTCACCATGGCGTTCAAAGCCACTCAAGGTAGAACCCTCTCCCCCTACACACTCACACTGTTTGGGTGTCTGGTTTGAGACGTTTACTCTTCACTATGTTTGGAAAAGCAGCTGGCCATATGTGATGGCCGTACCATATGGTGGAGGAACCATATGGTGGAGGACCTCCTTCCCATTTTGATAAATAATCAGCCTCACTGGCAGACGGGAGCAGAGCGGAGTCAGCTGCTTGGAAGTCAGTGCTCGAATTACAAGAAGGCTGGAGGAGGCCTGACTTTTCCTGACTCTTTTTAGAAAGCAAATGCTGCAGAGATGATTTTGTTAAAACTGGCAGATATCATGAGATGGGCCCACTTTATGTACTCTTTAGAACTCAAAGAAGACATTAAAAAGGAAGTACCACAAACAAGAAGGGGTGACTTGTCTACCAAGGACAGTATTCAAATCTATTTGAAGATGTCTTCTCTTTTGAAAACTGGGCAGATTAAAAACTGTAAAAGAAGAAAGAGCAGGTGCCTTGAAATTCCTCACCAACAGTTAGCACATGAACAATAAACTGAAAATGGACACATTTCATCTGGTTACAATGTTCTCCAGCATCATAAGACAGACTACTTTTTTCATTAAATTTAAGAATGTCTGGAATGTACTCTTACAGTTATAGATACATAACCTAGCCCCTTTTCGCACGTTACCTGCTCGCGGAGGTGGGGGGTGGCGTTCGCGCAAGCAGCCTCTTGCGTGAGGCACTCACATCACCCCTCCATTCTACCGCAGCTGGGTTTCCAGTCACGTGACCGTCGCACTGGCGCCCCGCCCCTTCCTTCTCCAGCGCAGTCTGGGAGCTGTAGGCTGCGCTGGGGGAAGGAAGCGCAACCGCCCCGGCTCGCCGACGCACTGCATGCAGGTAAATGCGTGAGGGCGCAGCGAGCATTGCTTAGAGCCAAAAATAAGAAAATGTGCGCGTGCCCCGCTTTAGCCTCCTGAGCGTCACGTGAGCAGGAGTGTGTCATACAGACTGACGCTCCCACTCACGCAGTGCTCAAGGGGCGCTCATGCAAAAATGCGTGCAAAAAGGGCCCTAGAGTCAGGCATCTGTTAACTGATTTGTATTCACAGTCCCTAGGTGTTCATGACTCTGGCACTATTGCCATGATTGTAAAAGTCCCCCAATCTGGACTTACCTGGCAGCAGCTGCTGTGAGCAGTGGCGGTCTATTCTGCCAATTGCAATGCAGCATATTGACATCTCCACCTACTTTCTCCAGTGAGAGGAAGAATTGCAACAGGGATCTTGCTTCTCATGGTTGAATCAGAGATCACTGGTGATAAGGGGTGGAAATCTCAGTATAGCATGCCCTGACTGACAGGGAAACAAACTCCTCTTGCTCAGTGATTGTTGCCTGGTAAAGCCAGAATGGGGAGGAGGGTTAGGCCAGGAGACACTACTTAATATAGTTAACTAAGTGGTGATAGAATATCTTGTCCAATTTTTTTTTAAAAAATTAATTTGTATTTACTTAGTGGGTGATAGAAGATTTAGGCTAAGTTTTTTTCTTAATTTGTATCTACATGTGAAAATGAGAAGATTCAAATGTTAGGCAAACACTATCTTACTTTGTTCTGTTCTTAGATGATTCATTCTCTCTCTTCTGGTTTTTCACTGGTAACACTTACCCCTTGCAAAATTTTGCATCACTATTACAATGTGGTAGAAAACAACAACAAAGTGAATATCAGGGCGTGTATATGTATATATGTCATATAACACATACAATTGCAGCACCAGATGTAATCTATCACTCGCTAACAACCCAGTTGGCTAGAGCAGATGATAACAGGAGGGTTCAGAATTGTCCAAAACAGGACAAGCTGAGACTTGTACATCATGGGGATGTATCTTTGTGTTCTTTGTCTTTGTAGACAAGATTAACTCTTGCAGTATTCTAACTGCTGGGCAAAAAACTGATGATTTCTGCACTATTTTTGATAGATTAATACTTCCCAAGTCATGAACAGCTATGTGTAGTTGTGAAACCTGGACAGTGAAAGAAGCTGACAAGAAGAAAAATCAACTTGTTTGAAATGTAATGCTGGAGAAGAGTTGTACGGACGACATGGGCTGCCAAAAAGACAAATAAATGGGCCAAAGAGCATATCAAGCCTGAACTCTTTAGAGATGAGTAAACTGAGGCTGTTATACTTTGGACATATTGTAAGACAATGTGTATGTATGTGCCTACATGTTGCCTGCTGATTTATGGCAACTCCATGAATTTCACAGGGTTTTGTTAGGCAAGGAATACTCAGAAGTGATTTTGCCAGTTCCTTCCTCTGAAATATAACCTACAGCTCCTGGTATTAATTGGTGGTCTCCCATCCAAGTACTGTACTACATGAATTATTAGAAAAGACACTAATGCTTAATCAGGAAGGCAGTGGAAAAAAGGGAAGACTGACTTACCAGTGGCTAAGGAAGCCACAGCCCTGAGTCTGAAGGATCTGAGCAGGGCTGCTGATGATAAGGTGTCTTAGAGGTCTCTCTTTCAAAGGGCGAGCACAGGTCAGCAACTAACAAGAAAATCTATGCAAAAATACACAAGGTTTTTCTGCACAGAACATACATCTTCTGTGCAAAACAATATAAAAAGGGAATAGTGCTTTCTGGGCAACGTATGTTGTACCCTGTGCAGGAAACCTCAACATGTTTTCTGCATAGAAGAATCATGCATATTTCTGTGCAGATGAATACTTACTCAGCTGCCAAGAATCTCACATCAGTGTTGCCAGTGCCTTATTCTTCCCAGTGGGGTTTTCTGAGTGGCAGGAACCCCCTTTCTTGGCTGGAAAACAAAGTACGGTAACCACTTTTTCAATCTCTAAAATATTGTGTTGCCAAACTTCTAACTAGCAAGGCCTTAGCCTCAGTTGTACTGAACATGACCTGACTGCTCAGGTACCAATTCATGGAATTAGGGACAGATAAGAGCAGAAGCTTGAAAGGAGAAATTTTTACAGTACTAAAGAGAAAGCTAGTAGCAGTTCAGACAGTGAAGGGCACTGTGTTTTTATGTTGACAGTGAGATCTCACTTGCTCAGTGAGGCCGATAAGGATCTTGCCTCTTCCTGTAGAAGATGATTAGATCTCAGACAATAGGGTGAACCTGGTGTGTGCGTGTGTGTGTGTGTGTTTAAACGAAACTGAGACAAAGGATGGCACAATGAGGAATTGTTTCATGTTGATTAGTGTCCATTTATTACAGGACACATAGATCTCCTTAAGTACACCAAACAATCCCAAATGCTGGGTTACTGAGCTGAAAGGAATGCTGCTTGATGATCGGTTATCCTTTTGGGAGTGCAGAGAGAGGAAATAAGAACTGGTCAGATAGAGGCAACCTGGAAAGGAGACTCGCCTTAAGTTGTCTCTGTGACAGAGAAAAGTAAGATTTCACTTCATCTTGTTGCTTCAGACTCTACACTCTCAATTCACACACATATCTGGAATTCAGGCTTCTAGTGACTTAAAAGATTAGTAAAGGGGAAAAATGATATTAGTGATGGCTTACAGACAGTCAAGCCATGAATTACATCATTCCTCACACAGGCAGGTTAGTTTAAAAACAGGTGAGTCTCTCTTATGTTTATAGTGTGGAATGTACAACAAATGAAATGTTGAAAGGAAATGTTCTTGGCTCTCCAACCATTTTATAAAAGAGATGGACAGCAGTGCTTAGGTGGGAAAGACTGGAATGGATCCATTGGGGAAAAAACCCATGATGTAACACATTTACGAAAATTGCTGTTTGTATCCACTGGGAAATGTAGAGACTCTACTCTGGAGTTTATGAATATTTCAGAAAATTTCAACAGTATGTGAATTCTGTTGTCTCCAGAGTTTTCCACTCTTCTCCTAGAAGAGATTTCTCAGTTCTATAGAAGTCTATTACAGAGATTTGTATATGGTAGGCTTTATGCTTAACATAGACTCTGTGTTGTTTTAAGAAGTCTCCTTTAATAGGATCTGACCAGGGATGGAGTGGTATTGCTTTGCCTAACAAGAAACAGAATCGGCCCTGTCTTAGGCCTTCCAGCTGTTCCCCCAAAGCCCTCCTGACCATAGCCCTTAAAGGATAGTGTTGTGTGCACAACACAATCTGCCCTCAACCTTGGCCCTTTTCGCACGACATTTTCCATGTGAAAGGGCCCCTGGAGCATTGTGCGATTGTGAGGAGTGATCCACATGACGCACTCACAATCGCGTGCACTCCGGGGCAAGCAGGCGCCGATTATGCACCTTTTCATTTTCAACTAGAAGCCAAAAATGGTGTGCAATCGTGCATTGCTCCTGGGCCCCGCATGCACTTACCTGGCATGTGGAGCCTCCAGAGCTGCGCTGGTTGCGCTTCCTGCCCCAGTGCAGCTTGGGAAGGTCCCAAGTTGCACTGCGGAAGGAAGAGGCGGAGCTCTTGCGCAAGTAGGCAGCTCGTGCGGAGCTGAAGGACCCTGGACACGAGAGCCTCTCGTCAGAGGCTGCTCGCGTGATCCCCGCACCCCAGCGCTGGAAGACAGTAAGGTGCAGAAAGGGCCCTTGTCTTCACTTTGCTGCCTGCAGATACCCTCAGTTGTTCACTGGCACATTCCATTGCGTTGAAATAAGATGACATGTGGTCAGTTTCTGTGCACAGAAGGAGGAGGGGAATAGACAACACCATCTTGCCCTTTTCTTCAAGCAGCAAAATGCCTTTGTCCAGCCCTGATGAGAACATTATTCTCAGCTGAGAGTCCCAAATCAGAAAATTATTTCCCTTTCCTGAAATTCCATCTCTGGAGTCACACCAAACTGAACCTGAACTGAATGGTTCAGATCCTGGACTGAACTGCTTTGAGATCGGAGGACTATTGAATACACCTCCATTACAATTTGAGGGTTCATTGGAGTGCACGTATAGTATGAGATACCTATGCACTTGTCACCTCACAGTTACAGCTTGTTGAAATCAACTGAGTTGCATAGGGTAGAAGAAGTTTCTATTACAGTTTTAGTTTTAAAGATCACAGCGGCTTTATTTTAATTTTGGCTTTTAACAGCATTTTTATTTATTAGTTAATTGTTGTGTTCTGACTTTTTCTTCAAAGAGCTCAGAGATGCAATACAACCTTCAGGTGATAACTTGCACAAGGCAACTTGGTGAGCTTTATGTGGGTCTGAACCTGGGTTTCTCCCAGCATTTAAGACACTGCACAGTAGTGACACCAATATGGAAAGCTTATTTGTATCACCTATATCTCCGAGCTGACAAAAAGTAAGAATGAGTGATTGTCCACCATTACTGGAAAGCAGCTTCATGCATTGGATCAACAGGCTGAGCTTCAGAAACTCACCTCTTGGACTGGAACTTCCAGAATCTTGCTGCCAGCATGGCTCCAG
This sequence comes from Ctenosaura bakeri, assembly GCA_948474755.1. Classification (NCBI taxonomy): domain Eukaryota; kingdom Metazoa; phylum Chordata; class Lepidosauria; order Squamata; family Iguanidae; genus Ctenosaura; species Ctenosaura bakeri. Next base: position 831,027 of record CAOLHI010001059.1, read on the forward strand.
AGTTCAGGAGTCTCTGACTGAGACCCTAGCAAGCTACTGACAGAATAGATGGAAAGTCTAGATAAACAACCTCCTAGAAGGTAGCTTCCTATGTTCTTAAGATCTCCAAAGCATCCCACAGGGAAAGTGTTGTGCTTGGGCCTGTTATTTCCAGAGTATGCTTCAGATAATAGGCTTTGAGATTTCAGTGATATCAAGTCAGCATTCTTGCCCTGAGATTCTTTCACCTTATCCAGAGAACCAGAGCAAGACTCTGAGATCTCGGAACCCTATAGCAGGCGAGTAGAGGAACTACTGGACTTCCTTAGTTGATGAGACCTCAGCTCAGGCAATTCACTAAGGAAAAATGCCAGTTGTTCCCTCAGAAAATCTTCTTTTACTTTGCCCAGAAACCTCCCCTCAGACCTCCATGGTTTTGAGGGAGTGGAGTGAAGGGGAGAATCAAAAAGTTGTAATATAACTTGAAGGAGATAGGACCAACTGGCAGCAAACCCTGCAACTATCCCAATTTGGCATAGCCGGTCCCAATTAATCCTGTCATTGTGGTTTTTCTAGCTGCATTTAAAATATCCCAGTTTCTCTCTCCTCCTCTCACTTTCTTTCTTTGCCCTTGGCTTACTTCAATTGTTGCAACCTGATTTGAAAGGGACAGAGTCATTTGTTCTCAGCTCACTGGAGGAAGAGAAGTTGAGCTGGAAGAGGAGAAGAGATGCTCCTGTTAGTAGACTGAGACAAAGGCAAACTGTTGCAGCCTCTCATAGCTTATGTGTTCTTCCTCATCAATACCTTTTGCCATCTGGATCACACTCCAATGTTCCTCTGCCACTTGTGTTCTGGTTTTCATCTGTGAAATGTTAGAGGCTATGCAGCAGCTATAATCACCTGGTTCTGCTGTTACCATAGGCCAGGGGCATAAATGGAGGCAAGGATTAGTGTCTAGATTGTGCAGCTAGACTTCTGGCCATTTCAGGAAGGCCTCATTTAGCAAGGGCGGGCAGCAAGTGGCCCTTCAGTTTTTGTTGGACTACAAGGTTGTGCTGGCTAAGACTGAGAAGAGTTGCAGTCCATCAGTCTCTGGAAAGCCACAAGTTGCCCTTCCCTGCCCTAGGGCCACCAAAAGTCTTGGACCAACAGTGAAGGAGACCCTGAACAAGAAGAGCTCAGCCAAACTAAAGTAACACTGCTGACATTGTAGCTGTCACTAACTGACCACCTTTCAGCTTTCTGAAGTCCTGAAACTGCAGACGTACAATGAACTCTGCTGAAATCAGTCTCATGTGTGTCTCTGACAGCAATTGCATGAATTTTCTATTTCAGTGCTTCAAAACACTACATATTTAAAAAAAAATCCTGCTTTTTAAAATGTTCCTGTTTAGCCACTTGGTTTAATTGGAACAGGCAAACAGCAAAATGGCACTGTATATCTTGGATGATGTAAATGAACATCAGCCTCTTTCTGTGTTGGCTTTAGATCACATAGATCAAATGTCATTAAAGTGGGAGAAATATCTTTCTGATTGTTCAAAGCTGGACCAAAGAAGAGCTCTTGAGATGACTCTAGGAAACTGCTGTGCTTTAAAACTACCTATTGAACACCTGTGATTTTCAATCTCAGCTATTTTGGAGGGCAAGGAGGAGCCCACCTTTCTGTATTCAGTGATTATAAGCATGTATCAGGCAGCAGAATTAGCCAAAGTGAAAAAGCACTGCCATTTCCCCCAGAACATAATAACCAAAGTCTGAACAGGAGCTGAACTTGTGGATTCATTTTATAGATTACATTCTTCAAAATCCCCTTGTTCCTCCATTGTTGTTTGGGAGGGATAGCTATGGAGGAAGGATGAAAGCAGTGCTCCCCCTACATATGAATTGCCCTGCCCCATGAAATTTTCCTTCAGTCCCCATTTCTAGCATTATAGCAACTTAAAACTTCAGTTGAGCATTTGAACTAGGTTTAGGCATCCAAAGAAAAGATGCAGGGAAAGTTATCAAGGGAATGAGACAAAGAGCAAATATGAGTTTTCACTCTCTGCAATTCTAGAAATTAGGGGCCTTAAGGGAAACTTAATGGTGGGGGAGAGAACTCTTATTTAGTGGACCCTCATTTTGTCTCACCCCCCCATAGCTACACAGCTGTGGTTGTTCCTCCAATCCAGAACAAACACAACCACCTTGTAAAATAGTTTAGCAACTAGATCCAAGGCCATGAACTTCATGGTTAAACTGTTTTTGGTTGTTAACATTCATTAGATGCCCCCCTTTAAAAACAAAACACTTTACAAGAAATAAATGGCAATATAAATAAACGTTGTTGTTGTTGTTGTTGTTGTTGTTGTTGTTGTTGTTGTTGTTGTTAAAGACAAAAACAATAGCTGGAATTTGTACACACATCCAATGGATTTGTACTAAATCCAATTTTTAATCCCAACTGAAACAGATCCATTGAAACAATGGGCATTAGGTAAGTTAATATTTCTGTATAGCTCATTGATTCAGTTTGATTCCCACTGAGTCTACTGTGGATTAGTAGTTAAATTAAATCCTTCATCCAGGGATGGGAAAAGTGGGGGCCATAGGCTGTGTACAGCCTTAACTCCTGGAAACCCCTCAAACCACCTGACCTCTCCCAAAAAGAAAAGAAAAATCTGGCTACTTTTGAGGTGTTTTTCACCCCTTAAAAGCCCAAACTCCCCCAAATCATGCAGAAACACAGCAAAAAAATCCATAAAAGAATGATCTATTGGCCAACCAAAATGCAGAAAAGGGACAGCCTAGCTCTCAAGGGAAGTTATTTTCTGTTGCTAATGAAGTTCACATTTTATTACCAGTCTTCTATTGCCCTTTGTCCCTGGTTCCCACATGGCCAAGAAGGGGAGTGGCCTCGGCCTGCATTGAGATCCTTCCAGAACAACTGTGCACAGAACAACTGTGCTACAACAGAAACAACATCTGATGCAAAATATAAGCCTGCGACTCTAACATCATCACTCTTCTTCACCTGTATGATTTTTTAAATATCTTTTGTCTGATGAAGAGGTCTGTGGAGTTTCGAAAGCCTGAGTGATATATTTTCTGCATTTTGGTTGGCCAATAAAGTTATCACTCTTCTGTGGATTTTGTATTTTGTTGTATTTTGTTGCATGACCAACACAGAAACCCCCGGATATGTTTCCTGGATCTGAATAAACACAGCAATTTCATTTAACCTTCAAACCCCATATACTCTCAAAATACAAAGAGACAAACATCCGAAAGCAATCCCATCCATCAAAAAATATTTTCAAGAAGGACACTGTGTCATTTCTGGTGCACCTGGGAGGGGTTGTTGCTGTTATTTGCCATCAGACTTAATGGCAAGCCTATAAATGAGAAACCTCCCAGACACTCTGCCATCAGCAGCCCTGCTGAGGTCTTACAAACTCATGGCTGTGGCTTTCTTAATTGAGGCAGTTTATTGGTAACATGGTCCTCCCCTTTTCCTAACACCTTCCACTTTGTAGTGGAATTGAGATAGAGACCCACGGTTTTAGAAAAAAGATTTATTGTGCACAGTGTCCCAGTGAGATACCTCTCAAAAGTCTGGGCCTCGCCTCCTTACATTCAGAGCATTTTATGCATCTCCAGCACAAATAGATCACATGTTCAAAAAGAGAAACTGACACGTACAAATGGTTCCCACCATTCTCTTGCCTAATCTTACTAATGTTGCAAAGTAAGGGAAGCTTTGCGAGGCACATTCCATCCTCCCTAACACTGTCTCACAGAGTACCATTGTATTCCTTTCAAACACAGAGAGATTTCAATTGCAGAGGAAATTAACTAATTTTCCTCACTTCCTGAGGTCATCTAGGCTGGCCCACTTTAACTTCACCAATCATTAATGTCTTTTTTAAAGGGGTCTTCTCATGATATGGCCAAGCTACAATAGCCTCAGTGTAGTCCTTTTGCCTTCTAGGGAGAAATCGGGCATGATTAGCTCTGAGATCTGTTTGTTTGTCCTTTAGGCAACCCATAGTATCCAGCACGAAATGACTTGGTTCTCTTCCTGTCCGCTTTCTTCACTGTCCATACCTAGAAAACCATATCCATACCTAGAAAATTGGCCCACACTATTCATACAATTAGCCACTCTGTCTGAATCTGATCTCACATGCAAGAGGTAGAGTGAGGTTTTTTGTTTGGTTGGTTTGATTTGGTTTTGCAGTGGCTCCTTGACAGGCAACTAAAGTGTTTTGGGGAGAGGGGATTTGTGCAGCTATAGAGTGGAATGCACTATGGATCTGAACTAGATGCCCAACTGAGTAATCTCAGTGCTGCCTTCTGCACTAGTGGGAGCTTCCAGATCACCTATCACGGCAGGCCACGCTGAGCATGTGACAAGGAAATGCTTTTGCACAGATGTACCTCTTCAGGTTTGATAGCCCTGTGTAATTCATGGTTTACAAATCTTACTAGTGCCAGACGTGAAATGAGAGGTGATTATCTGTTTACTTCCCCAACAATTCACTTATCCATTACATAATGCCTTGGCTGAGGTATGTGCAAGATAAATGAAGTTCTTTCTGATGTTGAGATGAAATGAGGTTATCTTTCAGACATTAAATTGTGCCTGTGAGGCAACTGTTGAAGACAACAGCAGCCAGCTCCCCACTTTGCAATACAAATTTTAAAAAATAGTAGCCTTTACACACAACACATGTCAGTTCCAAATCATGAAAGGATATCTGCATCTTTCAAAAGCTGTATAGAACAACAAAACCCACTGTTTGTGGCTGTTCCCAACCAGCCAGTACTCCTGCAGTTATTTTCTGATGATATATCTATGCTTTTCACAGGAAATAGCATCTGTAGGAACTAGCATATTTCCACAGGACAGAAAAGAGATAATCCAGGGCCTTGGACAAAATAGTCCTTTAGCTGACTTTTTCCACACGCCTATACCTTCCAATTGTCCCCACCTGGCAGGGACAGTCGCAGTTGATCTTCTGCCATCCCACTCTTTCAGTTGCTTTTAAAATGTCCCAGGTTGTTCTCTCTGCTCCCCTCACTTCCCCCTTCGGCCTCAGTTTGCTTCCAATGGTGCAAGTCGAATTCAAAGTGCGAGAATAGCTTGCACTGAATTAAGCCAGCAGGAGGGGGAGGAGAGGAGAGGGCAGAATCTTGCTTTTTCAAGTAGACTCAGGTAAAAGCAAATTGTTGCATCTGTTCACAGCTTGCATGTTTTATCTCATTAATAATTCTTGCCATCTTAACCACAGATTAATATTTGTTGGCCATACATGTCCTAGGCCACTTCCACACTAGACTGTTATAGTGCTATCATTGCACTTTCAACATCCTATGGAATCCTGGGATTTGCAGTTTAGGGAGGGGCCGGCTGGTCTAGTGTAGAAATAGGCCGAGTTTTCATCTGTGGAATGTTGGAAAGTGTGCATCCCACACCCTGTCAACAGATAGCATATCCAGGGGCATCAATTATTAATATGTGGTATGTTGCTGTGCACATTGGTTGTTTGAGAGCCAGCATGGTAGTTTGTGTTGAATGAGGACTCTGGGAGACTCAAGATTAAAATCTCCACTTAGCCATAGAAACACATGAAATGGTATCAGGTAAGTCACATTCTCTCAGCCTAAAAAGGCAAAGGCAAACTTCCCCATAAACAAAGTTTGCCAAGAAAACCTGATGATAAAGTCACATTAAGTCAGTGTTGACCTGAAGGCACACAACAACAACAACAACAACAACAACAACAACAAATAGTTGGAACCCAGTCCCCCTCCCTTTCTCTGTGAGCTATGGTTTGCCTCAGTTCACAGTGTTCAGCTAAGGCAACACTGCAGCCCCTCAGCTCATCTGCAGGGAATTATGGAAATGGCCTTATTTGACTCCAGAAGCTACTGCACAGAAGGTCAACAGTCAAAGAGTGGATGGGTGCAACCTTGTTTGGTCACTAATTTTAGGCACTATGAACATGGGAGCCCCTCCATGTTCTCAGGCCCTTTCCTGGGACAGTTTGATCCCTTTGCTCCCAGCTGTAAATTGCAATTTTTGTCCTCATCCGTATTGCAGATCAGCCACTCTGACTAGATCTGTATTGTGTTTTGGTAAAAGAAAGAGATCTGACCATCGTAACCACCCATTCAAGGTAATGTGTGAGTTTGACCTTCATACATATGGAGGAGTTTCCCCACGGCTGGCCAGATGAGGCTGTTTGTAAAGCTCACACTACTAACTTCCATACGGTTCGGGAAACAAAAGAGAGTGTCTCCTGGGTCCATTGTTTCCATGTTAGGAACTGCGCAATGGAAGTGGAACATCTGAAATTGGCAGCTGCTGCCAAGATGGAACATGTAAACAATGCTCAAGCACCAGTGGCTTGGCAAAACTAGGACTACAAAACCCTTTACAAGATAAAGATAAATGCCCCAGGAAGAACATGACCAATTAACAACTGTAATTACCTAAAAGAGAATGCAGCATTCCTAATCTTAAAGGCCCTGATCCATTTTCCCTTTGAAATCCATGCCAACTGCTGTCACCACCCTCTCTAGCCCAGCTGTAATGGGAGTTAAATAGTGCCTTCATTCAGCACAGCAAAATGCTTTGCCAGCAACCATTTCCGTGGGGAAAAGCTAATGTAGCCAAGCAACTCAGCGGAATCTCACAGCTTATTAGGTTGGGCAAATACAGTGAAAATGCCACTGAGAGGTTTATTTGTATTCTCTTTAATTAAATGGGAGTTAAGCTAATGTTTGCTGTGGGAAAGGGCACTAGGCAAAACATTACATATTTATTTAGAAACTGTATTGGCTTGCTCTGTTATAAAATGCTTGAAATGAGATAAATAAAAGTATAAAGTTAGAAGGATACAGTTTTAAAGAAAGCACAAACAATATGTAAAACTAGCAAAAAGAAAATCCAGTAAAGAAAAAAAATATTGTGCTTGCTCATGGTATCATTTTAAATAAATCCTTCCCGAAAGGAAAATTCTGGAACCTGATGGTAAACATAGATAAATAGAACTGATAGGGCTGGTTGAACTTCTTAGGGAAGTGAAATTCCAGAGGGTGGGTCACAAACAACTATGAAGTCCTCTGTGTCCTTGTAGTTCTAATTTTGGTGAATGAGGGAGTGGAAAGTAAGGCCTCCTTCCTTGCTAAGAGGCACCAGAGTGCTATAGATGGGATTTGCATATGTTTGCCTTCTTTCTGCTCATGAATAGACGCCACTCATTATTACAGAACAAATTCTAGGTGCCTCACTTTCTGTTACCGCTAACGCCCACATATACAGACACATCAGAGCATGGAGGTATTATTCTTGAGACTGCAGCTCTACAAGTCTCAGGCCATTTCTGCACTACACTATTATAGTGCTATTATTCCACTTTCAATCTCCTGTGGAATTCTGGGCGTTATAGTTTACTGAGGCCCAAGAGCTCTCTGGCTGAGAATTCTAAATGCCCCTCCCTAAACTGCAAACTCCAGGATTCCATAGGATGTTGAAAGTGGAATAATAGTACTATAGCAGTGTAGTGCAGAGATGGCCTCAGAATTTCCACGCCGAGTGGTCATACTGGCTGTGTGATTCTGGAAAACACAGTCAAAATGTAAATTTGCCAAGTTTGGCTGTAGATCTAAGGGTGAGGAGCCAAAGCTCAGAGACAAAACATGCATAAAAAGGTCTGAGGTTCAATTTTTGGCATGGAATGGTCAGTACCATGTGATGGGAAAGACTTCTGCAGTAGACCCAGCAGAACTGCCACCAAAAAGAATGCTCCTGGGTTAAACGGTTTAATGCAATACAAGGCAGTTGCCTATAGTCGAGTAGAAGACTGAAAAACTGAAAAGGTCTGTAAGCTGTCTGATTGAGTCAACAGCATTGTAGCATCACCCTGTGGGCTGCATACATCAAGCTTTGGTTGCAGAGTCAAGAAGAGGAATTCCAACATGGCAACACCAGTTATCTGTGGCATTCTTCACCCAGCTAGAAATACACACAGAGACACCTACTGTACATGTTTAACTCTTAGCTGGATTGATGAGGATATTCAGACACCTGGCTTTGAATTCGTTTTTAGGATTTATTAGAATTCTCTGGCCAGCCTCTCAGAACTAGCTGTAAAGTCATCGTGGCACAATGTTGATGGTGGTGGAAAGAGAGAGGCAGAATGGACCTTCAGTGGGTGAAGCCAATGTATTACTTCACACTATGTACCATATAGTGGGATTTAATGCTGATACAGGTATAAATCTGTCCGAGGAATTATAGGTCAGGGATTCTGCTGGTACCAAGGTCTACAGTTAGCCTGCAGAGCTGCACAAAGATCAGGTCAAAGGCAAATTGCCTATTAATATTCGTTAATATTCATATGTTACAAGTGAGGAAGAAGATGGCTGAGAGATGAACTATTAGCTGAACAACCATTATACTGGGCGCTTTTGTGTTAAATTGATTTTTGTTACATTAAAGGAACAGGGGCCCATTCACACTACACAATTGTAGTATTATTTACTACAATTATATATCCTACAGAGTCTCAGGTTTGTAGTTTGGTGAGATCCTAGAGTTTGCGGGTTGAGAATTCAAAATACCCCTCCATCGACTGTAAATCCCAGAATTCTACAGGGCAGCTAAAGTGAAATGATATCACTATAACTGTGTAGTGTGAATGGGCCTTTGAAATCCCCAAATCCTTGTTGATACTATGGAATATCAGTATATTTTCTGACCTTTCTATGCAGCCACCCCTCCACTGTTTATGTTTGTTTGTTTCTGCCTAATGATTTTACTTATTTATTTATTTGTCTATTCATCCATCCATTCATTCATTCAGTTTTCTTTGCTTTAAATGTTTTCTTGGTTTATTGTTACATTTATCCAGTCTGATTGTGATGGAGTCAATATCTGTTTAAAATAATCCACTGCATTTATATAATACATATAGAAATATTTCAACTTCTGATAGAATTATTTGTAGGCTGCTTTTATTGTTATAATCCATCAAATTATTAATAGCAAAAGTCCTGGGAATAGTAAGATGTGTATCTCAGGCATAGGATTGTCCGGCCAGGTTCTCTAAGGTTTGCCAAACATGTGTTTTGAGCTACTTGACTGATCATCCCCCAGTTTACAGAGATGTACATCTTCAGGATTCAGTATACATGGAAAAGGTTTTTGAAGATGAAGCTAAAGAATGCAGGGTCTATTAATATTTCTAATATGTCCCAGATGCATGCTAACAAACATAGCCTGAGCACCAAGAAACTCTACAATGTTCTAAGTTTTGATTTGGTAGTATTGCTTACTGAATACTGGGAGGTTGAAGATTTCGTAAAAGGACATACTTTTTCATATAGTACATGGTTAATTTGTGGAATTTGATGTCTATTGACCTGGGCAGCTTTAAAGGGGAATTAGAAAAATTAATTGAGGATAAGGCTATCAATGGCTTCTAGTCATCAGGGATGTAAATTACCAGAGGCAACATGCCTCTGAACATCTTTTGCTGAAAGTGGAAAGAATGCTCAAGTCCCTACATTTTGCTTGTAGATTTCCTAGAAGTGCCTAGCTGGATGCCATGTAGATGGAAAGCAGGAACCCTTTCACACAGTTATGGTGCTATGATTCCACCTTAACTGCCATGGCAGCATCTTATGGAATCCTGGAATCTGCAGTCTGATGAGGCATCAGAGGAGCTCTAATGAAGAATTCTAAGAAATTACTCTCCATAAACTGCAAATCCCAAGATTCCACACTAGTTACAGTGGAATCACAGTGCAATAATTTATCATTGTATAGCACGAAAGAACCTCAGGACTACATAGGCCTTTTGGTCTGACCGAGCATGGCTCTTGCTAGATTCTCAACATGTAAAGTACTTGGTCAGAGAAGACAATATGCTGGTTTGAAGGCTGAGGCATCTTTCAAGATTGCTGCAAGACTATGGCCATTTCCACACTAGACTGTTATAGCGCTATTATTCCACTTTCAACATCCCATGGAATCCTGGGGTTTGCAGTTTAGGGAGGGGCCAGGATTCCATGGGATGTTGAAAGTGGAATAATAGCGCTATAACAGTCTAGTGAGGAAATGGTCTATAAAATCCAGAGAGACTGTGGTTCTGAGTACCTCTAAGAAAGCCAAAAAAGAAAGAGAATGAAGAAATCTCAACAAAACTGAGGAGGTAAGGAACCTTCCTCACATACACACACACACATATGCCCCTCACATTGTGAAGATTTTTTTAAAACAGGAAATTCTGTGTGGCTTACAGTCTAAAGAGCCAGCATAGTTTAGTGATTTGAGTGTTGAGTTATTATTCCACAGGAGACCAGAGTTCAAATCCCCATCTAAGCCACGGAACCCACTAGGTAACCTGGGGCAAGTTATACAACGTATACAATGGCAAATCCACTTTGAACAAATCTTATGGGAGGCTTGCAGTAAGTCAGAATTGACCTGAAGCAGTGAAAGGCAAAAAACGGGAATCTTAGTATATCCCTATTTCAAACATGCACGTGTATCTGAAGGAAGTTTTTCTGAGGGGGGAGACTTGCAGGGGTGTAGCAATAGAGGATAGGGAGAAAAGAATTTTGCCACTCCAATGCAATTTTCCCTCAGTACCCACATTTCTAGCATTGCAGTTGAGCATTTAGAAATACAATTTAAGCATTCCTTGGCCCAGAAAAGGATGTGGGAGAATCCTGTAAAACCTCACCACTAACATTTGATGAACTTACTGAGACGTTTTATATGTTCAGAAAAGGCTTTCCCCCACATGTACACTTTGGTGTATCCACGGCTGGGTGACAGAATTCATTCTCAGCTTTGACACATGTGCTGACACCATAAAGACATTCATGCTTTATCAGAGAGATACCAAATCTAGTAATCTTGGCTTTTCAAAGTAACATATCTGATGTAATGTCAGTGGAGAGTTCCTCTGCAGGTCATGGTGTGTTAGACTTTTTTATAACAGTTTAGAATATTTAGTAGGATAACTTGCACAATATGCATTTACTTTGTGGTAAATTTATTACTATGTTGCTTGTGGAAAATATTGTATTTCAAAATTTATTAACTTCACAACATATATTTCAATTAAATATTGGAAAATATTTTATTTCAAAATTTATTAACTTCACAACATATATTTCAATTAAAATGCACTAATTGGCTGGTGTTTTTGTCGTCACCTATGAAAACTTATCCTCACAGAAGCCTCTTTTTAGTGACTGATGCCCAAACCCTTCTGCCCTCTATTTTTGACTCTGCCCACCCCCAGGGAAAACTGCTTAGCTACACTTCTGAGAACTTATAGCACCCACAATGGATAGGGTTATTATGAACACTCCTACACTCATTTCTGTTAACATGTTTCTTACCAGAGACACAATTCCAGTGTAGTCCTATATACATCTATTCCCATTGACTAAGTCCCAGTGATTTTAATGGTGCTTGCCCCAGGATAGGAGGTAAAAGATTGCTGCTTTTGATGGCAGTGGTCTCTGTGCGTTTGTTTTATAATGACCCTATGTTTCAGAAAATAGTGTGTCTCTAGATGTGATCTCATAGTCCATCTAGTGGCCTGTTCTGAGTTCTGCAGCAAAGGGAAGTAGCAAAGGAAATAAAAGTAGTGTGACCTTCTTTAGGTAGATTAGCTTTTGCCTTGCTTTCCATGAATTTCCATGAATTTCTCTTGATCTCAGGGAAAGAGATGGCGATAGGTCCCAACCAGCCGGAGGCACTGGGACTCTGAGGGCTTTTTGGTTAGGAAAGGATTTCTAGGATTGTAACTATGGGAAGGGGGAGTGAGAATTCCAGCCATCATTACTGGTCATTTGGGCACCATTCAAGTGTCCTGAAAGCTCTCTCAGGATCTACTCTTAAGAGACTTGTATAAAATGTCTTCTACTCCAGTGCTTTCCAGGCTACCTAATGTGGGCAACTGGAAATTTGTGCCAGGGACCGGGACCATAATGGTTCCAATTGGCTACAATTGTTTCTTTCTCTCCTGGAAACTCACCAGAGACCAGACTTGGGGACTGTCACTGAACCATGGACCACCACTTTGACTACCACTGTTCTACACAACTCTCCAATCACCCTCCAGTGAAACTGTGATATACCTTCCTTCAACAGTGACATCTCTGTGATGTCAGAACTGTTGTATCCCCCTAATAGCTGTCCTGTTGTCCAGTTTTGTTGTTCAGAAATTTCTACCAAGAAATCACTGTTAGAAAAAGGTAAGGGGGATAAAAAAGGAAGGACAAGTAGGAATAGAAGGAAGACAAAAGCTGTGAGGAAGAGCAGAAGAATAAAGTGACAGCACGTGTGTGTCTAAATCTTGCTTCCTGTATTCTTCTTATCAGGAACAAGGCACAAAAGAGAAATTTCCTGGATTCAGATCTATCCTCTTGTCTTGGAGTCCCTACCTCATTCCAGAGGTTTAGGGGAAGGCTGTAATGGCTCCAAAGATGACAGCAGGGCACTGTATACATTGTCAAAGGCATAAAGCCAGATGCAGCTCCTTGTGCACCTAGCTGTAAAAGCTACTCATGTGTAACCATCTAATGAACTTTGCTGGTCTTGTAAGTTTATAGTTGGAAGAGGCCTCTCAGATTCTGTACCACGGTTGGAGGAACCTGTCCTTCTCCAGATGTTGTTGCTATAAATTTCAAGGAGCCCTGACCAGTTTGGCAATGGTGAGGTATAATGGTTGGAGGGCTGGAGATCTCCTAACTCAGGTCTATATTGTCTCATGGTAGCTCTTGTGCAGTCTCTGGCCCTTTCCGCACCTTACCTTTTCACAGTGCTGAGGCACGGGGATCATGCGAGCAGCCTCTTGAGAGAGGCTCTCGCATCCCCACTGCTTCGGCTCTGCAGCTGCTGCCTGTTGGTGAGCAGGCGGCATGAGGGCTCCTCTTCTTCCTTCCACAGTGCAGCGTGGGATTTTCCCAGGCTGTGCTGGGGCAGGAAGTGCGAGCGTCGTGGTTCTGGAGGCTCCACACACACAGTAAGTGTGCATGGGGCCCTGGAGCGATGCGCAATCGCGCACCATTTTCGGCTATAAGCCGAAAACGAAATCGTGCATGATTGGCGCCTGCTGGCCCCGGCAGTGTCGTGCAATTGTGAGGCCATCATGTGGACCACTCCTCGCAATTGCACGACGCTCCAGAGGCCCTTTCGCATGGTGAATGTGAAAAGGGCCAAAGTCTCATAACCCCAGGAAGTGTGGGACTTCTTAAGACCTGATTACTTTGGGGGCAATTGAGATAACTCTGTGGGGACATCTTTAAACAGCTACTTTATTGACAAGATTTGGTTCAACACAACCCTGGCAGCTGTTATCCCCAAGTGAGGTTTCTGCTCACTTGGAAGGAGTACACTTGCCAATGCCAAGAAATGATTATTATTGCTATTATCTCCCTCCCCTGCTTTCAGACTAAGCAAGTGCTTATTTGTTTCATAATAATGTGCGTAATTCCTGGCATGCTGTGCAAATTATAATGATTGCACAAATAATATTTTACTTGTGTGGGAACATTCACTTGCAGCATTAGGAAGATTTTATGGAAGTCTGCAATGTAGAAGGGAAAATATATAGCCTGGCCGTGATGTAACTCAAATAGGTAGCTTTTGCAATCATATAAGGTCCACTTTCAGACTGTCTGGTTCAATAGCAGATGCACTGGACACTTAAGATAGATGGTTTGTCCGTGTTTAATGATAACCAGATGTTCCCTCCTTGTTTAGAGGGATACCATTACTCTAATAGGCAGTCCCCCCCCCATCAAACCAGGGTAACAACCATGTCATATCTGTTGTGCTATCTAGGCCTTGCAGAGGTATAGAGCTGGTTACTTGACTACATGAGAATGCAGGCTCCTGTGTGCTCTAGATCAGAGCTTGGGAAAATGGCTTTTATGGACTACATCTTCCAGAATCCTATAGCTAACATCACCAGCAGCAATACTGGCTGTGCAATTCTGGGAGCTATCATCTAAAAAAATTTTTTTTTCAAGCTATGCTACAGGTAACACTTCCTGTTATCTCTGGGGCTCCTGCTGATAGCCAGGATGAGAATTCCAGATTTTCTAGGTTTAAATCTTCTCTTATACAAGTTAAACTCATCTTGAATGATCTTCTGATACTCACCACCTCTCTGTTTTGTGGTGATATTTTATTACCTGCTTCTCCCAAAGGCTTGAGGTGGGATACAACATAGATTAAAATACAACTAAAAGCACATCATAAATTAAAATACACTAAAAACTTATAAAACCATTTAAATACATCAGTTTAAAAACCATAGTTAAAAATTGACTGGGTAGGTGTGGATTATTGCCTATGCATAGAAGTTCTTGGAGAAAGGGTGGGGTAAAAATGTAAGGAACTAATTATAGCTGGTATGAATATAAGGGCATAAAAACCTTGTTGGATCAGACCAAAGGCTTAGCTAGTTCAACACTCTGTTCACACAGTCGCCAACCAGAGGCCTATGGGAAGCCTACCAACAGGTCATGAATACGTTGGTACCCTCCTCTTTATGTTAGCCAGAAACTGGTACTGAGAAAGATTTTAAAACATTCTTGTGAATTTGTGTTCAGCTTGTATCCATTGGATATGGAGCTATCAAACAGGAAATACTGGATAGATTCCAAGTTGTACTATATACATCAGTCAAATTATCAAAAGGCCTTTTGTTTTCACCTGTCTGCAAGTCCTATGGGAAGTCTGTGGGAGTGGGGTTGTTGCTCGTGGTTGGATATAACTGGAAAAGGATATAGGCTCCTACGGCCTGGTGGTTCAGGAATGCTTTTCCCAACTGTGTGAAATTTCATTTGCTTGCTTGAGTTGTCAGGAACTATGTGCCATCTGTGAAGCAGCTGCTCTTCAGTTGTGGAATTCTATGAAATACTGTGAATTCATAGTATAAAAAAATGGTAGATGCTTATCATCCCCAGAGAGCAGGTTGGGCTAGCCACCTGGTGCCCTTTTGCTTCCACTCTCATTTCACAAATGGCAATTTGATTGGACTATATGAGTTTACCCTACTATGGATTTTGAATTTTTTTTCTTGTGGAATATACAGCTATCTTTTACTTTTTTGTGACTTGGAGAACAATGTAGCTATTCAACAATGGGATCACAAAGAAGAGGAACTGCAGAAATACTGTACAGTAATTTGATAATACTTTAAATGCCATGACCCTGGAATCCTAGGATTTGCAGTTTGGTGTGGTAATGCAATGTACCACACCAATTCTGTAATGCACACCACCTACACTAAAGAATTGTTAAAATTCTCTGGCAGCATATTCTAAGTCTATTCCCAAAGAAGAAATCCTAGGATTCACACAATTAAGCCATGGCAGTTCAGGTAATATGAAAGCACGATAATCATGTAGCTGCCTTGTGTTCTATGCCAGCAGAAAGGCAGGATATTAGACAGACAGACAGACAGACAGTTAGACAGACAGACTACATCCATCTAACTACTATGTAAAGCTACCCAATTGACTTATTTTGTGTGTGTGATTTTTTTTAAAGTTAGTACAACATCTAAAGTTAAACATCAGATTTATTAATATACTTGCTTCTCTCTGCTTCTGAAAATAGAAAGCAAGTTCCTTTTCTGCTGGCATTCTAGCTTGCAAGGAATACATGTTTCACTCATAAATGGAAACCATTCCAGGTAACAGCTGAATTTTATATTTCAAAAATGGAGGATAGATCTGTATGTTTCCTCATCACATAAGTCCTAGGGTGAATCTAATGGGGAACCTAGAACCAAGATCACATACGTTCCTGCACTGTGCAACGCAAACCTTTAAATGATGTCTAAATGTTGACTTTGGGTAGATCCACATTATACAATGGCAGTGCTTTGATACTACATTAACTGCCATGGCTGTATGCTATGGAATCCTGGGATTTATAGTTTTATGAGGTAATTAGAATTTTCTGCTACAGACAGTTCTAAAAGTGCATTAGACACAAAATGTTTAGTATGCCAGTGAACAATAAATCCTAGAATTCCATGGGAAGTAGCCATGGTAATTTAAGTGGTATCAAACTATTATAATTAAACAATGTGGATGCACTGGCTTCAGCATCAGCAAGCTTTTCCCCCTTGCGTTGTTTACTATCTAAACCAGTCTTTCTCAGCCTTTATACCCTGGAAGAACCCTTACAATAATTTCCCATTCTCAGGGAATCCCTGCATAAAAATTATTATATCTACAACTTTAAAAAAGAGTTTTTCTCCCAGTCACAATCTCTCTCATATCTCTAGCAACTTTTTGGAGAATCCTGATTCCAAGGTAAGAGCAAATGTAGTGCAGTGGTTTGAGCATTGGGTTCAGATTCTGGAGACCAGGGCTAAGACCTTTATTTGGCCATGGAAACCCACTGCGAGGGAGAGGCAAACCCCATTTGAACCAATCTTGCAAGAAACCCTGTTTGCTTTAGGATAGTGTAAGTGAAAAACGACTTGAAGGCACACAACACATAGGATTCCAGGGAACCTTGGTTGAGAAACTTTGGGCTAGACTGATGAAAACTTCTGGAAAAATTGAAAGTCTGCACCCTGTTGGGTGACATTTTGCTTGTAGTAAAGTCAGATTTGGACCTTCCAAAGTTTTCCTATGGAAAAACAAACAAACACAGCTTTCTTTTCTCTTTCCCGCATTTCCAAAAAACCCAGACATGATGAGTTTCCACACGATTTATCTTGGAAGACATGAACCAGGATTTCTCTCAAAAGACAAGTAATTTGGGAATATACAAGTAAAATAAGACCACGGGGTGTCAGAGTAGTACTGTATGGTGTTTTTTAAAAATAGGTATTTTGCATACATTTCTTGCCTTTGATGATACTGCCACCTCATGGTGAACTGATGCTCTCCTTCTTACAAGGTCCAGCAAAAGTGCTCTAGTAATCTTGGAGAGTGTTCTCTGTGTATCAAGTCTCCTTTCTTCCTATATATTCTAGGTTTGCTTTATTTCCCTTTTTGTCCTAGCCTGGGGATATGTAAGTATTTTGAATAACGAAAAATAATTTATTTTAAAATGAAAGCACCTAGTGGGCAAAATTGATGTGCAATTTTCATTCTTTTCAACTAA
Organism: Ctenosaura bakeri; assembly: GCA_948474755.1. Classification (NCBI taxonomy): domain Eukaryota; kingdom Metazoa; phylum Chordata; class Lepidosauria; order Squamata; family Iguanidae; genus Ctenosaura; species Ctenosaura bakeri. The sequence continues at coordinate 848,158 of CAOLHI010001059.1, forward strand.
GGTAGCGTTAGGGTAGCATTACTCAATAACAAGGTGCATCTTTTTGCGCCAAGTTCTGAGAAAAGGGATGGCACAGTGATGGAGTTTTCAACTCCTGTGGTTATAGAGCCAGTTGCTTTATTCCTCCCCACATGTGCGGGATGCCACCATTCTACATCAGTTTAAAGTTGCCAGAGGACAAACTTGACAAGGCTCCTGCATCTTTTAATGGTTGCATAGAAGCAGGAATCTGAGCAGGCCTTGCTCGTCACACAACTGCCATCAAGGAACTCCTGCTGAAACCCCTTCTCCCACACACCCTAAGGGTAAAGGACTGGAGCCTGGCAACCCAGGCCATTTCTGCACTACAGTGGCCATTCCCGCACAACACTCTTATAGCACGACCATTCCACTTTCAACCTCCTATGGAATTCTGGGGTTTGTAGTTTAGGGAAGGGTATTTCCAATTCTCAAAGAGCTCTCTGGTCTCAGTAAACTACAAACCCCAGAATGCCACAGGGCATTGAAAGTGGAATAGCAGCACTTCAACACTGTAGTGCGGAAATGGCCAGCATTAAACTGCTGCTATTCTACTTTCAATGCCCTGTGGAATTCTGGGGCTTGTAGTTTACTGAGACCAAAGAGTTCTTTGGCTGAGAACTGGAAATGCCCTTCCCTAAACTACAAACCCCAGAATTCAGTAGGAGGTTGATAGTGGAATAGCAGCACTTTAACACTGTAGTGCAGAAATGGTCCCAAGTTCAGACCCTGGGCCTCGGAGCAACTAGGACCGTGTTTCGTTTTGGTGGTGATGTCAAATTCGTCTGGCGCCCAAATGAAAGCCAAAATCCAACAGACTTTTGAAATATATTTTAATGCAAGCGGGTAATTTTAGTTTTTTTTTTTTCCGGATTGCAAATCCTGACTCAAATCTGACGGCTTCCAAATAGAGGATTCTGTTTCAGCGCGTGAGTCAATCCGCAGGTACACAGCCGTCGGGTAACAAGAGCGAGGCCATTTCCGCACTAGCCTGTTACAGCGCGATGATTCCACTTTCAACCTCCTCTGGCATCCTGGGGTTTGCAGTTTCGGAGGGGCCGGCCGGCCCCTCCCGAAACTGCAAACCCCAGGATTCCAGAGGAGGTTGAAAGTGGAATCATCGCGCTGTAACAGGCTAGTGCGGAAATGGCCCGAGTTGTGAATCGGTGCACGCAACGGCTGAACTTCCACCTGGAAAAAAACAGATGGGGGCTCTTTCTGCCCTACCCTGTTCCAGCGCTATTATTCCATTTCAACCTCCTATGGAATCCTGGGATTTGCAGTTTAAGGGAGGGGCCTTTAGAGTTCTCAGCCAGAGAGCTCTTGGGCCTCCCTAAACTCCAAACCCCAGAATTCCATAGGAAGTTGAAAGTGGACTAACAACTCTCTAACATCTAGGGCAGAAATGGCCTGGGAAGGCAGCATCAAGAGCCGCGAAAATGGGAGGAAATCACGTCCACCGGCGTCTCTCCCGACGCTGCCATGGCGCCCTTCCCTCCGCCTTCCGTTCCACTTTGTGCGCCTGCGCAAAGGCCAACGTTCGGTACGTCCCGGCCAGCAGAGGGGCGCGCGGCTATGACGTAGGCCGCGGGCGGCGCTGGGAGCGCGAGGGGTCCTGTTGTTGTAGAGTTGGTTGTGGGGAGAGAGGCGGAGGAAGCTGGGCGATTTTCTAACGGCTGCCGGGCGGCTGTGGGGCGTCTGAGGCCTGTCATGGCGCTGAGACCTGACCCGGGGGGAAGATGAATAAGGGCTGGCTGGAGCTGGAGAGCGACCCCGGTGAGCGAGGGAGGGAGGGAGGGAGCTACTGAGGGGGGAGAGGGCAGAGCAAGGGGGCGAAGCTGAGCCCGGGCGGCGGTGGGGGAGGAGTGGGGACCCCCCACCCTTGCTTATTTTTCAGAAGGTGGAATCATGAAGAGCTGGTAGCTCTAAAGGGTTGTTTCTGGTAAGGGAACTGGTAGGGAGAGAGGGCTTATTATTATTTATTATTATTATTTATTTATTTATTTGTATCCCGCCTCTCCATATGGATCGAGGCGGCGAACAACTTACAAATAGCATGTATTTCGAAACATTTCTATACATGCCCCCAACAAGCTGTATCGGTGGCCAACAAGAAATAGAGAATAATTATAGCACGCTTGCTTATTTTATTTGTTCATTTATTTTGTTAATTACGTTTATATCCAGTTTTTCCCCCCGGTGAGCTCAAGGCTAGGCACATGGCTGCCTTCTGCATACCTTATTTTCAGATCCACTCCAAAGCAGGTCAGGCTGAGAGAGTGTGACCGGCCCGAGATCACACTGAGCTTTGTGACACAGTGAGGATTCGAACGCGGTCTCCCAAGGGCCAGTCTAGCACTTGTAATCCTTACAGCACGCTTGAAAGTTGTGGCAGCTCCTTGTCCTCAAAGACACAGTGCACAGAGAGGCCTGTGTGTGTTAGGCTGCGTTACTGGCCAGACCATTTTGTATTTGGTGCTGCTTCCCGTTCCCAGATTAGTGCTGGTCTTTGTTTGCTACTTACTTGGCTGGAAACTTTTGTTCTCACTGTGACAGGAAGTGTTTCCAGTCCTGTCCTGCTACAAACCAACCATCTGTCAGATTTTAATGTGAAGGAAGAGACCTGATACTTTAATGGAAGTAGGTCTTAAAATGCGTCCTGCATCTAATAACTGAGATGGCCGCTTCATATAAGCATTAAAAAAGCATAAGTCTTTGAAATGGGAAAAGTTGTGACTGTTACTAGCAGTCAGTGCTCTTATTATATTTATTTATATCCTGTTTTATTCTGTGGTGGCAGTATATACTTTGTACCATAATGGAACTCAAGTTAGAGTGGACTTTATTAAATTTGCTTAAGACTATGCATCCAGTTCTCACATTATTCTTCACAAGTCTTCTTTATTCCTTTTCTGCTAAAGGTAGTGCACCATTTCCCCATGCTGGGGAAATTTAAGTGCTATTTTTATATGTATACTCAAGCGAGAAGCAACTTCCCCCAGGTGTGGATTTGCCTGTCCCAGAAAATATACCAAACTCCTTTAAGAGCAATAAAAATGAATCCTAAATATCATCTGAGCTAATCTGAAGTTAATACAACCCTGTCCCCTTCCAACTGTATCAGACTTGAACTACAGACCTTCTCAGATGACGAAGCTCATGGCCTGATCTTGTGCTGGTTATTCTTTCTTGGCCCAACCTATCTCAGTGTTGTCCCATCCATGTATAGTACTGTGAGCTTTCTGAGAAAGGATGGAATTTAAATGGGGGAAATTTAGTTTAATTAGATTGAAATAAATGTTAGGATTTTCTTTTTGCTAAATATACATGGTCGGCAAGTTATAGTCTTCTATATTCTTTTGCAGGGCTCTTCACACTCTTAGTAGAGGATTTTGGTGAGTATGATACACTAAGGGATGAATCTGTTCTCATCTCTGTTTCCTGTATGCTAACTCTTGCTGTGTCTTCCTGCAGGTGTTAAGGGGGTTCAAGTTGAGGAAATCTATGATCTACAGAGTAAATGCCAAGGGTAGGTTACTAGCACTTTTATGAGTTAGAGAGAACCAAAATATTTTTCTGAAGTTGTGGCTTGTTCCCGCATTTGTGAATGATCATGTTATTGTTCCATTACTGTCCAAAAGGAAATGCCAGGAATCTTCAGAATGGGATGGTTCATGATGATCAGTGCCATAGCAGAAGTTATAACAGGGGAAGAGACTCTTAAGAAAGGTAGCCATTAACATGTCTGGTAAAAGTGGAATATATCACAGTGCTGTTGCTTTCAGATTGTGGGTTTTATTTGATAATATGACTTTTTTAGGAAGTTCTAGGGTCACTTGACGTTCTTTACTGCCATGAGCTAACTGCCAAGGCCAACTGTGATCTAGGCCCTTTGCTGCAACATAGAGTTGTGCAAATTCAGTGAGTCATTAGGTGATAGCTCAGAGGTGCACATGTGAGCCTGATAAATCCCAAATTGCTGGCAGTGTGTTCAGCTGTTGGCTGAGTATCCAGTTGCCAGTACTTGGGACCATCTAGAGAATGTTGGTGAGGAAGGCTGGAATGTGAATACATTATGTGGATGTATTGGCTTTGTCTGTCTTTTAAAAACTCTCTGGGATTACCAATTATCGTTTAAATGAATAGAATTCTCAAGCTGATATGTCAGTGTTGACATTACTTTAGAAGTGATGCCCTGGTGTTTCCGTTCCTTTTACCAGGCCAGTCTATGGATTCATCTTCCTTTTCAAGTGGATTGAAGAACGCCGCTCCCGACGGAAAGTCTCTACTCTGGTAGATGAGACATCAGTGATTGATGATGACATTGTCAATAATATGTTCTTTGCTCATCAGGTAAGCTGATATGGATGAAGAGAGAACAGTGTTGCCAGCTGGGTAGAGCAAAGGCTTATTGTGAAAACATCTGATCTTTAGTACTGAATAAGAAGTGTCTAGGATTCCTTTGAACCATAACTATATTTATATCTTTCCTTCCCGGAGTAGGGGCCTTTCCACCCTACACCGTTATAGTACTATTCTTTCACTTTCAGTGTCCTATGGAATCCTGGGGTTTGCTGTTTAGAGAAAGGCATTTAGAATTCTCAGCCAGAGAGCTTTTGGGCCTCAGTGAACAACAAACCCCAGAATTCCACAGGATGTTTAAAGTGGAATAATTGAACTATAACATCGTAGTGCAGAAAGGCACTAGGATTCAGTATCTAGGATTGGCTTGATAATATGTAAATTACTGGGTATGTGCCGAGTACCTTGCCACTTGTCTGTTATCACTGAGTGACGCATTCAGGCTTGCCATATTAGTGACAGGTCTCACCTTCCAGGATAAAGAGCATGACTTCAAAGAGGCTTGAACCCAAGTTTTCTCATCTTAATAAAACAGTAGCTCTCTTAGGTCCCATCCTGGAGAAAAGATGGGATATAAATTAACACTCTCATAATTGAAATTGAGGAGTTCCTTTCCAACCCATCAAAATTAATTACTGTTGTAATGAGTGACCCAAGAAGACCCAAGGACTGCCATAATCTCTTAGTTTTGATTTGCTCTGTTTTCTACAGAACTACTCTTCCTTTTGCAGTAGTCTTTGTCATCATAGCAATTTGTTCACATTTCACATTCCTGCTCTAGTAAAGTGTGGTTTATTGAGCCCAAGATGGTGATGTAAGAAGGCGGCCAGCTTCTCTTTCTCTGCTTCTCTGAGCCGCATAGATATATTTTTCCTCAAATGTTAAGATTCTACACTCCAAGTGAGGAGCCAAAATAGAAATGAATATTCAGATTGTCAAAATTGTTAAAATTTTCAGAAGTTGCTGGGTTTTTGTTTTCCTTTTCAGTGCTTCAGTCTTTCTTTGCTTAACACATTTGTATCTAAAGTTATAAAAGAATCCTGTAGCACCTTTGAAAGTAATGGAGAAAAATTTCTAGCCTTAGGTTATCTGGCCTTTGGTCCATTTCATCAGATGCAGTTCCGTTCTTTTCTGTCAAACTCAAAAGGGACTAGATTCTTTTATATCTTTTTATACTGAAACAGGCTAACAAATGCCTTTGCCTTTGAATACTACCACTGTGATTTTATTTAGTTGCAGTGCCTATATTCAGCTTCAGTTTGAAACTGAAAAATTATCAAAAGTAGGTATTTATATGAATAAAGCACTAGACATTTTAGCTTCGGCTTTCCTCAGGAATATCAGTGGAATGGGAGTAATAAGCAATATCCAGAAGAAGTTATAGAATGATACTTCAGCCTATAGAAAATATGTCATCCTTCTAACCAGTGTAAACAGTAAATAGTAAAATAGCAGAATAAGAATTTCTTTAACATCACAGTTTTGCTAATGGCTTTTGCTTGGTCTCCTTGGTTGCCTTGCTTTTCATATTATATGTAAATATTCTCTTTTTTTAAAAATAGCTGATTCCCAATTCTTGTGCCACACATGCATTGTTGAGTGTCCTCTTGAACTGCAGTAGTGTGGATCTTGGGCCTACTCTGAGCCGAATGAAGGAATTCACCAAAGGATTTAGTCCAGAGGTATGGTGTGGCAGTGTGCACAGAGACTGAGTCAAGCTGAGATCATTGTAAACTGCTGATAATCACATGATATTTTTGTAACATCTTTCTAACCCCTTTTTCCTGCCAACTTGATCTATTCCCCGCTTCTTGCTTGCCCTTATTTTTTAAGAGAGCTTAAGTATCACTGTACATCATATTGTACTGAAGGTCCATGGTTTGAAGTGCAGTTGGGGGAACCTCCTCAGAAACAGGCCACTAGTGCCATGCTATTAATATGGCTGTGGTGAAGGAAGGTTTAGATGCATGGGAGCTGGAAATGCTGAGGTGAAGCATTTACACCTAAAGTGATCCCCCTCCCACTTTCTTCAGAAACATAATGTGGAATACATGAGTGTTGCAAAGGATTATTGTGACAATTTCTAATAATTGTTCTAATAATTTCTACACACAACCTGTATGCAAATGTAATGGTATATAGGCATTTTGCTTATTTGACAACTTGTTATAAGCTGTCTTGAATCCAGAGGTAGAAAGTATGTGGGATATTCAATAAGTTCTGGGGGCAAAAAAGGAATTTGATCAAAGCCATGACTGTAGTTTCAAAAGAAGGCCCATATGTGCATTGTTTTAAGAGGAGCTCTTAACTGTGATAAAGCACGTGCCCAGACAGCAACGTAGAACTCCACCTTTGCCACTTTGAATTCAGGCAAAGATATTTGTGTTTTCTTTCCTTTTATACAAGATGGGAAATATGTCGTAAGCATGTGAGGCAGATGTGCTTCTTGAAGTGGTAGGAAGCTATTGTGAAAATAAATTTATATCTGATTCTGATAGAATTTGTCTTCTCTTCTTGCTCTATTTCTCCACCACTACCACCCACTTTTGTAGAGTAAAGGTTATGCCATTGGAAATGCTCCAGAGCTGGCCAAGGCGCATAACAGCCATGCTAGGTAAGTGGGATAGTAATGCAACAGTGTATTGCAAAGCAGACTACATGTGCTGTGACAGAATAGGTTCCATGCCTGATCACCTCGATTGGTGGATAAAGACTTTTTATTTGCACAAGAATTTGGTGACAAAGTGGCTATGTGGAAACACCTTTAATGAGATTCATGTACTGCATTGCTTTTAATTGTTGTTGACATGGGTTTAAATGCTTTTGTCTTATTTTCAAAGTATTGATGTTTTAAAAATTGTGTTTTTAACTTTTTTCCCTACTAATGTTTACTTTGTGTACTGTTTTAATTTATGTGTGAGCTGTCTTGTGTCCTGTTCAGAAGAAGGGTAGGCTACAAATAAAATAAATAAACCAGTCTTGGGTATTTGTTCTCTTGGCAGGCCAGAGCCCCGACATTTACCAGAAAAACAGAACGGGATCAGTGCTGTGCGGACAATGGAGGCATTTCACTTTGTCAGTTATGTTCCTATTAAGGGGCGGCTTTTTGAACTGGATGGGCTAAAGGTTTATCCCATTGACCATGGTAAGGGACCGCCACCACTTGCTTACTTTGACTTTACTTACTTTTATCTGGGTGTTGAAAATGTCTTCTTATGTTAGAAACTGTTTGGATAATCAGTGGTTCAGTAGTTCTCATCTAGCAGCATTTCTACATATTAACTTATTATCTTAACACTTTAATTTATGAATAAATTGTATCTAATAAAGACATGCGTCTTGTTTGCTATTCTGAATGCATCTGTTAAAAACATTTTAATTTTTAAAATTTACACTATTTAGGATTAGAGTAGTGGTGATGGCACATGAAGGGAATGAATGGTGGAGAGGAAAAAGTATTCTGCTGGTGATCCACATGTGTGTCGCAGCAGCTCAGATTAGCTTTTGTCTTTCCAGAGGCTAACATCAAGCTGAGGTAGCAATGAAAGAGTAAAATACTTCATATAAACTTGGGACAGTATAAGTTACATATGGCTTGAGATTGGAGTCTTTTGATGTCTGCTTGTTTTTGTGTGAACTCTCCTGCATGTTCTTTAAGTTCTCCCACCTTCTGAGGTTGGAGAATGTGACTCTTGGTGGTGCTCCACCTGTGTGTACCCCTCATAGATTTGTGGCGTCTCAAGTTAACAAGGTTAAGCTGTTAGAGAGAAAATATTTCCACTTTTAATTACAGTCCTCCCTCCACATTCATGAGGGTTCGGGGCATAGAACCCTCGCAAAAGTGGAAAAATCATGAATAACTCCCCCATCTGCTCCCCCTCCCATTCCGTGCCACGGCTCTCCCCTTCCCTTTCCCATGCAAAACAGAAGGGAATGCGGGTGGGGGAAAGGTCCCAAGAGCCTTCCTTTCTTTCTCTGGAGTTCCCCCCTTCCTCTTCCCATGTATTTTGCCTTGGTGTGGAGAAAATGGATGGGAAAGGGGGGAACTCCAGAGGAGGAAAGGAAGGCTCTTGGGAGCTTCCCACACACCCCATTCCCTTCTGTTTTGTCTCAGCATGAGTTCTCCATGCTGGGGTAGAATCCAAGGGAAGGGGAGGAGGAAACTCCAGAGGAGGATAGGAATGCTCACGGGAGCCTTCCTTCTGCTCATTTCCTTCCGTTTTGCCTTGGAGAACTGTCCTAGGGGCAAAATGCATAGGAATATCGGGTGAAGCACACACACTCACTAATAATCAAATTTATGAATGTCAAACCCACAAATGTGAAGGGGGGACTGTTTTAATCAAGGTACTGATAATAATTATTGCTTGGTGCAGTGGTTAAATGCCAGTACTGCAAGCCACAAGGTTGTGAGTTCGATCCTGCCGGGCTCCAAGGTTGACTCAGTCTTCCATCCTTTCGCAGGTCGGTAAAATGAGTACTCAGCTTGTTGGAGGCATGTATAGAAATGTTTCAAAATACATGCTATTTGTAAGTTGTTCGCCGCCTCGATCCATATGGAGAGGCGGGATACAAATAAATAATAATAATAATAATGATAATATTTAAGAGTTGATTAGATTATATAAATATTCTATTTAGTTTTACTATTAGCTTTTTTTAAAAAAAGTTTTTTTGTGTGGGGAAGGTTTCAGTTTGTCTCTATGCTTTTTTCCAGTTCTTTGTGATGTGAGAGACTTCAAATTCTTCTGGTAGACATGATAGAATATATTAACTAACAATCTTACATGACTTTATAGTTTAAATAAAAGGACTTATGAGTGATGGGAAAGAAGAGGAGCTTAAGTGAGGCAATGCAGAAGGGCAAAATGTTAGTTGGAATAGAGTTAGAAAGCATTAGAGTATAATGACGATGCATAATCTTTTTTAAAAAAGGAAATCTGAATTTGTTTCTGGGTATGTGATGTTCCTTTGATTTGTTTTGTGATCCTATTCTGTGATTCCAGATCCTACAGGCTGTGGGTTTTTTTATATCTTCTGTGAGTAAACTTTCAAGCAACTCATATCTCAGTCTAACCACCATCCATCCAAGCATATCTGGTTAACTCATTCTCAAGGGATGTACAGTATGGTCAAGATTCAATAGAACAACTGGCAGAGTGGAAATCTCTGGTACCCTTAAAAATCATGCTTGGGGCAGGGAGAAGGAGGCAATGGCAACTTCTCCTAGTGAGCAGAAACAGCCAGAGCACCTCCCCCCCTCACTCTCTCACACACACGCACAGGAAACAGCTCCATCCCCAGGTACTGATTGACTGCAGGGATGTATCTGCGCATCATCTGCCTGTCTTAGCAGACCTCAGGAGGATGAAGCAGTTGTTGCCTTCTTAGACAAGAGTGGAAGCTGCTGCTTTGTTCCCAGATACACAAGATTGTGCCTAGGTGCACCGTGCAAGTCAATCTGTAGACAGGAAGGGGGGCAGAGCTGTATTTGGGAGCCTCTAGCTGTCTTCCCGTCTGAGGTGGCAGCAGTATTGGGTAGGGAGGTACAGGGTACATCCTTGCACTACATCTGTAAAAGTACCTACACTTTTAACTAGAGGTTAAACTAGTTAACTGGGGCTTATGTAAATGGGAGTTACACTAGTACAAACCATTACCAACCAGTTTCTGGCTTGAGAGTTCTGTGATATATTTTTTAGCTTTGTTGTACTGGCTTTATACTTGCTCTTGTTTTTCAGAGGAAAAAGAACTTGCAGTAAAAGGCTCAATGATAAATCGGTCTGTCAGTGGGGACTATTTCTTTATACCTACCTGTACTGACTGTTTCTTGCATTTTCAGGGCCTTGGGCAGAAGATGAGGAATGGACAGATAAAGCCAGGAGAGTTATCATGGAGAGGATTGGACTGGCTACAGCAGGGTAAATATCTAGATCCGTCAAAGTTTATTAGAACTGTGTAACAGTTTGGAGACTGTTTAAAAAAATAAAAACCAAAAGTATTCTCTCTGATCTTGTGTTTTGAAAATCCTTTTTTGAAAGCTTACTGTTGTGACAAGATTTGCTGCACTTTGTACAGAAAACCTATTTCAGGTTCATTAGTGCAACACCTCAAACTGTTGTGTTGGACTGGCTTTGGTGCCACAGGAATGCATTCTGCTGCAGATACATATTTAATATCTGATGTTTCCTTTCTACAGGGAGCCATATCATGACATTCGCTTTAACTTAATGGCAGTGGTGCCTGATAGGAGGGTGAAATATGAATCCAAGCTGCAGATCTTGAAGATGAACCGGCAAACTGTATTAGAGGCTTTGCAGCAGGTGAGAGGGAAGGAGTCGGCCCAATGGCTTGATCTCTTATCCTGGTTGTTTCTAGTTCTTAAGAGAGGAGACATCTCAAAAAAAGTGATTCCACCTAAACATTAGGAAGAAGTTCTTTATTGTAAGAACTGTTTGACAGTAGAGTGGGGACTGCATTGGGGGTTGAGAATTTTCTTTCTTTGGGTTTCTTTAATCAGGTGTTGGATGGGTGTCCTTCAAAAGTGCTTTAATTGTGTATTACTGCATTGGAGGGGGTTGAACTGGATGGCTCTTGTGGACCCTTCCAGCACTTAAGATTGTATGAGTTCTTGTTTAGTCCTGATGTTCTGCAACTACACAGGAACTCTGGGCTGCAAATAACATTTCTTTACTTTGGAAGCTATGGAAGGAACACCCAAATTATTTATGCATCCAGGATGGGCATAGTGGTACCTTGTCCCCACCCCCAACCTACTTCTTTTGGCCAAAAAAATTATATAGTCACATCCCTTAGAAGCCTCCAAAGTAGAAGTGGGAAAAGTGGGTGCTGCAAGCTATGTGCAACCCTTCCTTCGGCCATTTCTGCAGCCTACCTAGTCCCTCACCCTTTTTTAAACAAAACTCTATTTTTAAAATTCAGAATGTCTCCCTTTGGGACAGTCTCATTATGGTTTGGAACCCTATACTGTTTTAGGCACAGAAGAGTCCTTTTTAGCAGGCAAATTGGAAGTAAGCCAGTACAATTCTTAACTCCTGGCAGCTGCTTGTTCATGGAAGGTCAAATCAGACATTTTTGTGACCTTCCTCTGATATCATTCTTTGGTCTTGGAGATCTGTTTTTCCAAAAGCAGAAGTAAAAAACAGTTCTCATCCTAAGGTAGGCCTGGCTCTAGAAGTGCAATTGCCAAATGAGGCAGGTACAGGCTTGCATGGAGAGCTGCTATGCCCAACTAACTCCTGGAAGGTTTGTCACCCTATTTTGCATATAGAGCTTGACTGCCTTGAGCAGTGGGAGTCTGCACTAGTGACATCTTGTTCATCTTTGGTTATCTTTTATAGTGATAATTAAATTGTAATCCAGCCATTCTCCTTGCTATCCAGTACAGATGCCTTATGGGTTATTTATTGAATTAAAATATTTCTGTTCCATCCTCTATTGTGAGCACCATAAAATTAAAACAGTATAAACAATTCAAGCAATTCCAGTTAACAACAATAAAATAATTTAAATAGAATAAAAGGATTAAATATCAAAGTGTTAAAATAGCAGAAAATTCTAAAACAGTTTAAAACCATGTACATGTGCTTGTTTGTTTTTTCCCCGAAAAAAGTTATACTCCATATCCTTAATAAACTTAGAGTCTAGAAGCTACCAGTATTGGTGCCTATCAGGCCTCCAGGGGGAGGTTATTCTATAGACAGGGTAACACAGAAGGCTCAAGAAATATTTCCCAGCCAGAAATAATAAGACTCTAGACTATCTTCTGAATGTCAGACCTGGACTAATCCATGTTGAGAAGGCAAGTAGGTTTCTTAGCACTTACCTTAAATTATGCATTTTCTGAAATAGTTGCTTGTGGAATGCCTTTAATATCATAACTGCAGGAAGATAGTGGTATGGATGTACATCTCAAGAGATCAAATGGTGTTCTCTTCCCTGTGCCCTAAAAATGTGTCTGTGCTTTTCCATTTGTAAGAAGTCATGCAGATGCAAATTACCTTGACCTTGTAGAGAGCTTCATTGCTTTCCTTATTTGTGTTGTACTTCCATTTTGTGAATTACTTATCTTAATTTTTATTTTTCCTTTGTAAGTTAATAAGAGTTACTCAACCAGAGTTGGTCCACACCCCAAAAGCTCAAGAATCTCAGACTTCTGAGGAACCTAAACCAGTTAGCAGCAAGACCTCCTTGACTACACTGGAAATGGGGAGAGTGCAACTGATTGCAGAGAGCTCACAGGCAGGTATGGGACTGTTAGAAACTGCAAGTGTTGTGTCTGCTAAGAGTGCAAAGGTAGAGCAGAATGAACAAAGTACATGTGGGTGAGTGGTCAGTGTCCTTAGGTCAAAAGTTTTACTGCATCCCCATGACCCACCAACTGAAGCTTGATGCAAAATACATATACATAGAGTTGAAGAATTCTGAGCCCAAGGTATTTTATTTTGGCTACCAGATGTGAACAGAGCTAATAGTCCTGCTCCAAAATCTAGTGCTGAGTATGTCAAAATCTTCCCATTTCAGTAGTACAGTTTAAGGCAAAGTGGAAGTAATTTCATTTCTGTTCTCATTTGAAGCCTTTGCTGATCTGCTGGAGATCTACCAGTGAATCTTAATCCAGCTTCTGCCGTGTTCTCCTCTAACCCTTCCCCCACACCACCCATTGCTTCATTTTTGCTGAACACTGCCTCTCTTTAACTTTACTGTTTATTTGTGGCTTATTGTGGAGTACAGTAGACTAAAGCAGTAGCCTCTGTGAGGGGCTAGGAAGGTCTTCCCTCTGTCTGAAAGGGGAGTTTTGGTCTTTTCTCTACCATGCTATTAAAGCTTAGGAGAAAGGCTAGTAAAGATGCAGAGGTTTTTTTCAAATCAGTTCATGGAGAGGGAAAATGTTGAGGGGAATGAGTGGGGAAGGGTGTGTGTTTTAGTGTGTGTGTGGGAGGAAGGGAGAGGGAGAGATAGTGAATGGAAAGGAGGCTCCAGCCGATAAATTTGTCCTCAGTGCCATTGCTACATGCAGTCCAAGGGGGCATAAGGATTGCTTACCTGCATTTGAAGCCTCGCCTTATTAAGGACCAGTTTTGACAGCGGAGGCTGATGAAGGCTAGTATTTATTTATGATGAAAAATAATATGCACTCTAGCCCTCAGGTTGCAAATTGTAGGTATTTGTATCTATCATTAATCTTGCTTATCTTCATTGGGTTTAAGAGAAAGGATGATGTTCTGTTCACTGAATACAAATATACTGCATCTCTTTCAGAAGTGTGAGCATTCAGTAAGTACATGTAAAGCTGGTGCATTTGCCTCTAAAGATAAGTGAGAATGTCTGCCTTGCAGGAACGACAGAGGAACCTGGAGGCCAGGACCCACCTGCCTCAACCCAAAGCCCTCCTAGCAAGTCAAAGCTGGGCAGTAAGCCCCCTGTGAGCAGTATAAATGGGGCACTCTCAAACCCCAATCCCATTGTGCAGAGACTTCCAGCTTTTCTGGATAATCACAATTATGCCAAGTCACCCATGCAGGTAAGTGAAATTTGGGATGCAGTTGCTATTCTCCCCTTGGGAGAGCACAATTTACATGAGCAGCACTTTCCCAGCTCTAACCTGTGGCTCCTGAGCCCCTGGAGGAAATAGCTGCTTCACAGAGAGCAGGCTATGCTACTGTGCTTGCTTTAACTTGGCTGCTGCTCCGTAACTATCGCATATTTGAATAACAATCCTTTACAGGACCTAACATTCAGTGGGAAAAGTTTGATTCATATGAGTAAATTACATTGCGCAGATTGAAATCTGTGGAACTCTTCTTCTCGTCTCCTATCAGGCTTTCCCTTTGTAGCTTTTAATGAGCGCTGGAGTCTTTGTGGGGAAACCTGATCCTTAAAGTTCAGGTATTGATAAAACCACAGACACACTTAAGAAATGGGCTCTGGAGGGCCCTTGATTCTCCACAATAACAGTTCCTCAGCTGTGTTTTGAAGGCAGTTCTCTAAAATGTATTTCAGGAGGAAGAGGATCTTGCGGCGGGAGTTGGCCGGAGCCGAGTTCCAGTGCGGCAACACCAGCAGTACTCTGATGATGAGGATGACTATGACGATGAGGAGGAAGAGGAAGTGTGCAATGCCAATCCCGCTATGAGGTAATGGCTGTCTCCAGTGTTGACTTGTTTTCTTGTGGGTCCTCTGTATACAGAGAATAACCCAAGAAAGTGCAGAATTTCCAGTTCTGGTCAAAGACTTGAAAAACAGAATATATGGAATTAAAGGGTTGTGTGACACAATAAATTCCTGTGATACTTGGCTTTGGCCTGATGCATAACACCGTTGAGAAAATGGAAGCCTCCTTAACATGGCAAAACAAGGATTCTGAGACTTCTCAGGATGGGGGAGCTGTAACTGGGAATAAATATTTTTTTTCTTTCCTCGCCCACTGTCAGGACTTATCTGCCAAATGTTAGTCAAGGGAGCCAACTACATAGTCTTTACTATAGCATGCAGTAGTATCAAGATTGAGGGCATATGGAGAGATACCCAGCTCAAATAATAGTGAGTGGGCTTGTTGGTCAAGGCTTGTGGGCTGTTAGAGGGGATTTTTTAAACCTTGTGAGGTAGGTTAGAAAATGAAGGGGATGGCACATAGCACAGACAATTAGAAGAACATATATTGGATGATTCAGCAAAAATGCTGATATGATGGATCTATGAATGTGTGTGTGTATTTTTTAAAAATTGTGTTTATAATATTAAATTGAAAGAGGTATGAAATGTTCATTTTAGGTTTCCAGATCTATAACCCAACATTTTTAGAACAATAATATAAAGAGAACTATAGCACACACACAGTGATGCAACATCAAACCAATATGGGTGCCACATTGTGACCTGCAGATGTATTAAGGAATAGAGTGAGAAATGTGTGATGGGAGATTAACATGTTGTAAAAAGTTGGCAACCATTAAGAAAGCTGAACTGTTGACCATCCTCCTTTCCAAATAGAAGATTTTAGAACAGTGCTGCCAGGAAGGACCTTGTAAAGACTTAAACAGAAAGAAATGTTCTCAGAAACATGTTATTCCCAGGGATTTCAAGGATAAAATAACTGGGCTCAGAGTATCTTGCTGATAGCCACTGTGGCAGCCTAAATACTGTAAAGGCACCAGATCCTGTCTGATCTTAGAAGCTAAGCAGAGTCAGCTCTGGTTAGCACTTGGATGGGAGACTGGCAGTGAATGCCAGGTGCTGTAGTCTATATTTCAGAGGAAGTGATTAGCAAAAACAGCTCTTAAATATTCTTTGCCTAAGAGAACTCTATGAAAATCCATGGGATTGCCATAAGTTGACAGGTGACATGAAGACATGCCACATGTGCATGTATACACACGCAGCCACTGTGGCTGGCTGGTTCAATATAAATATAGGCATTTCTCTTCATAAACCTTTAATGGCTGGATTGTCGCATGGCTTTTGAGCCATCTTCAAGGACAATCTCTTGATGCTTGTATGATTTGATTCCAGAGTACTTTGGTAAAAGTTATAGTTAAAAACAGGCAACAACAAATAAGAGGTGTAATCTTTGAAAGAGAGCACCTACCAGATAGCTCAAAAGACTCTCCTCATGGCTCAGGATTAGAAACTGAGATGTCTCCATGTAATGTAGAAGCCCTTCCCTTCCCAGCTACAGAAACTTCTCCTTTTTATTTTCTTTAAAGTTATTCCTGTGAGAATGTTAAACTTTTCCTTTGTATGTATTACTTGATGAGATTGTTGAAGACTGTTGTGTTGACTCCACTGATCAGACCTGCTTTTTGTCAGTCTTATTGCCTTTTTGGTATCTCAGCTTGATCTTTCTCTCTTATTCCCTGGTTTTGGACAGTTACAAAAGGAAAGGCCAGGTGAAACATGAGCATCTGGTGGGGAGTGCAGATGGACAACTCTCCATACTCCAGCCCAACACAATCAGTGTCCTTACTGAGAAGCTCAAGGAGACACAGAAGGACCTTTCCATTCCTCTGTCTATCAAGACCAGCAGTGGAGGCACTGCAGTGGCAGTTGTTGCCCATTCCCAACCATCTCCTACTCCCAGCAATGAGAGCACGGACACTGCTTCAGAGATTGGGAGTGCCTTCAATTCCCCACTCCGCTCCCCTATCCGGTCAGCCAATCCCACTCGCCCCTCCAGCCCTGTCACCTCCCACATCTCCAAGGTGCTATTTGGGGATGAGGACAGTCTGCTACGTGTGGACTGTATACGTTACAATCGGGCAGTGAGAGATTTGGGGCCTACCATCAGCACAGGCTTGCTGCACCTCACAGAGGATGGTGTTTTTGGGTCACTTACAATCACAGGTAAGTTTCAGGGAAAGGACTGGGGTCATTGGGCCTTGAAACTTCAACAGTCTGCTGAGGCTTTTAGTCTTTTTTGCTGGGGTAACCAGAGGCCTGTGGGGATAAGTCCCAGCCCTATGATGAGCAAGAAGAGAATGGGCAGTGGATGTTGAAAATGTAGGAAAATAACAAAGAGAGGTTTACTTTGGTTTAGGATGTCCTAATAACAAAAGTTTTGTTCATGTTCCAATATGTAACATTAGCCATATTCATACATTTTATGAGTTTACTGTGTACTGAAAGTCTTGCATTGCTGACAAGGAAGTTGATATGGCTTCCATGCTGTAGCAGAGAAATACACTGACTCCAGCACTGCCTGTTGGCATTGACAGTAGCCTGTTCTTCTCTTTCCCATGATGTCTCTCTCCACCTCTAAAGGTGTGGATTCCTGCTCTTTGACTGGGGGAACCAAAAAGAGCTGTGGGATAATCTTACATGACTTTATGGACTGACTTTTCTGGGAGGGAAAATATCATTATCGAGTCATCAAAGCATCCATGAACAATACAGAAGTTCTTAAAAAGTAAAAACAAACGAAAACAACATCCAATACAGAACTAAGGTGAACATATGCAAGTCGTTCCTACTGAAACATCCAGATAGTCATGTGAATGTATTATGCAGTGCTCTGAGTGGAACTCCTTTAAGTGTTTTTCTCTCTGCTCTTCAAAGTCACCTGAAATTCTAGCTCTGTGGCCTGAGGTTGGGACTCATTTTCTCTGGAATCTGTGTGTCATCCTCCTGGGTCAAATAGCATCCTTACGTACAGTCCAGTTCAGTAATACTCCAAGCTGTTTGTTTATGTACATATCCCCTGCACTTAATATTCTATCTTTTGTCATCTCTGTGAATACTAGATGGTGGGAAGAGCTCTCCTCCCTCTAGCAAAGTGAGTGAAGAGGTTCAGTCAGTTGTTAAGCTGGAAGAGAGAGATGTGAATGAGCCAAGTGACAGCAAGGAGAAGGCTGGTATTGCCCGGTCTACTGAAACCCCTGTTGGGGAAAAGTATTCTCCTAAAGTAAGTATCAGTGCCCCACAACAGTCATGCCAGGGCAGAAGTGATACCTGTCCTTTATTGTGAACCACTCACTCTGATCCTTATGCCAACTACATATTGATGAAAATGCCAGAAATGATTAGTTGAAGATACTAGTTAAGCAGAATGCAGAAGGAACAGAAAGGTAGGAGAAGTAAAACTGAAGGGGAAAGAGAAAGGAGCAACAGAATTAACACATCAGAACACTGGTCTCCTGCCTTGAACTGCTGGCATGAGAGATTAACCCAGTGGTAGTAGTCTCCCTGAGAACTGATACTTACTTGTGGCAAGACTGTTTAGGTGATTTCTTTTTTCCCCTGATGATTGTGCTTATGATAGTCCAAGATCTCTGGACTAATTTAAGACTAATTTTTCCTGTTTAATTTTCTACCTTGCTGGTGATTTTACTTCATCCAATGAACTTGTGTGTTTCACTTCTGTTTGTTGGAACTGTTCCCCCTGCCCATTCAGTACAGTAGTGCTTTTGTGCTGTGTGTGCCTTTTGCACTGAGTTGGAATTAATGGTCCAGTCTGGTGTTGAAACTTAACCTTGAGGTGTTGCTGGTGCTTCAGGCTGATAATAAGACTCTTTCCTCTGGTGGTATTAGCTCTTACTTGCTCTTACTGACATTAGGAAGATTCATTGTTGGGAAATGGCAGGGCTTACATTGCCCTGTTTGGCTTTGGCAGGAGCTGCTGGCACTGCTGAAGTGTGTGGAGGCTGAGATTGCCAACTATGAAGCTTGTCTAAAGGAGGAAGTAGAGAAACGAAAAAAGTTCAAGGTAGGCGAATGGGTCGATGTAGTGGTTGGTGGTGGTATTGGGGAATCCTGGGATGACTTTTGCTCAGCATGACTCTACTTTCTGATATGAACTCAGGGCAGGAGTGAATGTTCAAACTAGCAGAGTTGGCAGATATCACATGTACTCACAGGTCCACTCAGTGTTATCTGTTGATGCCTTATTCTAAGCCTTGTTAAACCTAAATTAATAAACATTAGAGCAGTGCTTCTTCTTTGAAGCTGGAAGTTTCTGTGTGTCTCTCTTTAACTGTTTTATCTTTGAAAAAGTGGATAAATTGAAACTTTGCCATCTTGCCTGTTGACTTGGCGCTAATGTGCCATTGGTTACAGTTGCCCAAGCTTGTTTTGCATGTGCTTTGGCACAGTGCAGACTTCACTGGCTTTTATCTTGCCAACCAACTGAAGGATAGTTAATACAGATGAACGTTTTCTCTCATTTGTGTGAATACAACATTTGCTGAACAGATGCCTTTCTTCCACTTTTCTGACTCTTTTTAGATTGATGACCAGAGGAGAACTCACAACTATGATGAATTCATATGTACCTTTATCTCCATGCTGGCACAAGAAGGTGAGATGCTTGCTGAGTCATCATGGTTCCAGGAAGAAAAAAAATGAATAGACAAAAAGAAGGGATAAAGTGATTCTGGGTATAGATGAGTTTTTTGAACATACTGTATGTTTCCAAAAGGAAACATCTCTTATAAGTGAATTTTAATTCTAAAATACTTCTTTAGATGCGAGTTACACTGTTTTGAGTAAAATTTATATTCAAGCCTCTTTGTTTAACTTTTAAGATGGGTTGCAATCCTAGTTTAAAATTCTGTTCTGTCTACTCTGATATCCAGTCATGCACATCTGCTGAATGTGATATTCCTTATCTCAGCTAACCAGTTTCCTTTCCTGGTACAAAATTTCCATGTGTTAGTCAAAATACATAAAGGGAAAGTAGCACTTTCAACTCTAGTTTTTACAATAGCATAATTTTTAGAGGATTTGTGCCCCAAAAGCTTTATTTTGCAAAACATATGCTGTACAAATCTTAGTCTCTTATCGTGCCTTCTTATTCTTTGTGATCTCTGTGCCTCACACTGGGAGTTTTCGCACATGTGCAATAGCGTTCGGAAGATTCTAGAGCTAAGCAGCTTGGCGGGAACCCCTTCCCCATGCCGTTACTGAGCATGCTCAGCACCTTGAGCCAACGGTCTCTCCTCAGTTCTTTTTCGTCTGCCCTAGCGAATGGAAGGTTCTTTGCTTCACAGCGTCTTTGGCTTGTACTTCGGCTTTGACTTGGATTTTGGGCATTGGTTATTGGAATTTGGATATCAGATTGGACTTGGTGTTTTTTCGGCTTCTTCAAGCCCCTCTTCCTTCGTGTTTTTCTCCTTCACCCTTCTTCGACTTCTCCGTGAGTGCTCCCCCCCCGGACTTTCGCTCTTCTTCTCGCCTCCCTTCTGTGTCTGTGCTTTTCAAACGTTGTGTTTCTTGCGGGCGTAAGGTCGCGCTCTCTGATGAAAACTCGGAGTGTCGTTTTTTGCTTGGGTGAGACCCACAACGTTCGGACCTGCTCTATTTGCCGGGAGTTCACGGCCCAAACGCTGCGAAACAGGTCGTCTTGCCTGCAGTCCCACTGTTGGGAGGAGTCCCTGAGGGCAAGGGAGCAAGTTGAAGAAGGATCCACCATGTCTTCATGCCCCTCTTCGTCGGCGCGACCTGAGACCACGCCCTCGTTGGTACCAGCAGCTGCCGTACTGACAACAATGACGGTACTGTCCTCTCGGCCTCCAGTATAGGCCTTAACAGGCATCCCAAAACTCTCCTTGGGTGCATCGACTTCTAAGGAGGCTCCTGTGAAATCGTTGAAGCCGCTAACTGCCACTCAGCGTAAGCGACCCCCTTCTCTTGATACATCTAAAGAGAAGGAAAAGAAGAAGAGAAAGAAGGAGAAGTGGGACTCGTCCTCTAAGAGGGTCTGCCCTCTGACGCCACCTCCGACTCAACACCTTGAGGAGGTTGTCAAGGAGATTGGGCCGCCAGAGGTGGTCTCTCTGAAGAGGCCCCGACTGCTGGCTCCATGGTGCTTTCGGGCCTGCCTGTTCTATCTGCCGCGGTAGCTCCGCTCGGTCACCCAGAGGGGATGGACCGCCCGGAGCGTGTCCTGGCTATACCTCAGACCCCCTCCTGGGACTGTGCCAGGAGGAGTGAGTCTCGATCCTTAGACCGTCGGCAGAGGCATCGGTCTCCGCGACGGCAGGAGGCCTATCTGGAGTGGGCCTTGTCTCGGGCTGCTTTTGACTCGCCCATCTCCTCCGCCTCTTACATAGGGGGGTACGCCCGTGAACACCTCTGGCGGGAATACCCGGGTTTGTACCGGTCCTATTCTCAGGCGTATAGGGACCAGTACCACCCGGATGTGAGGTGCTGGTTGCCGTACCGCAGGTCAAGATCTCCAATCCCGCTGTGGATACCGTTCACGACACTGGTGTTCACGCTCATGCTCGCCCTCCAGGTCTCCTTATTCTGAGAGGTCACGAGAAGGTTCACCGCATTACCGGGCTGTTTCACTGCCGCCCAGGGTCACTGTGATGGTGTCTTGCCAGATTTCGGAGGCCCTACCGATGCAAATAACAGCCCCGGCTTTGACCTCCACCCAGGCCATCCAACAACCAGTGCCTACGGTGTTGCCAATCGTCTCTGCCGCAGTTGCCCAGCCACTGGCCATTCTACCGGTACCAATCACGGTACCAACGATGATAACTGCGCCTACCGTCACCTTGTCAATACCGGCGCAACAACTGTTGGCAGAGAGGTCTCTGTCTCGTTCCTCTCAATCGTACGAGACGGAGTCTGAGTCAGACGAATCGACGCCGGGTTCCCATGAATCTCCGCCCTTGGCTTCTGGGGACCCTGCACCGGATTCAGCACCGGAGGATATAAACAGTTCTCAGACATCCTCCTCCGGATGGCAACTGTGCTTGGGCTGAAGGTGTCGGACCCGGCTCCATCTGTCCGGGATCCAGTGTTCTCATACGTTGACACCCGCCTGCCATCTACAGCACCGCTGCCATTCTTGCCAGCGTTGCAGCAGGTCATGAAACACCCTTGGGCCCAGCCAACGTCTGCACAGCCCATCCCGCATCACTTGGAACACCTGTATCGAATGCAGCGGAAGGATGTCGAGTATCTGTTCAACCACCCGGTGCCGAATTCCATAGTCGTGGAGTCCTCCCAGACTAAGGGTGGTAGGAGACTGCACACCACCCCGCCGGACCGAGAGGGCCGCCATTTGGACACCTTTGGCAGGCGGTTCTATTCCACTTTGTCACTCATTGCCAGGGTATCCAACACGCAAGCCTGCCTCACTGTCTACCAGGGGAACCTCCTCGACAGGTCTATCCTCTCCTGGCTCACCTCCCTGAAGATCATCGGGCGAGTGCCATGCAATTCTTCAGCGAATCAGTGGCACGCGCCAACCAACAGATCTTGTCGTCTAGGCACTCGGCGGAGGTGGCAGCCAGAGTAATGGTAGGCTTTGTGGCTCTCCGCCGCTTTGCATGGCTCCAGTCGGCAGGCTTGCAGGAGGACAGCCGCAAGCGAATTGAGGATCTTCCCTTTGATGGCCAGGGACTGTTCCGTGCCACTACTGACGAGGCTATGGACCACCTGGTTAAGGCCCGCGTAACAGCGAAGAAGATGGGGATCCATCAGCCGACCCAACCTCATCGTAGCTTTGGCTCCCGCCTGTCATGGCACCGATCCTCGTTGTCTACTATTCCACCCCAGGCAGCTCGGCTCTGCTAGAAGAGATCCAGTCCCTACTGCACAAGGGGGCCATCGAAGAACTACCGTCCTCAGCCAGTACCACTGGCTTCTTCTCCCGGTACGTCACGGTACCGAAAGTGGACGGCACCCTGTGCCCAATCCTGGACCTCAGAGGGGTGAACTTTTACATCCGCCCCAAGAGGTTCAAAATGGTCACGCTATCTTCGATCCTGCCCTTCCTTCAACAATGGGACTGGTTCACCTCTGTTGATCTTCGAGACGCCTATTTCCACATTGCCATTCACCCGCAGCACAGACGGTATCTACGGTTCGCCGTCGACGGTACCTGTTACCAATACAGGGTGCTACCGTTCGGCCTCTCCACCGCTCCCAGGGTCTTCACCAAATGCATGGCCTCGGTGGTATCGTACCTGCGGACGAAGGGCGTTTATGATCTACCCTTACTTGGACGACTGGCTGTTGGTGGCGTCCTGCAGGCAAAAGCTATACAGGGACATTCACCATACTCTGACTCTTCTGGGTCAACCCGAAGAAGTCGCACCTTGAGCTGGCGAGGGTTCTCGACTTCATTGGAGCCACCTTGGACTTGGTATCCGCCAGGGCATACATTCCGCTGGAACGGGCACGCACTCTCCACTGAGCTGCATCCAATGCTCTCGATGCCCCGGTGATGTCAGTCAGAAGAATCCAGCAGCTTCTCGGGTACATGGCTTCGACCACAGCGGTCACTTACCTCTCTCGCCTCTGTGCCCGCCCCCTCCAACACTCATTTGTCAGGACCTTCAACCCGCTCCTGGATGACCAGAGGCACCTCCTCCGATTGCCTCGACAGGTGCGTCGCTCCCTGCTCTGGTGGCTATCCTACCATCATCTGATGTCAGGGATGCTGTTCCGGGAACCGACTCCTCGGCTCACAGTGACGACGGATGCCTCCCTCTTCGCATGGGGAGTGCACTGCAGCGACCTCAGAGTGCAAGGTCGCTGGATTGACGATGAGACCCACTTGCACATCAACACCCTCGAGCTCCTCGCCATCTGGAAGGCTCTGAGGGTGTTCTGCAACTTGGTCGTCGGCCGCACCATGCGGATCCTGTCAGACAACACGACAGCGGTCTGCTACGTCAACAGGCAGGGAGGGACCCAGTCGACCACCCTCCTCGACATAGCCCTACAACTCTGGGACTGGTGTGTGCTGCTCCGAGTCCACCCAGTAGTGGTGCACGTGGCGGACCAGGAGAATACCATGGCAGACACCCTGAGCAGGGACACCTCATGCTACCATGAGTGGTCCCTCTCCGATGTGGCTTTCCAGCTGATACTAGACCGATGGGGTGAACCGATGATCGATCTCTTCGCCAGCAGCTGGAACAGGAAGTGTCCCTGGTACTGCTTGAGAGCCGGCCTGGGCCAGGGCTCTCGGCGATACCTTCCAGTTTGAGTGGACTGATGGTCTCCTCTACGTATTCCCGCCGTTCCCTCTCCTGGGCTGGGTGGTCGCCAAGATCCTTGCGGACCGAGCCGACGTTGTCCTTGTAGCCCCATATTGGCCAAGGCAGCAGTGGTTTGGGCCCCTGTTCCAGGCCGCTCGTGGTTGACTCCTCAAGTTCCCGACGACATCAGATCTCCTGTTGCACTCTGACGGTCTCGTTCTCCACCTGGACCTGCCGCTCCTGGCCCTCCACGTGTGGAGGATAACGCCTTAGAGGACTCGACCATCCAGGATGTCCTCACCGTGTCCAGGAAGCAGTCAACACGCCACAACTACCACTATAAGTGGCAGAAATTCATCACCTTCGCAGAGGCATGTCGTGAGCCGGTATCACCTGTTAACCTGCCCACCGTGCTCCATTTTCTCCTCCACCTTCAGCAGCAAGGGCTCGCGTTTCCATCCCTGAAGGTCTACCTCGCTGCGATTGTGCCTTGGCAGCTCTCTTCAGGGACGCTACCCTTAAGTAGTTTATGAAAGGCCTGCAACACCTTTATCCACCGGTGTCGCCGCTGCTACTGCCTTGGTCGCTATCCTTGTTGCTATCGCAGTTGATGCGACTGCCCTTCGAGCCCATGGCAATTGCTGATGACAGGCTCTTGACCATCAAGACTGCTTTCCTGGTAGCTGTCACCTCAGCCAGGTGGGCAAGTGAGCTGACAGCACTGCAATCCGATGAGCCTTTCCTTGTCTTCCACCGAGACAAGGTAGTCCTTCACCCTGACATTTCTTTCCTGCCCAAGGTGGTATCACACTTCCACCTTAGCCAAGACATCATCTTACCTACCTTTTACCTGGACCTGACTACACCTCTGGAGCGCTCCCTTCACTCCCTTGATGTTCGTCGGGGCTTGGCTTTCTACACGCACCGGTCTGCACCCTTCCATCAGACACCCCACCTGTTCGTGTGCCACGGTGGGTGTCGAAAAGGCCAGAAGGTGTCCACCCAGAGGTTTTCCAAATGGGTGGCCCAGACCATTCTGCTGGTGTACAAACTTGTCAAGCAGCCTCCGCCAGCTTTGTTGCGTGCTTATTCCACCAGAGCCGTGGCTACTTCAGCAGCTCTCCTTCGAGGAGTGGACCTGCAAGAACTCTGCCGTGTGGCGACCTGGTCTCAAACCTCGACCTTCGTGCGCCACTACAGGCTGTACTGCTGGTCCCGGAGAGATGCCTGGTTTGGACGTGCCGTGTTGTTTTCCGTTCTTTAGGACCTGACCCACCATCCAACTGGTAAGCTGCAAAATCTCCCAGTGTGTGGGGCACAGAGACCACAAAGAAGAAGAACAGGTTGCTTACCTGTAACTGTGGTTCTTCGAGTGGTCATCTGTGCCCTCACACACACACGCCCAGCCGTCCCCTCTCTCAGGTCCCTAATTGGTGGACTCCAGAACTGAGGAGAGACTGTTGGCTTGGCGGGCTGAGCATGCTCAGTACCGGCATGGGGGAGGGGTTCCCACCACGCTGCTTAGCTCTAGAATCTTCCAAACGCTATCACGCATGCGCAAAAACTTCCAGTGTGAGGGTACAGATGACCACTCGAAGAACCACAGTTACAGGTAAGCAACCTATTCTTCCTTCTTGTATGTGCCTCTCAGTCTAATCTGTGATTTGGCTGAAAAGAAAAGAAGAGCATGATTTATGTAACATTGCCCAACTTTGCTAACTGTCTTTCTGCAGGAATGTTGGCTAGCCTTGTAGAACAGAACATTTCTGTACGCAGACGGCAAGGGGTCAGCATTGGGCGCCTCCACAAGCAACGGAAACCTGACCGGCGGAAACGTTCTCGACCTTATAAAGCCAAGCGCCAGTAGCATCAACTTGTGGACAGTACTCTGTGTGCTCTGCTTTCCACTTTGACTATCTGGTACATGTTTCATGCACTTCTCTACCAGTTGGGCAGTGCTCAGGAGGAGGAGCTTTGCACTGAAATTCTCTGTTCAAATCATCAGTGTTAGTGTAATGTTATACATGAACCCACCTGCATTCAGCTGGGCTTTAGATATTGCCCATGCCAGTGTAATTATTTCTGCAAAGGGGATGCCTAGAGCATTAACCCCAGGACCTCTTGAAAGAACTACTGGCAAGGCTTTTGAATCTGCTGATCTGGCTGCTTGATTGATCTGTGTCTTGCAGTAGCCACCAGCATTCTACCATTACTCTGTGTGAAGGTTGTTTAAAAAGGGATGAACCAAATCACTGCTATCCTCCAGAACAGCATTGCAGTCGGAGTTGCAGTGTTCAGTTTTCCCAAAGAGAAGGAAGTAACTATATAATGTTCCTGGTCAAAGCTTTTGGCTTTACATTCTTTGGGAAATAGCCCCATAATATGTTTGTTCTATTTTTTCTTGATCCATATGATCACTATAGACAGTACTACAGGTCGCCTCAGCCCTTATTTTGGGAACCTATTATCTTGATTTAAGGAAATGTTGATTTCTGAAAGTCTTCTTTGCAGTTGTTCTTCACATTCAGTGTCAGTCTGCCTAACTTTTCCTAGTAATTTCTTTCAGTTGTTGCAGGAGCAGAGAGAGGATTTTCCATTATGGACCATGTCTATACAGAATAAGACCTTATGGTATGAGTGCTACTCACAATTTGTAGTACAGCTTGTACCTGCAGTACAAGCGCTGCCTTCTGGTGTTTTGTATGCGTGGAAGCCCTATGCACAAAATGATCAAAATTATGAAACTCTTTGAGATTATTTTTCAGATCTGATCTTGGGGCTGATAAGCTCTAGCCTCAATTTCTGCTGAGCGAAGCATCCTTTTCTGAAGGTAAACAGATGTGAGATAAAAAATAAATGGCTGAGTTAATGCCACATGATAGATGGTTTACTGGGAGTAAACATGGTGCGATTGTATTTAACCACAATTGTATAGATCTTTTAGACCAAAATAAATATCTATCAGGATGGAGAGTTATGTTAGGGGAAAGGTATCATGATGTTGTTATGTCTGCATGATTCCTTCCTTTATGTGTTTCAGGGCAAATGTGAGAGGAAGCCAGGGGAAGGCACTCCCATGATGCTGCTAGTAAAAATGAATGGGCCCTTCTGTTTTGTTTCTTTAAGCTGAAACATAACCTTTTAAGTACTGCTAAGTTGTTTGAAATTGGCACAGGGGACTTCCGGGCTGATACCTCCATGAATTGGTTTTGCTTTTAAATCTTTTTCCCGGGAGTAGAAGATGTGGCTTATGAGACAGGTCAGGAAACAGTATTTTGCCACCCCTGTTGAGCAAGGATGGATCTGATAGTAAAACATGTCTGTACCATCAGATGGTGTTTTGGGGTTGGGCTAGCTAGGCCATCATTGTAGAGGTGGGTGATGCATGTGCCACACACTTAAGAGTATGCTCTTCAGCCAACACTGGCTCAGGGCTTGGGACTTCCATCCCCTTCCCCAGTTCTACCCCTCCTCCACCCTAGTGATAGCTTTCTGCTAACATGAGACCTTGCTTGCCAGAGGGGCATTTCTCCAGTTACCACACCTTGCTTGAGAAAGTCTTGTCTACCTCTCCTTATGTAATTACTTTATTTTTATGTCATGTGAAAAGGGACCCTATGCTGGTCTATATAGCAGCATTTGTCAGTGTGTTACAATTGGGAAAAATGGAAATGGGGCACAACTCTCAGTTTGCTATAGATCAGGGATTGGGAAAGTGGGCACCTGACATTTTTTGGACTGCAACTCTCTGTACCCTTTCCCACTGTCTGTGCTTGCTAGGACTGAGTTGAGTCCAGTAACAAGAGAAGACACATGTTCATCACCCTCACTTCAGATTGTGCTATCCAGAGATCATGGCAATCGATGCTTCTGAAAGATTTCCCCTCTCCTTTTGTACCCACCAGGAACTATTTAGTAGAATTCAAAGGATGACCACAAGCTGCAGTGTGTATAAAGGAAATGCCTTCTGAGGAGAGGGTTGTGCAGTTGAAATCAGGACTGCATTGGCTTGCTCTGCAAATATGTACAGATGTTGACTGTAGAATTAATCTTTTTTTATATATGTTGACAGAATAATCTGTTTTTTGCTTTGTCAGTTTCAAGTGCTGTAAATACCAGTTCTGTTTCAAAAAATAAAATGTATATCTCTTGCCTCTGAGGGTGGCTCAAACTGGAGCACTAAATGTACGCTATATAGCTAGAGCATACATTGGTTTCCTGGGTATGAGGTTTGTTTCCTTCTGAGATCTCAGCTGCAGTATGAAAGCCTAGCAGCCAAATATTAGGCAAAGCTTGGTTTGTGAGCAACTGCTGTTCTGTATTGGGAAGGAAGTGATATACGTGATATTTAATGTGGTCATTAGGTTAGAGTTGTGCACTCTGTATCTCTGGAGGGATAGCTATCTACACCATTTTGCAAATCACATTATTTCCCCTCTACTTCACTGCCTTTGAATCTACATTGCTAAAATATTTGGGATTACTGTTGAAGATTCCCAGAAGACTGTGGTTTGGGCCAGTGCTTCACTAAATTCTAAATCCCAGGATTCTGCTGAAGATGATGGTTTTAACTTAATACATTCCAAACTAGTTTTATTCTTGATGTGTATCTCATTGTTGTCTGTAGAATCACTGAATGATACCACACTCTCATCTGTGAAATAACAACAAAAAATTAATATATTTTTTATTAAAGTAACTTTTACATGACTTAAATTTGTGGGTAGGAAGTCTTAGTTCAGGTATCAGTCCCATTTAGCTATGGGTTTCTTCACATAAACAGTCTGTCCAAGTTGATGAATAACTCAGTTTTCTTTGTTGGTTTATTGCCTGAATGAACCATGACAACAACTGCTTCCATATTTAGAAGTCTAAGGCACAGATCAAAGCAACACCACGTTTAATCCAGTGTCTCTGAGGCTTCTTGGTGGGAATTTCTACAGCAATTACATAGTTAGTAGAATGACCTGTTGTTGACAGTGTCCCTAAGAAAGACAAAATCAAAATGAGATTAGACTATCATATATTAGACAAAGTAATATGCCTTGGAGAATGATGCTGCTGCAGCTAAATCATGAGTTGCTGCAAGAGCATACCACCTGCATGACAAACAGGCAGTATTGATTTCTACATAGCTGTTCCTAGAAGTATTGGAAGAGTCTTGAAAGAAATACACAACTAGATAACGTATAGCTCACTAAGCAGCTGTCAGGGGATAGAAAAGGAGAATATGAGGGGAGGCAAGTTACATGGTAAGTAACTGCAAGCATTTGGATTGCAACAGGAATTGTTGGCCAAAGAGGGCTTGCTGTTAGTGGCATAGCAGTGCTAACTGCAGTGTTGGAAAAAGTATCCCTGTCTGCAGATAAAATAATTTACCAGCACTCATAACAGCAGCTTGAACTCATTTTGCGTATGTGTAAGAGACCTGAGCATTTGGTTTTTGAGATGGGACTGCTTAAGTGCCTGCTTAAGTCAGTGGAGAAAATAATGAGTTACCCTGTTTTCTATAGAATTATTGGCCAGAATCCTATCAGCAGTTATGAATGCATAAGTACAATAGTTACGGGGTTATGCAATGAATCCCCTCCCAATCCCCTGGTCCTCACTTACTGGGCAGTAATCACTGCGGTCAACAGGAGTTTGTTCCTTTATTGCTCAGGAAGAACAGGTTGCTTACCTGTAACTGTGGTTCTTCAAGTGGTCATCTGTGCCATCATACACTAGGAGCTTTAGCGCCTGCGCGGTAGCGTTCGGAAACTTCTAGAGCTTGTTCGCTTGACGGGAACCCCTCCCCCACGCCGGTACTGCGCATGCTCCTCCCGCCGAGCAACGGTCTCTCCTCAGTTCTGTCGTCCGCCGTAGAACCTACAGGGACCTGAGAAAGAGGGGGGGAAGGGCGGGTGTGTATGATGGCACAGATGACCACTCGAAGAACCACAGTTACAGGTAAGCAACCTGTTCTTCTTCTTCGTGGTCTCTGTGCCTTCATACACTAGGAGACTGTGTAGCTTACCGGTCAGATGGCGGGTCAGGTCCTACAGCACGGAAACCAGCACCTCACGTCCAAACCGGGCATCTCTGCGCGACCGGCAGTCGAGCCTGTAGTGGCGCACAAAGGTCGATGGTTGGGACCAGGTCGCCACACGGCAGAGTTCATGCAGGTCAACTCCTCGCAGGAGGGCCGCAGAAGTAGCCACCGCTCTGGTGGAGTGGGCTCGAAGCAGGACTGGCGGAGGCTTCCTCGCGAGCTCATACGCCAGTTGAATAGTCCGTACCACCCACTTGGAGAAGCGCTGGGTGGACACTTTGAGGCCCTTCCGACGTCGCCCATAGCAAACGAAGAGATGCGGCGTCTGTCGGAAGGAAGCAGTCCTGTCCATGTAGAAGGCCAAGGCCCGACGCACGTCCAGGGAGGGGAGGGACCGCTCCAACGGTGTCGTCGGATTCGGGAAGAAGCAGACAGGATGATGTCCTGGTTGAGATGGAAACTGGACACCACCTTAGGCAGGAACGAGATGTCAGGTCTCAGGACCACCTTGTCTCTGTGGAAGACCGTGAAGGGCTCATTGGATCGAAGAGCTGTGATCTCACCCGCTCGCCTCGCTGAGGTCACCGCTACCAGGAAGGCAGTTTTCATGGTCAGGAGCCTGTCATCCGAGGTCGCCATCGGCTCGAAGGGCGGCTTTGTCAGCTGCGAGAGCACCAGCGAGAGGGACCACGGCAGTAGCGGCGGCGATACCGGCGGGTAGAGATGATGAAGTCCTTTCAGGAACCGCTTAACGGTATCGTTCCTGAAGAAGGCCGAGGCAGCAGATCGTGGCGGTTGGTATGCCACGATCGCGGAGAGATACATCTTCAGGGATGGAAACGCCAGACCCTGTTGCCGGAGGTGCAGGAGGAAATGCAGGATGGTAGAGAGCCCCGCGGGCAATACCGGCTCACTCCTCTCGTTAGCGAAGGTCAGGAAGCGTCGCCATTTATATTGATAGTTGCGACGGGTGGATTCCTTCCTGGCCGCGACGAGGACGGTACCGAGCACGGGATCGTCTAGTGCGATATCCTCCAGGCATGGAGGGCCAGGCGTGGCAGGTCCGGATGGAGGACTCGGCCGCCGGAGTGGGAGAGCAGGTCCGGTGTCGGTGGCAACCGGAGCAGGTCGTCTCGTGCAGCTTGTAGCAGGGGTGCGAACCAATGTTGCCTCGGCCAGTATGGGGCTACCAGGATCGCGTCGGCTCGGTCGGCGAAGATCTTCGATATCGTCCGGCCGAGCAGCGGGAACGGCAGGAACGCGTAGAAGAGTTCCCCGGTCCACGGAAACTGGAAAGCGTCCCCGATGGAGGCGCGATCGTGGCCCGCTCTGGAACAGAATCGGCGACACCGCGTTTTCCCTGGTCACGAAGAGGTCGATCGATGGTTCGCCCCAGCGGTCCCGAATCAGTCTGAACGCCTCTCCGGAGAGAGACCATTCGTGATGGGATGAGGTGTCCCTGCTGAGGGCGTCTGCCGTGGTGTTCTCCTGCCCGGCCAGGTGAACTGCCACGGGATGCGTGTGCAGGCGAATGCACCATTCCCACAAGTCGAGTGCGATGTTGAGCAGGGTTGTGGAGTGAGTCCCTCCTTGTCTGTTGATGTAACAGACGGCGGTGGTATTGTCCGTCAGAACCAGGACCGTGCGCCCCTCTACGATGTGGCGGAACGCCCGTAGCGCTTTTGAGACTGCGAGCAGCTCCAGCGCGTTGATATGGAGAGCGGTCTCGTCGTCGGTCCATCTGTCGCGGACTCTGAGATCGCCGCAGTGGGCACCCCATCCATACAGGGAGGCGTCGGTCGTTACCGTCACCTTCGGTGTCGGCTGTTGGAAAGGCATCCCTGACATCAGATTGCGTCGCGACTGCCACCATCGGAGGGATGAGCGGACGTCTTCCGGCAGCTGCAGTCGGAGTGTCTGTTCGTCTCGCAGGGGGTCGAATATGCGGACGAACCAGTGTTGAAGAGGTCTCGCTCTCAGCCTGGCGAGATATGTCACAGCTGTCGTCGCAGCCATGTAGCCCAAGAGCTGCTGGACGCTTCTCGCAGATAACGTCGGGGCCGTACGAGCGTGAGCGGCGGCCCGGATCAGGGTTTGGGCTCGAGACTCTGGTAGGTACGCCCTGGCGGAGGTCGAGTCGAGCGTCGCCCCGATGAAGTCCAAGATCCTCGCCGGCTCGAGGTGGGACTTCTTCGGATTCACCCGTAGACCAAGGCGGGTCAGGAGTGACGTCATGTGGACGTCGTGGTAAAGTCTCTGTTTGCAGGACGCCACCAACAGCCAATCGTCGAGGTAAGGGAAGACAGAAGCACCCTTCGTCCGCAGGAAGGATACCACCGGGGCCATGCACTTGGTGAAGACCCTTGGGGCAGTCGAGAGTCCGAACGGCAGCACCTTGTACTGGTAGCAGATATCGTCGACTGCGAAGCGGAGGTATCGTCTGTGCTGCGGGCGAATGGCGATATGGAAGTATGCATCTCGGAGATCGATGGAGGCGAACCAGTCCCCTCGATGTAGGAAGGGCAGGATCGACGGTATCGTGACCATCTTGAACCTCTTGGGGCGGATGTAGTAGTTCACCCCTCTGAGGTCTAGGATCGGCCGGAGGGTACCGTCGGCTTTCGGTACCGTGAAGTACCTGGAGAAGAAGCCGGTGGTCTTGGCTTCTTGCGGGAGCTGCTCGATCGCCCCTTTCTGGAGGAGGGACTGGATCTCTTCCAGGAGGGCCGGACTCGACGGGGTGGAGTAGTAAGCGCCTCGAGGCGGAATATCGTGAAACTCGATGGCGTAGCCAAGACGGACGATGGAAAGCACCCAAGAGTCCGTAGTGACACGTTGCCACTCCGCGAGATGTCGGGCTAGAGTCAGTCGGTCTCCGAGCGCAGATGGTAGGCTGAAGAGTGGGTATTGGTAGGTCCTGCCAGGCACGTCAAAACCGAGACTTTGTCTCGGAGGAGGACTTCTTGGACGAAGCCGGGCGTCGTCTAACCGTGCATCTGGCCGACGAGCCGGAGGACGGTCTCGACTGTCCAGACTGGGCCGAACGCTGGAACGACGAGGTGGAAGATCGTCGCCAGGATGGGCGGAAGGTGGAGGTCCTGCGGGCTTGCGTGGCCGGCTGTAGCCCGATCTTCTTGGCGGTCAGCCTCGCCTTGACGAGATTGTCCAAAGCTTCGTCTGTGGACGAATTGAATAGGCCCTCACCGTCGAAGGGGAGATCTTCAATTCTCCTTCTGGTGTCCTCCTGGATGTCGGCCGGCCGCAGCCAAGCATGGCGGCGCAGGCCGATGGATCCCGCCATGACCCGGGAGGCAATCTCCACTGCGTGCCGGGAGGAGGCCATCTGGTGCCGAGCGATGGAGATGGCCTCGTTGAATATCACCAAGGAGGCTTGGCGGATGTCCTCCGGTACCGCCTCCATCGCCGGTTGAAGGCGATCGAGCACCTTTTTCAGGTATGCCGCGAGGCAAGCCTGAGTGTTGGACAGCCTGATCTGCAAGGAGGCGGCGGAATAGAACCTTCTTGCATAGGCGTCCAACTTCCTGCCCTCTTTGTCCGGCGGGGTGGTGTGCTGCCTGCCGGAGCCTTTCGTCTGTGCCGACTCGACCACCACAGAGTTCGGTGCAGGGTGATTGAAGAGATAACCGGCGTTATCCTTCTGCACCCTGTAGAGGTGTTCCAGCCGCTGCGGTATCGGCTGAGCCGAGGCCGGCCTATCCCAGGCGGCCTTCACCAGTCTGGATATCCGGGGCAGGAGAGGCAGCGGGGCCGTGGCAGGTTGCTTCCCCTCCAAGACGGAGAAGACTGGATCGTCGTCCTCCGGCTCCGCATCGGCGATCTTAAGGCCAAGGGTAGTGGCCATGCGGAGCAGCATCGCAGAGAACTGGTGGACGTCCTCTGGAGCAGAATCTGGGATCGGGTCCCCGAATCCCAGCGGAGGAGACTCCTGGGAGGCCGCCTCAGACACCTCTGATTCCGCACTCGAGTCGTACGGCTCCGAGCTCGGTGAGTCCTCTCGCCGCTCGCTTTCCGGCTCCTTCGCAGTCGCCACAGGTGTTGCCTTCTTAGGCTTCTCTGCAGCCGGGGCGGTGGTAGTGGCAGCGTCACGCTTGGGCTGGCTGACCACGGACTTCACCTTCTTAGTGGTGACAGGGGTAGTCTGGCAGGCTGACGTTGTCTTAGCCCGCTCAGTCACCACCGACTCCGTAGGGCACGTCGCAGTTGCCGTGACCCTAGGAGGTGGCGATATCGCCCGATATCGAGGTGAAGGCTCCCTCGCCCTATGATATCGAGGAGAGGGAGAGCGGCTGAAGGAGCGGCGGTCCGACGGAGATCGGCTTCGGTGGCGACGGTACCGAGCCTCGTCCCCTCTAGGCGAGCGCGATTCGCGCTGTCGACGAGGTGACCGGGACCTCCGGAAGGTCTCCCAGCGACTCGGGTCACGATGGTACCGATCCCGGTACGATGGTGAATGTGACCGATAAGAGGCCGGGCGCTCTCTCCATTCAGATTCCCTCGCGTACCTGGCCACGTAGGACGCCGAGGTGTATCTGGAGGCAGACGAGCGAGGTTGTTCCTCTCTAGTCTCCCTAGGAGGCGGCGAGGCCACCGGACGCTCCGAAGAGCGGGACCGGGACCGGAAGGAGGTCGAACGCCGCTCCGGAGAAGCAGAGGGCTCTCTCTGCTGCAGGTCGGCCGACCTGCGACGGCTGGAAGGGCGGTGGTGCTCCTCCACCAGGGTTGGAGGGTCTGCCACAGGCGAGTCCGGGCGCTGTTGGGGAACGTCCTCGATCTCATCGTCCGAGAGATCGACGGACTCGCCTCGCCCTTTGGAAGGCTGCTGAGTAGGAGGAGGAGTAGGAGGTTGAACGTCCCCAGCCGGGGAGCGCTTCTTCTCCTTCTTCTTCTTCTTCTTCTTCTCCTTCTCCTTGCCCTTGTCTCCGTCCGGAGCAGGGCGCTTTTTAGCAGGCGTCTCCTTCAGGGGAGCCTCAGCCTTCCTCGCCGTCGAGGATCCTTTCACTGACTTGGCAGCCGCCGACAGCTTTGGGATCCTCGGTAACGCCGAGATCGGCGTTCTCGCCGGTACCGAGCCCGATACCGACGAGGTGGACGGAACGGCAGCCGCCGATACCGTCGATGGCGTGGTCGTCTTCTTGTCGGCTATTTTGGAAGTGGAGGTCTCGTCTATCGCCCGCAGAGACTGTTCCCAACAATAAGACTTAAGTCTCGCGGACCGGTTGCGGAGAGTTTGGGGAGTAAAATCCCGGCAAATTGGGCAAGTCCGAGTGTTGTGGGACTCACCCAAACAGAAGAGACACTCCTTGTGGCCGTAGTTGAGGGCAACTTTGCGCCCGCAGGACACGCACTTTTTGAAGAGCGCGGACATAAGACGAAAAACACCAAACTGTGAAGATCCGAAATCACCAAAAACCGAATGGGGAGTCCGAAAGAGAGGTCAGAGACAGTCCAAAAGTCCGTAAAACCGTGAAACAGCAAGCCAAGCACAAAAGTGAGAGGAACAAACCGAAGAACCTTCCATACGCGACGGCGGACGAGAAAGAACTGAGGAGAGACCGTTGCTCGGCGGGAGGAGCATGCGCAGTACCGGCGTGGGGGAGGGGTTCCCGCCAAGCGAACAAGCTCTAGAAGTTTCCGAATGCTACCACGCAGGCGCTAAAGCTCCTAGTGTATGAAGGCACAGAGACCACGAAGAAGAAGCAGCTGACATTTCCATTGTGGCAGAAGCAAGGTCCCACTTGCAATCTCCCTTCATGCTGGAGATTGAAGAGCTGGTACTTACGTGAACGATCATTCTGGGATGACAGGAGGAGCAATCCCACTACGCCTGGGTTGATCCTCACACCAGCTTACGCAGGAGCCATCCTCGAGCTAGATGAAATTCTGTTAAACCGGCTCCTGTCCCTCTCCAGCCAGTTTCCTTTCCCTAGCGTATCTGCTATCTTTCTGAACTTCCTCCTACTCTTCCACCTTAATCCTTCCTGTAGTGGTGGGTGTGGATTGCTCCTCCTGTCATCCCAGAATGATTGTTTAAATAAGTACCAACTCTTCATTCTCGGGCTGACAGGAGGATCAATCCACGACGCCTGGGACCTTCCCAAGCTGACACATAGGTGGGTTTCTAACTATATCACTGCCTGCAGTACCCGGCGGCCAAACGCTGCCTGGGCAGATCTATATTTATCAAGTTTGTAATGTTTAATGAAGGTAGTTGCCTCCTTCCACCCTGCTGCACTGCATACATCTTCCAGTGAGCTGTACGAGTCATAGGCTACTGAAGTTACCATTGATCTGGTTGAATGCGGCCACACATTAGCTGGATGCAGCTGCTTCGCATAATCATAGCATAAGAAAATGCAAGACTTAATCCAAGTCGCAGTGACCAATTTACTAGCCCGCTGGCCAAGAATCTTTGGCTGAAATGACAGTAGTAATGCCTCTGAATGCTGAAAATCTTTTGTTCTTTTTATGTAGGCTTTCACTGCTCTCCTCACATCCAGTGTGTGCCACTTCTTTTCCAATGGATGGACTGGTTTCGAGCAGAAAGTTGGCAAATGAATTACTTGCAGACGAGAAGTCAATGCCAGGCACTTTGGCAAGAAGGAAGGGTCAAAGCCCAAAGTTAACTTGTCTTATTCAAACTTGCACAAATGCTCATTGACTGACAAAACTGCCAACTCTGACACCCACCTACCCGAAGTGATAGCAAGGAGAAAGTCTGTTTTAAAAGACATCAGCCTCAAAGATGATTCCCTTAGTGGTTCGAAAGGCAGCCCTGTCAACGCATTCAGCATCAGGTTCAAGTCCCAAGATGGAAACCTATGCACAGTTGGAAAGGATGACAATGTTGCCCCTCTCAGGAAACATTTAATATGAGGATGAGTAGTATAGGAATCCCCATCCTCCAATAGAATAGCTGCTAGTGCCACCACCTGCCTCTTCAAAGTGTTAGGGTGGAGCCCCTTCTCCAGTCTGTTTTGCAGGAACTGGAGTACCTGCGGCACCCCCATGTCTCCTAGAGGGACTGTGTTCTCACACCATTTTTGAAAAGTCTTCCATGTCCTGTCACATATTCTCTGTGTGGTCTCCCTACGTGAGCCCAAAATAGTCTTGACCACACTCTCTGCATATCCATGCTGCGTTAAAAACCACCTTTCAATTTCCATGCTGCCAGACTCAGCCATTTGGGGTCTGGATGGCTCACTGGACCCTGAGTAAGTCTGGCCTCAAGGGTAACTTCCACAGAGTCCCTTCGGCCAATTGCAGCAGCAACGGAAACCATGGTCTCCTTGGCCAGTGTGGCGCTACCAACACCACAGCTGCTCTTTCTAGGCGGACCTTTGCAAGCACTCTGCACGATTTGAATTGGAGGAAATGTGTAGTGTGTTCTTGGAGGCCATGTTACTGACAGCGCATCGTGCGCTTCTGCACCTTTGTCTCCAATGATGGAGAAATACCTTTTTAATTTGGCCTTTTTAATTTTCTCCAGTAGCAGACAAGTCTACTTGTAAAGGACCAAAAATATTTTCTATTTCCTGGAACACCTCCATGTTGAGAGACCATTCCCCTGGATGCAGCCAATGTCTGCTTAGGTAGTCCGCCTGTATATTCAACTCTCCTTTCAAGTGCACAGCTGTGATTGATCTTACATGCGTTTTGGCCTACTTGAAAAGACGCGCCGACTCCATTACCAGGGGCGCAGAATGTAATCCGCCCTGTTTGCAAATGTATGCCTTTATTGTCATGTTGTCTGTGAAAACTCACGACGGTCTTTCACCAGATGCAAACATCTCTGGAGCTCCAGACGAACCTCCTTCAACTCTAGGTAATTGATGTTGAAATGCCTGTCCGAGGAAGTCCAACACCCCTGCACCAAAAAACCTTCGCAGTGGGCTCCCCAACCTGAGAGACTCGTGTTCGTTGTTATATGGACCATGTTCTGTTTCTGGAAAGGAACTCCAGCTGCCACATTTCTTCCTTTCAGCCACCAAGTCACCTCGGTCCAGATATGCTGAGGCACTTCCACACTGTAATGCCTCCTCAACGCTATTGCCAGCTAATGTCTCATCAGTAATCTCTGTAGTGGTTTCTCATGGAAACTTCCCCATGGAACCAACTGTGTTGTGGAAATAAGGAGTCCCAACACTTTTGCCAACCGCATTAAGTCTGCAGACTTGCTCTGAGTCAGCCTGCGAGCCTCCTGCTGCACTTTCTCTAACCTTTCCTTGGAAAGATACAGTCTCCCTTTCGATGTGTCTATTGTTGCCCCTAAATGCGTCAGCACCCTTGATGGGGTTAGCATGCTCTTTTCGTAATTGAGAAGGAACCTGTAATCTGTTAGCGTCCGGATTGTTAAATCGAAGTCCTTCCTTAACTTGGTCTGCGAGTGTGCCTTTAGTAAGAGGTCCAAATATGGGTAAAGCTGCACCCCTTGCAGCCGTAAGAAAGCTATCCATGGAATCAGCACCTTTGTAAATACATGTGGTACTGATGCCAGGCCAAACGGAGGGCCTTGAATTGGTAGTGGTAATCCTGGTAGTTGAATCTCAGGTATCTCCTGTAACCTGAACACATGGGGACATGGAGGTATGCTTCCTTGAGATCTATGGATGCCATGTAGTCCCCCAACAGCAAATTCTCCTTGATTGTTTGCAATGTTTTCATTTTGAATTTCCGATACTCTATGAACCTGTTGAGATACCTCAAATTCAAAACCGGCCTGTGCTTTCCATTTGGCTTGGGTACCACAAAGAACACTAAGTACACCCCTGTGTATCTTTGTCTTTCCAGGACCTTCTCTATCACCCCTATTTTTAGTAAATGAATTATTTCCTGATAAACAACATGTTGTTTGCTTTGCTCTTTCGGAACTGGAGATGGAAGAAATCTGTCCTTCGGTCTCGTATGGAAATATATTTTGTAACCTTGAGTTACCTCATTTAAAACCCAACGGTCTGATGTTATCTGAGACCATCTGTTTGTGAAGGCCAGAAGTCTTCCCCCCACTTTCAGTTGTTGGTTGTCAACACTGAGTTTTTCCTCGCTTGGGATTGCTCCCAAGCTTCCCTTGTCCTTGTTTGGTGTACTGATACTGCTTGGTAAACTGTGGTCTTTGCCTGTTCCATTGGTACCTGCCGGCGCTGTATTCAGAGCTTCTCCCTGAGAATCCTTAAGACCTTCCCCCACAAAAGGAATAATTTGAGGTCCGAAAATTTCTCCTATCTACCCTCCTCTTTTGTAGAGTGGGCATTACCTGTTTTTCCGCCTTTGTTTCCACTAAAACCTTCCCTAAAGCCTTCGAGCCAAACAGCAGATCTCCCTGGAAAGGGACGAAAGCCAAATTATTACGTGATTTCTGATCTGCTTCCCAATGACGCAACCACAAAGAATGTCTCGCGATTGTTAATGAATTTATGTTCCTTGCAGCATACACAGCCGCATCCAAACCAGCATCTGCTACATACTTCAAGGCCCTCTGTATCCGCTCTACCGCCTTCAGTAACTAATGCATGCTTTGGTCCTGGGTCTCCAGTATTTCCTGAGACCACAGCACCCCTGCTCTGACGAACATGGAAGTGGCAGCAGGTACTTTTATTGTCACTGATGCTGCTTCATGCACTTTCCTAAGGAGCCCTGGTGGCGCAGTGGTTAAATGCTAGTACTGCAACCACAGTACTAGCATTTAGTAGCATGTGAGTTCGATCCTGCCCGGCTCCAAGTTTGACTCAGCCTTCCATCCTTCCGCAGGTCGGTAAAATGAGTACCCAGCTTGTTGGGGGCAATTAGCTAAAACACATTGTAAACCGCTTAGATAACACTCAGTTGATAAGCGGTGTAGAAATAAATGCTATTGCTATATTGCTATTCGCTATTCGCTCCCTGGGGACAATGGCCTCTGAAACCAATCCTGCAATCGGAGCATCGACTGGAGGCACCTTAAGGAACTCTACATCCTTTTTCACAAAAGAGTATAACTTCTGGCTATACGTCTTCCTGGCATTCCCCTGAGAAGACCACTCAGCCATGATGACATCTTTAAATAACTCTGGCAGAGGAATTTCCATAGCCCTCATCTCCTTCTTCCTAATTACTGATGCTAACTTACTGTCCTTATTTCCTTTCTCCAGCTCCTCCTCATCACTATCTAAACCCAATGTTTGAAGCACCCTTCTCAGAGTACCCCTGAAGCACTCTGCCTCAAACATTCTATCTGTTTCAGATTTATCATCCTCTTCAACATCCAAGTATTGGAAGACCTTATCTTCCAAGTCTAGTTCTTGTCCTGTACTCTATCCTCATCACTGACTTCTACTTTCTCTTGAATTGCTTTGCTAATGTCCATTTGCTGTGCTGAATTTTGTCTTTTCATCACGCTTTTGTCCTTTGAGAAACTGGGCTTGTCCTTATGTATCACAACTCCCACTTGGCTTGTACTTGGTCTCTCATCCTGTTCTACTCTCCTTTTCTTAGCTCGTTGCATTTCGTTCTGTCCTTCAGTACACTCCAAATCATTTAAGTTAATGCGCTGTTGCAAATTCATTTGATTATTATTCAATTGATTACTAGCATTTAATTGTTGTTGAATATCAGATTGTTTAAACAAGTTCATTACTTTGTGTATGGCCAGTTGATCAGTAAAATCAGTGGAGCTCAAATTCATTGGTAAGTGCTGATTAATTAACGTAGCCTGAAACTGTGTAGTCACAGCCTCCTTCACCATCTGCTGCATTTCGCTCCGGAACATTTCCATGGAGTGCTGTCCCTGGCTACCTAGGCAACCCCACTATACCTCTGCGGGTTCCTTCTGGAGCTCTGGCCTGTGCTGTGGCACATTCACCAGCCATCCTGCCATGAACTGTCTCAATTCTAATGGCAGGCCCATCTGCTCAGGCCTAAGAAAAACCTGGTTGGCCGAGCACGGCTCCGTCATCACCGAGGCAGCCGCCCTCCGCGAGTCTGCCACAACTGCTGCGTTCGGAACTGCATCAGAGACTTCGTGCGCTGCAGCATTCAAAATGGCGTTCGAACCCCCTAAGGGGCTGACCGTCTTCCATGGCGCCATCTTAGAATCCTTCTTTCCAAGGTGGCGCCCGGAACTCTCACCAGTAAGTTTCTTGTTACCTGACACTAGTTTTGGGAGGTTCTTGCCTCCCGACTTCTCCGGTTTCTTTACCTTTTTGTCAGATTTTTTGTCTGTTGACTTTTTAGCCTCAGAAGCCCTTTTATTGGCTGCAATTTTTATGTCATCTGCCTCGCATTTGCTAGAGGTCAGGAATATTTTATGGAGCTCCGCAGAGTGATCGTCATCAGCGATTTGCTGTGTCTTATTTTTCTGGCCATTTACTCCATTGTCCTTGTCTGTGACCTGCCTAAGGGCGGTTTTCTGGACAGAATTCATTTCACCTGTGTCCGAACCCAACATTTTCGTGGTGCTACAGATCACCTTCTCTGTAGCCATCAGCTTTCCATTTCCATTTCTTTCAGAAGCCATTTTAAATAAATTATCAATCTCCCTATACTCCTGCTCCAATGAAATTCTCTTTTCCCTTGTGTTGCCAGAGAGGGACAAAAACACTTCTTGCTGACACACAGGAGGAAAATAAAACTGGCTGGAGAGGGACAGGAGCCAGTTTTACGGAATTTCATCTAGCTCGAGGACGGCTCCTGCATAAGCTGGCACGAGGATCAACCCAGGCGTAGTGGATTGATCCTCCTGTCAGCCCGAGAATGTTCCTGTGTGGAGGCATTGCACGGTCATCCAGCTACTTCTTGAATAAGAAGGAAAGAGACCCTGTCTGGTAAGTGGGAACTGGGGGGCTTTCATGATCCCTATTATACCCTAGATGAGAGTCTGCATGGATATCTTGAAAATGAAATACTCATGAGTGAGTTACCCTAGGTAACACATTGGTAACTGCCCAACAGAATTCCAGTTGTTATTTAAAAAACCTCAATAAAAGTATAAATATAAAAGTTACTTTAAAAATAATTAAACAATTTATAAAGTTAAAAACACAAAAATTCATAGAACTATATAGAAACCATAAAAACAGCACCAAAAAGCTTTAGAAGCCCATCTTCGTCAGTTTCTAAAAGCCTGACAGCATAAAAATATTTTAATTTGCCAGAAGGAGGAGAGCAAGGAAGGGAGTGCGAAAGTCTGGGAGCAGCCACTGAGAGAGTCCTTTCCTTTGTTCCCACCAAACAGGCCTGAGAAGGTGGTGGGACAGAGAGAAGGGCCACTCCAGAATATTTTAGCGCTAATAATTCATAAAAGGAGATAAAAGGCCTTCACCTAGCTTTATAGGTCATCACCAGCACTTTGACCTGCGCTTGGAAATAGCCTGGCAGCCAGTGGAGCTATTTAGACAAGGGAGTTGTGTGCTTCCTATAGCCAGCCAGTTTGGAATCTGGCTGCAGCTCCTTGGATGAAGTTTCTGAGCCCTTTTCAAAGGCAGCCCTACTTAGAGTACATTACAGTAATCCAAACTGGATGTGATCAAGGCATGTGTTACTGTGGCCAGATCCAACCTCTCCTGGAACACACACACATGCACTCCTGGGCACCACCGAAACCCTGGTCCTCCAGGCTCATGGCTGAATCCAGGAGTGCGCCCAAACTGCAAACCAGTGCTTTCAGGGGAAGCGTAACCCAATAGAACAAAGGCTGAATCTCTAGTCTCAGATCTTTTTGACTGACCAGAGGCACCTCAGTCTGGATTAAGCTTCAATTTGTTCACCCTCATCCAGTCTATTACAGCTGTCAGACGTTGGTTTACCACAGAAACAGCTTCCTTGGAATTAGGTGTAAAGCAGTAATAGAGCTGAGTATCATCAGCATACAGGTGATGCTGCATAGCATGGATTAGTTAGGGCCAATATGTTTAGGTGAAGTGTATACAGGATTGTTTGTGTGGCCCACACAAAAAAGGGGAAATGTTGAATGTAAAAGAATGTGGCTACAGCATCCAGCTTTAAATTTTGAATTTTTAAAAATAAGCCTAGGCTTTATAGCTGCATCTCTTGGTGACACTTTTGAAAACAGAAAAGGGCCCAGAAAAGATTTCTG
The DNA here is from genome assembly GCA_948474755.1 of Ctenosaura bakeri. Taxonomy (NCBI): domain Eukaryota; kingdom Metazoa; phylum Chordata; class Lepidosauria; order Squamata; family Iguanidae; genus Ctenosaura; species Ctenosaura bakeri. The sequence goes on from CAOLHI010001059.1 coordinate 891,110, forward strand.
GTAGCTGAGGAGCAGAACTTCAGTGCTAGTTTTGCAAATCAGTTCAAGCAAACCACAAAAATATTTGCCAGATACTCTGTGTTATTCATACAAGATTGTTCTTTTGTCCAGATTCTGCATACACAGCCTTGACCATGCAGGAAAGAATGTTATCTTCTCACTATTCTGCATGTAAAGTATGTTTTAGAGTAAGACAGACTTATTATTTTGCTAATGGTAGGTCAAAGACACAAAAATTTCTTTTAAAACCTAATTCTGATTTTCATTATCAGGAAATCTTTGCTGCCTCTACCAAAAGATTAATCAGAAAAACCTCTAGAAATGTTCTTGCAAAGTTTTGGGCTTTGGCCTTTCACCCAACTTCACCCAACTTTCCCCCTAAAAATTTCAGCTAGTGGCAATGATTACCTGCCCGTGTGAGTGTCTTGTAAATAGGGCATAGATAGATGCCTGTGGCTGGAGGCTTGCGGTTGGGCACAGGCACTAACCACAGAACTGCCATCTCTGTGTACAGCTCCTTCGGCCGTGATTCTGTGAGTTGATACAAAAGAGGATCCCACCGAGCCCCTTCCAGAAACAAGCCGTAGATATAGCATCCCTGAAGAGGCCGCTGGGTTAGCTCCTGTACTGACTGACTCATCACCTACATTGAGAAGGTGAAAATGTGAGATCTCAAAAAAAAAGAAAGAGTAGAACAATAGAAATCTGCCAACACAGGACATGAGCAGAAAAGTCAGTCTGCTTATAACATTATGCTGACATTACAGTCAGCCCTCCATGTTTGTGGGTTTGACTTTCACAGATTTGATTATTTGCAAGTTTCTCCAACTCCGCCCCCCACCTCAAGCACGTCTATTCTAGGGGAACGTTTCCTCTTGGCAGCTCTGATCCGGCTGTGCAGCCTTTTAAAAACCTGCTTCTGGTCCTCTTAACCCCTCCACCAGCTGCTGCCTAGACAACTAAGGATGGCTCACAGCCCAGTTTCTCAGCACTACAAACTCTCTCCCAATGCCCCCCATACCCCCAAGGAAGGAGATGGGCAAGAGAGAAGAAGTTTAGGGCCACCATGTCCCCCTTCTCTTTTCCCTGACCTGGTTTGGACCCTGGAAGCCTGCTCTCCCCACCATTCCTCAGCCCCCTTCCCATTGATGCATAACATTCTGATATTTGTGAATTTTCCACTTTTGTAAGAGTCCTGCGCTATTAACCCTAGCGAACGTGGAGGGTCAAATGTTTTACTCTGTAACAGATTCACTAGAGGCTTGCAGCCATTCAACTGTAACAGGGCATCATGACTGGGTAGCAGAGCTACTTCTGACGTTAAGGGTTTTAGTGCTCAGCTTTTGATACAACCCACTGACCTTAAAATCAAAAGAGATGGTGTCTATGGATATGACAGACTTCCTGGCAAAGTTCTGTAGTGTTCCTGTTAAAAATGCCTGAGGGAAGAAGAACCCACTTATCCAGAACACTGATGGTATCCCTTTAGCAATCCACTTCTGCAGGAACTCAATGCGCAGCAATAGATCATTTACCCAGGAGGCCAAGGGCTTCAGGGATGGGTATGCCTGTGAGAAGAAAAAGACTTAAGAGCACACCTGATAGAATGAGAGGTTGGTACTTACCATGAACAGTCATTCTAGGCTGAGGGAGCAATCCACACATGTGGTTAAACTCTTGTGCCAACCATCATAAGACTAGCATTCTGAGTCACTTGGACTAGGGCTTCCCCTCAATAGTGACTCTGCTCCAGACTTGGACACTTGCCCCATTTTTTTTTTTACATTACATGCTGCTTGCTCTCTGAGTCTTGCAAACTCACAGCCATGCGGTAGCTCAATGCTGACATCTCTCTTTCTTTTCCTCCTCAATGCTGTCAGAATTGGCTTTCTTTCTTTTATCATTTAACATGTCTGTAGCCATTTTGTATCTGCCTCTTACTAGTTTCTTAAATCCTATCTAATCAGACTTAATTTCAATCCTAATCTTTAAAGAGAAAAAGAGAGAGAGGGGATTTTCTTGTCTGGTTGGCAAGGCAGGATTTTTAAAACTGAGGGGAGAGAGGCTGCAGAGCTAAAAAGATGTAATGGAAAAAATGTGACGTCCTTGCTCCTTCAGCCTCCGTGAGAATGGCATTTAAATAAAGTTTGTCAATTATCCATGAACAATTCAAAGTACTGGGGTTACACGGTAAGCATTTCTAATAAGATACAAAATTCAATTAATTAATTCAAAACTTCTAATCCCAGATTTCTACAAGTGATAAGTGCTCTGACAACATTAGCTGTTGTTCATTTCTGCATCTGTAAAGTTTCAGCATGGTTTACTATTGCTTATGAAGTGACTCATCATCAGAGCAAACAAATGAAGCAGAGGTATTTTCATATCGCACATGTTGACCTGGGGAACTTCTACAACTATAAAAGTATTGATTTGGCATCATGTGTACCTTACTGTTCCACATCTCTGGGACGATATTGTTGTATAAACTATTGGACATCAGTTCCAGTTGGGATGACATTACCACAAGGCCTTTGAGAGCTTTTAGCAGGTCTTTTAAACTCTGTGCAATTACTACCAGCAGACGATTGTATCTGAGAAACCAAAGCAAGCACGTAGTCAATAAAACTAATCTAGTGTGATTCTGTGAGAGTTCATAGAAATTTGAGACCTCATCCCTCAAAGTGCTTACCCTGGCATAAGACCCCTTCACCCAAGGATTTATGTGGCCAACTCCATGAAGATTTTGAAATGTAATATTGTGAGAGAAATTTCTCCTTTTTTCTGTTTCTTTTTCCCCTTGTTTTTAAAAATTTATATTGAAATACAGTATTCTTCAAAAATGAGGCAGGTTATATGACATTTCAGATGTGAGGACTGTTGCTACCAGCAGTCAACTATACATTATCATTATAACTGAACATTAAGGACACCTTAAATAAGCACTATGCATTGGTAGGTATTTGCTTTTATACAAATATCAATTTTAGAAAAAATGGCTGATATGTGACATTGGCTGCTTGCTTATGTATGTGTAACTAGAGAATGTCTACCTGATGCCTCAAGTCCACCTTTCCAGCCAACATCCAAATTGGACAAAGAAGGTCTGTCCAGGTGGCAATCAGGGCACAAGGAAGATGCCATTTCTAACCTCCTTCCACCAGTGAGCGAGGCTGCAGTGACGAACTGTGGCACAGGTCCTGCTTCTGATTGCTGCAACCTTGCTTGCTGGTGGAAGGGGGCTGGAAATGTCATCCTTCATGTGCCCTCATCAGCAGCTGAACAGCCCTTCTTTATCCAGTATGGCAACTGGTTGTAAGCAACAGGAGGTGCATTTACATTGTCTTACTAAACACGGAACAGTTGTGGATCCATAACTTTAGGTTATGATTCTGTAACTGCAATACAGAATGCTAGCCATTGACCTGTTTTGATAATACCTTTTTTTCAATTAATGTTTCAGTCTGCGCCTCAGTGGAGCTGCGGATTTTCAAAGTATGATGGCAATACTAATTATACCTTTGTTTTGCTGCTTTCTCTGCTTGGTCTTCATTTTTCACTACAGTATTGTAATTATTCATGAGAGTAAAGCACTGTCAGTTAGTTGTTAGAAAGTTAGAAAGGCAATTTATGCCTCTTTAAACATATCTGCCTCTAATTCTGTGGTACCTCCTTCAATTTCCCTGGTACCTGCTCTTTTACTAGGTCTCAATTAGCCCGCTGCAGAGAGTGAAAGGCAGATATATATGTAGAAGCAAGGAAGGTTTTATTGTGATGTGTTACTTATCCATCTTTTTAAAATTTTTCAGTGGTTTTAAGTGATTTTATATTGTTTTAGATGGGGATTTTAATTGTTTTTAGACTTTCATTGTTCTGGCTTTTAACTAACTTTTCTGGAACCTGCTTTGGGTCCAACTCTGGGAGAAAGGCAGCATACAAATGAAACAAAATAAATAAATAATAAATAAATTGATATAATGAGTTATAGTAGAAGCTTACCTGATCACCTCTTGGGCCAAAACAGTGTTCATGGACTCCTCATAGAGCACAGGATATTTTAGCATTACATCATGCAGGTCAATGGGCTGAGGGACCTTCTCCAATATATCTTTTGAGGTCTCCTCTACAATCTAGAAAACGGATTGCAGTGATACACAGAGAGGGGAAAAACGGAATTTATTTATATTGGTTGAAGCAAAAGTGATTGTTGCCTAAGAAGAAGTGCATGCTAAGCTCCCAACTTCCACACAGAATTTAACTGCAATTGGGCTTGAAGGTTCATGTAAGCTAGCAGACTGCCTCCTTGTCCTCATTCTCATTCTTCTGGAGATCTTCAGGCAGCAAAGAAATTCTATAATCCAAACATTCACAAAAAAGTACTGAAGTCCATGATAAATGATACAAATTAAGACCTTAAATTATGCTTTATTTGCATAAATAAATGTGCCTGGTGGTTCTGCTGGACCTCTTAGCAGCTTTCAATACCATCAACCATGACACCCTTCTGAGCCGGCTTGCTGGGGCTGGATTTGGAGGCACTGTTTTACAGTGGCTCCATTCCTTTCTGGAGGGGCAAACCCAGAAGGTGCTGCTGGGGAACTCCTGTTCAATTGTTTGGCCATTGGTCTGGGTTCTGTGCTGTCCCTCATGCTATTTTATACATACATGAAAATTCTAGGAGAGGTCATCTGGAGTTTTTGGGTGCAGTGCCAGCAGTATGCAGGTGACACCTAACTCTACTACTTCTTTCCACCCCAATCCAAGGAGACTGTCCTGATGTTAAACCAATGTCTGTCTTCAGGAATGGACTGGAAGGTAAACAAATAGAAACTTAATCCAGATGAGGCAGATCAGGGAATAGGGGATTCAGTCTGTATTAGATGGAGTTGCATTCCTGCTGAAGACACACGTTCCAGGAATTTGGGGGTATTCCTGGACTCAGCTTTGAAACCTTAGTCCCAGGTTTCAACAGTGGGCAGGAGAGCTTTTGCACATTTAAAACTAGTGTGCCAACTTTGCCTGCTCATTGAGACACCAGACCAGGCCGTGGTGGCACATGCCTTAGTTAAATCCTGTTTGGACTACTGTAACACACTCTGTTTGGGGCTGCCTTTGAAGAGTGTTCAGAAATTTCAGCTGCATCAAAGAGCTGCGGCCAGACTGTTAAATGGGCTAGGTTTATTCTATGCCCCTGTTGAATCAGTTCCCCTGGCTGCCAGTTTGCTTCTGGGCACTATTCAAAGTGCTGGTTATGACCTATAAAGCCCGATTTGGCTTAGGTGCAGGCTGTTTGGCAGACCATATCTTCCTAGATGAGTCAGCCCCGATTCTTGAGATCAGAGAAGCCCTTTCTTCTATTCCACTACCTTCACAATCATGGTTGGTGGGGATGTGAGAAATGGTCTTCTCAGTGGGTGTCCCTAGACTCAAACTCACTGCCCAGGAAGGTCAGAATGGCCCCCTCCATGTTATCCCTCCCTCAGCAGACTAAATCCACTGCTGGATGTGCCATTCAGGTAACAAGCTAACAGACCTCCTCCCTGCTTCGGCCTCCTGCAGTTGATGTCTTTGGCTGCAGTTGAATAATGGCTCCAAGCAGCGCATATGTCTCATTCTGAGCAAAAGTGATATTAGCGTTGTCATGCAATCCAAATATCTCAGGCATGTCATTGAGCGGGAGGCTTTTGATGTACTGGAGGTATCCCTGTGGAGAAAAAATCAGCATGCAGAACAGGGAGGACTATCAGAAATACCAAATCCATAGCAAAGACTGAAAGAAGAGAGAAATTGTGCCAATAACAGCAGCTATGTGGATTCCATGCAGTTTCTTGACCTTGCAGAGTCATGAATAACGAAAAGAAACCATGCATGTGAATATGTATTTCTCTAGTAGAGTTGTGACTCTACAGCTCAAATCTTGGTGACTTATGCTTAAATAAGTGGGGATTACAATAGTATTTTTTGTATGTTGCACCTCATTATTTAAAATTAATAATGTACAAATCAGTATCCTCCAAGGGCCACATGCGGTTCCAAGGCCATTTTGCAAAAATTCCCCCAAAAGCCTTTTAAGGAGTGTGAAGAGCATCTCTAAAATGTCTGGAGGTTCCCAATTTTTTTGCAAATTTCACCCCCCCCCCAAAAAAACCCTCTCGAAAACACTTTCCAGGAAGTTGTGGGGGGGCATTTTTATCATATTTTGGAATGATCCTGTGCCAATTATTCCCAAGAAAGGCCTTTTCTGGAATAGGGAGTTTGACTCAGTTCCTGTTGTCAAAAAAAGGCCTCTCTTGGGCCTAAAATGGCCCAGGAAGGCCCAAAAACATAGTGAAAATGCCCCCTTTGTCCCACAGAAGGCATTTGGAAGCAAAAGGTTGGGCTTTTTTTGAGGGAGGTGATATGGCCCTCCAAGGTCTCTTGCAGGGGCTAATGCAACCTTCTATCCTTCCACAGTTGTCCATCCCCTGCTTTACAGCATCACCCAACTTCTAGATGTTCATTTTCCCTTCCTCTGTAAAACCAAACCATAATAAAACTCAAAGAAAATTAAATCCAGAGTGCTTCAGTACAAAATCACCTTCCTGGACCTTCATCCTTCCCCAGTTCCAGGAAATGGTTCCTTGCCCTTTAGCCCTCCATGTGATATGGTATTAAAGCTTTACACTTTGCCAGCATCACATAGGATCAAAAACTGATGATTTTACCCAGAACTTGTATTTTGGAAGAGACTGTCTCAGCATGTGACAAGACCATAGATTTTCTTTCAGGAACAGACTCCCTGAGGGAAGAGCTTATCATATGTGTCAAATTCTCAGAAAGGGGGTTCACTTGTGAACCCATGATGTGGTAAACTAGATGGAGGTCTACAAGCCCAGACCCAAGTACAGCACTGACTTTTTATACAGTGCAGTGTGTGTGCTTGCTATTTTCTTCTACTTACAGCAAGATCGTAAGTGGTGCTAATCTGCTTGTAGATACCAGATTCTGAGTAACTATGTTCTGGAATTAGAACATCAGGGTTATAGAAATCTTCCAAAATATTCATGATGCAGCGTCTGTCCCAGTCATCAGTTACCCTGCCTCCATAGTTAATCTCACCAGCAGTGTACTTCAAAACCTACAAAGAACCAGGGCAGAGAGATCATTTCTTTTTTCACAGCTATACTCTTGCCACCTTTAGGCGGCTAACAATAAAATCAAGTAAATAAGCACATCAAATAAGCAACATCACAATAAAATGGTATGAAAATCAGGCAAGAGAAGGTTGAAAGTCAATAACTGGGAGCCAGTTAAAAACAAAGTCTTTGGCTTGAATTTCAGTATCCCTCTGTATGCCGGGTCACTTCTTTGAGCACACAGGGATTTTTCCAGTCTCTGTTGCTTAGCCCAAAAGGCCCCTGAAAACTTCAGATCAATGTCTGGAGTGATGTGAAATATTGCAGGGAACCTTGCATGATAAATGTCTTCTGTTACGCATGCCCTGCCATTCTAGGGTAGAAAGGAACTTAATTGCTTTGGCTGTGGAGATCTTCTTTGAAAACTGAGAGTGAGTACTCAGGCTTTTTTGGAGGAGGGGGCACCTATGTACCTAAAACAAGTTACAAGGGGAAAAATGGGGAAAGTAGCCAATTATATCCGTTAAAGGATACTGTTGCTCATTTGGGGCAAAAACAAAAATGAAACTGGCATATGTGTGGGAGGAAGACTTGTCTCCACAACACACTATGGTGGTTTCTGAAATACAATACATAAAATGTCACGATACCCTGTCACAGAGCAAGGCAAGAGAGGCCTATTTTGCTCCACCAAGTTATTCTATTGCTTTTTGAGAAATCCAGGAAAAAAATGAAGGTGAACGTTTTAAGAAAAACACACTTATTGACCTCCATGCTATTTAACAGCATTCCTAATAAAGCTGGAGGCAAATCCCCACTACCTAAGGATTTTGACATCCAAACATTCACCCAGTCCTTTACATTACTACAGTGATATTCCAGGAGCCCTTTCATACCACACAGTTTCTAAGTTACTCTATAAACTGCATGTCCCAAGATTCCATATGACTATAATTGTGTAGTGTGAAAGGGCTCAGTACTCCACACCACACACTTTGCTTGCACCAGAATCCCACCTTGTAAGGGATTTCTTCATATTCATCCAGAAACATTTTTAGCTGGCTGACGCAGATGCGTAGGTCTCCGTCTGTGAACTCATAAGGAATGTTGAACCCCAGTGGGCCGAACTTCCTTCTTTCCAGGGCATTGCCATGGAAGAGGCAAAGTGAGAGGAGTAAGGACTTGAACTCTGAACTCTGAAAAACATAGCTATAATGTTACATGTTGGCAAAAGCTTGTCTGTTTCTAAATGTCGTTGGCTAAAATGTTAAGATGGGGTATGTGTCTGTATTTCATCTTGGTGTAGTGGACAGCTGGCATGGTGAAGTGGTTTGAACACTGGACTATGATCCTGGAGACCAGGGTCTGATTCCTTGCTCAGCCATGGAAAACTGCTGGGTGACCTTGGGCATGTTACACAAGCTGGTGGGGCAGATCATATTTACATTTGCAGAATAAAAAATGCATTTGAATTTAGCCTTAGAAAGAGTGCTGACCTTGATTTGTTTTCTTCAGCTACAAACCTAACCTGTTACACAAGTGCTTAGAGCTAATGTTGTGATTTACACTACCATACTCCCACGCACACACCCCATGTCATTCACTGTGCCTATACTTCTCTTTGATAGCCAATGTGGGGTAGTGGTCTGAGCCTTGGACTACAATGCTGGAGATCGGAGTTCGATTCTCTGCTTGGCCATGGAAACCCACTGGGAGACCTTGGGCATGTCACACACTCTCAGAAAACTCTGGGATAGGTTTGCTTTAGGGTTTCTGTAAGTTGGAAATGACTTGAAGGCATACAACAAGAGGCATGTGACTGTGGGGAAGAGTTGTGAAGTCCATTTTGGACTGATTCAAAAGCTGGCTGTAAACAGTTTCTTTGATTAAATACACAGAAAGCTAGGAATGGCAGATTGCTGTCTGAAAGTGAGTCAGTGGGTGAAGGGAAAGGAATCTCTTACTTTGCTGCAGGAGTGCAAGAAGTCATTGCTGAGACCACTGTATGACTTTAGCAGGTTGGCCTTAACTCCCCGAGGCGGCTCAATGGTCATCTTGGATCCATTCTGAAGGATGGACACTGGGAACTTGTTACTAGGCAAACTGGTGAGCCAAAGCCGGAAGTCTCGATGCACCTGGACCAGGGAAATGCAACCAATGTGTGATCCAAGGGAAAGAGTTAGATTTGTCCCCTTTAGGAGCAACACTTCTACTGAAGATTCCTTTCTCCCTTCCATCAGAGAAATGTTCTTCCATGAAGAATAATCTAAATGAACATGTTTTGGGGTAGGGTCGCGGAAGGAGGAAACGGAAAATATCTGCTAAAAAGACTCTGCAACCACTTTGAAACTTCAAATATATCTTGCACTAGCATATATACCTGGTGTTGCCCGGGATTTTATTTTCTCATAGGTAATACTTGTTAGAAAGATTTGAGATCCTGTGTGTCTAATTCCCCAAACTGTCTTGTCTAGTATCTGTAACTTTTCCCCATATTCCCCAATCCAATCTGTATTCAGAGTTATTAACATACAGAAGTTGGGTTCCTGAGGGAATACATTGCCCTCCTCCTTGCTGCTAGGCCTCATCTCCATAGCAACTGGCCTGAGGCCCAAGAGCTCTCTGGCGGAGAATTCTAAAGGCCCCTCCCTAAACTGCAAACTCCAGGATTCCATAGAATCTTCTCAGACAGCCAATCATATGAGGTCTTCGCCTGACACAGACAAACATACAAACTTTGACTTTTATATAGTTGATTGGTAATGTACTTTACTCTTAGAAAATCATCCAGATGCAGTCTGCAATCCTATACTGCTCAATGTAGCACAGTACTCCCACATATGGAATAACACTATATTGAGCCTTTTATCACTCCCCAATCTATGTAGGACTGCTAAAGCTTCCCCCCATGGCCAGTCCATGCCTAGTTGAAAGCTTGGGAAGAGACCACAGAAGTGTCTGGCTATGTCCCCACAGCCAAACATGAAGCAATTACATCATCCACTGAAGTCCACCAGGGTTCTATAGCATGGGGAGCTTCAGTGGCTCTACAGTAGGCTGGGGAGGGGATGATTTCAGTTGTTCTGGAGGGAGAAGGGGAATACCAACCGTCATAATGACCAGAAACAGACCTACCCATGCAGAGGGTGAACTTACAGGTGCGTATGCCATTAACAAGATGCCAGCTATAGTATTCTGCAAGCCACTTTGGGGGAAGAAATGCTTACTGGGGATTTGATGTCATTTTGCAATCACCATCTAACATAGATCCTCTGGATCCAGGGCTATCCCAAGAAATTTTACTGCTTGAGGCAAATGACAAAATGGCTTCTCCACAGATTACTTGTAGAAAAGCTGACCAGACTGACTGTGGAACTTTACTTCATTTTGGTGACAGGACAATCCCCTTTATTGCATCAGACAACAAACTCTGTCCATCAGCACCTTATTGCTGCTCTGTGTTCCTTAGCATCTGTTTCCTTGAGGCAGCTATCATCTTCTGCATAACAGAAGGATAGGCTCTGTAAGGACACTAAAATAGAGCAACTTCTAATCTTAACCATTGGTCTTTTTTCACTTTGAGTATTTTACTATGAACATCCTTAAACATTCTTAAAGGAGCTCAGGGCATACTTTATTGCACTGTTTCTGCTGGGAATTTAAAGTGAACTGTGAATGAAGAAAGACATGTAGTTACTGATACTCTCCTTTCCCTGAAAGTAGACTGTCTTCATTTCTAGACAAGACAGGGAGGATCCAAGTGGAGCTTTTCTGCCTAGGTGGAGGGGCACAACCCTTCCACTAAAAAGTCTCTAGTATAAAAGTTACTGAAGAAGAAAGGAACGGAAATTCAAGTCTGATTCAAAGTGTGTCACCTTGTCAGGGTTTATGCCTTCAATTAGTCTCTCCAAAGAAGGCATCCAGCTTGGAGCCAGGTGGCAATTCTGGAAGAAGACCCACTTCCCACGCTCCATGGCACTGCGCATCATGGCTTCTGCACGGGGCCCCTAAGAAGTAAAGCAGAATTACAGAACCAGCCACAATTCTTCTGAGTCATGTACACATTCCTCAATCTATGATCACTTCACTTGGTCAATATGGACCTGGAGACCAGGAGCAAAAATTAAAAGAAATCTACAGTCCTGCCTGCCTGCCAGTTCCCAGTTTTGATGACAGCAGAACGATGAAAGGTCTGAAATGATGGGGGCAATGTCATCCAAGGAGACAGAATGGTGGAACCGAGTACTCCAAATGATCAGTGACTTTTTTGGGCACTGCAGGGATTGGCACTGCTTCCTTCTCTGAGGAGCCAAAAGCCCCAGACTTACTTAACAGCTTCTGAGGCCTTCTGCGAGGCCATTCCTCACCTTGTGGGAAGTAGGCAGGATTGCAGAACGCTCTGACTGTATCTCCATAACCAGATACAAAATTATGGCATCAGCAGTGAGATCTGTCAAGGTCTTCCAGAGGTTTTGGCATTGCTGTAACCATTTTATGTCTGGCTATATTTCTGTCTAGCCACATGTTTTTGTCATCCTGTCCATTCCCCATGAAACATAGTGGTGGTGGTGGTATATGGCTCATCCTAGCATAGGCCCACATATGGATCTATCACCCTACACTGTGGCCAGTGTGTGCTTTTTCAGGTTCTTGGAGAACTACTTCCTCTGGTGTCTGAAACAGGCCTGCAGTATAAAGTCAGAGGGGAGGATATACAGTCCATATTCACAGGCTTGATCTTTATGAATTTGATTATTTGTGAGGCGGCCACTTCCCTTTCCCCGCTTCTCCCCCTCCCATTCCTTTGCCTTTTGCCCAGGCACATGTGCCTTCCTTCTCTGTGCTAAGGCAAAAGGCAAGAGAATGGGAGGGGGAGCTCCACACTCAGAGAAGGAAGGTGTGCAAGCACCTTACCCACAATTTCCCCCCTCTCATTTCCTTGCCTTTTGCTTGGATGCATGCGCCTTCCTTCCACTCAGCTGGGCAAAAGGCAAATGAACGGGATTGGGCAGTCCCATGTGCAGAGGAGGCACAGACATGCCTTCCCCTCCCATTCCCTTGCCTTTTGCCTGGATACAGTGCAGGAAGGTAGCACGCCTGGGCAAAAGGTAAGGGAATGAAGAGTTGGTACTTATGTGAACGATCATTCTGGGATGACAGGAGGAGCAATCCACTACGTCTGGGCTTGATCCCCGTGCCAGCATATGCTGGAGCCATCCATGAGTCAACTGACAAAACCGTTTAACCAGCTCCTGTCCCTCTCCAGCCATTTTCCTTCCCTAGCGTAAATGATTCTGTTCTCTTGCCTCTCTTAGCCCTTATAAGCACTGTTCTCACTATAGTGGTGGGCGTGGATTGCTCCTCCTGTCATCCCAGAATGATCGTTCAAATAAGTACGAACTCTTCATTCTCAGGCTGACAGGAGGATCAATCCACTATGCCTGGGACCTTCCCATGCTGACATATGGGTGGAATCCTAACTATATAACTGCCTGCAGCACCCGGCGACCACACGCCACCTATCCAGTTTGTAATGCCTAATGAAAGTAGTCGCCTCTTTCCAACCTGCTGCATTGCAGACATCTTCCAATGAACAGGAGAAGTCATAAGCCACTACAGTCACCATTGATCTAGTAGAATGCAGCCACACATTCATTGGACGCGGCTTCTTTACATAATCATAGCAGAAAAAAATGCAAGCCGTAATCCGTCCCGCAATGACGGATCACCAGCCCGCTGCCCAAGAGTCTTTGGTTGAAAAGACAGCAGCAAAGCATCTGAGTGCCGGAAGTCACTTGTTCTTTTTATGTAGGCCTTCTCCGCTCTCCTCACATCCAAAGTGTGCCACTTTTCCTCCAATAGATGTACTGGTTTTGGACAGAAAATTGGCAAATGAACCACCTGCAGGCGAGATGATGAAGACAGGCACTTTGGCCAGAATGAAGGGTCGAAGCCAATAGTTAACTTGTCTTGTTCAAACCTGCACAAATGTTCATTAACAGAAAAGTGCTGCCAACTCTGAGACACGTCTAGCTGAAGTGATCGCAAGGAGAAAAGCAGTCTTGAAAGATAACAGCCTCAGCGATGCCTCCGTTAGAGGCTCAAAGGGCGGTCTGGTTAAAGCATTTAGCACCAGGTGCAAGTCCTATGATGGGAATCTATGCACGGTGGGAAAAGATTACAAGGTCGCACCTCTCAAAATCCTCCTGATATGAGGATGTTTAACATAAAAGTCCCCATCCAAAGTCAGGATTGCTGACAGCGCCACAACCTGTCTTTTCAAGGTGTCAGGACACAACCCTTTATCCAATCCTTCTCGCAGGATCTGTAACACGTATGACACCTTTACTTCTGCCAGATGGACCTTATTCACCTCGCACCACCTCTGAAAGGTCCTCCAGGTCCTGTCATAAATTCTCTGCATGGTCTCCCTTATGGAATCCAACATAGTTTTGACCACACTCTCCTCATATCAGTGCTGTGTTAGAAATTGCCTTTCAGTTTCCATGCCGCTGGACTCAGCCATCTGGGGTCTGGATGGCTCACTGGACCCTGAGTGAGGAAATCCAGCCTCAAGGGCAACCTCCACAGAGGCGTTTGGGCTAACTGCAGCAGCAACGGAAACCAATGTCTTCTTGGCCAGTGTGGTGCTATTAATACCACTGATGCTTTTCCCATGCAGATTTTTGACAGAACTTTCTGCATACTCTGGATCGGGGAAAATGCATAGTGTGTCCCCAGAGGCCATGCCACTGACAGCTTGCCATGCACTTCCGCACCTTTGCTTCCATTGATGGAAAAATACCTTCTTAATTTGGCATTTTCCCCAGAAGCAAATTAGTCCACTTGTAAGGGACCAAAAATAATACCTATAAGGTCGTTGAACACCTTCATATTGAGGAACCATTCCCCCGGATGCAGCCAATTTCTGCTTAAGTTGTCTGCTTGTATGTTAAACTCCCCTTTCAAATGTACTGCTGTTATTGATCTCATATGAGCCTCGGCCCACTGGAAAAGACGCGTTGACTCCGTTACCAGGGGTACAGAATGTAATCCACCCTACTTGCAAATGTATGCCTTGACCGTCATGTTGTCCGTGAAAACCTTCACATGACGATCTTTCACCAGATAGTGACACTTCTGGAGCACCAGGCGAACGGCCTTCAGCTCTAACTAATTGATATTGTAATGCCTATCCGAGGATGTCCAACGCCCCTGCACTGAATAACCTTCACAGTGGGCTCCCCAACCACTGAGACTTGCGTCCGTGGTTACATGGACCATATTTTGAACCTGAAATGGAACACCAGCAGACCCCCCTTTTTTTTCAGCCACCAAACCATCTCTGTCCGAATATGCTGTGGCACCCCCACTTTGTAATGCCTTTTTGCCGCTATCGTGAACTGATGTTTCATCAGCAGCCTCCGCACTGGTTTCGAATGGAAGCTTCCCCACTGCACCAATTGCATCATAGAGATGAATATCCACAAACTTTTGCCAGCTGCATCAACTCTATTGCCTCGCTCTGCCATAGCCCACGGGTCTCCATCCTCAATCTCTCCAATCTTTACTGAGACACGTACATTCTCCCTTTTGAAGTGTCTATTCTTGCACCTAAATGCATCCATTCTCCGGTCAGATTCAATATGCTCTTCTCGTAATTGAGAAGAAATCCGTAATTTGTGAGTCTGGATTGTTAACATCAAATCCCTCCTTAACACGACCTCTGAGTGTGCTTTTAGTAAGATATCGTCCAAATACGGATACAGCTGTAACCCTTGGATCCAGAGGAATGCTATCAAAGGAATCAGCACCTTTATGAAAACTGGAGGAGCTGATGCTAGCCCAAAAGGCAGTGCCTGGAATTGGTAGTGGTAATGCTGGTAGTTGAATCTCAGGTATCTTCTGTCGTCTGCACTCATGGGGACATGGAGATATGGCTCCTTCAGATCTATGGATGCCATGTAGTCCCCACCTCTGAATTCTCCCTGATTGTCTGCAGGGTTTCCATTTTGAATTTCCGGTATTCTACAAATTCGTTAAGATACCTCAGATTCAACACCGGCCTGTACTTGCCATTGTACTTGGGAACCACAAAGAACATTGAACACACCCCTGTACATTTCTGATGTTCTGGGCCTCTCTCTATAGCCCCTATTTCCAATAAATGAGCAATCTCCTGAAGAACAATCTGCTGTTTGTTTTCGTCTTTCAAAATGGGGGATGAAAGAAATCTGTCTCTCGGTTTCATATGGAAACTTATTTTGTAACCCTGGGTAACTACATTCAAGACTCAGCGATCTGATGTTATCCGAGACCATTTGCTTTCAAAAGACAAGTCTTTCCCCCACCTTCTGCTGTTGGTTGTCAATATTGTGCTTTCCCTTATTTGGAATTGCTTCTAAGCTTTCCTTGACCTTGTTTAGGATAGTGGTACTGCCTGTTAAACTGCGGTCTTTGCCTATTCCACTGGTGCCTATTCCACTGGTACCTGCCAGCTCTGTAGTCAGAGCTTCTACCGAGAAGCCATATGATCTTCCTCCACAAAAGGAATAGTTAGTGATTTGAAAATTCCTTCTATGCATCCTTTTCTTTTGTAGAGTGGGCATCACATGTTTCTCTCCTTCGTTTCAACTAAGACCTTTTCCAATGCATTAGACCCGAAAAGCAAGTCTCCCTGAAAAGGGATGAAAACTAAATTATTACGTGATTTCTGATCTGCCTCCCAGTGTCTCAACCACAAAGAGTGCCTCGCAATTGTCAGCAAATTTATGTTCTTTGCTACAAATGCAGCGGAATCCATACTGCTATCCACCACATACTTTAACACTCACTGTATCCGTTCTACCGCCTTCATCAACTCATGTACACTCAGATCTTGGGTATCTAAATGTCTTGAGACCAAATTACCCCTGCTCTTGTGAACACAGAAGCTGAAGCAGATGCTTTTACTGCAGTAGATGCTGCATCATGTGCCTTTCTAAGTGATGACTCAGCCCTTCATTCATCTACCTCTTTTATGCAACCAGAGCATCCATGGGAGGCACTTTAAGGAAATCCACATCCTCCTTTACGAACGTGTACAACTTATATGTTAAACCTTTTCTAGAACTTCCCTGAGATGACCATTCAGTCATAATGACATCCTTAAATAAATGTGGCAAAGGAATCTCCATTCCCCTTGCCTCCTTCCTTCTAATTATAGATGCTAACTTACTCTCCTTACTGCTTTTTTCAACTTCATTCTCCTTATCACTCTCCAAGCCTAAAGTTTAGAACACTCTTCGGAAAGTACTCTTAAAGGCCTCTGTTTCAAACATCCCATCTGAATCTAACTTCTACTTCTTGTTGCTTTCCCTTTGTAGATAGAAGACTTTTCCTTATTGACTGTACCACCCAAGTTGCTAACACTTGGCCTTTCTTGTTCATCTCTCTTTCTTTTTGATAATGGCATTTCATTTTGTATATCAGTGAAGGCCTCATCTCTTAAATTAGCTTGTTGGTACAAATTCATTTGAGTAGTAGATTGCAATTGATTTTGCAAATCTGGAGTTTTAAATTCATCATATTGTACATGGCCAGTTTATTGCGGAAATCACAGGGTTTTAAATTCATTGGCAAGTGCTGACTGTTTAAAAGTGCCTGAAATTGAGTGCTCACTGCCTCTTTAATTAATTGATTCCTTTCCCCCTGGAAACTATCCATGGGGTTTTGCCTTGGGGCACCCAAAGCTCCCCTTCTCCAGGTCCTCTCTTTGCGATGGAGTATTAGCTAACCAACCGTTGAGGAACTGCTTTAATTCCGGAGCTATATTTATCTGCTCCCCCATAAACAGACCTTGTTTGGCCGTGCGCACCTCCGATAGTGCTGCCTCGGCAGCGTTCCCTGCAGCCACATCACACGCCGCAATCGGTATGGGCCTGCTTAGAGTCCGTGGTGCCATCTTGGAATCCTTGTTCTCAAGATGGCACCCGGAACTCTCTGTTGGGGCCTCCGGGGCTGCGGAGGCCGCCGCGGAGGCGGCTCCCGAGGAGGAGGACGGCCCGGCCTCCTCGCAAGTAGCGGCGGAGGCCTCCGGCGCCGGGATCAGCTGCCTGGATGCTGTTGAGGCCACCGCCGCCGCGGAGGAGGCTGCGGACCCACCCGCAGCCACGGACGGCCGTTCCGGGCCTGTCCCAACTGCCACCGCCGAGGATGAGGTCGGGGAGGCCTCCGCCGCCGCGGGAGGCCGCCTTAACTTCGCCTGCCCTGCCGCCGCCGAGGACGAGGCCGGGGAGGCCTCCGCTGCTGCGGGAGGCCGCCCGAACCTTGCCTGCCCTGCCGCCGCCGCGGAACCTACCAGGAAGGCTGCCGCTGCCGCCGAGGACACCGACGGAGCCATCGCCGTGGAGGTGAGTTGCCCGGAGGACACTGGAGCTGCCGGCACTGGGGGAGGCCGACCAGGTGTGCGCCCGGGGTGGGCAGGGCCCAGGTGCCACTCTGGGCCACCGCCCATCCGCGGGCCCGATCCGGAGGAGCACGTCGGCCTCCCTCCCACGTTCCTGCAACGGCGGCAAGCCAAGGAGGCTGCCCGCCGCTCCCGCCGGCTGCTGGAGCATTGGCTGCAGGCTGAGGGCTTGCAGCTGGCTGAGAACGCACAGCTGTGAGCCCGGCTAAGGGCTCCCAGCTGCGCAGCCGCCCCTGGATTGGCCGGCGCTGGCGTCAAGCCCCTACTTAAGTCCCAGAGGGAGCTGAGTCCAGCACGGAGCAACAACCAACGGCTCCCTGTGCGTTGCCCGTCTGTGCTGCTGTGTTCCTGCTGTGTGTCAGGG
This sequence comes from Ctenosaura bakeri, assembly GCA_948474755.1. Classification (NCBI taxonomy): domain Eukaryota; kingdom Metazoa; phylum Chordata; class Lepidosauria; order Squamata; family Iguanidae; genus Ctenosaura; species Ctenosaura bakeri. Next base: position 909,036 of record CAOLHI010001059.1, read on the forward strand.
GCATGGGCCCGGCTGGGCCTGTTGCTGCCCCTGAGGCCGCCGCGGCCGACGGGGCCTACTCGGAGGCCGCTGCAGCCGACGGGGCCTGCGTGGAGGCCACTGCGGCCGGCGGGGCCTACCCGGAGGCCGCTGTGGCCGACGGGGCCTGTGCGGAGGCCACTGCGGCTGACGGGCCTTGTCTGGAGGCCGCCGCGGCCGACGGTGCGGGCCTGCTGGCCGCAGGAGAGGCTGCAGGCTCGGATCCCTTGACGTCGGCTGGCCTGCCGGGGTGGGCGGAACCCAGGCCTGCTCCCGGGGCTCCGCCCACCCACGGCCCCGATCCATGGGAGGCCTGGGAGTCTGCCTGCGGCCCCGATCCGGAGGAGGCTGATGCCTTCGCCTCGCCTCCTCCTTTCCAGCAGCGGCGGCAGGCCAAGGAGGCGGTTTGCCGGTCTTGACACCTGCTGGAGAGGAGGCGACGGGCAGAGAGCTCGTAGCTGTGAGACACAGCACAGCTGTGAGCCCTCAGCCACATGGCCACGCCTGATTGGCCGGCGCCTGGCTTGGAAGGCAGCCACATGGCCACGCCTGATTGGCCGGTGCCTGGCTTGGAGGGCTATTTGAGGCAGGCACCGGGCTGGGGAAGGCATGGAGCAACAACTGTCGGTCAACCGTGGTCCTGCTGTCCGTGCCTTGTTCCTGACTGCGCTTGAGACCAGTCCTCCTGTTCGCCTTGTTGAAGTAACCTGCCTTATGTACTTTAACAGCCTGTGTTTATTTCTGTTAAGACTGTGTAGAAGCCTGCTTGCTTTGTACTTTTGAGTTTTGACTGCACCTCTAACCAGCTCCCCTGCCTCTGCCTGACCACCGCCTGGCACTGACACTGTGTTCCTGCTGCTTGCCTGCCGCGTTCCTGCCAAGACCCTGCCCAGAAGCCCTGCCAGCCAGCTTAACCCCTTGTTGTCTGGGTGAGGAAACCCTTTCTTTTCTTCCTGTTTTATGCCTGAAGCAAGGCTTGCCTTAGTTTGTTTACTGGACTGCTTAGTTGGCTGCTAAACCGCTGGCTGAGGCTTCTGAGGCACCAGCCTCGTCCCGAGCTCGGACCTAGCCTGCCTGGCCCCGCCCAGCTGCCGATACTCTCGCTGGGAAGTTTTTCCGCAGCAACTGCTGATTTAGAGAGCTTCTTTGTCCCGGACTTCTCAGCTTTCTTGGTCTTTTTATCTAATTTACCTTTTTCAAGCAGTTTCTTGCTCTCTGGAGCACTTTTACCACCCACAATTTTAATATCATCTGCCTCACTGTCACTTGAGGTCAGGAAAATTTTTCTTAAATCAGCCGAACGCTCCTCCTCTGCGGGACATTGTGGCTTGGGTCTGTGGCCGCCATCATCATCCATGACCCGCTTAACAGCAGTTTTCTGGACGGTATTATTTCTGTAATCAGCTGAATGCTCCTCCTCTGTGGGTCATTTCGGCTTGGGTCTGCGGCTCGCATCATCGTCCGTGACTCACTTAATAGCGGTTTTCTGGATGGTATTATTTCTGTAACCAGCTGAACGCTTCTCCTCTGCGAGTCGTTGCGGCTTGGGTCTGTGGCCGGCATCACCGTCAGTGACCTGCTTAACAGCGGTTTTCTGGACGGTATTATTTCACTCTCTGTCCGAGCCCAACTGATCTGTGGTGCTATGGACTAAATTTTCTGAAGTCACTGCATGAGCACTCCCATTTCTTTCGGTAGCCATTTGCTCTTGATTTTCTCCTCAAACCTATTCTCCAATACCTACTGTATATCCTCATGTATAGGACTACTTTTTAACCCCCAAAAAACTTTTCAAAAGTTGGGGGTCGTCTTAGACGCCGGCCCAAACACCAGCCCCCACCGCTGAGGCAAGTCTCCTCTGCCGCCGCTGCCATCGCCTGCCCCAAAACAACTCCCCACCCTCCCCCGCCGCTGAGGCAACTCTCCTCTGCTGCCATCGCAGCTCCCATGGGTTTATTGTCTTGTCCTTCTTTTAAGCTATAGAGTGAATTAGGAAAAGTTTAATCCACTTGCACTGTTTTATGTTTACATGTTTGATGACAAACAGCCTTATGTTTATAAGTGACAGTTTTCCTGCTAAGTACCTGCATGTCATAAGCCTTTGAATTAAAATTACCATATTGAAATCAAATCTGATGTTTTTTTAATTTTTATTTGGTGTGAGTTGGAAGAGGGGTGGTCTTATACAGCGAGTATATCCTAAACTCTATATTTTTACTGGAAAAGTTGGGGGTCGTCTTATACGCCAGTCGTCCTATACATGAGGATATACGGGTATATTAAGCCTTATAAACTGGAGAGGGACTGTAACACATCTAGCTGGTACTCAGGAGAAAATTTAAACTGGCTGGAGAAGGACAGGAGCTGGTTAAACAGTTTTGTCAGTTGGCTCATGGACGGCTCCTGCATATGCTAGAGCGGGGATCAAGCCCAGGCGTAGTGGATAGATCCTCCTGTCAGCCCCAGAATGGGAAGGGAAGCCCTCACTTGGACTGGGGGAGGGTTATTAGCAATTGTTGGGTTTTTTTTTTCCTTTCACAAGGGTTCTGCACCCCCAAACTCTCACAAAAGTGGAGGAGCCACTGTATTGCCTTCATAACTGGTAGACTTAAGTGTTGGGAAGTTATTGTATTCAACTTCCATCTGGCTCAAACTCCCATTTTCTACTTGAAAACCCATTGGTGGAATTGAGCACATCCCTAGCTATTCCACTTAGGTGCCAGCTTGTACAAAAGCACCCTGCAGGCTAGACACACTAGATAGCAAATTCACAGTAAGCTTTCCTCTGGGCTCTCACTTGTCCCTGGCCAAGAGAAATGGCAGACAGCTTCTTGGAAAACTTCATTTCCTCAGCAAATTTATACAGATCAGCAGCTGGGTCTGTGCCTGGAGAGAGGACGAATATCAGTGGGGTCGTTGCAGCAGACTCCTTAAACACTAAAGAGAGGTTTGCAGTCTGAAAGAGGAAAAGAGAGGACGCTGTTGTTAAGAACTGGTGGCTAACAGGAGAAAAAAAAGAGTCTGCTTACAGCCAAGGGCCAGCACATCCCCTTGCAATGCTTGCATTTGCTTGTCAGAAATGAGACTATTGCTACAGTTGAACACAGCAGAGAATGGAAGAGGCAAGATAAATACCACAGGGTGACGGCCTAAGCAGACATATCAGCTCTTTTCACATCTCCTACTGGTCTCCCTTCTCCACATGACACCTGTTCCATAGTGGCTTCCTACCTGTGGCTCAATAAAGCTCTGCCCCAAATTTGCTGCCACAAAGTCCTGCATTGCATTGGTGACTTTGTCCCCTCGCAGACAGCGCAGGACTAGCAACTTCTGGAAGCTGTCCAGTTTGGTGTTCCAAATTCCAGGCAGAGGTTCCCTGTGAGAAAGAAACAGGTACATATATTCTGTGCATTATGCTCAAAAATATTCCACATGCAGAACTATGAAAGAGATGCTGTCAAGATCAACAGCATCTCTTGGAATCTCTGGGACAGAATCATTCTTTTCATCTGATTTTCTTTATTTGTGTGTGATAGGGTGGGAGTGGGAATTGGAGCTGAGCCAAGGAAACATCAGGATCCATAACCATGCTGGGAGCAGAAGGGAAAGTTACCTGTGAGGTTCAGCACTGTCAAAAATTACTCGGAAAGCATACAGATTTGCCACAAAATAATCAGCAAAATGAGAAAAATTGGGCAGGTTCGTTAAGGCCAGGATATCATTCCATGCTCTTTCATACAGCCAGGAAGGAGCTGGATTTTCTCGCACGATCTTCACAGCGCCACCAGAAATGAGGTATCGCCACTCATCCTGTAAGTTGAAATGACAAGACACAGGAAGACAGGTCTTCTTTTCCAAATTTTATCTTTGTAAATCTTGGCTGAAAGTGGCAATATATCCCTCAGTCCCATAAGTGGCACTTCTAAACCTTTCATAGATGTGGCTGGGGGCATTAGTTGCTATTTTTTATCAGGGGCACTTATCACTTCTGTAGTGGTCACTGCTGCCTTAAGGGCATACTTAACACTAAAGCTGGGCAAACTCTAAAAATCCTCCCTCCCTCCTGATTGGGGCAGCCTTTCCAGGGGAAAAAAAAGCCTAGGAATGCCTACTATGTCATTGTTCCCATGGGCCTTATGGATCAGGCAATGTCACCAAGGGTCTGCAGAGTGCCCTGCCATCATAAAAAGGGAAAGGCTTTTAAGAATTATAGAAAAGAAAAGAAAAAGAAAGTTGTGTGTGGTGGAGAACTTTGGCCACCTCAGTTAAACTAAGGTGGGCTTCTCATGAATGTTTTGAAAAACGCATGTATCCCCTGAAAGCAAGAATCCTTCCTCATGTTTTACAAGATCTGAATGGCTCACAAAAGACTGTGCAAATGGGTGGGGGTGGGTGGGATATGTTGCCTAACTTACTGGAGATGGTAACAAACAGCAACATGAAATAGCATAATCTTTTTCGGGCATTTACTCACCATATCTATTTTGCCTTCATTCATCATGATCCGGATGCACACCAGAAATGCAAACATGAGCTTGTGCTTTTCAAAGAGGCTGCGGCATACATTGCTGTAGAGGCTGAACGTGAGGTACTTATTGATATTTGCTATCCGCTTCTTTAGAGTGTCTGCAAATAATAGTACAGACAGTGGGAAGGAGATAAGGACCACCATAGTGCCACAGTATTTAGCTTTTGTCACAGGAGGAGTTCTTTATGCAAGGGGGACCTAGTTAAGCAGCTGTGTGATTTGAAAGCTTGCCTCATGCTTCCCCTTGGTATGATGACTGCATACTGAACATTGCCTGAAGATAAGAAGACCACAAGGATGGCTGAAGATCATTAAAAACAAATTTATGGCTCAACTGGTATAAGAATATCAATGGAGAGGTCAGCAGTTTAAAAAAACACTCCCATCCAAGGTAATATTAAATTCACGTGATTTACACACTGCCCTGAGGTCTTGAGAACTAGTGTGGTGTAATGGTTTCAGTGCTGAACTAGGACACTGAGAGACCAAGATTCAAATGCTTATTCATCCATGGAAACCCATTGACTGACAGTCACATTCTCTCAGCCTTAGAGGAAGCCAATGGTAAACTTTCTCTGAACAAATCTTGCCAAGAAAACCCTGCAATGGAGTCACCATAGGGTCACCGTAAACCAGAAATGACCTGAAGACACACAGCAACAACAACCACTGGAGGTCTTACGGCATAGGGAAGGATATAAAAGCTTTAATGCATGAAAAAAATAAAATAAACAAGGCAACATTTAAGTATGGTGAGAATAAGGTGGATAGTGTGGTACCTTGCTTCAGAGACACCTATATTTGCTAGTCTCGCAGACTAACTAAAGTATGTTGCTACCACTATTATCAGCGACACCTAAAATGATGACCCTTATTCTTAAGCACATCCAGTGAAGAGCAAATGCTTTCTGAACACAACTGTAACAATTTGAGGCTAAGCTGGAGATGACTAAGATTCTACAACACTGGTAATAAATTTGAAGGACTTAATTTATGACGTGGAATGAGGAGATGTAGCTAACCCCTCTTTCTGTAAATTTCATTGCAATGCAAACTCTACTGGATCTTCAATCCCTCAAGAGTCAAAGCCAAAACCAGCAACAGAAAGTCTAGACTGCAACAGAAAATAGAAGGAGATGGTGCTTTGGACTTTTAAACTTTTTTTTAAAAAAAATTACATGCAGGTTTTTATTGTTCTGCTTTAACTGTTTGCCAGGACTTAGATCTTATTGCTAATGATTTTATTATACAAATATAGACCAAGATCCTATGTTGTTGTAGCTACATCTCCTGATTCAGTCCCTCCAAATCTACCTTACAAGCCAGGTAGCCGTACCCCATGGAGTCTTGTCACAACTGCTATTTGCACAACACCTCATTTGGTGGAAGGCACCACATATGCCATCATTCAGCACTCTGCTCTCCAGTGCCTCACAACTTCTTTGGTTGGTGTGGCTGCCTGGCTTCTAAGGTGGATTTAGGGGGGCATTTGTGGTTGTTGCAATCATGTCATAACTATAAATGTAAATTTATGATGTTGTACATCTGGCTCACAATATTGTAAATAGTGAACTGGATAGCAGCCATATTTCTTGACAAAACCTGGAGGGCTGATTATGTCCCCTCCGGTTCTGATCAGAATATATAAGGCACTGGAGTTTTCTGAATTAGTGGTGATCTCCACTAAGTTATTAGAGCTACCTGCTCTTTCAGAGTTTGAAATTCCTGTCAGGAATATGTTGAGGAACCATTCCAATGAATACTGGTACATGGGGTCAACGTTGGACAGGTCTGAGACACAGAAGAATAGGATCTGGGTGCGGACTGCCACTGGTACATACTCCAGCCGAGTAATATCAATATCCTTCTCTGTCTGCTCAGCTATCTTCACTTTGGCCTGGAGGAAACAAAGATCCAAACAAAACGCAGTTTTGTAATATATCAAAAGGAACAGCTAACTGGTAGGGGTGCAAATCAGTCACCAACCTGAATTTCCCCTGCTTTTAGCTTGGATGCCTCCAACACTTTGATGAGCTCCAAATCATCAACAGGGTTTCCCTCAGAGGAGCTCAGACGATAGAGGATCTGATCTTCTATCTCCTTCAGCTCTTGGCGCATCTTGGCATTACTGACAATCAGCTGGTTCTTAGCCTCTTCCAAGTCAGGGCGCTCTTCTGCCACCACTTGGCCTAGCAACTGGTCCTCTAAGCCACTGTCAAATAAAGATATAAATCAAATCTTACCTATTTATAACTTGGTTGTGACCATCCTCACTTGCAAACTGCTAACCCACTAGGCCTAGGCAAGGTCATAGTTTGAGCTGTCGGGACTGTCTTTATTTTGAAACTACAGATGGGAAATAAAACTGACATGATTAACGTAGAGGAAAAAGGAAACATAACGTAAACTTGGCAAACAGGAAAGATCAAAAATGAAAAGCATAGGTTCCATCAGAGCTCTGAAATTTGAAATCAACGTCTTTATTATTGAGTGCATACAGCTTCCACTATTCAAAAATAGAAGAGCAGGGGTCAAGTTCCAACATGGGGTAGGACACTGTGAAAAAGTAGAGAAAACCACTATTACCTGGGGGATAGAGTGAAGTTAATCAGTGTCAGCTTGGTGGATAGCTCTGGTGTGTAGTGTGGATTAGGCAGGTTGGTAGTGATGTACATCTTGAAATCATCATGATACGGAATCACTGTGTCGCCCAGTTTCAGCACAGTGCTGCCTTGCTGTTTGTAAGTCTGTATATCAGGAAAAATGTTAAAACATATACAGTTCTATGTAGAACAAAAAGACAAAATCCTATCTTAGGCAAGTATCATGATAGTCAGGACTCCTCTTTCAATGGCAGTGCACGAATGCTGTGATCTGAAACAAGCAAAATTGGATTGTGGTGGGAAAGAATTTCAGTTCCATGAACGGAAAGCTGAAATATCTCATTATTGGTCACAGCTGCCCTGCTTTTCAGTCCCATTTGGGAGGAAGTCACCTCATCATAGACAACCTGGTCCACTATCACTATTAAAACAAACTAGTTGGCATATATGTGTACTTAGGATGGGCTGGAAAAGACCAGCTAGTACAGAGGAATAATGGAGGAGAAAAAACAGCTGATGGCAGAAAGATTACACTCCCTCTCTGACCCAAACTGCTCAATGGCAATCTGTATCCTTCTAGTTATGATTCTTACATGCAATGCAGAAGTTAGGTTTTGAAGATGCAAGATTGGGGAAGAACTAGAAGGTCTGCCCTAATTCCACTGTAGCTCCTGCCATCATTGAGCACTGGCAGAAGAAAGCCTACCAAACCCACTTAATCTTATAAAAGAGTTACCACAGCTTGGAATTATTACTCAAGCAGCATGTTACTCAGCGCTAGATATTTTTCAAGAGTAATTTGCTACTCATCATTCATGAGTAATGAGTATCATAATGCATTACTGATATGTTACTTTCAATTTTTTAATAGATTTCCTTCCCCCAGCACAAAAACAAACACAATGTCTCAATGGTTCCAAATGTCCCACACTTAACATTTCTGAAATGATGAAATAAAATGTTACTCATTGTGAAAATGTTCTATTTTTAATAGTCCTGTTGATAACATGTTTAAAAGTAATGATGTTTAGCAAGACTGAGATATCAGCCCTACCGCACTTTCCCAGGTATGGCATGAAGCTGGTTTGGGCCCTGGAGCAGGACAGGCAGGAGGCATCCACACAGAGGTAATTTTGGGCAAGAGAGACCAACTTTCCAGACTCTGCTTTCAGCCCAACTGCATAGCAAGAGTCTGATGGACAAGCTTTATTTGGCAGCATAAGCAAATTTACAGAACTTTCAGTGTTACATGAATAGAGAGAAAGTATGCATGAATAAAAGCTGTTCAACATAAGTTGCAAGGCCTAGAGAACAGGGCCTTCATGATCATCTTAGCATAAACTTCATCATCTCTGTGAGAAAACAGATGTTCTCAGGGTAAATTAGGACAGCCAGTTTCAAAATTTTCATACTATCTTATCTGTGGTATTGACTCTGGCCACAGTTCTTGTAGTTAGCAATTTGCAAAAATCCAGTAAGACAGACTCAGAATGGATTCAAAGATTTTAAACCACGAAATGGTCTCATCTAGAATGGCCTAGGGACACAGAAATAAAAGACCAAATGCTTGAAAATACTTTTGTGCCCAACAGACCTCTAAAGAGACCAAGAGAGGCACTGGTCTTGTTCCTGTACAGAGCAGCATACAGCAGTTCAGCGTGTGGATATACACTATATCTGCTTTCAATACCCTCTGGATTCAACATCAAGCTGTTGCAGCCCCCATCCTGCAGCTCTTTTGTGGCTGGTGGAGAGTGGGAAAGGCGAGCAGGGAAGCATCTATGTGCCTGTAGCCAGGCAGAGAATGATTACATCATCCTCCAAGAAATGCTGAGGTCCTCTGGAAGTTTTGATGGATGATATAATCATTCTGTATTTACTATAGGAACATAGCCAGAAACTTCTCTGATTGTATTCTCCACACAAGCCACAGAAAGGCGGAGGTGGGGGCTGTAGTGGCTAAATGGCAAGTTGCGGGAGGGCTACAGTTGTTGCAGAGGGTGGAAGAGAATACAAACCTCCACAATGGAAAAAAAAAAACCCACATACACAGGCATAGGGTGGGTTTACATCTGTGTACAGCACTAACAGGATGCCAGCCAATGTGTGTAATATTGCTGCTTTCAATGCATAATTTCAAAGCTCTAAGACCTCCTCCCCCCACACACTGATGAGACAGGGCACCTGTTTCAGCAAGACAGGTTCAAGAGCTGGGTCCAATTCTTCCCCTACATTCTCCAGGAGAAATGGCTTTCCAAAACGAATAGCATTTTCCAAGGTGCGTAAGAAGTCCCGGTCGCTCAGCTTAGATGTATCTAACCCACTATCTTTCTCCTGAAAAACAGCACAAAACAAAGCAGTTCAGCACATGTGACAACAAGGGGCATATTCTAGTCGAATGTGAAAGACAGGAAGGTAATTAAAACTGGAGCTTGAAGAAACTACTTTTTTTCGACATGCTGGTCTGCAGAGTCTAGGAGCTGGAGTCTAAACAGTATCTTTCCAAGCTCTGATGTTCATGGAGATGAGCAGAATCTAGAGATAAACATTCTGTTTTCTAATGAACTGAACATGACAAGTATTCTGTTTTAAAGTTCACCCAGAACTTGGCCAACATAAAGTTCTGAAGAGGTGATTCAGCAAAGCATAAAAGCAATAAAGAGAAATGCTTGTGTTGGGAGCAAACTAGCAACCATCACTCCTAGTATTTTTTCACGATTCACAGTTCAGCACTCTGCTATGTTGTTCCTTCACATTGATTGCTTTTCAAATTACAAAACCAGAACTTCAAAATGGAGGACAAACCCCCAAATCTTTCCTCAAGGGTCAATTTTTGTTTTCTCTATTATGACAACCATTACATGAAGAAAAGACTAGAAGAAAACTGGAGTCAGTGGAGAGATGAACATAACAACTCAAGTTTTAAAAGATTCAGATAGCCACAAGTTCATACAAGAGTATCATCCTTCACAGCTGCAGTTATCATTTGTAAACTGGTAATTTTAGGTGTGAGATGTAAATACAAGCCTTTATAGGAACAGGCCTTCAATGTCAGAGAAAGAAAAACTTCCCAGTTAGAATGAATATGGTTAAAAATTTGTCAGAAGCAGAAATGCTTACCAAGTTTTTTATCCATTTGTTGGCTTGTCCCTGAGGATCTATGAACAGAGTCCAACGCTGAGAGAACTGTGTTATCATTCCATTCTCCACAGACAAGGTATCATTGGGCAGACCTGCTATCTGTATAAGAAAAAAGCACTTTTTTTAAAACAGTAAATGTAGATTTCTTTGTACCTCTGTCCTAAACAAAACTGCCCTGGAAGAACACATTTTCTAAATCACGGAAAGCTAAATTCTGTCAATCAAACTAATTTGCACATCTCTTCATTTTGCATAATTCATATTGCTTCTGCTGATTGATGGGAAAACAAAGAACTACATAAGACATTTTGCAATTCATAGTATGGTTAACCTTCCATTCACAACAACAGCTTTTCTAATGTATGTCTACAAGAAGTAAGATCAGGGCACTAAGGACATATCTGTAAAGTTTTCATAAATTGGGCTGAACTATTTCAATGAATTTAATTAGTACAATATCTAAAGACATAGCACTTCATCTACAGCAATCTATGGCTGCTTCTGACAAATAACAGAAACCAGCAGAGGCTTCCTAGTTTGAGCAGACAGATATTTCCTTGCAAAGCTGTTAGATATGGGGGACTTCTCTTCAGGGATATTCCATATGCTCACGATTGTGTGGGAACATTGCCATCTCATCACATCTCTGAGCTGTTTGAATTTAGGATCTGGATTCAAAATCAGTTCCAAAACATGACTTTACAACAGGGATGGTGTATTTTTGGCCTACCAGATTTTTTGGACTACATTCCCACAATCCCTTGCCTTCCTGGGAATTGAATTCTAAAAAAATTGGAGAGCCAAAGGTTCACCCTTTCTTCTACAATCAAATACTTCTTTTCCTCCAATGATTCAGTCTGCTCCCAGCAGCATTTATTAGGGATTTTTCTCTGTATGTAACATAAAATGACTCGGATCTACTCCATTCAGGCGGAATTTAGAAAGTCTCTGAACCTCTTTGGCAACTCGGTGAGGTCCTTCTCCCCGTTTTCCCTCATCAGTCATTGGGGTGCATGTATCTCTTTTTTTATTTTTTAAAAGAAGTACTGCTGTTCAGTGCATACAAAGGCACCACAAAACTGTTTAGCATGCACTCTTAACATTACCTGCCATGATCGGATTTTCACTGGATCTCCAAGCGTGGCTATCAAGTTTGGTTCTTTGGTATGTGGAACATTGTATGTGTCCAGCTGACTTATCCATTCCTCACAAAGTGCTGTGCGGTAGTGACCCTGTGAAGGAAAATGTCTTTCATGTGTTTCTCTTACGAAATCAGTAATGCTAAATGAAATCCTCCCCTAACTATTTACACTCAGCTCCACCTCCATGCCTGAGCATTTGTTCTTGGCACTGAAGGGGACCCTTGAGGCCTATACGATTAGCTGTTTTACATCCAAAGCTCCTTGGGAAGCCACCTTCTAATGATGTTTCACTTTTCAGCTCACTGCAGATATTACAGGCTGAAGACTTGCATGTTTTCCTTTCATGCACAGATTTCCCTTCACCCTTTCCTGGCTTACTTATAAAAAGGGACACAGATCTGATGTCAGGAGACACAGCTACAGAGATGTACCTCCTGATGCCACCCTCCAAAATCTGCCTCTGAAGCCTCACAGCTGCCTCCCAGTGCAGCCATTTTCAAGGTGCTGGAGAGTGAGGCAGGGAGTAATGATGTCTGCAGTTCTCCCCTGGTGGTGGGGCATGCTAAGACAGATAGCTGCAAAGGCTCCTGCAGAGTCTAATCAGGATCCTGTTGTAGCTGCCTGTGTTAATGCACCCCGTGATCACAAGAAGATTGAACACGTCATTACTCACCACTCCATTCTCCAATGCCTTGATCATAGTTGTGTTGTGGGGCTATATCGCTTCAAACATAGGATTTGGGGAGCACTTTTGGTTTTTGTGATCATGCAGCAACCAGAAACGTTCATTGTTATAATTACGATGTTGTAAGTCAGGATCATAACATTGTAAGTACTGAACCAGATACTCTATTAAGCCCAACTCAGAGCCAACTATGACCAAGTTGCAACTCGAAACCATGGTGTGAAACCATGGCTTGAACTGGGTTTGCAATGTGCCTAATCAGAATTAGCATCATTTTAAATCTAACAGCAAACCATATTAACAAACCATGGAAGAAGGCACAAGGGAATCCATAAGCGAAAGATTTTCAGCTATCCAAAACACCTTTTAATAGATTCTTGCTTTTCTAACCAGTAACAGTAGGAACTCTTGAGCTGATCTGAGAAATCAAGGTGAGACATAAAGAAAAAGAGCCCCTAAAGTATGCACAATCAAACCATTTTAACCCTTCATCAGTGGAAAAATTCACTCTGTACTTACTACAGACTTTTCCACTTATTTGATAGGTTAGGGACCAGAGCACTGTCAGAAAGCAGAAATAGTCTAAAAGTGGAACCCATCTACTGCAGGAAACATGAAGGACTTACAGAGGCTTGCTTGGGACTGACCCTGCATCTGCTTGTAAAGTCTCTCAGCTGGCTTGGCTTGTTTTTTCCCCCTCTCTGAGCTCACTTTGTAAGCAGCACATGAGCGCTCCCAAGTAAGCCTCCATAGGCAAAAAGTGTCAAAGTTGTTACTGGGTAGGCAAATTTTTCCTATGAGTGGATGGCAGAGAGAAGAGGCGGTGTGGCCAGACAGCCGGGTGCAAAGCCAGAAGGATTGTTATGGCTATGTCTTGTGTATTAGAGAAGGCCACACACCAGAGCACTGATTGGGTCACCCCACTTGTTCCAGGATGACAAGGTAGCATAAAAAGGATGGTGTTTGCCTTGACCAGCTGCCAGTTAGATGCCCGAGTTGGACCTGCCATGCCATTGGCAGTATACTGTTTGTAAGGGGAGATGCTGCCCGATTTTTCTCTGTTATCTTCTGTTATTCCTGTTTGTCTAACTGCTGGAATGCTAGCATGTTTTTGCTAAGCCTTACTTAGACTGTGGCAACAAATTCAGCCTCTAAGTCTTACTTAATGAGCCTCTGGAATTCTTTCTGCTTCACTGGGACCCTCTGCTGCGGCGAAGCCTTGCTTCACAGATTGCGCTCTGCTCATGCTCAGAGGAGCCAAATCCTGCCAACCCTGACAAGAAGAACTGATGGAAGCCACTGTTTCAATACTTGTAATACAGACAAGTTCCATTAATTCAACCAGGGAATCCATTCTTTCCATAGGCAAGACTTGGAACTGTGGGCACATGTGAATCATCCCAAGCAAACCCCCATGGGCAAGAAGAACTGACGAAAGAGTGGACCCCACATCAAATTAATGGAACTTGTCCTTAATAATAGATAAAAGAGTGAGTTGTGAGATAATAGGTTGTCAAAAGACAGGGGCTTCCTGTAATATATAGCTGTAAGTTCAACATAACTGACCAAATGTCATAATAGACAGAAAGACTTTGATTCAGGCACAGACCTTTTCCTTTGAGTAACTTAATCCTCACTTAGACTTAAATCAGAACAAAGCTCAGATATTTTTGGGAAAAATGTTTCTCTTGCTCACCGTGAAAGGGCCCAAATATGCAATGAAGCCAGCTGAAATTAGCACGTCTCCTGCAATGTTGTTGATCATATAATCTAGGTTCTGGACGGTCTCCTGCCAGCGCACCCTCTCATCAGCAAGACCATTAATTAACTTAAAGGGAAAAAAAACCATACAGACATTGTCATTCAGCTTCTTTGTCAGGGAAGACCTCGCTATGCCCCATCAGAAAAATCCCAGAGGAAAACAATGATTAGGACTATTTCCCTAAATTAACTGAATTACAGATAATGAAACAGGAGGACAGAATCTGCATTGTGACTACCACTGCAAATTAGGGTCAGACAAATGTTTTCTGATAGACAGTGGCTAAGGAGCTTACATCGTGTGGAGCACATTGATTAACTGATTGATTGATTGATTGAATTTATACCCCAGCCTTTCTGAGATGGGATCCAAGGCAGTTTACAAAAGTATAAAACAATATTGCACTAAAAATCCTATTCTTCAAAACTTAATGTTATTAAAACAATGATTAAAACAGTTAAAACATATTTAAAATAAATTACTAATAAAAATTTAAAAAATACAACAAAATAAAATAGCATACATCACTTCACACATACTGCTGTTAACACACTTCACATTTCAAAGGCCTACCTAAACAGAAAGGGCTTCACTTGCTGACAGAAAGAGAGCAAGGAGAGAGTTGACTTCTTGTGGAAGGGTGTTCCACAGCCTGTGAGCGGCCATGGAGAAGACCTCTGTAAAATTCCACCAGTACAGTTCCACCCTGGCTACTGGTCCCAGAATGCACAAGCCTGCTTGAAAAGGTATGTGTGTGGTCCCAGGCAGCTTCTGACTGCAGAACTGCAGCTGCGAACCAACAGCACCTCTCCTTTTCCCAAATCTCCAGCAAGTACACCAGAAATTGTGGGTGTGGGGAATAGCTGCTCTGGGCTGTAGCTGGATGCTGCCTGAGTGTTTTGCATCCTGCTTTGGCCACTAAAAGGCTGGGAGACTGCACACCTGCCTTTTGCATCAGGCTTGTGCAGTGTGTGGAGGCGCTGTATTAAGCTACTGGGTAGCTCCTTGCATAACATATTTAAAAGGATATACATACATGTAACTTAGGTTTTGACTGTGGATGTCACCAACAAGTTTCCAGCCATAATTTTTTTGTGGAAAACATATGATTTTGCTTCTTTTTTTCCAGATACAGTTTTCAAGTTGCAGCTTGGAAACTTGTATTTGCCGCTAGCTCACAAAAGTCCACTAAGAACTGGATTTGCACCTGGATGAAAAGCTAAAACACACCTTGAATGAATCAGCTTTACAATCTAGCTCTGTCACTGACCTTGTCGGCCCGATTCAGTCTCTGTTCACACTGTTCACATTTCATCTCCAGCTCCTCTTTTGTGGCGAGGGTGCCTCTGTATTTGGCCTGAAGATGAGCAATGCCCTCCTCCACTTCTCGCAGACGTTCCTTGGCCTCATCAAGGATCTTCTGTGTGGCTTGTAAGTCTTCTTCAGCCTCCCTCAGGGCTTGCTATGGAAATACAAAGACTTGTGAATGCCAAGTTCTCTGTACTGATAAGCACAGAGCTGCTTCTCATAGGAAACATATACTTCTTTTTTAAAGGCCACAGTCTTTTTTCCCCCCTTTTTAAGTATATAGTAGACCCCTCTGAAGGAAAAGCATTGCTGTAGTTCTTACTCGCTTTGGCTCCACAGCTTTTGCCACAAAGTGGTACTTATGCATGGCTCTGACCCACTGGCAGATAGACGTGCAGGCTTTGGACACTTTGGCTATGGCTGCTGGCTGAAATTCTTCACTGTCAATATATGGCTGGATTGATTTAATGATAACATCTGCAATGTTATCCTGAAATGAGTTAAAGAGATTGGAAGAATAAAGGTCTGAGAGCTCTGGACAGTCAGCTTTGACAACAAAGTTCTATGGCAGAAACTTCCCAGAGGAGCATCAATGAAAACATAATTTCCCTTGTACTTACCATATACTGTTCCCCACTTATTATGAAGCCAGTCTACAGCACTGCTTCTAGACTCCACCAAAATGGCTTATGAACACAAGACAATGCATGTGATAATTGGGAATTCAAGATTGTAATACAGGCATGGACAAATCATAGCCCACCCATGGCTCTTCCCAGATCATCCTTTTCCTGGCAAACAAGGATGAATTCCCTCCTCTGGAATCCTCTGAGTATAGCAGTTCACATTTTAAATAGGCTGCAGGGGCTCACTGAACTGTTTAACATTAAAAAATACAATTCTCCCCAAATCAGAAGTGGATGCCTGTCTGCCTTCTTTTTATACTGAGAAAGTGTGACTTGCTCAAGATTACTCAGTAGGTTTCAACTGCTGAGTGGGATTTGAACCCTAGCCCAACATTCAAACCACTACACCACAATATTTCTCCTGTACAACTTGTCACTTATACCAAATTGGTCTGCAAATAAGACATCTTTCCCACTCAACCCCAAAGCCGAGAAAAGGTATCAGACTATTTGAACTCAATGCCCTCCACTCCCTCAGCAACCCTTGACAGTCAGGGGTGCTTACAAGCTTTTCACATTCTCTCCTGGTCAGAGAAAGCAGCTGAAGTAAATATGCTACGTGGAATAAAGCTACTGGCTGCAGAAGAAAACTCACTCTCAGTCAAGGACCCTCTTGCTTAAATGTTCTCTCTCTGTGTGTTTCTGTTTTGCTCCATGCAATTTTCTGGGCACAGGATCTTTATATCCCCTTACTTAATCTTAACAAAGCCATGCTGCTAACATTACACTGAGGAAGTATGTATTTAAAAACTGCATCTGTTAAAACACTGCCAAGGAGGCAGGCCACATCCAGCAGGAGCTGTCCCTGTGGAAACTGCTGCTGCCACAAGGAAATATGTAGCACTGGCGCCATAGCAATTTTCCCAGAAAGGCTAGTGTGGCCTTTCTGGAAGCCAACAGAAAATTTTGAATGGAGGTGGTGGTGTTGTGTGTGGGTTCAAGTCATTTCTGACTCATGACGACCATATGGTGAACCTCTCATGGGGTTTTCTTGTCAAGATTTTATTCAGGGGAGGTTTGTCATTGCCTCCCTTAGAGGCTGAGAGAGTGTGACCTGACCAAGGTAATCTAGTGAGTTACCACAACTGAGGAAGGATTCTAATCCTGGTCTTCCAGACTCATAGTCCACACAGAATACACAACAAGACGTAAATTTTGGGGTCAACTTGAAATGAGTTCTTTTTATTCTTGAAATGCACACAGTGAGGCTGGTTAAAAAGTAAAAGAAGAGAGGGAGTGAGACAGACAGAGAGGAAGAAGACAGCCATCACTGTGACCATTACCTTATCAAATTTAAATAGGCTTTCAAGAAATCTCCCTGGGTCCTGAAGAAGGCCTTTGCCAGGTTCCCAATAATCATCTATCTTGGAGCCTGGCTTCTCTCCTGCTACTTTCTTGGGCTTAACTCCCTTCATAATGCAGACAGCTTCAATAACCATTTTAACGCCGACTGGAGGGCGCTGCATCGTGCGTACCTAATTGAAAATATGGAGAAAAGAAGTAGATCAATAGATCAGTGTCCTATCTGCTGTAGATAATTTTATTCTGGGCTATGACATTAAGGCACGAAATTAAACAAGAAGAAAACATATCTCTGCACAGAACTTAGAATATGTTCTTTAACTCAATATCACATTAGCTGCCTTTACCAGAAGGAAAACTAACAATCAAGATGATGATGATGATGTATTTATATAGCACCATCTAAGGACATGACACTTTGCAAATGATGAGAGTGTAGGTCCCTGTTCCAAGGGGAAAAACTGGAAAAAATACAACATGGAGTAGAAATGAAAGCAGTGGTAAAAGAGAAAGAATATACAGCAATTTCTGAGACGTATATGTGGCTTGCTTACATTAGCCTTGCTAATATAAATAGGAAGCATTGAGATTAAAAAGAGGTGGCACCATGGAAACATTCTGGGCAGTTCTGGATACAAGAATAGCAAGGGGGAAAAGGCTGGAAAAAATTCAAAGATCCCTCTTTGAATGACTGAGGGTGGCAGAGCAGAACAATAAGGGGTCATAGGCTGGGAAACATGTGGGTAAAAAAGCAGAAAGATGAGAGAGAGTATTAATGGACGGTAAAGGTGAGAAGTCTGTGCTGCCTCCAGAAGCAAACAGATAATCAGTGTTGGGATTTCAGAAATAGTATCACCCTGATCCATAAGGTAACTGCTTGGCCTTGAAGGTATGCCCTCTATTTCTTGTTTTTTCAGCTAAACAGGAAAGAAAATTTCAAAACATAAAACTCCTCCTCCCATGAAAACCTTTGGTTGACAAAATTCTCTCTTCTAAGCAGCCATTAAAGGTACAAAAGCCCATCCCATGCCAAAAGATGACTAAGCGATCGATATACATGGCTTAGGAAAGTATCCCAAGAATGTTGGTTTGGAATGCCACCAAGACCTACCTTCTAGTACATAAAGTTAGGACTGCAGCACGGGAAGCATTAAATGCATTAGACTATAAAACTATAATATATACAGAGAGCAGACTGATCTTCCAGCAGCATCATCCATAGAAAATGGATTACCAGTTTTTCAGATGGGCTTTGTTGCTGTAGCTTTAACACTGTTACAAGGAAAATTAGCAGGTGATAACATTTAACTCCATACTGTGAAAAGCCGTCCCTGTGGATTTCTATAGATCAGCAACAAGAGCACAGCATGTCAGACTGTTTTCCCCCCATTATCAGCTTGCTATCCTCATAGAGGTAAGCCTATTGACAAGAAACAAGTGGTTTCCTGAACTTCTCATTCTGATGAGAGGCAGCTGGTAGTGGTCTACAAGCTCATACAAAGTTCCTGAGGATCACATACTCAGTCTTTGAAAGGAGGAAAAATATTCTAAACTTCATAGTTAAGTCAGTTGCAAAAGGAAGCAGTAAAGACTGTGTGTAAAGAATAGAAATGGCAACAGACCTACCTATGTTCTTGCTACTTACCATTGTGGCATGTTAATATCAACTAAAAGCAAACAAAGATATCTTATTCATAGGATTGTTCCAAAGTGGTCATGGAGTATTGGTGAAAAACTGATGTCTGGCTTCCACAGATAAAGAACACAGATAAATAAAAGTGCACACATCTCTCTATTCTAATAAACATTTTTCTTCTACTCTCTCAGGGTAAGAGAAGCAAAACAAACATGCTTTCTCGGAGACATTCCAGAGCTTTTCTTCTTGAGATGATTGACAGAGGAGCTGAGTTTGTGGAGATCCTGAAAATTATCTATCCCAAGGCAGGTTGCCTTCACAAGGAGGATTTTGACTGGCTCTTTGACTGTCCCCAAACAGAGCAATTTCTTGAGTGGTTTTGCAACACAGTAGGGGAGGAGAACATACTGGATTCCACTGAACTGGAAACCTATGAGAAACTGGTCATTTCTGGAAAGCCTATTCTAGAAGGGGAAGCGCTGGAGGAGGTATTGAAGAGCTGCTCTCAATCCTCTGAGCTAAAAGGCGCTCCACAGGAAAATGAAGCCCCGTCCCTTGAAAATCTTGAACAAGAGATGCATTCACTGAAGAGCCAGCGTGCCTGTCATATAAAGCGGTACAATAAACTTCAAGTTCGTGCAGCCAGCTTGAAGCAAGAGGTCTGTTGTTCAACAGAGAAGAAAGAGAAAGGCAGCAGGGAGCTGAAAAAGACACACTTGAAACTGGAGCTGGAGAATTTTCAGAGCAATGATGTTCTCAACCAGGTCTGTAAGACAGTAAAGGAGCTGATTCAGAGGCACACAAATCCTAGAAATGAGCAAATGAGAATACCCATGGCTACAGCAGACCTGAGTCATTACCTGCAGTTGGAAGAAACAACCATAAAGGTGTTTTCAGGATACTTTTCAAAGATTATGCCAGGTAGTATTCATGATATGGAAGATGATAAAACTGTTCTGGCAAGGAAGTGGCATGAAAGCACTTGGGAAGAACTGAATACAGATACTATAACAAGACTAGCCCAGGAAAGACTGTTAGAAAACAAGAGCCTAACTAGTGACAAAGACCTTGCAGATCATACAATAACCACAGGTGTACCAAAAAGCCATGTACTCTATGAAGGGCAGTTGGCTAGAAAAGATGAATCAAAATTAACTCAGAAAGCCCTGTCAGAAGAAATGAACAAGCCAAAACCAAAAGGTTTCAGAACTTGTGGTTTAGCTGCTTGGGATGGTTTTCAAGGACAGCTGAAAGCTGATGAAACACAGCACCTTAAAGAAGACAACTTGGACACCTGTCAAGAAGAACTAGGGCGCATGGAGTTAGTTTACATGGGGAGCCAGATGGTGGTAGTCATGACCTCTGCAAAAATTAAAGGAATTTCATCCTCTTTGCAATGGGCAATAAAAGCCTTGAGGAATGTTAAAGAGAAGAAGGTAAGCCACTAGCCTTCAGTAAACAACACTTGCAGAAGAGTCTCCCAAAGACAGAAATACATGCTGTGACTGTTGCTATAGGGATAATAAAGAGCTAGAGTGATATCTAAGTGCAGGAAAATAGATTGTCACTCATCTGCCTTCTGGCAGGCCTGCAATTCTTTTTTATTTTTATTTTTCCCACCTGGACTGAATGTGACAAAATTCAGAAACAAGCTGTTTGGCACAGCAAGCCCTCCTTGTCCCTGCAAGCTGAAGCTTGATAATGTCCTCCCATGTATTCCACAGCAGCCAAGCCCTGCAGCTTACACCATCCCTGTACATTAGGGTGGGAAACTTCTCACAACCCAGGGGTCAACATTTCACCCTCAGGATTCTCTGTGGGCCTGAAAATCTCCCCCAGATCTAGTTGTGGTTTCAATTTCTGACTTTTGCTGGCTGAGGGGCCTTCTGTGTTGTTTTTAGCACATAAACAACACTCCTGGATGGGCTCCAGACAAGGAAAACCAACAGAGAGATTTGTGAGAGGGTCACCAAAGGACACACAGGGCTCTGAGAAATACATTTTTATGCTTGTCAACAAAACTGATATAAAAGCCATTGTCCTTTCCTGTCAAGTTGAAACAGATTTTTCAGTAACTGCATGGAAACGCTAGATTTATTGTCCTTGTTTTTCACAGGTAGAGGAAGAGAAGGGAGAACTGTGTCTTCGCATAGCCATTTGCCAGGAGCAGCTGAGCATCCTCCAAAACGAGGTAGACCAGGCAAAGACGCAACAGCTTGTGCCTTTGCTTCAGGGCAATGCCCGCCTTCTTCGTTTGCCTATAGTAAGTGGGGAACTTGACTTGGAAGACTTCAGACTTGGGCATCTTGAGTTGATTCAAGAGGACACTGCTGCCCAAATGCTGGGCCAACTGAGCCATTTGGAGCTGCTGAGTCTCTTGCTACTGCTGGAGAAGAAGAATGTGCAGCAGATGGGGACTTTGTTAGAGGACATGTCGACTATCCTGAATGAACTGCTGTCAAAGTTACAGGATTGGCAATCCTGCTCTGAGGATTCAAGGTTCTCCATCAAGCAATGCCCACGAACTCTGATAGACCCCAGTGATTTCACCACCTTACGGTAAAGGCTAGGAAGAGCTGCATTATTGCAGGTCTCTGACAGTCTTTAAAAACCAGGAAATACAGTACTTCCTTGGCTTAAGAAAGTGGGAGTGATCAAAAAGGAAAATAAGATGGTAGAGTACTAAAACCCAAACAAAATAAATACAGTAGGATTCCCATATCCGCAGAGGATTGGTTCCAGCCCCCTCCCCTCCCCCCCGCAGATACTGAAATCTGTGGATAGGAGTGAACACCCCGTCCCCCCGCTTGCCCCCAGCCAATCAAGGTGGTGAGGAGCCGCTGCAGAAGCCACCGTGGCGGGATCATGCTCCTCGTTCCTTTCCTGCCCACCACCGCTAAAATCAGGCCCTGGCCGGGGGCAGGAGGCAGCAAGAAGTGCAATCCCGTGCTCCTTGTTCCTTTCCTGCTCACTGCAACTGTGATTGGGCCCAGAGCGAGGGACAGGAGACGGCAAGGAGCACGATCCCATGCTCCTCACTTCTCTCCCACCTGCTGCCACTGTGATCGCAGCAGCAGTAGGGAGCCAACCGCGGATAACTGAATCAGCGGATAATGAATTCGCAGATATGGGGGTCCTACTGTATCTCAGAGAAGGGAGAACCTGTTAGTAGCTTACCTTCTACCACTATTGTGCAGTGCAATAGGAAACCCCCCCCCAAGAGGGGGAAATAGCCTTATTTGTGCTAAGAATTTAAATATTTAGTGTTATTAATCAATAGTTCCAAAATCACAGCTAATGTCAACATCAAATCTGCAAGGATTTTCTCATTATAAATCCAAGACAGAGTTTAGGGTTAGAAAAGGAGAGGGTTAGAAAAAAATGTTACTGTACCCAGTGCAGTTCTGTAACCAATTTACCCATCACTTATATATATATATATATTCTTAAAGTATATGATGGGGGAACTCTGAACCTGGGCCACATCTTCTCTAGATACCAGCCTTTGGTGGCTTCTTAGCTTTTGTATCTGTCTCCCCTCATTTTTAAGGCTTGGAATCAAGCTAGACGCTAAGAGAAATGCAAATTACCTATTATTAGCCTGTGGTCTCCTCAGAGTGGGATTGCCTCAAAGATGTGTGCCTCAGCAACCAGATTTGCTAATCAAGCTTGTTTTTACTTTCCAATGATCATCACAAAACAGGTTAAATGGCTTAACTTAAGTATGTTATGACAAAAAGATATCTTTCGCCACTTGGGAGGGCCTCACTGAAAAACAAAAATATGCTACAGTCTAGAATAACCCTAAATTATTGGCAGTAGGATATCTGAAGTTAAATTTGCTAGTATTGTTGATGCCACTCTTTTGCCCTGCTTATGACTAGAATGCAGTCTCTGAGAGCTTCTCCTAAACGTAATTTGGCCTTCTGGTGGAAAGCAGTTCCCTCATTCTCATCTTTACAAGGACACAAACTCTCATCTTGCATCTGATGAAGTAGAATCAGTCCATGAAACCCTAGGCTAGAAATATCTTTCTCTCAATCTCAAAGGTGCTACAAGATCCCTTTATATATCCCATGGATACAGTTAGCAAATCTTGTAACTGCTGAAAATGTTTTCATCTCTCCCTTAGGCTGTGGGAGATGTTGGACAAGCACAGTCAAGAGAAGCAACTCTTCCGTGTCTATGAGACCTTAGCAAGCCGATGCTCACGGCTGTGGCAGGAACTAAGAATGCTCCAGGTGCAGCTAGCTACACCACTCACCCAGCTTCCTAAACTGGAGTCTGAAAACAAGGCCCTGTACTGCCTGATGTACGGTGACTCCAAACACCTAATGCTTCATGCACAGGTATGTTGGGATCTTTGACCATCCTGTATATTTGCTCTCTAGAACCACAAGAGAACACTAACAATCATGCCACACAATAATTCTTGGTTTCGTTATATCATTATGTTTTGCATCTTTTGGATTCCTGATTGTCTGCTGAGTAGCAAACATCTTTCTCTGTGAATTTTTCAAAGGATAAATCTAGAGGGATGTATTTCAATTTCTGGTCATATTTGTAGCCCAATTTGTTTACCACCTTTCCTTACAGGAACTCTCAGAACCTTTGGATCTGCTCAGCATCACACATGCCAAACTCTACCAAATGCTAATGGACACCCTGAGTGACTTGAAGGCCAAACGCAAATCCCTGCAGAGCCACTTTCAGAAGACAGAGCGCAGCCTCTACGTGCACTTCTTCAACAAGCCAGACCACCTGAAAGAGCTAGTAGAAGATGCTGAGGAGCAGAAAGTGGCACCTTCATATGCGTAGGTACAGTCAGCATCAGAACAGAGTAGTAATTGAGTAGAAAACAAGTGTGATGGCTTTCTTCAAGGATACCCATCTTATCTTAACTTGGATTAGATGGAAAGCCTCTCTGACACTTTCTTAATAGTATAAGCTTTCATCTACTGACATGTACTTTTCACAGATTATCATTTTTCTTTTAGATCCTAGGAACCTATGGGACATCCACTGTGATGTATTAAAAAGTTAACAGCATTAAAGAATTGGTTTGGCAGATAACACCCACTACTATAAAGCACGTAAGTAAAAAAATGTAGCTGCAGAAGGACTTAACATATGGTGCTTTTCTTCTACAGTTACTAGGGAAAAGACTCTAAGAATCGGTCTCCATCCAAGTTTGGATCACAGGGCAAAGGAAGCATTGGATGCACAGACTGAGGCACACTGGACAGAATAAAAGCTATAGTTTCCATTTCTAAGAAGAGGTACGACACACTTGTTTTATATCTTTCTTGTGTACTTATTTATGTTTCAACTCCACATCCAACTTCAAAAGCTATAATAAAAAGACAGCATGAATACAAAGCATAGTACATGGTTAATTGTCAAGGCAATCAAATTACATTTTTCATGCCAAATAGTTTACAGGAACTGTAAAAGAGCTGACCATGATCCATGACAGCAAGCTCTATACACATGCTTTCAGAATTCTGCAGTGAGACCCTGAGGCTCCTGCTAAGCTGAACTGATCCGTTGCTAAGAATGGGCTCTCTTCTTGCACTCTAGCTATGTTTCTACTATGGGTATAATGACAGATCAAAAATAGACATGTACTTCTGAATGCATCCTTTAATACTTTAGGTAGCATGTTGCTGGCATTTGACAACACAGAGAAATTATTTCTCAATGGTATATGTGGGAATATGTGTTGATGCACATGGGTTTAGGCAACAACCAATGGTATATCTTCACATGCATAGCAAAAATGTACAACTAGAACATCACAAATCTCCAACTATTCAATCTATGACTATCTAAATCTTAAAGTCAACCCAAAATAATGACAACTGGTTAACTGCAGATCCACTCTGAAAATTGTTACTCCCTGAAGAGGGTATACTGCTTAACTCCTGCACTCAGAAACCTCTCCACTACCTAAGGGACATTGATGATATCTTCATAATTTGGACCCATAAAGAGGACTCACTCACTCACTCAATACCAGAATTTCAACAACTTCCACCCTATCATCAGTCTCAGCCTAGAACTATCACGAGGACAAATTCACTTTCCAGACACCACCATATAGCCAAACAAAGAACATCTAAGCAACATACTATATCCCAAATTCACTGACTGCTACACATACTTATGCGCCTCTAGTTTACACCCTGAATGTACTACCAAATCCACAGTTTACAGACAAGCCTTTCAATACAATCACATCTGTTCAGATCCGCAAGACAGGAATGCAAAACTCACAGAATTACAAGAAGTATTCCTCAAGCCATAGTACTCGCCATATGAAGTAAAAGAAAAAAAATCTTGCACCCAGGACTAATCTACTACAGAACAGACTGAAGATAAGAAATGGCAGAATCTTACTAGTGGTCACATATAGCTCCCAACTGAGACCACTCAGACATATCATTAATGAACTACAAGCTATTCTGGACAATAATGCTGCCCACTCAAGGCTCTGGATAGCGAGCCTTTACTTGTCTACAAACAGCTTCTCAATCTCAAACACTTACCTATAGGAGGACACATAATACAGGTGGGGAGATGGATAGAAGTTCTTGCCACAAACCTAGACGCCAACTCAGCCCACATACCTACTTGGGAAATGTCATTACATGACCTAATCACATCACCCACGATATTAGAGGTACTTTCACTTGCCCATCCTCTAATATATGATTACATGACCTAATCACATCACCCACGATATTAGAGGTACTTTCACTTGCCCATCCTCTAATATGATCTATGCCATCCTCTGTCAACAATGCCCTTCAGCATTCTACATTGGGCAGACAGACCAGTTTCTATGCCAGAGGATAAATGGATGTAAATCAGATATTAGGAATGGGAATATATAAAAACCAGTTGCAGAACACTTCACTCTTCCTGGGTATTCCATCTCAGACCTCAGAATAGCAGTTCTTGAAGAAAAAAAAGGAAGATTGGAAAGAGAAACAACAGAATTTGAATATATCCACAAACTCCACTCCAGTGAGTTGAATAGAGACAATCATTTCCTGGCACACAATACATTATAACACTAATTAACACCCCAATCTCGTTGGCCAGTTTACTACATCTTCCTTCTGGTTCCCAGACAGCATCACATTATGTTCTAATAACTCTCTCCACCATTCATATCATTACTTACCGTAGGCAACGTAGTTCCTCCTGCCTTCATCCCCCAATGACCACTGTTAAAACTGAACTTATAACTTCATCACTATTCTCCCAAGTTTTGCATTTCTGCTGCTATTCAGAAATATAGCCTGCTCATAAAAGTCTGTTCCCAGGCACTTCACTCCATGCATGCGTCTGATGTAGTTTGCAAAGGCTCATGCTGCCAACTTCTTTTTCTCAGTCCCAAAGGTGTTACAAAATTCCTTTGCATATTGATCCAGACTAACAGGGCTATATCTTTGAATTCTACTGAAAAATAGCAATTCCAAATGTTCTGGATATGCTGCATAATTGTGGCTGATATCCCAGCTAGCATGTAACTTTAAATGCCAGTGGGTAAGATATTAGAGAATGCCCAATGGCTTTGGGCTGTTTTCCAGTGATTGTCAATAAATTCTTCCCAGCTATGATAACAACTCGGTATTCTGCCTTCAGTTCTATGCTGTAAGTTCTACTGAACTTACCAGAACTTATATCTAAATAAACGTGCAAAGGATTGTACTGCATGAGGTGATTCTTGCTTTTATTCCCCTCATTCCTCTTCCCTAATAAAATGGTGTTACCTACTAGCATTACTATAAAGCCAATGGTAGTTTAAGGCAGTAGAAGAATCAACAGAGAATGATAAGACCGTTACAGTCTGGTAACAACTCATATAAAGAGTGGGGGCAGATGAGAATGGGTCAGCTAGTGAATGTTGGTTGTTGACCTTGTCTTAAAAAGTGCAGAGACTGACACAAGTAAAATGGTGGTTACTGCCCCCTTGGGCGATGAGCTATTTTCTTTCCATTCTCTTACCTCAGTGACATCATTTTTGTTGAGGTTCCTTAAGCTTGCAAGGGCAGCATCCAGTGCTGGGAGGGCTTCTGCGAGGTCCTTCTGTGCATCATCAGCAATAGCCTGAGCTGTCTGAGCTTTCACCTTAGCTTTCATTTCCTCCGCCTGCACAGCATTTCTTGTCTCTTCTGCTACAGCTGTGTCTACCTATAGCACCACAAAGATGGTTGGAATCACAAGAGTGCTTTCAGGAGTCTGGCTGGGATCACCCAAGCTTGAATTCAGACGAGAAATGCATTGGCAGCCACTACAGTTCCTTCAGAACAAGTATTACATGGTTTGTGTAAGATTTCCTGTCAGCAATCTACCTGCTACCTCCAAGTCATCTTCAATGGGGACTGAAGATGTCATAAATGGGACATACCATATATGGCGTTACTTCCTCCCAGTTTGAAGTATCAGTAAACTCAGGGAGCATTCAGCTCTAGTAGGTTTAACGCAGAAATAAATTTTAGGGAGAGAAACAAAAGTAAAACAATGGAAAAATTTTCAATAAATTTAAGAGAAATAATAGAAAAAGAAATAAAAAAAACAAAAAATATATAGATTAAAAGTCTGGATGAAAATAATGACTAATAAAGATAAAATGAAAGAGAGATTGCAGGAAACTAAAATATCTTGGTTAAATTATATACAATTAGAGCAATGGACAAAGAGTATGAAAAGATATGTCAAAGATTTCAAAGAATATACTAAATTTGAACAAATTATTATTCAAAGAGAAAATATGCAAGAAAATGAAATATTAAAGGGTATTACAAGTGAAATATACAAAATACTGGTAAAAGAACAAGAAGAGGATTATTTTAGAAAAATATGGGAGGAAGAGACAGCACAAAATATAGATATACAAGAATGGAGAAAAATTTGAAAACAACGCCATTTAAAAAAATTATCTATAAGAATAAAAGAAAATTATTATAAAATAGTTTGGAAATGGTATTTGACTCTAGTAAAATTAAACCAGATAGATCAGAAATATTCAAGATTATGCTGGAGAGGATGTCAAGAAATTGGTACATATATGCATATGTGGTGGAATTGTAATAAGATAATGGAATTTTGGATAAAGGTCTTTAAAGAGATAAAAGAGATAATAGGAGTTGAGGTACCAGTATGTTCAAATATAGGGTTGTTGTCTATATATAATAAGGTTGATTGTACCCAGGAAACGAAGGAGTTAATAACAAATTTGTTAACTGCAGCGAGGTTAATAATAGCAAAAAAATGGAAAATAAATGAAGAATTTCAAATAGAAGAATGGTACAAAGAAGTGTGGAAAATTGCAATTAATGATAAATTAACATGTAGAATTAGATTTATGAAAGGTTTAGTAAAAGGAAATGATTTTGAAGAAATTTGGAAAATATTTTTGGAAAAAGCTTTGATAAGAGATGGTAAAGCTACCCTTTCACAAGAAGAATGGCAATTTTGGAAAATGGATTAAATAAAAAGTTGGCTCTGGGAGGTGGGTTATTTACTTTTTTTGTAATAATAATGTAGTGTATTGTTTAAATTGAAGTTGAGTTGCATAATTTTGTAAACTAAAACAAACAAACAAAAAAATAAGTTAAAATATAATCAGCTTTGGGAAGTAGGTTTAAATAAGTTTTTGACTGTAATTATACAAGAGAGAAATAATAATGTAAGTTTGTTTTTGGTTGAAATTTTTTTGTTTATTATTAGCTGTATCACATGGTGTTTTATTTTTGTGTCAGTGTTCTTTTTTCTTTTCTGTATAATTAAAAAAAAATTAATAAAAAAAAGAGAGAAACAAAAGTAAAACACCCAGATTCCTCAAAACAAGCCCTCCATAAGTCTCCAAAACTGTCAGGACATTCAGTGACCACAGAACGCAGCAGAACAGCTGGAAAAGAAAAGTGCAGTGGGAGAGAGATAAAATGCCCTTCTTGAAGGGGAAAACTATCTGGAGTGCTGAACAGGAGAAAGGATTGGTCTAAAACATTTTGTTACACTCTTGAAAAATAGCAAATGTAGTCTTCAGATTCTTCATACATGCTAAACTAAAGTATGTGTAGTGAAAAGTGTGCTTCTCTTATCACATGTGTAATGCATAACTAAATAGGAAGCAACATATGGACTGAAGCTAAATATTTGAGTGAGAAAGCAAGACCAGCTTGAGCCATTTTGGCACCTGGGTGAAGAAATCCAAATGGTACCTCATCCTTTGTAATAAGAAAAATATATGATACATCACAATTTGCCATTTTTTAAAGACATTGTCAACGTCCTGCCCCATACATCCCACATAAATACAGCTTTCCACTGCAAAAGGCTAAATAGCAGAAGTGACTGCACACAGTCCAGCGATCAGGTTCTGTTCCTTCATTTCTTATCCTGGCAATGTTATCCCTTCTGTGCCAGTTTCTGAAGGCAGCCTGCATACCTGGATTTGTTCCATGGTTAGTAGCGTATCTTTGGCAGCTTCTGCCAGCAGGGGGCGTGCTAACTCTAGCTCTTCCTGCATTTTTGCCACATCTTCAGCTGTTCGCAAAAGCTAGAGAGACAGAGACAGAGACAGAGAGTGAAATCTGATTAATGAAAAGTAGAACAATTTGTCGCCACCACAATTAGAACAGAACAAGGGTTTGGAGGGAGAATTTAAAAGTGGTTTCACATCACTTCAGAGCACCTGTACTTTGGCAGAGCTCCAGAATAATATCAACTTGAGCACAATCCTGTCAAAGGTAAACCTTTAAAACTCCCACTATATTTGGTGAGATTGATTTCACTGTGTTCATAACTCTTCCACTGAAATCTATGTGGCTCCCGTCCTGTCCACAACTCTCATTATTCCTACTCATGATGGTTGAGTATGATGGAAACTTTAGTCATAGAAACCTAAAATCACAGAGTTGGAAGGGGTCCCATGGGCCATCATGTCAAATCCCTCTACTCAGTATAGAATCTCTAGCTAAAGCATCCCCAGCAGATAGCTGTCCAGCCCTTTTTTTCGCAGATGTCAGAGAAGGGGACCCCACCACCACTCCAGGCAATTGGTTCCACTGCTGAACCACTCTTACTGTCAAGAAATTCCTTCTAGTGTTCAATCAAAATCTACCCTCCTGTAACTTCAGATCATTAGACCTGGTGCTACCCGATAAGAGAGCAGGTCTGTCCCTTTCTCTCTGTGACACCCTTGAGGTATTTACAGAGTGCAGTCATCATCATCTAGAGCTGCCATTCTCAACTTTTTTTTTTTTTTTTTTTTTGGGCCATGGCCTCCCAGGAATTCTTCTCAGGTTCCAGGGCCCCCTGTCACACAGGGATACAACACGAACAGACAGGCAGAAAATATTTTATTATTGAACACCAAGAAAACCTGAACATTCCAACACAGTGGACAAAACTTTAAAAAAAAAGACTGCACAAAATTAAACATCTATCAGGCCTAATGCAATCGTTGAGCTTGGTGCTTTTCAGAAAGTTTCATGATATCAGGCTCCAAATTAGACAGTAACAAGTAGAAGCTACTTCTTGTCATGATATCAATTCAAACAGTGCATTGGAAAAAATCAAAGGGAAACTATTGATTCTAATTAAGGTTGCTGCTTGGTATTTCATTGGTTCAGTTACCAGGGCACCCCTAAACCCCTTGAGGCTCCCCTTCTTACAATTTTCAGTCTGTGAATACCTTTAAATATGGCAGGGCCCCCTTGGGGACTATATGCCTCCATTGAGAATGGTTAATAGAGCACCCTGCAACTGTTCAACAGGCGAGACTGGTGTGTTTTGCTACACTCAAAGTGCTACAATGAACACTACTGGCTGACATTTTGGTTTTCTTTCAGTCATTTTCATTCATCAGCCTCATTGTGAGGTAGGAGGCTGCTTTGGAGTATTAAGGGAAGCCAGTCGCTGTGGTTTTGGCATATTTTCAACATATTTGAGACAAAAACTTGCCCCCAATTTGGCCCATGATTTTTTTAAAAAATTGAGGTGTCTGAGGGGTTTGGTGGCTTCTGGAGAGCTTCAGGGGCTGTATGTAGGGGTCCCAAGGGCTGCATCAGGGTCCCGCTCTACACTTTGCCCACCCTGCTAGAGGCCCACGGGTCTCCCCATCCATGAACTAAAAAGGCAGGTTGAATACCAGGGGTTGATATTGGGATGTTTTCAACAATCCTACTTTTTAAAACACTCCCCTGAATTCAGATGCCATGGAGAACAAGTTTTTGTTTATAATTGGAAAATGATTTTTCTCATCTCCTTGAAGCTATGGAAGAGAAGAGGGAGCACATGAACATGAGGTCCACACACACTCATTCACAGAGCTGTGGTTCCATATTGTGTCTGAACCAGACCTATCTCTTCACATGAACCATGTATTCACTATCTGCCAGTTGAACCAATTGAAATCATGATTTCATTCAGTGTCTCCAAATCCATGTCAGTAAAACAACAGTGTAAAGGCAACCTTCTGTTCTGCACAGGACTATTCTGTAGATGTCTACCTGCCCCCATCTCTGCTTGCATTTCAGTCAACACTAAAACCAATTCCATTTGAATGGGCTTTGGGGATGCATATTAGTGGATCTGATTTGTGTGTTCAAAAGATAATGTCAGAGTGCCTGCTTAATCTTACTCTTTTTGTGTTGGTGTTTTCCGCTACTATTATATAGTAAGTATATTTTTATTTTCGTAGTCTTGGATCTGATGTATACTGTTATTTTCTTTTTAGCCATGCTCAGTATTTCAAAATAGAAAAGTAGAATAAAAGTGAAATACAAATATGAGTTTAGGGTACTTCCAAGTACTGACTTCTACTAGCAATCACCAAGCTGATATGCCAGACACTTGCCCATGCTGACTGCTGCCATTTCAAACTTATTTGGGAGTGAGCAGTAAGGCTTCTGTCATACAAAACAGCAGCAGTTAACTCCAAGCTTTCAAAATGGCAGGTACCTTTCCTGTGATCCATTAAACATATCTGAAGAACCTTAAGAAGGGGGAGGGGTCACTGTTGGTTTCTGTTGATCTGAATGCATTGTTTAGCATATTCAGGGGTAGCTGTATGATGGAAACTTCAAGACAGGAAGGGACTCACCTTGTCCAAGCCACTCTTCATCCTATTTTTGGCAACTTTGAGCTCCTGTTTCTTTGTTCCTATCAAGGTGATGAAGATGCTAAGCAGCTCAAGGTAGCTTTTGGGAGTGACATAATTATGCCTTGCAAGTTCTGCCAAATATGCCTTGCACTTAAGTGCAACACTCTGATGAATTTCTACACACATCTCAATCTGTAAAGGATAAGAAACAGAAGCTGTTAGAAGTTTCTTAATGCTAAGAAGAAGGTAGAGCATGACTAACAAATGAGATGCATGGAAGTTAAAATATATAATTCAGATACATGTGAAGTCAGCATTTCCCCGAAGGATTGGGATCAAATGCATAATAAATGGAGAAGTGACAACTGCTCCAAACACTGGCAGAGTGAATCAAACACTCTGAATTCTAATAATGAACCATATTCAATTATTAGGCAGCTGCTAGCTCTCTTTCATGTATCCCATAGCATATATGTGCCATCTGAGGTCACTGGCATGTCTGTTCCAAGAAGGACACTTACCATTCCCTGTATGACTTCAGGGGTGGCTTCAGCATCTGGGAGATCACGGAAGAAGGAAGTTGCAACAGACTCCAGGGCTTCCGCAGGCCACTCATTAAACCAGTCAATGGTACAGCAGTTCACTAGCGATGGGAACTGCCTGAGTCGTGCTCGGAATACTTCTCCAATAGGACTAGAGAGTGAAGAGACAAAGAATGAAATAAGAAAAAGCTTTAAGTCATATTACTCCAATCTGGATCCACTGTGGGGATTTTTTTTAAACAGGAAAGGTCATGTAGAAATATATAAAAGGAGACAGTACATATTAAACTAGTTAGGATGGACAATTCCTACCTCACTAATTGAACCTTTGTACTAGTTAAGGCTACCACAAAGCTTATGCATTTTAAATATAGATATTCAAAACAATATTCAGAACAGTTTAACTGAAGAAAGCACCTCAGTCCTTGGAGATAAGAAAACGAGGTCTGAGGTTACAGTCACCTAAAGCAAAATCTTCAAACCTAGAACTCTTAAAGGGATGGCAACTTGGTAGATTCTAGGGTTCAGCTATGAAACTCACTCAAAGAAATACTTAAGGTGAAGATTACCAAAGACTGAGCTAAACCAAGGATGGGCAACTGTGGCCATCCAGAAATTGTGAGATAGCAACTTGTAGTAGCTTCAGTCAGATGGCAAGGGAACTATTTATTTATTTATTTATTATTTGTTCAAGTCATTTACATATTGCTTCTCAACTCACCAGGGCCCCAAAGGAGATGCATAATTGGTAAAAGCACATTGGAAGTCAGCTAGCCTGACTTTCCTCTGGAAGGAGTTCTTCAATCAGGAGGCTGCTACAAGGACCTCTGTCAGGTGTACCAATGAGCCTAGCCTCATGAGGTGGTGGAACATATCAGTGAGTCTCTGCTAATGATCTTAGATTTCAGGTAAGCTCAGGTAGGCTCATATGGGCATATCTGAACAGGTGATCTTTCAGATATCCCAAACCTTGTGAGGTACAGTCCAAAATCATCTCGAAAGTCACTACTGGTCATCCCCGATTTAAATCCTTTATAGCATACCACAGTGTCCATGACCAAAATAGGTAAGGTATCCTTGTAGAAAACCTAAGCGGAGCAGGAGCTCCAATAAGCCTACAGTGACGGCACAGTCCTGCCTGTAAACTGAGTAGAAGGAATAACTCAACTCAGCAGATTCTTTTTTCACTAAGAAGAAAAGGGTGTTCTTTCAAGAGTCTTCTGTTACTAAGCAGAAGGCATGGCAATGATAAATCCTATAGAAAGAGTTTTCTGACATACAGGATATTTAATAATATTTCTTCATTTTGCAGGAATAGTAGAAAGGTTCATATTTACTTGGAACAGCGTGTAGCAGTAAAATTGCAATTAAATAAATAATTAAAATGTACACTGCTATTCACTGCATTTGGTGAAAATCCAGGGACATCACTGTGTGCCTCATTGCTGTATACCCTCAAACAAATAATATACTTGTTACCTGCTTCTGGTTTCGTAGTACCAACTCTTTCAGTAGTTTCATTAGCATGACGTACATCATGAGATCAAATCATTGTTTGATGTGGATAACTGAGGCAGTGCTGGCCCTGAACCTCCTAATGGTGGCATGTTGAGAAAATGTGAATGAGCAAAGAGGGGATCCAGTGCTCTACACCAGGACCTCTAACTCCCTGTGGTCTGTGTAGCCAGTGACAGAGAAGAAGGCTACTTCTAGACTGGAGGGTTTCCTGTCACCATTTGACTTTATGGACAAGGTAAGCTCCTACCTCATGCAGAGAACTGTATGGATATTACTGCGCACTCTCCCTGTGTATGCAGCCATCAGGTTGGCCTTGGTAGGCTGAAGC
This sequence comes from Ctenosaura bakeri, assembly GCA_948474755.1. Classification (NCBI taxonomy): domain Eukaryota; kingdom Metazoa; phylum Chordata; class Lepidosauria; order Squamata; family Iguanidae; genus Ctenosaura; species Ctenosaura bakeri. The sequence goes on from CAOLHI010001059.1 coordinate 943,355, forward strand.
CCCTGGTCCTGAACAATAGGTTTCATGGTAGTCATAATCTGGTCCTGTTCATCTAAGGCATACAAGTTGGGTATGTCACCAGAATTTAGCAGGTTGTTGATATCCTCAAGGAAGGACTCATTTTTAATCTAGAAAGAAATAAAATGGGGTTCTTTCATTATTACAGTGCTGTGCCCATTGCTCTTACCTAAATTTACACACCAAAGATTTAATTCTCCTTGATCAATTCAGCAATCTGCCAGAGAAAAATCCATGTCTCACAGATTTTTTTCTAAAAATGTTATTAGTGGGGCTTAAACGCCATTACTAGTTTAACTACAGTAAACCCACTGACTCAGTTGGAGCTTGGTAAATCAGCACTTACTAATTAGTTCAGATACTGAACTAATATTCGAAATTTGAGTCTCATCTTTTGGATCTAATGTTGAATTCCCATGACCTTCCCAGGCATTTCACGTTTAGAGCAATAAACTGCCTATTTGTTCTGATTGTTCTCATCAATCTTGCTTATTTCTTTTAACAAGATCACATTTTTCCTGTTGCACTTCAATTTGTATTGGGGGAAATGCTATTATTTCATCAGATGACATATCTGTTGCTGCTGGGAAATGAAGATACCTAACAGGTATTTTTCACACTGAGAATGAGAAGTTGGTACTTATGTGAATAATCATTCTGGGATGACAGGAGGAGTAGTCCACCACGATTGGGTCTTGATCCCTTGCGCCAGCCCGATGCAGGAGCCTTTGAATTCTAAATCAGTTTTTTCTGTTGGCCTCAGGTCCCATCCTGTCAGTTTCCTTAATTAGCATTACAGACTTTGACATCTAAACTAACCATCTAACAGAAAAATATACTAACAGAAAAACAACACTATAAAAAAACTAGAGGCGGGTGTGGATTGCTCCTCCTGTCATCCCAGAACAATTATTCACGTAAGTACCAACTTCTCATTCTCGGGATGGCAGGAGGATCAATCTTCCCAAGCTTTACTTGTAGGGTGGGTACTGAATTAGACTGAACACTATACTAAACAACTGCTTGTAAAACAGCACAACCAAAAGCCGCCTGCGCTGACTTATATTTATCTAAGTGTCTGATAAAAGTAGTTGGTTCTTTCCATCCAGCAGCAGTACATATTTCTTCCAGCGAAGAAGATACTGCATAAGCCACCGTAGTTGCCATTGATCTCGTCAAATGAGGCCATACATTCTTTGGTCTTGGCTTCTTTGAGTAATCATTGCACAAATAAATGCATGCTTTAATCCATCTGGCTATGACTGTTTTACTTGCCCTATGACCTAGGGTTTTTGGATGAAAAGACACCAATAAAACCTCAGATTTTCTAAACTGACTTATTCTTTTAATGTAAATCTTGACGGCTCTTCGCACATCTAAAGTGTGCCATTTATGCTCCAACTCATGTTTTGGTCTCGGGCAAAAAGTGGGTAAGTAAATGTCCCCCACCTTTTGAATTGTACACACACATTTAGGCAAGAAAGTTGGATCTAGACATAGCACCAATCTGTCTTTTTCAAATCTGCACAAATTAGCGTTATTGACAGTGCTGCTAACTCTGCCACTCTCCTCGCAGATGTAATAGCCAATAAAAATACTACTTTAAATGACATCATCCGCAAGGATGCCTCCTTCAGTGGTTTGAAAGGAACTGATGTTAATGCATTAAAAACTAAATTCAGATCCCAATGAGGAAATTTATGTACTGTTGGAAAAGTTTGTAAGGTTGCCCCTTTGAGAAATCTCTTAATGTGAGGATGAGCTGACAACGATCTCCCATTCAAATTCAATATTGCAGATAAAGCCACTACTTGTCTTTTAAGTATATTCGGCCTCAATTCCTTATCAAGTCCATTCTGTAAAAATTGAAGTATATGCGGAACCATGTCGACTGTCTGCCTAACAAGCCTGAAAACTGGGGTACTTGCTTAAACAAGCAAGACCTCCAAAGTCCCTCTTGGCATAAAATACATAAAATCTCCTTTCTTACGTTGGTTCTTTGGGATATGAACCCATGCAAAACTACCAAATACTTCCAAATGGGCTAAAGAGGGCTGTTTTCCATACAGGCACTCATAAGGAGTGGCTTGCACTACTGAACTCCACAGCCTGTTATGGAGATAGCACGCAGTCAATACTGCTTCTCCCCAAAAACCCAGGGGAAGGTCTGCATCTGCCAGCAGACTATGCATGAGTGTCTGAATGACCCCAGCAGTACGTTCAGCGATTCCATTCTGGAAAGGGGCATAGGCAGCAGTAGTTCTATGTACAATCCCTTTCTTCTGAAGCCATTGCTGCACATTGCCAGAAAGGAACTCACTGCCTCGATCTGACTGCAGCCTCTTTACAGAATACCCAAACTGTCGTTCAATGAGTGCAGATCAATTTTTAAGAGTTTGAAAAACCTCAGACTTCCTTTTCAGTAAATAGCAGAATGTATATCTACTGAAATCGTCTACTAAGGGTAGGAAGAACCGGGCGCCTCCCAGAGACTTTTTACTCATCGGACCTACCACGTCACAATGTACCAGCTGAAAGGGAGAAGTAGGTACACGTGAACTGTCTCTGGGAGCTGGCAGTTGTTTAGATTTGGTCTGCTTACAAATGGCACAATCCAAGAAAACATTGCATGGTTTCAAAAAACATCCCTTACAACAACCTGCTACTTTCTTTAAAACAGAAAAACTTGCATGCCCCAAGCGACAGTGTAACAGATGTATACACTCATTGTGTGTGGGAACGTTACTAAACACATTACAAACTTTGTGATGTGGCAAGAGCTTATACAGCTTTTCATTTCGAGCAGCCACAGCACACACATTCCCATTCTTAAGCACTTTCCCTTGCCTCCCAGAAAACATAACTTCAAAACCAGATTCTGTCAACTCACCCACCGAGAGGAGACAGAAATGAAGGGAAGGTACAAACAAAACATTCTCCAGGCACATGTTCAATGCAGAAACATATACATTACCCACACCACACACTTTAGCCATAGTGCCATCTGCCAAAATAACAGTGGAAACGCTGGCAGGGGCTAAAGAGTCAAACAAGCTTTCAGTGTTGGCCAAATGCTGGGAACATCCGCTGTCAAGAAGCCAAACAACGGTGTCTGTCTTCCTAGAGTTGTCAGAAACGGTGCAGTCTATAGCAACAGCAGCTCGAGATTGATTCCTGTGACCTCTGACACCTGTGCCACGACCTCCAGCACCTCTGGCTTCCTGTTCTCCTTGTCTCAACAATGGACAGTCACGTCTAAGATGAGATGCTGATCCACAACGAAAACATCTCCAAACGGCGTGGGCTCTCACCAACCCCTCCTGCCTGTTCTCAGAAGCAGCATGTGAAGCTCTTCTCCCGGAGTTTGTTTCTACAACTGCCTGCGTGGGCGTTCTGGCTCTCTTCTCTTCCTCCTCCAGCAGCCTGGCTGTTACAAGGGACACTGTCAAGTCCCGTTCTGGAATTGACTGGAGGGATGACACCAGCAATTCCCAACTGGAATCCAAAGAATTTAAAATGCAAAACACTTTGTCTCCTTCATCTAGGACCTTGCCTCTTTCACGAAGAGCTGCAAACAGGCTGGACATTTCTGCAAGGTGTTGCTGTACTGAAGTGCCAGGCATAAGCTTCATATTGTAAAGCCGAAAACAAAGAGAAAACTTAGCTGCTGCTGTCTGAGAAACATAAACATCTTTCAAGGCCACCCAGCATTCACGAGGGGACTGCACGTCTCTAATATGCATAAGCTGGTCGTCCTCCATTGAGAGGAACAAGAAAGACATGGCCCGTCTCACAATCCTGGCTGCATCAGCTGCATTCGATGGGAGACCCAGAGGGTCTGTAAAGGCACCCCAAACTCCTTCTCCCCGAAGAAAATACTGCATCTTGACAGCCCAGGTCAGGTAATTCGAGCAGTTCAGCCTCGTGAGAGGCAGGCTACCCAGTACAGAGTGAGCCATAATAACCCAAGGAAAAAAAAACACACCAGCCAGCAGGACCTTGTAAATAAAAAAACACGCCTCACAAGCAAAAAATAGTGGCTTCTCCTGGTATCTAGGCAGCGCAGCGGAAGCGTGCTGGGCCCATAACCTGTCAACTGTCTGCCTAACGAGCCTGAAAACTGGGGTACTTGCTTAAACAAGCAAGACCTCCAAAGTCCCTCTTGGCATAAAATACAGCCTAGGGAAAAACAGCCACCACACCGCAATAAGGAAAAAGACAAATGAGTTTATTGCGGGTAACAACTGAGGCATTTAGCAAACGCCCGTCGTAAAGTTTAACAATAAAAGACAGCAGAGTAACATACAAAACAGCAAGGTAAAAGACAAGAGAGAGAGAGAGAGGGAGTGCTATACAGACAGCTTATATACATTTCATACAGCTGTACATTATTAGGTGCTTTGCACGTGCCTTAGTCAAACACATAGATCACACCTTAAACATCTGACATACAGCTGCGTAGCCTTATCTCAGTCCACACCTTGTGCTTAAAGGGCAAGGTCACAAGAAGCAGCACAGCATCAAGTCAGATTAACTCTTTACATATCGTGACAAACCATAATGTCACTTACTGGTACCACCTTACACCTCTTAAGAAAAGCTTTCCAAGTCCTATTATAAATACTCTCTGTAGATTCTCTTCTAGATGCCAACACTGTTTTCACAACATTGTTCAAATAGCCCAAATCTACTAAATATTTCCGTTCAACTTCCACATAGTTAACTGGAGCCAGTCCGGATCTGGATGGAAGATTGGACCTTGACTTAACAGAGCTCTGCATGTTGGCAAGTGAGCTGGCATTTCCACAGACATTTGCATCATCAAGGAGAACCATGGCCTTCTTGGAGGGGCAACTAACAACACAGTAGCCTTCTCCTGCTTTATTTTTAGAAGGATCCTCTGAATAATCTTTATTGGAGGAAAAGCATAATGGAGTCCTGGAGGCCACTGAGTTGACAACGCATCATGTGGCTCCACATCTCTGCCTCCATCTATTGAATAAAATCTTTTTAATTTAGCATTCCCTCCAGATGCAAACAAGTCTATCTGTAAGGGACCATAACATCTCTCTAACTGAGCGAATATTTCTTTGCTGAGAGACCATTCCCCTGGGTGAATCCAATGTCTGCTCAAGTAATCTGCTGGCACATGTAACACCCCTTTGAGGTACACTGCCGTTATCGATCTCAAATTTTTCTTTGCCCACTTGAACAATCTGGTGGACTCCACTACTAGAGGCATTGAATGAAGCCCTCCCTGTTTGCAAATGTAGGCTCTCACTGTCATGTTGTCTGTACAAATCATCACATGTTGTTTCCTCACTACTGCCATGAATCTTAACAATGCTAGGCAGACAGCCTTCAACTCTAGATAATTTATATTGCATTTCTTGTCCACCACTGTCCATTTGCCTTGAACAGGTAAGTCCTGGCAGTGTGCTCCCCATCCTATCAAACTCGCATCTGTTATAACCTGAACAACATTGACAATCTGCAAGGGAACATCTGACAAAACATTCTTTCTTTTCATCCACCAACTCAATTCCCCTTTCAAAGTGGATGGTAACGCCACTTGGCAATGTCTTCTCGATGCTATTGCTAACTGGTGAGGAATTAACAGCCAGTGGCCTCACACGAAACCTGCCCCACTGCACCAATTGAATTGTTGAGATTAGAATTCCCATGAATTTTGCCAAAAGCATTAAGTCTGCTGAACTCAAAGCTTTTATTCTTGTTACATACTGACTTAACTTCATCACCCTTTCCTGAGAAAGATACAATCTCCCCTTCAGGGTATTTATCTTTGTCCCCAGATGTGTCAAAACATTTGTGGGTTCCAAATGACTCTTTTCTAGATTCAGCAGAAAACCGTAGTCTTGCAACATCTGAATAGTCAGACTCACATCCGTCTTCAATTTTACCCTTGAAGGTGCTTTCACCAAAATATCGTCTAGATACAGGTATAAGTGAACACCCTTCATACACAGAGGTGACGCTAAAGGGATTTATACTTTTATGAACACTCTCGGGGCTGATGCCAGACCAAAAGGCAAGGCTTTGAATTGGAAATGCCGACCCTGGTATTGAAACCTCAAATATCTTCTTTCCTCCACTGCCATCGGTATGTGAAGATATGCTTCCTTGAGGTCTATGGAAACCATAAAATCCCCCAGGGACAAGTTGTCCTTTATGGTTTGCAATGTTTCCAGCCTGAATTTTTGATATTTCACAAATTTGTTCAGATATTTTAGGTTCAACACCAGCTGGAACTTCCCATTGCTTTTTGGAACAGTGAAAAAAGATTGAATACACTGCCAAAAATTCCTGTTCTAGCAGCACCTCTTCTATAGTGCCCATCTGCAATAGATGATGAATTTCCTGCCAAACTATCTCCTGTTTGTTCTTGTCTTTGGATACTGGTGAAGCCAGAAATCTGTACCTCGGAGTGCTGTGAAAACAAATTTTATAACCTTGAGTTACAACTTTTATTACCTATTGATCTGTTGTTATTTGTTTCCACCTCTTTCTGAACAACAGAACTCTCCCCCCTACCGGAACTTCTTGGTTGTCAATATTGCGACTTGTCCCTTTTTTGGGCAGTTGTTTCTCCTTTTCTTTGACCTTGATGAGAGAATTATCCTTGTCTACTAAACTGAGATCTCTGTCTATTCCATTGAAACATTCCACCTCTGAAGTGTGACATTCTGACATTATTCCTTCCTCCACGAAAGGAGTAACTGGTACTTCTAGAAGTTCTCTTTTCATTCCTTTTCTTTTGTAATGTTGGCATAACTTCTTTCTTACCCTTTATCTCTACTAACACCTTCTCCAATGCCTGAGAACCAAATAACAGTTCTCCCTCAAAAGGAACAAAAGCCATATTATTACTGGATTTCTGATCAGCTTCCCAATATTTTAACCATAATGATCTTCTTGCTATGGCTATCATGTTCATACTGCTGGCCCTAAATGCCATAGCATCATGGCCAGCATCAGCTATATATTTCAAAACTTTCTGAATTTTCCCTACTGCTTTAAATATTGCTTGCACACCTAATTCTTGAGACTCTAAAATATCCCAAGTCCACAAAACAGCAGCCCTAGCAAACATTGATGCTGCTATAGAAGCTCTTATTGCCACTCCCGCTGACTCATGGGCTTTCTTCAATACTGTCTCTGCCCTTCTCTCATTGACTTCCTTAAGCTGGGTGTCTCCCTCCTTAGGAACAATCACTCCTGACACTAGTCCGACTATTGGGGCATCCATGAGAGGAATCTTAAGGAAGTCCATATCCTTCTTTTGAAAAGAATACAACTTGTGACTGAGACCCAGCAATTTCTTTGAATTTCACTGAGATGACCATTCATTCAAAATTACATCTTTAAATAAATCTGACATAGGAATTTCCACACTTTGTGTTTCCTTCTTTTTTATCACTGAAGCAATTCTATCACTAAGTTCCTCAGTACTCTCTTTACCCATTCTGGTACCTTCCAAACCTAAAGTTTGCAAAACCGTTTTTAGAAGATTTTGGAAATTCTCTCCCTCAAACAATCTATCAGACAACATTTCTTCACCCTCTTCTTCTTCTGAAGAAAATGTATCATCCTTCTTCTCTAATCCCATTAAGTCATCACTATTTTGGCCATTATCCTGAGGCACACACATATCTAGGTGCATTTTTCCCTGAATCTTTCTATTTTTAATTTGCCTAGGAACCTCAGTTTCCAGTTTTTCCCTTTCTCTCTCATTAAGCACACTTTGGCTGTTTTCTTCCCATTTTCTTCTTTTTACCCTTAGGCCATCCTGTCCATCATGTTTTAATTCATCTGCTTCCAATTCATTATTTTCAGTATTTTCATGAGATAATTCACTTCTAATAGCATCTGTGTTAAAATAATTCATTCTGTTATTTGATGATACATTCATTTGATTTTGATTCATTTGATTTTGAACATTAAAATTATTCCATAAATTCATCATGTTAAATTCATCTGTTGGTTCTTGCGGGTTTTTCGGGCTTTGAGACCATGTTCTGGTTTAATTTCTCCTGCCATTTTGCCTGCATCTGTGGCTGACATCTTCAGAGGAATGGTGAATTGGAAGTGGAGTGGAGAATATATGTGCCAGTCTCCTCCTCCAGAGGGGAGTGAGCAATTAGCATAATATTGTGTGTATTGAATACTTGTTCCTGGAGGGAGACTTCCTGAGCCCAGGTGGGACTCGTTAGTATCTTTTGTGTTTTGATTTTGGTGTTTTTCAATACTGGCAGCCAAATTTTGTTGACCTTCCAAGTCTCCTCTTTCCTGTTAAAATGATCCAAGTGTTTGTGGATTTCAATGGCCTCTCTGTGTAGCCTGACCTGGTAGTTGTTAGAATGGTCCAGAATTTCTGTTTTTTCAAATAACATTCTGTGTCCAGGTTGGTTTATAGTGTGTTCTGCTACTGCTGACTTTTCTGGCTGGATCAGCCTGCAGTATTTTTCGTGTTCTTTGATTCGTGTTTGGATGCTGCATTTTGTGGTCCCTATGTAGACCTGACCACAGCTGCATGGTATGCAGTAAACTCCTGCAGAAGCTAGGAAATCCCTCTGGGGAAATTAGGGGAAATTCTGGACCATTCTAACAACTACCAGGTCAGGCTACACAGAGAGGCCACTGAAATCCACAAACACTTGGATAATTTTAACAGGAAAGAGGAGAGTCAGAAGGTCAACAAAATTTGGCCGCCAGTATTGAAAAACACCAAAATCAAAACACAAAAGATACTAGCGAGCCCTAACGAGCCCCTGGACTCACTGTTTTGCTTTCCCTTGGGGCAGAATCAAACTGCTTCTCGTCTGCCACCTGCTGACTCACAGTGGACAAGACGGAATTTTCTATTAATTTTATATGTCTATCTTCACTCATATTCTTTTTTCTCCTGCTCCATTTCTCTTCTCTAAAAAGGCTAAATATTAGATGGGACCTAAAAACGTGTCTGGCTGGTATGCAAAAGATTAAAAAACTAACAGGGTGGGACCTGGGGCCAACAGAAAAAACTGATTTAGAATCCGAAGGCTCCTGCACTGGGCTGGTGCAAGAGATCAAGACCCAACTGTGGTGGATGGATCCTCCTGCCATCCTGAGAATGCTGAAGACACAACTTCTACCATATGCCTCTACCTTATTTATGGCACTCTATGGCTTTTATTTTACATATTATTAGCAATAGCTGTAATGTGTTAGAGGAAAACATTCCACTATGCATGAATTACATCATGCACATTACCATCAATTATGCTGCTACACCACATTATAAACCTACATTTACCCCTTTTTTTTCCAGTTACTTGAGAGGCAGCAGGATACATCTGAATGCTGGGTATGGAGATGAAAATCAAAGGTTCATATCCTTATGAAGCTCATTTAGTAGCCATGGGCAAGTCAGTCTGGCTCAGTCTAGTTTACTCACAAAATGCTGGGAACCTAAATTATCACTCTGTTGATCTTGGAGGACCGGCCAGATATAAATCAAATATTAATAAATAATAATGAATGTTATAGAATTATACAGTAGGAAGACTACAAGGGCCATCCACTTCAGCTCCCTGCCATTTCTTGCAATCTGAACATGCAACTCCCAGCAACTTAGTTATCCTACAACACGATTATCCCCTTCCTATGTGGGCAATAGATATCAGGCTATGGATGGGAAGATATGTGAGCAGAACTATCATAGATATTAAAATGAGATTTGCGATTGCAGCCCTATACATACAGAAATGTGTTCAGAATTGTCGCACTGAACTTAATGGAACTTATATCTCAATAGAGATGCTCTGGATTGTGACATAACAGATCCATCCATGGTTCATTTGGATAAGTGCTAAAGTTACTTGGAGGCATGCTCTTTCCGGTTTTCAGAAAATAATCTTAACTTTGAACATCCAGATGAGCAAAATGTAGTCAATACATCGAATAGCATAACTGTATAAAAGCCAACATTCTTAATTCCATGAACAGCAATGTTGTCCTTAGATCAGGTGCAATATAGATTTTCTTGAGGTTCTCTTAGTTCACAGTCTTCCAAGATAACTTTGCTTACTCACACTAATTGAAAGAATAAGGACAATAACAGAAGATGACTATATTGAAACAAATCTGACCACTGTACATGTGAAAGACTAGCTAACAATCCCATGATGAGTTTCTCCTTGTGGTTTGCCAACAAATTTCATTACCTGAGTATCTGTAAACAGAAATGTGATGGGTACACTTTGCAGGCCAGCCTTCAGCATGATCTTTTTAATGTCGTCTTTCCACTCAGATATCCCATAGTTCTTAGAAAGTTCTATCTGAAAACATTCATAGTCAGCTCTAAAAAAATGAAAGCAGCAGATCAGGGCATGGACTCTAGTCCTAAAAAGGTTAATGTATACACAAAGAAGAACCATATTTTCTTTTATTCTTTCCCTTACAACAGTTCTAACCACTAATGACATAAAACACTTTTAAATGAAAAAATAGCTGTGGTGGAAATATACAAAAATGTTCTACTTGTGTATGTGGTTTTCCTCTTATGAACACATTGCATTGTTTGAGGCATTTGAGTGTATCTTTAAAAAAATACATCTGGAACTTCAGTGAAAACTTCACAGTAAAATTCTTGCACCAACTGCAATGGCCATCAATTTGTTTCTCAGCAAAATCCAAGGTGGTGAGCCTTACCTATAAAAACCTAAAAGCTTTGGGGCCGGGATGTCTGAAAGGACTGTCTGCTTACCATGCGAATCTGCCAGCAGTTTATGATCTCCTTTGGGGGTCTTCTGTGTGTCCCCTTGCAAAGTGGGGCTATGTTGGTGGAAACATGAAACAAGGTCTTCTCTTTGACAACATCCTAACAGGGGAATTCTTTCCTTAGGAGGTTTGATTGGTCTCTTCTTTGTTCACCTTTGGAGGAGGGGCCTGTTAGGACTATTTTGTTCCATATGACCTTTGAATGATTTTAAGTATATTGACTCTACTTTCTATTCTTAAAAGATTGTTTGTCTCCTGTTTTTAATTTACTGTTTTATGATGATGTTTAAAGGTTTTGAACTTGTTTTCATGTTTCAAATTGTAACTTGTTTTGGAGGCACTTTTGGGGGATGAAAGGTTACTTGGAGAAAAAATATAAATGAAATGAAATAAAATAAAATAAAATATCAGTGGTATAGATTGTTAAGGGCTCATTGTCCTCATTCTTTCATCATAGATACAGATGTTACACTTATATCTTTATTACAAAGAAAGAAAGAATTGTGTAGAAAGAAATGTTCCAGAGAAAGAAAGGAAGGAACGGATGACATAAAAGTGGCAATCTTCTGCAGAAGAAAACAATGGATTACTTCACAACTAGTATAAAGACTCTATTCACAGTGGAGGACTGGGATTGTGTCTACCTGACCAGCCTCCCACACATATGCACATTACCGAAACAGGACTTATGTGCAGAAAGGCTAATGTATGCTGACCTGACCAGGCAATTCCTTCATTTTGAAGGGGAACAATTAAACAGAGTGCATTTACACAGATTAGAACCTATGTGCACAGGCCTGTCAACCCTAATCCTATGTTATGCCCACTATGCCTATGTAACATAGACCTGAGAACATGGCAGAACACTGAGTGGGGTGGCAGACACAATCTTACTCTAGTATTGCATTCATTTATGCACAGTTGGCACCTTGTATGAACATGCTCAGTATGTCTCTTTAGCAGGAATAAGTAAAAACATAAAACAATCATTTTTCCCAACTAATTCCCAACTAATCCCAACTAGTCTGCTGGCTCAGACTGTTATGGCACACATTCATATCTTACATGTGAGATGCTAGTTTGGTGAGAGATTGCCTTCCACTGCCACCAACACCCAAGAGAAGAGCATTGCCCAGTGCCTGGCGCAGAATACGGGTGATACGGCAAATGTGCTCCATAGCATCCATAAAGAGCACTAGCTTCATCTTGGTAGTATTGATCTGATTGTATTCTTCCATGTACTCTTCAATGACATGCATAAGCTAAGGCCAAGAAGAAAGGAAGAAGAAATCACTAAGAATGTCAGTTTTCAGGAGGCCATCCACAGAGAAGACCACCCATCTTACACTCGCTTTAGCAAGACTGATCAAGGGAAGGGAAAAACAGAATTCAAGACAGATACTTTTCAGGAAAGGGAGGCAAAGATTCTGCCTTTAATTCCTCAAATAGAATGTTACACAAGTAATATCATAATTTCAACAGTGTCCACTGTAATTTATAGTTGAACTATGATTGGATTAGATCAAAGACTAGCCAGAATATTAATCTGGTTAAGTCATTGGATTCCTCACCCACAATGTGTCTATCTGAGCAATGGGCATGAGAAACATCTGCCTACCTAAGAAGCTGGAATAATTAATGAATGTAATTCACTTAGCAATCATGAAAGAAAGCATACTGTTATCATTATTATCCCTCACTACATGGAAATGAATGCAAAGCACACTGCTTCTTATTAAAACCTTTATATTTTTACCCTTTGCTTAATTAACATTGTCTCAGTATGCGTAATATCCTTCCGCTTGGGAGTTCTGCAGGAAGGGTAATCACTTGCAAAGGTCAGCTGTAAAGATTTTAATGGCATTCACTGCAGTACTATGAACATAAAACATGTTCCCCTTCCTAGTTTATTGCATTTTCCAAGCCTAAGTACTGTGCTCAAGTCATCTGCATAGCAGATTCCCAACTGTTCTTTATTACTTGCCTGAACACCAAAGAAGCAGGGGGCATTAGACAAAAACATCACCATCTAGGTCTGTTCTATCCTCTTTCATCCAGATTCATCTATCATTCTCAGCATGCTTCTAGAACTCAGTTTATCCTTACATAACCTTCAGTTTTTATTTTAAACTGGATATAACAGCTTTTAATATAGGGCTGCCAAGTCAACCTTGTATATCAGAGCTCTTCTAGAAATTCAATTCATATGACACCCTATGTTGTTATTCTCTACAACCACATTGTATGTTATGCAGGATAAATTAAAGGGGAAGGAACACGCAAGAAGGGAATCATCAAAAGTATCTTACCTTTTCTTTATCATCAATCATTTCATACAACTTCACATCAGAACCAGGGACCATGAAATCTCCATAGAGAAGGGGCTGAAAAGGAACAACTTCATCAAAGGTAGTTTCCCATTCCAACATCATGTCCTTCATAAGGTCATCGAACCAAGTTCGATCCTCCTCATTCACCAGGCGGTCACGGAACACACGGCAGCTCTCATGATACCACAGCCTCAGGAAGGGTAGTTTATCCTGGTAAACAATTCCAAGAAGAGCTTAAACAGGATTCATGGTAGTCACCCATCACTACAAATACTTTTTTAAGTTGTCATTTTCTGACAAGAGAGAAACAAGGTGGAATTTACAGCCTATTTTTTGAGCAGCGTCTCAAACTAAAACAAACTACCTACAGAAGAATTAACACTGCAACAAACACAGAGAACCCTTTCCCTTTAAAACAGAATTTGAAATATTTGAGTGTGTATTTGAGAGATTATCTCTTACTATATACTCCCCCATGGCTCTCACCTCAACTGATGCTTATATAATAAGAAACCACTGTTTTCAGTCTAACTTTTGTTGGAAACAATGGGTGAAATCCAGTACCAATCCTACATAGAGTAGAACAGGATTTGTTAGTCATCAAGATCAGTTGATTCCAATGATTCTATTCTACATAGGACAAATATAGGTTTTAGCCCAAAGTTTATAAATTTAAAATTAAAAATACTGGGAAAAGGAAGATGTATAGTTCTGTGACTAAATCCATGCATTCACACTTATGTGCTAGATACTGAAGTGTTCCAGAACACTCAGATGATGTTAAAGTACTCAAGAGTCAGGCTGACTATGCACACATTACACAGTTGAGAGATTCTTTTGGTGCTACCACCAAAGGAGGAGGACTATCCTATAATTTTGCCTCTGATCTGGACTGATCTGGATCTAATACACAGATAAATATTCAGAAAATTAATTTATCAGAAAAAGGTATGCAATTTCTATTCAACCATGACTCCTGCCAAAGATCAGATATTGTAAAAGGAAAACTCACCACAATTTTGGCAGGTTCTGCCATGAGAATCCCCTGGAAAACCTTGGAGAGGTCCCTCAAATTAAACGTATAATGTGATTTGGCTGGAGTGGGCAATAACTGGGATGTGATGGTTGAGTATACTCGTATAGTAGCATCAACAAGAGGTCCATTTAGGTCTGCCACCTGAGGACATCCAGCTAAAAAACCCAGAAGATCCTAATCAGCACTGCAGTAGACATTTTTCAAGTCGGAAAAAGGCAACAGCAATCACATCACAATAATACAGGGTTAGCTTGAAACACAATAAAATAACATATAATATATAGCTATATCAATATCTCACAAAAATATTATTCGTGCCCATAGCCTATGTTGTTGCTGAATGTGCAGGTTCTTCTGGTTACCCTAAATACAGTTCGTTCCTGTTTATCCAGAATATAACTGCTGCTGGTCTGTCTGGTGAGAGCAGACAGGTTTGTAACATTCTTATCTTTTACCACCTCCATTGGTTACATTTGTTTCCAGGACAAATCCAAGATGCTGGTTTTGGAGCCTTTAATGGTATGAAAGTAGGCTCTCTGGGCACATCTTCTTGCTATCAGAGGCGTTGTGGAAAAGCAGGAAAGATCTGGCATTTTGGTTGTGCCACACACAGCATGTAACAGCCTCCCAGAGAGACCTGTCTATCTCCTTAGCTAAACATTCTAGATGAGTAGTGGAGAATGTTCAGAACAAGTAGACTTTTTAAATTGGTTTTAAATTACTGCTGATTTTTTTTGCCCCAGGGTTTTACACTATTCTAGATTGCTTTATGTGCTTGTTTATTCTTTTGTTACTTGAATGCTGCATGCTGCTTTGATTACAGGCAAAACAGTAAAAAGGGGTTAATATTTTAAGAAATAATGGAAAATTGTTTCTTCTTAGCTTTCCAAAGTACTTCTAATCTATTTCAGTTGTTTCTGCTGTTCTTTTAATAGTTAGTTGTTAATTGTTATGCGTTTTAGGGGGTTGGTTTTAGCTGGGTTGGTGGGTGGGGAGGTCTTTTCATGTATTTTAATGTATAATGTATTTCATGCTGTTTGCCACCTCGATCCATGTGGAGAGGCGGGATACAAATAAATTTTATTATTATTATTATTATTTTGGAAAAAAGAATTAAAGACTTTATTTTTTGTTTGTTTTACATTAATCAATAAAAGCAGAAAATTAGCTGGGAAGGGACAATGTCATTAACTAACTAATATATTGAAGATTGAAATTAGAAGGAAAAAAGATAATATATAAGGTTAACTAGACTTCAACTAGAAAGACAAAGAATCCTTCAAGTCTGGGAGTATGCAACATATAGATTCAACAAGAACACCTTTTAATCCACCATTTACATGTTCCGGTCTAAACAGCAAGAAAATATTGTCAGAAGTCTTTTGAATGATTAATTTCAGGAAGGTAGGAATTATATTGTTTATCACACAATGAAGCAATCCTTCTGACTAATCCTTCTTAAAGCAGTTTTGAGCCAGCATTCTAAACAACTTATATAATTGTATGAGGTTTATCACTGACATAGCTTCCATATTAGCAGTTCGAAACCTGTATTGTACCAGCGTTTTTACAGTGAATACATACATAGGCACAACATACATGTATATAAATACATTTGGAGGCACCAACCCAAGCAGGATTCTCAGATACAATTACACAGGAGTTCAAAGATATGTGTATATAAAACACTAGCGCAGCATAAAGCACAGAGTTGCCTCATGTATGTTAAACCCGGCATACATAACCTTAAAATTTTTTGACTCAGGAAATTTTCCTAGATGCGGTGGAGGAATTGGGTCAAAAACTAGTTTCTTCAAGCAAATGACACTCTCTATCTAGCTATGTACAAGCATTACACAGACAGTAGACAAATGTGTGTTGAAATCACTTACGGACTGGGTCTCTGTAACATATTTCTCCTAGTTGTCCAGCTAAAATGTCAAGAAGAAAATATAAAATGTTTACATAGTAACAGATATATTTATAACTCAGTTCCAAACACCGTATGTCATTTTATATAAAATACAGACACATCGCACACACAAATACAAAAGGACACTTTTTTAAACATTAGTTTTACATAAAATCGGAAAATGCTGCAGCTTACTTTTACTACCTAAGGGAACTTTCTCAACACAAGGAGAGCATTAGCTCCACGGGCACTTGCTATGGACCACGGGCCAGCAGTGGGCAGGAATAAAGCCCAAAGACACTGTGGCTAGTACTAGCACACAGGATCACATTGAGGGCACTTTCTAGTTCATGATCAAAGCCTAAAGGGATGGTTTCACTGAAAGATGGGGGTGAGAAGAGAAGCAGAAGTTCTACTGCAGTGGCAACTGAGTGCCAGGACAATGTTGGTTTTGAGCCACTGAGACACCTCAAGATAACACCTGATTTAAATACAATTCTTCTGAATTTACTTGATTAGACAGAATATGATCCAAAACAATACAACGCTAATTCATGCGCTTCTTTCTTGATACAATGAACGTATGTTTTGGAGGGTTTAATTAAACAGTGATCAAATCTGTTTTGGTATACATCTAAAATGACAGTCTACCCCTGAAATACAAATATTTTTCATTTTTACAGCCTCTTTCTCCTTTCATTGATGTTAATGCAATTATGCTGACTTTTCTGTTACACAAACAAAACAAAACAAGGAAAGGAAAGAAAGATCAAGCATTCAACATTTAGGCAGATGATGTAAGAGAGGAAGATGACCATCGAGTCAACAGTGCATGTGAAGTACATCTGAATGAGCTCATTGGGGGGAACCTGATCCACAATATGCTATGAGTAGAAATTGGCTCCCTATCAGCTGGTGGGCAAGGGAGAACTTTCTATGCTAGAAAATCTTGGCTGCATCCATTAATCATCAGTAAAAATTATATTTTGCAGCACTGGTTTGTGCCAGTCTTTAGTATCATACAAATCACTTGGAGAGGCCTGGAGCTGCCCCCTGTCCAGGCTCAAAGCAGGAGATATTTGAAAGGACACTGCCTTTTTACTGGAAAATAAAAACAAACAAAACATCACAAAATATAAATAGCCCTGTTGTCCTTGACAAAAGATTACCTGACTTCAACTAATAAATCCTGTGTGCAGTATGTAAATTTTATTGCACCCACTGTAAGAAAAAGAATCTGGGTTGTCCAATATCCTGAATGGAGCCTAGAATTAAACTATACCTACGTGACTCATGAGGCCACATGTAGCCCATGAAGAAAACTTCTGGAATGCCATACAGCAATAATGGATGGTTGATTGAGCATCTCGCATGCCACAGTACCTGGCTGGTAGACTGCATTCAGTTTCATAACAAACAAGTTGTATAGACCTAGGCAAAAACTAATTCAACTAATAATGTTTAACAAATAAAGATATATATTAACTTGAACCACTGGCACAGTATCAGCAACTACAAACTGGACTACAAACAATTTTCATCCCACCTTGACACTCCTGAGATCCTTGAAGTCTAAGAAATGTTTATTTGTTTATTGAATTTATATAAATATCCCACCTTTCTCCCAAATGGGAAATAGCAAAAGCAGTCAAAATAATACAGAGGGGAATAAACAATATTCTCATGAAACTATAATCTTCTTCAAACATCTCTCACATTACAGTATCAAACTGTGATTTATCAGATCTATAGCATAAGAAAGGTGAAGAAAGAAGGAAGGAAAAGGAAGAACCTGCACTCTCATAACCCACCCATCCAACTGCCTAGAATAGTGGAGAATATCTTCTTCTTGCTGCTATCCTCCATCTCGGTGAATGAGAGGTAGTTGAAATGTCGAGTGAGGCGTGGAGTGATGGCATTTCTTCCTCCACCAGGTGGTCCCATGGCACAAACAAAATTAATATCTACCAACTTCTTGAAGGTACCTAAAAAGACATTTCCAGAGAAGAATAACAATAAATCTGAAAGAAAAGACTTCCAAGGATGGCAGGAACAGGGGATATACGTACACTAGAGGCAGAGCTCTTCAGAGCTCAACTAGCTGGCCTCATAAAGAAACTGTTTAATGTACAGAACTAGGTAAAGAATTCATGTCATACCGATTTGTTTTCTGTCATACCAGCCATTGTGATCCATCCATTGACGAAGAAGCTCAATGGGTGGCTGGGCACCATAGGTCTCCAAGGCTGGCATATTGAGGTCATCAATGAAAAATATGAAGTATCTTCCAAGTGGAGGACCAAAGACGCCCTTGCGCCTGTATCCATTCAGAGAATGATAAAAATTATGGAGTAGAACAGTTATATACAAGCGCTTTAGTCAAGATCTTTAGAACATTCCAGATGTTATCCACTTCAAAGACTGCACACGGATCCCCACATTTTAGTTACGTTGTGTCGTCAGGGCCTCCCATTTCTTGGTAAAACACAGAGTTAGTTTTGTGGACTAGCATCACAGAATCCCCAGCGAGAATTGCTAGTTTGCCTTGTTAAATGTTCTGGACCAGTTAAATAGCCATTTTAACTTGTTACCAAGCTCTGGTAAGGCAGAGTGACATTCATTTATTTAAAATATTTATGTCTGTCCTTCTGTTGGAAGATTTTAGGTCACAGTACAATTATTTTAAACGTTAAAGTAATAAAAGACAAGCAGTCTAAACACATATTAAGCAAGATAACAAGTCAAAACAGTTAAAAATGCTGCACATGTACAAGTTGAATAAAATTTTTCAGACCCTCAACAGTTTTAATAAAAAGCTATGTTTTAATTTGGTGACAAAATGAAGGTGAAATGGTTGAGGAGACTTAAAACAAATTCAGAAATTTACAAAGCAAATTCTGTCTGCAGAAATACAGATCTCATGGATTCAGTAATTATTATTGTGAACAAAAATGAATGAAGTGACTGTGTTGCTTGATGGGTGAATCTGTTCATAATCCCTAATAATTATGGAAAACTCGGTAACATTTCAAGTGCAGAAAATGCTCTGCAGTGTTCCAGTACTAACTGAGAAAAACTAGAGAGTGAAACAGCTGGTTAATTGACATACTCAAAATATATTGCATATGAGCTTTCTACAATAGTTTAGTTGATAAATAATTCTGAGTGCTAAGAAGTAAAAACAACAGTACTGTCACAGAGCTCAGTGAGTACAAACAAAACTGCCAGGCTCAAAGTATGATTTTATGAATGATACAGGAACTTTACAAATGGCCCTGAGTTTTGGGGCTATTTACTAACAGAGAGCCAGTGTGATGCAGTGGTTAGACTATGACACTGGAGAACAAGGTTCAAACCCCCACTCAGCCATGGAAACTCACTGGGTGACCTTGGACAAGTCACATTTTCTTAACCTCACAGGAAGGAAAAAGTAAACCTCCTCAGAACAATTGTGTCAAGAAAACCCTGTGATAGGTTCACCTTAGGGTCGCCATAAGTTGGAAAATACTTGAAGGCACAAAACAGCAACAGCAAATGTCAATATACCCAGTGTATTCAAGAACAACTGGGAACTCTTAGGGCTGAATAATTCGTTGAAGATATATCTGATAAACCTTCCTCCCTCGGTTCACTTTTATGAAGGGGCTAACCTGCCAGGTTTTCCTGTTATTATTCTCAGAACAATTAATTATAGTAGTTCCTTAATACTTTGATTCTTTTTAAAAAAAATGTTTTTATTTTTAATATCTTCAGCAGAACTTAGACAGGCAGCTAAGAAATGCTAAAAATTAATGCACTATGACCAAAATTCTAAATCAAAAGATGAAATTTGGCAAAATAGACAGTTTTACCTTTTATCCAGCTTGCTGTCAATAAGATCTTGAGTCTGATTTGCTGAAGTTCGAGCAGAGAACATCAAAAAGTGGCTGACATATTCAAGTGGCAAGTTCTTCAGAAGTTTGTCTGCTACTGTGAGTGTCTTTCCAGTTCCTGTGGGACCTACACAGAGGACCTAAATTTGGAAGAATAACCTGTTATTGAGAGCCAGGTTGGTATAGTGGCTTGAGCACTGAACTACAATGCTGGAGATCAGGGTTCAATTTCCTGCTTGGGCATGGAAGCCCAATGGATTACCTGGGGTGGGTCACACAAACTCAGCCCAAGAAAACCCACTGATGGGTTCACCTTAGGGTCACCATAAGCTGTGAATGACTTGAAGGCACACAACAACAACAAATCTTTTATTACCTGGAGAATGTTCTGAGTGTAAACACATATTCACAGTCCCATTTTTTAATGGGTAGAGTTTCTGAGAGTCCATTATGACTAGCCATCCTAAACATTACTGGGCTTTTCAAATGGAATCTTTAAGACCCCTTTGTTAACTAGTGAAGCAAATCAGACCAGAAGACTGTATTTCAGGTGGCAAACAACAACAGCTGGAAAAGCAGAGACAGATGCAAGAAAATCCTACCCGGCCGTTAATTCTTCTGGCTAGTTGAACAAAGGACTGGTGTTTGCCTGATTGAGAACAGAATGCTTGCATTGATACTGTGGAAGATTAACCCTATTTGAAATTCAAGAAACATACCGGTTTATGGTTGGTAAGTAACATTTCCAACAGGTATGCCATCTGGACAGTGTTCATTGTAGGAACAATAATGTCACAAAAGCTGGAATCAGGCACCATAGTAAATTCAGTGGCGGTATTCATCCAGTTTTCCCAGCAAACCTAAAAGACAAAAGGGAGTTTGACAAAGGCATGTAAAGGCTTAAAATGTCCTGTAGTTTCTTTAGACTGACTTTTGCAAGTAACCAGTAGCTATGGCCTTGTGAACACTTACAACGGTTTTATTCCACTAATGCCGGTAAGACAACAAGCCTTCACCCTATCAAAATCCGTCATGACAAAGTCCCACTGAAACTGTGACTTTGATGGTCCCTCCATGAATTGAAATTGTCCCAAACTTGGAGAGAGTGCGGATTAGATCCCATTCAAAGAATGGTCTGATCTGGGAAGTATTTAAGAACCCACACAATTTAGATTGTTCTCAGTGCAAGCAAAAAAGATCCCACTTCTGCTTTAAAAGTGTTGTTGAAGTGATGGCAACAACTCTTTTTTCTTACCTCTTTTTACTTAAAAAAAATGTTCCGACAAGAGGTATTTGGGGGAGAAACAGCCACCAGAGCTCTATTCCTACTGATGTTGTCATTGCTGCTACCACTGTCACCACCCTCACTACCAACACCATCAGGTAGTTAAAAAGAGGAAGAGAGGAAGAAGAGCTAGTTCTACCAAAACAGTTCTTCCCTATGTCCCAATTTTCACATCCCCAAACCATCCTCCTTCAGTTTGCTTCTATAAATGGGATGGCAAACTGGGGAAAACAGCTGGAAACAGCACTTAGAAACAAATGGAACATTTGTCATGACTGATGAGTCTTGGTGCTTTTAAAATCTGAGTCTTCTTGACTGATTTTAGTTGCATGGAGGTGAAGCTTTTTGGAATGGAAATAGGTTATCAGTTTCCCTGTGAACTCTTTTACTAGCTTGAACAAGATCACCTATGTAGGTTTTTATGAGCACTTAAGGAGAATTTATTAACTGTGACCAGGTTCAACAATTTTGTTTTTATGTTATTTTTCCTCCCCAGGAGCTTCTCAAAGTACCTCCAGCTAAGCTATCTATATTTGTTTTACCACATGTACTTGGGAAGACTCAGATAAACCTTTTCTTCAGACTACACCATATATTTGTATGGGTGCTTATCTGTTGTTGGACTATAAGCCTCCTTAGCAACATAGCCAGCGGTTAGGAATGCTAGGCAGCTGAGTTTAAGACCATGTGGAGGTCTGCGTGATTCTTACCCCTGCTTTAAAAGTTTTATTATCCTCTGGATGGGGCAAACATGTTGGGAAATTTCAGCATTTATTGCTGTAGTTCTCAGAGGGTTTTTTTTTTTTTAAATTTAATATCTTTTCTCTTGTCCTGGACTATTTTCTGGTAATTCCTGGCTCAACTGTAACATTTTATTCCCACCCTTGAGTGGGTTTCTTTTTAATTCTGAGACATAGTGGAGCAAAAAAAAATGCTTGTTCTCATCCCTCCATCCCTTAAATCCTTTCTTAGAATTATAGAAAATTAGTGAAATGGCACTTCTGCCCTATTTCACTATACCTCTAAGAAATGTTCTTAAAACCACATTAGAGGAGAAAATTTGCCTTTCAGATCATAGCGGCACCTCAAAATACCATTCCCCAGTTGTTGTTGTTGTTTTAAAAAAACACTCTGGAAGAGCCCTAGTGCATGTTCAAGAAATCCCCCCAAAATAATGGACAGAGTGGATGTGGAGGTGACAGCAACTAGCAAAACCTGATGCACTCCAAGGAGCTGGTTCACAAGAACACGCTCTTCTTTAGATCAGTCTGGAAGAGCCCTCTATATAGGGCTTGTCCAAAATACTCAAAATATTTCAATACTCAAAATATTTCTTGATGACCCTTACAATAACCTCATAAGGTAAACCAAACCTTGTAAGGTGCAATGGGGGAGGAAGATTGAAGAGAGGAGGAGAGATACCAGTTACCCAAGATGAGCTTTTGGCAGAGCTGAGATTCCACAGGCGAGATGATGAAATGGCTCCTACTGAAAGCAATTTGACTAGGGATTTCTGGTTCATAATTCTCACCTTAACCAAAATACTACACCAGACCACAGAAGACTTTTAAAAACATCTTAAATGGTTACTATCTTCCCATCACAATAATGTACCATTTTAAAGGTTAAGGTCTCCATGTGTACATTTCACTTATTTTTAATTAAACTGTTAAAGGTGATGACGCTTATTCCCTACAGCTATGCTGTCCCTGCAGTCCGTTTCACAAGGTGGCCCATTCCTGATACTAACGTTAGTTCAAGCTAAGGAGGAAATTTGGTTTATTAAAGCATAAAAAGGTTTTGCTTTGATTAAACAATCTTGCTATGTTTTACACATTTTGAGTTTGAGTTCTTTTGAAAACTCAAAGACTATATTGTATGCATAATGGCTGACAGGTAACAACTACATAATCCCTTACTTTGTTATTCTTTAATAAAACAATTTCCAGAGGGCTAACCATGTTAGATAACCGTTCTTCTTTAGAAAGATATATTTGTTATCTTCCTTCTTTAACACATGCATTTGCACAAATGGTTAGAGAGGATGCGCACACCCTTGTATTCAAGACTGTGAAGTGGGAAGTGATTCCAAATTCAGAGGTTCTGACTTACTGTGAATGGTCATTCTAGGAAGACTGAAAGTACAATCCACAACCACTGGGTTATTCCCTTCTGTTAGCTGACCAAAAGTTCTAAACCCATTTCACATGTTGCTCCCTTCTCTCCCTTGCAAGTTGGGTGTTAAATCCACTCAGTCTTAGATGTAAAAATTAGAAACTGATAGATCTCCCTTCTTTCTATCTCCTTTTAATACAGCCACATACATACATACATATATATATATATATATATATATATATGGGGGTAGATTGCTCCTTCAGCCTTCCTTGAATGATCATTCACAATAAGCAACAACCTCTCATTCTCAGGAAGGGTAAAGGAGAAATCCACTATCACTGGGATATTCCCAAGTCATGTCCTTTAAGAGTGCTCAGGTCTGAAACTACTGCTTGTTAAAACAGTGGGTCCAAAAGCCGCCTGACTTAACCTAAATGTATCTACTTTATAATGCTCTATGAATGTTGATGGCTCCTTCCAACTTGCTGCTTTGCACACATCTTCCAAGGATGGTGTTACTCTGAATGCCGTTGTAGTTACCACTGAGCTAATTGTTGTGGTCTCAATGCATGAGCATAATCATAACACAGGTAAATATAACCTTTCAACCACTTTGATATGGTTAACTTGGATGCTTTATATCCTAATGTCCTTGAGTGGAAACAGATGAAGAAAGCTTCCATACACCTAACTGCTCTTGGATTTCAATATGTATCTTCACAGCCCTTCTGACATCCAATGAGTGCCATCTTTTCTCTAATGGCTGTGTTGGATTCAGACAAAATGTTGGTAATTCCAGTGTTGGAGCCATTCTGAAACTTGATATAAATTTTGGAAAAGATGATAGATCATCTGTGAAGAACAACTTATCTTAATCAATTTATAGGTTACGATTTACTGATAATTATGTATTTCCTTGCACCTTGCTGAGGAAATGGCCACTAGGAATGATACCCTAAACATCACTGATCTTAATGATGCGTCCCAGAGTGGCTTGAATTGAGACCTTGTTAAAATGTTCAGCGCAAAATTCAAATCCCGTGAATGGAATTTGTGAATGGTTAGAGTTGCTTGCAAACTTATTCAATTCTAAAAATGCTTAACATGAAGATATGCTGTCACTAGCTTTCTTTCAAGTGATAACACAGAAGACAGAGATGCTGCCTGTCTCTTCAACTTATTAGGCCTTAGTCTAAATCTATCAATTCTACTCTGCAAAAAAGATAAGGTACTACTTATCTCCACTCTTCCATTAATATCGAATCACACTGCCTTTTTTCATATATTACTCTGAGTTAATTGATACATAAAAGCCAAAATGATTTTCATCACTGGCTCTGTATATCCATGACTTCTTAGAGACTGCCATTCAACCTCCATGTGGTTAGACTTAACCATTGTGGGTGACATATTGAACCTTGCGTTAACAGATTCTGTTTCTAAGGTAAACAGTATGGCCTCTCCACTGAGATGATCAGTGAAAGTGGCAGCCATGGCCTATGAGATTGGTACAGGGCAATTAAGACTATCTCTACCTTCTGCATTCCAATTTTCATTAGAATTCTCTGTATCACTGGCAGTGGAGGAAAACATATTGTGTGTTTATTTCTCCCCTAGATGAACTATCTTCATCACTTTTAGATTACTGTTTTTGTAATTTATCAAAAATCCATAAGCCAGTTCAAGACCTTGGTCCACCTGCCATCTACACCCAGCCTTCAACAAGACATTATCCAGACAGGAAAACAGCTGTACTCTCAATTGTCTCAAGAATGTTATTAGACCCTGGTGAAAACTCTGTATGCAGATGCAAGACTGAATGGAAAAGCCTGGAATTGGTAATGGCTGCTATTGTAATTGAACTGTAAGTATTTCCTGCAGTTGCCATTCATAGAAATGTGCAAATCTATTGTAAATCTACTGAGAACCAGTAATTGTTTAAGACCAAGTTCTCCAATATGGTTTGCAATGTCTCCATCTTGAACATCTTATACCGCACAAAGAAACTGAGGAACTTTAAGTCCAAGACCAGTTTGTGTCTCCCACTGTGCTTCAGGATGGCTAAACAACAACAACAACAACAAATTCTTTGAATTTCTCATAGAATCACAGAGTTGGAAGAGACCACAGGGGCCATCTAGTCCAACTCACTGCCATGCAGGAACACACATCAAAGCACTGATTGGATTGCTCCAATTTGAAATAAATGCTGAATTTCCTTTTGGACTATCTCTCTCTTGATCCTGTCTTTCAGTGTCAGTGATGGAAGATACGTTCCCTTTGGTCTTCTTGAGAAAGCTTTATAACTACTTGAAGTACTCATTTGTCAGAAGTTATTTCTTTGCATAAGTGACTGAAGTGAAGCAATTTCCCTCCCACCAGTAGATCTTCCAAGTCAGTACTATTGCCTGCCACCCCTAATGGAGGGACCTGCTCCTCTCTTGGCTGTTGTTGTCCCTATTGTTGAAACCTGAACACAATTTTATTCTATTGCTCTCTCATGTTTGTGAACTCCTTTTGCTTTTGAAAACCTCTTCCTCCTCAAAAAGAGTAGACTTCTCCCTGAAAATTCTCCTAACTTTCTTCTTTGCTTTGTAGAAAGCACCTGCTTCTTGCCCTTTCCTTCTACTAACACCTTCTCCAGAGCTTTTTCCCCAAATATGAATTTTCCCTTGAAGGGAGAATTTATCAAGTTTGTTCTTGACTTCTGGTCAGCCTTTCAGTGTTTCAAACATAGAGACCTATGACTAACTGTAGTAGCAATAACTGCCCATGCTGCAAAGGCTGAGGCATCATATCCTGCATCAGCCACGTACTGCAGACCTTGTTACAACTTGCATAATGCTCTTTATACTGACCAAGCACTTACATCTAGAATCTACTGAACTCATAAAATAGCTGCAGTTGTAAACACATAACTTGATACCAATCCTCTAATGAACAAAGCCAAAGCTTCATGAGACTTTTTCAAGGGTGAATCATTATTTTCTAATCCACATCCTTCAGTAAGGTGTTGCCTTCACATGAAGTGATCACATTAGAAACTAAAGCTGACACAGGACCATCAACCCATGGAACAGCCAACTAACTAATAGTCTTCTTGTCAAAGATATACAAGTTTTTGCTATAACCTAAGAATCTTCTAGAGCTGAGAGCTGATTCCTGTTTTGCTTCAATTAACTCAGTGAATAATTCTGGCATAAGGATCTCCAAGGATTCTGATGTCATTGTTCAGCAACACTGACACACTAATATTCCTCTTTTCTGTCCCCCTGTACTGATCTGAATCCTCCACAACCAAAGTGAATAATACTTTAAGCAGAGCTTTACATTTGTCAGTCTTAAATAATCTACATTTACTTGGTTCCATCATACAATCATCATCCAAAGAATGCCAGTCCTCCTCTTCTGAACTCTTTTCCTCATCTGCTAGCTCCTCCTCTGGTGAGCTTTCTGAATCTGCATCAGATAAATGATCTATTGAATTTGAACTATTTCTAATACTTGCACTGTTCCTAAGACAAACATGTTTTGTCTTCTCAACATATTTCCTTAGGAAAAAACACACTTGAATCAAACCTTCTATTTGTGACACTTCCTTCTGACTGAGAATTTCTCAGCTCTCTTGTGGTTTCTCCTCCACTTTATAAATATTAATAAATTCATTAAACTTAAATTGTCATTACCATTCAAATGCATTACGGACAAATTAGTCTGAGTCAATAATTTCATTAAAATAAACATAGTATTAAAGTACAATATATTTGTAAAAGTTTGCTTAGAAATACTGCTTTGCAGCTTTGAATCTATTTATTTTGTTAATTACAGAGACAAATTTCTGTACACAGAAAAATCTTGAACCTGACTGGCAAAACTGGATTTCACTCGCACTGTGGACTTAGATCCCCTTGTCTGCACCTGAGGCTGCAATTGCTTGAACATCATGTTCAGGTAAACCAAAAAAACTACCCTGTGTTCCAGCCACAAGGCTTGAGTTCTAGAAACTCATTTTCAATTCTGCAGGAGTGTTACTTGTTTAGTTGTGTTGGCATGCTAGAAACTGCAACCCTCTCTGAGTGGCTAGTATCTCTCCTCAATCTAGCCCCCCACATTCTGCTCTCCAAGATGGCATCTGGGAGGCATGACCATGCTAATTTCCAGATAATTCCCTTTCTTCCTCTAAGCTGGTAAACCCTTTGCCTTCCCTGTATCCTTATTTTTTGTCCTTTTTAACCATCCTAGACATCAATGTTTTAGGTTTTACTCGTGCTGCTTTTGAATCAAGAGTGTTGATATGGAGACCTTCATGTTTCTTTCACTTGATGCCATAAATATATTTCTTAATATAGACTCTGCAACCTGCAGAAATATGCCTCTCAAAGTCCAATTGAATGGCAGTAGCATTTATATATACACATTCACACTCTGTAGCTGGCATGTCTGCAGGTGTCTGAGCAGTTTTGGTAGCATCTTCCTCACCTAGCAACCTTCTGTTTTTATCTGATTGAGCCAGGAGATCCTCTCTATCCTCATTTGACTCAATAATCTTTCTCTTCCTTTTTTGATAAGTCTTGTGATGTTTCCATAAATGCTAAGTACTTATACCTTATAAATGCTAAAATGAGTTGCTTAAATGAGATAGACAGATAAAGAAAGTTATTCTCCACTAGCTGTTAAGATAGGAGAACAAAAGCTGAAGGAGGAAGAGAAGGGAGCAATGAATGACACAGTTTAGAACTCTAGTCTCCTGCCTTGATCAGGTGACACAAGGAAATACAACCTGTGAGAGCCTTCTTCCTCCATATGTATATATTCTTATGCAAGGAGAATCCCTCTATGTGCTGGTTGAACATACAAGTAACTTGGCTGTTAGCTGTGTTGTCAGGTATGGCTAATCTGCATGGGTCCCCTCAGCTGGTCTTTCAACATGTGTGCACAGGTATTAATTGAATCCCTCTGCTGAAAATCTCATTTACCATTTTAACGACATCTTCATCCTCATCTTCTTCAACACTGCTAATTCCAGCATCATCCAATTTATAGTCATAGACCAATCCCTCTTCTGGGAATAGTATTTCAATCTGTGAGGAAGAAAACAAATGATGAGCCCTGCAGCTAGCTTCAGTTCAGAAGAAGCTAATATGAAGGTAGGTGTGTTGCAATGACTTCATAGTGATTTTATCCAGTTTTTCAAAAATTCAAATTATTACATTTTCTCATATGCTACAAAATAATATTGCAAAAGTAATGCAATAATATTATGTGTTCAGTAACAGTTTTACCAACAAAGAAATCACACATGATCTGGCAATACAAGAGTTCTGTAGCTGTGATTAGGAACAGATAATATTCCATCAACTTGCCTTCTCTTCTGACATCTTCGTCCTTAACCATTTGTTGAATAATACACGGCTTTGAGCATCTCCAGTTGCACCCACACTCCATATTAAGGCAAATATGAACCAGGGTTCAATCAGTTCACCAATACGAGCTGTCTTCTCTGAAGGAATTTTTCTCATGCCCTGAAGGTTGAAGTGGCAGCACAAACTGAATAATCCCAGAAAATTAATAATTAAGCAAAACATGGAATCATTTGCTGTATCTCTAAACTCTCCAGTTAAGTTGAAGTTTTTTCTGAAAGCAGCTCACACTCTGCAGACAAGAGGACTATTCCAGCCTACAGAACAGAATCATATCAGGTCTCCAGCTGAAAACTTCACTGTTATCACTCTGTTAATTAAAAGCAACTTACTTTCTGGATTTTAGTTTTAGAGCAGATCCTATTTTATCATAAAGGATCATAAAGCCAATGCTTATGTACAATTTATTTGGGCAGTATTCATTATTTTTAAGCAGAGGCTGGATGGCCATCTGTTGGGAATGCTTTGATGTATGTTCCTGCACAGTCTCTTCCAACTCTCTGATTCTATTTTGTTTCAGGACTGTTCTGTTTCAGGACTACATTCTGCTATCAATACTTTTTTTTTCAGAGTCTTGGAACTGCTGAGAGTTTAGATTCTTGAAGTACTTGTGGGACACAGTATTAGAAACTACAGAATTGTCTATAGCTACTACACAAAAGCAGTGATTTCTAATTCAGTAGTCTCAAATCTCTCTGTAATTGCTAAATATATAGAAAGAACGATGTAACTATTTTGTTGAACTGATTGTCCATTTTAGTTTACCCTTCTAAATTCTTGAGCATCAACAGAGCAACATCCTACCTCAACTGGAATGAAGGGTTTAAAGAAACAGTCCAGTAACTTGAGAAGACTCCTTGTTAGGTTAGAATCTGTGGAAGCAATTATCTCTTTCACAGAACTTCGGACAAACCCGATAGATTCCTGAAAGAATTAGAAAGATCCAAACTTAACTATTTTCATATTTATTTACAAACTTGTGTTTTTTAGCAGCTTGTTCTTTTGAAAATGTTCCTGTTTAATGCTTATCAACAACGGAGATACTTGCTGTAAGAGATCAAAAAGACAACCTGTGGCAGACTGGTTCCTCTTTTTAAAGGTTATTTCTACAAAATGGCAAAGTAAAGTAACTCTTAGGAATATGCACAACAGTTAAAATCTCAACCCTTCTGTGTACAGAAACTCTGCTAATCTTGAACTCAAGAGACACTGAACTTAATTCACAGCTCTCCTGCTGCAATCCCAAACAGATTATTGGAAGTTGTGGGAAAATTTAGTTCTTGCAAAGTGCATAAGAAGTTGCTGTCACCTTGTGGACTGTGCCTAATGGCTGCAATAAGACTGAGGGAGACAAATGAGATAGGTTCACACTTTGTACTCTGATTGGCTAAATCCTGGACTGAATTACAGATTTTGCACTGAATGTAAACAGGAGCAGTACTGCAATATTTCACCTCTAGAAATCTGCTGAAAAGAGATTCCAACTTCTCTGAAAATGGCTTCATAATGTCTGGAATCTTCTTTAGCCAGCATTCTGTGAAGGGCTGTAGTCCCAAAATGCTGGGCTCTAGGTATACCATACCACATCGGGAAACAGTGGCAGGAGATGCAACAGCTAAATCCTGTACTTCAAACATCATGGTCATTGCCTGGAAATCAGAGGTAAAAATTCAGATGTTTTCTCTAGCTTTTCACAAAAGATGCAAGAGTAATTTGCACTGCCTACATTGTTAGTGTAATAAGGTGGAAGTTCCCTAAAATTTAGCTTCTACAACCTCTAGGGAACTAAGTCAATGTATCAGCAAAAAACACATTGAGGCCCAGGAGCATCTGGCAGAAATACTCAAGTTGCAATTCTAAGAATGTTGATTCAGGCATGATCCATTAAAAATCAATTTATGTCATTCTAACCAACATGTCCACCCTCTCTCAGAGAAAAGCAAACTATACATTTTTTAAAAAAAGATTACTAGGTAATATTTCTGACAATGCTCAATATCCAGTTTTGCTTAGTATAGTCTTTTAGCTGCATGGCCAGAAATCTATCAAGCAATTAAAAAAAAACAGAATAGTTTTGTTCAAACTATATTTAAAAAGAATTAAAAATATATTTTTGGAGAAACCTTAAAGTGCAGGAGTCTCTCACAGAAGAAACAGAAAGCCTCAGCAGTTGCCATGATGCCTTTCTGAGGAGCAAATAAGCCACATCAGGATACCACCCTCCACCACGGGAGAAAGGGTTTGTTTTTGACCACAAATATTAAAATGAAATGTGTGAATGTGTTTAGTATGTGGGAGTCTGCTTGTGCTTGCATCTGGAGAAAAAGAGAATGAAAATAAAAAGATACCTCTGTTAGCTTAATGATTTCTCCAGAACTAAGACACAGCTTCTTGTTGTCATCCAGCACAGTGTTCATATTTTCAATCCAAACGGCATCAACTGGACCATCAAACATGTACCATTTCTTTTTGTTATCTGTGGCTACAGCTCCAACCCGAATGAGAGCAGGAAGAATCCCATCTGTCCTATTAGGCAGGGAGGGAAATATACAGAAGTCAATCAAATTGTTGCACATGTTATGACTGCATCATATACATTATCTTAAATATACCTACAATAGCCATTTAAAAATTATAGAGTCTCCCCTTACAGAACAGAGTCTCTGGTTTGAAATCTTGGTATGAGGAAAGGAAGTATGAAAGCAGGTAACAATTCATTCCAGAAATGCAAAGGCCCTAGTAGCTACTGGAGGCAGCCCCACATTTTATCTCTGTCAATAAATGATCTCTGCCATCAATGTAAAGCTATTATAATTATCATTCATTTTTTCTTTCTCTAGACACTGAGGACATGCAAGGTCTTTTTTACAAGATCAAAAGAAAATAAAACCCTCTGAAGCCCAGCTGGAGAGAACAGATGGTTTTACGCCTGTGAACCATGTTTTATGGGTATTGTATTTTTTTTTTTTTTTGGCGACTCTTCTGTATTTGTACACTGTCTTTTGAGCAAACACTATATTGTAAATAAGCTGTTACACTTAACTAGAATTTGCTATGGAAAAATGTTCTATAATGCTCTAAAGCCCAAATCTAGAAGGCTTCAGGGGAAAAAGCAAGAAATGTTTACTTGGCATCACTTCTCTTTGGAGTTCTTTTTATTAATTTAATGCGTTTAAAGAATTATGCACTGTTCAATAAAGTATATGCTTGGCATAGCAAATAAAAAGGAAGCATTATGGTAGAGTTCCTTTATGGTTTTAAGGACTTTTCTATTACTTCATTTCTGAGGAGTGATCTGTGACTGTAATGATTCATGGACTGTGTTCATAGATTGGGCAAAACACTTTAATTCAGCATATTGCAAGTTCACCAAGATGGTCTAAGATGATTCTGCAGTTCTCAAGTAGAGTTTGTTGTTGCTGCTGTGTCTCTGAAGTCATTTCAGACTTATGGTGATCCTAAAGAAACCCTATCATGAGGTTTTCTTGACAAGATTTGTTCAAATGGGGTTTGTCTTTGCCTTCCTCTGAGGCTAAGAGAGTGTGACTCGCCCAAAGTAACCCAGTGGGTTTCCATGGCCAAGCAGGGATTCAAATTCTGGTCTCCAAAGTCATAGTCCAATGCTCAAACTACGACACCAAGCTGGCTCTTCAAGTAGAGTAGTACCACTTCAGGTGCCAGCCCAAAGAGCAGTGCATATCTGCAAACAATAGTTTCCAGGAAATTATGTGAATATGACAGTAGTATGTCACAAATATATCACAGGTTTCTGGCATTATGGAAAAAAAATCATCCATCACATCACAAAGTTTGAGAAGCACTGACGCAGATGACACCAGAATAAAAATAATGGCCCATGGAATAATGAATGAGACATATTTGCAGCAGCAAATCAATACTAGGTGCTTAGTTTTTGGTAGATCTCAGTACTGGCTATCTATTTTACTTTGTGTGTGCAAGCTCACAACCAGAAACCCAAAAATCAACACTCAAAAAAGAGGACATAGTCCATCCAAAGTTACACATTCAAAATCCAATTGATATAGAAAGGAGACAGATAGGCAGAGTGCTTAACTTTGGCCTGGTCATATCCTTATATTTCAATCTTATCACTAACACTCACAAAGACTTTCTACAATTGCAACTTATACAGAGTTCTTATTCTTACGAAAAGGACAAGAGCAGAAAGAAAAAAAGTTAAGTGTTTTACCATTCATGAGTTAACAAGTCAAACTCTCCATATAGCTGGCCCATTGTAATAGATTTGGGATTTAATATATAATAATTGACAGCTTCATAATTTCCACCACTGACTGAAGGCTGACCTTTCAAAGATGTCATTGCAGCAGCTAAAACTTTGTAACACTAAAGAAAAAGCATGCAAGAGAAAACATCTTAGCATGTATTTTCAGACTGAAAACAAAGTCAATCCAAATTCACCATGAATTCACTATAATGAAGACTACAAAGCAGTAACGAAAGACTTTACTTGAGGGTCTGGCATGATTAAGAAAACAAGATTATAAAACAGAAGCACTGATCACAGAAACAAAAATGGGAAAGACCTTGGTTCTTTCAGAATGTTGATGAACTATCTGAAAACATCACCCTGCAGAAATCCTACTAAAACTGTGGCAGCTCAAAGTCACCTGCACCTACCTGAACGAGACTCTTCCATAGTACATGTAACTTCAAGGTTCAGTTTTAAATCTAGTGGTCTTACTGCAAAGCTCTCCTATGCAGGTTGCCACTACAGATTACAAGAAAGGATTTTGCAATCTCGGACAAAGAATCTCTACCCCATTAGATTAAGCAAAAGGGGGCTGGAAGTGCTCATACTATAGATGTTAATACTCAGGAAAATCTCTAGCTATTTTCATTTCCTCTCTTTGTGAGAGTATCACACTATATTGACTGCAACCCTTACCTTAGTTTTTCCAGAGCCTGTAGGCCCCACTAGCATGAGGCCGTGTCGTACCACTGTCGTTTCATAGAGCTGGATACACTTTGTCACAAACCCTAGAACAAAAAGATTTTGAATGGGAATGCCTCACAGCTGTTTTCACTGCCTGCCAGTCTGCTTTCAAACACCAACTGTTAGTGGAATGACTTGTGTACCTATTAAAGTCAGTGATTGCTTTATAAGCAACATAGAAGAGGAATTTGTTCTTTAAATATTTGGAGAAAGATGGTAACTTAGCCTACTAGGTACCATAGCTTAGTATTTTTGCTGCTACTGCACATTTTAGGATCATGGGGACATAATGAGCAAGAGTCTTTTTTGTGATAGCAGCCCAATTCTGGAATTCTCTCTCTAAGGAAGTCTGCTTAGTGTCATTTTTCCCCCTTAGGATCCAGTGATGAAAATTTTTGTGTTGGTCAATGTCTCTTAGATCGTACAGAACCTGATTGGGACACTTGTAGGGAGAACATATTGTGGAAGAAAACATGCCTGAGACAGTCAGAGCCAAATTCAGGGCTTTCTGCCACACACTCTTTCTTCTGTTTTCCTGCTGGCCAAATGAATTGCCAGACAAGAGGCAAATCATTCTTCTTGGGGGACAGAATGGAGCACTTGAAAAGAATTTTTGAAATTAGGCTATGGGTCACATACAGCCCTGAACCCAGACTGCGCAACCCTGTTCATCATGGTGTTATGTTAATGCATGCGATAATAAAAAAAGGAACCAAATATCAAATACAATCTGGAACACAAAATGAAAGTTTGTTTCTTCATTCCTCCTTTTCTTTTGAGATATATGACACTTCTCTCATGGCTGTGACTTAAATTTGGCACTATTTTTCCCCAATAAAAATGAGTTTACAGCCTCTGGGGCATCACAGCCTCCAACTAAAAGGGATGTCCATAGAAAGAAGGGTTATTTTTTAAAAGCTGAGGCTGTAATCCTATACTCTCTTAAGCCCACTGAACTGAGATTCTTAATTTTGGTTAGACCTGCTTCATTACCCTGTTCGAATCACAGAGTTGGAAGAGACCACAATCCAATCTCCAGCCATGCAGGAATACACAGTCAAGCCACTCCCATTGTTATTTTATCATTTGGCTTATATCCTGCATTTCTTCCATTGTACTCCGGTCAAAGTCCACAGAGTTCCCAGATGACTCCCAGCCAGACACTTGACAGGACCTTTCCTCATAGATTGAAAGTTGTTGCAATCCACTGCCATAATGACCAATTCCCAAGGTCCTCTAGGGACAGACATATTTTTCAAAGAAGTCACTGTTATATAGCAAGAACGATGCTTTTTAAACAATACTACACTGTATGACAACCCCCCCCGCAATACAGAGAGGGTGTCTTCCTCTTTCACTTACCATCCACATCCTTCAAGTTGTCTTTGAGACAGCATCTGTGAATTGCTTCTTCTAGTATACCATAGTCAATAGGCTCCTCTTTGATCATGGGAAACAGGTCAGAAATTATACCATTGAAAAGTTTGAGATCATCCAGCAAGAACTTAGGAACATTGACATCCTTGATGGCTCTTAGGCAAATCAGTTCCTGCAACCAATTCAGAACAGACTATTAGGCAAGTAATGCCTGAATCTCTTTACCTGATCACCCTGGACAACTATCATATTCACCCTCAATGGCCAAAGTATTGTGTTTTGTAGTTCTGATTATTCTACAGGACAGATGATTTTTCAGTTCTGGATGGTAGTAAATGCTATCAGGATGGTTCTTCTCAGTTGTATAATACAGTATCATTTAATACATCTTTAGTTGATGTGTTTTTTAAAAGTGTGCAGGGAAAAGGGAGTTCAGTGAATATTACCAATAGTGAAGAATAATTTTAAAAGAAATAAATAAGCTTCTTACGTGCCAGCTACAAATGAAATATTAAACAAAACAAAACATTAAAGAAGGTTTAGTGTTGGCACTGTGTGCCTTCAAATTGCTTCCAACTTATGGCAAATCTATCATGGTGTTTTCTGGGCACAATTTGTTTAGAGGGGTTTTTCCTTTGCCTTCCTCTGAGGCTGAGAGAGTGTGGTTTCCCCAAGGTCACCCAGTACATTTCCATGGCTGAGTTGGGATTCAAACTCTGGTCTTCAGTCATAGTCCAACGCTCAAACCACTACACTACACTGGCTCAATACTAAGTAATAACAAGGAATTATGACTTTATTCAGTTAATATATTGACAAAGACTAGTTTGCTTGGCATAATTTACAAGTTTCGTTTAGCAGGTAAGCTTAGTTTATTTGCAGCATGGAGCAGTAGACAAGAACTTGTTGAAAACATGCCTGAGACAAAACACAAAACAAAACACTTTTCAACAAGTTTATTCAGAAGCAAAATTCACTGGTTTCAATAACACTTACTTGCTAACAATTGTGAGTAATGCCATTTCCGCACTATACTGTTACAGTGCTCTTATTCCACGTTCAATATCCTATGGAATCCTGAGGTTTGCAGTTTAGAGAGGGAATTTAGAATTCTCAGTAAACTACAAGTCCCACAGTTCCACAGGATGTTGAAAGTGGAATAATAACACTAAAACAGTGCGGAAATGGCCTAAAAGAACTGTAAAAGTGTAAATGATAACATATTTCATTTTTAACATACCTCCTTCTCTATTTTCATTTTCCTTTTTTACATTTTGTTTGGATATTATCTTATTTGTCTTGCAGCAAAAAATATTACATATTTTGAACACCAGTTTTATAAAGAAAGTGCAATACGGAGGGAAGATACTGGAGTTCTGTGTAACAAATCAGTAACAACTCCATATATGCTGTTCTAAGTCGTTTTAGGCTTATTGCAATGTAATGTTTCTTGATTAAT
Source organism: Ctenosaura bakeri (assembly GCA_948474755.1). Taxonomy (NCBI): domain Eukaryota; kingdom Metazoa; phylum Chordata; class Lepidosauria; order Squamata; family Iguanidae; genus Ctenosaura; species Ctenosaura bakeri. The sequence continues at coordinate 979,936 of CAOLHI010001059.1, forward strand.
TTTGTTAGATAATAGTTAATTGTTACCATGCTGTTAAAATACTTTTTAAACTGTCTTAAGGTAATAAAAATTTAGTAAGTTTATTTATATTGCTATTTGTCTTGCATTTATTGATAACCACTTCAGGCTTTTAAAAAGAACATTTTAGACAGATATAAAATGAAAACAAAAAATGAACTCTATTGTGGGAGGACAAGGGTCTTCTAGATGGCTGCTCCCAGGAGGCGAGGCATGCCCTCTCTCTGTTCACCGGCAAGACCTTTTCTTTTAGACAGGCTTTTGGTTGCTAATTGGTTGCTGCAGAAGAATCTTTTAATGGGAGGAGGAGGTTATTTACTTTTGTTCTCCTTGTTATGTTTAAAAAGCTTTTAAACTGTTTTAAATCAGTGTTGTTTTCAATATGATAAATTGTTTAATCGTTTTTCATTACTGTATTGATTTTTAGCGGCATTTGTTTGCATCTACACTATGAACCACCTCAGATCTCATAGAAGGAGAAAGATGAGATATTTATTAAATATATAACATAACATACACACACACTGCTCAGCTAGAAAGGGCATCCAAGCAAGTACAGTACTTTCCCTGGTTGTTTTTACGACGTGGAAAGCACACCTTAGTGACAAGGCACCACTGCATACAGAGTCCTTTCATATGAGACTATCATGGACTTGCCTCATTCATTGTTGGATTTTCTCTTTTGAGATTGCCAGCAGCTGAAATTACAGTCTTCACAGCTCTCATTCCAAAGTCGTAGTGATCCTGCAGCAGAGGTATTGCAAATGCCAATAGCAGAATGAGGAACTAAACTAGAATGGGAAGTATCTCATGAATTAGGCAACAAAAGGGAATTCTGACAGTCTTCCAGTTCACATGTAACCCAGCCTTTCTAAGTAAACAAGAGAAGTGAGAATGTTTCTGTAGTTAGTGCAATGATTCAATATTTTTTATTGTGATCAAGGATAAAGATAGAGAATAGAATGGCAGAGAATAATGCTATGAAAAAAAGAGCTTGCAAAGCTATAGCAATGTTTTCTCTTTGTCCCTGTACTCTCATAGAGACCTTGGTAACAGCTTAAAATAAATGAAAGCAGGGCATGACTGATATCATTTATAAGACTGCAAGAAATCCTGAGCTAAGGAGGATCAACATGGATAAAAGACAGATGCTGAGGTAGCAATCAAAGAGACTATTGATGTCTCAAAATATCAAAGTCAACAAAAATTTTGAGTTGTGAGATGAACTCTAATTGAACCAGAAACACCAACCTGGGAACTGAGTTGTTCAGAAGACAGTTTGAATGTGGTGGTGATTTTTTTTGCCAGAACTTTGGCTTCATTGAATCCAAAGGAATACAGAGAAATTTCAGCAATCATAGAATAATCTGGAACCATCATTGCCACAGGACGAAAGAGAGCCTGGAACATATATATACATTCATATACATGAAGAGAGAAAGTATTATGAACGATTACTTTTACCAGTACATTTACTTTCACCAATCCTCACATATGGCTGGGAGGCCAGTTTACAGCAACTTGCCTAAAACAAATAAAGCAACCCTACTGAAGACACAAACTATAAAATCAAGCACATGTATCCCAGATATTTCTCAAAAGTCTCACATTTTTGAGGAGAAAATTTTCACCATTGGTGAGCTAACATAGTAACTTATTGAACCGTCAGACTTAAACTATTCCAAAACCTTCCATGCTTCCAATGTGAATATTGACTGAACTTGTTTGAAATCTTCAACTTTGTGGGAGGAGTTTTTTTTTGAAAATCCAGAATCTAGCTATATAATCAAGCTTTATGTGTGCATTTGTCTTCAAGTCTCCTGTTGACTTATAAAGACCTCACCAGTTTCAGAAGGCTTTCTTAGGCAAGAAATACTCAGAAGTAGTTTGCCATTGTCCTCCTCTGAAATATAGCCTACAGCACCTGGTACTCCTTGAGAGTGCCCCATTCAAGTACTAAGCAGGGCTGACCCTGCTTAGCTTTCTTTTGCTCCCCATATGAAGAAAAATTCTAGAGTTTGGGAATTTTTTTACATTTATACCTATAGACAAATTAAAATAATTAAAGTATAGACATTTCAATTAATCATTTTATTCTCACCTTTTTTTCCAAGAGTTGAATTTAACGGCATTTCAAAAATGGCACCTTGGGCAAGTCACATTCTTTCGGTCTCGGAGGAAGGCAAAGGCAAAGACGCTTTGAATAAACCTGGCCAAGAAAGCCCCATGATAGCTTTGTGCCTTAGGGCTGCCATAAGTTGGAAACAACTTGAAGGCACACAACAACAACAATGTCATTTTATACCATTATATGTAAGTAAGAAACAGGCCTTTATATATGAAATACAGCTTTTTGTCCAGTAGAATTTAGATACCTTTAAGTTATCTGGTAATTCAGTGCGGCCTGCATAGCCAGGGTTCATTGTTATGAACACTGCACAAGATGGGACCAGTGGGATCTCAGCTCCTTCAAACATGAAGCGATCCACCTAAATACATTAAAAAAATAGTAACTCATAGTGAATGATTTGTGATTAAGTAAGCATCTTTAATTCTACAGGGAACAAAATTGATTTTGTATCAAAACTGATAAAAGTTAATCTCTTAGGGATTGAATCAAATGGCTTTATAGAGCCAGTCCAAATTTTCCAGTAACTAGTTTGTAACTTTGATCAGAAACCTTTGAAATCCAGATTGGTGTGCAACCATTTTTCTCCCTTATAGGAACCAGCACTCCTCCAACACCCTCATAGGAACCGGCACTCCTCCAATTAGATAAATCCCTATTCTATCATGATTGGTTTGAATAACTATTTTATTATTAAGAAGAGGCCATTTCTCCAGCTGTAAACATCCTCCTAGCAATTTCATGTTTTTAATGAAGTAGCAATCAACTGAATGATTATGTGATGAGTCAAGCATGGAAAGAGTTGTGATCCTTTTATGGAAAGCTTAATAGATAACAATTTGAGACTATTTATTAAAATGCAGAGGAATTATAACAATAAACACAGCTCAAAGAATCTTATTTAGGATCAATTCCCACGAGATATAAACAATGCAAGACTTTGCCTGAAATGAGGGTCACAGCCACATGAAAAAAGTAAAGCAGGTTGATCTTGTGTGTTTAGCATGTCTTTGGCTGTGCATACCAGGAGTTCAGAAACCCTTCTGTCACTAGAGTTAAATTTATCATTGGTAAAAAAAATAAAAAAAATATTGGTAACAGTATCAGTGTCTTGGTAACTTGGCAGTTTTGTTTAATTAATTTCAAAAACTTGGGGTAGTGGGTTATAGCAACACTGAGCACCCATTGGTTGCCAATGCTTTTGTAGTGTTTTTAGTGCCAGTGAAGTTTTTCTGACCTTTCCATTGAACAGTGGCCCTCCAATAAGAGTAGTGGCAAAACGAGGCCAAAGTCTTATAAAGAGCCTGAAAAACTTAGCTTTTTGGACTACAAGTCCCAGAATCCACTTTGACATTAGCTGACAACCAAGTGAAGAGAAATCAAAGGAGAAATCCAAAAGGCCCCCTTTCATTATTTACTGACATGCCTTCCTAGACTTATTCCCACGGCTTACCCTCTGTTGTTGTGCCTTCTGAATTGTTGTGATCTGCTGGGCAACTACAGACAACACTTCAATGTCAATACGGTTAAACTCATCAAAGCAAGCCCAGGCTCCAGAACTGATCAAATAAAAAGAAGTCAGTATCAAAAATCCTGTAATTGCTAGCAATTCAGTCAATTTTAAAAGTTACGAGAAATGATGGCAGTAGTAGAGGGAATGACTCTAGTAAACCTCCATCTAGCTGCTGGAACTTCTTGTCAAGTATTTGCATGTGTGGAGGACATATTTCAGTCCAAAATATTTATTGCTATTAGCCATAAACTGTTGCAAATGGGGGACATATTGAAAAGATACCCATTTGTGCAAGATATATATTAAAGTCAACAGACATTGGCTGTCTCTTTGGTTTATGCTATAGGTTTAGGTTGTAAAACTGAGGCCAAATCCCAAACCACAAATATTTTGAAGGGATCTCTTTGTAGCTACAATTGAATACAAATTTAGTTTCATGAGCTATAAAACTTACTACTGTTGGTTCACTATTCAATCAACTATATGCTACTAATTATACCATATGGGAACAATAGATTGAAAGCTGTTTATGACCTAGGGCAACAGCTGTGGCTCTACTTTAAACAGGACAAAATGAAATTGTCATAATGTACTGGAGCCCACATTAAAAAAAGTGTACAATGCCAGGTAAATGGGGTGCCAGGTAATGAGGCCAAACTTGCAAGCAATACTGTTTTTCTTGCAAAGTTTTTTAAAATGCAATTATAAGGATTTCCTTTTTTTTTTTCGTTCTTTTTTTCTGGTTGTCAAATCTTTTATTGTCTTCTTGCATATGAAGGGATCTTCTAGCACTTTGAGACTAACAGAAGATTTTGTAGACACAGTCTAATTCATCAGTAGACTGAGTCTACAAAAACTTGTGCTACAAACTTCTCTGTCTCAAAAGTGCTAAAAGATTCCTTTGTATACTGATGCAGACTAACACAGCTATGTTTTTAAACAGTTTCCTTGGTTTTTCTTGCTCATAGCAAAATGTGAGTAGTTCTATTTTATTTGCTTACATAGGTTTAGATTTGTACCCTGTCATGAATTCTTAAGAGGCTTATAATACAACAAAACAGTGTAAAAATTACATTAAAATTGATTAAATAGAACAATTCATAGGACTGACAGATATATTGTAAGGCAGAAGCAGCACATCTAAACCCAATTAGACATAGATGGCTTGATAAAAATCACCAGAATCCTTTTTAAAAGCATCATGCGATTAGGCCTGTCAGCTCCTACTGTGACAAGAGACCCCCCAGATGACACCTGTGAAGAATCTCTGTTCCTGGTAGATCATCACATAGCTGATAATGATGGCACCTGAATAAACATTTATTGGAGACAGATATGTGGGAAGGTATAGTCTACAGAGTAACCGAAGCAGTTCTTATTTTGAAACTCAGCTGCATGCCAGCCTGAAATGGTGTCAGTCCATGTTGGATCTAGGTTTACATGAGGCATCTGCCTGGTGGCACCTGTTACTCGAGTTTGTGTATGTTTCTTCTGTAAACATTGCTAACTGCAATTTGAAATGTATTGAATATGCATGGTTTATGTGTTTAGTTGGTTCATGCAGATAGTCCACAAAGCTATACCAACTGTTGGGAAGAGCTTTTTATCATGTCCTCCTTGGGACAGACAAGAAATGTAAACCAGTCCTGGTTCAAAAGATGACCCTGGGATACAGTGAATGAAATTGGTTATTTTCAGTCTCTGGGATCAAACACGATAACATCTCTCTATGGCTTGACCAACAGACAATGTAAAGAAACCAATTTAGTTAACAACAAGCCATCATCACATCATCAGTCACTGTTCTGAGTCTCCATAGACTCACTCTGCTCTTCATGAGACGTAGTAATATCTTGATTCAGACATTCTGATGTCAACCCATTTGTTCCCTTTGATGGTATGCAAGATTTATATCAACAGGATCATATTCAGATACAGCACTGAATTTAAGTTTACCTGGCTAATCCTTTCAGGAATTTCCCCATTGCCATGAAATCAAGCTGATCAGAGCAATTAAACACAACAGTCTGGATAGCTAAAGCTTTCCCCAAATCCTTAGTTGTCTCCGTTTTGCCTGTTCCAGCTGGTCCAGCAGGAGCACCTCCAAATTTTAAGTGCAAAGCTCCAGTGAGCGTCAAGTAGCACCTACCACAAAGAATCAAACCGTTGTTCAAGTTGGCAGCAATTCCAAAGTCATAGAGTCAAACCCACCACATCAAAACATTTACGATTGATACCTCAGCACTATCGACTAGCTTGTTAGGTTAATATAATGAGAATATAGACTATAGGAATACAGCATGTAATCATTCAAGCTATAGTGTACCACCAGTGGAGAGCAACATGGTCTAAGGTGTTCGGATCTGTAGGAAAGGGACCATCTGTGGGAAACTAAAACCCAGTTCAGACACATATAGATGACAATTGTGTGTTTGTGTATGTGCCTTCAAGTCACCTGTCAACTTATGGTGACCCTGTGAATTTCACAGGGAAGAGAAAAAACATTCAAGGAGGGTTCACTACCCTGCCCAATCTAGACATCCATTTTGAATGCGATGTTAGATATTAAACAGGCAAACAAGGTTCAGCTGGCAAGCCCTCTGAGAATAAATTCCATGGCAAGTCAGTAATCAATTAGATATCCTCTCCTCGGCTGAATCAAAGCACCAATAATCAATTCTGCTGTGCCACATCAAGTACTACAATGCAGATCTTATACTATTATTCTCTGAAAGCTGCTTTAACCACACTGTTTAATGATGAATATCCATCATTCTATATTACCCACAGAGGACTATTTACTTAATCTGCTTCCATTACCGTTAGAAAGATCTCAACGGCTCTATCCTTGTTCAGTCCAAGAAGAGTCAATTTATCTTCCATGAATATAAATAACAGCTATATTGCCATAATTAAAGAAGCATATCTTAGTGCTGCTTTACATCCATCTAATTAAACCAAAAGCTTTTTATAAAAAAGAAAGATATGCCTCAAATAGGATTGTTGTAAGATATATGTAAAGTTTATATTGACACAACTGAATTATATATTTAACTGTATTCTTCCTTTCCCACTGACTCCATATAAATGTATCTTGGGGCCCTTTCAGACTACACAGTTACAGTGCTATGATCTCACTTTAATTGTTATGGCAATATCCTACGCATTTCTGGGATTTGCAATTTAAGAATGAGTGTTTAGAATTCTTGGCCAGAGAGCTGCACTGCCTCACCAAACTACAAACACCAGGATTCCAAAGAATGCTGCCAAGTTGGGTTAAAATGTAATCATAGTGCTATAACTATACTGTGAAAGTGCCCTGGTTTACAGGAGCTTTGGGGCTGGCAGTAGGTAGCCCACAATTTTGTTGCCTAGCTGTCTGTTCCTGGTTCTAGTATCTTTCACCCATGCAGATTTCTCTCTCCTGCTGTATCTGCCTTCCTCAGTTCCATCTCCTTTGTCATGCTTTCTCCTTCTTGTATAATGTCACCCTACTACCACTGACCTTATCCTCTTCAACTTAAATTACAATTCCAGTATAATTGGTTTTCTGATGACTTTTACAACAACACACAAAAGAACCAAGTCACTGCCGGTCACAAACACATTCCAAAATGCCTTTTACTGATCCTGTTAGGGATACCTAAGTCCTACAACCTGTTCCTGACAAGATGCCCTACACTCAGTTGCAAATAGGTTTGAGTAAAGGTGGTAAATTAGACCTTTGATTCAGCTCTTGAAGGGATTATTTATTTATTTTAAATTTAAATCAACTGATTACAAAGGTTGCCCGGGGAATATATAAAGTATTAGGAATATAAAATACAAGACATAAAACAACAATAAGAATGAGATTTTTTTAAAAAACCCTAGCAATGCTCAGTGCATTTTTTCCTAAGATTATTTTTTTTTCACGTAACAGATAACTATACCTGTCAGTGAGAGGGGTGATCACCAAGCGCCCGCTGTTGCCCAGGTATTCATAGCCGTATATAAATTCAGCATTCACTGCACGGATATACAAATCATCTCTTGTCCAGTAGTATCTGATGATACAGAAAAAGGCAAATGGAAAATGCATATAGAATAAAAATTACAGGATCTATCTATTTATTTATTTAACAACCTGCCTTTCTCCCAGTATGAAAACCTCCCAGGTGGTTCACAACAGGATTACAAACAGATACAACTAAAAACACAAGTTATAATGTTAACTTGAATTAAATGAATTTCATTTAGTGCCAAACAACAACAAAAGAGGCAACAACCAAACTTTGAAAAAACAATTTGAAAACAGATTAGCGGAGGGGAAAAAAAAAAGATAGGAAAAGAACAGTCTCCTTCACTAAAAGTCCCTTACTTAACAGCCAGTCACTGGCCATAAGTCTGTATGAATAAGAAGGTCTTCACTTGCTGGCAGAAGGAGAACAAGGATGGCGCTATCTTAGCTTCCCATGGAAGAAAGCTCCACAACTGGGGATCAGCCACCAAGAAGATCCTCTCTTATGTCTTCACTACAGTGCCTGTAAGGATGCTAGGGTTGAAAGCCGCCTCCCAGTGAAGCTGATATGGAGAAATACGGTTGTTCAGACAGCATGAATCCAAGTCATACAGCACTTTATAGGTCATAACCAGCTAATAAAGGATCACTATAAACATCAAAATTTCTATCACTTTACAGTACTATGATCCTAGTCATTTGGCTGTATTTTATTCACACTAAACTGAATATGTCTTGGGAAGAGAGTGATGTTGGGCTGGAATAATAACCTTTGTAAAATGATATAATTTTGAACAGGTAAGAGCAGAAGATGAGGATGAGGATGTATTTATTTCTCTCTCTGAGGCTCATCGTGGTCCACAACACTTTATACCTGGGAAGTTGTATATGTAAATAGCACTGAATTTAATAAAACTGATCACATATAATAGGACATCCCTCACCTGAGCTGGGAAATCCATTCAAAATCATTCTCACTCATAACATTCTCCTCAATAAGTTTAGCTGCCACATCTTTGGCATGGACTTCAATCACAATAAGAGCAGATAACACTGCCCGCTGCATCCGAGACAGCTTCCCTCGTACAAGTGCTACTAGATCACTGAGCTGTGTAGGTAAAGCAAAACAAGTCAGTATGCACCCTGGAGAAAATAACTTGAATCTACTTGGTATTCTTTAGTCAGAAATATTCTGAAGCATATGAAAATGGACATTTCTTAAGAGAAAAAACAACAACCACAGATCTTACTTTAAATTTTACTTCTTAATGTTTACTTCCATAATGAATTGGTGGTTTACTGAAAGGGAAAAAGAGAGGACTGATTCTCACTGGGCTCCATGTAGTGGAGGAACTATAGACAGAGACAGAGTGAATTAGTGCAGGGGAACAGAGATAAGAGATCCAAATGCTCTTTCCTGTCTTAGCTCTCCATCCAGCCAAAGGTTTTCTGACTGCTCTGCTAGTAACACTCCAGTTCTTAATATCCTGATACTAAATCCCACCGAATGGTAATATATCTTCAGCAATCTAGAATCTGACACAGTATGATCACATTGTATTTTTCAGAGTCCCCGTACCATCACCAAGAATGCTCACCCTCCATGAGACAAAAACACAGCAAGCAGAAATTCTGAGGTGGATCTTAAAGGTCACATAGGTCTATTTGGAAAGACATACCAGTAGTTCTTAAGGTCTAAGACCATATATGCTTTACTGTCTGAAAGTGGCAATTTAAATTGAGCCTTGAAATGAATGTGCAACCGGTGCATTTGGGAAAAGATCAGTTATACGCTCTAACTTCTGTGTGCCAGATAAATTTCAAAGCATTTATTGCATTTTGGAAGCAACTGAGGTATACAGAATATAGGTGAGATAGAGAGAAAATGACAATAGAGATCTTGTCTGTATCTCTAGCACAGCTTCTTGTCTTTTCAGTAAGAACTGCCCCAATTTCTAGCTTTCACTTGACTTAAGGTCAGGATTCTTGTCAGTGGCAGCTGATCTACGCCATGTTTTAGTCTATGCTTCAGAGGAGCTATCTAACATACTAAGCCTATCCCCAAAATAAGTTCAGCATCTTGGATAGCTCCTTTGATGTTCAGATTAAAAGGCAAGCGGATTCACTGCACAAGTGACAAGGAGGTAACCAGCTGCCTCTAATTCTTGATCCTCTAGTGCAGAGTACCTGCAGATGTTCTGAACTACAAATCCCACACTTCCAGACAATATGGTTAAGAAGTCTAAAACATCTGGCACCCAAAGCTAAGGTAGGAAAGGTTGCTCTGGGGCAAGTTTCAGTTCATAAAAAAATGAACCTACAAATGCAGTTAAGTGATGTTTTTACCTGAGCACTTAGCTGGGGAAACAGCCTGGTAGACAAATCTTGAGCTTCTAGGGCCTCAGATACTTCCTTTGTCCAGAATGTCTGACATCCAGCAATGGTCACTTGCCCTGGCCAATCTAAGACCCAGGTAGTTCGTGGCATCTTTATTAAAAAACACATTAACTTCATAGTAAATACAACAGATAAATGTTTTTTTCTTCATTATTCCTCAACCAAGATCTAACCAACTATATATTAGATGGCACTGGCTTCACCATAGTTGAGTATAATATTTATCTTCATTTGTATGATACAGTACTTGTCAGTGTGTACAAAGTGTCTATAGGAAAAGATCTGGCCACAATTTTTTTAAAAATACTGGATATTCTTGTAAATGGAAAGAACAAATGTGAACAATCAAAAAAAATCTTTTTGTGGAAATAAAAATTGCTTCATTGAGATTATTACAAGGATGGCATCATTTGATATTTTGTTGTTCATCAATGTCTCTCAAATGCTAGCCAAGTTGACCAGATTGAAGTCACATCTAGATAATGCTCAAATAATTACAACAGAAGGGATCTTGCGACTTGAACTACATAGGGATGAAGAAACTCCCACCATCAAGTTTTACTCTTCCTTGGTAAAGTAAAATGTGGCCTTAAATTGCTTCCAGCTTCCCAACTTGTAACTACAACCAAGAAAGCCTTTCATAAACCTCACAACATAAAAATACTGCAGTTCTTTCTGTCTGACTCACTTGGCAATTGTTATTCATGATATTATAATCTCCCATCTAAATTAATGCAGTATCATCTGTATAGGCCCATCTGGGCTTCATGGACTTTCAGAAGACTTAATAATCACAAAACTCAGTATCATGGGAGCAAATTATATCATTTTACCCTAGTTTACCATTGTCTTCAAGGTGTTGCTTATTGACCTAATTAAGCCTGGTCCACAGAACCATTACTGTTTTCCACTTTTCTTGATATTCTCTTCTAAGCTTCATTGAAATGCTCTTCTGCCATCTGTGAATGAAATTAAGACTGAAGACACAGAGAGGCACCCTTGGTGTCTTCCCCCTAATCTCATAATTCTCTTTGACTGAAGCCAGTGAAACCTTGAATAGCATAATACCTTTTCACCACTACCCCTGATTCTGATGGCAAGAAATACGATGGTATGAGACAGCAATAAGGACACAGTTATGGGCACTATTGAGATCCAAGTATGCAGTTGAAAAGTTAGAAGTTTAAACAGAAAAAACTTTGGTAATCTGTCAGTAGTAATGATTACCAATTTTTGAGATGAAATACCCCTCAAAACTTTATAATTAATAACGTACATTTTCTATCTTAAAACTGCACAGTTCTAGCCAAAACGCTTACATGTGGATAAACCTTGATCGCCCTTTCAATGTTGTCTCGCACACTGGCCTTCATAATTTTCTCAACTTCCAGCAGCCAGTCTTCCACATTTCCCGTGGGATAAATAGGACAAACAAGTTTTACTTCTTCTCCTTCTGCAGAATACATGTGTGTAATCTGGAGATCTTCCTGAAAGAGCAGCTAGCGAGAGGGAGCACAGCATGAGATGCCAAGTAGGGAACTGCATTTCCTTTCCTTTCTTGTACAAGGCAGCACATTCTATATCATAATGGGTCAAGAACAAAATACAGTCCTCCCTCCATATTCACAGGTTTGGCCTTTGTGAATTTGATTATTCGCGAGGCACATAATTGCCTCCCTCTATTTTCCCCACCCATTCCCATGTATTCCTCCCCTCAGGTTTGTGTTTAAAATGGATGTTTTTTGCCTCGGGTGAGCAAAGTCCTCCCTCCTACTACTGAAGGGGTGTCCTCTCTGCCACATGGCTGCACTTTCTGCTCTGTAATGGTTGCTGACTGGTCAGGTGCTCTTTTTTTTCCTACCTCTCCTCTTTCAAGACGGCCACCAGTACCAATAAGTCCTTTACCGTGTCTTCCTCCCCCAACACTGGGGCCAGAGGCAGAGGAATGGGAGGAGGGAGCTTTGATGATGAAAAAGTAATTCAGTTTCCAAAAAATGCTTGGCCAGATTCAAATGTATGGAAACAAGCTCTCCAAATGTCCAGTGAAAGATTCTCTAGATGTTTATTCAGATACAGAGGCTAGGAAACATTCGGCATAAAGACTACATTCATATTACACACCACACACACACACACACACACACACACACACACATTACAATTTAGCATACAGACTCTGCTAGTCAAAGCTTGGAAACAATGTACTGCATGTATCAGTTTCTTTAACACATTACTTTTGGTAATGAGTCATAACGGTGAGCTCTTTTTGCATTTTAACATTAATATTAACATATTATGCTTCTGGTATAATGACTAATATTTAGTTAATATTACAAAAATACTTTTTTGAGATATCATTTGGGGGGATTTTTGGCCATTTTTCTATTTCTAAGGTTTTCAAAAAAATTATTTAAAACAGCATGGCATCATACTAGCACGTTATAAATTTACAAAGTTAGAGCTAACATTAACTTCTTGGTCATTTTCATGAATATTTCTAGATGTGTCAAGTGTAGGATAGTGACAGATACTGGATTAATTTTGAGATCTCTGAAATTAACAGACAAAAGCAACCCTAACTATATTGCCAGATTTAATTTGTGTGTACAATTCAATTTACAATTGCCTCTAAAACAGATAGTTTGTGTATTCTTGTGATGATGTGGTCACTTTTCACTGAGAACTGATTATATATATCTTGATAGGTCTGCTGTTTAAGCATAGAGACAATATTATAAACATGCAGTCCTGCAGTAGACTTTGTTCATGTAAAGCAAGGCTGGGAATCTGATGCTATTGAAATGCAAGATCTAACAGCCCTTGCCAACAGAGCTAAGAGTGAGGAAGGCACATATGGAGGCCCACCCCAATGCAAAGACATAGATTTCCATTCTCTGTTCATTTCTACATCTAGATATATTTGTGTTGTTATCACAATTATGCCAACATAGTAGCAACTGTATGCTCTGTTGCACTCTCTCAACAAAACAAGCAGGATCTGCCATATTCCCCAGGAAAAATGGTGATTATTTACCCGTGCAATATTCTCAAAACATTTGCGAAGATGAGGCTGTACAGCTGTAGGGTCCTTTGTTTGAGACAGTATTTCTAACAGTTCATCATCAGAAAGGAAGTAGAATCTGGAACGAGAAAAATCTCCTGTTTTGCCCTGTTCCTCATTTTTGTAGCTAAGAAGAGCATTACAAGGTAAAATGCTGAAAACTAGCTTTAAAGCAGGGTGGTTGAGCCCCCACATCCACTGAGTTTGGGCACCTCTGGAACTCCAGAGAGCAACAGCCACACCATCATGTCTGTCACATTGATGATCTGAAGAAACACCATGTCACTCTTGATTGTTTTTTGGGATATGGAGCAAGTGGGTGGTGAGTTCTTGCTGTTTTAGCCCTCCAAATCAGCATATTTCAGCAATCCAGGCTATTTAAAGTGTGTATTTTTTTTGGTTTAAGAACTATTTTTGGCTGAAAATTTGGAGGAGGCAGTTGGGAACTTGGGAGACCCAGTGTGGATTTCTGTAACTGTACTGGATACCCCAATGGCCACATGTGAATGGTGGACTGTGCAATTCTCATCACTGCTTTAAAGCTGAACTAGCATTGTAAATGCTATGTTCAATACCTGAAGAATTACAGCATTTTAATGTTCTTGGCAACAAAGAACCAGCCCACGTTATTGCTTTTCTGCCTATTCTTTCCCTCCTACTCTCGATATGCTTTTCTCTAATATTGCACGTAGGTAGTGAAGCACTCAAGATTATCCCCATACCTAAAATTCTAGTCCTAATATTATTATACATCTTGTTGAACTATAATAAAACTGGGATGGAAATAAATAAACAAACTTTATGTTACAGTCCATAGACCCAATCACAGAAATACCTTGGGAAAGCTCCTCTTTTGGTCTCCAAGTATTCACTCAGGCCTTTCTGCACCAGGTCCAACAGTTTATTACATTCCCGCAGCTTTTCCAGCAGCCTGGGATCTGGACATACGCTAATCACCTGGGAGCAGCATAGGCAATAGTTAGTTATACTGGCACCTGAACAGACTACTCACAGGAACATACATGACTCACACAGAGTAATTTTTCAAAAGGGAATGGAGATCTGAATTTTGAAGCTACCTTCAAGAAAGCATTGGTAATAAAAATTTTGGCATTATGCTACTAAAAAAATAAGGCAGTGTCAAGATAAAGAGCACTGTATTAGGAAAAATGGGGTTCAGAGAGTCAGCTGTTATAGCTGTTAGCACTACTCTGTAAATATCAGCTTGAGTGACTACTTCAGTTCTATGACAGGGGTTAGAATTTGTAGGCCTTGCCCTGATTTCAAAAACCGACACAATCAGTTAAGACTTCCGGCAAGACAGATATATTTCACCACTCACAGCTCATTGCATGAGGAAGAAAAGAAAGAAGGAGAGGAAGAGGGTCAAGGAAAGCACAAAAGAAAGAAGGGAAAGGAAGAGGTGGTCCTACCAACTCTGGCTATGGCCCATCCCACTACGACCTTCAGCTCTACTCTCTCACTTAATGTGGCCCACCAAAGGGATGAGATCTTCAGCCTCATCCAGGGTCTCAAATCATGCCTTGCAAAGTAGTATTAAGCATAGTTTAACAAAATTAAACATCACAGCAAATTTTGGCATTGGAAGCAGAGGAAATGGAATGGAACTGCTTCACATGAAACAATGCATGCTGTTGTGGATTTCACAAATAGGTATAACCTCACCTCTCTGTTCTCTTCCGCATTCTTCATGATCTTTCTCCACATCCTCTCCATGGTTTGGTAACGTTTGCTTTCCACTGGCAATTGTCTGTTAATGTCTTCTGAGCTAAAAATGGGCTCCAGATACAGCCACGAACGTTGACAAGTCAGCCATTCTTCCAAGACATCCTGGGAAAGCACATCAACTAAAATAATCAGCTCAGTTATTCACATTTGGGGCTCAAGATGACATGAGTGGAAAATTGGCAAATGACATGTAAGTATCAGAAACAAACAAGCAGCAGGATTTTCTTTACAAAGAAACTGTGAAATAGTACTCAAGCTATAATCCGCTGGCCTCATAGAAAATACCCCTATGAGAAGATATAAAGAGAAAAAGAACGCAAGCTGAAACTTTTGAGGAAAATCCAGATTTTTTATAATACAAATGTTATTGTTCCTATCCAGGCGCCACCATAATCTAAAAGGAAATACAAAATACATACAGAAAAAAAGAAACAAACAAGCTATAAACAATGATTTCAAAACTTCCTGTGTGGATATAAGAAAAAGTGAAAAATGAAACAGGCCTCTCTAGGCTTATTACAAAAAGAATTCAAAAGGGTGAGATATACTTCTAAAATATTAACTATAATGTAACAGGGTCAAAGACACAGGAGACCCTATTGTCTTTCATAGGATGGGTTCATTTTTTTTCCAGCTGTACTAGCAAATTTTGAAACTCTCAGTGTATTAAGCAAATAACAAAGCTTTTGTAGGGCTGTTTCAGTGTGCTGCCAAGCCTCCTCGGTGGTCTGCAAAGCTGTAAAGGGAAGGAGCCACATACTGCAGAGTTAAACATTTCTGTTCACTATATACCACATAAACAAAGTAAAATGTTTGGAAAGCAATTCTAAGGATTTATGATGGAAAGAATGCAAGGGGACAAAGACACCAAAACAAATAGAAAAATAGGTAATGTAACTCTACTTAATATTTGTGCCAGGTCCCAAACCCCTTGGATTGATTCTTTTAACATGTCCAGCTTTCAGTGGTGTTGGTCCTTCTAATAACCAAATATATATATCAGAGTTTGTAGCTGTAATGAGGGAATTTGCCGGTAAGTTTGAGCATAGTTATGTTGTCCGAATCACTCTAAAGTCAAGACTTTGTTAAATTCTTCTACAGTGCTTATATGACTGGTGACAACCATCATGTCAGTTAGCTGCAGTCTCCTTTTGTATAAGAAATAGTACAAAAACATTTAAAATGAGCTTATGAATCTACTCCATTGGGAACAGCTTTGGAATAACAATGCTTTTATCATGATTCAGTATCTAGTCTGGAAGTTTCTGAGATGGGTAGCTTGGCAATAGCTAAGTCTGTTAGAAGGATTTACATGACAACAGAGATAACCACCAAGGCCAAGAAGCAACAGCCCAGTAACATTAACCCAATCACCCGAGATAACAGGATACTAGTAAGTCATATTCAAGATTCAGATTTACTGAAGCATCCAGACTTAGCGAATAATTTATTCTTGATGCAAGGATTATCATAAATGAAAACTAAAACAACAGTAATGCTCGTACAGTTTAAGAATTTTTAAAAAGGACTTGGTTGATTTTGAGTGTTATGAGTGGCAGGGTGATCCTAAGTTAGGTTGAATGGAGAGGGAATGAAGCAAAATAGCCTCTAAAGTCCTATCAGTTCATGCTTACCTATTCCCTTACTCTCAGACTACTCTTTTTTCTCATTCTTGTCACTGGTTACAGTGGGTGGCATGACAGAGTCATTCTGTGACAGCTCTGGGCCACCACAGCCCGCCCCCCCCCGACAAGTCCTGAGGCCTCAGCATCCAATCAAAGGAGTTTGTGAATCGCTAGGATTGAGAAGTTGGCACTTATGTGAATGTTCATTCTGGGATGTCAGGAGGAGCAATCCACATATATCTGGGTTCAATCCCCATGTGCCAGCCATGAGCAGGAGCCTCCAAAGTTCTTTTCAGTTGTGTCCACTGAGGCTCCCTGCCTACCCAGTCAGTTTAACTCCCTAGCCTAATCTTCCTTACTTGTAATTTTACTATTTTACTTTATTTATTTTTGGGTGGTTGTGGATTGTTCTTCTGACATCCCAGAATAAACATTCATGTAAGTGCCAACTTCTCATTCTTGGGATGGCAGGAGGATCAATCAGTCATGGCTAGTGTGTGGAGTTCAAACCCAGATGTATGTGGATTGATCCTCCTGCCATCCCAAAAATGCCTCTGCCCCATTCCTATCCCTAAAATATCCCATTATAGAGTCTTTTCTTGCCCCTGGAAATGGGAACACCCCATATGTGATAGCTTCTGTGGGTTTAAGTCAGGGTGGACAATTTCTGAGAGTCAGGAGATCTTTCTTATCTTCTTCTGGACTTTGGAACCTGGACACAGTGTTGCATTGTTTCTCCTTGTCATGCACTGTAAGTCCCTAAACGGAAGTTCTTGTTATCAGAAACAAACATGCCCACATGCTGGAAATGGTTAGGGGGAAAAGTAATTCTCTGAACACATGACACAGAAGTTTCCTTCAAGCCAGTGGCGGGGAGGGTATGGCTTTCCAGATGTTCTTAAGCTACAATTTCCATAGTCAATAGTGAGGAATCATGGCAGCTATAGTTGCTAAACATTCAGAAGTTAATATATTCCCCATCCCTGTTTCTGATCAAGACTTGGTAGCTCGAGCAGTAGCATGGTATTCCTTTCTCAGAATTTAAAGAAAACTGTGAACCAACTTAAGCTACCTTTCCACAGTGACACTGAAATTAGATCTCATCATAGTTTGTTATTCAGAAAGAGTAAAATTTCTTAGTTGGGGATAAATGTGGAATACTTGGACTCTAGAAGCCAGATCTAGCTCATATTAAATTAGATAATGGTCCAACTGATATAACTACACAGTGTTCTCTATGAACAGTTAAAGCAATTACTTGCAGAATGCCTCTGGTGTTTGTTTGTTTGCTTTTAAAATAACACTTTTTGAAGTGTTGTGGCTTAGACTGATTCAAAACACCACTTCCCCGGTGCCTGATTAAAGATGCTCGGAGCTCTTCTAGTCTCATTGGTACTGGCAGGCATACAATATCTCTCAGAGTCAGGCTGGAGGTTAAGAAATTACTTTGCTCTCTGCTCTTCAGATTTCGTGGGCAGACAGGTGTGTAATTAAGTGTCTTCTTCAAAGCAGACAGCCCTGAGACTCGTGTGGATGGTCAAGAAGCCATACAAAAAATAAATGTGTATTGAGACTTTCTGAGACTGAAGTAAAGGGCATTTCAGTCCTAGACATCCACCTTGGTTCATACGCCTACAATCCTAACATAATGGGAATTGCAACTTAACCCTTTCCCTCCTTGTCACTTATGGCAGAAGGCAACAATTGCCCATTCTACTGGTAGCAATATTTTAATATTTGTGATAGCTATATAGCTTGCTTTCTAAGTGCATTATAATCTTTGTTGTGACCTTTTGACGCAAAATAAAATTTTGTGTTCTCCTAAGATGTCTTATCTACTCAGATTTTTGTTTTTTTTAAAAAATGTGTTACAAGGCCTGAAATTATTATTCCATGAGAAGAGTTTTCTTCTTTGATAAAAAATACCACCCTCACTGTCTTGGACAGAAAGAATAGAAAAGAAGGAAAACCAAACACAACCACACATTCAAAGCACACATGGTTACATCACATCAAACATGTCACCTGATTCCTTATGATCTTGGGCTCCATCCCTTTGTCATTCTGAGATAACCAGAACACAATGCTGCAGACTCTGGTTCAAGTACATAAGGATGGCTAATGACCATAAATAAAGCAAAAGAATGATAAAATAAAAGCCTACTCTTCAAGTGCTTTCTCAGAGTACTTCACTCATAAAAGCAATGCACTGATATTCAGTCACTGTGAAGGACATACGTGCTTCTCCCTATCTGTAAAGTTTCTTTGAATATCTCAGCTCTAGCCCAGCACCATGTACAAAAGAATGTGCCTCCTTTCGATTATTTTAGAAGTCTGTTTTTATTCCAGTGAGGCTCCAAAGATCAGACACACTGGGATAAAAACAGTATTTAAAAATCATCTTTAGGTATAAAGTGAAGAAGGACTGAGGGTTCAGCACCCTAACCCTAAACTACTCCTAATACATATTAAATTGCACACACTGAGAGTTTTATGAGGATTTTACATGACAGCATGCTGTGTTACTTCCTAAGTAGTTTCAGTCTTAGTTGGCTTAACTTTGACTTGGAATGAGAAGGGGGAGCAGCTCCTACTTAACAGTGCCTAACTTACTTTTAATGTCTTCACTTTTACAGTGGTTTAATGGCAATCTAATTCTCTGACACATAACTCTGTCATTATCCTAGCTGGACTAGTTTGGCCTTGAACGACTTTTGTGACTATGGGTGAAATGTGGAAATAAATATCTTACAAAATCAGGCCTTTCAGGGCTGAAGCTATGCAGTGGTGTGACTAATATATGGAAGGCTGTATTTTTAACGAAAATATTATATTCCAAGTATGAAATTTTCACAGGATGAAAAGTTCTCTTTAATTTACTGAAGGAAGTCAAGCCTGACAGGAACCCAGCCTCATTAAAGTTACAGAGTCTGGTGCAAAGCTTTGTGGAAGTTATAATATATACACAGAGTTCCTATGTCAATACAGCATGATTTCTCAACATGCAATGGGGAAATATACCCAGAGCCATCTATAGCATCAGTGACTTAAATGTCAGTGGGGTGCTGAGACCACTCTGAATTTTACTCTGAACTTTAAAGGAGCTATCCAAAGTACTAAACAGTACTGTTTATTGATACTGTTTAATATCTTTAAAGTTTGGTACTTTTAAAGTTTGAACTAAAATCTAGAGTGGATTTACTGCTGTATTGGTTCACGAGTTGCCCCTGTTCCCTAGTGCAGTGACATTATCAGCACTATTTTTGGATATTTTCTCTGTTAATTCTGGTTTGCCTTTTGATGAATGTTTGTACCTGAGTCATCTTCAGTTTATTTTCCCATGTGTTGATCCTATCCTCAAATGGCTTTTTGAATGGGGAGAAAGACATGCTTTGGGTCATAACAATGTGATCATCCAGAAGTTGAGAAGCTTCATCAGGGCTTTTCAGAATGAATGTGTCTGTTTCTTTATAGGGAACTATGTTGAAGAGGATGGATTCCCATTCTTGCTCCATCTTATCCAAGGCCTAGGAAATTGGAAACAATAAAAACTCTCATTGATCATAAATTGTATAACAAATATTGCATCCAACATGAGAGATAATTAAAAATTAATGGAGATAATGACACTGGTAACAGATTGAGACCACCAGAGAAGAGAAGAAAACATTGGGAAATGGAAATTACTTTTTGCCCCAAGACCTGCTTTGCCTAGGTAACTGAATTGATTAAAGACAAAGATAAGTAAGATTGCCCATGCATTCCACCATCTTAATTTGCCAGCACATTAGAAGGTCCTTCTTGTGGGTTATTTTTTAAAAAAATGTCATTATTATTATTCCTAGCCGACTAGTACTTTTGCTAGAAATGTAGTATTTAACAAATGTTAAAATCCATATTGTGAGGAACAGCCTTAAGAAAAACACTGATACATATATATAGATATAGATACACAGATACACACACACACACACATACAGAATTACAATCTAATAGTTGACACTGCAAAGAAAGTCAAATGGAATATTCTCCTCACATGCTCAATTGAGTACTCCTTCCCTGCAATCTCTGCTATTTTAGATATGATTTCAATGTGATCCTGAAGCTTCATCTCCAGACAGCGTGCAAATGTCAAATTGGCCTTGGGCTTCACATTGATCTTGATCTCCTCAGAAAGCATCTCCCAATGACGGTTGCGCATTCCAGGATTGCGGAGACCTTGAATCAGGGGTATGTAAGGTCTAAATTCCTCAATCTTCCCACGGATTTCCACAGCCACATCCTGACATGCTTTGAAGAACATGAAAATGTACTATTAAGGATGGTGCTAAGAATATGACTACAGAATATATATCAAGAGCATTGTGAACAGAGGCACAAGGATAAATAGTATGGTGAAGGTATGAGAACTTGGGAATTCAAGAGGGTATTATCCAAAAAGAAATTCTGGAAAGTGACCAGCATATTCCTTCCTGATTTCAATCATTTTGTTTATACCCTACCTTACTCCCCAGAACTGAGACACAAGGCCACTTATCTGCACATTTGAATCAAAGTTAAGTTTAATTGTTCTTAATCAAATATACATATATCCACCTAGATTACAGCTATGAGAAAGGCAGTAGCTTGTAATAGCCAAGATATATCCACTTCTAAACGGCTCAATTTAGCAAACTGTAATGTACTACTGTATAACCTCCAGTTGCTCTCACAATGGAGGAGTAACACTCCAGCACTGCCATTGACAAAAGCCAAGTTTTTGAAGAATGACTCTATTATACAAGTGTGTATTTATAATCCTCCTGCTCTGAATGATTAACCTCTCCTCATACATATTCCTTCATCTCCTCCTCGGTTAAGCTGATTCATCACAGCATTTTGAACAGAATTCATTGTTCGGTGCAAAACACAAGTCAAAAAAGGAAACAAAATCCCACACTACAGAATATTTTACAACTTAAAAAATATTTTGTGAAGATAGTTTTAAAGAGAGTTTGCAGTTCTGGTATACCAGGAGGTCAATATCTTTTCATTGCTGTGTGTAGTTCTTTGAAACTGGTTTTGCAGAGTTGTCATGTCACCATATGTTGGACAAAGGAATAAACATTATATAAATAGGTGTATATAGTTCTGTCTTGCATCTCTCCAGAACAACAAGCTATCAAACAGTTCAAGGCCAGCCATTACCTGGAATATCCTTGAATTGTTTCACACACTTGTGCATTGTCTTAAAGGATTCATTGACATTCTTCTCCAGCTGCTCTGCATCAATTGCAGACAAAGGGTCATGCATCCAGCTCTCAGCCCAGCGAAGCCAGTCTGACGCTGTAGTCCAGAGGTCATAAAAGGGCTGAAAGTCCTTCACCATCCTGTTCAACTTATCATACTAGAGAAGCAAAATGAAACAAACCCCCACAAATATTATTAACTGCTGATGTGCATGTGTTAGCTCCCATTATTGAGCTAACATTCATTCTAGAGTTTGTTGCTCCGGAGACTTGAACCAGGGGACTTCCTGACTCCCCTTTTCTCAGCTACTTCCAGCTCTCAGTCTCCAGGTACATCAGTACAATGAATTTTTATACCACAATGGGAAACAGGTGGTCCTTCAGATATTATTGAACTGCAACTTCCAGTGACCCGAGTGAGCACAGCCAATGATGAAGAATGCTGGGAGTTGCTATTCAACAGCATTGGGAAGACTGCATGATTCCTACTCATAGCTTACACAGATGTACGAAGGAATTATTTTCATATGAAAAGAAGTGTTGGAGTCCCTTCCTTTGCTGCACTGGGGAACTTCAACATCTGTGCAGAGGAGACTGCTCAGTCAGGAGCAGCTCCGGACTTCATATCTGGTATGATAACCATGGTCTTGTCCCAAGTAATATCAGGTGCCACCCATGCTGCAGGACACACTCTGGACCTGGTTCTCTGTTCTGGATGGGAAGATGGTAATCTGGGTGTGGAGGAACTTTCTGTAGCTCTGTTGTCATGGACTGATTATGAACTAGTGGGGTTTAGGCTCACCAAGACGTGGAGCCTCCGGAGAGGGGGCATAGGGCATTAAGATGGTCTGCCCCAGGGGGCTTATGGATGCAGACAGATTCCTGACAGCTCCTGGGGAGTTTCCTCTTGCCTTGGCAGACGATCTTGTCAAAGCCCTGGATGATCTCTGGAACAGGGAAATTGCCAGGGTGGTAGACATGATTGCCCCTAAGTGTCCCCTCACAAGAAGTAGAGCCAAGCAAGCTGCCTGGTTTACTAGGGACCTGGCAGTAACGAAATGAGTGGGACAGTGTTAGCAAAAGATTTGAGTCCAACCAAACACAGGCTAGAGCTCATTGGAAGGCTGATGCTATGGCAATGGTGGCAGCGAAGAAGTTATTCTTCTTTGCCACCATTGTGCTGCACAGTACCATCCAGCAGAGCTGTCTCGAGTGGTACAGGGTCTTTTATACTCTGGCCCACAAGAAGAAAACAAAGACCACTTGACTGCCCACTGTGATGAATTTGCAGGACACTTTGCAGACAAAATTTCTCATATTCGCTCTGACTTGGATGCTGTTGGGAGTTTTTTGTTAAAGCTGCTGAGGGCTCCAGCAGAACCATCAAGGACATACTCTCTGTTATTTAAATGATTTTATACTGTTCTTACATGATTTTATTTGCTTTTAAATTTTCGTGCATTTTTTTAAAAAATTGACTGTTCTAGAAGCCACTTTGGGGAGAAAGGCATCATACAAATGCAATCAATCAACCAACCAAACAAGAACAACAACAACAACACAAAACCAACCAACCCACCTACCTACCTACCTCTGGTGGTAGCAAGAGAGAGGTCTAAGTAATCAATGGACCTTATATTTTCAGAAATGAGGGTTAACATTCACCATTTTTCCTGGAATTCCCTACAGTAGGTGGGGGAAGCCTGGATCTCCAGATGGTGTTGGTCTATGATTCCCTTCACTCCTGACTATTGACAATGACAGATGGGCCTGACAGGAGTTCAAAATCACCTGGAGGACCATAGGCTCTACACTCCTGTATTACATTACTTTTAATAGGAGGTTATCAAAGAATAAAGCATGATTTAGAGTCTGGGGCTAACCCATAAATCATAAAGATATGGCTCACTTCCTATTCTCTTACAGAAGTGAAGTGTGTATAATACCTGGTTCTTAAAAAAAATCCTTATTTCAAGAAAAAACATAAACAAGAAAGAAACAACAAAATCCTGCAAAAGAGTTCTACATTACACAAGTACTGCTATGTTTTAAGGTTTCAAAAAGTAACCCCTTCATAGGAACTTGTCATTTCTTGCTTCTTTTTGAGTTGTCTCCTGTTCCTACACCAGGGAGCCAAACCAAAATTATAGTCTGTGGCCATTGCTCTACTAACATTTTGAAATCTCTGCAATATAAATCATATTCCTTGACTATTTTTCAGTGAATTCAACATAATGTCCAACAGACATAGACAAGAAATCAGTGGAAAGGGAAACATACTGGCTTATTGATTTCTGCTAGCTCAGATACAGAAAAGGCTGACAACAGGTGGTGTAATTTTTGTTGTTATTATCATCAGCTTCCAGAGTTGTGCAAAGGATGATGAAGGTGTAAAAGAATTTGACACTTACATTAGTCACTGGTGAGCCAAAAATTCGCTCCCTATTGTTGTAGAGTAGTGCCATTTGCTGGGAATCTTTCAACTGCTTCCTGACTCTTCTTGCTTCATTGGCTATCTCATGGGCACGGTTAATATCTGCGTGTGCAGAAAATCCAGCCACAGCAAGCTGTGAAAAAACCCCAAAAACAGGCACAGTATGTGGGGAGGTATACTGCATGAGGCATACACATAAGTTTAGACATATATTTATGAAATATTTAAGATCCTGTTAATGGCCATAAATCCATGACGGAATCCTAAGAATATCGAGTTTCATATTGCTCTGGCCATAGGTTTCTCTCATACAAAATGGAAAATTTCCCTCATAGTCATGATGGAACTTGCTCACTAATGAAGACAATAATTAACCTGATTAATGAACAATTAGCTGCAGCAATAATTCCTTTCTCCCCAGGTTCAATGTAGTAAACAAGTAATGGTAGCACTAACACAGTAGGTGTGAAATTCTTGAGAGAGGCACTTTGCATTCTTTAAATTTAATTCAGGAGACTAATATTATCATGAAAATAAGCATGCCTGCTGCTATATCTCCATAATACCTGCTCAATCTATATATTTGAAATAAAAAAGATGACTGCAAAGGCATCATAGATCTCCAGTGTTTTCTTCTCCAAATATTGCCTGGACTTTGCCACCCTACCCACGAAATAACGAGACCTCAGGCAAGCTTGGGTTGAACTAGGGCAATTTATTAATATGCCTAATTAACAAGGGTTGAACTAACCCGAACATAAACTTGGGTTTCTGGCCTGAGCAGAATGCTAAGGGGGGAGGGTAACAGCACCTTCGGACTAGGGCAAGAGGCCACTCCCGACCGTCTCCCCTAGCCCGTTGAGCGAGATACCAGGCCCCAAAGCCAACCGCTGAAGGTGCCAGATGGCTTTTGGCCAGCCTTTGTCTGGAAGGGAGCCCCAAGCCCACCCCCCGCTGCGCAGCAAGTGGCGTGATCCCAGGGCCCCCCCAAGGATAGTATTTATCCTCCACCCCGAAAGGGGGTGCCATAGGTACACGCCGAACCTCCAGCCCCCCATTTCCGGCCATGGGCAAGGACAAGCGTCTGCTTAGTCCTTATCCCCACCTCCAGCACGAGTGGCCGCCGGGGAGGCGGGCCGGGCCCTGATCCGAGCCCAGCCCCGCCTCCTCCCGTCGGCCCCCGCGACGCCAGCTCGTCTCGCGGGAGGGCGGCAAAGGCCGTCCCCCCGCCATTTGCTTTGCTCGGCGGTGTGGGACGCATTCTGTTGCACTGGGAAGGTAGATGCAAATTATTTTAAAAGTTTAATCTAACCTTCAAGAATGTGGAAATATACTTGAAAGAACAACATTGACGTGACCCACATTCACAGAAAACAGAAAATAGCTCAAAATCTAAAGTTTAGGAACAAAAACATGACTTTTGAACACTTCAAGTAGAAGAATTAAATACTGGCAGCTGGTTCTGGTAGACTGAATTTTTTTTACTTGTCCTTTCCAGGATGCTGGAAGTAATTCGTTGGATATGAAACATGACACGTGTTAAAAATTAGCCGTCCCCATACTGATATCCTCCTAAATGTAGCTGGACATCAGTACAACTCTGCCAGATGGGGAATTATGGGAGTTGTAATCTAACACATATATAGAAGGCATCATGTTGAGAAAGTCTAACATAGAGCTAAAACGTTTGCTTGGTTTTAAAATTTATATCTCACCTTCTTCATAAAGCATATTGAAAAATGTAATATTTTGTATTATTTGAAGAAAATGTCTCCCAAATATTATTTCAGTTTCCTTGTATTTCTTTTTCTCATGACTTAGGCCTCATGATTGAAACTGTTTTTATGCTATTTTTTTAAAGTTACTTTTGATATGGGTTCCTTTCACAAAGGTGACACATCCCTCCTCCTGTACCAATACTTCTGAAGAATTCTAAGTAACACCATTTCCAAGCTTACACTGGAAACAATTTAAAATTGGACCATCTCCCATGCTGAATTAAATAAATATGAGAAGCTGTTGTAACATTCTGCTTTATTACACAATTCCATGTGTTACACGTGCTTACACTTGTTTTAGCTTCTTTCTATCTATTTATTGATGACTGCTTTAACTGAAGACAAATGCACAGAAGGACTTAAGTGCTAAATATCAATACCTGTAGACCATCCAGGCGTTCCAAGAAGTTGGTTTGATCCATGAGTTGAATTTTACGGAACCTCTCTTCATCTTCAATGTGCTGCTCTCGTATCTGTTCAATTTGTGTGGTGATTTTCATAGGCCAGTAGCTTGCAGCCCACCTGGGAAAATGAGTCAAACAAATATTTCATGAGAATATGGGAGGTTAACGTTAATGCAAGTCATAATACTAAATGTAAGCAACAGTTGTGGAACAAAAGCAGGAAGAGACAGTGAGCACCTTAATTTCTTTGTTGCCAAATCCTGTTCCATCCTATAGTACATGCAATGGCTAAAGGCAGGATATAAACTGTCTTAATTATAAGAAAGTAGTTTCATCTACATAGCCCACCATGCCATTCTACACAGTCTGAGGAATGTGAGTTCTAGTCCAAACTATACTAGTTCCCAGCCTATAAAGCAGAAATAATCACGATAGTCTACCTCATGGGGAACGACAATAGAGGGTAATTATTTTGCATACCAAAATACGCCATTTGTTACTTGTCTCTTGACTTTAGATAACTGTAGGAATGAGAGAACTCCTTGGCCCATGGTCATCAACAAACCTGTTCACATCTTGCAAAATTAGGCCCCTCTGGAACGTAGTTGTCTTCCTTTCCTACTGCCTTTCATCTTACCAAGCATTAGAGTCTTTTCCAACAAATCCTGTTGTCTCATGATATATCCACAGTACAACAGTCTCAGTTTAGTCAAATGGCTTCAAGTGAGAGTTCAAACTTAATTTACTCTCAGACTCATTCATTAATTTTTATTTTTTTATTTATTTATTGGTGGCCCTGGTATCTGCAAAACTCTTTTACAGCACCACACTTCAAACGGGTTGTCTTTTTTCTTTCCTGTCAGCTTTCTTCACTGTTATGCTTTCACAGCCATACACAGAAATATAATTTAGAAATACTATGGCAGGAATTAGAATAATAAAATCATAGAGCTGGAAGGGGTCCTTCCAGCTTAGTGCAGGGTCTCCAGCTAGACATCCCCAGCAGGTAGCTGTCCAGCCTTTTTGGAAGATGTCCAAAGAAGTAAACCTCACCACCCCTCTAGGCAATTAGTTCCATTGCCAGAACACTCCTACTGTCATCAAGTTTCTCCTAATGTTCAATCAAAATCTAAGTTCATGTAACTTCAAACCATTAGACCTGGTCCTACCCTTTGGGGCAGCAGAGAACGGGCCTGCCCCTCTTCTCTGTGGTAGCCCTTGAGGTATTTAAAGAGTGCAATCATGTCTTCTCTTCACCAAGCTGTACATGCCCAGCTTCTTCAACTTTCCTTATATGTTTTGTCCTCCAAACCTTTTGTCACCTTTGTTGCCTTTCTCTGAACCTGCTCCAACTGGTCTATACCCTTCTTAAAATTAGGCACCCAGAATTGAATGCAGTACTGCAGATGAGTTCAGGCTAGCACTTGATATAGTGGTGCTATTACCACTCTCAACTTGGAAACTATGCTTTTATTAATGCAGTCTTAAATATCATTTGCCTTCTTTGCTGCAACATCACACTGCTGGTTCACATTCAACTCATGATCAACAAGAATCCCAAGGTTCTTTTCACATGCAGTACTACTGAATCATGTATTCCCCAATAGATACCAGTGCATTTGATTTTTGTGACCTAAATGTAGAATTTTGCATTTGTCTCTACTGAATTTTGTTTTATTAATTTCAGCCCAATTTTCTAGTTTATCTTGGTCCTTTTGAATTCTGTTCCTATTTCCCAATGTATTAGCCATTCCTCCTAGTTGGATGTCACCTGCAAACTCGATAAGGATTCCACCAACCTGTCATGTTAGTCATTGATAAAAATCTTGAAGCTTAACAGCCCCAGGACAGAACCCTGAGGCAGTCCACTCAAGACCTCCTTCCAGTTTGAAGTGTAGCCATTGGTGACAGCTCTTTGAGTATAGTTTTCCAACCAATTATTAATCCATTTGAGAGTGTTCCCATCCGTTCCACATTTAATATGTTTCCTAACCAAAGTATTTAGGGGGACCTTATTAGTTTGGTTGAAATCCAAATAAATGACATCCATCGCATTCCTCCTAACTACTACACTGGTGACCTGATCAAAAAAAGATACAGTTGGCCCTCCACATTTGCTGGTTTTATTTTCACTAATTTGATTATTTGAACGTTTCTTCAACTCCCGCCTCAGGTGCTTCTTTTCCAGAGTAACTTTCCCTCTCAGCAGCTCTGATCAGGCTCTGAAGCCCTTTAAAAATCTAACTCTGATCCTCCTTCTCCACCAGCCACTGCCTGGCCAGCTGAGGACAGCTCAAAGCCCATTTTTTCAGCACCACAAACCTTCTCCCAATGCCTTCCCTACACCCAAGGAAGGAGATGGGCGAGAAAGTATAGGGCTACCATGCCAACATCCCTTCTCTCTTCCTTCTGTGACTTGATTTGGACCATGGGTGGCCATCCTCCCTACCATGCCTCATCCCCCCATTCCACTTTTGCCAGAGTCTTGTACCCCTAACCCTAGCGAATATGGAGGGACAACTATATAAGATTAGTTTGGTGTGTTTGTTCTTGACAACTCGTGCTATCTCATACTGCTCACAGCATTGTCATGAAGATACTTGCAGAGAGGATAAACAACTGGATAGTAAATATGGATTGCCTCTTAGATACATGTCAACAGCCGTGAGAATACTGTAGTTGCCTCAAACTTGGCAACAGACTGAAGTACTGACAATGGACGAATGTATTGTTAAAGTTGCTGAGTTGGCCAAAAGGGCCAAGTAAGTGTGGGTTTTGAAGGATATTGCCAATTGAAGACTTTTTGAAAGACTGGAAACCATTTATGGATTCTTGAGCAATAAGAAGTCTAATGATACAGTAAGCCATGGATACGGTCATTAATAATTTTAGCAGGATCTGTAGTAATAGATTCCCCCCCACACTCTTTTATATTTTTCTTTTCATTACAGCCAGGATTGAGGGTGTGGGTCAGAGCCCTGCTGTGTTTTAGTTAAATGTCTTTTTCCTTTCTATCACTCTTTTTCTTCCTTCTGTTTTTTTGTTGCATTTTGATTGCAACTTTGATTGTATAGCAGATTGTTAGTGTTAAAAATCAGTCATTCTTTCAATCAATTAAAAAAAATACTTGCAGATAGATACCTGTATACTCTAATACTTTTCCTTGTACTGAAGTCAGCTTGGTTGATCTGTAGTTTCCTGGATCTTCTTTTTACTTTTTTTTTTTTAAAGAAGGACAAGTTTTCTTTTCAGTTCTCTGGCATCTCACCTGTTCTCCAAGACTTCTCAAATATGATGACAAGGGGTTCAGAGAGTACACCAGCAAGTTCCTTCAGTACCCTGGGATGTAATTTATCTGGTCCTGCAGATCTGAACTCATTTAGATTAGCTAGGCAAGTTTCGACTAGCTTCCTAACAATTTTGTTTTGCAATCCAGATCCCTTGCCAAGTTCTTTCCTGCTGCATGGAAACACACAGTTCTGTTTTTGGAGAAAACTTGAAGCAAAATAGGTATGGAGGAGTTCTGTCTTTTCATTGTGATCTGTTAGCCTTTTACCATTTGTGATCTGTTAGCCTTACTGAACAACAGCCCCACTGTCTCCTTGGTCATTCTTTTGCCTCCAATATATCTGAAAATTATTCTGATTTTGGTATTTAATGATTTATCTTGACACATGAGGACCTCACCTATTTCCTCCATAGCTGCTTTCTGTATCTTAGCCTTCTTTTGATCTCTTGACCTCACGTTCCTTTCCAAATGATTAAGCCAAAGTACAGAAAACTACTATGATGTCATCATCCACTTTGAAATTACACAAAACATCATTGTTTATTATTTTTCTTTTCCTAATACTGAGCCGTAACTCTTCTTTTGTACATTCTTTCTTCACTTTCACCAACACTCAGTCCAAGGCCTTTCTATTTCCTGCTAATACTATGTATATTCTAAATTATTGACATTCCTTTCCCCAATTTTCACATCTTCTTCCTCTGAACATAATTCTGCTTTCCATGTGATATGTTCTGTGTATAAATCAACCAGACATGATGACAAAATACATCTGTCTACCCTTCAGCAAATGGGAAACCATTCTATTTTTCCATATTCTGTCCTGATAGTGAACTTGTGTCCACAGTATGCACTATGCATTAGGACAATCAAATATTGTTGTACCCCCATTTATTTTAAAGCAAACCATAATTTCTCATGGTCTACATAACCAAAGGCTTTGCTGTAATCTATAAAATACAAGTAGATTTCCTTCAAAATTCCTTGGTATTTTTCATTATCCAGCATTTGCTTGCAATATGACCTCTAGTGCCTTGTCCTTTTCTGAATCCTCTGGTATTCCAATTCTATACATAGAAGTCATTGTCATAAAATCTTGAACATCACTTTGCTTATATGGGAGATCAGCGCTATTGTCCCTGATGTCCACTTTCTTCAGGAATGAAATGCATACAGAGTATTTCCAGTGTGTGGGCCATTGTTTTGTTTCCGGTATTTGTTGGAAGATTTTTGTTAGAATTGGGTTGGACTCTCTCTAGAGAATGAAACAGCTGTACTGGTATGTCATCTGTTCTTGATTTATTTCTTCCAAATGCTTTGAGGGCATCTTCCACTTCACTTTCTAAAATTGCGGGTTCATCATCAAATGCTTTTTCTCTGAAGGAATATGTCATCATTTCATCAGTTTTAAATTGTTCCCCAGTGTATTGCTTTCATTATTTTTAAGTTTATTCTGATCATATACAACGTTCTCCTATTGGTTATACAGCATCCCTACTCTTGGTCTGAAGTGCTCTGTAATTTCTCAGATCTTATGGAAGAGCTCTCTAGTTCCACCTTTCCGTCGTCTTCTTTTTTGTGCATTGATTATTATAACATTTCTCTTTGTCCCTATGCACAAGTATCTGAACAGCTGAACTCAGGATTCTGATCCTGTTTCTGTCATCTTCTATTTTTACTTCTCACCTGTCCTTAATCATCATATCAGTCATCATCATATCAGCCATCCACTAAAGCTTTTCTTGGCTTTTGGCTTTTTGTTTTGGCTACAGACAGTGCCTATCCATATTCTTCCCAGATAATGTCCTCCCTTTGATTCAGAGTCCTTCTGGTCCCCTGTCAGGCTTAGTAGTATAAATCTGTTCTTTGTGTGGTCTTTAAATCTCACATAGGCAAAACTGTCATCACAACTGCCCATCAAAAAAAGTAGCTCAAGGTCCTAATTAATGTTATGTATTTGTGGTATGTTCTGTGACAGATGTCTTTTCATGGTGAAAAAGTGTGTAAAAGTATGATTCTAGTGCCACCATAGCTGGAAGACAAGTAATGTTTCTTACATGTAAATGTCACTCTCCCCCATTAGCACATGCAAGCATAGCTCTCAATTCTCTCTTTCTTCTAGCCTGCCTTGCATCTCACTCATGCCACACATCTCTCTTCCTTTCTCCTTCCTTCTAATCCACCATGTTTCTCTTCACATTACTTAACACTTGTTTTGGACAACAGAAAAAGAAATAATTGGAAAACACCACAGTACATGGAATGTCATGACCAGCATTTAGGAATGCTGTGCCAAGTTCTAGCCACTCTGTGCAACCCTGAGCAAGTCATTGTCCCTCTCTACAGCCTTTCTTATTGATGATAATATTGTGGGACAGGGACTCTGTCTCCTTATAAGCATGTGCTGTGCTTTATAGATTGGGTGCCTGACTTATTACGTTACAAATCAGCTGTGAAACTCTGGCACTGCCTGACAGCCAGCAGATACCTCTGAGCAATTCTCATGTTTTTTGTGAGCCCTGTACATCTGCATACTGCACAACCATTAACTTCATTGTTTCTTCCTAAGACACAAGGCAAAATAAAGGCCTCCAGTTTTCTAAAAAGGTCAGAAATTACATGAGTGTCTCACCACTGCAGCTTCTGCATTTGAATAAGGTACTTCAGTGGGCATCTTTTCTGGTTGCCTGAAGAGATTTGCTGAAGCCCTCTGATGTGTAAATAAAGCCCTGAGGCAGAAAATATGGTAACTGAAGCCAAAGGTCTTGCTCTGACTGCAGGGAAAATGCCTTGTGCTTACTTGTCATTGAAGTCATCTTGAGTCAGATTGTAAAGGAATTCCTCCATGATTTCATATTCTTCCATGACCTTACTTATCAACTCCTACATAGTGGTAGAGACAGAGATGGAAAAAGAAGTAGACAGACAGCCTTTATTTGCACAACCAAAACTTCATTCCACACATGGTATACTATTATTGCACAGAAAATGGCAACTATGAATGTTTGAGTATGGTTGGATTCTGGTAAAATGAAAAGGGGGAAGGAATTCTATTGCATGGTTTGTGGGTTATGATAAGACAGGGAACCCAACAGGCCCAAGGTATGTCAAGAACCCTACTCCAGGTTTGAGGCAAAACAGGGTTCCTCAGGACCTGCAAGGTTTTTTGGGTCATTGCAAAGGTACATTTTGTTAATCAGGACTAGCTGTACCAACACTACTCTGATTAATTCAATATAAACCCATACTGATATAAGGAGATCAAGAAAAGTACTATAAATGTTAATAGGCAATTTATTGATAAGCTAATACTCAGTATCTAAAATAAGGACTAAGCACAAAGTGAGAGGCAATTAAAAAACAGAAAGATTTAAAAAACAGTTTTTCTACCCAGCCCCAAAGGATCACACACTCTGCATCTGTATCCACAAACACAACTGATACTCAGGCAGCTTAGCCCACATGCCCGTCCTCATACTGCATTGCAAATGCTTGAAACATACACTGATGACATATTATGTGATCCTTCAGAATATGCTTTCCAGAGATTTGGTAGGCATTATATGCATGAATAGCTCACACCTGTCACTGTTTCTAAAAAGTCCAGATCCACTCAATAAAAATGGAATAGGAATGGTAGAATTTACTATTTAAGTACCTAACAGCTTCTAATTTCATTCTACTCTTCTGTGTAATTGACAGCATGTATACCTATTTGCTAACAGAAGTAGATTTGTTCACATGAACTTAGGCTTACCATTATAGATCCATCAAAAAAAAATCCTGAATGCAGGTACAATTCTATGACCATTATCCACTGCACTTTAATGATGTGGTCACAAATTCCCTGGACACTATCTGCCTGTCCGTCCGTCCATCTGCCCATCGAACTATCCATCCATCCATCCATCCATCCATCCATCCATCCATCCACTGAATTTGTATAAGACTTTTCATTTAAAAAAAAATTGTTCAGGCTTGCTAGAGAGGTTAAAAACAGTAAGAAGGGCCTTTTTGTGTCTGTTGCTGAATTTCTGTCCATCCTATATACCCTTTAAATAGGGTCTCTTCACAGGTCTAAATGTCAGCAACAGCTGACCTTCCTGTTCTACCATCCAGAGCAGACGAAAGCAAGACCCTGTTACGATGTATCTGAAGGTCAGTCTTAACTAGATATGGCTCTGACTCTCAGAATATTCAAGTTAGTTATCTAGCCTTAAGCAAAAAGAATTTTTCTCTAAGCATATAGACTTAATAGCTTCTGCCCAGTGGGGAAATATTCATATATCTGACATTCTGTGTAAAGCACTGAATATTAGTTCACTAGGTGTATTTATTGGTTTTAAGAGGATTTTTTTAATGGGTTCTCTCATATAAGGTTTAGCTCATAGAAAAAGTTATTTCAGTATGTTTAACATTACCCTCATGGCCTCAGAGCCATACTCTTACAGCAGCCTAACTTTCCTGTTACCTCCTGAGCTTTCTGCTTCTCAGGAATTCCTTTCATCCACTCTCGCAGTTCAGCTAGTTCCTCAATGCTATTTGGTTTTTCATAAATTTTTCGGCTGATGGCTTTGAAGGCTTCACAGATCTGCAGGCAAAAAGTGATGAAGGTGTGAATATCAAGATTGAAACAAACAATTCGGTCAGCTGAGGCAAAATGGAATATATTCAACAATGAAATTATGAGGAACATGTGGTTGCTACCTATAAGAATAGCTACATCTCTTTCCTGCATCCGCATGGTAAAATTTACCTAAGGAAACATGTGACATGACCTCACCATGCTTTGTGTTCCCATATGACTGTCTCCACTGACAATCAGCAAGTGAGTTTGGAACAGAGGAATCCTAATCAGAACAATATTACACCATGTGACTTCTTCTGAATATTACACTGGAAGGTCAGGAAAAAATTGAGGTAGAGGAAGTTGAACGTTCCTTATTATGAGCAGTTTGGGGTTTAGATCTTGAGCCTCAGGAATTAGGTCTTCATTTTTATTCAGCAAGCTGGCTATCATTATTAGATGACTAAAATGAGAACAGAGTACAGTGGGCCTTCCTTTACTGCAACCTCCACATGCACAATTACCAGCTCATGTGAAGCACTGCATCCCTATACCAAAAATGGTGACAACGTGCACACAGGTGCTCTGAAGCATCCACACGTACATCATCGCCACCATTGAGTACAATGGGATGCTTACATTCACATTTTCCCTTATTTATGGGGGTTCCTGGAATGGAGCCCCGGAAGATACAGAGGGCCCACTGCATCCCATTAAATGTTCTTTATGGGATAATATTGAAAAATAACAATTTTGCTCATGAATATGCTTAGGAATTGAAATAGGACAATTATCAATATTTCTGTCTGATGCTTCCCCTGCACCGACCTTTCTTGCAGAGAACTACCTGATTTAACTGGCTGTTCTGTCTCACACCAGAGTCATCCTGTTTTGTTTACACATCTTAGGAGAGCTTGGAAAATTTGTTTATATGACTGCAACCAAAAAATATTTTCCTCTAACTGCACATTTCCAATATGGCTACAAAATTATTCCTCTGTGTACGTCTCTAGTGACAAGTATGAACTATGAGACTCACATCTTCCACTTGGCTGTGTAAATTCTTAGCCAATATATCCAGCATAGAGGTGGCCAAAGCTTTGCATTTCTTGGAGAGGTTTTGCTTTACACCTTCAACACTGAGATGAAAGGGACCAATGACCATGCTGCTGGGCAGGCTGTTGTCCAGCAGCTCTTTTTCTTTTAAATGCATGTTTACGATTTCTCTCACTTCTTGAGCAGGTGGACACTGGACCTCATATTGTCTAGACATATACAGAAATATTATTAAGGGAAGAGTCACTCAAATAAGAGTTCAACACACTACTTCGGAACATACCAATGTATTCATCTCTGTACAGGTACTTGAGAAATAATGGCCAAGATCCTGCACTGGGAGATGGAGAGTAAAATTCTGCCCAAGGTGAATTATGCCTCTTCTGTCCTTTTCCCTTTCTCAAACCCCATCTGTCTGATGCTGGTTCACCCTCCCCCCGACATGAACGTGGCCATTTGGTGGCTGATGGAGAGTGACAGGTAACAGCAGTTATGTTCTTATCATTCTCTGGGACTTCTGGAGGGCTCCCTGGAGGGTCAGAGAATGCCTTTGTCATTATGCATCTGGCTATAAGAACACATACAAATATTCCTCTACTGCCTCCTGCTCTTCACTTGCCACCAAATGGCTGTGTTGGTGGAAGCTCATTGTGAGACAGATAGTTTTTAAGAGGTCTTGGCATCATTGCACAAGAGATGCGTTGAACAACTCCCTTTGCAATGACCAAAAAAGACATATGGCAATTTTACACTAGTAAACGCCTTCAAGATCATCCAAAGAAACTTGCATTTTCACACAAGGCTGCAATACTGCTGTTACTAGGCTGCACACCCCCACACTTTCAAATGATTTAATTGGTAAATTATATTAATTGGCAGATAAGTTTAATTGACATAAATATAAATTATACATACTTATGGATGAAAGGCCATTTAGAGAATGACATTGGCTGGAAAGCAAGACAAAAGTAACCTCAGCGTGGCCAGGCCATAAGTTCACTCAGAATTAGCCAGGAAAGCCTGACTTAATGGCTCTAAGCTACAATGAAAAAGACAGTCAAGTCCAGATGCAACAGGCAAACACCCTGCTGTGTACATTTCCTACCAAAACCTTGCCCAGTCACATTACCCAATGAAGACATGGAAAAAATCAGTCCATTCTAGGTCCCTTTTGTTTAATCTGCCAGAAAGCAATTAACTCACACCCCTTCAGGAAGGGAAATAGAGTATAAAAAAAACAGTTTTGAGGAGCTAGTTTGCAGTTCACCAGTTGCTGAATGTTTCTCTGCCACTTTGATTCCCAGCTGTGTATTGCCTTTGGATGAAAGTCTAAGCCACATTGCTGCATCTTCACTGCTCTCTAGATTGGTAAACATTGCCCATTTTACCCTGAAATCTCTCTATCTTAAACTTTCCTCCCTTTTCCTTCAGTTAGCCTTGTGTGAGTGCATGACTGTTTGGATCTTGTGTGTGTGTGACTGAATTTTCCTCAATAAAACACCTTTTAGTTTACTTTTGAATCTTTGGCTCATTCTCTTTTGAAGGGATGCCATGTAGAGGAGGGAGTAGGCTTGTTTTCTGCTGCTCCAGAGACCAGGACAAGGAGCAATGGATTCAAGCTGCAGGAAAGGAGATTCCACCTGAACCTCAGGAAGAACTTCCTGATGGCCAGGGTTGTCCGGCAGTGGAATATGCTGCCTTGGAGTATAGTAGAGTCTCCTTCTTTGGAGGTTTTTAAACAGAGGTTGGATGGTCATCTGTTGGGAGTGCTTTGAGGGTGTTCCTGCATGGCAGGGGGTTGGACTGGATGGCTCCTGTGGTCTCTTCCAACTCTACATTTCTATGATTCTATGATTCTCCTGCTAAGACCCCATAAACACTGGTGGAAAGATCTTGCTGGGTTACCCCCCTCACAGGCCTCCTAAATTTGAGCTAATTAATTCCCCATTGTCATGCGGAGATACTGGCATCATGGGTGGACCCAAGTCACCCATGTTTTGGGGTAACACTATGCACATCTATTTGGGAATAAGTCTCAGTGAACTCAGTGGGTCTTTTTGATAGATATGCAAAAGATTTCACTCTTCCATGCCATTCAAAAGCTCTCAGAACCTTTATAGCAGCGATGCATTTAAGTCTTTTACTCCAAGTCTCAGGTCAAATCTCAAGTCTCTCAAGTCTGGGAGCTAACTTTATACCCCAACTTAAATTCTAGAATTTTTGGACAGAGTTGAATAAAGTCATTTGTAACAATTTAAGCAGAAATGGCCCTCCACATTTGTGCTTTTGCCACCTGCAGCTTTAGACATGGGGAATAGGATCCTTCTTACTTCCCATTTCAGAAACTGGAGGATTTTTCAGAAGTAGGGAATAGGATCCTTCTTACTTCTAATTACTGAGGTCTCAAAAGCTTTAGAAGGAAGGATTCTTGCTCCTCAAGCCTGTTGCCTAAAATATTTGCTGTTCTCTTCTGAGAAATGCACCCTGTACTCAGGAAAGAGTCTTGCCTTCTGCTCTTAGAAAAAGTTTTAGAAGCAGACCTCAAACTCACCTCAAGCCCATTGCCTAACCTGTTTGCTGTTCCCCTCTGAAAAATGCACCCACATTTTGGGCTTGAGACAGATCATCATGTGACCAATAGGCAAAAAGAGATGGAAGCATTGTTCAAAGTCGTAAGGTTTCTGGATGAATGTGTTATATTACAGAACAGAGGGCAGCAAGTCAATCACTAAAAATACACAAGTTGAGTTGAGTCAGTGCATCATTTACTGCCAAGTTGAGTCCGAGTTGAGTCACTACAGCGACTTAAATCTGACTTGAGTCCAAGTCAGTTGACTTGAGTCTATATCACTGCTTTATGGTCATTCAAAAATCTGTGTATTGCCATAGATTTTCAGCCAGGTCTCATGCATATTTATTCAAAATTATTCCTGGTGAAATTAATGGGGTTTATTCTAAATAAATGAACACAGGATTATAGTTATAACTTTGCATAGGAATAAAGGAACAGAGTAGAGGCTAAGAAGTTTTTCAGTGCCTATGCTAATAAGATAGAACAGAGGGATGGTGTCCCAAAGCCTCCCAATCATGCTGGCTACTTTAATTTGGAACATAAGGTAGATCTCAGTTTCTACAAGTAAAGTAGCACCCACATGGATATCTTTGCCACACACACTCTGTTATTAACTCACTGGGCAAAAGAGATGGAATAACAGAAAGGCATGAAAATACTCAGATCACACTTACATAAAACAAAAATACAAAGAGAAATATTAAGGGAAATAAGTACAAAAAACAGAAAGCATCTGAATGAAGAGAGCACAAGGAGAGATGGACTGTGAGAGGCAACATTGATTTTTATAAGACTGGTTTTCAAGGTTCTTAGATGGTGAGCATGAGTGCTCATGGAAGAGCAAAAGAAGAATGGAAGGTAATAAGAAAACTCATAAGTAAACATTATACTACAGATTGACACTTAGAGGAAGGAAAAAATAGAGAATTAAGCAGGTGAGAGAATATATTCACTGATATCCAATGATATTAAAGTTTGATGACTAGGCTTGAGAAGCTCAATTTCTTATGCTGTAACACACTCTAACAAACACAAAAGTAGAAACAACCCTTTATTTTTAGCATTTTGGACCGAAGAAATGTGAAACTACTCCTGTGGAAAAGACCAGTAAAAAAAGCAAAGGTTTATGAAGTGTTACTTTGAGTACTTTGTCCTTTTAGAGATATATCAAAGTTTTTAAAGTACGCTAAAAAAAATAAATTCTGAATGCACCAAAGTGTATTAAACCTGACAAAAAACAAACAAGGCTTGTAGTTCCCCGTTCAAGTGGAGACAAACTCTGGTTTGCCGGCATCTGATAATGTGAAACAGTTCTAAGACAACATAGTTCTAGGAAAGGTAAAAGTATTCCCTTATATAAATTATTGACAAGAATACGTGTTACACTAAAAAATAAATAAATCAGAAACCCAAACACTCTTAGCAGCACAGAGAAAAAAACAGTGACATAATATTATGGCAAAGATTACCAACATGATCTATTTCACGTTGTCCTTCAGTATAGGCAAAATCCCAAATAGTCACAGCTGGATAGAATTTTGGGCATCTGGAACTGGTGTGGGGGATACAATCCATGCATTTGTGTATCACTTTCTGAAATATCCAGAAAATGGAGTGGGATATAATTGGGCGGGGAAGCTGCAGATGGAAGGCAGGTGGTGAAAATGGCATTGTATGTGTAGAAAGGAGCAGCTTAGGATCCAAGTCAATGTGTTTAGAGGAACTTTCTGCATTTATGAAAACATTTGCCAGTGAAGCAATCAGTGAAGCAGGGTGTTCATCAAAACATCATTCCAGTTTTTAGAATTTCCTATACTAGTTCTTGCAGTATCATATAAAGGAGACTTACTTTAGAAGACTGTGGATATCACGGTTATTCAGTTCTAAGTATCTTTCATAATTCTTGGCATATGCCTGGAGTGGGATCAGTGCTTTGCGGATGCATGTGCAGATAGTATTCCGCAGCTCTACCACTGCTGGCTCATTTAGGCCCACAGACTCCAACAATGGTGTGCCACAGATGAATATATTTTCAAGCACATACTGAAAAGGGACAAAAGAACAATTTGCTTCCATTTCCTTGAGTAAAGCAGGTGTATAAAATTAAAATGCACTAATTATTCTCTGTGTGTATGGGTGTATGTTTGTGTGTAGCAGCTAATATGCTATTTTCCAAATTTGTTGGAACACCCCAACACCTCAAGCCTGTATGACTATCCTATCTGGCTAAAATGGAAGCTTGCACAAAAATGGCTACCAGACTTTGATCAGTATGAACAGAGGTCTGGAAGGACCACAGTTCAGAAACCCGTTTATAAAGGAACCTTATTTGAATTCCTGGTTACACCACAAGTAATTTGCACCAAGGGTAATCTCATTTGTGCTCTAGTGTGTCTCTGTGATCTACTTGTGGTTGCAGATATCTCAACCCAGCTGTTTAGTCTGTACAGTATCTTTTAACACAGTTTTCTGGCATTTAGATGGAACAACCAAATTCAGCTAATACTCTTATACTTTAAAGAGATGATACTGTGACCCTCATTGCAGCCTCATTAAAGAATGCTTGCAGAGACAATATCAAGGAAAGAAACGTGCTGTGAAAGACAGCTTCTGATGGAAAAATGACTTCCTACCTTAGTCAAAATCAATAGCAACACATTTCAAAACCTGCAGACAAATAATCTTTAATTTATTCTGAAGGTCACTTTAATAATGATGTGTGTTGACTTATCTGATATTGATATAACAAAGAAGATGAAGCTTCACTTGATAAAGAGGTGATAAATGTATGAAACATGTAATCACACATCTTATACAGTGCCATTTACTTTAACGTCAGCACAAATAGCTTTAAGACCTAAAATCTAAAAAACGACATTATTGCCAGCACATGTAATTTGAGCTGGATATGTTTTTCTCAGTGCTATAAATGTTAGCTAGATTCTCTGGAAATATCTAAGTCACAAATATTAGCTAAATCTTCTTTATGCAAAATCCTCCATGATCCTCTGCCCTATTAAAATCTTTGAGATCTTAAATGCGTATGCATGAGTTTCTTTACCACATCTAGAATGCAAATTGAGCTTCACCTGTTATTTTCTAAACTCAGAAAATATCAGTGCTGGAAAATCAGAACAAATAGTCCTTTCCTACATCTCGGTATACTGTAACTTCAGAATGGCATGAACGTATCACCATCAAGGAAAAAAATCAAGACTTTTTAATTTCTCTAGGCTGCCTTCCCACACACTTTCATTTTTTCCAAATTTCACTCGAATGCAGGCAACAGCATCATTTCTGAGAAAGGCGAATTGGCCTGCAAATCTCCAGCACTCTGCCCTAAGCATTAGTTTGTTGGATAGAAATGCTGTGACATTTGCCCCAGTTGAAAATACATTTGATGAGTGTGTGGGGAAACACCTGGGGAATGACTTGGCAAGTCATGATGTAATCCCTAGGGACAGTAAGGCTGAGTCATGGTAATGTGAAATCATGGCAAGGGGTTGCATCAGCCATTGTCCCTAGCTGATGATCTATCAGCAGGTATGTATAAAAGAGGTGAGCTCAGACTAGTTGTTTCTCTGACTCTTCGCTGACTCTCTGACACTGAACCTCTGCCTGATGTGTCTGTGATGCTGAACCTATGACTGAGGATCTGCGTATCCTGATTGTACAGATGTGCATATATTGCAACTTGAAGATTAAAGCCTCCAGGTATGTTGGATGACAACTCTCTGTGTTAGAGTTACTAACTAGTGGGTAGAGTGGGGTCAGAGCTGATGCTGTACGTTACACTCTGCTGCTGCCCACACTTGTTGCTGTTTTTAAACTCTGCTGTATTGTTTAATGCTTGCCTCTGGGACATGTTTTGTCCAGAGCGCAGCGGTTACTGAGAGGATTTTGTGCTAGGTGCTGTAAATCAATCTCCTGACATAGTTTTGGCATATCAGTCTACAATAACTATTATAACATTCCTGAAATTCTGGAGTAATAATTAGGAACAGTAAGAGGGGGTTCTGCAGCATCCTTCTCTAATACAGGCATTTATTTTCAGCCAAACTGCAATGATGTCAGTAGATTTTCTACAGGATAAAATCATATTATTAGAGTAAGGTATCTCAAATTCCCCAAATAACTCACTTTCTCCAGCTGTGGTATGGTATGGGTAGCCAAGATCCCCTTATTAAATAGAGAAACAACAGATGTCTCAAAGTTCTCCAAAGGTGTGCTGAAATGGACACCAGAATTGTCCAGAACCAGATCAATTATGAACAGAGGATTTTTTCTTGGTCTGCAAAAGGAAGAACACATAGAGATTGCTGAGACTGTTAAAACTGAATAGCCTCCAGCAGGACCTTCTTCACTGATCTTTAAAAAAGACCCACTAAGCTGGCAGTGATGGAATCAAAGAACTGTAAAGAATTTTAAAGATCACTGAATCCAGCAAAGTGCAACCCTAGTTTTCCTTTTTTCAGCTTTTCACAGTACTTTTCTTTTTTTATTTTCATTTTTATGATTCTCAATGGTCACATTCAAATTGTTTACATTTGTCTTGAAATATGTGTTTTAAAGTGGATTACATGCCCCATCTGAAGTGTATTGTTTCAGCCCATTTCACCAGTTAACCAGGATGACAGAAATTAATCATGATGGGTGTAAATAAGTCTCTTATTAACAGTTATCCTAATAAGCACATAAGAAGGAGGTGCATAAACAGCATATGGATGGATCTGTAGGATTTTTCCAATGTAATCAGAGTACTAAAAAGACATTTCCTTGGCCTGTTATAGACCCTGGTTCTAG
Source organism: Ctenosaura bakeri (assembly GCA_948474755.1). Taxonomy (NCBI): domain Eukaryota; kingdom Metazoa; phylum Chordata; class Lepidosauria; order Squamata; family Iguanidae; genus Ctenosaura; species Ctenosaura bakeri. Next base: position 1,022,558 of record CAOLHI010001059.1, read on the forward strand.
TGGATGCAGAAAGCATAAGAACACACCCGAGGTCATAATGTAAGATTCAAAATCAATCCTAATTATAACAGTTATTGACAGGGTGAGAGATGGCCATTCTCAGCTGTACTGAAGACAGGAAACAGTTGGATCTGGAAATCCCACTATACCTGCTTTCTGTAATCAAGACCTACTGGCAAGATATAGAGTAGTTCAGGGATGGTCCCTATAGGCAGCAATTAGGAGGTGGAAATTCCTAACAATCCAGATGAATGTAAATTGTGTTGAATCAGTAACTCCTCATTACCATCTGCCAAACAGACGCCAAACAAGGTGTTAATTCCGGCCATGTGTAAGAGGCATTCCATTGCAGGGACAAAACAGACCTAGTGACTGCCCCAACATCTGTTAGAACTCTAGGATCCATTATGTTAGCAATCCCACATTTAAGTTCTATTTTGCTCAGGACAGCATATGTAGGATCTTCTCATACAGCCAGTGGGAGGGTGCTCTGCTGACTTCACTTTGTATCCTAAAACTCCTGCCTTATAGAAGCCAACAATAACAACTTAAAATGAGAAATGCAGAAGTATGTCCCAGCCTTTTCCAATCAACTCTGTTGCACTGAGAAAACTGAAGCACATCAGGGGAGAGGACATAACTATAGTGTGCCCTGTTCTGACAGACAGCACTATACACAGTGTTATCACTCATCAGAAGCCTTATAAATGGCAGACCAGATGTAAAATTTTCAAATATGAAAAAGAAACCTCTAGTCATGTAAATAGAATACACCGATCAATGTGCATTCCCCTTTCCTCAATCTTGAAACATTTCCTCTCATCGATCCTTACCTGTATGGGCTGTTAACAAGGTCATCTCCCCACTCCATTTTTTCAGGGCAGTTCAAGACACTGTAGCAGGCATCCACAAATAGCTGGGTGAAGTTTACTAATGAATCCTGGACAAGGTAACGTACAGAGTCCTGCAACATAAACTTGATGAGCTCCATCAACTGATGAAGCTTGGACATCTGGTATACCTCCCATTTGGTTTCGTATAAGTTGTACCAGCCTTTGCCTATGTCTCTCAGACTACTTCTCACTGCTATCTTTAAAGTATTGATCCAAGTATCCTTTAGGAACATTGAAATCTAGGGGAAAATAAAGCAACAAAGAATATCATCAACAATGCTGACACATATACATAAACTGATGGACAAAATCTAGACAGCTACAGCTGATTTCCAGAGAGAACATGAAGTAAAGAGTTGAAAAGCTTCCTGTGTTCGGTGTTTCCTTTCTTTTTAAAATGTATTTTATTTAGATAAACTTTATCCACTTTATTAAAAAAAACATAAAACAAACAATTAATCCTTGAATAGGTAATATTGAGTCATAAGGTTAGTAATTTTCTGCTGCATGGGGTCACTGGTTGGTGATAGCAGCAAAAAAATGAAATGTAGTGAGAGTTAAGTCTCCTCTCCTTGCTTCTCCATTACAAATCATCCCTGTGAAGCTGCTTTGTTTAGAAAAAAGCAGCCACTGAGGAATTACCAAATGTGGGAGGTTTTGCCCATAGAACAGCATGCAGCAAATTCTACTTCAGAAACATTCAGATAATGGTACCAACTATTCCCTTAGCAATTTACTTAAAGACAAATCTTTCCCCAGAGATTCATTTTAGTTCCTCCATCTATTTTTGAGTGAGAGTGCAACGTTTGCTTTCAAAAACTGAGGGGAAAAAAGTCTGGATTTTACTAAAACATGGGAGTTGTAACTCTTTCTTCTAATATCCATTTACATTTTTGGGGGAAAAACATACAAGTGCTGTATTTCATAAAGAAACAGCAAAAAAGCTATACCTTGCCCATCTTTCACACAAAACAGCTTTAAAGTTATCCCCTGAGAAAAACAGCATGCACATTTTCCACTGTTTTCTTTTAAACTTGTTTCCTTCCTAACCTCCAGGCTGCTTTTTGAATGTGAGGTGCATTACAGATTAAACACATTTGAGGAGTTTGGGAAGCTAGTGTCTTCAAACAATCCAGTGTGCCTGCTTTGGGAAAGTAAAACCTCTGGAGTCCAAGAATCAGAACTTAAAATAGTGTCTGAAAAATGTGTTGCCTTTTAAGATACCTGCTTACTCTGAAGGAGCTTCTCATGCTTCTTACTCGACAGAACTTTGTTTTCAATTAGACTGTGGTTAAACTGCTCACAATGACAACTATGAGTTCTGATTTAAAACGGATGGCTGTCTGATCCACGGTCATTTATTTATTTGTAATCCAGACCTGTCACGTAATGTTCCCATGTGGAGCGTTCTCCTTCAGTGCTTAAGCAAACAACCCTCTTCTGCATACTCCATTCCATTCCTCCTCCTTACTGGTTTTCCATTCCATTCCACAAGTCAGCCAATACGCTACAGCCCCTGAGCATGCTCAGTCCTCACTAGAGCGGTTCTGTGGTCACAAACCATTTAGGGGGGCATCCCCTTTTAAAGTTTTTTAGTTTCCTTGAAATCCTGGAATTCCCCTCCCAGGCTTTCTTGACTACATATGAACTGGCACTAGGAAAACTGAATTATGAGTAAATATAATGATATTTTTAATTCCACCATTGACCAGAGACCTCAAGACAGTGTGCCTAGTTTTTCTCCCTGCTTTGCTTCTATTTATATTCTTACAACAATCTTGTGAGTTAGCTTAGGCTGTAACAGAGCAACTGGTCCAATGTCACAACATGGCCTGTGTGGAAACGTGAACCCAGTTCTTCTCAGTACTAGTCTGACAGCATCATATTAGCATTCCCTTACTCAGAGACATTGGCCAAAGCCACTTTTCCACAGAATCATCTCCCCACTGTTATACCTGGGAAAAGGTCTGTGTCTGGATCTGTTCAAACTCCTCTAGCCGGCCATATTTTGTCAGAGTTGAATGGAAGAGTGACATAGCTGCGGTTTTATTACACTCATCCCGCACTTGGCACAAAGCCATGATGACTTCTGGTCGTGTCAGGAGAGAGACAAATATAAAAGCTTCTCTTTGCTCATTAAATGGGTATTCTGGGACCTCAATGAGACCTGACGACAGAAAAAGCAATGTTGTTTTAGCAGTAAGAGGAGTCTCACAACAGTTTTTGCCAAACACTGAAACAATACATCATTATTTATTTCTTAGGAGGAGAACAACTGTACCTTAAGCAAAACAAGCATTTGCATCACTTTCAAGAATGCAGCCCCTATCAGAACACATTAAAGGACTTTGCGTTAGTCACCATCTGCAGCCTTTTTGCTCTTCAATCCAACAAGTTTCTTTTAGAGCAGGAAGTGTATCATCTCCAACTTTTCTCACCACGCTCAAATATCTTCCAGAATCCAGACCACCCTATTTTTTTTAAATTAAGTTATAGTCTATTCTCATCTATCCCCCAAAAAAGATTCCTAGTCTATGGGTCTACAGTACCCAAGGCTAACACCTAGGTCACATTTCTTAAAGCCATGCCTGCTGTCATTTGCAGAAGCTATCAGGTGCCAAGAAAAGCTGGATTTGAAGACCCATTTAAACTGTGAAAATTAAACAAGTTTATAGATATCTACTTGCTTATTTTGATGGAAATTGAAGAGTTGGTACTTACGTGAACGATCATTCTGGGATAACAGGAGGAGCAATCCACGACGCCTGGGTTTGATCCTCGTGCCAGCCTGACGCAGGAGCTGTCCTCGAGCTTGATGTTAAAACCATTAAACTGACTCCTGTCCCTCTCCCGGCAGTTCATTTCTCCAGCGTTCCCAAACAACCATATTAGCCCCGCTACATCTTCTAATATTTGTTCCAGTGGTGGGTGTGGATTGCTCCCCCTGTCATCCCAGAATGATTGTTCACATAAGTACCAACTCTTCATTCTCGGGCTGACAGGATCAATCCATGATGCCTGGGATTTTCTCAAGCTGATACCTGCGTGGGCATTGTCACTAAACCACCGCCTGCAGCACCCAACAGCCAAACGTCGCCTGGGAAGACTTATATGTATCCAGCTTATAGTGCTTAATAAAGGTGGAAGCTTCCTTCCACCCAGCTGCATTACATACATCCTCCAGCGAGCATGTTGAATCATATGTCACCGACGTGGCCATAGATCGAGTTGAATGTGGCCACACATTATCTGGACATGGCTGTTCAGAATAGTCATAACATAGGAAAATGCAATTCTTTATCCATGCTGCGATGACCGTTTTACTTGCACACTGACCCAGCGACTTAGGTTGGTATGATAATAGCAAGGCCTCTGATTTCCTGAACTCCTTTGTTCTGCATGTGTAAGCCTTTATTGCTCTTCTAACATCAATGTATGCCACTTCTTCTCAAGAGGATGGACCAGCTTCAGGCAAAATGTTGGTAAATGAATAAGTTGTGTGTGTGAAAAAGATGACAAACTCTTGGGTTTGAAGGAAGGGTCAAACCCCAACGTCAACTTGTCCTGGTCAAAAACACACAGGTTTGCAGCTATTTCTGATACTCTCCTAGCAGATGTAATAGCTAGGAGAAAAGCAGTCTTTAAAGATAACAGTCTCAACGATGCCTCTCTCAGAGGTTCAAATGGTGGCGCTGTTAGAGCATTTAGCACTAAATTCAAGTCCCAAGATGGGAACCTATATACTGTTGGGAATGATGACAATGTCGCCCCTCTTAGGAAATGCTTAATATGCGGATGTCTTGTAAAGGATTCTCCATCTTCCATTAGAACCGCTGACAACGCTGTCACCTGTCTCTTCAAGGTATTTGGTCTAAGACCCTTATCCAGACCATCCTGTAGAAACTGTAACAGATGTGTCACAGTCACTTCTGTCATAGAAAAGCCTTTCTCTACACACCCTTTTTTGAAAGTATATAACGTTCTATCATATATTTTTTGCGTTGACTCTCTACAGGAGCCCAGGATAGTTTTCACTACACTCTCTGTGCATCCATGTTGAGTCAGGAATCGCCTCTCAATCTCCAAGCTGCCAGACTCCACCACTTCGGGTCTGGATGGTACACTGGCCCTTGGCTCAACAAATCCGACCTCAGAGGTAACCTCCAAGGAGGACCCCAAGCTAACTGCAGAAGCAGTGGGAACCACGGACTCCTTGGCCAGAATGGAGCTATCAATATCACTGAGGCCTTCTCCAATCAAATCTTTGCCAGTACTTTTTGAGCAATATGTACTGGGGGAAATGCATAATGAGTCCCTGGGGGCCACGGCGCCGAAAGTGCATCGTATGCCTCGGCACCTCTGTCGCCACACATAGAGAAATACCTTCTTAACTCGGTATTCTCTCCAGTAGCAAATAAATCTACTAGTAAAGGCCCAAAAATGTTCTCTATCTGTTGGAAAACTTCCACGTTCAGGGACCATTCCTCTGGATGCAGAGCATTCCTGCTCAAGTAATCTGCTTGAATATTTAGGTCTCCTTTCAGGTGCACTGCTGTAAGCGACAGCACATTCATCTCGGCCCATTTTAATAGACGAGTGGACGCCATCACAAGGGGCACCGATTGTAACCCCCCTTGTTTGCATATATAGGCTTTGGCTGTCATGTTGTCCGTGAACACCTTTACATGCTTGCCCCTCACCAGGTGCATGCATTTTTGCAAAGCTAGGCGGACAGCCTTCAGCTTCAAATAGTTGATGTTGAATTGTCTGTCGGCTGTAGACCACCGGCCCTGCACTGAATGACCTCTGCAGTGGGCTCCCCAACCTAAAAGGCTCGCATCTGTTGTTATGTGCACTGCCTTCTGCACCTGTAATGGAATTCCTGAGGCCATGTTCCTCATTTGCAGCCACCAGGACATGCCTGTTTGGATGTGCTGCGGCACCTCCACTTTGTAATGTTTCTTCCTTGCAATTGCTAACTGATGACTCATTAGCAATCGCTGTAAAGGTTTCAAATGAAAACTGCTCCACTGGACCAACTGCGCTGTTGACACCAGCAGTCCCAGCACTTTTGCTAACTGCATTAAGTCCATGAAGCTGCTCTTTATTAACATGCGAACTGCTTGGCACACCTTCTCCACCCTTTCAGAAGAGCGGTACATCTTTCCCTTTACTGTATTTATTCGTGCCCCTAAATGATTCAAGTCCAATGTTGGGCTCAACATACTCTTTTCAAGGTTGAGCAGGAACCCATATTCTGACAACACCTGTATAGTCATCTTCAAGTCCTGTTGCAACTCAGCCTTCAATTTTGCCTTTAGCAAGACATCGTCCAAGTATGGGTACAATTGAACCCCTTGCAATCTTAGAAAGGCTATCAGTGGCACCAGAACCTTTGTAAAAACTCTCGGTGCTGACGCCAGGCCAAATGGCAAGGCCCTGAATTGATAGTGCTTGTCCTGGTAATTGAACCTCAAGTATCTCCTGTCGTCCACCCACATAGGTACGTGCAAATATGCTTCTTTTAGGTCTATCGATGGCATGTAATCTCCTAACACCAGATTCTCCTTGATCGTCTGTAATGTCTTCATTTTGAATTTTCGATACTCGACAAACTTGTTGAGATACTTGAGGTTCCACACCGGCCTGTGCTTGCCATTTGGCTTGGGAACTACAAAGAACACCAAGTACACTCCCATGTACCTCTGGTCTCTTCAAACCTCTTCTATCGCTCCTATGTTCAATAGATGTGTTATCTCTTGAATTACCACTTGCCTTTTGGCCTGTTCTTTTGACACTGGTGATGGAAGAAATCTGTCTTTGGGTGTCTCATAGAAAAATATTTTGTAACCTTGAGTTACCACATCTAATACCCAACGGTCTGTTGTTACCTGAGGCCATTTGTACCTGAAAGACAGAAGTCTTCCCCCCACCTTTTGATGTTTGTAGTCAATACTGTGGTTTCCCTCGCTTGGGATTACTCCCAAGCTTTCCTTGGCCTTGTTTGTTATATTGGTATTGTTTGGAGAACTGAGATCTAGGTCTGTTCCATTGATAACGACCTGTTCTGTACTCCGGATTCCTTCCTGCATAACCATAAGACCTGCCTCCTCGAAAGGAATAGTTCAAATTTCTGTAATTCCTCTTGTCTACTCTTCTCTTCTGGAGAGTGGGCATAACTTGTTTTTTCTCTCTAGTTTCAACCAACACCTTCTCCAAGGCTTTTGCTCTGAAAAGTAGGTCACCCTGGAAAGGGACATAAGCCAAGTTGTTACGTGACTTTTGGTTCACTTCCCAATGGTGCAATCATAAAGACCACCTCGCCATATTTATTTTTCTTGCTGCATAGGTTACTGCATCTGAACCAGCATCTGCTACATATTTAAGCACCCTCTGAATCCACTCCACTGCCTTCAGTAGGTCTTGTATATTGAGATCCTGGGCCTCCAGGATGTCCTGAGACCACAGTACTGCTGCCTTTGCTAATATGGAAGTGGCCGCTGATGCTTTAATAGTAGCCGGTGCTGCTTTATGTGCTTTTCGTAGGGAGGATTCTGCCCTACACTCGCCCATTTCCTTCAGTTGAGTGTCCCCCTCCCTGGGGACAATGCCCCCCAAAACCAATTCTGCAATTGGGGCATCCACAGGAGGCACTTTTAAGAACTCAACTTCATCTTTCAGAAAAGAATACAGCTTAAAATTGGATGACAAACTCTTGCGCACATTCCCTTGCGTATTCCACTCTGCCATAATAGCATCCTTAAATATGTCAGGCAGAGGAAACTCCATATTTCTCGCCTCCTTTCTCCTAATTACTGAAGCCACTTTACATTCCTTATCTCCTTTTCCCATGGCTTCCTTATCACCGTCCAATCCTAACATTTGAAGCACCCTTCTTAATGTTCCTTTAAAGAAGTCGGCTTCAAACATCCTATCCGTCTCTGGTCTATCGTCTTCTTTAATATCTGAGTATTGCCCATCACTTCCTTCCATAACCATCAATTCATCTTGATCTATTTCCCCATCACTGACCTCTTCCTCCTCTATTACCAATTTCCCAGTCTCTCTGCTGAGGTGAAATGGCCTTTTTAGCTAACGATTTTTCATTAGAGATACTGTAATTTTCTAATTTGCCAGAGAGGGAGCGAAATGCGTCTTACTGCCACGCAGGAGAATTAAAAAACTGCCAGGAGAGGGACAGGAGTCAGTCTAACGGTTTTAACATCAAGCTCGAAGATGGCTCCTGCGTCAGGCTGGAACGAGGATCAAACCCAGGTGTTGTGGATTGATCCTCCTGTCAGCCCGAGAATGTCCAGGCGTGACAGTTGAGTGCTGTCCTGCTTTTTCCTAACTACATGAAATCCCAGTTTTCTTACCTTTGAAATTTCACCAAGCATCTCCCATAAACTTTGAAATCTAGCCTTATAACTGTAACAGGAAAATATCTGCTCCTTCAAACAATCAGTCTTTAGAGTCCTGGACACCACATCCAATATCTCATTGCCAGACTAGCTCTGTTTCTTGACGATTCCATGGCAGGAGCTTGTATATATCTACAGAGTGTCCCTCATTCTTATCCAAAAAAGATTGAGAGATACCAACAATGTTTACATTAAAAGGCAATGAACAGATATGGAGACACACAGCTGACAGAGGAGATTTAGGAAATGGCTGTTCTTGTATATCCAAAGACAAGATTCAACATGATCCACCTATCATGTCAACTATCTGCAAATTATACAAATATGTGACATGGGTAATCTTTTCTTATATTATTATTTCCTTCCCTATCATATATCAATAATGATCTGAAGTTAAACATAACAAACAAAGCCATTTTTTCTAGAGTTCTTACAACCTGGAAAACACTGTCTTTTTCTGCTGTGCCACCTACCCTTTTCTGGTACCTTCTCCTCCTCCTTCTCAGGCAGAGTGACATAAGAAAATGTCTGAGGCTTGGAACTGACAATTCTGTCAAAATTAATCTTGTTCATGGTACGCTCATAGTCTAGAGACACTTCTCTCCCCAGGCGGTACAGCCGATCTAAAATGCTAAGCATAATTAAAAAACTAATTAACTGAATGAACAATGACCTCTCAGAATGATACATCTGTGTCACTCATATATCTATAGACCCACGTTTATGTCTCCTGTGTTCACTTATGCTTTGCTTCTTCATTAAAAGTGCCTACAGCATATTAACAGAGCTTAATAGCAGAGCTGAAGTGGGACAGCCAGCAATGCTCAATAGGATCAAGGGACAGTGGGACACTGTTGTGTGCCACATAAGAATGTATTACTACTAACTGAGGGAAGACAATTAGGAGCAAGATTTCAACTATTATTTCTTAGTTCCCACTTGAAGCTTTGCAACTGTCAAGCTAGTTATAATTGTCTGATTCACACTGAGCTACAAAGCTGAAGGTTGAGAATCCTCACATCTGAAGTAAATGAAGATCAATAAACAGAAACAGTCTTCCCTGTCAACAACTAAAGCTGATGCACATCTAGATGAGCAGCTCCATCTGAACTGCAGGATTCATCTGGATCCCACTGAAAGTGTCTGGAATTTCTATTTCACGGTGTGCAGAGGGATACCTGTCTCCAGTGGGGACACAGTCTATATACAGTCCATACAGCCAGTTGCATACAACTGCAGCTGGATATGGGCCAATATTACTACATACAGAATAAAGGCTAAAATAAAGGGATAAAATATAAGATCAAGCATTGTAAGGGAAATGCAGCAGGAAAATAGTTCACAGTAATACAAATTAGGGAAGAGAACTCCTACATTTGAATACTAAATAATGTGACTGGAGTGGAGGTAGAGCCATCAGGAAAGGGACTCTTTAAATATCTCTTGAGAACCAGCATGGTATAGTGGTTTGTGCATTGGACTATATGACTCTGCAGACCGGGGTTCAAAATCTACACTTGGCTACAGAAGCCCACTGGGTGACTTGGGCAAGTCATACTCTCTCCACCTTAGAAGAATTCAAGAGAAACCCCATTGTTAACAAATCTTGCCAAGAAAACCCTAAGTTAGAAATGACCTGAAGGCACACAACAAGTATCCTCTACACAGAGTTTCCAAAATTATAAAATATCCAGTGGAGATCAACATTTTCTCTTACTACAATATTATCCCGCTTCTAGTATCAAAGTTCTTTTCTCCCTCTGGACAAAGAAGTATTCACAAACAGTCTCTAGCCTTGTTTAAGAACTAGCTACATTGTATTTCACATCTCTGTATCTGAATAAGGTAAAAACAGTCACAGTTCAGTGAGGTGGATTTAAATATCAATGATACTACTGGTTGATTATTCATCTAGCTTGAGGACATCATAAATTTTCCAAGTCATGAATTCTACAGAACACAACTGCCAAGAACCTTTTCCACATTCAACTCATCTCTAGTGCAGATACTTCTTCTACTCTCACAGAATTAAAAATTAAGCCTGGAAAAAGCCTTTTATTGCGCATTAGTAGTTGCCAACATAGCCATACTTATTCAGGAAGCAGCTCTCAGTAAATTGCAAGACTAGGTTCCAACCACACAAACACAAAGAAATCTTGAAGACTGTGTTCCAGTTGGTGGAGAAGGTGCAGTTTGGTAACTCGTGTATCACAAATTGGAGCAGTGCATCTTCAGGTTTTTAGGTGCTAGAAGTCTAGACTTATTTGGAATTCTTTTACTGCATCATTCCTCATTATAGTTAAATGTGACTACATCTGAATTGCAGCCAAGTGTTATCTGCCTGTGTTTATGTTTACTAGCATGTGCAACTAAAGGAGGGGGAGGAACTATGAAAAGAGAGAAGAGGAAGGGGATTTCTAGCTGTATTCTGCCACTGTCCCTCAGCAATTATTATAAACAAGATTTTAAAAACAAACAAAAAACCCAGTGAAGGTTAAAGTGTTTCAACAAACCAGTTTAACTGCCTATGAAAGACCGTAGGAATACCTACTGATTCCCTTTCCGCAGATGTGAAGTTTCCATAGCCATCTGCTTCATGTGTTGCAAACTCTTCTCTTCAATGGCTTGTAATCCATCCACAGGCATACAGTCCACATATAAATTGTACAACAATAGTGCCTGTGTTTTCTTCCTCAAATTATTGGCAGAAATCACCCGCTGGGCAAAAACACAGGGATCTTCAGCAAGAAAAAGCAAACGTACCCGGGGCACCCAGTACTGACAGGGCATCAGTGGGGCTCTCCCTGGACAGAGATCAGAAAGGAATTAAATGTGTTGAGGGCCAAGACAATATACAAAAGAAAACAGAATGTGAAATAACAAGTCTATGACGATAAAGGTTGAGCCTTCTGAAATGCTTGGAACCAAGTATGTTCCATATTTCATTTTTTTATTTTATTTTGGAGTACAGCCCCTTTTTGGAACAGCCTCACATCTCATTTGTTTGTTACTTGTGTTGTGTATGAGATGCAAGGCTGGAAAGAGACTGAGGATCTGTGAAATGGTGGGAATCCAAGCATAATGCTTGGTGCAAATCCTTGCCTCCCACCATTTCATAGTTCCTTAGTTTCTTTTTGCTACCAGATGCCCGCTCCTTCCTTCAAGATAGTGGATGTGGCCCTCATGCTTGTTCATGCTCTAAGATCTGAGAAGCACCACAATTGCAACCTCAAAGGCAAAAGCAGGTGACTGGCAGCAAAAAGAGAGAAACTGAAGATTTGAGAGACAAATCAGGAGTGCCACATCCACTTCCTTGAAGGCAGAAGTAGGCAGCTGGCAGCAAAAAGTTTAGGGTTTTGGGCTGGGAGGTTTCAGGCTTCAGATTTCTGGATAAGGGAGGCTCAACCTGCTGTACTCCAGGTGGTCTTGGAAAACACATGCTTCCTTGACCCATTTCAAACCAACTTCAGAGGAGGATATGGAGTTGAGATTGCTATGGTCACCTTACTGGATGATCTCAATCTTAGCATTGATGCAGAAAGTGCATCCCTGTTGGTGCTTTTAGCCCTCTCAGTAGTGTTTGACATCATCGACATGGTATTCTTCTGGAACACTGGGGGTGGGGGCAATCAGGGACATCATGCTGCAGTGGTTCCAGTCTTACTTTACCTGGCAGGTTCCAGATGGTGGCGCTTGGGGATAGCTGCTCCTCAAAAAAAATGAGCTGTTATATGGCATACCACAAGGTGTCATTCTATCCCCTATGTTTTTTAACATCTACATGAAACTTTTGGGAGGGTTCATCTGGAAGCATAGGGCAGGGTGCTGTCAGTATGCTGATGACACTCAAATATATGTCTCAATGCCTCCAAAAACAGTCTTAGCTAAGGACAGTATGTCTCCCCTGAATGAATGCTTGGAGGAGGTAATGGGCTGGCTGAAGAAAAACTAACCGAAATTGAATCTAGACAAGACAGAGATGGTTACTATTAAGGGTCCTAATCTGGAGGTGGAGTCAGAGGTGCGTCACCCAATTCTGGATGGGGTCACACTCCCTCTGAAAGACTGTGTTCATAGCTTGGGAGTGCTCCTGGATCCATCCCTCCAAATGTCAGCTCAGACAGATGTGATGGTCAGGATGTTTATTATCAGCTTTCGCTGATATGACAACTGCGCCCCTTCTTAGAATTGGAAGACCTAAAGATGGTAGTGCACACTCTGGTAACCTCAAAGTTGGACTTCTTCAACACACTCTACATTGGGCTACCTTTGTACCAAGTTCAGAAACTCCAACTGGTCCAAAATATGGCAGCCAAATTAGTTACAGGTACAGCAAGGAGTGAGCATATCACACTGATATTAAAATCACTGCACTGGTTTTTAATTAGTTTCCAGGAAAAGTACACAGTGTTGGTAATTATCTTTAAAGCCCTATATGGTTTGGGTCCAAGTTACCTGCAGGATTACTTCTTCCCATACAATCTGCCTCATAAACTCAGACCCTCTGGGGGCCATTAAACCAGCCAAGACTAGAGTGGCAACAATCACTCAGAGGACCTTCTCACTGGCCGCCTCTAGACTGTGGAATGACATCCCAGAAGAAATTTGACAGCAAAATACACTGTCCAAATTTTAAAAAGTATTAAAGGCCTATCTCGTTTGCCAGGCCTACCCAGTTTATTTTTAATTATGATGTACTTTTAATTATGATATATTCGTATTTTAAATAGTTTTGTGTGTTTTGTGTATTTTAATCTACAATGTGTTTTAATTGCATTTTAATTTATGTTGTACATCCCTCTAAGAAATAAATGAATAACAACAACAACTAGTACTACTATACTAGCATAAGGCTGAGTCTTTTGTGGCTGTAAAGGAAAGATGAGTGAGAGAACCATAACTGAGCCTAAAAGGAAATATCAGTGTGCCTAACCACAAGCGACAGCAGGAAATCTGTGAGCAAATTTTCTATACTTCCTTTTAAAGGTAAAAGTATGTTAACCTCCTTCTGCACTATTTTTTCAATTTCAATTCCCTTCCCTCCATCAATTGCTATTTGCCCTGTGGTAGCAAACATGGTTATCATCTGGCACTTGTAGAGCAAATTAGCAGCTTTGGTGTGGGTGGGAGATGTTATTTAGATCATCAGTCTGATCATTCCACCTTCCACTTTGATTGGATTGGATATTGAGATTCAGCACATTAGCTCCCCATGATCTAAATGTAGCCATGGCGTACATCCATCTATTTTAAAACTTGAGTTTTCCTATATCTCCTAACTTTCCATCTGTTGAAGAACTGTTATAAGCATGCCCTTGGTACACATTGAAAAAAAGTGAAACAGTATAATGCCCTGACTCTTACTTCTCAATTAGTTGCCAGGCATAAGCTTGGAAAACATTCTTCTTGGAATCTCTGCAGGTAGTTTTAAAACTGCATTGTAAGTTATATTCTGTTTTATGAGTTTAACTGGATTAATAAGTTGTTTTAAAACTGAGACATTTAACATGCATTTTTATTTAAGATATATGTATACATAATTGATAAAGCAAATTGTAACTTGTCTCCTGTCATAATGTTTGTTGTTTACGTATGGTCCCCCTTTTTTTCCCTTTTATCTTTTATCAGTCCCTGAAGAAGGCCATTAAACATTAGTAGGCTGAAAAGCGCTGGGTTTACTGGAAGAATCCAATCATCTTTTTTAACACCCTGAGTCTTTCTCTCTTCTCTACATCCCTTCTATTGAGCGTTACTGCTCCTCATTGCTTCCTGAAAATGATCCACAGCAGAAAAAAGAAAAATGTATGAATTGCTGTTGATTTGGCCATCCTGACATAATCTAATAATAAATGAATCAAAACTCACCTTCTTCAGTCATTCCTCCATTGAGTATACATCTCCCTTTTTCGTCCCGGACTAGACCCCTATGGTTTGTCTTGTGAACCAAGTAGAATTTTGTCTCTGGATCATAATCCAAGATACCAACATTTATCCACTTGTAGACCAGCTTGCGGCTTTTTGGATCTTCTGATATATGTATGACAAAGAAGGTTACATATTTTCAAACTGTATTAATTAAAATATACAAAAATAAAATATACTCTGTTCAATGTCGTACTACCCCAATGATTCCTCATTTGGTTCAAGGCTCCATATTTCCTCACTTTCACTTTTATTGAAATTACATTATATAAAAGTATCTTAGGAAGAAAAATTCACTAAAATGTTAACACACAAACATTTTTATGAAGAGTGCATCTTCAGGACTTAATTTTCAGAATTTCTGAGCACCAGTATTTTGTGTTACGATTGTAGAAAAATTGCATACACCCAGAATATTTTGAAGGAGATCTCGTAATATGATAGTGGCATATAAATACACCACAAAAGACTTAGGCCCTTTCTGCACTACGCTGTTATAGTGCTATTATTCCACTTTCAACATCCTGTGGAATCCTGGGATTTACAGTTTAGGGAAGGGCATTTAGAATTCTGTGACACAGAGCTCTTTGGCCTCAGTAAACTACAAACCCCAGAATTCCACAGGATATTGAAAGTGGAATAATTGCACTATAACAGTGTTGTGAGGAAAGGCATTGTGCCGGTTTAATTCCAGTTAACATGAAAATTTATGCTAGTACAGAATTTTTAGTATCACATCACGGATTTCTGTGAATTTCAGCTGAAAAAACCACTCTGCTACCAAAAAAAAACCCCAGAGCAAAACAAGTATTTATAAGGACTAAATACCTGCTGTACCATCTTGCTGCATCAACTTGCCCCTCCAATGAAACTTAACATCTGAAGTACAGTGTGTGGCAAATGGAGACAAAGCCTTTTCAATAGTGGCTACTCACTTCCTCTCATCTGGCACCCTCCCTGCTACAATTTAGATATGAGGTGAAAACAGTTTGGTTTCCCTTGGATTTTCAGGACAAGTAGCACAATCATTTTTACCTTAGAGAAGTTTTGATGTTACTGTCCTGTCTGAAGAGGAGGGTGTTTGTAGTTTGAGGGGTTGCTTGTTAATTTTTTGTGCTTTATTATTTTCTGTTTTTATTGCACTTATATTCATTTCCATTGGAGTTTTTAGCATTTTTTTTAATTTTATTATATGTTAACATTTTATTTAGCATACTTTTTTTGTTTTTTTTTAAAAAATTTTTATTAGCTGTCCTGAAAAAGTTGAAATTGTGGTATATACACTATGTCCTAAATGCAAATGTTAATCTCAGCCCATGGAAATCAATTGATTTAATGGACCTCACATACATACTGACTTACTAAGCGATCATTGATTTAACGAGTTTATTCTAGTTGAGACTAGCTGTTGGATTTAGGCTTATGACAATGAATAAATAAGCTTCAATTATGAAACACTTAATTATTTCTGCAACAGAAATAATTAAAAGGACAAAAAGGAAAATGGTGCCTTGTATGTACCCTTCTTTCTTTTTTTTTTTTTAGAAATGACAGTATCTAAGATTCATGCCACCCTATACTGTACCATGCCCCAGTATATCATCTGTTGGTAGGAGTGCTTTCCCTGGAATTGGTTTCCGATCCTCAGAGCCAGGCTCCACCCCCAACAAGAGCCACTCTTCTGGGGTCCGACAATCATACTCTTCATCATCAAAAACCTAAGCAAGCAATAAATAAGAAATTAAGAGTTCATAAAAACAATCACTGGGGCAGAATGTACAGTTATTTTTCCATATCCAGGCACTTTAGCACACTTCCTTCCATTTTCTCTTTCTGGTTTTTAGTTCCTTGTGCTCAAGCAAAGCTACTCCAGAGAGTCCATCAGCCTTCTATTACGGTGTAGAAAGAACCTGAAGGCAATGGAAGGAGAAAGGTCTCTCTGCGTGCATGGGTAAGTATAAATATGTTTCTCTCTTAGGTCTTTGTACCTTTCCCAGCACTTTGTAGAAGATTTTCTATACACTGTTGTACCTTTTGTTGGATCAAACCTTCTTCCTGGACATCAGTCTCTTCTTGAAACATATCTAAATTCTGTTAAGCACCACCTCCCCTTCCCACTCAAATCCCAAATCCAGTGTCCTGAGTATTTCTAACAAGCCTCTAATGTGGCAGACACAAGGTAAGCCACTATTTTCAAATAATAATGTGGTCTTCAT
Organism: Ctenosaura bakeri; assembly: GCA_948474755.1. Classification (NCBI taxonomy): domain Eukaryota; kingdom Metazoa; phylum Chordata; class Lepidosauria; order Squamata; family Iguanidae; genus Ctenosaura; species Ctenosaura bakeri. The sequence continues at coordinate 1,039,010 of CAOLHI010001059.1, forward strand.
AAGCACACTTACACACAAAATTTAATGGACAGTCACCATATTCTTAACAAATTCAACTGGAGTATCAGGTTTGTTAAAAACTTGAGGTAGAGGAGAGAGACCATTCAGTCCTCTGTCTTACCTGTAATGGAAGATAGACAGGGAAAAGTGGGTCTTTGTTGTCCTCAATAGTTGGCATATTGGCAGGGTCTTGGTGTCTTGGTATCAGTTCATTGGAATCTATTCCTTCACTTTTTAAAAGTTGAGCGATATCTAGACTAAGATATAATCGTCTTCTCCTGGTTAAACAATTAGATGAAATAATTCATATTTATTGCTATCGCCAATAAATTTAACTAGATGTTTATAAACAAAATAAACTAAAACTAAATAAATTTACAAAAAATGAAGTATTTATTTAAATAGTTATCTGTCCTGAACTCTCATAAGGAAGAGTGGTATATAAATTGAATAAACAACAACAATACTCTGTTATCTGTTTCAAGGAATAACAAATATGCCAAACTCAACAGCAAAGAGGAACAGCTAGAGTTGAGATAGAGTAATTAATGAGAGGCATTCATTAAGGGGCATATTCATATCCCCTTGCTAAGGATATGCCAATCTGATTCTACCTAAATGTTACTAACAAGTTTGCCAGTTCCCGATATCCTAAATACAGAACTGGTGGGGTATAGTGGTTTGAGTGTTGAATTAAGACTCTGGAAGAACAGAGTCTGCATCTCCAATGACACACAAAAATCCACTGGGTGATCTTGGGCAAGCTGTACTCTCTCACTGGCAAACCTCCTCTGAAAAAATCCTGCCAATAAAACCTTAGAATAGGGTCACTATAAATCAGAGTCAAGTTGAAGGTCCAAAATAACAACAACAAATATTCTGAATGCAACTGGCAATGTTAAAATCAACATAATGGGAGGTGTACTTAACCATTTATCAAGTCCCAGAATTTTGTATCTGCAGTGGCTAACCAGATGACTATTAGAGGCCCATAACAAGGACCTGAGGTACAAGCCACCTCCTTGTGTTCCCCAGAAATATATCTGCATAAGAAATAATAAAAAGTCATCAGGAAAGGCAGATTCTTCAGGAGTCACCAGCTCAGATTGCCTGGAGCACTTTGATATTATAATTCTCAAGTTTCCCTTGCCCATCACATTTCTTGATGGGAAATGCGAGCAGCAAGGGACCTTGCTGTCAGGGAATACTATCTCAGAATGTGGGATGTTCTGAGGTGGGGTGCTCCCAACAGAGCATCTCCCAATTTTGTCAATTTTTGACTGTTTTTTCAGCAGTGGAGTGGAGGAGGTTCATAGTTTTAAATTTCCCTTCCTCACACTTCCCTATTCTACTCTGTTGCTCAGCTGAACAGCACTGAAGCTTCTGTGCCAGCCCCACCAGTTGTACAGTGGCGGCAAAGCAGGGCATACTACCTTACATTACGGTTGGTTGTACAGGTGTGTGGAAATGAATTTGTATGAATGGGTGTGTCTACAAGAGGTAGTTTCACCTATCAATGTAATGCTCACTCTAGAAGGTTAGTCATGAGGGAATGGCACACTGTGATAGATGATGCCTCTGAGATCAAGGAGCAACTGATTGTACCAAGAACTGAGCCAGTGAGTGAGCAAGCCAACTTGCAAACATTCCTTGCACTGGAAGGTCAAGCAGAGACAGAGTTGCCCCAGCCAGCTCACGACAGAGAGAGAACCAGCAGTGATTCAGAAGAGTTACAGCCACCTGTGCCCATCCGCCCTCAATCACACAGCAGGCTGAAACGGGCTGCTCAGAGGGAGGCTGCATGGAGTAAATTGAAGAAACAATAACAAGCAGCACCTGTTCACAGTAGCTATTTAAGTGGCTGCTCTTTGCTTGCAGCAAATTGTTAGCAAGTCCTCATGACCTTTATGTCTCCTGCTCCCTGAAACCCTTCAGATGGATCTCTGCCTCCTGAACCTTAGGACTGGATTTTGACCTGGCCTGGCTTGCGTTTTCCTTGTGTTTGATGTATTTGGATTATCCCTGCAAGTATTCCCAACCTCCTTCCTCCCTTGCTGGCTGAGGCTTGGCAGGGACAGAATCCTGACATAAACCTAACTTCATTAGGTGAGATTGTTTATATCAATAGGTTTACTTGAGATACACTTAACTCTGAATAGAACTGGACTCTTATTTATACAGAAGTTCAGTAGTTGTACAGCCAAAAGCAAAGTCTAAATTTTACTTTCCAAATATTGTAATGAATCTCTTACCCCTTCTTTCCAACCACTAATTACCTCTCAATCTCAATCTTCCGAGGGCATTGTCCAGGAAGCACTTCAAAAGGAACTTGTACTTTTGGTTTATATGCCTGCAGTGGAAAGTCTGATTCTTTGATAATTTCTGTAGTTGGTCCAATTTGTTGGCTATTCAAAATATTCCCAATGTTCTCAGGAGTATCAAATGTTGTGACTGACAAGAAACAAATTGAGAAAAATCTGTCATTGAAAAGTTATTTAGTGAGTTATAAATCACCTCATGGCATGTATGCATACATAATATACATGTGCTAAGAAATGTGTCTTTCTCAGATGACACTCTGGAGTTTTTAGATCTTCTTTTAGCACTAAGAAAGCCAATAAGAAAGTGAGGATCAATAAGAAATTTTGGTACAAACCCCAAAAAGAAGGTGGATTGGGCCTCCCAAATTAAAAATGGTATTATAATGCAAATCAATTGAGATATATTATAGATGCAGTCTTGGGAAAAGGGGATTTAGAATGGTTAGAGATGGAAACAACAGAAATTGAGAGGAGATTAGAGAATATCTTTTTTTGGAACTTTGATAAGAGAGAAATAGAAAAAATAGAAAACTGCTTTTTGAGGAATATATTAGAAATTTGGAAGAAAAATAAGGAAAAATTAATGCCGGCTATTTCACCACTAATCCCAGTAGCGATGATGGAAAAATTTCCAAAGAATTTGAGAGATGAATTAGAGAAGGAATTAAAGAAGCAGAGAATAAATAAGTTAAAAGACTGGATGAATATAATGACAAATGCAGATAAAATGAAAGAGAGATTGCACAGTACTAAGATGTCATGGTTTAATTATATTCAGTTAGAGCAGTGGACAAGGAATTGGAAAAGTAATAATAAAGATATTAGAGAATACACTAGATTTGGACAAATGACTAAGCAAAGAGATGGAATGGAAGCAAATGAAATATTGAAGGGTGCCACAGGTGAAATATATAAAATATTGTCAATATATGAAGATGAATATCTTAGAAAAATATGGGAGGAAGAACTAGCACAAAAAATAGATATTCAAGAATGGGGAAAGATTTGGAATCAGCATCATTTAAAAAAAAAATCCACAAGGATAAAAGAGAATTATTTTAAATTGGTCTGGAGATGGTATCTAACAACATTAAAGTTAAACCATATCGATAACAAATAGTCAAGGTTATGTTGGAGGGGTTGCCAAGAGATTGGCACATATATTCATATGTGGTAGAATTGTGAAAGTGTACAGAAATTTTGGCAAATTGTGTTTAAAGAGATAACAGGAATTGACTTACAAAAATGCCCAAGTATAGCATTATTATCTATATTTGATAAGGTTAATTATACCTAGGCAATGAAGGACTTAATTACAGATTTATTAACTGAAGCAAGGTTAATTATATCAAGAAAAGGGAAAATGCAAGAAGATTTTCAAATAAAAGATTGGTATAAAGAAGTGTGGAAAATTGTGATTAATGATAAGCTAACATATTGAATTAAAGCTAACATTATTCAAAAAAGGAATAATGAAAGGGAATGATTTTGAAGAAATGTGGAAGATATTTGTGGAAAAAGTCCTAATAAAAGAGGGAAGTGTCACATCTCCACAAGATGAATTACAATTTTGGAAAGTAGAGTAAGCTGAAAAATAATTGCCTTGGGGGATGGGTTTACACTTAGTGTTAGGGCGTACATTTAAGGTTTCATTTAAGGTTACATTTAAGGTTAGGGTTAGTATTAATATATTTAGTAATAGGATCATATCTAGAAACAGCAATAGGTTAAACATAGTTGAAAAGGACAGAGTAAAGAATGTAACAAATATATATATATAAATGATACTGGACAAGTAGTACAAGTGGCCAATGGCGGGAGGAGTAGAATCAATAGTACAGGACTTGCAGGAAGGGCCCAGGGACTTAAGTGTCTCTACACTAATGCAAGGAGTATGGGAAACAAGCAGGATGAGCTTGTACTCCTAGTACAAGAAAATAAATACGATTTGATAGGCATCACTGAGACCTGGTGGGATGAGTCTCATGATTGGAATACAGGAATAGAGGGGTATAGCCTGTTTTGTAAAAATAGACCAAACAAGAAAGGAGGAGGAGTAGCCTTGTATGTCAAGGATGTTTTCACCTGTGAAGAGATCCAGGACTTAAACCCAGAAAGCCAGGTAAAGAGCATTTGGGTAAGAATTAAGGCAGCGAGAAACAATAGGGATATTCTGGTGGGGGTTTACTACAGACCTCCAACCCAGGCTGAGGACTTGGATGACGCCTTCCTCAACCAAATGACTGCACATTCAAAGAGGAGGGATACAGTAATAATAGGAGATTTCAATTACCCGGATATATGCTGGCAGTCAAACTCTGCCAAGACAGCAAGGTCCAGCAAGTTTCTTGCTTGTCTTGAGGACAACTTCATGGTCCAGAAGGTGGAAGAGGCCACAAGGGGATCAAATATTCTAGATCTGGTCTTGACCAACAGGGATGACCTTGTGAATGAGGTAGAAGTGGTTGGATCTTTAGGGGGGAGTGACCATGCCCTGTTGGAATTTAGCATTCAGTGGGAAGGAGAAGATAAGGGTAGCCAGACACTCATCTTAGATTTTAAAAAAGCGGACTTCTGTAAACTTAGGGAGCTGCTGGCTGGAATTCCGTGGTCAGGAATAGTGAAAGGGAAAGGAGTTCAGGAGGCATGGGAGTTCCTTAAAAAGGAGATACTGAAGGCACAGTCTAAAACAGTGCCAATAAGGAAAAAATGGGAGGCATCTGAAGAAACCAGAATGGTTGACTAAAGAACTCTCAGCTGAGCTAAGAGTTAAGAGAAACATGTATAGGAAATGGAAGAAGGGGGAAACCACCAAAGAAGAATTTAAGCAAGTAGCTAGGAGATGTAGGGAGGAAGTCAGAAAGGCTAAAGCACAGAATGAGCTTAGGCTGGCCAGAGACATTAAAAACAATAAAAAGGGTTTTTTTAAATATGTCCGCAGCAAAAGGAAAAAGAAGGAGACAGTAGGGTCGCTACGCAGAGAAGATGGCGAATTACTCACAGGGGGGAGAGAAAAGGCAGAGCTACTTAACACCTTCTTTGCCTCCGTATTTTCCCAGAAGGATACAAGCACTCAACCTGGTGGTTGGGGAGCAGGGGAGGAAGCAGAGGAAATGAGGCACATAATAAGTAGAGAGGTGGTACAGGAATACCTGGCCGCATTGGATGAATTCAAGTCTCCTGGGCCAGATGAATTGCATCCTAGGATATTAAAAGAGCTAGCAGAGGTCATTTCGGAACCGCTTGCTATAATTTTTGAGAAATCTTGGAGGACAGGAGAAGTTCCAGCAGATTGGAGGAGAGCAAATGTTATCCCCATCTTCAAGAAGGGAAAAAAAGAGGACCCAAATAATTATCGCCCAGTCAGCCTGACATCAGTACCCGGAAAGATCCTGGAGCAGATCATTAAGCAGTCAGTTTCTAATCATTTAGAAAGCAACGCGGTAATCACGAGAAGTCAACATGGATTTCTCAAAAATAAGTCATGCCAGACTAATCTTATCTCTTTTTATGATAGAGTTACTAGCTTGATAGATGAAGGGAGTGCTGTGGATGTAGCATATCTCGATTTCAGTAAGGCCTTTGACAAAGTTCCCCATGACATTCTTGCAACGAAGCTAGTAAAATGTGGGCTGGACAGGGCTACCGTTAGTTGGATTTGTAATTGGTTGACCGACCGAACCCAAAGGGTGATCACGAATGGCTGCTTTTCGTCCTGGAGAGAAGTGACTAGCGGGGTGCCACAGGGTTCTGTCCTAGGCCCAGTGCTGTTCAATATTTTTATCAACGACTTGGATGAAGGAATAGAGGGCATGCTGATCAAATTTGCAGATGACACCAAATTGGGAGGGGTTGCTAATACGCCAGAGGACAGGATCAAAATTCAAAATGACCTGGATAGATTGGAGAGCTGGGCCAGGGCGAACAAAATGAAATTCAACAGAGAGAAATGTAAGGTCCTACACTTAGGCAGAAATAATGGAATCCACAAATATAGGATGGGGGACACGTGGCTGGATAGCAGTACGTGTGAAAGGGATCTAGGAGTCTTCATAGACCACAAGCTGAACATGAGTCAGCAGTGTGATGCGGCAGCCAAGAAAGCCAATGCAATTCTTGGCTGCATCAATAGGAGTATGGTGTCTAGATCGAGGGAGGTACTAGTACCACTCTACTCTGCTTTGGTTAGACCCCATCTTGAATACTGTGTCCAGTTCTGGGCACCCCAATTCAAGAAGGATATTGACAAGCTGGAGCAAGTCCAGAGGAGGGCGACCAAAATGGTGAGAGGCCTGGAAGCCATGCCCTATGAGGATAGACTTAGAGAGCTGGGTATGTTTAGTCTGTAGAAGAGGAGGTTAAGAGGGGACATGATAGCAATGTTTAAATATTTGAAGGGATGCCACGTAGAGGAAGGAGGGGACTTGTTTTCTGCTGCTCCAGAGACCAGGACAAGGAGCAATGGATTCAAGCTGCAGGAAAGGAGATTCCACCTGAACCTCAGGAAGAACTTCCTGACAGTCAGGGCTGTCCGGCAGTGGAATCTGCTGCCTCGGAGTGTAGTGGAGTCTCCTTCCTTGGAGGTTTTTAAGCAGAGGCTTGATGGCCATCTGTCGGGATTGATTTGAGGGTGTTCCTGCATGGCAGGGGGTTGGACTGGATGGCCTGTGTGGTCTCTTCCAACTCTGAATTTCTATGATTCTATGATAAGCAATATGATATGTAACACGTGAAATAAGTATATGTTGATTAAGAATCTGGAAAGAAAGAATGATGTAAGCTATTTCATGGTAATGTTTTCTTTTTCACTTTTATGGTTATCACATGCTGTTATTCATTTTTTTCTTTTATAATTAATAAAAAAAATTAAAAGAAAGAAAAGAAAGCCAGTATGGTATAACTATGTTATATCTAGAAGTTGGCTAGGCCATGCAAATGCATCAACATTTCTCGAATTTCTGGTGGCTAAGGAAGACTATAGTCAAGTAAACCTGGACCATTTACAGCAGAACAAGCAACTACGAACCAGCCCTAAGACAGAAAGAGATGAAAGCCCAACTGATAAGGAGCGGGAGTGTGTGTGCGCGTGTGCATGTGTGTGTGTGGAGGGGTTCTATGTTGATTTTTCCATCCCCTGCCCTCATCTGGAAATTCAGAACCATCTCTAATTGCACATTTCCATGTCCTGAGTTTTCAAATGAATCTAATGCTCCCAGTTCTGATCTGTCAACTCTTATGCTATTCCACACATCTAAACCTGGCCATGGTAATGCAAACCCAGATTCAGCAGGGTTAATCCTGTGTGATTATCCTGTGCGATCATATATTAATCTTGGTCAGAAGAGGTGTCATTTCAGAAATCGTTCTCATCCTAGATATTAGGTAAGTAGGGTTTAACTTTGTTTTTAAACCTTCTGTACTAAGTATTGATCTTAAAATGGTGGGTCACAAAGTCAACCTTATTAAAGCTGACTGAGGCCATTTCCACACTACACTGTTATAGTGCTATTATTCCACTTTCAACCTCCTACTGGAATCCTGGAGTTTGCAGTTTAGGGAAGGGCATTTAGAATTCTCAGTCAGAGAGCTCTTTGGCCTTGGTGAACTACAAACCCCAGAATTCCACAGGATGTTGAAAGTGGAATAATAGCACTAACTAACAGTGTAGTGTGGAAATAGCTTTAATATCAGCCAGGCTTCTGAAATCAAAGAGAGGGGAAAGGAGGAAAGGGAGGAAACAAATAAGCATAATGTAAAAATGATACTGTGCTGAATTTGGAGTTATGCTAAAGAATCTTTCACAGATTACTTGCAATCCAGTGCATCTGGTTATGTAGAAATTTAGGCTCTCTTCCATCTTTGTAATTCTTGATTCTAGTACTTCTGTAAACAGAACTATCAGTTTATATCTCAGGGGAAAATCTCTGGAAGACCTGGCAAAAACAGCTGATGGCTGGTAATGTAGTTGTGTTTTAACCGGGCTGCCCTAATTTCTGCAGATTACTCATTTTTCCTTCTCCCTCTGGATTGTTCTGGAGGGGGCTTACTTTCCTTTCCCCTAGACATGTGGGTTCCTCCAGACATGTGATGAACAGCAGGGATCTACTGGAGTGTTAATGATATGAATTCTCACCTTATGTTCAGCATGTATATACGTTTATACAAATCCTATTATCACAGAAATGCCATAAATCTACAGTGGCCTGATTCTAAGGAAACTGAACTTGAGGAATCTCTGAGAGCCTCAAAAACCTCTCCCAGCTCAGAACTAGGACACACAGACACACCAATATATAGTTTTAAAAAATAACCAGGAGTAGTCTCATGTTGTAGGCTGGAGTTAAAAATGAATCCTTGACTCTCAGAAGTCAAGGATCACCCTTTATATATGGACCTAGTCATGAAGCCATGGCAAACAGTGGTTACATTTCCACTCATTAAGCCACAAATCTTGGCTTATTGCTCATGCTGCTTGATTGCTTCCACACTTGGCTTCTTCCACTAAAAGAAACAGTCCTGGTTTGGATTTAATCTTAAGCTTTTGTTTTCTGGCTAGCTTTTTTTTTTCCTTTAGTGGCTTCTACAGGACCCAAGCAGAATCAACTGGATAAGCCAAACCAAAACTCTGCCTTATTGTTACATACAAACCTAAGAATCTAACATGAATCCTGTTAAGGGTCAGTCTTACGTTTTTCATTGCCATTTAAATCCCTTGCCTCTTATCAAGCTCATATTTTAAAAAGTGCATCCTACATGCAAAAATACTTTTAAATATTGTACTTCTACTATCTCCCGCATCACTATAACAAGGACAAAATAATAGCAATAATAAGAATAACAATAACTATTATTACTACTACTTCAGGCCCCTCCCTTTTAAATCAAGATCTTTGAACAAACCAAGCCATCGGGACTTCTCAATTTTCTCTCCTCTTTCTATCCCTTCAGGATGGCTCCTCTCCACTGTTCTGAAACAGTGCTGCTGCAATCCACCTGCCTATAAATCCACAGGTGTTCATTTGGTCTTTATTCTACTTGACTGCTCTGCTGCTTTTGGTATTGTCAATGATCAATCACACTTTTCAGCTTTTTGATTCCAGGAGCCCAACTTTCTTTTCTCATCTTTGGAGAGAAAGATACTGACAGTGATGTCTTCCATGTAGTTACCTTTTGGAGTGTGCGCCTCAAGTTCTGACTGTTTCAGTAAATCCTTATATACAGTGGGACCAGCACATACTTCCTAAAATTAAAGATGAGAAAAATTTCAAGGAGACACCACAAAAATATGAAAAAACTATGTGCAAATGAAGGTTATTATATAACATAAAACAAAAACAAAACAACAATTAGCGTATCATTTGCAGATCTAGGCATTTGCATGACAGCAATGAGACTGCAAAGGACAAGATACATTTAGTGCTTTATATAACTCTCTGACTATCTCAACATTAATTACATAACAACAAATTCAAACTTCCACATCTAGAGAGAAAATGTATTTAACAAGAATAATACTGGATCTGGAGAGTGTTTCAGTAACCACAGAGTGAGGTCTTTTCCCATATCCTTCACATTACAAAACAATCCATTCTTCCAGAAGTCTCAGGCCTTTCCTCCCATTCTAGTAGTTTATATAACATACTGATTCTGAAACCCCTCAAATTTTGTACAAGCTAGTTAACTGAAGTCAGTACTATAGGTCAAGGGATATCCCTATAATATTGCTGTACCACTAATGGCATAGCTATGCCATTTTATTTATAAAAACATATGAGAATTGGAATTGCTACTTTCATTTACATCAATATTGACTGTCCACAGTTCTAAAATATATTAGAGGAGGACTAGGAACCCAGCAACATAATATCTACTTGCTGCTGCCCTATGACAAAAAGCTTTGTGAGCAAGGGAGTAGGGTAAGAAAAAAGCTGCTCTTTATTGATGAAATGTGAGCTTGTCAATAAACATATATTAAAATCCATTTCTTTTAAACATCAGAAATTATCGTTTACATAGGACTTATTTGCAGACCAATAATATACAGAGAAGCAAGGGTTTTCTTTTATAACATGGAATCTACACTTACCCCCAAAAGATTTCTAGCTCCTGGTGTAAGGACATCAGAGTAAAATCCTCGTTCTTTCATCACTGGGTACTTCTTGCTGCTTGTTCTGCTGGGACTATCTGCTGGGGATGAGCTGGGTCCTGGGGAGGAGTCTGATATCTGACTATTGGAATAAGGGGGATATGGGCTCCTCCCCAAAGAGTCTGTTAGTTCCTTCTTGGCTTTATCCATCTTGCTCTTGATTTCACAGATGAGGAAAAGGCATCACAGGACACGCCTTCACATCTTATAGAGGAAACAAATTACCATTAGTATCTTTACCGCTAAGAACCTTCAGCAATTCAGAAGAAGGGGCTTGTGTACATGCTTATTACTTAATTTCTAGAATAAAAAGTGATGAAGGTTGAAACCTCATGAAAGCCATAGCTCTAACTGAGAATTGTAAACTCCCTACAAGATCTCTGATAAGAGCCTCAGAACTTGTTTTATACTAAGTCTGATCACTGATCCACATAGCTGTAATTTATACTGACTGGCAACAGTTGTTCAGGGTCCAGGGAATCCTTCCCATCTCTCCCTGGGATGTCAGAGATTAAGCCAGACACTTTCTACATACTAAGCATACACATCAGCACCCAGTTGTGACTGGTCCACAGTCTGGGGGCTAGTTAGAATTAATCAGTGACACCGAGGGTACATTGCTAAAGGACATTCTTGTTAAGACCGACTCTAGCATTTGAAAATGATTGTTGAAACAGAGTCACAGTACAATGAGACTGGAAATATGCAAAACATGGATAGGATCTGGCCGTATTAAGCTAACATGAAGATATACTGTGCTTCCTTGGGTAGGCACCAACTGAGGAAAAGGGGATTACATTCCATATCAATACATACCCCTATACAACACCCTTAGCAAAGGAAAAAGAGGCTCAAGGTACTGAAGCTGTAAAGCTACAAGTTAACTACTGGGCCATCTAGTCTATTATTGCTTTCTCTGACTGGCAGCAGAACTCCAAGATACCACACACAGAGATCTCGGAGAGAAATATTTCTCAGCCTTACTATCCAATCAGAATCCTTTTGGCCAGAGACTGTGGGGAATCAGCATTGGACTTTCTCCATGAAAACAGTGTCATTTACCCTGAGTCATGCCTTCCTTACATTGTTCTTAGAAGAAACTTGTAATGCTGCCCTAGCCCATTATCCTTGCTATAAGGCGTGGACCCAGTGACTGATGTGCTCCTTTGATAAGCGCTCACCACTAAAAGAATGACCTGGGAAAGATCTCTCCCTACAGCCTCAAAGTAGAAAATACTGAACTAGATGAACTAATGATCTGAGACAGCATACAAAGTATATTCACATGGAGGACAGTCATGTAACAAAACTGACTTCAGAAATCCTGCTGTGTTGAATATCTTATCCAACACAACGTCATCTAAGCAGAAAACTCAAGACTACATGAACAGCAGAATAATCCTTGAATGTGGCCATATCCAAGTGGTTGCCATTAACATGGCAGGCTGCAAAACATCACACTCACGCTTCATGACAGTTCCAGCCCACTTAAATTGTCATACCAACATGACTGAGAATCACTGCAACCTACACACTCATGCTCCATTCATCTATTTAAAAGCTGGCTACAGGGAATCATCTAGTCCATCTGCCTCCAAGCAGATTTCTTCTTACAATATTGGTTTGTCAAAATGTATTGTTTGGCAATAGGCCATTAATTATATGAGAAAATATTAAACATGATAGAAGTGTTCTACAATAACTCACCCCCCTGAAACACAGTCATATCTAACTTAAGACAAGATCAATAGAACCATAAAGAACCACAAAAAAATTAAAAAACACAAATATTTTAAAAATCCTCTTAATATAGAAAACATTAAATGCTCAATGTCGGCTGTTTTGCCATTAAAAAGAAATAAGAAAGTGGCTCTAGAAGAGTTTTTTGTTCAGTTGTCTGGTGGTGCTTTTGTTTTCCATTGGATGAGCTCATCTCACAATTTCTTTTCAGCTGTCGGGTTAAATGCAAGCCCACGCAATTTATTATGAGCCTGGGTATCTAAGCTAGAAAAGGATACTTATGTAAATGATGGTGTTAATTAAGTGCTGCCCTCAGCATTCTGGCAAAAGCCTAATGCAGCCTTTTGTTGTGCAAAATTTAGCCCCCAAAGCTATTCTTTACTTGCCCAACCTAACCTCACAAAGCAAGATCCTTCCTGATTGGCTGCAGCCTGCACACATGGATGACTACACCATAGCAGGATGGGCATCAGCAAATAAGACTTGGTGATCAGTGACTGAGCAGATGTTGTATTGTAATTAGAAGGTGAAATGCCAATAAAAATCTAGTCATGAGCAAAATCTACATACCTTAGAGGGGTCAGTCTAATGTGTTCTTTGCTGGCTCAGCAAGTGGACACTTTCCAAAATCACTAACACTTTACACACTGTTCTCTAACGAATGGTTTAAAAATAATTATAAATCCACCCCCCAAGTTCTTTATCCATGTTTACTTTTAACATCCATTGTGCTAACTATACCCCTACAAAATAATGCCATTTTCATGCAGCCTTTTAACAAAAAAGTGATAGACGTCAACAGTGTCTTGATATTTTGTATGTTTTGTCATTTCATCTCCGTCACAAAGATGGGAAGGATAATGCCTTCTCTCAGAGCTAGAATTCTCACGTCTTTGCTTTCCGTAAACATAAAGAGTGGGTAATCCCTTTCCCATTGAAAAAATTAACTCTCTCCCGCAGCTGAATGACAACACTTCCAATAGCAGAATAATCTGTTATTTTGGCTATGATCTAATTTTAAGTGATAGAAATAGGGGAATCATACAAGAATTTCTCCATTGCCCAGTAAGGAATTTAACTGTCTAGACAATCTGAGGACCAAAATGCTGAGCCTAATTCTCATAGGGATGTAATTCTTCACTAAGTTTCTTCTTGAAGGTAGCAACCAGTAATTTCAGTAATTTTCTTCCCACTGTGAGAAAATCTTTGAAAACTATGCAGTTTTTGAAGGCTATTCAAAATTCACATATAGTTGTTCTGCACAGAAAACAGCATGTTCTGTTCAGAAAACAGCATATATGTGTGGAAAATAATATTTCAACATAAAAATATTAATCCCTGAGCAGTAGAAGGCTGTCTTCTGAGCAGAAAAAGCTTGTTTCAATCATGTACAAATTTTACCCAGCAGAAATCTCCAGTTGCATTTTTTGTGTGTGTAGAAAACAGCATTTTCTCTACAGCGATTAATATTTCTGCACTGAAATATTATTGAAATATCATTTTTGAAATTGAAATACTGAAATACTGTTTTCCATACAAAAATGTATTTTTTCACAAAACAATCACATACAAATCTTGTGCAAAATAAGCTTTGAACTGTGAAGATTCTCATCAGCCCAGGATTCTTCTCATCAATGTTTCTCAACACTTGAAAAACCATGTTTTTCTACCATTTTTTAAATCTTTTAAAAATAGTCTTTCCATCCATTGATCATCATATACTCCTTCTGAACAAGAAGATATATAGTGAATTATGCATCGCTCCATAGAATTTCCACAGTCCTACAAACAGGACTGAAACCAGAATAGCACTTTTCAGGGTCAACCTTGGGTTCCAGTGAAAGCTAGCAGGAATCCAAATCTGGACATTGCGCTTCTAAGTATTATTCTTAAATCGTGTGCTGGGCTATGTTATCGATCTATTAAATGGGCTGCTGTCACGTACAAAATAAACTTATTAAGGAATGGAATGCTCCTCTAGCACCTATCTGTGGGCTATGTGGCTGTAGTTCAGTTGTAAGGCACAACTTCCCCAGTTCAATCTCTGTCCCAGCATTTAAAGGTGATATGAAAAGCACTTCTCTGCCCAAACTTTTGGAGACCCACTGCTAGGCTGAGTAGAAAATACCAGTAAGATTGACAACTAGTCAGATGGCATAAGGCAACTCCTTTGGTTCACTTCTTCAGCCATTTCTCTTTGCAACAATCTCTAGATGTGACTGGATTAAATGACAAATCAGAATTCTTACCGTTAGAACTGTTACTATTAAGAGAAGGCTGCCCTACTATATCTCTGCAAGCTTTTCTGGCACATACGAAGCAGTATTTAACACAGACGTGCCAAAGCCTGGATCACCTCAGGATGTATAATTTTTACTTACCAAAAGAAATGTTAATTAAGGAGAAAACAATATGCATTACATATCTGTACTACTTTCTAACAAAAGCTCTAAAAGCCGCTTAGATCAAAACAGTATAAAATTACAGATTCATCAACAATATAAAGGCTTCACAAATAGTTGCTTTAAATAATTAAAACAACATAAAATTAGACAAAATAAAAATCAACAGATAATTCTGTAAACACTCTTGTAAATGTAAATAGAAAAACAAGCAAAATGATCTCTCACATTGAGACATTTTTGTCAGCTGTCTGAAAACAAGGAGAAAAATACATAGATAGAGCTCTCTGGACTTAGATTCTACTGGAATTGGACTACAGTAGTTCCTCCACTTTCACGAGGATTTGGGACACAGTGGAAAAACTGTGAATAACTCCCTCCGCTCCCCTCCCATTCCCTTCCAGGGCTCCCCCCTTCCCATTCTGATGCAAAAGGGAATGGAATGGGGAGCCTTCCTTTCCCCCTCTGGAGCTCCCCCTGCCATTTCTATGCATTTTGCCCTGGTACTAAGAATTCTCCCCTTTCCTTTCCATTTTGCCTCAGTGTGAGTTCCTTGGCTGGGGCAATATGCATGGGAATGGGAGGAGGAGAATGGTGGGGAGGCACATGTGCTCACAAATAATCAAATCCATGAACATCAAACCCATGAATGTGGAAGGAGAACTGTAATTCAAATACAAACACAAACTTAACATAGGTACAAACACATCTGATAAATTCAGTAGCTTTTACAAAGAATAGCATGCATGCAGTAGATTTTACAAAGCAGACATATTTGCTGCATTTCAGAGAAGGACAACACAAAGAATAATACTTTCTAAACAGTTACAGTTACTTCAAAAGCCCCATGGACACAGGCTATCCTCGCCATTACCAGCTTTGGCATACCATGGGTCAACCACTTCAGATCACAAGATATTGTGTATACCATGCCATACTGTCTACTGTTCTATAGGAAATGGCATCCACAACTGTAGTTATTAGACCCGTTCAAGCTGGAGTGACAGAACAGCTGGCTAAGCTTTTATGAGGACCCTAAGCCCTGAAACATAAAGGTGTGGAATGCCATTGAAAAAGAGAGCTGGAATGGACACCTCAACAAGGTTTCTCCTTGGATTCTGATTAGTCCAAGGAAATAATAAACATGGAGTAAGATGAGGAAAAGTAGGATAGGATGGGAAGCTAGCGAAGTAAATCCAGGTAACAGCCTCAGGACTCTGAAATACCTTAGCACAATATGCGCTAGGCTTCCAACTTGCCCACCAAAAAGACAGACCATCCAGGTCTGTAGCTTTACAGATGCATCTGTGCACACAAAGTACAGGTCCCTTTACAAATCCGTTATAGCAAGCAACTAGGATAAGCTCACTACAAGTGGGCAATTTTACTGCTCACAACCTCACCGTGGGTGAGCTGCCCTGCTGAAATGGATCAGAAAAATTCAGCAATGTGTACTTCCCAAGACATGATGTTCAATCAACATATCTGTCTACTGGGTTTGCAAGGCAATCAAGGAAGAGAAACTATGGCCACGGATGCATACCTGCATTCAGTCATCAGGAGAAGGAGAATGCTAGAAGGGATAATGAGAGAAAAGCAGAGAACAAACTGAACCTCTACTGAATCTTGGAGCTTCTTGCCAGAGACTCTCTCCAGGCTGGATTCCACAAACAGAAAGCATACTGGATTCCTAAGCTTGAGGGCTGTTATAGGCTTCAGCTTGTAGAACTGAACTTCATAGGTGGACTTACTGCGAGAGTGAACTCATAATGTTCAGCAATACAACAGTATTAATTTTAGAAATAAAAAGGAACCTTTCTTTGAACTCTGAATTATGGCCTGAATTTAAGGAGGACCGACCCAGCATTACAAAAGCCTTGGTTCAGAAATTAGGCAGAAGAACTTAAAATAAAGAGAATGCCCAGGTAATGTTTTAATCAGTTGGTATACCTTTTATGTGAGAATGCTTCAGGTTGGACTTTGCTTACTGTAGGAGATCAGCTACTTTGAAGGCACCCTCCTCATTGCTTGCTTGACTAGGGTAGTACTATAATTTGTTAGTCAAGAAGGAATTTGCATTTACTGGCACTCCCAAGCTTTGCATACTTACACCAATGAACTTCAATTACTACAAAACCAGTTAGAGGAGAATATGACCAACAGAACCCTCTTACTCTTAGGCCCTGGGAGACTCTGGGTCATGTAGCCTTGTTATCACGGTTATGATATGTCAGGTGAGAGCACTAGATATCACTTTGATATCAAATAATTCGGCCTTTATTTGACCTTTCTCTGCCATCCTACCCTACGTGTTTGCAGAGGTCCTCCGGACAAGCACGTATTGGGCGCGGCCGTTAATGGCTGTACATTCCAAAACCTCAGGCAGGCAGGCAACTTAAGCCTCTCCGATGCTTTAGGGAAAAACCTCCTTGCAAACTGGCTTTGCTCAGCGCGCATCTTCACAAAGCCGCATGGCCAAGAGCCAAGCCATTCCTTTATGTCGGGCCATCAGCGTACTGGCCATACTATTGTCATCCAGCATTAAGCTCATCATGCAAAACCCTGACCTTTTCCAACTCCTTTGTCCAGCTCCAAATTCCCTTTGTTCTCACCGAGCATAACATAGCCTGTAGGTAAACTCCACCCTATAAAAAGACCCCACTTTTGGGACTACCTCGGATCACCCTGGACTTCCATCCAGCCTTGCTGCCGCTCTGTCCAGCGAAGTTTTTCCCTCAGTTCCCTATAACTAAGTCTGCCTCCCTTTTTGGACTACTTTGGACTTCCATCGCACCTTGCTGCCGGTTGTCTAAGGGAACTCCCCTCAGCAGATCACATTGAGCTTTCTCTCCCGGAACCCCGTTTCTTTCTCCCCAGGACTACAAGACCAGGTGTCGTATTACCCACTCCCTTGAAACTCTCCATTTCTATTTTTAAGTTAGCTAGTATTTGTCATGTCTTTCATGTTGCTTGTTCTTAATAAAAACATCATTTGTTACTTTAAAGCTTGTCTAACTGCTCTCTGACCCGACGCTGTATACATTGGGTAAAAGATCCTAGCTGAAGTTACCCTGCCTCTCGTTAGCTTAAGAGAGTGCTCGAGTTTAATTCCCCCAACTTGTGTTTTTATTTGGTTATTTGGGCACCCCTCCCGGGACCCCCAACATACAGGGTAACAGCCTCCTCATCCCTTTTTGTTTTTTTTACAACATGAGACTTACTAGAAAAGATGTTAGAGTGATGGAACACATATATAGAATCCAAACTCCATGTGTATTGCAGTCCTCATGGCTTAGCATTCTCAATAACAGAGAATTCCTTAACTGTGGCAAGATTGCCAAAAAGGCACCAAACCATATTTCAAGTGTTAGAGGGATATGCAAGAAGATCTCCTCCACAGTTTTTAATATACAGGGATGGAAGAATCTGTGAAAAATTTCAGTCATGTACAATGTCTCTATAAATGCAAAGGGATATTGAAGCTAGAAACAGCACCATGGATTGTACCTTACCAAATGGTAATACTTTAACAATAGGTGTAATAATATCCCTAATCAGTCAGAACCTGCCTACTACATTTTGTATCAGATGCAGTTTCTGAACTGTCTTCCAGGGCAAACCCATGTGGAGCATATTACACTAAAAATTTTAGGATGACCAACGAAAGGAATGAGAAGGCAAGGTCTTGATTTTCTTTTTCTTTTTTTTTATTTTATAATTTTATTAAATTAAGAAAAATAAAACATACATTTCCATAATCGATTACCATGCTTGCATTTTTTTCCAAGCATATTTTTCCATAAAAAAGTAAGCACATATTAATATACAGACCTCTGCTCCTATTGCCCATTTTCATAATCAAATTTGTTTAAGATCTGTATATTTCCCTCTCGCCCTCCTCTTTTCTTCTTATCACTTCCTTACTTACTCCTAGGTAAATCTAAACTAAATGCATAAAATCAGGTTTCTCTTTAATTTCTATTAGTAATTAACAGCTTCCTCGCCTCTTAAAGTATTGTCTCATGTCATTTTTTGTAATTATCAAACGTCCGTGCCATAACAAAATCACTTTTGTTAAATTTATCTTATTTTGGGAGCAAAAATTCCTCTACTTGCTTCCACTCTTGTTCATTGATAGCTTGATCTCTATCCTGAAGTTTCATTACTAATCTGTCCATTTCTCGATATTCCATCACTTTTATTTTCCATTCACAGATTAGAGGAGTGTGTGCATTTTTCCATTTGCTGGCATAAAGAAGTCTAGCTGCTGTTATCATGTATAGTAATATTCTCCAAAATTTCTTTCTTTTCTCTGTATCTATCTTCTGTAGGATATTTAATAGAAAAATTTCTGGTAATAATGGAATGTTAATTTTTAAGGCCTTCGAAATCAATGTTTGAATTTCTTTCCAGTACTTTTTCGCCTTGTCACACGTCCACCAAACGTGATAAAACGTACCATTTTCATGATCACACTTCCAACATTTTTTATCTTTTGTTTTGTATATTTTATTTATTCTAACTGGGTCTAGATGCCATCTATGAAACATCTTAAGGTAATTTTCCTTCAAATTTTGGGCAACAGTAAATTTCTGAGTGTCCCGCCAACTCTTTTCCCAATGCTCCAACTGTATTTCATGGCCAATGTTCTGTGCCCAGGTAATCATAGATGTTTTAATTTGTTCTGATTCGAGTTCTCTTTCCAACAAAAGTTGATACATTTTGGAGGTCATATGGTTTTGCTCTGAAAAAATAATTTTTTCAAATATTTTATCTTCTTTATTCAAGTCAAAACCTTCCAACTTCATATCTATCTTGAATCTTTCTTGAAGCTGCCTATATAGGAACCATCCGCATTTGAAGCTTTCATTTTCTATTTCTTCTCTAGTTTTTATTCTGATCCCAGAGTTGGCTGTCTTGACTAGTAAATCTTTATATCTTATTATCTTCTCCAGAGGCTCTCGTCGTGATCCAAAAAAAGCATCATGGGTGGATATCCATAGGGGAGTTTGTTTGTAATATTTTCTCTTAAATCTTTGCCAATTCATTAAAAGGGATTTTCGCAAGTAATGATTAAGAAATTCTTTATCAGTTTTCTCCTTATTATACCAAATATAGGCGTGCCATCCCATACGTAGGTCAGCGCCTTCAAGCTTCATTATGTTTCTTTCTTCCAAGGTTATCCACTCTTTAATCCATACTAAAGCACTTGCCTGATAGTAAATTCGCAGATCCGGTACTCCAAAGCCCCCTTTTTCTTTCTTTTCTATAAGCATCTTCCATTTAACTCTTGGTTTCTTCTTTTCCCATATGAATTTCGTAATTTCTCTCTGCCAATCAGTAAATGGTTTGTCACTTGTAATAATAGGCAGATTTTGGAATAGAAAGTTCAGCTTCGGCAGTACATTCATTTTTATTGCTGCTATTCGACCAGATAAAGATAGTCTCAATTGTTTCCATATATTAAAAGAATTTTGAATTTCTTTCCAGGCAGTCTTATAGTTATTCTCGAATAGTTCATTATTTCTTTTGGATATCCAGAAGCCTAAGTACTTAACTTTCTTTTCTATTTTAAACCCTGTTCTGGCCGCCAATTCTTTTTGCTCTTCCAATTTTATGTTTTTTGTTAATATTTTTGTCTTTTCTTCATTAATTTTAAATCCTGACAAGTCACCAAATGACTTCAATTTCACTATTAATTCGTCTATATCTGTACTCGGATCCTCCAGAATTATAACTAGATCATCTGCAAATGCTTGTAGCTTGAATTCGTGCCCTTTTACTTTACAGCCTCTTATATTTGGATCTTCCCTAATCATCTCCAGTAAAACTTCCAACACCGTTATGAATAATAAAGGGGATAAAGGGCATCCTTGCCTTGTTCCTTTTTTTATCATAAAGTTCTCGGTTGTTTCTCCATTTATGATTAAGGCAGCTTCTTGTTTATAATAAATTTCTCTTATCCAATTCATATATGTATCGCCAAATTTCATTTTTTCCAAGACTTGCATCATGAAATCCCAGCTCACATTATCGAAAGCTTTTTCTGCATCGATAAAAATCAATGCTAATTTCTTCTGGTTGTTCTTCTCGTAATGTTCTATAACATTTAGGATTGTCCGTATATTACTTTTTAGTTGCCTTCGTGGCAAAAAGCCGTTTTGCTCTTCTCCTATTATATCTTGTAGCACTCTCTTAGTTCTTTCAGCTAGAATACTCTCAAAAATCTTATAGTCTACATTCAATAAGGATATCGGCCTATAGCTTCCCGGATCCTTACGATCTCAGCCTTCTTTCGGTATCAATGAAATTACGGCTTTCTGCCAAGAGTTGGGTTTCCCTCCTTCTGGGATTTGATTGAATAGTTTGGACATGTATGGCAGCAAAACTTCTTGCATTTGTTTATAATAGGAAGCCGAAAAACCATCTGGACCCGGCGCTTTAGAGATATTCTGTTTTTTAATAGCGTCTATTATCTCCTTTGTACTTATTTTAGCATTTAGTATTTTTTGTTGCTCTTCTGTAATTTCTGGTACTTTGTACTGCTCAAGGAAAGCCTTTATCTTGTTGTTAATCTTCCTTTCCTTTGCATTGTACAGTAAACTGTAATATCTATGGAAGACTCGTTTGATTTCTTGCTGATCAGTTAGTACTTTTCCATCCTTATAAACTTCAGTAATTAGGTTCTTTTCCCTTTCCTTTTTTAGTTTATAAGCTAACCATTTTCCTGGTTTGTTAGCTTGTTCAAAGAACCTCTGCTTCACTCTTTTCAAGTTCCTGTTTATTTCCTCTTGATGTTCAGATTTCAGTTGTTCTTGTAATATCCTCAATTCTGTTTTAATTTGGCAATTCTCTGGGTTTTGTCTAATCATTTCTTCTCTTTGACTTATTTTTTCTATAATTTGCTGGTGTTTCTCTTGCCTTTTTTTTTAAGCTCTGTCCCCCATTGAATAAAATGGCCTCTCAGAACTGCCTTACTTGCATCCCAGATAGTATGCATTCTCACTTCTTCTGTCATATTTTCATGGAAATAGTCTTTAATCGTTTGTTTAATCTTTTCCATGTACACTTGATTCTGAAAGATTTCATCATTTAGCCTCCATCTCATCGGTCTTTTCCACAGTTTAAGTTTTAGTTGTATCGGATGATGGTCAGAATGTAGTCTCGGGAGGATCTCCATTTCGGATACTCTATTTTGGATCGTATTGGAAATTAAGTACATGTCTATTCTTGACATGGACTTATGCGTTTCTGAATAGAATGTGTATCCTTTTGCTTGACCATATTTCGTTTTCCAGACATCTTGTAGCGACATTGTTTCTAAAAGATTAAAGAAGGTTTTTGGAAGTTTACCATGTTGCGTTTGATCTAATTTCCTTCCACTCCTATCTTCTTTGGGATCTTGTACTCCATTAAAGTCTCCACAAAGAAGGAAATGACCCTGATTATTCTCTTGAGTGTAATTTAATAATTCCTGAAGTAATTTTTGATAAAAGGCTTTTTTTCCTTCTGTTGGAGAATAAACCCCAACTACAAGTACCTTCATTTCTGAAAGAGCGAGTTCCACTCCTACGTAGTAGCCTTGATCATCTTGAAATTTCGATTCTGATTTATAATTCCGATTTATGTACAAGGCTACTCCTTTTTTCTTCTTTTGGGCGGCCGATACATAGCAATTCCCCAATTTAGGATTCCGGAGATATTTTGTATCTTTATCTTTAATTTTGGTTTCCTGTAGGCAGATCACATCAGCTTTTGCCTTCTCAATATAGTGGAACACTAATCTTCTCTTGTAGTTCGAGTTTATCCCTTTCACATTCCAAGATAATATTTTAAAAGCCATAGTTCCTGATTAAATTTCTTCTTCTTCTACGTAAAGATCTTCTATCTCCAGCTCTGGGTCTTTCAGTTCTTTATCCTCCTCTTTTAACTCTGTTTCACTGTTTAGGGAGGCCCGTTCCTGTTCTTCTTCGTCCTGGTTTTGATCTGAATGTGTTTCTGCTAGGTTCTCTTCTTGTGTCTCCTCCTCTTTAGAGCTTCTTTTCTCCACATTATCTCGTCCTCTCTTGTCTTCGAGATCTCTTTTTATCTTTATATATACTTCCTCCGCTCTCACCGTATTATTAATACGGTATCTTCTTTGCTTGTAAGAAAAAGATAGTCCTTCTATCCTTTCCCATTTGTACATTATTCTGTGCTTTTGTAGCAGCTGCGTTAGGGATCTATAGTCTTGTCTCTTCTTGAGAACCTCATATGGAATGTCTTTAAAGATCTTTATAATCTTCTCTCCAATTTTCAATGGTTTCTCATAGTTAGTTTGGATTATCTGGTCCCTTATTTTTGTTCTAGTGCAGCAAACCACAATATCTCTGGGCCAACCCTTCTCTCTTGCGAGATTGGAGCTAGCCCTGAAAATCCTGTCTATTTGAAGTTCCATTTTCTCATTGTCTATTTGTATATATGCTGCCAGGACAGGGATTATCTTTTCATACAAGTTTTCCCCTGAAGCCTCTTCAATCCCTCTGAGTTTAACACATCTGTCTCGATATCTTAACTCTTGTTGTAATCTCAAGGATTCTTCCTCTTTTTGCCTGTTCTGAAGTGTCTCCTTATCTTTTTCTAGGTGGTTTGTCTTCTGTTGGAGTTCTTGAATCTCTCCTTTTATTGTTTTCATTTCCTTATTCATTGAGTCCATTCTTTTCCCAATCACTTCTATTTCTTTCTTAATCTCTGTCTTGATTTCAGCTCTGGTTTCTTTCATTTCCTGTCTGATTTCTTGTTTAATTCCTTTGACTTCTTGCAGTATTTTTGCTATCTGTTGACTCAATTCAATTGATGTCCTTCTGGAGGGATCTACCAACTCCAATTGAGTTTGAGTCTGTGCCTTGGCACCTTTTCTCGTTGTTGCTGCCATAGTTGTTATCTTTGTGCAATTTTACAGCTTATGTTTCCTGTAGTTTTCTTCTTTTCCCAGCAGGAGGCGGCAGTGATCTATTTTTCCAACACTAATCTATGTAAGGGTTAATTCTTATTTTCAATTCCTGCTTTATTCCCCATTTCTTGTGTTATCTAAGAAGTCATTAGATTCAAGGTCACCTTGTTGCTTCACTTTTTGCTTCTCCCCTCTCCCACAGTTAAAAAGCACTTTATATCAGATTTTTTACAATACACAAGACTCTTGAATAGGCACAATAGAGTCCAATACTGTGCAACTGAAATTCCAATACAATATAATACAATAGAAAATGTTTACTTATTACTACTACATCTATTTCTCATTAAACAATAGTGACTAATATAAAGTATAACTTCTTGTCAATGAAATATCTCTTATTGCTTTTACATATTCTTTGTCTTTCCCTCCAGCACAGTTCACTTTACCCTTCCCCTCTATTTTTCTCCCCAGTTCACTCCTTCGATGCCAGAGTCAAGTAAGCTTACTCAATCAATGAACTTCAAAAATATCAAATACTATTTCCTTTCTTCCCAACTGTGAATAATAATTTCACAACTACACATCCCACAGCTATTGGGTCATTGAACCTTAATTCTTAGAAATATTATATTTAAATCCACCAATTAATTAACTGTCCCGGTCTTCTTAACCCTTTGCTCTCTCACTTCATAAACATAAACACTATACACATTTTGAACCTTTAAATACTTGCACCATTTATTGCAGTTCGTGTCTTCTCTGTCAATGTCGATTTCTCGCAGCTTCAAGTCTTTATTTCTCTATTTCTGTTTTCCTCTTTTCACTGTTCTGCAGTCTCTTCTAATCTGTCTCTGCAACTGTTCCTTCTGTACAGTTCCTTCTACACCAAGATGTCCTTTCCTCCAGCACGCTCTTCGGCGAGCTCAAGCAGGACTTAAGCACCGTCACTGCGAACTCAAGCCCTTTTCCTTTCTGGCTTAACTGCTCCTCGTTCACTCAAACCACACAGTTCACTTTTATAAACCAAATTATTCCAAAAAAAGTCAGTAGTTTGTAATCATCACCTCTTAATCGGTGGAAGAAGAAAGAAAAACAAAAAGGAACCCTTTTGTTGTTTCGTCTCTCCAGCATAGAAGAAAAAGAAAAAAAAGTTCGTCTATCAAAGTGATTTCCCCAAAGTCTTGCAAATTAACTTCATTCGAAGACTTTCTTTCTCTTTCCTTTTTGGATCTTATATTCCAGTAATCTTCCTAGTCACTCAGTCTCTCTGGTCATTCGTCTTTCCTGTAAATTTCTTTAACTCCCTCTGTCTTCCCCAACCTCTTCATCTGTTGTTTACTTTGTCTCTTAACGATCTGGCTCTTTCTTTGCCCTTCTATTTTCTATTCTCCTTCGGCTCAGTCTTTAAACCTTTGAGAAATATACGATATTACACATTGGAGTTCGTCTCTAAGTCCTTTTTAAATTAAATGTCTCTTTCAAAAAAAAAACAAAACGAAATTTTAAAAAAAGTTTCGGACGGCGCTACTTAACTGGAACCCAGCAACTTACACGCGGGCATGAACGCTCTTCGATCCCCTCGCTTTCTTCCGACAATCCGAGCTCTCATACAGTGCTCTTCGCCTGGAAAGCGGTAACGGACCCCAACGAGCTTCCACGGAACCCCCTTTACCGGGGGGGTATTCTGCCAGCCGATCTGCCACTGGTTTGACCGCGTGTCGTTGCCACTTCAGCGAGAGCTTCACGCTGAGGTGGCTAACGCGCCGCCATTGAAACCGGAAGTGGCAAGGTCTTGATTTTCAAAGAAGGCACTCTCCCTTCCAAGTACTGTACTGACCAAGCCTGATCCTACTTAGCTTCCAACATTAGACACAATCTGACAAAAAAAGCCCAAACAAAGCCCAAACAAAGAAACAAAAAGCTTCACTTGTTTAAGAGAAAGTCTGATTGCTTCCAATATCTACACACAATGAAGCAGCCACATGAATAACCATTACATATTACAATTCACAAAGGACCTGAGAGCGTATTTCCCCTTTAGGAAATTTGTAACTCCTGGAGTTGCCATAACATAGTAGAGGATATGAATATACTGATTGATTATTTAGGTATATTGAAAGGAGTAAACAGATATTAAAGCATAGCTACAGTACTGTAAAACAATAATTGAATGGAACACTCAGTAAGTGAATGCCTGAGGCTGGAAAATTTCTGAAGCTAAGAAAGTATGAACTTAGTAAGTCCCCTATGCAGGAGAGCACTGGGAGGCCCTAGATGAAAAGCAAATATACGTATTATCAATAAGCATTTTTAAAAAATATTACTTAATGGAAGAGGAGCAACTTAATTTCTAGTCCATCAATTTCCCCACTCTTATCTTCACCAACCCCTTGCCACTGTCTCTATTTTACTTACTTAACAAAAGCTTATACCCTAAAGAATGAATTTACCACAGTTCATTTTTATTAGCTATTTTTATGTTTTGGCTACAGCTATTTTTGCCGTGCCGCATGACTGGTTGCTATCAGCTAAGATGAATCATAGCTGGACCTTTTATGCCTCCTGAACTGCTACTATAAAACAACAAAGATAAAATGACCCCGCTGTGCCTTCCACCCTTCCTATCTGTTCAGTGTCCCATTGAGGGGGTAGAAAAGGTATTGAACATTGCGCTGACCTTTCACCTTGCAGCCTTAAGCTCAATACCTTTTATTCTGAGAAAAAAACCCCATAAGAATATAAGAAAACTTCGTTCTAATTTAGTGTGTACAAACAGATTTTCATTTTTAAGATTTCACATAATTTTATTTATAGATCTACTTAATTCTAAAGTCAGCCATTGCCCCTCGCCAAACCAGGAGATCAAATTCACTTCATCAAAGTGATGTAAATATCTCTGTGGAATGGGTTCATATATTCATACTGGAAACAGACTTCTTACCTCACTGGACCTCTCTCCATCTTCTGACAGAATATTCATAATTATTCAGTGACATCAAATAGGTTCATCCAATAGATGAACGTCAGCACAGCCATGTTAGATATCCATGTAGCTGCTGAACACCCACTCACCACTTTGGCTATACAGCAGTCTATTTTTGTAATAAATAGAATATTGTTGGGATAGGAACAAAACCTGTCACCCACCTTTGTTTCTGCTCCATATTGTTTTAATTCCCCCCTCATATACACCTACTTCTCATAGAATAAGGAGCCATCTGAGAGGGACAGTAGAATGAGAAGATAAAGGAGAAAGGGGGCAGGATTCCCCTCCTATGCAATATACCCAAATTTAGTCATCAAAGTAGACTCCTTAATCCCTATTTTATAGTCAGCTGGTGAAATGCTCACTTTGTAAACCTTTACAAGTCTGATTTGGCTTTCAATTGGTGGCTTAAGTAGACACTGTTGACTAGCAAATCACTAGCTTTGCTCTTCTGACTCAGTTTTTGTCATTTTTCAAGTTCCTGTCACTTCTTAATGTATATATACATATATATATCTGTATGTGCTATTCAAAAATGAAAAATCTATTTTTTTTTTGTTTGAAACTGACACATTGTCTGTATAGCCACACTGACAGCATATGCCCAAAAAGGACATGCACAGTGGGACGGGGACCAAGCATAGTATATAGATGATTGGCAAGCTCTGCCTACAACCGAAACAACAGATGCTGCTCTAGGACAGGGCTGCATTCCGCTGACAGCTGTGTGGGGGAAGTGAGCAACACACCTACCCACAATGGACCTGTATCTTTACTGCTGTGCAGCTGGTACTGTCGCTGGTCCTTCACTGAAGTTCTCTGCAATCACCAAAATCTATTCACCAATTAAAATAAACTCCTGCTTAGTATCCTGATCAAAAGCGTGCCCATCTGTCAGATGCACAGGGGGAAGCGCTCATGCTAGTTCTTGACAATTGTGAAATTGGTAGAGTCTTTCCAGAATATAGGGAAATAAAACAGGGCTTGAAAAGAATTTACTCAACACTTATTTATTTAACTTTTAAGACTTTGCTCATTAAATCAATCACCAAGAATCCAATATTTCAAAACAAAACAAGATGCAGTGCAGAGGAAACAAGCTCAGCTGCCCTTTTCCTACTGAGATGGTCCCTGCTACTTTTCTTAGAGCCCAGCTGATGTATTTTTCTTCAGCTTGGAGGATGAGTAGAAAAACACCAATCTGTTCCTTTCTCCCTGCTGTGCAAGCTTTGAAAAGCAGCAAAGCCTGGGGCCGGTTAAGAGGTGATAACCCTACTGCAAGCAAGGTTTCTGGATCTTCTGGAAGCTACTTTACCCTTCCTTCAAAGTCCTAGGGCAAAATTCTCCTTCAGATGCAACAAAAAGGGTCCTGGCTTCTTGATCTGGCTGAAAAAATCTCTTACTTAATAGAAGGGATAGAGAGAAAAGTTCCATTCCACCACTCAGCAAGCAACTAGCTTGGGGTTTCTACAGATATGCTATGCAATTGCTCACAGCTGGGATGCAAAGCAAATATTATACCAGACAGTGGTTCTCCATTCCCAAAGAATTTGGAATGTGCTATAGTGATAAATGTGCCAAATGTGCCAAGTATCAGAGTCTGTAAAAAAGTCAAGAAAGCACATACATTTATACTCAATTAGACATTGCAAAGCATTTTTTTCCTCCAAGAACAATGACACTTGGAATGGCTTTGGAGGAGAGACAGGTTTCAAAGGCAGAGGCTATGTTGAGTTTTATTCACAACTGGCAACATAATTATATTTTATACCCTTGAAAAAAAATCTTCCCTCAAATATTTTTGATCTTATTTAATTCATGCACAAAAGGAAATCTCCCTTTTGCCCTGAGTAAGGTAGTAAATGCTTCCATTCTTATGAAATCCATTTCAATCTCATTCAGAACAAACAATTATAAAAATATTAAACTGATGCTGACATAGTATATTTGCTGCTACTGCAGTTCATTCACATATCACACAAGCAAAGATGCTCATTAAGTTCTTCAGTTCTTCAATACCTCAAAAATATATTTTCTGAATAAACTTGGAATGTAATTATTTTCTGGGGTTGTTTAATGGTACAAACAGAAATGAGATCATGCTATAATAGAAATGCTGACACAACAAAAGCCACAATGCAAGTCATGGTGGCAAACCCACAATTTCAATTTCTCAGTCAAAGCAAGTATCACACTTTAAAGACATTACAATTCATACATTTTTCTCATGCTCTGGCACGGGCTTCTGATATAGTGTTTTAGCTGCATCTCTTTGATCCAATATTTCAACCAAGTGGGCTAAGAAAACAATTGTTTTTAATGAGGTTCAGAATGACTCAATGGTTATAATGGAAAGAGAAAATTACTTTTAAAAATCAGTCCTGACAACAATAAAACGCTAAAAGGAGCAGCAATCAAATTAGATGACAGACAAATCCAGGAAAGAAAACATTAGCTCTCTTATTCTGCTTTGGCATTCTTAATATCCCATTCACGGGGTGAGGTGTGAGGGATTTGCCAGATTTTGAAAAGAACTTGCACACACAAATCCAGATGGCTGTTGAGAATCAGTGCACTGGCATTCCTGTTGTGCCTAAATATATGCCATGATTGTTTGTGTGTATGTACATGTGTCTCCAAATTGCCTGTTGTCTTATGGAAACCCCATGAATTTCATAGGGTTTTCTTAGGCAAGGAATACTCAGAGGTGTTATTGCCAGTTCCTTCCACTGAAATATAACCTACAGTACCTCTCATATTGGTTGGCAGTCTCCCATCCAAGTACTAACCAGGGCTGACCCTTCTTAGTTTCCAAGATCAGTCAAGGTCTAGTGTCGTTAGGGTATTTAGGCCTTCTGGCTGAGTGTACCAGGATCTTTTCAATATCAAAAGTCAGTGCAAAAACACGTGAAACAATCATAGTGTGGTTTCATTATACACAGTGTGTTTCTGCCAATAGTGAGATCCTGCAACCAGCTCTGCCCCTTTGAAATTTAGGAAAAGAGCTTCCCGATTGTCTTGAACCTCATCACCTTTTTGTCTCAGACAATAAACACTGAAAGTGTGGACTATGAATAAAAGTAATACGGTAAAGAATAGAGAATAGATGCCCTGAGGAGTATGCCTTCACAGAAATTTTACACATTCCTGTGTTGGTGTTTTAATACTGAGGCAGAGGCAGAAGCAAATCTTTGAAGACTAATAACTAAACAGAAGATTATTCCTTGCTGGCATCATCTCTGCAGGGTGGCAAACTGCTCATTACAGCAGGGCAGGGAAGTAAGGAAGGGGTCACTACAGAGACATAGAATACTGAACTGGAAACATAAAATGCTGCTGTCAGAAAACCTTTTTTCCTGCATAGCAAATTTTATCTCTAATTTGTTTCAAACTACTGATTTAAGAGCAACTGATTTTGATTCAGCTTCAGTTTAATCAGTCAACAGATGAATATTGTGCTGGTATCTTGCAACTGTTAAAAAGTTTTACGATCAATGACCCAAACCCAGTTGTTAGTTCCAATTACAGGAGATCCCCTGAAGTTGGTAAACTAACTCTCTGTAATTTGTTGAAATAGAGGTTTACAGCATTTAATTTAAAGAGGGTTTAATTCCTTCCACTGTAGCCCTGCATGTCTAGCTTTGATGTTGTTGTTGTGTACCTTCAAGTCACTTCTGGCTTATGGTAACCCTAAGGTGAAGCTATCACAGGGTTTTTTTTGGCAAGTTTTGTTCTTAGAGAAGCACCCTAATTATTAAAAACAATTGATAGAGATTGAAACAATACATGCTGATACTAAAGTAACATACAGCCAACTTATTACCTAGGATAACTGAAAGAGAATCAGAGCATATAACTGCTTAAATGCACCTAAAAACTGGAAATACTATATGGAGGGATTGACAAAATGGGCAAATTTTTCAATGGCCAGTGGATGCTTTCCTAGGCCAAATTTGCTTAGATAAAATAAGTACCTAACACATTATCTTGTCTTGGACTATTGTTCAAAAGTTTGTTCAAGAGCACTTCTTTTGGTTAGAATGACCCTATGGACTGGAAAAAGGTACAGGAATCACAAGATTCCAGCATGCTGCAGAGCAGAGGAAGAGAAAAGAAGTTATTCCAGAAACTCTGATCCTATACCTTTGGTCTTTTCTCAACTGCCAACTGTCACTGTGAGGCAGCCATTCCAACAGACAGCCTGAACTGTTCCCATGCCAACTAGGCATTATGAAAACTTTGATAAGAACTAATTTGTTTTTTTAATGCCTCTCTATCTTCTTCTTTACTTTAGTGCCACATCTAAAATTTAAATTGTATGCCTAACATTGTAAGCTGGTCAGAGAGCCTTTTTAGCTAAAGAGCAGGGTTTAAATGTGTGAAATAGGCGAATGATTTTTTTCAAAAGATGGAATCCTATCAATGTTTCCCACTGTACCAAAAGGGGTTTACGCTTGGTTAGGAGTGCAACCTAAGGAATTCTCCACATGCTGCCATTTTTTTTATTATTTATTTGTATCCGCCTCTCCATATGGATCGAGGCGGCAAACAACTTACAAATAGCATGTATTTCGATACATTTTTCTATACATGTCCCCAACAAGCTGGGTACTCATTTTACCGACCTACCAAAGGATGGAAGGCTGAGTCAACCTTGGAGCCCGGCAGGATTGAAATCACAACTTTGTGGCTTGCAGTACTGGCATTTAACCACTGCGCCACCAGGGCTTTTCTTACTGAAACACCAATTCCCTGTAGGAAAATAACTGACAGTTATGTGCGGATCCTCACATGAGGGGTAGATCCCAGACGTGGTTGTCTGTACACACCCATATTATGTAAGTAGCCCTGGTTGCAGATCCTGAGCACATGGTGTCTGTATCAAGCACAAATTTATGTACACAGAAGCAAAGCTTGGAAAGTCACCTTTAAGAACAAAATATGATATATTCAGGGTACCCTAAACAGTGACTGAACAGTGGTAGGATGATACCCAGTGTCCTAAAGCATCATCCTACTGCAAGTCAGTTATGGATAGCTTCAGCATGTCAGTATATCCATTCTTCTTAAAAGTGACTCCCAAGAGGTTCCAGATGTGGCAAACGCCATGCCACTTCTATTTCAAAGCACAGGGAGATGCTTGGTATTGAGTCAGACCATTGAGTCCATCTAGCCCAACACTGTCTGCACTGTATGGCAGTGTCTGCCCCAGGCTTCCAGTGGGATGCTTTCCTGGCCCTCCCTGAAGATGCCAGCAGGGATTGAGCCTGGGGCATTCTGCAGGTAAATCAGATTTTGTACCCGTAAATTACAGCGTTTGCAGACCTCAAACATGATCTCAAACAGCCTAGGAGCCATCCAGTGGTTCAGGGTCTCGGCCAAAGAAGCTCAGGAAACAGAAATGATTGTGTCCCTTAACACTTCGATGCCAGCGTGATGTGGTCTCAGTGCTGGTCTAGATCTCTGGAAGACCAAGGCCATTTCCACAGCAGACTGTTATAGTGCTATTATTCCACTTTAAAGATCCCATGGAATCCTGGGGTTTGCAGTTTTAAGGAGGCGCCACAAGGCGGCAAACCCCAGAATGCAAACTCCAGGGGCCTTTCTGCACTACACTGTTATAGTGCTATCATTCCACTTTTAACATCCTGTGGAATTCTGGGGCTTGTAGTTTGCCGAGGCTAACAAGCGCTCTGGCTGAGAATTCTAAAGGCCCTTCTTTTAAACTGCAAACCCCAGGATTCCGTAGGAGGTTGAAAGTGGAATAATAGTGCTATAATAGTGCAGTGCGGAAAGGGCCCAGGATTGCATAGGCTGTTGAAAGCGGAATAATAGCACCATAACAGCCTGGTGCGGAAATGGCCCAAGATTCACCTCTCTGCCGGGCCATGGAAACAAGCCTGGTGAATCGAGGCCAGTCACACTCTCTCAGCCTCCGAGGAAGGCAATGGCAAGCCTCCTCTGAATAATAATCCTTGCCAGGACAACTCCGTGACAGGTTCGCCTTAAGCTGCCCTAAAGTCAGAAATGACCTGGAGGTCCCCCGTTGCTCAAGACTTTCCGACGCCCTGCACGCACACGTCCGTCACCCCAAGTTTGGGTGAGAGGTCCCAAGCAGCGCCCCCTCCCAGGCCTTCCCCCTCTCCCGCCCCTCTGCCCAGCAAAAAAACATAAAAAGTTTCAAAAAGGTTAACCGCGTAGCCTAGCGTACGCACCGAGCGCCCGCTCTGCCCCTCCTCCGCTGGGAACCGCTCGGTCTCCAAGCCGCAGGACGCCTAAGATGGTTGCTAAGGGGAACAAACCATTCCAGGCCTGGGTGGCGAAGCAGGGCAGGGCGCGAAGGGCGTGTTCCCTTTTGCCTTCCGAAGTCGAGATTTTCTTTGTCCCTGCCTGAGGGAGTTTTTCTTTTACGTTACCTTTTCCCCCAACGTATCTGGTGTTTCGCTTTGCTAGGTTTTACTCTCCTTCACATCTCCACTGCCCCCTCCGCGAGGGAGACATTGGTTGCTTCGAAGTACAGCGAGGACTAGGAGCCTGTTGAACGGTGGAGGAGCGGCCAGAGTTTTCCGATCTCAGGGCGGGAGTTTTCTTTCACTGCCTGCCATGAGTGTCAAGGGTTGTAGGCTATGGCCATTTCCGCACTAGCCTGATATAGCGCGATGATTCCACTTTCAACATCCTCTGGAATCCTGGGGTTTGCTGTTTCGGGAGGGGCCGGCCGGCCCCTCCCGAAACTGCAAACCCCAGGGTTCCAGAGGATGTTGAAAGTGGAATCATCGCGCTATATCAGGCTAGTGCGGAAATGGCCTATATTTCCAGAGAAGGAAAACCACCTTTGAATATTCCTTGCCTAAGAAAACCCTGTGAAATTCAGGGGGTCGCCAGAAGTCTACAGGCTACTTGAAGGCGTGCGCGCCAGACACAGGCCCTTTCCGCACTTTACTGTTATAGTGCTGCTATTCCACTTTCAACATCTATGGAATCCTGGGGTTTACAGTTTAGAGGGGGGCACTTAGAATTCTCAGCAGCAGTAAACTACAAACCTCAGAATTCCACAAGATGTTGAAAGTGGAATAATAGCACTATAACTGTGACCATTTCCGCACCAGTCTGTTATAGCGCTATTATTCCACTTGCAACATCCTATGGAATCCTGGGGTTTGACTGGCCCCTCCCGAAACTGCAAACTCCAGGATTCCATAGGATGTTGCAAGTGGAATAATAGTGCTATAACAGACTGGTGTGGAAATGGCCAGTGTAGTGCATAGAAGCTCTTGCGTACGGATGCACACACACACACACATATATATATACATACATAAAGAGCAAGCGCTGGTTCCATGGTAAACCATAACGAATGTGGCACTTGAGGTAGCAGGTGCACCTTGTGTCCAGAAGTTAGTAAAAATTTTAGGCTGCAATTCTCAGAACATTCCAGCCAGGGTAGCCACTGACCATGCATGCTGGCTGGAGAATTCTGCAACCAAAAATGTTACTTTACCAGGTTCTGTTCATGTTTGTAATCATCTAGAGAAATGATCCAAGAATAATTTACAATTTGTGGGAGAGAAATGAGAATCTAATGAGCTGATCAACAAAACATATGAAACTGGAAAATAATAATTGTTTTGTTAAGTTTCCAAAGGGGCAGTTCTGTCACAAGCAAAATCAGCAAAGATTCCTGTGGTGCCTTAACTAGAATGAAATGTATTAGTTTTTTCCTCCAAGATACCTATATGCGGGTGACCAGAGAAAAATAATTTGAATTTTTTTTAGCTTGAATGGGTAAGCAGGCATCTTATCCTATAACGCTGCAGGATAATCTTCCTTAATGAATCGGGGGTATATGAGAAGTCCCTGCACGCTTCCTTAATTCTGAACTGCCCTGTAGTTTTGACCTGCAATATAACCAGCCTTAGTTGAGCAGAAGAGAAATAATCAATTTTCATTCATTGGAATAGTTTCCAGAGGGATAAATATGTTGGTCTGTCACAGAAAAAGAAACAACAGCCTAGGCCTTTGTGACATCTTAAGGACTGAAAATATTTCATTCCTCATCCTAGCAACTGGAAGGCCATGTGAACCTTGTCCTTCATTTATTTATTTATGCATGCTTTAACAGATTTCACCACTGTGAGGAAAGATGGAAGAAGCAAAAGAAAAACAAGGGAGGACTGAGGATGGAAGAGGATATTGTCTGTAACCCCTGTAAAATTAAGTGAATGCTGCATGGTGGAGGGTGTGGTAAAAATCTCATCTGGAAGCACACTACAGATCACAAGTTATACATTTGTTACGGTACAGGGTTTTGTGTATTAGAAATCACTGTAAACAGTTCTGCCAATTGTAATGGGTTCAGCCCACCAAGGTTTATGCCATAATAAGTTAGCTAGCCCTTTAAAGTGCACAGGACTTTTCTTGTTTATTCATTAGGTTATTCTTTAATCCCTCATCACTCATGAAGCCCAAAACAACACTAGACTGTGACTCTAGTTATGAAGAGGATTTTCTGGAATGTATTTATTGACTTACAATTTTTACCCCACTCTTTATTTTAAAAAGACGCCCAGAGCAGCTGAAATACAATGTGGAAAGAAAAAGGGATGGAGAGAGAAGAAGAAAACAAACAGAGACATCAGTTCTTAAATAGTAATTTACTATTGCTGCAATCAATGTGTTGTTGAACAGTTCACAATCTAATATTGTTCAATTGTACACCCCAAGAATGTGGAGAGGCCCTTGCAGAGAGGAAGCCCATCATGTATGCTCTGAGTCCTTGTGCCTTTCTCAGTTTATAAAAGCAGTAGAGAGAAGGGTGGACGTAGTGACTGGATAAGGGGAATGCTATAAATGCCTGCTCATGACAAGGAAGGTTCCTAAGGCATCTAAAAGAGGGAGTCTTACCGTATAGAACCATTACTGGGAAAAGCTCTCTATGACCCCCACCATACTGGATAATTACCAGTCAGAGCCTTATACGGCTTCTCTGTTATAGTGCTATATTCCACTTTGCCATGGCAACATACTGGGAAATTTGGGGGGTTTAGTGAGACCCAAGAACCCCCTGGCTGAGAATTCTAAATGTTACTCCCTTAACTGCAGATCCCAGATTCTATACAATATTGCCATGATAGGTAGAGTGGATATAATCCTATCACAGGGTAGCGTGATAGCCCTTCAGTATCCAATATTACATTTTTGTCAAGGTCATGGAGAGCATGTAGTGGTCTCTCACTCCAAGAGTTATTTTATGTAGTTCCCTTCCAATTAGCCTTCTGGTGGAGCCATGGGGCAGAGACAGCTTTGGTGAGCTTGGATGAGTCGAGCTAAGGAATGGACTGGAAGACAGAGTGTCCCTTCTGGTTCTAGTGTACTGCTCAATAGTAACTGATGCCATCAGTCATGGTATCCTACTGGACCATCTGTCTGAGATGGGACTTGGAAGCACTGTTTTATAGTTGCCTCCACTTTTACTAGAGGGCAGATTCCCAAGGTGATATGGAAAACTTGGACCAGTTCATTGCTTTGGCCTTTGGCTTGTGGGGTCTCTCAAGGGTCTGCCTTGTTCCCTTTACTATTTAGCATTTATATGAAACTAGTGGGAAAGGTCCAGATATTTGGGTTTATGTATCACCCACCTCTATTTTTTCCTTTCCATTCAAAGGTGTTTTGATACTAAACCACTGTTCACTCTCAGTAATGGAAAAATGTGAACAAACTGAAGCTTAATCCGGGCAAGAGAGAAATGCAGGTGACCAGTCAAGAGCCACATATAGGAACAAGGATCTGGGAATAAGCCTATTCTGAATGGGATGACATTCCCCTTGAAGACACAGATTCACAACTTAGATGTACTCCTGGATTCAAACATGAACCTGGATTTTTAGATTTCTGCAGTGGCTGGGAATTCATTGGAACAATTAAAACTGGTGTACCAACTCATATCCTTAACAAAATTGTCTTGTCTAGTCACAGAAACACATGCTTTCTTTACATCCTGTTTGGATTGTTGTTACAGGATGTACATGGGGTTACCCTGAAAAGCATTTGGACACTTAAACTGGTCCAGAATGCTGTAGCCAGACTGCTATCAGAAACTGTTTACAGGACTTATAATATATTGTCATAACTGCTTCACTGGCTGTTTTTCTGGTTCCGGCCAAAGTGCTGGTTATGATTTATAAAGGCTTATATGGCTTGGATCTAGTTTGTCTGAAAGACTGTATTCTCCCATACAAGCCTGTCCGGGTTTTGAGATGTGCAAGAAAGACCCCTTTTTTAGTCCCACCATATTCAGAGCAAGTTTGATGAGGACAGAAGAGAGGGCCTTCTTGGTGGCTGCTCCCAGA
The DNA here is from genome assembly GCA_948474755.1 of Ctenosaura bakeri. NCBI lineage: Eukaryota > Metazoa > Chordata > Lepidosauria > Squamata > Iguanidae > Ctenosaura > Ctenosaura bakeri. The sequence continues at coordinate 1,075,889 of CAOLHI010001059.1, forward strand.
CTATGGAACTTCTTTCCAAGAGAGAATAGGTTGCAAAACCTTTCTATTCCGGCCATTATCAGGCAACTGACTGGCTAATACAGACAAAGGTTTTAAATGGACATGCTGCATCTTCTAATGTTTAATGTTGTTGTTGTTATTATTATTAAGGAGTTTTTAAAAACTGTTTTAACTTTCACTTTAATGTTATGATGATCAGTTTCATTGTGCTCTAATGTGCATAATTTATTGTGTTTGTACTAGTACTTGTTTTTAAATAATGTTGGGGTCTGCCTTGAGAGCTCTCACGACACTGGGAGAAATGTAGAATTCAAATCTAATAAAGAAATAAAATACTTATAAGTAATTCTTATGATGATTAGGAACAATTCAGTGAGGTCTGATGGAGCTAATGGAATACCATGCTTCCTATCTGCTACTGCTTGTGTGTATGTGCTTTCAAGTCACCTGTCAACTAATGGTAACCCCATGAATTCTTCATAGGGTTTTCTGAGGCAAGGAATCTCAGAGATATTTTTGCCAGTTCCTTCCTCTGAAATATAGTCTACAGCACTTGGTACATATTTGATGGTAGTCTCCCATCCAAGTATTAACCAGGGCTGACCCTGCTTAACTTCCAAGGTCAGGGAAGATCTGATACCTTTACAGTATTTAGGTGGTGGTGGCAGTGGCAGCTGCTGCTGCTTGATGACATTGTCCTTCAATAGGGCCAACAACAATGGAATGGACAGCCTTCCTATATTCACCTATAATGGAGGGATATACAGTATGTACTCTGAATTTAACTTGCTTTGGACATGTCTTCAGGAATTATATTTTTAAATTGATTCCTTTAGGCTGCAGATTTAAAAACACAATGTTTTACAGATGCAGCAATGCTTGTGATGAATGGTGTGAGATGATTTGTGTATTTGGTATTACTGAGGTTGCCATTGCAGCAGTTTTTGCTAAATACAGCCTAACAACAACAATTTCTTTCATCTTGCATTCCAAAAAGACACAAAATGCTGTAGCACTTTGTAGAATGTAAGTGAAGTGATGGGATTCAAGTACATAGTCCTATTAGTCTGGATCTGATGAAGTAGACCTAGTTCTACAAAAGCTTATGCCACCAGCTTCTTTCTCTCAGTCTAAAACATGCTACAGGACCCCTTTGCATAAATATAATGGTTAAAGCTATAATCTTGTACATCAAGGACAGGAAACCCATCTGTGGCAAAGCCTGCTTTTTTCCCTTACAGACCGGTATGGCATCTCCCCCACCCCAGTCTGCTAAAGCAGTTTACCACTTCATACAGCGCTGCCTTTCCCTTTAAAACACCACCTTCGTGTAAAAAGAGTAAAGCCTTTCAATTGTTTTCTAGATTCCCCTTTAATGATCTATGGTAGTGTGGCTCTGTTTGGTTAGAACTACTGAAAATTATTCAGCTGAGTCAAAATCTATAAAAGTATACTATAATTTTTATTTATTATTATTTATTTATTAATAATTTTCATTAAATTAACAAACATATGTCCAAGCTCAACAGAACTTCAGAACGTTTCTTGTATGTTTCTTCAGACAGTTTCTTATATCTGTACATCAGCATAAAGGCACAGGTCTCTCTCACACACACATGCACAGACCTGATTCAAAAATGGCTTGATTTCTCTTCTGCCCATCTCTCTAGGCTTTTTCTGAGACGTCCTTCTCACTCAAACCCCCACCACCACCCTTGGATGACTGAGACACTCTGGCTGAATGACTGATTTTCAGCCCCTCTTCTGGAAGTCAGACACCAAAACCAATTATGTGCCTGCTATATATGCATTTTCACTCAGACCTCCATCCCCTCCTTCACACTGGATTTCTCTCTTGTGTGGCCATTTTCTGACACCCAGGACAGCCACTCCCTCCCGGACTTGGCAACTCTATCCTTACAAGATTGTGTTGAGAGGTGCCTTGGCAATTGTTCCCAAGCCAACCCAGCTGGAAGCAAACTGGAAAATATAGAAGAATCTATACAAATGGTTTGTGATAAAACTGGGCAGTACAGCTCAAGAAGGATATTATGCCGGAACATGTTCAGAGGAGAGTGACTAGGATGGTAGAAGGTCTGGAAGCCAAGTTGTAGGAAGAACAGCTTAGAAAACCAAGTAGGTTTAACTTAGGCCATTTCCGCACGAGGCTGTTATAGCATTATGATTCCGTCCAGCCCCTCCCGAAACTGCAACCCCAGGATTCCATAGGATGTTGAAAGTGGAATTATAGCGCTATAACAGCCTTGTGTGGAAATGCCTTTAGAGAAGAAAAGACTGAGTGGTAACATGATAGCCATATGTAAATAGTTGATGAGATGTCATCTAGAAAATGGAGCAAGCTTGTTTTCTGCTGCTCCAGGGACTAGAACACGAACCAATAGATTCACATGATAAGAAAAGAGATTCCCCCTAAACATTAGGGAAAAACTTCTTGATGGTGAGAGCTGCTCAACAGTGTAATGGACTCCTTTGGAGACTTTTAAACAGAGGGTGGATGGCCATCTCTCCAGAGTGCTTTAATTATGTATTCCTGCATGGCCAGAAGTTGGCTTAAATGGCCCTTGTTGTCCCTTCCAGTTCTGCGAGTCAACGCAAATAATTTCAAAAGTGAAGTAACAGAGTGAGAGAACTGTAATATAAAGAACAATTACACAGGAAGTAATGAGTCTGAAATATACATCGCAAATAGAATGGAAAAGAGAACAGTTGTACCTTTAATAGTTGTGTAGAAGTGGAAATTTCAGTAGGCATAATTTGTTATACAAGTAGCATCTGTTGAAATTTCTCTTTTGTACAACTAAAAAAAGGGACACAGCCCTGTTCTCTTTGGTATCTGGCTACTCTAGCTGCTGAGTGAAGAACTCCTTTTGAAGGCTACAGTCCTGAAAATAAATCCTATTGCACAACCAAACCTTCTGGGAAAACAGGCATCGGATTGCCCTGCATAGAGGCGCCCTTCATGTTTGACTTTAGGGCTTGTACAGAACATGGGCCATTTCTGCACTAGCCTATTATAGTGCGAGTATTCCACTTTCAACATCCTATGCAAACCCCAGGATTCCGTAGGATGTTGAATGTGAATAATAGCACTATAACAGTCTAGTGTGGCAATGGTCATGGAATGGGACCATACTTTCAACTTTAGTCCATAGATACCTCCACGTAGCATAGTAAGAGCACTTTGATACCTTTTTAGTTATGACAGTTTCCCCTTTATGGATTTTTTGGATTTGTAGTTTAGTAAGCTACTTCTCTGCTGTAATCAAAGAATTGTACTACAGTGATTTAGGAACAAATTAAGTGCCTCATCAAACTACAAACCTCACAATACCATAGGATTGAGCCACGGCTGTTAAAGTGGTATCAAAAGACTATTATAGGGCAGTGTGGGTACATGCTATATGAACAGAAATTAGAAAGAGTTACAGAAAGAAAACTGATCTGATGATTTTATGATTTTGAGTTACTCGCAACAGTTTTCCATAAAAAACTATATATTGTGAAATAGCATGAAAGGCAGGAAACCAGTGCAGATTATGGGGTTTTGTATTATAGTTGTGAGTCATCTATAATGGGACTTCAGATTCTAGGAGATGATTTTAGTATTGTTGAGTGGGGACCAGCAATTTGGTCACAAGAGGGCAGTGGAGATCACCTAATGAGTCATAGGCAATAGCCATGCTCTGTGGGGTGCAATTTATTTATCTTAGTAAAGAGTCCTGCAACCATGGCCAGAAACTGAGGTGCTTGCCTTAATGAAATTAGCAAGGAAGAAAATGGCCCAGTTTGCTATTGTGATAGGAAAGCTGCAACCCCCTCTGCACCTGAATCCGGAGAGCAGAAACATGCCCTTCTTATGAGAAAACATCCCCCCAAGAACACAGTTACGGCTCACCAGCTTCTATTAGCTTTCCATTGACAGAGAACACATCCTGGTGTCTGAAACTCTGTAAATGGAGTGGTTCTTTTGAACATTTCCTATGAAACCTGCCAGCATTTACTTCTACCTAGCAAAGGCACAATGTAAAAGAGAATGTATGTGCCTTCATTTCTTAACTGTTTTTTTTTTTTTTAATTTCCACTGCAGCCTGAGATGGATTCTCCTCCTGAAAGGTAGCAAAGGATTGTTAGATGAACCCAGGCTGAGTACAGTCCCTGTGGAATATCCAGGTGATTTATCTGAGACTCTTCAAAGCCTAAATTCACAGCAAGCCTCCTCGGTCTATGTGGTTCATCTCATCTAATTTTAACAGTGTGTTTCAAGGCTTGAGACAAAATGCTTCACTGAGTCAGAAGATTAAAGCATAGAAGTTTAACTAGCAGGGAGTTCAAGAATCTACTGGGCCATAGCAGACCCAACAGTTCTGTGATCGACAGGTAAATAAGTGTCTGTGCCTATGATTGCATTCTCATACTCACTGGCTTTTACTAAGCACCAAAGCTTAATGTCCTGCAAGACATGAGCTGCAAACAGATCCTATGGAGGGATCTATCAACAAACGGGCTGTGACTATTCACTATCTCCAAAAGGGAGTGAGCTCTTCCCTTTGTTATGAGTTTCATTATTATCCATGTGAGTCTTTTGAGCCATAGTCTTTTTAAAGCATGACTCAGAACTAAAAGATAATTAACACTGTCATTGTGTCTCTTTCTGGGGCTATAGTTTGAAGGATGGATAAAGTGAACGATCTGAAGTCTGCCTCAGCTTCCTGGAGATCATTTGGCATCTTACATGCCTCTTGCAATAGCTGGATAAGCCGTAGGGCCTTTCCGCACTGCACAGTTATAGTGCTGTTGTTCCACTTTCAATATCCTATGGAATCCTGGAGTTTGCAGTTTAGGGATGGACATTTAGAATTCTCAGCCAGAGAGCTTTTGGCCTCAGTAAACTACAAACCCCAGAATTCCACAGGATGTTGAAAGTGAAACGATATACTATACTATACTATACTATACTATACTATACTATACTATACTATACTAGTGCAGGGCAGAAAGGCACTAACTTTCCAAGGCAGTATTACATCAGGCATGATGGGAGAAGCTATAGCTATCAAAAACTTGCACTGTATATAACTCTGAAAGGTATAGGATCCCTCTCAGAATCTAGAAAATATCTCCTTAGCTTCCTAATTTATTGTCCTCAAGTCAGCATCCTCCTAGACATGTCTGATTGGCTAATTCATTGAAGTATGTCCTTGAAAGAAAGGCTCTCCTAGAAGTTTAGTATAAATACAAAAGCAGAGACTTTTTCCTCCTATAGTATTAGTCACTTCACTGCAGGAAGCCTTTTTAAGGAAAGTATGGATTAAAAATTGGAGATGCTTGCTTTGTGATGATCTGTTATACTTTGAATAAGACGGGAGTTTAAATCAAGAGGGATGCGTTCTAAGGAAAGCAAAGATCTTGATTGGTTTGCTTATGCGTAACTTAAGGGCATATTTAATCAAGATAAGAGAAATCCAGCCATAGAGGTTGAAGAAAATGTTTAGAGTTGTGTAAAGATTATAACCAGGTATTTAAAAAAACTGTATGAATGGTTTCTGAACATAGAGATGGAAGCTGAACTTGTAAAAGAGTACAGGATAAGGTAAGCTCAGAATTTTGGGCATAATGTTAAAATGGATGCATGGGGGAGAGCTAGTGTGGTGTAATGGTTTGAGCATTGGGCTATGACTCTGGAAACCAGGGATCAGTTCCCACCTCAGCCACTGAAACCCCCTGGCTGACCTTGGGCATGTCACATACTCTCAGCCCCAGAACCCCCTGGGGATAGGTTCGCTTTAGGGTGGCCATAAGTCAGAAACAACTTCAAGACACACAACAGCAATAGGGGGAAATGTGTTGTCTACAGATATAAAATTTACTTTGTGTAGTAATTTAAAAGAAAACTCGTATAAGATTATTTTATTTAACCTCAAATAAGCTGCTGCCAATGTCTCAGAATGTTTCGAATCAATGTTGGGAGTGTCAAGATAAAGAGGGCTCCTTTTTTTTAAATGGTAAACTTGTAAGAAGGTGAAAAGCAACTGATCTAAGACGTGTATGTTAATCTAAAAAATGTTAAAGGTAGATTTTGTAATGTCATCAGAAATGTTTCTGTTGGGTATTATGGATAAAGGATTGGATAGTAAATGTGGATCACTTCTTTGATACATAATAACAGCACCACAAATATTGTTTGCTTAAACTTGGAAATGGACTGAAGCACTCATGATGGAAGAATAGATTGCTGTAGTCACTAAATTAGGCCCAAATGCCAGATTAACATGGATTTTAAAAGATAAACCAATTGCAGATTTTCTGAAAGATTAGAAATAGAACTGTGTTAAAATGAAAGTGACTGTATATTGGTTAAGAAGTAGACTTTTACTCTGGAATTCTCTTCCCAGGGAGGTCAGAATGGCCCGTCTCTGCTGTCTTTCCATTGATAAGCAAACTCCTTTCTATTCTGAGCAGTTTTTAATACAGAAAGTTGGTAAAGAATGGGCTAGAGAGTACTGTATTTAGTTGACTCTGTAATGGTAGAATAATTTACTTTTTTATTATTTTTTCTTTCATTGCAGTTAGGCTTGGGAGATCAGAGCCCTACTGTGTTTAGTAGTTAGTTTTAGTGTATAGTTTAGTGCTAGTGTTTTTGTATTGTGTTTTAGTTATATGGCTCTCCCCTTTCTTCTTCTTCTTTCTCTTTCCTCTTCTTTCCCCCCTGCTTTCTCTCTCTCTCTTTCTTGAATATACATTACTTTGACTATGAATTAAACTGTTCATGATAAAAAAAAAATCAATAATTAATTAATTAATTTAAAAAAGAAATATATTCCTGAAAAAAAAATAGAATATTCCCTTTCAAGAATGGAACCACATATTTGGAACAGAGCGTATTGGCTTATAAGTTTATAAGCATAGGTTTATAAGTACAGAACATGTTGGCATAGTATTGGCTTGTACATTTATAAGCATTGAACACATATAAGTATGGCGCATCATGACAGAGTATGGGTTTATACTGCAATGTATTATGCATGAATCTGCCTTAGAAGATGACTTGAACATGACAGTTGCTGGAAAAAAGAGGAGAGGATCAGATACTGAGAAGTTTCAAAAGAACTCTACTGATCTCTTATTTATTTTTGGGTACAATGCATAGTGCTGTTGCCAAGGATTAACCTATTTGAGAGCAAGTGCCATTGGAAACAACGAGGCTGATGTATGAATAGACGTGACTAATTTTGAGGTTCATACCTCAGAATTTCAGTATCTCAAGAACCATCTTCTCACTGATGAATCTGATTGTACATTAAAACCAGTTCTGGAGTCCCTTCTGCCATTTCCTCTGATTAAGCAAGTGGCAACCAGGAAAGAGAGCCTCTTGGTACCACCCCTTCCCAGCAATGTAAGGTGGCCAGATGCAGCAGAGGACAGAGCTGTTAAACCTTGGACAGTTGTATAAGAAAGGAAATTTCCACTTTTGTAACTGAAGGAAAGTCCTGTTCTCTTTTACATCTACTCATCCTAGATTGTTGAGTTCTAAATGCAGACGAAGGACTTTCAGACAAAAATCTGTTAGAATGATTTGTCAAATTATACAGTGTTTCCATCTTTCCTATGTGTGCTGTTTTATACATTTTAAGTATTTATGTTGTTTTATACATTTTATACAGTTTGTCATTCTCCCTTCAAATGATCTAATTTATTTACTTTTTCAACTCTTTTACTCATATATCTAAAATGCAATTTAAAACTCTTTCAAATTGATAAAAAATAGGGTAAGGTAGAGAGTTAAAGCTGAATCTGTGCTATTTTATTATTTTTGATAGATTCATTTTCGCATGTGGGAGTAATATAATATGTGGCTATTTCTGGGTAATAAATAATCTAGACTGTGTGTCTATATTCTATAGACTTAGAAGTTAAATGATTAGAAAATGTCAGCGTTGATGTAGTTGTATAATCAACACAAATAATTTCAGAAGGTACAGGAGAGTTTTCAAGGACTCTGTAAAAGTACAGGAGGTGAAATAGAAATTAGTTGTTTATTTTATATCCTTTAAAATAACAAGCCCAGCACTATGGCTTACATTTTTATTGCCTTGTGTCATTATTTATATTTTCTGTAGTAGGAGTACTCCTGTACCAAATTTGAATGCTGACATTTTATGCCCATCATATAATTCACCCTGCAGAGGTGGGTGTGATTGCTTGTGCTATGTGGAGTAAGCTTCCATTTTTATCACTACCCTTATATTCTCACCCACAAGGGATGGTTTTAATCTGGAATAAACATCACACATTATGGCAATAGCCTTAAAATACATCTGAGAAAGATGCTTAATCATATAGCAAAAATCACCTAGTGTTGCTATTTATAGAACAGTTCAGTTTGTTCCTTCTGACTAAATGTTTTTTTTAATGACACCAGATCAATATAATGACAGTGCTTCCAAAGTTAACTAGCACCAACCTTTCATCTTCCATTTCTCACATCCCTTTCCTTGTGTACAATCTTTCTTACCAGAATCTAGTCCATGAAAATTTGTGTACACATTTTTAAATCTTTTGATAATCACTCAATTATCTTATTTTTCTTTTAGAGTACAAACCTATTTTACTTGTCTTTTTGTTGTTGTGGTGGTGGTGGTGGTGTGGAGGCGTTTTAGGAATTTACTTATTGTTTATTCAAGCTGTTAGGAGGCTGATTATCACACTGAAAGTATCTTCAGAAGTACCCTTGCTGCCAATCCCTCTGTCTGAGTCAGAAAAATGATATTGGGGGTCTTACACACTAAACCCTCCCCCCGCCACCGTTCTAAAACTGTGGAAGAAATTCTGAATCTATGCATATACGTTTTCCAGCTCCTGTGATGGAAAACTAAAGGTAAACTAGAAGGTTTGCAATTTATTGCATCTTTATTTGTATGGGCAAAGCACCTTCTATTACCTCTGTCGTGGTTCTTTTTTATTTTGCAGAAAACTGAACAGGAGACCAGCATGGATTTGATTCAGACACACTGTGGCAGTTCCATGTAATGAATGAGTCCCTATTTGATTTTTATATAGTTCTTGAGTATTAGGACTTATTAGCCACTAGTGAACTGAGGTATCCTTGCATGGCTGGCACAGTAACAGAACTAGTCCACCAGAATCTGAGACAGAGAACATAACTTTCCAGATGTTGTTGGACTACAACTCTCATCAACCCTAGCCAGGAAAGCCATTTTTAAAGGATGATGGGAATCTCAGTCCAACATTTGGAAGGCAATACACACTCCAGCCCTGCCTAGTATGAATCTATTTAACGATGGTAGTAAGTAGGGGACTAGTCATCTTCTGTGCCTTTTGAATCCAATGACTTTTCTTACTATGTTTTTGGAAGTTCAAAATTATAGCACTTGGGAACTGTAATTTTTATGACACACTGAAAGAGACACAGATCTGTCCTACCAAAATGTTAGTATATGGTGAGAGCAGTACAACACTGTGAAGCACATTTTCCCAAAAGATTGTAATTTTGCATGCCAGCTAATGTAAAATCTGCCTGTCCGTGCCACTTACTTCCTCTCCCACTACGAGGAGCTACATTCCCATATAACTAAAACCAGCATACCTATTTTCATTTGACAAGTGTTGGAGGGTATGCTGTTACAGCTTTCCTCACATTTCCTGCTCCCCTTAAGGCATAGCTAAATAAAGATATAAGAGAGTATATACTATGAGAGAACCATAACTACTTCCGTACACCATGTTCGGGTGATAGCATAGTCATTATGTTACACTGACTGGGAGGGAGCAGATCACACCCCAGCTTAGTCATGTCAAATATGTTCTGAAAATGCACCTCTAAATTTGAAGTGTGCATTCATAATTGTGATATTTCTCCCCAGCTGGGCTCTGCAGACTTTAAGCCTGGTGACCTGAGGATAAAATAAAGAAGCCCATTTTCTTAGTTGCCAAGCTTTCAAATCAAAAAAGCAGAGCAAGAGCTTACCCATTCCAGTTAGAGATTTAGTTGCCAGGTGATTTGAGGGCAGGAATGTCTGAGTCAGGCATCAAGATCCAAGCAAGCAGCCAATGAAAGGTGACTATCTCTTGTTAATTTCCTGTTCCTTGGCTTTGGCCTTCTTGTTTGAACAATTCAGTTAAAAGTTAAATGGTAATGGCTTGAAAACCTTATGCTCCCCAGCTTTTTAATCTGCCTTTTCATTAAGATGCTTCAATGAGTCTTTCCTGGCTATCCCGGCCTGTGTTTTCATGTCTGCTATGTTGCTGGAATCCCTGGTTCTGAGCAATGGCTTGATTCTGTGCTTTGGATAACCCCTTAAATCAGTGCCACTCAAAGTGTTAGTCTCTGGACTAGTTGTGGTCCCTGAGCCATTGGCTGCCAGTCCCTGATGAGTTTCCAGAAAAGAAAGAAAGAAAGAAAGAAAGAAAGAAAGAAAGAAAGAAAGAAAGAAACCATTGTTTCCAATAGTGCTGGTCCCTGACACATTGCTGACCAACCCATGAAATAAGGAGACCACACACAGGGCTTGGGTTGAACTAGGGCAATTTATTAATATATGCCTAATTAACATGGAATTTGAACTTGGGCTTGAACTTGACCTTTGACCTGAAAAGGGGGAGGTTGACAGAATGGGTTTGGCTAAGGTGAAGGGCCACCTCAGACCTCTTGCCAGCCTCCTTGGGCAAGGTACTGGGTCCCGAAGCAAAGCCATGAAGCTGGGTTCTGACTTCGGCCAACCCTTTTCTGAAAGGCGAGCCCCCCAAGCACCCCATCTCTTGGCCACCAGGGTGGGAACCAGCCATGGGCCCACCCTAAAGACAACTCTATCACAGTCCTCCCCCCATGTCGGACAACAAGAAGAGAGGGCTCCAGAGGCTTATCCCACACCAAAGGGTTCCATAGGTACTCACCAAAGCTTTCGGACCCCCCACCTGCCAGTGTGACTTAATTAAATGGCCTATTTAAGACACCACCCCAAAGACCCAATTGACCATCTCCCTTGGCGAAAACCCCTCGAGGGGAGGGAATTCCTACCCAGCCCCGAAGTGACCAGCAAGCTTACACTGAAACCAAAGGGTGGGAGGCTGAGTCACTGGAAAACAAAGAGGCTAAGGAAAGGGCAGCGCAGCCCTAAAAGGGGGCCAGTTGACTCCACCACCTCCCCTGTCCACTGTGTGACTGTCAACTAGCCCCCTTTAGGGCTGCGCTGCCCCTTCTTTAGTCTCTTTGTTTTCTAGCAACCCAGCCTCCTACCCTTTGGTTTCAGTGAAAGCTTGCAGGTGACCAAGTCACACAGTGACTGCATGCTCTCCCTTTTTGGGAGGCCAGCAAAGGCATCTCCCTTCCCAAGTGGAGTAGCGCAGATGGAGGGATATGAATTGTGAGGGGAAAAAATAATTACTAATCCCCTGCATTATACAGCCTGTGTTTTTAGGTGGAGCTGTTGGTGTTCAAGACCGGCAGGCAGATCATTATGAATTCTACATACTTGCATGTAAGGTTTTATAAAACAGTAAAAAGAAAGAATGCAGTGCATAATAATAAAACCACCAACTAAAGCAGTTGACAATGTGTCTGCCACAAACACAATGACCAAAAAATTGAAATATTATAGAAGCATTAACCGTTGAAAGCATAACATTAGTATGCCAAGGAAAAGGGAAAATACATGTTGTTGTGTGCCTTCAAGTCATTTTTAACTTATGGAGACTCTAAGGCAACCCCATCACAGAGTTTTCTTGGCAAGATTTGTTCGGATGATTTTTTTCCTTTGCCTTCCTGTGAGGCTAAAGAGAGTGTGACTTGCCCAAAGCCACCCAATTCGTTTCCATGCTGATTTGAACTCTGGTCTCCAGAGTCCTACTCCAATACCCAAACCACTATACCATGCTAGATGCCAAAAATGCATAGGATCCTATTAAGCAAATGCAAAGAAGGCTATAAACTAGGACATTTCTGATTAATAGCTCAGGGAGCCCAACTGTGCTGGAGTCTCTGTGGTTCCTGATACACAGTCATGAGGAGCAGTCAGCCCTCTCTCACTGAGAGGGAGCCTGAGGGGGAGACGAAGCCCTCCCCTCCTTGCTCTGGGGTCCATGCCAATAAGTACAGCCCTTGATTTTCTATTTTGGCAAGAGATCCAGTTGAATGTTCCGTGAAAACCCAGCATTAAAGCCCCAGATAATCTCAGGCATCTATAAAAGTCAGGAAAGAGACCCTTTGAAGCTGGCAGGAAGAGAGGCACTTTTCCCATTCCACCACTTCCATAAACTTCTTCCATAGGGTCCCCTTCCCCAAGGGTGGGGGGCAGAGTAATTTTTTTCTTCCTCTGAGCCATAGCAAACAAGCTCATTTCTCATCTGGAGAAAAGCAGCAGTGGGTAGGGAATTTAGGGGAGGAGTGGCGGTGGAGAAAGGATTAAACATCCATCCTGCTGGCTGCTATTTCTTCTTTCTAAAATATCTCACCTCCCACTGCTTTTTAGAAGTTCAAATAGACACCAGGTTCCCTGATGGAAGTCCTTCACCTTGTCTGGCCATTTGATATAGTGCCCGGAATCTTGCTGGCATTGCCAAAAATTTGTTGTGTGCTAACCACTTGCCAGAAAAGGTTGCTATGAAGCCAGAAGAAAAGAAAAATCTGTGTCAAGGATCAGAATGGCTGAGTAGATCTGAGTCTTTTCCCACTGTGATGCCAATATGTGTATGTATGTGCCTTCGAGTCACTTGCCGACTTACAGTTACCCCATGAGTTTCATAGAGTTTTTTAGGCAAGGAAGATTTAGGGGTGGTTTTGCCAGTTTCTTTCTCTGAAATAATATCCTACAGCACCTAGTATTCATTAGTGGTCTTCCATCCAAGTACTAACCAGAGCTAACTGTGCTTAGGTTCTGAGATCAGGCAGGATCTGGGGCCTTTGTTTATATAGGTGTCCCATATACATGATCTCTTCTCCTTTCTCCCACTTGCAATTACCGTGCAATAAGATGTGGCACTGGGTTGTGCCTCTGTCCTTATTCTCCCAATGTAGAGCCAAGGCTTCACTCCCCACTTCAGTAACTGCCAGGTCCTCTTAAAGTGTTGACATTTGCAATCCTGACATTTTCCACAGCTCCATCTGGGAATTAATGGCCGGATATTAACAGCGATGGGGCTGTTTATCATAATTAGTCTCATGAAGCTATTGAGCATTCAGCTCTCCTTCCCTCCCGCCGCCTCTCTCTTTTTATTATCAGCTCCAAGGAAATAACTGTAGAAACTAGCAGAAGAAATGGCTGATTTATTTATTGATTGATTTATTTTGGTCTGTCAGGTTTAGTCTTTAAAGTTTGCCAAGCTGAGCATCTCTTCGTAGTAGTGATGACGCCAAATTTGACCTGACTTGGGCACGTAATTGGAATTACTGGAGCCATTTGGTATTTTGAAAAGACATTTATTATTCTGACATTTTCTGTAATTCAGACCTCTCCCAACACAAACTACAGAGACAGTCCTGACAGGGATACATCAAATACTGCAGGTATTATAGCACAGTTTCATCTGCAGGTGTGTAGTAAGAAAATCTATATAAAATGCAGTTTTCCCTTTCCTAAGCCTGTAAAGCCTACAGGATGCATTTAGAATTACTAGACCAACATTGTAATAGTAAATAAATAGACAATGATTATTTGTAGTAGGAAGCATTTTTTTCTATGGCCAATGGAAAATGCTCAACAAAGAAACATTTTATTTGTTTGCTTGCTTTTTTGCTTGTTTTTTTTTTAAAGTTTAATAAATATTCTCACTTTTCATCTTGAAAGGCCACTCACCGTTTACAATAATGTGGTAAAGTAAAAAGATAAAAATCACAAAAAAAACAATACACGTCTGGACAGTGCTTTTAATCACCGTGGTACCAATGATTTCTTTTAAAATCCAAGTTTTAGCCAGAAAAACCACCAAAAGAAATGGGTTGCCCTCACAGTATATTTTGTAATGGGAGAATCATGGTGGGAAGGTTCTGTCTTTCATGCCTCATTTCTGAAACTGGGAAGACCTCAAATGCTGATAGGCATGCCTGGAAAGGTACACCTGGGACAAGGCAGTTTGGGGGATAGGAAAGCCCCAAACCATCTAGATCTTTAAAAGTTTGCATCAGCATCTTGTTCTAGTGTGAATTACCGAGAGCTTCTCTGTGGTGCTTGAGAAACTGTTTTTTAAAAAAACAAAACAGTTTGTGTTTCCCTATTACAGCCAATGCCCCGTCTGAGGAGTGTGTGTGTATGAAACTGAATTGTCAGGTGTGGACTCTTTGGAGGAGAGGAAATTTGCGTATGGATGCTGATTGGCTACAAAAGTGAGAGGGGGAGGGATCCATGAACTATTTTTCAAGGTGAGGCAGGTCATTACCAATTTTGTTTGCACCTGCATTTTGGTTGTTTTAAATGGTTTTATGCATTTTAGTTGTATTTTAGTCTATGTTGTACCTTTTATATTTTTGTCTTATCTTGTACCCAGCCTCAAGCCTTGGGGATAGGTAAGACATAAAATCATCATCATCATCATCATCATCATCATCATCATCATCATCTTTTTCCTCCTCCTCCTCCTCCTCCTCCTCCTCTTCTTCTTGCAAAACTGGAAAAAGAAAATATGTTTCACAATCATTATCATCATCCCTGGAAGCAGTTACCACTGTGACCATCAGGAAGTCAATGACAAAATAATAAATGAAATATTACAAAACTAATTAAAGCATGACATTAATTTATCCACAAATTGAGCAATATGGAAAATGTTATCATTATTGTTATTATTTTATGCATATCAGATTGTTGATGTTTTCTCCCCCAGTTCTCCTGCCTCCTTCTTCTGAATCTAATCCTGCTTTCCATAAGATATGTTCTGCAAAGAAATCAAACTGACAGGATGATAAAATGCAGCCTTATCTGATCCCTGCCCTTCCCAATGGGAAACCATTCTGTTTCTCCATATTGTGTTCTGCCAGTGGCTTCTTGTACAGAGTAGAGATTGCACATCAAGACAATCAGATGTTGCAGCATTCCCATTTCTTTTAGAGCAAACCATAATTTCTCATGATCTACACAATCAAAGGATTTACTGTGGTTTAATCTATAAAGCATGGGTGGATTTTCTGCAGAAATTCATTCATGTGTTCCATTATCTAAACTATGTTTGCCAAATGATCCCTAGTGCCTCTTCCTTGTTCCTTATATGGTAAAAGCCTTTGTTATAAAATCTTGAGAATCACTTTGCCTGCACAGAGGAGCAGCACAATAGTCCAATGGCTACGTCAGTCCTTGGTGTGCCTTTTTGTAGGACCGGAATGTACATGGAGTATTTCTAGTCTGTGAGCGGTTTTGTTGGCAGATATTTATTAGAATGAGAATGGATACTGTCTCTGTAGCTTGAAACAGCTCTATTGTTATGCCATCTGTACCCGGCAGTTTATTTCTCCAAGTGCTCTGAGAATCTTTTCTGCTTGTCTTCGTAAAATCATGGGTTCATTATTAAATGGTTCTTTCTTGAAGGAATATTTTATTGTTTCATCTCTTTTATATAATTCCTTACTGTATTGTTTCCATTGTCTGGGTACATGGGAAATGACACTGTGCCACTTTCACCCACAATTTTGGTATATTTTGGCTGAATTTTGTCCTTTTTTAATTTAAGGAGTTTGAGACTCTGAGGGTACTGCCAGCCAGTTTTGTGTCATATTGGTGCTTAAAAAATGTTTGTGGATTAGGGGATTCAGGTACCACAAAAGGGGGACCATAGGTAACATGGACAACATTCTTCACCTTTGTGTTAAAGATAAACGTCAACTGCAAGCGTTAATAGGCTGCAAAGTGTATGGGGGTGGGTGGGAATAATATTCATATAACATCTTGATATTTGTTCAATCAAATTATGTTTGTTGTTGTTATATCCATGCCTTTGGCCTGCTCTCTATTACCAGTGAAGTATAGTCTAAAAGACTGCAATAGGTGACATTGCTCTCTAGATCTTGTTGAACTGCAGCTCCCAGCGTTCATCACCGTTGGGTGTTCTTGCAAGGGTTGCTGGACATTTCAGTTGAATAACACTTGGAGGGCTGCACAATTCCCACCTGTGAGGTAGAAAAACTGCTTGTATATGAGGATAATAGAAGGAGAAGTCTACTAAAGAGCCTGATAAAAAAAGGTGTGGGCAGGTATTTATGTTTGCCTCTACATGGGGTAAAGGGACACCTGAGTAGGATCTTACCCTCCAACATTTCGCAGATGAAAACTAGGGCCATTTCCACCCTACAGTGTTCTAGTGCTATTATTCTACTTTCAACATCCTGTGGAGTTCTGGGGTTTGTAGTTTACTGAGACCAAAGAGCCTTCTGGCTGAGAATTCTAAAGGCCCCCCTGATGTAAACTACAAAGCCCAGGGTTCCATAGGATGTTGAAAGTAGAATAATAGCACTAGAACAGTATAGTGTGGAAATGGTCTGGGGCACATGTAGCCAAGCAACTGTGTGTGATCACGGTGAAAGGTAATAATGAGGAAGAACACGTAAGAGAGAGACTGCAGCAGTTTGCTTTTGCCTGAGTCTACAGAAAAGGGTCAAGAATCTGCCCTCTCCTCTCCTGCCGCTTTTGCATTTTGAACTCAGGTTGTAACAGTTGAAGCAAACTGAGGACAAAGAGAGATGGTGGGAAGAGGAGAGAAAAACTGGGACATTTTAAAAGCAGCTGAATAAATGGGACTGTACATGATTAATCAGAAGTCTCTCTGCAAAACTGGGACAGTTGGAGGGTATGATATAAGATTGCTACTCCTCTAATTCAACCTGATGTCCAACCTGTTAGAAACCTTTAAACGTTTGTAGGGACTTCTCTGACAGGGATATAATGGTGGCCATCATCAGCCACCATGGATAGGATCCTAAATCTAATTTTGTGCTGACTCTGGTCAAATCATCCTTTTTCCACTGCCATCAGTCCAAGCTGAAGATAGGCACACTTTGGAACCTGGTGGGCCCCATTGGCCCATTTTAAATTATTTTAAATTGTTTCATTTAAAATGATAAATGATTTAATATATTTTTAGTCTGTTTGATCATTTTTATTGCTTTTTGTTGTCTTATATTAATTTTATTGTATACTGCCCAGTGATCTTTGGATATAGGAAGGAATGTGAATATTTTAAACAGATAAACAAATAAAATATTGATCATCTCCAGAACTGTGGACGGTCACATGGCAATGTCATGTCTGCCATTTTGGAACCAGAAGTGACAGAAGGAAAAGCCAAAACAAAGCTAGCCAGAATATGGTCTGCCAAACATATGAGTCATTATTATGGGAAAGAGGGTCGTATGGCAGACTTGCTTCTCCAGACAATAGGACCTGGCTGTAAGTGCTGAGCAACAAACCCTGGAGCATTGCTAGCAAACCTTAGCATCACTTCTAAGACCACCTCTGGCAGCTTTGACATGATGATGGACTTGCAGGGTGGATAGCATATCAACATAGTTCTTATTGTGGTTAGGAGCTCAACACTAGGTGCAAGAGTTCAAAACAAGATGATTACGGGCCATCGTACCTCAAAAGAGTGATGGAATTGTGATAGACTACAGTAACCTTACCAACCTATCACCCTTCAGATATGTTGGACTAGAACTTGCATCATTCCTATGTGAATGGGGTGGTAGACATGAAAGTCTAACACATCTGGATGACGTCTGGTCAGAAATGGCTGAGCTACATCAATTCCCTGGCTGTCTAATTTAAGCTGTTAATACATCAAGAAACCAGGCAGACAAAACTCAAAGTGTCTAACCCCTCTCTAATTTCTTGTAATTAAAAATTACCTCTTTACTGCCCTGGTTCACAAAAATCAGAAAACAGTTACTTTTAGTTGCATCTGAATGCTACAGGTTGCTAGTCTGGATACAAAACATACTCCCCTCCTGTCCATTCTTTTACAGCCTCAAAACCCACATCAGAGCATGAGACAGCAGCATAAGCGCTCTCTTGGATCATGTGTTGCCATACCCCTACCATTTAATGAGGTCAAACCCCTTTAACTATAAGAATAATTAAAACTTAATGCTATATGCTACAAAAAGAGCAGTGTTATTCCTCTAACACCTGTGGTACAAAGTTATGCATCAGTAATTAGCAAGGGGATTAATTAGAGGTAATTGAAAGTTACTTATAACTAGTTACTTATAAACTGACCCTATTTATGCTCTACAGTATGTATTATATAATATTTTTAAATGAACCTTCATTTGTGCTTTATGCCAAATATGAAATAAAATAATGGCAGTTTATGAGTTATATTATATCACAATATTGCCCCTATGATGGAATATGTAAATGGATCATGTGCAATTTATCTACATCCAATTTACATAATAACTTCATAAATGTAATGGTGGAAAAGTGGGAAAGTCTGTACCTGAGCATCCAGTATTTCCCTACTGAACTGAGGCATATTGTCATGCAGGTAGAACTATCTTTGAAATATCTTTGGGCTATCGAAGGTGGGGGCATCCCTTTGGGAAACAAAAATGAATGAGAATTGATAAAATAAGTGAACTACTTCTAAAACTAATTTTTGAAAATGAGTGAAAAGTAAATGAATATAGGATGAAATGAAGGAAGCTGTTTAATAACAAAAAACAGAGGAGAACTTTTTGGAAAGTTACTTCTGAGCTCAATGACTATAGCAACATTTGAAACAATCGCTAACAAAACAGTGGTGGGGTAATGCTCTGGAACCCATGATTCATTCATTTTAAGAGTAACTTTCCATGTGATAGATGGGATTAAACAGTTATTTCATAACAAAGGACCTGCTGTTGAACGGGTGGGGTATCAGGAAATAAAGGCTTGGCCTGTGCTGGATATGGTTAAACTCCCACTGACTCGTGGACGTAGCCCTCAGCAAAGAGGTTCAGTTTCGCTGGGGGTCAAACATGCATGTGCATGGTTAAAACTAGCATGCCAGCCAAGACCATGGCTGGAAATAGCACATCTAGCCACTGTGACATAGCCATGATTCTAACCGGATTACTAAAAGGCACAAAAAGCATCATGCAAGCTTCAAAACTTTATTGGCTTATTCAACAGGCAAAAATTTTAAAAATCGTACAGGAGGAGAAAAGTGCCCATGTTAGAGTCACAGGCCTATAGTTTGTCCCAGATGTTGTAAGCTAAGATAGTCTGGAGAGATATCGATACAGGCAGAGACTACTCCCCTTCTTGGCTATGAGGCGATTGGGGACAAGGGGCATTTTAACATCTTTGCCTCATGAAGAAGCTGGAACGTGTCCAGAGGAGGGCAACCAAAATGGTGAAGGGTCTGGAAGCCATGCCCTAAGAGGAACGCCTTAGGGAGCTGGGTATGTTTCGTCTGCAGAAGAGAAGGTTATGAGGGGACATGATAGCCACGTTTAAATATTTGAAGGGATGTCAAGTTGAGGAGGGAGCGGGCTTGTTTTCTGATGCTCCAGAGACTAAGGCCCTTTCTACAACTCACCTTTTCTCGGCACTGGGGTGTGGGGATCGTGCGAGCAGCCTCCAGTGAGAGGCTCTCGCGTCCCCATTGCTTCAGCTCCGCAGCTGCTGGCTGCTCGTGTGAGAGCCCCGCCTCTTCCTTCTGCAGTGCAGCCTGGGAGTTTCTCAGGCTGTGCTGGGGCAGGAAACACGAGTGCTGTGGCTCCAGAGCTCCACATGCATGGCAAGTGCGCACAGGGCCCCAGAGCGATGCACGATCGTGCACCATTTTTGGCTTAGAGCTGAAAATGAAAAAGTGTGCGAGTGGTGCCTGCCAGACCCTGGAGCGTCGCGCAATTGTGAGTGCGTCATGTGGACCGCTCCTCACATTCATGCAATGCTCGAGGGGCCCTTTCGCATGGCAAATGCTATGTGAAAAGGGCCTAGGACAAGGAGCAATGGATTCAAGCTGCAGGAAAGGAGATTCCACTTGAACCTCAGGAAGAAGTTCCTGACAGTCAGGGCTGTCCGGCAGTGGAATATGCTGCCTGGGAGTGTGGTGGAGTCTCCTTCTTTGGAGGTTTTTAAGCAGAGGCTGGATGGCAATCTGTTGGGAATGCTTTGATGGGTGTTCCTGCATAGCAGGGGGTTGGCCCCTGAGGTCTCTTCCAACTCTATGATTCTATGAAGAAGCCAGTGAACGTTCAAAAGCTTGCATGGGGTATTTTGTGCATTTCAGTCGGCCCAATAAAGGTATCATTGTTTTGTGGATTTGGGATTGTTTTGAATTATGCTGCATGGCCAACATGGCCACCCCTGAACATGTTTGGATTACCATTACTGTCTTCATTACAGTAGTGTAATGAAGTACTGCTCAAAGAAGTGGTCTCTGAAACAGTGCCACTCTCTAAACCAGTGGTTCTCAACCTTCCTAATGCCGTGACCCTTTAATACAGTTTCTCATGTTGTGGTGACCCCCAACCATTATCATAGCGTCAGAAGCTCAGCCTGAGAAGGGCTTGAAGCGAGGTCTTAGGCGACCCCTGTGAAGGGCCGTGCGACCCCCAAAGGGGTCCCGACCCCCAGGTTGAGAACCACTGCTCTAAACCAATGATTTTGGATTCCTAGAGAATTTTCAGGAAAAAAACAATTGTAGTCAATATGTACAAATATGGTACCAGTTTCTGGAACACTGGAAAAAAAATAATTGCCAGTCCTCCATGCCAGATAACCTGGGAACTACTGGTGATAGTGCACATTACATTCTTTTGCAAACAGTTCAGAAACTGTAGCAGGTCCAACACTGTAGCAAGGCTGTTGACCTGGGCTGGTTTCAAGAAACATGTAACTCCTCTGTTGAAACAGTTTCAGTGGCTGCTGATTTGAACTATGTTCTGCTGTATCTCTATTGTTGTTATTGTGTGCAGTCAAGATGTTTCTGACCCTTTCTGCAGCTTACCTTCTTGTGGTGGCATCTGGTGGTGATCCCAGCAATGTCTCTACTGGGAAGGGAGTGTGATGGCAGCCCTCTCCTCCGCATGGGACCAGCTCTCTGTGGAAGGGAGCGCGATGGACATACCACTTCCTTCTGCAGCCCAGCTGGGTATTTTCCTAGCCTGTGCTGGGGCAGGAAGCACCATGCGGAAGCATCATCACGTCATGCGGAAGTGTCGTTGCAGTCCCATCCTTCTCCGTCCCCATGGCGGGATGGAGGGGTGCTGTGGAAGGGGCCTCTGACTTATGGTGACCCAAGGGCTACCCTATCATGGGATTTTCCGAGGCTGAGTGTAATGCACCCAAGGCCACCATGGCTGAGCATGTAATTGAACCCTGGTTTGCAGGGTTGTAGTACAATGCTCAAGCCACTGCACCACACTGGCTCTATATCTCTAATTCTCTACACTTGGCTATCTAGTTCTGTTTCCCTTCACTATTGTTTAGATGTCTAATTTCTCTTTCTGTCCCAGTCCTGCCCTCCCAGAGAACTCTGTCAGTGTCCTCCTGGTTTACCTCCCAACAATTCTCTTTTCCAGCACAGTCAAAGAGATTACCCAAAGTCTTCCGTGCAGATGTTTGCTAGGCAAACATAAAAGATTTTGTGTTTACACATTACCCATTAACATTCTTCTGCTGATGTGAAGGTAGTAATTATAGAGCCAGATGGGGCTGTACATACAGTCATTGACACCAAGCCCACACACTGCTGGGTGGCATTTTTTAACGAGAGGCCAACCACTAGCGGGAAGATCAGCAAAGCAATTAAAAACTGAATTTCTAAATCTACCGCATAGCTTATTCCAGGTGAAAACTAAGTGCTTTTGGCTGCAACTTTTGGCAAAAAGAATGCAGTACATGAGATACACTCCAAACTAATGTGCTTAAACCTGAGATTCCCCTTGTTACAACATGATGGTAATGGTACAATAATTATATGCCATCACCTGCAAGAGTAATGCAAAGACAATGGTGCCCACTCCTGAAATCCCTGCATGCAGAAATACTCCGCAGAAGAAATGTACTTTTTCATATTCTCTTACCACAGGATGGCCCTGACTCTGTGGAGAGCTCCACATAACACTTGTTGATTCTGGTATGGAGAACCCTCCTCTACTTTAAGGCTTTCCACAGGGTAAATTGGGGGTGGCCAAGCTCCCGGGGCTCAGGGGCCAATTTACAAACTTCATGGCTTGGCAGGGCTGCACTCACTGCACATTTTTAAAAATCATAGAAATGGCCAGACATCCACATCTGGGTTTGGGCAAAAAGTTACCAGGTTTTTCAAAGATGTGGGGTGTCCTGAACGTTGTGTAAAAGGAACACGCACACCCTGAAGATTTGTAGAACTGCCAACTATCCTTTTTCCTCCACCCAAAATTGGAAGAGGGGGTTCTATAAGGGGCCCAAGAGCCACAGAACAGCCACAGGGAAACATCTGAACCCCACCACTGTGGGAAATATATATTATATAGTCTTTGCATGCAGCTTGGGTGCACAGAAATATTTTTCATGGTCCAATTGATCTGGACCATTGATCTGGTCCAATTTGCAACTATTTCTGGGATGGGGAACCTATGGATCTCCAGAGGATGCTTCAGGATTTCAGGTCTCATCTGCCTTAGCCAGCATTGTTTATGGTCCGAACATTATAAGCTGTAGTCCAACAGCATCTGGATGGCCACAATGATGCTTTCAGGATTGCTTACAAGATAAGAAATTCCAATTAATTTTGTCAAAGGGAGAATGACTCATTCTTATCTAGTAGAGTTGAAGCACCTTCACAAATGTCCAGGGCAAAGACATAATAGGGGTGAGGGTGGGTAATAAACATTTATGGCACTTCTAAATAAATATGGAAATAAAATCAAGAGTTGCACAAAGAGGGCTAAAACAATTGCTTAAAAGCTCTAAATACCATGTCACAAATTTTGGAGCAATAAAATGAAAGGAAATACCATCAAAAACTGTAACATTGTTTTAACAGCTTTGATTACCACAGTTTAGTAAATGTGAATATACTGAATTGGCCACTTGTGGGCCAATGTGATTAAAAAAATGTTAGACATTATCTCTTTAAGTCCATATGTTTATTTCTCCCTGGACTGGCACTTCTGGTTTGCTTTCAGTGCGCTTGCAAATGGTTTGTCATCTGAAGAACATAAACATTGAACATAAGATATAATACTTGGCTTGGAGAATCTCAAAGAAAGTGCCTGTCTCTAGAGAAGCCCATGAGAACAACATAGGAGACAGAAAAGAAATCTGGAGAAAATTGCTGAGATGCTGGTATGGAGCAGCACAGTGACTTAAGTAAAACCAGGTTAAACTAAACTAAGCCAAGTTTAACTTCTACATTAAGAAGCAGTACAATCAATGGCTCAGTATTCAAGATTACACATCATACTGCAAGTGTTTGGCTCTCAAAATATTTTGGCTGGAGCTGATAGCAAGTTTTAGACCACAATATATTGGAAGGTTAAAGGATCCCCATTCCTATTCTGCAGCAAGATAAGACCTCACTTCTAAGTCCTCACTCTAGGTGTTTTGTAATTCAGACCGAATACTGAATTTAGCTTTGAAGATCACATTGGAATTGGATGGTTACAGCTGGTTTATATAAACAACTACATGGTCTGCATATACATTTCTTGATCAGAGTAGATACTAGGCCACAATACTTGGGCATGTTGAAGTTGTATGCAGCCTATGTAAGGGCTGAAGGAGGTATGCAGGTATGCAGCCTATGTAAGGGCTGAAGCAAGGTCAGCCAGGCCCCAAAACAGGGCTTGACAAGGGTTCTTGGGACTCAGAGGTCTGATTGAAGTAAAGGCTTTGCTCTGTTTATCAGGCAAGGACAAAAGGACAGACTGTTAGTATTGGCCTCAATTCAAGGCAGCAAGGGCTCCATTGTGTCCACCACCAATTTCAGGGGACAATATTGTACACTCCTTTTTCACCACCCCTTCTCCCAGCCATTAGGCGATACTGCCATCTATTTGTACAACATACAAAAGTTACCAGCTGGTCTTGGTCTGAGCTCGGGATCGCAAAGCACAGAAAGCTCTTCTCAGGGCCTTAGAACAGCCTTTGCATTATTTCCTCACACATGCTTAACCATGGCATGTGTGAAGAAATGATGGAAAGGCTGTATCTAAGGATGTGCTATATCTAAGACTTTTTCTCACCACCGTACAGCATAAGGCTCATAACCTCTGTGTGTCCATTGTAAATGAAGACATAGGGTGGTGAGGGATAGCATGAGATCACAGAACTGGTAATATGTTATATTTAGAGCAATTCTACTTAGCCAACCTACTGTGAGATAAGGAAGCTAGCTATGAAAGAAATCTAAAAAACTAGACTCTCTCATTATTAATGGAGGATGGAACTTGTAAATTCAATTTATGGATTAAAGTTCTCCAATCATTTTCAGGGTGATTAAAACTCTCTCTCTCTTTCTCATTTTCTCTCTCTCTCTGGTCTTGCAAATGTTAGTGTTTGCACTAATGCATCAATGTTAAATTGTGACAGTAAGGCAGTTCATTAATATTAAATGTAAAGAGCAGTGTG
This sequence comes from Ctenosaura bakeri, assembly GCA_948474755.1. NCBI lineage: Eukaryota > Metazoa > Chordata > Lepidosauria > Squamata > Iguanidae > Ctenosaura > Ctenosaura bakeri. The sequence continues at coordinate 1,100,452 of CAOLHI010001059.1, forward strand.
TACACCAAATTGCTAACAAATCCATTCATCATTAAGTCATCAAATTAGAAATTATTTTAAAATTACTAAAATGGCCACCAAGACCCACAAACTGTGCCCCCAAACTAATGGACTCAAACTAATGGACTCAAATAATCTAAACTGTTAATCATGTTTGAAAGAATTGATGTGGTGGTTTTTTAATGATTAAAACAATGAATTTTAAGTTCATTGTTGAAAATTTTAACAAACTAGGGAGGCAAATTTATTAGTAACTAATTATTTTCAAGCTCGAAAGATATTCAACTTCAAAGAGCAATAAGCCCCAGGAATTTTCAAAAGAATTATTTGACAATGTGAACAAGAAAGGCAATTCTTTACATAGAGATTAGCCAGATCTATGTTAAGAAGATCCTTCCATTTCTGGATGCCAGAATGGATAATGCTGAAAAGATCACCTGCTGGAGTGGCCCACGTACCATTTAGTGGCTGCAAGTGGGAGGGGGGGTGTCTCGAGGTGATTCAGAGAAGATCTTTTTCTTTGAGCTTCCAGTGGAAGAAATACAGTTGAGAACTGTGTTGCTACCCAGCCAGTCAACTGCATGTGAATGGGGGTTCAGAGAGCTACAATACTCCACCAAGCCAATGTAGGGCTGTGGCCATGGTCTACTTTTGAAATGTTTACCTGAACAGCCATTTAGCTGGAACAAAAGGTCATGATGGTAAGATCAGAACTTGCTGACAGTGCTAAAAATAAGGAAAAAAACCACAGAAAGCTGGCATCCTTCCTCTCCAGGGGTTATCAGAGCTTATCTGACTTTGCTGGATGTCTTGACAAATGCTCGGATTGACCTTGGACACTCCCTTGCCATGAACAAAGTCTGGCACGGTTTCATGGCAAGCTAAATAGGTCCTGAGCCTAGTGCAGCTGAGACTTGACTGGTTGTTGCTGGTTGTAAATTCTGAGAGAGCAACGCTATCTCTCTTTTTGCTGCCTGTGCACTGTGAAGCTGGGTCGAGGTAAATTTTCCTCTATATCTGAAGAGGCAGAACTCTCTGTTGGAGCTGGCACCATCCCCTGTTCTGTTTCCAGCACTGTAACTTCTCTCTGTACAGCCGGCCCTGGCATGCCTTCTGTTTCAGGGGCATTTAGAATTCTCAGCCAGAGAGTTCTTTGGCCTTAGTAAACTACAAACCTCAGGATTCCACAGAATGTTGAAAATGGAATAATAGTACTATAACAGTGTAGTGCATAGAAATGGCCTCAGGCTACCACTAGAGAAAGTAGATATTCAATAATTTAAAATATGATTTCTCATTAGGGTGACATCCCTAAAGAATCTGAGTCAACACAGAAACTATGTTTTAGCCCTGTTCAGATGACCAATATCCTCTTTTATAAAGGACCATCCTAAATTTGCCAGCGGATTCTCTTCTTTTAGAAGGTGTCCTTTTATTTGAAGAGGTGTCCAGTCCAAACCTGTTTAAAATATTAAGAACCACAAGGAATGTAGTCTATCAGCCACAGTTAGTACTTCCATAAAGCCAGCAAGGACACAGGTCACCCAGTCACCCAGTCCTCCTCACTCGAGAGTTATTGTAATTCTGTATAAATAATATTTTTAAAAAAAACAATTCAAATGTAGAGTCTGTACATATAAACTAGCACACGAAGACATCCTTCATTAAGTCCATTTGTCACATTGCTTCTAGCATCTGTTGCTAGCTGCCTGGTAAGTGCCCTTACCACCTATATAACCCAGCAGAAGGAAGATTATCCACCGTCATATGGGTATTAATATTTTATCCCTGAATCTTACAGTAATATAAAAACATAAGATCTCTCTTTTTCTAGAACTTAGAAGCTGGATGGTATCCTTCAGGTTTTCTTTTTCTTCAACGGTCCCCAGTGGAAAAGGAAACACTACCCAAAGAGGCTATGAGTACAAGAGAAGATAAATCTGCAACCCAAACCCTGCGATGGCCAGGTCATCAGCTGAGCCAATGGCCTCCCAATGCATGCATTTTTAGCCACTCTCCCTCCCCAGTATGCAAATAAGAAATAGGGATAGTACAATAGTAACAGCTCATTGGTTGCTGCTTGTTTGTTTCCAGGCTTACAGTCATAATGGGGGGATGTCCTGAGCTGTCCTGAGGGATTTAGGGTTGTTCCTGAGCTCTGTATTTCAGACTTAGGCCACAATGGCCTAAATACCTTGGTTTCACCAACTGCCAGCAACCAAACACTCAACATCAACTCCTTTCCTTAAGAGAAACCATCTCATACTATGTTGTGTGTAGCACTGGGCCTTTCTTCCACTGGTCTGGGGGACTGTTTCTGTGCTAAGATTTGTTCCAGGCCCTGTAATACGCCAAAGTGGCTACTAAACAACAAACCCCTTTCTCAGGTACCGAAGCCATCTTGAAGTCAAGTCTTAATACCTAAATAGACTGAATAGTCATTTGAAAATCAGTTGGGAGTAACATGGTAGAGAGAGGAGACAGGATCTGTAAATGTCTTAAGACCTTGAAGAAATACTGTTCTTACTTTTCTGCATAGAACATAAGAAGCTGCATTCTGCCAGGTGAGATTATTTGTCCATCTAAGTCAATACTATTTAGACTCACAGCAGCCCTCTGCGGTCTTGGGAAGGAGTCCTTTCTATCACTATCCTCCCCATCCTTTTTATTTTGGAGTGGAGATGCCAGGCCTTGAACCCGGCACCTTCTACATACAAAGTACATGCTCTGCAATGGGCTTTGTTGCTTCCCCTCTCTAACAAAGGCAGGCGTCAATCAATGCCCAGTCCACAGAATGTTATTCCAAAATTCCAGTGAGAAGAGGAAACAACATGATCAGAGATAGCTGGAAGAAGAGAGAAAGGATTAGGTCAGAGCTCAGAGCTATTACCATCAAGAATTATCATTGCCCATGTAGTTCAGATTTGCAGGATTAAGAAGCTGTTGCTGTTATTGTTGTTGTTGTTGTTGTTGTGTGCCTTCAAGTTGTTTCCAAAAAACTTCAGTGCAAATCCTCCAGGTTTCCAGTGTGTTATGTAGCAACTGGACAACAAAGCATTAGAAAGGATATTTGGCCTGTTGTTTCCTGCAGCTTGCATCACCAGTTTTCTAACTCACTTGAGGCTGCTAATAAGTTCTCTTTGCTAATTATATGCTCTCTCTCTCTCTCTTTTACTCCAGAAATGACCAGTTGATGAATCTCAGAGAACACATCCTTCTTTTGGAGATTCTTGAATCTGCAGGTGGATTATGGATACCAAAAAGGACCAGGATGAGAGTGAAGAGAATGACATAAATACAAGGTCTAATTCTTTGGGACATTACATGACTCAGGGTACGTTTATTGTACAAAACAGCATTAGAATGTGCTCTTCGATACATATACACTGTCTATTTTTCCAGGATTTTCCCTCTAGCTGCAGATGGCATCTATTGGCACCCACGGGGTGTGAGACCCATGAACTGCCTATTGGGGCTTCATCCTAATGTAGTTATACAGAGGTTGGCTTTACCAGAGCACAGTGGACTCTTTCACATTACACAGTTATAGTGCTATGAGTCCACTTTAACTGCTATAGCGGCATACTATGGAATCGTAGGAGCTGTGGTTGAGGGAAGGGGTATATAGCATTCTTAGCCAAACTACTCCAAACTACAAAGCCTAGGATTTCACAGGATACAGTCATGGCATGGAACCATAGGGATATAATTGGTGGTGGTGATGATGACGATGATGATGATGATGATCATCATCATCATCATCAAATTCATCATCATCATTACTGTCATCATCATCATCATTACTACTACTACTATTTTATTTATGTATTAATTTTATTAATTTATATCCTGCCTTTCTCCCAATAATGGGATTCAAGACAGCTAACAACATATTTAAAAGTAATACAGATTAAAAGCTATTCAAAACTTTGATAAAAGTATAAATATAAAAGCTATTTTAAAAGATATTAAATAATTTATAAACTTATAAATAATTTATCAAGTTAAAACATAAAGCATTAAAAACTTTAAAATTAATTAAAAGATGATACAAAACATAAAACAGCACAGCACATCATTAAAAGCCCATCCCATTCAATTTCCAAAAGCCTAATGGCGCAAGAATGTTTTCAGTTGCCTACAGAAGGAGAAAAAGGATGCCTCATCCTGACTTCCCCAGGGAGGGAGTTCCAAAGTCTGGGAGCAACAACTGAGAAGGCTCCCTCTCTTGTTTGCACCAAATGAGCCTGAGACAGAGGGAAAGGCTTCTCCAGAAGATCTTAGAGCTCGAATGGACTAAAGAGAGATTCAGACCGTCAAATAACCTGGACTCAAGCCATATTGAGCTTTATAGATCATCATCAGTGCTTTGAATTGTGCCTGAAAATGGATTGGTAGCCAGCGGATCTATTGCAAAAGGGAGTAGTCAACCACAGTTAGCAATCTGGTTGTAGCCCTTTTCAAAGGCAGGCCTATGTAGAACACATTACAGGAATCCAAATGGGATGTAACCAAGGCATGTGTTACCATGGCCAGATCCAACTTCTTGAGGAAGAAGCACAGCTGGTTCACTAACTCTAAGTGTGCAAATGCATTCTTGGCTGCTGCTGAAACCTAGGCCTCCAGGCTCAGGGCTCAGTCTAGGAGTACACCCAAACTGTGAACCTGTATTTTCAGAGGGAGCATAACCCCAATGAACACAGGCTGATTCCCTATTCCCACATCTGTCTTTTGACTGAACAGGGCCACCTCTGTCTTATCTGGATTAAGCTTCAATTTATTAACTCTCATCCAATTCATTACAGGTGGCAAGCACTAGTTTAGGTCTACAGTGGGGCAATAATTCCAGCTTCTTTGGAATTACCTGGAAAGGAGTAATACAGCATACTGATGACACATAACCCCAAAACTCCAGACAACCTCTCCCAATTATTTCATGTAGATATTAAATGGCATAGAGGACAAGGCACAACCCTGAGGGACTCCACAGGCCAGTAGTCAAGGAGCTGAACTGGAATTCCTCAACACCATAGTCTGAGAGCACACCTCCAGGAAAGAATGGATCTACTGTAGAACAGTATCTCCAGGCCATATCCCAGTGAATGATTAAAAAGGATACTGTGTCTGATGGTATTGAAAACCACCAGGAACAGAACCATCAGGAAGACACCTTCCCATCTTGTTTGCAGTGTAGGTCATCCGTGAAGGCAACCGAAACTGTTTCTGCCCCATAACCAGGCCTGAAACCAGACTAAAATGGATCAAGACAATCCATCTAACCCAGAAACTCCTGGAGTTGCAAAGCCACCAGACACCTCAGTATATTGCCTAAAAATGGGATGTCAAAGCCTGGTTTATTAATTATGCAATATAGTAGGATCTGAGAGCCAGCATCATGGAGTGGTTTCAGCATTGGACAGCAACCCTGGAGACCAGGGTTTGATTCCCTGCTCAGCTGTGGAAGCCCACTGGGAGACCCTGGGCATGTCTCACACACACTCAGCCCTAGAAAATCCCATAATAGGTTCACTTTAGGCTTGCCATAGGTCAGCAACGACTTGAAGGTACACAACAACAATAATAGGATCAAAGGAAGACTTCCCCCCCAAAAAAACGTTCTTACAACAGCCTCCTACCTCATTGTAAAGAGGCTTATAGCTTTCCTTACCCACTCAAACAGTTTCTCTTGCATGTTTAGTAAGTCAAGAATGAAAAGGGTCTAGTACATATATGGTGGCTCTCACCTCTCCTGTCCACATCCTCAGTGTGCACAAACTGAAAAACATCCATCAAAAATAGACAAGCAGGAGCCAAAGTAACATCCAGTGGACCTGCATCAGCTTTGGTGTCCAAGTCAGGGTGGATCAGAGCAATTTTATCTGTAAAGTGGTGGGCAACTTCTTCACAGTGGGTTCTTGAGCGGTTTACATTCTCCTTTAGGCCAGATTGTAACAGATTCCTGACTGCTTGAAACAGCTGCACTGGATGGATTTGTAAGGATGTAACGATATTTGACAAAAACATCATTTTTGCTGCCCTTTTTGCCCCACAGTAGGCCTCCAGATAGATTTTAGCCTGTTCTCAGTTGGATTCATGCTGAATTTTCTGCCAGAGTTACTCTAGTCTCCATCTCATTTGTTTCATTGCTGACAGCTGCTTAGAAAATCAGGGGGCCGGTTTACCTCCATTCCATGAAAAGGAATGTTCCATGTCCACTGCTCCAGTCAATTCCCCATTTCAGAGATCTACCACGGTTTCAACAGGATTGCAAGCCAATGCAGCAGGAAACTTGCCAAGAGCTATCAGGAATCCCTTTGGATCCATAAGCCTCCTAGGGTGGACCATCTGAATGGTTACCTCATCCCAGCAAAGACTCTTAGTCCCAGCAAGTCTATACCTGACCAAGCAGTGATCTGTCCACAACAACAGAACAGTAAAAAGCTCCTCCATTCCCAGATCACCCTCATCCCATCCTGTACAGAAAATAACTTCTAATACGTGCCCAGCAGCATGATGGGGGCTAGATGCTACTTGGGAGAGACCTATAATTATCATGGTATACCTGAAGTCCTGAGCCACTCCTGATAAGGTATGGGTGGCTGTTGAAGTGCCCCAGCATCATAAGCTGCAGGGACTCCAACATTACCCCTGAGACTATCCCAGCTAGCTCAGGAAATGAGATTGTTGAGCAGCAGTATGGGCAGCTACACCAACAGAATCTCTAACCTTTTCCAGCAATCCACCTTTGAGAAAATATATTCAAATCCTGCAGATGGGGATAGGATGCCTGGTCGGGGGGCAGGATATTATACTCATAGACCACTGTACCTCCACCTCCCCCCACCCCAAATGTTGCCTGCTGTTAGACAAAGAATCCTGGAGGGCAAAGCTGAAAGAGATTGCTCACCCCCAGCCCCATCCACCCAGGCCTCTCAAATACGTGCCAGATCAGCATATTAATCTGGGACCAAGTCTTGAATGGCATCTGTTTTACCATTCATTGACCTGGCATAAAGCAGTAGCATATTGAGCCCAGGGGACTACATGAAAGACCTCAGCATTACCTCCTGTAAAAATGATGGTTGTGTCTAGGATACGCAGATGCTCATTTACTCCATAAAGCTCCTTAATTGTTGGTATTTTAACTGAAAACTATGCCTAATCATCATAAGGTAGTCACTGTTCTCACACACTCTGTGGAGCATTCTGTGTTCTAGAGGGATTTAGTCTCAAAGTGATTTAGGGCTGTAGTGTTCTGCATTGGGATGCCTTTACTGGATGCCTGGATTTATGCCCTGAATGTAAATAAACTCCTTCAGCTTTGTAGCAGGACAATGCTATTCTTCTGGCCTTCAGTATAACAGAAGAGAGATTAAAACAATAAATAGAATTCAAGGCACTTCTAACAGAACCATTACATTTTCTGAACTTATCATATCCAGTGCAATAGAAATAGCCTCGATGTGTGCTCAGAACAGGAATAATACTGGAAACAAGAGGTCCAATGCTATTTCTATGCATTGCTGGCACAGCCAGTTGCACAGATCTATTGCCCTAATTTTTCATAGGTCATTTCTGCACTACACTGTTATAGTGCTATTATTCCACTTTCAACATCCTGTGGAATTCTGGGGTATGTAGTGTACTGAGGCCAATGAACTTTTGGCTGAAAATTCTAAATGCCCCTCCCTAAACTGCAAACCCCAGGATTCCACAGTGTAGTGCAGTAATGACCTGAGTCAAGATGTAACACAAACTTACATTTGTCCCTTGATTCATACAGGTTTAAGACAGCTTTATGAGACCCATCAACTCTGTGATGCCACCTTGGTGGCTGAAGGAAGGAATTTCCCATGCCACCGGTGAGTTGCAGGCTTTTGCCGTTTTGATAGCTTCTTTGGTGATAACCCAGGGCATGTCCTTAATAGTCACCAAGCAGGTGTTTTGCTTAGAAAGGAGGAGTTGCCTGACCAAGAGCAGTGTGTACACAGCAGCAAAGAGATGCTCCAGTTTTGAGGGAATGTCATAACTACTGACATGGCATATAGCACTCTTTTTCACAGTGGATCTCACCTGATCACTTCCCCTAATAAGACAATGATTCTGTTCTTTCACTGGCCATATGCCTGCAAAAACTTGAATTTTGTAATTCTTGTCTGACACAAGCTCAATTTTTTTTATTTTTCTATTTTTTTCCCCCCAGTAAGATTAGCACTTGGTAATCCTGCTCTTGGTAATACTAGATGAAGTTTATACAAATTATGGTTTATAATTAAGGTTTATAGGGGTTTATAAAATTATGCATACTGTGGGGAAACAGGATATGATCCCCCCTTTTCTCTCTCTCCCCCTTTTCTCTCTCTCTTAATAATAGAACTCAAGATCATTCAATAAAACTGATTGGCAGGAGATTAAGGACTAGCAGAACAAAGTACTTCCTCACACAACACATAATTAATTTATGGATTTAATTGCCATCCAATATGGTGATGACCACAACTCTAGATGAAATTAAAAGGGGATTAGAAAAAAATTCGTGAAGGATAAGACTATATCAATCACTTGGAGCTTTGAAAAGTACCTTCGGAATTCTGGGAATATCGTCCCCACAATCTCCCAGCCAACATAGCCATGCCCACTGCTGGCAGGGGGATTCTGGGAACTGTAGTTCAAAAAAGGAACATCATAGTTATTGGCTATGATAGTCAAATGGTATCTGCATTTGCTGGCACCCATCAGTATTGCTTTTGCAGTCACAGCAATACAAGTGCATAGGGGCCAGGACCAACCTTGAGCAAGCATAGGTTACAACTACACCATCATATACTTGCTTGGCCCACCAGTGGCAATGTGTCAGGTGCACATGTGCTTAAGAGTAATATTCTCCCATTCAGCAGGTGTAACACAAGGATTGTACCCTACAATAACAAGCCAGGTAGTTTGGTGGTTCCCAAGCAGGGCAAGAGGACAATAGTCCTCTCCTGTTATTTTCCCCCCAGCACATGATACTCTTGAAATCTTTTCAAATAGGGAGATTTTCTGTAGATATTTTGCTGGATACTGTGCCTGATGGTAAAGGCGCAGCACCTCTCCTCACAAAAAAAGATGAGATTTCTATCTGTTTGAGGACAAGATCTTTACATTTGGCCTCCAGAGAAATATGCATTTGAAATGTTGGCCATTTCTGCACCTTACCTTTGTCCGGCGCCAGGGTGCAGGGATCACACGAGCAGCCTCTTGCGAGAGGCTCTCGCGTCCCCACTGCTTTGGCTCCGCAGGAGCTGCCTGCTCGCTGGCAGGCAACATAAAGGCTCCGCCTCTTCCTTCTGCAGTGCAGTCGGGTATTTTCCCATGCTGCGCTGAGGGAGGAAGTGCAAGGGCCATGGCTCTGGATCTCTGCATGCAATGTAAGTGCATGTGGGGCCCTGGAGCAATGCGCAATTGTACACCATTTTTGGCTACAAGCCAAAAATGAAATAGTGCACAATTGGTGCCTGCTGGCCCCAGCAGCATTGCACAATTGCGGTCATCTGAAACTCTCCTCGCAACTGCGCAACACTCCAGAGGCCCTTTCGCATGGCAAGCGAAAAGGGCCCGTAGTATAGATTAGCTCTACTAACCACTTCAAAGCCTCCTTTTTTCCTTCATGTATCTTCTTGACATTTTTTCCTCCCAGCAGATATACAAGTAAGCCAACCCAGAGGAGCAGTAGTCCATGGGAGGTGCGGTACATTTCCAAGTTATTCCAAATGACACTAATTGGGGGCCAAACTAGACTTTAAAGGCCCTGTGTGTTCCCTGTGATTTAACACGTTTTCCCTCCAGCAACAGAAAATAAGTGTCCTAACAATCAGAACTGCAAATTAAGCAAGTTTTTACTTTCCAAAGATGATTTATGAAACAAAACATGCTAAAAGCTAGGGAGGAAAGGCACGTGTTACGACAAACATATTTTGCCACTTGGGGGAGCACCTCTTCCAAATTCATTCTGAGTGTGACCCTGAGAAAGTCAAATATGAGTGTCTTAGATTTCTTCCATCCCAGAGTGGTAGATGTTTCTGTTTAGAGACAAGAACAGACAAATCTATCCATTTCATTTTCTCCCAATTAGTCATTTTAATTTTAATCACTCCCAATTACTCATTAAATTCATTATGTCCAGTTTCCAGATCTGGATGATTTGTTTTAGGTGGATATTTTTGTGCATTATTTTCTCCTAATACATGTATTTATGCAAATAATTTTGCCTGATGCCAACTTTTCTAAGCCATACTCCCTAATGTAATCAGTATCTGTTCATAAGGCTCACTAATAGACATCTTTATATAAGCACTTGTATTTGGAGAACTACATCCCAAAATTAAAAGAAATTGGAATTTCAAGGATAAAAATATGCTTTCATTTGCGTATTCAGGAAGATTGATGCTAGGTAGTTTCACATTCAAATACAAACTGAATGGATTTCTCCCTGTCTCATTTTAGCAGGATTACATAAATTTAGGGGCTTTAGGGTATTTATAACTAGCGTGAGCTGAAGTTATGTTTTGATATAGTTACTTTACTGTCTCTCTTTATAGGGCACTGTTGGCCTCATTCAGCCCTTACTTCTATGCCATGTTCACCAGGCCATTCAGAGAATTCTGGGAAAGGCATGTTGTATTTGAAGAGATGAACTCTTGTATCCTTCAGAAAATCCTGAATTATATCTACACTGGGGAATTATGTCTCACACCAGAGAGTGCTCAAGATCTCTTCACAGCAGCTAGCAGGCTTGTTGTCCTCCCATTGCAGGAGATCATTGCCAGGTAAGACAGGGTACTGGTTTGGAACTGGAAGAGGGGCTATATGTGAGTAGGTGTTGGTGAGATCCTTAAGAGAGATAGAGCTCATCCTTGTAGGAGAAACACCATCTCTATAGGACAGACATTCTCTACTTGTGGTCCATAAATGCCTTGAAGGTCTATGTGTAGCCTTCTAGAGACTTGTGAAGCAAGCAGAATAGATTTCCTCCCCTTCAATTTCTTCTTCATAACTTTGAAAACTGCACTTTAATCATTTTTTTCTGGGGAGGGAGGTCCCTAGCTTTCATCAGATTTTCAAAAATGTCTGTGATTCCAGAATGGTTAAAAACCACTATACAGCACCAGAAGAGATTCAACAGCTGAATATGCTGTCTGAATATAAAACAGCATGAAAGACTAGTCTCTTCCAGCGGGCCTAGCCTGATTATTTTTAAATTATGGATTTCACTTTTAAAATATGGTCTGCTTATTTTAATGTGTATTGATCTTACACATTGTTCTTTTACATTGATGTTCTGTTTTGAACCATTTTGTGTGTTTTAATTGATGTTATGTAACAATAACAACATTTTTTTTAAAATTAGCATTTTTACAACAAGTTTGAAATGGACAAGAAATCTATAGGGATATCAAATGAGAGCATGGAGATATGTGCCAGAGAATATTCAGCACTGGTGTCTGCTGAACAGAAGGTGCCCCATCCTTATTTTCCTGGAGTAAATTAGGCAGGCTTTTCATTCTCATCTTTAACATGACTGATCTCTGTGCCTCAGCAGAATTACAGCAAGGGTCAAGGATCAAGATCCTGGCAAAAGTCAAGGACTATAGTTCACCTGGGCCACAGATAGCCCCAGTTTTAACATAATTGGCAAGGCCAATAAAGAATGGAAAAGTTCCTGGTTCACACAAGAGTCTCTTAGATCTAGAGGTCCACAGAAGGCATAATCACATTCCTTCTTAACTAAAGGGGAATTCATTTAAGGACAATAACTAGGGCACTCCAACTAATCCATAGGAGTTTACCAGCAGCAGAGGGGCTAGTTGCAACCAGGGGAATCTTCTTAGTTGAAAATGGCATAAGATGTCCTTTACTGACTCTCTGGCCATTTCTGCACTAGATTGTTATAGTGCTATTATTCCACTTTCAACATCCTGTGGAATTCTGGAGTTTGGAGTTTACTGAGGCCAAAGAGGTCTCTGGCTGAGAATTCTAAAGGCCCCTCCCTAACTGCAAACCCCAGGATTCCTTGGGATGTTGAAAGTGGAATAATAGCACTATAATAGTTTAATGTGGAAATGACCTCTATTGGCCTCATTCAGCCCTTCCTTCCACGACATTTTCACCAGGCCTTTTGGAGAATGCTGGGAAAATTGTGCTTTTGTTTCTAGAGTTTTCCTGTGGCCTCTTCTCCTAAACTTCACAAAATAAACACATAACATGACATGGAAAGTTTTCCTCTGACTATCACATTTCCTGTTTCATTCCCACAGAACCCTTGGACTCATTGATCTTGGGCAGGACTCATTTGGTATCTTTCTTCAGTGTGGCTTACCTCTGCCTCTAGTGGGTTCTTCTTACCAAGTCCTACTCTAGTTCCTTTTCCTGCTAATCTGCTACATCTTCCTCTCCTGCCAGTACTTTCTCCCTCTCCCTCTCTCTTTTAACACCACTGAAATAGACTGTAGATCAAGAGCAGGGAAAGTACAGCCTGGGGGTGACTTGTGGTTCCCCATGGCCCAAAAATGCACTTGGAATGGGAGGGCAATTCTGCCACGTTTTTGGTCCCCCTGAGCTGTTTTAGGCCCAGGAAATGCCTTTTTTAAACACTAAGTTAGAACTGGAAGTGAACTGGATCTAAAATGTAACAAAAGTGCCCCAACTTCCTGCAGAAGCATTTGGGGGGAAGTGTGTGTGTGTGTGTGCGTGCGCGTGCAGTGGAGTGATGTGGCTCTCTAAGGTCCCTTGAGGAGCCAGTGCACCCCTCTAATCCCTAGCCATTGCCCCCATCAGCTTAGATGCCAAACAGACATTCACCTATCAGCTTCTGAGAGACACACCCTCACCCCTCTCCTTCTCACCACATAGAGGTTTAGGCTGTGTATGTGGGGGGGATCACCCTTGACTTCATAACTAAAGGGAGCCTAGAGAAAGACCAGTGACCCCTCATAGTCAAAGCAAAGTGGGAATGCCTTACTCTAAAATGGGTGGAGGGGTGAGAGACTCTCTCCTGCTAGGTCCATGAGGTGTCCATTGTAAAGAGGCAAAGAATCATAACCTCCCCTAAACTAGCTTGTTTTTCAGGGCTTAGCAAAAGATACAAATGCATGATTGTCAAAAACCTTGGTGAATTCATTGCCCTGGTCATAGTGTGGTATTCCATGCAGGGGAAGACATTCATCATTCTACTGGGTGTGATCAGGCCTTCACCTGCGATGTATATGATTTCTCAGCAGTTCCCTGTCGATCCTCATTTCATTTTCACTCTTTCCTCAGATTCTTGGCTGACAGTATTTCTATGGACAGCAGCATAGGGACATATGCTTTGGCATATGCCCACAACCACCATGCTTTGCTCCGTGTGGCTGCACAGTACATTTTCTTGAACTTTGAGCCTCTTTCTGCACACGAGGCCTTTCCAGGCCTGGATCTCAGCACAGTGATCAGCATTATTTCTTCAGACAAGCTTCTGGTGTCCTCAGAACTGACTGTCTACCATGCTGTGCAGCACTGGGTAAGGTCTCAACCAGCAGAGCATCTGTCACTGATCAGGAAGCTCATGAGACAAGTTCGCCTCCCACTTCTAACTTCTGAGGAGGTTGCTACTGTCCAGCAAGATATTATTGCAGAGTATGGGCATGCGCACTTGCAGTGGGAGCAGCTGGATGGAGCTGGGAGACTTCTGAAGAGTGGGGGTCTCAGGCATGGCATGTATGATGACTGGATTGTGAGCCTGGGCCTCTTTGTAAGCAACATGCAGGGAGGAGTAGTTGAGCGTCTGAAAACTCACTTCTTGGGGTTCAACCTACAGATGGAAAGTTGGGAGGAAATTCCACCCTTGATGTATCTTGACTCCTCTGGCTTCTTGTCTGTCGGGCACAAGCTCTATGTCTCTGGGGGGCAAAGGCTTAATGGATCTGTCTTAGGAAATCTACATGAGTTTGATGCGCTTACAGGTCAGTGGATGCAGCTGCCATCCATGTCCATACCCCGTCGAGAACACGGCTTTCTAGCATGTAAGCAAAAACTCTATGCACTGGGGGGACGGAGTGGAAGAAATGTGCTTGATTCTGCAGAAAGCTTTGACCTGGTACAGAAATTCTGGTCTCCCATTGCGAGCCTTCCCTTTGCAGTCAGCCATTTCGCTTCTGCCACCCTGAAGAACAAGCTCTACCTAATTGGAGGGTTCTCTCACACAAGAGCAAGTGGTCTTGCTCACCGTGGCATCCTGATTTACAACACAAACTTAAACTTGTGGAACCAGGTGCCCTTGGCATTTCAGTGTTACAAATCAACAGCAGTGACTATGGATAACGGGATCTTTGTCATCGGTGGACTAGTTGAGGAGAGCAGTCGACGCGAGACCCCTGGCACTGTAATCCGAGCTCTGATCTCTGGCACCCATAAGTGCTTTTTCCTCAGCAAGGATGGCACGGTGAGCCATGATGTTGCCATTCCAGAGCTCCCCATCCTGGTTTTGCCACCCTGTGCAGTGCAGTGGCAGAGGAGAATCCACGTGCTGGTAGGGAATACAATTTACCAGTGGAAGCCTGGAGAGTCCAGTTGGACCAGGAGTCGAAAAAGTGCTCCCAATACACGAGTGACATTCTTAACAGTAGTTAATGGTGTGATGCTGAGGGTACCAAAGAAAACTCTACAGCCCCTTTTACAAGAAGCCTCAGCAGCATTGACAGCAGTTTGGGTAGCAGATCAACAGCCTTATTGATGCTCTCCAGATCCAGGTAACTTTCTCAGTCTCTCAGTGGCACCTAGAAAGGAGAATTCCACCATACCGAGCTGTTCCTCTTGAGATCGCCAATCCTGATTTCTTTAAGATTTGAATAACACTTAAATTGCTTCCTTCTTATGGCACTTGGGACAAGGTGCCCACAGCTGAGGCCAGTTGCTTGGCTACTGAATAAATCCCATTCCTACCACTTTCATGCTTCTTAATGTTGCAAACAAGCACCTGGACAATCTCTGTTTGTCTTGCTCATTTGTTTTGCAGTGTCTTCTCCCTCAGCACTCACATGCTTTCTCTTGACTCATGTCATCTGACCCTGCACACATCTGCATCTACCCATACTCAATGGTTTATTTTCTTTCTTCTCATATCCTTCTTACCCAGCTCCTCTTTTAAAATTTTTTACATGAAAACTCATTGATCTCTTCTCTCTCTCTCTCTCTTCTCCCTCCCCCATTCCCCCCCCCACATACACACATACACATTTTTCAATGTCTACAGACAACTCATGACTTTTATCCTTGTTTCTTAACATGCAAAGAAGAGACCAGAACTAGAAAGGGTAAAAAGGAGAAAGCAACACCAATCAGGGGGAGAGGAAGAGGGAACATTAGTAGGTATACATGAATCCTCTTGATTTAATCATTGCAGCAACTGTTTCAGGTAGTTGAGGGCAAAATACAGTGTTAATTGCAAGGTGAGCTTCACAGTTGAGTGGAAATTTGAACTTGGGTTTCCCCACTCCTAGAGTGTACCCACATTATATATTTATAGCAGTTTGATACCATTTTAACTACAATGGCTCTATCCTATGGATCCCTGGGATTTGTCATTTCATTAGGTACTTAGAATTCTCTGTCACAAAGCTCTCATACAGCAATTTGTGGAAGGGACTAGAGAATTCCAAGAATGTGTAACCAAGTTACAGATCCCAGAATTCCACAGAAGGGAGCCATGGCTGATAAAATCATATCAGACTGCTCTAACCGTGCAATGTAGATACAACCTTAGTCAAACCAACCAGTACACTACACCCACCTCTCTGTCATGCTTTCTGTCTCCTCTGCCTCTAACACTGATCTAGCCATCTTAGGGCCAGTTTACACAATTAGCAAACCTTTTTCTATGATGTACAATTCTGTTGATGGTTGTATGTTGAATTGTTTGCTGGAAGTGGTGGTGGGTGGGGGAAAGAACTCCTGAAAATAAACAAAACAACCCCACCCTCACAGCAATGTCCTTCCTTCCTTCCTTGCATTTATATCCCTTCGTTTAGCCAGAAAGGCTCCTAGGATGGCTTACAGGACATGTTTTCATGCTCCTCTGTCCTACATGTAGCATGTTATTAGCATAAATCATATTTTAGTAATAGCAACAATAAACACAGCAAAGTACAAATCTGGTTTTGTGGGCCCACTTTCAATCAGCTGTACCCCTGATCAGTTATCCTGAGCACATCTTTGGTTGCAAATATAAGACACAGTACCAAGCATCCTACTAGTCTGGGATCCATGATGGGGACTCAGGTCAGAAATGTTTCTCTACTTGTACTCCCACTCTACTTGTACTTCCTACACCTTCCATCTTAGACAGCTGGAGCTTTTTTCTTCTTCTTCTTCTTCTTCTTCTTCTTCTCTTCTTCTTCTTCTTCTTCTTCTTCTTCTTCTTCTTTTTATTTTGAGAGAGAGAGCAGGTCAGCTATTCCATTCCATTCCATATATGTGCACACATACAATCCAGCAAAATGAGCCTACTATCATACTCTCCAGGGATCTCTGCAGTACAAATAAGTCATAACAGTGCCAGTCTGAAAACTGGAGCAGGATTTAATTATGCTCTATAAATTATGCCCAACAGAGCAGCCATCTCCCACAGAGATGTGATTGCAGGTAGGCAGGTGAGACCTACAAATGGTCCTGCCCTGTCTCTTTGATACCCAGATTGCCTCTCTCTCTATATCGGCTTTGACGTTTTATTCCTCCCCTCCCAGTCGCTCTCCCCAAACTCTCTCACAAAGAGAACTGCAAACTGCCACGGTAGTAACTCTTAACAATGTATGCTGAAATCTTGGCTAACAACCATAACCCGACTTGGCTGCCCTAGTAGCTGAAAACATGATTCCCCAGGGGAGTTGCTACAATGCGTCCCCAAATGTTATATCACTTGCCTTTATGCAGCCACCTGCATGGCATAGTAATGGCCACCTGCTCAACCCTTCAGCTATATAAAGCACACCCACATCAAACTGCTCAGCAGAGGTCTTGGTCTTTATAGCAATGGAAAAAGACAAAACAGCAACAGGGGAGACCTTCAGCCAGGGGAGAGAATTAAAGTCAGCAGAAACCCAATTTGAAACCTCCACAGGGCGTATGGAACTATAGTTTGATAAAACTGAGTGAAGCATTACATTCTGTCACTCTGCACTTTCCCTGCCCCAACCATGCTATTAAAGCAAAGCATGTCAAGGAAACAAGTGTGTAAATTGTTTAATATACCTTTAAAAAAACACCTCCGAGTATTCCTTGCCTAAGAAAAACCCTATGTAATGGGTGTCACCATGTTGACTGGCGACTTGGGGGCACACGCACATACAAACTTGGAATTCTGCTTTCTTTGCTGCAGACCGGGAGAAATTTAATTTTGCCTCAATGGAACATTTTTACCAGTAGAGGTCAATGTCACCATACAGAGGGTTGGGGCAGGTTTTATACAAAACTGGGAGGTGGTCACACTTGGAAGACTAAAAAGGATATGCACAGCTGGAAAGGGGATAGAAAAATGGTGATCAGGGAGGGCTGCAGTAACTCCTCTTCAAGAAAGTTTATTACATTTTGTGTTGTATAGCTTTTTTAAAAAAGGTTGATTAATAGGAGATGTGAAAAGAGGTACATAATGCACAAGGTGGAGAAAGTGGTTAAGCAGAAACATTTCTCCTCCTTTTATAATATTAGAATTTGTAGTCAAATGCTAAAGTTGAATGATGAGAAACTTGGGACCCTTTAAAAGGACAGCATGTAGTTAAATGGTCAAAATCATTGCTGCAGGATGTTGTGGCAGCTGATTATTTGTCTTGGTTTAAAAGGGAATTGGACAAATTCATGGAAAATAAGGTTATGTATAGCGGATGGAGATATGTATTCTTAAGGATACCAGAAACGGTACCCTTCTGGGTATCAACTGTTGAGGAATGTGAGAGGAGACTTCTCTTGCACTCATGTCTTGCTTGTGGGTTTCTCATAGGCAACTGGTTTGCCACTAGGGGAACTTGTGGAATAGCTGGGCTGTCAATCTGACCCCTATGGCTGTTCTTACACTGGGCCACATTTAACATTTTATTGCCAGCTGTCCTAAGGCCACTTCTGCACTAGACTGTTATAGTGCTATTATTCCGCTTTCAACATTCAATGGAATTCTGGGGTTTGCAGTTTAGAGAAGGGCCTTTGAGGCCCCCTCCCTAAACTGCAAACCCAAGGATGCCATAGGATGTTAACAGTGGAATAAGAGCACTATAACAGTGTACTGTGGAAATGGCCTTACAGATATCCTTTTAGAGCTGTTCACAATGCCATTTTTTCACATTCTGAGAAACAATCACCAAATTTGGCCACCCACTGCTTTACCTGCAACTACAAAATGTTTTTGAAAAAGTGGGAAAAATCAATCTGTTCCAAATACAGATCTCTGTATTTATTCTCATTCTCTGCTTCCTGGTTTGTATTGTGTTAGCTATTTATAAGAATACTTATCCTCTTATCCTATGACTGCTAAATTTATTTGGGAGTCTTCCTACTTAGGATCTTTTGACTCTCACACAGACAAAGACACACAGTCACAGGCAAATATTGTATATGTTTTACTGTCAGAAGTCTAAAATCTCTAAAGAAAGGGTTTGCCCATAACTCAAACTGTGAAACTGTAAGAACTGAACCTGCTTTCCTGCCAAGTAGGATGTATATTCATTACCTTTAAACCCAATTGTTTTTGGCATTATCAAAGTGCATTCAATATTCTTTAAGATAATATTCTATAAAACCTATATTGGTTTTTAATGCACACACCATTTTAATGCACGTGCTGTTTCAAATAATTCCAGATCTTCTTTTCCCTCATCCATTTTACATGCTACAAAACCCTCAACAGATTAAACAGAACATTATAATGGACAAAATTATTAAAATCACTTTTTACATAGGCAAAAGGTAAATATCTAGATATTTATTGACATAATCTACTTTAACTTCTTCCATTTAAAAAAAGCAGCAGGACCAGCCATGTTTTGCCATACAACTTGTTAGTACTCTTGCTATGATGGCAGATGTATCAAAATGGCTGAAGAGATGAAGTCTCCTGTGCCATAAACTTACTAGGTAGAATTAGGTAAAACACTCTTTTTCAGGCCCTGGTGATAATGATACCCACGAAGCCCACAGGGTTATCTTCTGTGTGTGCGTATGTGCTTTCATGTCACCTGGCGACTTATGGTGACCTCATGAATGTCATAGGGTTTTCTTAGGCAAGGAATACTCAAAGGTGTTTTTGCCAGTTTCTTCCTCTGAAATATAACCAACCGCACCTAGTATTCATGGGTGGTCTTCTATCCAAGTACTAACCAGAGCTGACCGAGCTTAGCTTCCAAGATCAGATGAAATCTGGTGCCTTTGGGGTATCTTCCATGGGCCTACTTTTTCCCCGACCCATCTCCTAAAGTGATTTAACTGACAGCAACACAGCTGAGGGGTCTTCCCTGTGGCAGTAACCTGCTAACAGTCTCCTGCCCTCCTGCAGGAAGTTAGATGAGCCCCTCCCTGGCAACTTCTCTTTAAAGACAGCTGTGCCAGCCTGTTTTAGCATTGAAAGACATAAAAGAACTCAGTAGCACATTTTAGCTTCTAGGCAAGCAGTAACTATGCCTTTTTATTTTATCTGCAATGTAATGGTCTTTAAGGTTTTGTTGTTGATGTTTTATCAACTCTGGTCCTCTGTTTTGTTTTGTTTTGTTTGATTTGATTTTTGTTTTAAAGTGACTTTTGTTGAAATGCCTGAACTAGTTATAACCATTTTCCAGAGTTTGGATGTAATACAAGCTGCAATGTTACCCTATAAAGCTTTGATCTAGAGGTAACAAGAGAGCAAGGACATTCCTTTTAAAAGCAACTGGGGTGGATGTGCTTTGGGGGGATATAATTTTAGGCCTTTTTCTTACTGTTTAGATTGGTGTGTTTGTACGTGTGTGTGTGAAATAATGAAAAGCAATGGGTAACTTAATAAGCTCCCCCTTCAAAATCAGACATGAATTATATGGCAATACTTTACTTCTTAAAAATGTTGCCAGTGGTAGCAGTAATTATTCATTTGGAAAGGTAACTGTCCAAGTTGTGGTGATTTGATTGTTTTGCATTAGATGTTCACCACTTTTAGGCTCGGGAGACTCTACTGATGACTGTCTAGAAATTATTTTATAAATGAAGGGATAAATTAAAAAATAGTAATATGTGAAACACTTTGAACAATTGAAAAGTGATATACAAATGTTTGCTGCTGTATCGACAGTGTCTAGAATGTGAGATTTTGTCCCAAGTTAAGCATTTCTAGTGGAAGATGACATTTCAGATGCTTCTCTGGCTCGTTTTCATTGCTCCTGGCAGTAGAAGGAATATAGTACAAATGGGTAATCTGCTGTCACTGACTTCTTCTTTATTTGGCATAATAAAGAAGGGGAAAGAGACCTGTATTGTTCTGGTTTATACAGTGTCTCCAAACTCTGGGGATCAGTGCAGAGCGAAGCCCAGCACCGTGTATTGTGGATGCTCAGATGCCATGGCAACCAAAGGGGTCAGGAGGCTGGAAATTAATTCCATTTTCAGTCAGTAAATGAGAGTCAGAGGCCAGAGTATATTCATTTATATACATACAGATGTATACGTGCCTTGGTGCTTGCATACAGTTATAAATATGTGCACACACAGCTTCACATAAACTCATAAAAACAGAAATGCAAAATAGAAATGTGTATGCTGTCATGGTGAACGCAAACATGCAACTGTCCGCAGTCATATGCACAAGAGATTAAATAAGGAGAGTGCCATTAAAATCAAATGTGAGTGTTAATTTCCTTTGACAAACCCTCAAATTCAAATTTACATCCCTTGAGTACCTCAGTGAACTCTGACTTGGAATAATTTGCTTCATTTACATTTTAATGTAGGCAAAACTTTGACTTTGATTAGTTCAATTACATTGTTCAAAACTACACTAATGAAAGTCAAAATGTGATTCTGAACCAAGCAGGGGTTATGAAGCCAGGGCAACACCCCCACTGGCTCACTCGGATGTAGGGTTTCAAGTATACAATACCCACAGAGAAGCCAAAGGAAATTCTTGCCTGAAAAGACTCTGTGAAGAAATATATGACGGCTGGAATCCATTGACACAGCTTTCTCAAAATGTTGTTGTTGTTGCATGCCTTCAAGTAGTTTCTGATTTATGACGACCCAAAGGTGAACCTATCACAGGATTTTCTGAGGCTGAGTGTGTGTGATATGCCCAAGAGGTCCCAGTGGGTTTCTGTGCCTGAGTGGGAGATTGAACATGGTCTCCTGGATCTCAAACCACTACACCACACTGACTCATCTTCAACATACAGACATCTCCAAATATTTACATCCTAAAGCCCTTCATGGTTTTGGACTACAACTCCCATCATGTCTCACTGCTGGCTATGCTGGCTGGGCTGGTGGGAATAGCTGCCCAACAATACCAGGAAGATGGCACATGCTACATCCCTATTTTTAAAAATAAAGCAACCATTTGTTTCATAGGAGTTCTATCTGAGACTAATTCACGCGTGTGACACACTCCTATATCTATCAGAGCAGCAATAACCCCTTAAGTGTCTGACAGGTTTTGCATACCTGTGGGACAACCTTAATATAGATATCTTGCTTTTTATTTTCTAATACGTATCCTTAGGTGCACAAACACACAATTTAACAATAGCTCAATTAATTAGAACTGGCTGAGTCTTTTATCATGTAATTGCAGAATCATTAGGGAAGTAGTAGTAGTTGTCATTCTTCTGTGCCTTCAAGTTATTTCTGATTTACAGCGATCCTAAGGCAAACCTAGAGAGCCTGTATGATGTAGTGGTTTGAGAATTAGACTATAATCCTAGTGACCTGGGTTGGAATCTTGTTTCTCACCCTCATCTTCAGGAAATCCTGCTGATTCTTATGAACGTAGGTATGTGTGCCACTTCTAATTTAGCAGCAGTTGTATTTGCCTCTAACAGGACCACACAGCTGGTGGGAATTGCTCTTTGGTTAGTCCAATTGAACTTATTGCGTATTCAGAATAATGGGAAATCCCTTTGTGATCATACTAATATTTCAAATTTTTGTGGTGTTGGCACTATTTGGAGTTGTGTGCTGGATAAAGCATTTGGTGCACAATGGTGGAGGACGAGACTGAATGTTTAATGTGGTGGAGGAGTAGCTACTCCCTGCCCCAGCAGGAAGAGTGTTAGGGTCAGTACAACATCCCTTCCAAGATGTATATAAGTATATTCTAAAATGAAACCCCTGACCACCTAGGAGAGCAAAGGTCAGCTGAAGAGGCCTCTGGTCAAATCGTGTAGCAAGCACTAGGGATGGTAATTCTAGATTTTGCCATTCCTGAGAGATGTCAAGAAAAAGCAAACTATTTTTTCTTCCCATAGTGTTGAGTCACTTGGGAACTTTTTTTCTTGCAATGACAAGAGACTGTGTAACTTTCTAAAGAAAGCTACAGAGATTTCTCCAAAGCCACACAGTTTTCCTGAAAGTTGCAAAGCTTTCCTCTGAAAGTGATGGAGCTTTCCAAAAAGACAGAAGGGAAAAAGCACACAAGACAATGTGGCACAACTTAGCATTTTGCACAGCTTTACATTTTGCACAATTTTAAATGCTGTACATTATAAATGGTGCACAGCTTTAAAATGCTACGCAGCTTTAAAAGCTTTTTTGTCTCCTAAACGACAGGGCAGAAAAGCACAAAACAGAATGATGTGCAGCACAAAAACTTCTTTTTTTCTTTCTTTTTAAAAGAGTTTTCTAAAAAGACAGAGAAAAAAAGGCACAAAATGGAATGTTGCCCAACTATAAAGTTGTACAACTTTACAAGGGGAATGGGAACTACAGCCCAGAAGGTTCAAGAAATAGTACATTGTCCACAGAACAAACAGATTAATCAGAGGGACAACACTTTAGTATAAGTTTCTCAAAATGTGCAGTTCACAAAAGTAAGTAGGGTTTGTTACACTGAGAAAATAAATGTTCCCACAAGATTGCAGGAACTTTTGGAGTGCTGTTTTTCCTCCCATAAATGTTCCCTAGGGGTCCAGAACTCCAAATTCCAAGCTCCCACCTGAAAATTGTCAACTGCCCATCATTTCCTAGCTAGCACCCATGCTGAACTCCAGTATGCACCACCGTCAGGTTTGCTAAGTTTCCTAATTATACTGTTGAAATACTAAATATCTCCCAGACAAGGCTCTGTCTCACCAAGCAGTTGGTAATGTATTATAGAGAAGAAATGCCACTGATAGGAAATATAAAGCTCCTGTGATGCCTTTCTTAATTGGTTGCTTTCTGAAACATTACTGTCTTTTGAGAATCCAGGTGGGTAATGTATCTCAGGAAGCCGAGGGAGACAGCATTGGTTTATAAGAAGACCTTTTGTTGACGTCAACATCTGATGTCATGTTTGTTTTCCATTTGGGATGCTCTAAGGATTCCAAAATTCAAAAGTAGTCCTGGGGAATGTGCTTGAAATTTCAACTAAGAGGCACAAGAGGAAACTTCCAGAGACCTCTCAGTCTTAGAGACAGTCTATTCCACTGTTGAACAGCTCTTTCCATGAAGAAGTTACTCCTAATGTTTAAATGAAACCTTTTTTCTTGTCATTTTAAACTATTGATTTGTATTGTAGTCTCTGGAGCAACAGACAAACTTGCTCCATCTTCAATATGACACAATTTCATATATTTAAATATGGCTAACAAGTCACCTCTCAACTCTCTCTTCTCCAAGCTAAAGAAACCCAGCTCCCTAAGTCATTCCTCATAAAGCTTGGTTTCCAGATCTTTTATCATCTTGGATACCCTCCTCTGGACACAATCTTTGCTTAATTTACTGCAATTTTGGAATGACACTTAGAAAATCTGAAAAGAATCTGATTCTTTCTGCCTCTGTTCATGGATGTCTCATATCTGGATAAATTCTGAAATCCATGCAAGGTAATAACACCTTTCTTGGGCCGACTGAAAATCAGCAACTCTCCCTAACATTTAGGTAGCATTTTCCTCCTAGAGAGATCCCATAAGGCTACTGGTAAAAATGGCAAGTAGATGGACAAATTGGTAAGCAAACTGAGAAGTCTCATTGGAAATAAGTAAGATTTCTCATGTGTAATTGACAGCACTAACAGATCAACTAAGAAAGACCATGCTCTTGCTGCAGAAATGAATTCTTTGGTGCCCTTTGGGGGGTCAAGTTCATCTGCCATCTATGCCTATCCAAGACTACAAACTCTTAAGGATCACTAAAACAGAAAAATGAGTAGAAAAAATGTATCCACTTGAAGTCTCCTTGGAAAGCAGAGTCTCCTAGGTCAAGTCTCTGCTTGCATGGTGTTGTTATTCCCCAATTAATTAGTTTAAACTTGACACAGAATGACACAGAAGCCACAAAACAACAGAGAATGTAAAACTGGCAGAAAGGGAGAGATGTGCCCTGCTAGATTTACAAGTACACATACATATAAATGCTCAGATACATGTGAATGTCAATGTATCATTCAACAGTGTAATAACAGGACAGCCTAGTTCTCTTCAGATCCAATTGCCTCTCTGGTAAGGATAGATGTCTCTATTTGGTTTGGTTTCTGTCAGATCTGCCCTTTACCAGTCTTAAGATAGTTCCAAGCCAATTTCTGCATCTATCTATGACTTTTCAAAAAGTCTAAAAGGAAATTTATATGAATTTTCATATACATTTCTTCTAATTTTTACATGTGTGTATAGAATTTTGTCTAACACACGCCTTTGTGTAAGTAATTTTGCAGAAAGCACTTGGCTCTGCTCATCAGAGAGCTGGTCCAGGTCAAATGCCTCACTCTGAAAGGTCTTTCCTCTGAGCCAACCCTTTGGGGCCTGCCCTCCTAAAGGGAGAAATGTTTTCTGGAGTAAGGGCAGCAGCACCTTTCCAAAATGGGATGCCTAGCCATTCTTGGTGCTCTGCCAGTGGAGGTGCACTCCTCCCTTAATGGAAGGGCCAGACTTTGCCATGTTGATCGGTAGAAATTATCAAGTGAATCCTGCCCATCATGTAGTTATAGTTGCACTCCATGTCAATGATGGCTGCCAATAGGATTGGGAGAAATACTCAGTGTAATAGACAGAAGTCACTTGGAATGAAGTACAGGAAGATTTGCTGTACGGCAACACAACACAGAGTCTGTAGGTATGCTGCCTCCTGTCCCCACAACAAAGAAGCTCTGTCTCCAAATTAAAAATAGATAGATAAATCCGTGCATTCTCATTACATAGAGAGAGGACCTTTGCAGCTTGGAATCTAATTCAGTAATCCATAGAGAAGCCAGGCAGTAGCATCAATGAGATGTGTATAATTTGGAAAGCAGGACAAATGCTAGCTGTGTATGATACGGTGCCAAAATGACTTTCTAAGCTGTGTTTGGGTTCTGGTGGACCTTCAGGTCACCCTTCTCAACCTACAATGCCATCTGCTTTTAGATGTGCCATAACCCCATTTCATGTTGGCCTCAAGTGTTTACGTCCATCTTTCAGCAAGACCCTCAGATTGGATTCTGTCAGTGTAAATGCCAACAGACAGTGCAATAGACAAATGCTCATCCAGCCCTCTCCCTCTCTCTCTTTCTCTGCTCTTCTCCAGTTCCTCTCTCTTGCAGTGCAAATAAATTGCTTCAGATTCCTGTAACTCAGGCAGAAAGCCAGGCCCCTTGCTGATCAAACCAGCCGACCTGGATAGTGTTGCTATGGTAACTTGCACTTTCTTTCCTCATCCCTTTGTTTGGCTCTGGACCCAGACTTTGTGCACAGTCATAATGGAGGCAGACTCTTGGGATATTTCGGGCTGAGGTGACAGTAATTTCATGCAGTGCAATAGCATGTCATTTGGCCCATCCCCTTCAGGGCGTAGAGCAGGGAATGTTGTTGACCAAGAAGGCTTCATGCAGTGATGGAAGATAGCAGGAGAAGAAAGCTCTTCTGGCTTTAGGAAGGAAAAGAATAATAGTAATTCTTTCTCAGTCTATCTTCCAAATAACATGCATGAGAAGAACATCTTTTGTCTCCTTATCTAACATTCCTTATCTCACCTCTGCCTATGGCATTCAGGAAGTTGTCTAACTGGACAGATTGTTTCAGCATATCTGGGTGTATATGTGCATGCATGAAGATTCTTCTTCAGCACCTTTTCCTCATCTTTTGCTACCCGTAATATAATCAACAGACTCTTTTCAGATACAGGGCCTTTAGGAACAGGGAGAGAGCCATATTGGTGGATAGGTCCCCTCATAATCCTCATTGACACCAAGAGAAATTACTCTTTTAAAACACTGGTGTTAAAGATACCTTGAACATCTGGAAATGGAGAGATTATGTTGTGGACTTGTAATACTGGGCTTTATTTTAGAGCTGCGGGCATAAAAGCCTGAGGGGAGGGGTTTTTTTATCACTTTCCTGGATTTGCCTTAGATTTAGAAAAGACAACATGCATGCATATTCTGTAATTTTGTGCCTGGACAAGATGCAGAAGCATTCCTCAGTATTCTTAAGTATCTGGGCAAAGCACAGGCACATTTTGCATTCAGAGGAGAGTATTCTCTCCCAAATTTGCTCTTTAAAAATTTAGTGACATCTCTGGGAAACAGTTTAGCAGTACAAATGGAAGCTTTCATTTTGCCACTAAACCTTCCTTACTCCGATGTATTTGAATATTTGTCAATGTTTAGTCTTTAATTGCTTTCTTTTGTGAATTTTAGAATAAGAAGTACTGACAAGGTGACCATATATAAATTCTCCTTAAAGTCCCAAATTTCTTCAACCCTGATTCTGAGCAGTGCAGCCTTCTCCCAATTGTTATCTAGTGATCCCATCTCTTAGTGTCTTCTTTATGGTGTCCGTAATATGATTTTATTTGGGCAGTGGCAACTGCCTGTGAAATTTCATACAACGTGCAATATTAAATGACATTGTTCCTTCAAAAACTTTTAAAATGTGGCTGTGCTATTTGGGAAATATATAACATCTGGCTCTGTAAACACTTAAAAAGTTTTTCTTGATAATGGATTCTTCAGATTGCATGTTAAGCATTTGGAGTCCTACTGTCCCTTTTAAACTCCTCACAGCTTAAAATAGGAAATTCTTTTCCCCTTCCCTGTTTAAGATATTCCTAACAAAGGAGGTGGAGCATTCATGACAGTGTAGGGTGATGGTCTGAATGTTAGACTGTAGGAGACCAGTGTTTGAATCCTCACTCAGCCATGGAAACCCACCAAGTACCCTTGGCCAAGTCATGTTCTTTTGGCTTCAGAGAAGAGCAAGGAAAACCTCTCTAAATAAATCTTGCCAAGGAAGTCCAAGCACAGGTTCACCTTAGACGCAGCTGTAACAACTTGAAGGTACAACAATAGCCCCAACCAATGAAGCTTAAGAACAGGTGAACTTTTGTGTTTGTTAGCAAGAGTAAGAAGGAGGTTGCCCATTTTCACCTTTCACACAGCAGAAGCATTCATGATGTGAGCATCCAAGTTCCTCTTCCTCTTTGATCATGTGCTGGCCCTCCTGGAGCATAAAGAAGACACCAGGCATGAAGTGAGATCAGGAATTATTTTTAAAAGACAAGGGGGGGGTTAAAAATGGGAGATGAAGAATATTCACAAACTCTTAGTAGGAGCCTTTCTGCACTACACTGTTATAATGCTATTATTCCACTTTCAACGTCCTGTGGAATTCTGGGGTTTCTAGTTTATTGAGGCCAAAGAGCTTGCTGGTTGAGAATTCTAAAGGCCCCCTCCCTAACCTGCAAACCCCAGGATTCCACAGGAGGTTGAAAGTGGAATAATAGCCCTATAAGAGTGTAGTGCGGTGGGGCTCACGAAAGGAGGTGGCTCTCTTCATGTAAAAATCCCAAGATCTGTAGGAGAAGGAGAGATCCCACAGAATTTTCTACCAATTCCAATTCTTCTACTGACTTCTCTGCATATGACCACATAAGCATGCATTATCTCATGAAATCCCATATTTATATTCCTCTGTTAAATTTACAAAGTGTTCCACATATATGCAACCATAATACCACCTATATGAGTTAAAAGCAACCATGTATCAGTCAGATAACTCAGAATATTTAACTCCATAATCTTTACGCACAGTGAAGAAAGCAACTCTTTCTTCACTTGGGTTTATACAGCAACCATAGAACCAACGTTGCCCTGAATGTTCATGTGCATTACAAATTCCTCTATTCTCTTTCCTCTTTCACATGAACAATCATATATTAACATAAATAGAGTAGCTTTGCAGCAATTTAAGCTGCATGGGTGAACATGCTCTAAAAGTAATCTATTGGTTTATTTATTGCACTTACCACAAGATCTCCCTCCAAGGAACTTCCATCCAAGTAGCTTATGCAACTAGTCCAGCAGGCTGCACAATGTTTCTTCAGCCTTAATTCATGCTGTGGAACAAACAGCTAGTCTACAGAAAATGCTATATATGTAAGGTCTCAGTCTCATCCTTGATACAAGAGGGATCAGGTTGTGTCCGAGTCCCATGTGCTGATGCAACACTGTGCTGGCCCCATTTGTGCCAGAATGCAAAACTTAGGCCCTTTCCGCACGAGGTGAGGGAATCGCTCCGTGCCGTTACCTACCGATTCTTCTGGGATCAGAAGCAAAGCGGACTGTCCCTGAAATCCTTCCACAGGGCTCCTCCTTGGTCCAGGGCGGCTGCCAGCTTCCAAAATGGCAGCTTCCAGTTGGTCGTGGGTCCCGACCAACTGCTGAAGCTCGCCATGCCTAAAGCCCGCCCTCTGCAGATTGCAGGCTCGCATTGGTGCGAGCCTGCAAATCTGCACAAGGGAGCAGGAATGCAATGGTGCATTCCAGGAAAATAAAGACCTGTTTTTGCGATCTTTAGAAAACACGCTGGAGGACCACTTGGGGTCGTTTTGGAGTGGACTGAGTTGCAGATCTCCGGTAAGTAGTCTGCTCCTAGTCCACTCCAAGGTGCAGACGACCTCCGTGAGAGGATGCACTGTGACGTTCTAACTGCCTGGTGCGGAAAGGGCTTTACAGCCCCCTGTGTTGTTGGACTGCAACTCCCATCATCTCCAATAGGCATGGCCAATAATGAGGGATAATGGGAGTTATAAGTTCACCATATCTGTGAGAACCAAAATTGGGAAAAGCTGAACTATAGGACTGAATTACAAGGTCACTGATACTTAGCTTGAGTCAGGACAGTAAGCATCTCCTGTTTAAAAAAATCTCCAGCATCTTCACTTAGAAGGATCTCAGAGAGAAAAGTTAGAAAAGGCCTTTCTGTTGGACTTGGGAATCGGAGGAGCAAAATAACTCTGGGCTGAATGAACTGGTTATTTGGCTAGGTGTGGAAAGCTCAAGCACATGGGCAGCAAGAATGGTACACTTGACCAGAACCTGTGGGTCCAGGGAAGTTCAGCCAATTCTGCATTTCCATTAATGTGAAGTGTAAAAATGAGTCTAAATAAATTGCAGGTCATGCTTGAGCATATTTATGGAAACTAAGTTCCCTGTGTCTTTGTATCAGTTGTTCAGATAATGCAAGATTTGATGGAGCCAACCTAAAGCGGTACGTATACCTTGAGAAACACAGTGGCTGTGCTCTCTTGTGTCATATGACATCTCAGGAACTACCAGTCTCAGAGTTCTTTCTGCAGGAGGAAGGTAGGCGAGAGGGAGGGCCGGGTGGCAGAGTAAATGCTCCACAATAATCAGGGACGTGTAAGCAGATGACATGTTTAAAAAGAGAACTAAAAGATGTTAAGGAACACCAATCAATCTTCCAGGTTTTCAAAACAGACAAGTCCTTTCTGCAGTCTGGCTCAGGCAATATTCTGACTGGGGAAGCAGATGAACATAAACAAGATGAAAAATGGTTTCAATATACAGACAGTGATTGCAGCAACGGATGATGAAGAGAAGCTGCCAGATGCAACACGTGACTCCAATCTAATGCTTTCAAAAGACAGTCAAATAATATCAACACCATTAGAATCATAATAATCAAAAGAAGGCTTAGAAGACGTATGAAAGAAGAATTTTACACTATTTAATTCTCTCCATCTGCTCCCCCTCTCAAAATCCAGGCATGTGGCTAGTGCAAGCTGTCTGTCTCTGTCTGGGTTTTCAATTCACCTGTCAATATATGGTGATCCCCCCATGCATTTCATAGGATTTTCTTAGGCAAGGAATACTCAGAATTAGTTTTGCCAGTTCTTTCCTCCGAAATAAGTATTCATTGGTGGTATCCCATCCAAGAACTAACCAGGGATGACCCTGCTTAGCTTCCAAGTGCAGGTGGGATCTGGTGTCTTTAGGCAACTTAGGCCTAGTCAGCACTCATCCAAAACTGTACGAATTTTGTGTTGGGGTAAGATTGTTTAAAGCACTTAGCTATTTTGCTTATTAAATATGAACTTGCATGATGTAATTCATCAGTTTGCAAAGAAAAATGCCAGAAATATAGGGCTTTAAAGTGAATTGGTGCATATTATAACATAAATATATGTTTGTAGTGGCATTGGTCCATTAGGGGGGGAAAAGAAAGAAAAGAAATCAAAAGATAAAGAGGGCAATACCATTACAAGGATAAAACTCAAAATTATGAAATGGTCAGTTGGCTTTGTCAGATTCTTCTTCAGGCTAGATGTTACGCTCAACAGGGAAATGGATGGCTGTTGAGAGCATGATGGACAAGCCCCTAGGTAAGCCATGGTGTAGCTTCAGAAATGTAGAAAATCTAATTTCAGAATTAAATAGTTCTCTTTAATGATTCATGAGACCACATGTATGGGATACAATTGTAGGATGTGTATGGGTTGGGTCCTGTTTTCCAAGTTTATAATATGCTCACTCAAATGATGTCTGAACCCCAGGAATTTGAATCTAAGTAGATAACACATATGTAGGCTATTGGGATTGCTTCAGAATAAGGGTTTCATTAGGTATGAATATGATCTATAAAAGAATACTTTTTCCATTGCACCTTGCAGGGTACTATTTTTAAACTTTTTAAGTATTGTTCTGCAACCACAATTCCAAAACCTAAAAATAATGTGCCTCTTGCTAGCCATTTCAGCTTTTCATGCAACTCATGCAGATACAGGTGGAGTTTAAGACTAGAGTAATAATTCTCTCCCAGATCACCCCACCATGATTCTTTAACCATATCTCAATTTTCATATTTAGAAACATGATTGTAAAAGCAGGGGCCTTCAGAATAGCAGCAATCCTTTCAGAGTTAGCAGCAGACATTACCAGAAATTCACTTACTGTGTGAGATATAGCTTTGCATAAAATATTGGAAAGGTTGAGGCAGAACAGGGGGAAAAACTGCAAAAGCAATATGTTGAATACTGAACAGCAATGATTTACAGGATAATGATTACTTTCTTGTTTATTCATAAGGGTTTTGAGCTGTGTTCTGTGTTCAAAAGGCACACAGTTCATAGCACTGTCACTGAGAGGTTGAAATTTAATGGGAATATATTGGGTATATGTAAGGAAAGCTGCTGATTCAGTATGATATATTTTTGGTTTTAGCAACACTAAAAAGGCAAACACCGCAGAGATTTCAACTCGGAATTTACTTGCATGCGGTTTGTCTCATTCTTCTTTCCAATTAGTAGAAAATTTGTGCTGAAAACATACAAATTACCACAGACAACCAGATTATGCTTTCAGCTGGATATTATAAGGCTCTTTACATTTTGCTCTGAGCAGTTGTTTAAGATTGCCAATAGTTGCAAAATAGCTGCTGTATTACTCCCTCCCCCATCCCCCCTGCAAAGGTGCTGGCACTTCAGGGATGGCAGGAATGATTTATAAATCTTTCTGCTCTATAAATGTAAGATCATTATCGTTATTAATGAAGTTAATTGCCGTACTGCAGCAAAACAGCCTCATCAGTTTCTCGATTTGCTCTTCAGCCTGACGACAAGCAGATAAAAATGTAACAAACACATCAAACAGATGAAAAATCCAGACACATAAACAACATCACATTTCCTACAAATGGCATACTTTGCATTTTGTGGCTGTAATTTCTTTGCTCCTCAACCCTGTTGGGATTTTTAGCATAAATGCAGAAACTTATGTACAAGGGAGGCTGACTTTCTCTCTATTTTGTGGATTTTATTAGTCCCCATTTGTTTTGCTCCTATGTTTTATAATGTCACCAGATTCACTTCAGTTTAAATTAAGGTGGTTTGTATTTTAGGTTGTCTGTGACCTAGCATGCACGTCCTCATTTATCAGGGAAGTTTCATAACTGCCTCTGATAAATCCCATAATTGTGACTGTTTATTTCCTTTGCATCAGGATCAGCAGCTGATGATAACACAGAGCGTTGCCATAAACATTTATTGAAATCCTCTGTGCTTCCCTCAGCCTTTTAATTCCTATCGTTTTCTTTTGATCAGTGGACTGAGTGGCAGCCCGATTTTGCAATTATGGACGGGTATAAACAACATGTGCAGGGGAGCAGATGAGCCTTGAGCGAGGAGGGCATCGGTCCTTGCTTGTTAGAGGTGGTTTATGATGTGATGTTGTAACTCATGAAGATAAATGGACTCTCTCTTCAAGCCTGAACCAGCATTGTACCCTATAGAAAAACAAGAGGAGGGTACAGAGGTATGAATTTTTGACTCAGCTGTGGTCTTTGTGCAGGTTTTCTCTAAGCAAACTCAAAACTCAAACCACCAAATTAACAAAACAACCCCACAAACACACCATAAACACAGCAGATCGGTGCTAGCAGCTGGAGAAGCAATTAGGCACTATCCCAGAGTATATGCACATTAGCCTTTTTTGTTTTGTTTTTGGCTCTCACCTCCCACCAGGAAAAGACTCAAATACAGAGATGAACCCAGCAGCTTCTCTTTAAAGCCAGAAGATACTCAGACAGTAGGGCTTAATTATTATTAATGTAGCTGTACTAAAATGGAGCCAGCCTAGTTCAGGACTTAAGACACACATTGCCAAGTCCTGTGCTACCTGAGACAAATGGTTTCGGTTGCTGATGATTGCACTGTACAGTCATGACTTCCATTTTCTGTTCAATGAGTCTCTCCAGACATAAGCGCCATGATGTGTGAGAGCTTGGGAAAGTCACGATTCTGGATTACAATTTCTGGACTCCTGTGTTGGTTAGGGAATCCTAGGAGCTACAGTCCCCCAAAAAGTAATGTTTCCAAGTTCTAGATGTGCCCACTAATCTTCCCCCTGAGGAAAACCCTTTCTGTATACTTTATAGAACCAATCCTGAAAACCACTGATGCTATCCTTTGCGTTGGGGCTGAGAATAAAACACAGGACAGAGGTCTGATTTAGAATGGAGGTCAACCAGTTATTCATCCCTGAAGAGTCTTCTCTCACTGTGGAGTGCAGAATATAGGAAGTTTGTCTTCTACGAGATCAGGTTATTTGCTAATCTAGCCCAGATTTATGCACCCTTTGGCTTCCTATGGCTTCAGACAATGTGCTTTCACATGATCTGCTACCTTATACACAGTGTTGAACCAGGGACTCTTTACGTGTAAAATAGGTGCTTTGCCACTGAGCTATGGTCCCAGCTCTTTGGCTGATATTCTGTTAGAACCAAAATAACAAAGCTAGGAAGATGTGGGAACGTGATGAAATAGAAACTCTTTGGATGACAGATGGGAAATATGTATGCAAACATAGCCCAGGTTTTAAAATCCATGTGAATATAAGTGCCATTACACACCAGGCACATTGTAATCATACTGTGGTACATAGGTAGTAGAGGTGCAACAGGAAGATACAGACTTCCTTCAAATCTGGCAGAAAAGATTTTCAATCACCTGCTGCTGGAAAACAGTTTATATCCAGACCCTTGAGCAATCCTATTGGTACTTTATAATGATCATTCTGAATACTCAGGATTCAGCTTGTGATTGTGAACTTGTTGATTATTGCTGAACTCGTTCTGCAAAAGACATGCAAATTGGAAATTCTCCAAGCCTGCAGCAAATAGTTATAAAGTGTATTTTAGATAACATGGAAATGTGTGAACTGACTTAAAAACAAGCTCATTTAAAGAGATGTGGAGTCCTTAGGAATCAGCCTGCAGTGTTTTTCAGAACGACCTTGCGAGATTATGTATTATCAGTTATAAATTTTTTAAAGGGAGAAAAGAAAAAAAAGAAATCCATGAGAGGTGCTCAGAAAGGTAGGAAGTCTGAGAACATGATACCTGATTTAGAAAAAAGTAAATTATTTTTTTTAAAAAAGTCATAGTTGAAATGTTGCCTTGAATCCTGTGGTCAACTGACATCTTCATAAGTAGACTTACATCTATGAGAATTAGAACTGGGCAATTCCATAATGTCTGCATCGAGTAGAGGGCTGCTGTAGAGAAGCCAGCAAAGTGAACAATGCACAACAGGACTGATGCACAACAAGACACTGGCTTGGAAGTGCAGATGTGCATTTGCAAAACTCAATGCACATCAGGACATGCCGATGTCCCATTACACATCTCTGCATTCATTAACAGGGTTTCTTTGCACCTCTTCTATGTAGCTAAGTATATGTAAAGTAATGTAACATACACTGTGAGAGAAGATTCTGGTCCATATAACTGAGGCTCTTTCTGCACCTTACTGTCTTCCAGCACTGGGGTGTGGGGATTGCACCAGCAGCCTCCGGCGGGGTCCTTTGACTCCACACGAGTTGCCTGCTCGCGCAAGAGCCCAGGACCCTGGAGTTTCCCAGGTTGCACTGGGGCAGGAAGTGAAGGCTCCACACGCCAGGTAAGTGCGCACGGGGCCCGGAAGCAATGCGTGATCGCGCACCATTTTTGGCTTCTAGCCGAAAATGAAAAGGTGCGCGATCGGTGCCTGCTGGCTCCTGGAGCATTGCGCAATTGTGAGGGCGTCATGCGGATCACTCCTCACAATCTCACAACGCTCCAGGCCCTCTTTCTCATGGAAAATGCCAGTGAAAAGGGATTAAAATGTGGAATTGAGATTTGCTTTTTGAACTAATTCTTCATCAGTCCAAACTCTCCTGTCTGTGACTTCAATATTGTGCAATTCCTAGCCAGCTTCCTTGTCTCGTTATTTTTGTGGGAACGAATGCATTATGCCTACTTGGCCCAATGGAGAGCTAGAGGAGACAAAATAATTTTCTTTATTTTACTAATGTCAATTATTTCGTCTGTTTTTATTGTTGTTGGTTTTTTTCCAGTTTCTTATAAACTAGCAAAAGCACAGAGCTTTCCTATAGTTCAAGGAACTCCTTTCAGTTTAGGACCTTGTTGTTCTATTTGTAACAAAAAACACAACATTTTAAAAAATAAATTCAGTTTGTCATTTTGTCATTTTTGTTAAAAAAATGTAATTTTGTTACATCAGATATTGTCAAGCAAAGTTATATGTAATGCATTTTATGTTACTAAAGTAACAAAGCAACTTTCACCCTATAAAGCATGCTAATGTTGGCTTTTTTTTTCAGTTTTTCCAAAAGTTTCCTCCCCCCACCCCACGAAGTTCAGGCCTTCAACATTTCTGGAACTTTCTTCTATCTTTACCTGGGAGTAACTCTCACTGAATTCAGTAAGACTTACAGTTGAGTAGACATGTGTAGGATTGTACTACCTGGCCATATGAGAACATACTTTTGAAGGTTTTGAGCATATTTGGTTTTGAACATATTTGGGGAGTGTTTGGCCCCCCACATGTTGTTGCATGTCAACTTCAACGGAATTCAATGCCACAAGCTGTACAATGGCTACCAACTTGGATGGCTTTCAAAGAGAGGTTTGTTAAATTCATAGAAGTTACGGCCATTAGTGCCTGCTAGCAGAGGTAACAATTTCAAGTATCAGAGGCAGTGTGCCTTTCTATGCCAGTTATGAAGAAATGCAGGGAGAAAGATGGAACTGCACCCCTATCCTGCTTATGTGCTTGGTTGGCTACTGTGTGAACACAGTGCTGGCTTTGGCAGCCCGTGAGTCTGATCGAGCATGGTCTGTTTAGGTTCTCCCATCACCCTTCTACATGGGTTGTACCATCTGGGGCTGATGTGACCTGCAACTTGGAGAGTGGAACATTCCTCACTCTTTGGCCCTTTTTGCATGGCATTCGCCATGCGAAAGGGCCTCTGGAGCACCACGCAGTTGCAAGGAGCTGTCCACATGATGTCCTCGCAATTGTGCAATGCTGCCGGGGCCAGTAGGCGCCGATTGTGCACTATTTCATTTTCGGCTTCTAGCCAAAAATGGTGCATGATCACGCATCGCTCCAGGGTCCTGCACGCACTTACTGTGTGTGCGGAGCCTCCAGAGCCGCAGCGCTCACACTTCCTGCCCCAGCAGAATCCCAGGCTGTGCTGCGGAAGGAAGAGGAGGAGCCCTCGTGAGCAGGCAACAGCTGTGGAGCTGAAGCAGCAGGGATGCAAGAGCCTCTCGCAAGAGGCTGCTCGCGTGATCCCCACACCCCAGCGCTGCGAAAAGATAAGGCGCGAAAAGGGCCTTTGTTCTGAGCATGCCTTTTACCTGAGTGTTCTCTCCTGGAAGATCTATTAAAGAAGAGATGAACTTGTTTCACATGATAGAGAGACAACTACAGAGCAAACTGTGAAATCTGTGTGGGACACATTCAAACTTTTTTATTCATTCAACATGCATTCAAGAGTACTGGTGATTATGTGTCTCAAGCTACCAATGGATGTTGGGAAGGGAGACTCAAGAGAGAGTCATTTTTTTTCCTTACCATTTTAAATTTACTTCCAATTGAGGCAGTTTTACATGACAGTTGAAAGTGACTTATTAGAGATAATACGTGTCTGTGCCATTTCCTCACTTCACTGTTATAGTGCTATTATTCCACTTTCAACATCCTATGGAATCCTGGGGTTTGCAGTTTAGGGAGGGGCATTTAGAATTCTCAGCCAGAGAGCTCTTTGGCCTCCCTAAACTACAAACCGCAGAATTCCACAGGATGTTGAAAGTGGAATAACAGCACTATAACAGTATAGTGCAGAAAAGGCCTGTATGTGAGAGAGATGGGGAGAGAGAGAGAGCGCACGCACTCTGGAAATAATTTCTAATGTGAACAATGGCATTTTACAGTTGAATTTGGTGACAGCTTTAATGGAATTGTAAAGTCGAAGGCTTTCATGGCTGGAATCCATAGGTTATTGTGGGTTTTCTGGGCTTTGAGTCCGTGTTCTATTAGTATTTTCTCCTGATGTTTCGCCTGCATCTGTAGCTGGCATCTTCAGAGGATCTGGTGGCATGGAAGTGAGACACAGTACATATATGTGTGTAGTCTCTGGGTGGGAGGGAGCAATTTGCATGTATTACAGCTGGCCTGTGTGATGGCCTATTTTTAAATGGGATATCCCCCAGGGTGTATTGTTAGGGGATATGCATAACAGTGCATTAAGTACATTAGCAACCCATTGTATTGTTCCCTGTAGAGGGACCTCCAGAGTCTGGGTGGTGTTCATTGGCATATTTTTGAGTCTTGATTTTTGTGTTCTTCAGTACTGGTAGCCAAATCTTGTTTACTTTCTGAGTTTCTTCTTTCCTGTTGAAATTGTCCATGTATTTATGGATTTCAATGGCCTCTCTGTGTAGTCTGACATAGTAGTTGTCAGAATGGTCCAGAATTTCTGTGTTTTCAAAAAGCATTCTGTGTCCAGGTTGGTTTATAACATGATCTGCTACTGCTGATTTTTCTGGCTGGATCAGTCTGCCGTGTCTTTCATGTTCTTTGATTCGTGTTTGGACACTGTGTTTTGTGGTCCCTATGTAGACCTGCTCACAGCTGCAAGGTAAGCGGTAAACTCCCGCAGAAGTTAGAGGATCCCTCTTGTCCTTTGCTGAACATAACATTTGCTGAATTTTCTTGGTCAGTCTGTAGATTGTTTAGAGGTTATGTTTCTTCATCAGTTTCCCTATACGGTCAGTGACCCCTTTGATGTATGGTAAAAACACATTCCCTTTGGTTGGCTGCTTTAATGGAATTGTTTGTTGTTGTCTGCACATCATGTGCAAGGCATAGATTGATGGGAAGGCCTACCACACATGTTATTTGTTTTCCTTAGGCCTTCCAAAGGAAGGGGAGAATTCTTGTTCTGCAGATCATCAATTAAAATGAAAAGGAATTCATCCAGTCCTGACAAAGGCAGGGCCTGCCAGGGTCACCCTTACCATTAGGATGAGTGAGGTAGCCATTTGAGGCAGTGGATGCTTGAACAGGGGTCACAGGAAAGATGCTTGGAGGACAGACCTCTTTGCATCATACAGTGTATCCTGCTGCCCTAAGCTAGCCCGAAGCTAAGACCAACTTTGTGAAAAAATGGTGTGTTCCCCCAGCAGTGTAATCCAGTAGTCAGTTCAGTTGGCTCTGCACACAGGATAGGTGACATCCTTGGTACCTGGTGTCTGTCAGGGTGGTGAATCCATTCTGGGCATTGGTTTGAATTTTAAAAGAGTTATATGAGGTGCTGGAGATCAGGTTCAGCATCCTGGATAGATTGTTTACAATTCCAACTAAAATCCAGCATGGACTCCCCCCTCCACCATCATGGATGCCAGCTGCCACTGGATGATGCCATCTTATCTACAACAGGATGATGGTGCTACCCTGTTTACTGGGGGTCCTGTGAGGGACACCAAGTGCGCTCTCAAAATATCAAAAGGTGGGGAAATTAGCAAGAGCACAAGTTAGCACTGTGAGAGGCAGGGCAACGGAGCAGAATCTTTTACCTACGGGGTCAGGCCAAGCCAAGGAGCAAACAGGATTGAAATAATAAATGTGATCTTTATTAAAATATAATCAAACGGTGTATGCAGCACACTCACACAGATAACTATAGAAAATAAAGGTGAGAGTGAGACAGAGGAATTTTTAAGAGGGATTGTTGATTTGGGTGATACTACACCTGTCCTGGAGCCCGGGTATTTCGCTGCGGAAGTTCGGAGGTAGATAGTCTCAGTACGTGGGACTGAGGGGAAGGCTCACCAAGCAAAGTGGCAGCAAGGCTGGATGGAAGTCGGGGGCAATCCGAGCAATCCGAGGAAGGTCTCAAAATCAGGGGTTTTTATAGGGAGAAATGTGGCTACAGGTTATTCCATACGTGGGGAAAACAATGAGTTTCGGGCTGGAGACAAAGCCTCTGAAAGGTCAGAATTTAGCATGATTGAGTTAGTTCTGAATTGACAAAGAAGTAGACAGTATGCAAACGCAGAGTGCTTGACAGATGAGGATTCTCATAATCAAGCCTCCTGCTCGGGGCAGGGAGTTCTTTGTAAGTAGCGTGCACGCATAATAGCGTGCTTGCCGGGAGGTCTCCTAAAGCAGCGATCTGGCTATTTCTGGCCTGCCTTGGTGGGAAATGGAATGTCCAGCGATTAGTGGCCGTGCCTAGTTTTGTGCTTGTCCGGGGGCCTCACAAACACGTGGAGAGGGATGGTAGAAGAGAGCCAAATTATTGATATCAAGGTGATATCTAATGTCACCCTAAGTGCAGTTTAGGAACTGCAGTAACAATGGCTCTCATTTTTAATTACCGTAGATTACAAGACTTAGGGCCCAGTAATATGTTGTGTTAAATCTATTTCTGCATTTGACTTGGTTCAGGTGTCTTAAAATGCAAACTGTATCAGGTGCGTGTGGGTTGGGTGGATTGATAATTAATGGGATCAGTGGAATTGTGAATGGAATTTTAACCCTTTTCTCCCCTGTTGTGGGACTTAGGAAACTCTGTCTTCTGAAGCAAGTATTGGCTTTGGGAAGATGGGCATGGAAATCTTTCATTGGTATCAATGGGTGTGGAATCTGAAAACAGAAGAGAAATCCTTTCCAGTATCTAAGCAACTAAGGACTCAAAAAAGTGCCATTCTCTGAACTAAGAGGTGGATCATTTTTTATCTTTTATTCTTTCACACACCACTCACTTGCAGAAGGATGCTTCCTGATGGAAAGCTTTCCTCACTTAGAAAACCAGTCTTTCCAGTGGATGGTCAGAAAGGGTGTTGTATCCCATATACACAAGGATTGACCAGTGGGCCAATGAAGACAGGAATTTGTCCAGCAACATGTGATGCCAACAGTGAGATTAGCAATCACATTGTTTTTATTCAGTCAGCTGGTATCCTGGTCCTAGCCATTTCCCCTGGCCCACCAGCACACCAATTAACATTAGGAAAAAGATCCCTATCTGCGTCAATGGGAAGCTCTTTCCCCACAAATACTTATTGTGATGGGGGAGGGGATTGCTGAGATCAGGGTTGAAGAGTGAAGTCTTAAACCTCTGCTCACATTAGGGTGCCAATGTCTTTTGCTCCCTTCCTGTGCCTGGGATTTAATTAAAAGGCTACCGTGGTGTGATTGATAATCACATTGTTAGCATCACATGCAGTTAGGGCCTAAAGCTCCAATCTGAGAAGAGCAGGTGGAACTGACTTTATTCTTGCCTGGGAATTCATTTAGTA
Organism: Ctenosaura bakeri; assembly: GCA_948474755.1. Taxonomy (NCBI): domain Eukaryota; kingdom Metazoa; phylum Chordata; class Lepidosauria; order Squamata; family Iguanidae; genus Ctenosaura; species Ctenosaura bakeri. The sequence goes on from CAOLHI010001059.1 coordinate 1,141,023, forward strand.
TAGAAGAAATGACCCCTGACATGATGCACCATTCACATCTATTAGCAAAATATTTCCAGTATAGAGTATAGCTGGAAAGGAGAAGGTTCAGAAGTCTTTGCTCCCATACACTTTGGTCTGAGCAAAGACTGCTGACAACACAGCTAGAAAATGGAATTCTAACCAGAGTTTCCAAAGATCAAACTAGAGTTCTCTACTGTAGTCCCCTACTGCAGATGAAAAGATTCCAGCTGCCACCAAACTTAAAGAAATCTTAACCTGATTGGTCTACTAAATAAATAATTGCAAATTAGCTTAGATTAGGAGGAGAGAGAAACTGGACATTTCAAAAGCAGTTTAACATGTGGGATGGCAAAGAATTAATCAGAACAGTCTCTGCCAAACCAGGAGTGTTAGAGAGTATGGTGAAGGCCAGCCAGAAACCTTCTCTTAGTCAACAGGTCCATCCCCATGCAGCAGCCTGCCCCTGGTACCACTTGTAACTTAAGTGAAAACGAAATGGAAGCAAAAACCAAAGACAATAACACACCAGTGATCTCCTGCTTTCTTGTTATTGTTGTGTGCCTTCAAGTCATTTCCAACTTATGGTGACCCTGAGCCTATCACAGGGTTTTCTGAAACTGAGAGTGTGTGTGATGAGCTCAAGGTCAGCCAGTGAGTTTCCATGGCCAAGCAGGAAATTGAACCCTGGTCTCCAGGAATGTAGTCCAGTGTTCAAACCACTACAGCATGCTGGCATGCTGGGCTCAAATTGGGTTAGAATATGAATCTAATGTATTACTTAGAGCCTTTCCGCGCCACAGTGTTATAGTGCTATTATTCCACTTTCAGCAGCCTATGGAATCCTGGATTCCATAGGATGTTGAAAGTGGAATAATAGCACTATAACAGTGTAGTGTGGAAAGGCTCCCAGATAACAAGAAGCCAGTGTGATCTAGTGGTTAGAATGTTGGACTGGTTCCCATGGACTTCTCAAAATTTCCCAGGGGACCTTAAGCCAATTTCAATTCCTCTCTTCCTCCCCATCTCTGTACTTGACCTACCTAAAGGGACTGTTGTAAAGATAAAGTGAAAAGGGGAACCCATGTAAATCACCTTGAGATCCTTGGCAGAAAGATGAAATATAATTGGCTTAAATAAATAAAAGCTGAGAACTGAGCTCTTAAAACTTCTCTGATCTTTGCTGTTATAGAACCTGAAGAAGCTGCTGTGCAGGTGACCACTCATTATAACTTAAGAAATATATGATGTTGAGAGGAAAGGAGATCATGTTGTACTAGAATCTGCCCAAACATTTTCATGTATGTCCATATACTGAAGACTTTTCTAATCAGTGGCTGCACAATCCCAGTTATGTTTACTTGAAAGTAAGGCCCTTTCCACACCGGGCTATTAAAACGGCGCAAAGCGACCTCTGACAGAGGTCTTCTGCACTGTGGAGTGGGCTGGGTTGGACTACTTTTCGTAGTTCCACACCTCAGTCCGCTCCGGAGAGACTGGAACTGGTCATGCAGCGTGCTTTTTAAAAACCTCTTTTAAGAGGTTTTTCAAAAGCATGGAGCGCGCGACCCCATGTCGCTCCGTCACCGCACTCCGGTGCAGATTTGCAGGCGCGCACTAGTGCGTGCCTGCAGATCTGCCGGGGGCGGGCTTTAGGCTGGCGAGCTTCTCCGGTTGGTGGAGAGCCTCTATCAACTGGAAGCTGCCATTTTGGATGCTGGAGCAGTGCGGAGCGACAAGCTCACAATGCTCCTCATCCCGATGGACTCGATCAGACGGAGAAGAAATCCAGTGAGTCCCATTTATGCCCGATTCATGCCCTACGTGTGGAAAGGGCCTAAGTCCCATCGATTGTAATGGGGTTTAATGCCAAGTAAGTGCACATAGGATTGCAGTCTTAGGCCATTTCCTCACTAAACTGTTATAACACTATTATTCCACTTTCAGCATCCTATGGAATCCTGGGGTTTGCAGTTCTCCCAAAACCACCCTATAATAGTCTAGTGCAGAAATGGCCTTAGCTGTGCAAACCATCGTACCACATCTACTGGTTGTCAATCTACCACCCACTGGCATTAACATCAGCAATGGCTCTAAATGTGGGGAAACTGCACTGGACACAGATAACATGATTTATGAGAAAACTCCTTTAGTACTGAGGAACTCTAGACTTATAAAATATAAGTATATAAATCTAAAATTTAACTGTATTTATTTTATGTATTACTTTTTAAAATACTGTATTTATATTCCAATCATATCATGGTGCCTCAAGGCAGTTTACAATAAAGTTAAGTTAATCAATTTTAAACAACTTAAAAACAGTAAAAATAATTTAAACAGATGAAAACAATGTTAAACAATCTAACGAGTTAACACAAGGCAGTTCAAAACCAGTTAAAACAACTGAAAACTATGCACAGGTGTAGAATTGGATGGAATCAATTAGGTCCCAAAGGGTTTAATAAAGAACCATGCTTTTACTTCGAATGAAAATGAAGCTAGTGTTTGTGCTATCTGGGCCAGCAGAGGCTATTCCACAACTAGGGTACCACAGAAGAGAAGCCCTTCTCCCATGCCTTTCTGTTGGGAATAAGAGTTTCCCAGGGTGTTAGCCCTATTGGGAAATTCTATGGAAGCTAATAGTGTCAGGATTCAGCCTCCTTTTTAGCAGAATAGCAGAAAAAGCATGTCTAAATGTATGTATGGCTTTTCTGATCTCAGACTGTCTGAAGAAACAAAACAAATGCAGGCAGCTTCAGGCTACAAATTTAGAAAAGTTTACTAATGGCTTCTGTATTTACATATGTATTGGGGAGCCTACATCCTAACTAGCTAATCAATAGTAGTAGCTTCGTTCTTAACTCACCATCTTCTGATGGAGATGCGAAGCATGGTCGGAGATGAGGAAGAGGAAGCAAAAAAATGGAGAAGAGAGGAACTGAGAGAGGTCTCTTTCTTTTATAAGACGGATGACCCAAGCAACTGTCCTGGGTCACATGATCTGATCACCTGAACACCAAAGGTATTTATGATCATGCAGTTATATGACAGAAAGACAAATGGTGGAGCTTTGGCATGCAAAAGAGAAAAGAAGCCCTATGCTAGCTATGCTCACTTGCTTTAAGAACAAGATGTGGGGAGAGAGAATGCTGGAATTTTTCCAACACTTTCCACAGTGGGACACTGAAGTCTTGAAGTCCTCAGACAAGTGTAGAAGGGAGAAGCACTCCTTCAAACTTCATGGACCCAAGCCATTTAGGGCTTTGAATGTCATTACCAACACCTTGAATTCAGACTTGAGAACAGTTTTGTACCATGTCTATGCAATATTCTGATCAGTGTTTTGATCAGTGCTTTGTTTTGTACTAGCTACAGCTTCCAAGTCATCTTCAAGGGCAGCCCCAAATGGAACATATTGCAGTATTCTAATAGAGAAGTTTACTATGGTATGACTGACTATAGCTATGTTGTTGTTGTTGTTGTTGTTGTTGTTGTGTGCCTTCAAGCCATTTCTGACTTAAGGGCAACCCTAAGATGAACCGTTTTTTTGGGGCTGAGTTTGTGTGACACACCCAAGGTCACCTAGTGGGTTTCCATGGCTGAGTGGGGAATCAAACTTTGGTCTCCAGAACTGTAGTCCAACACTGAAACCACTATACCACACTGGCTCTGTAGCGATGGTATTTCTGCCCAATTAGACAGGGGTAGCTATGTTATTCCTGCCCAATAAAAGAAAAGGCTAGCAGATCAGTTGAGGCCAGCTCCAGACACTCCAGTGCATGGAGTCAACCTAAGTGATCAGTAACAGAGGTGGATCTAGGGATAAACCCAAGCTAAATCTCCTCTTTCAAGGGAACTGCAATCCCATCTAGGGCAGATCATTCAGAGACCTGAGAAACACGAATTCTGAAAGTTTCCATCATTGTGTTTAAGCTTCACTTTGTTCTCTGTCATTCAACCTATTACAGGATCCAGGCACTGGTCCAGTGTATGCCAGTGTATCTCTACTGGTGCACTGAGGGTTTTATCACACAAGACAGGCAAATCACAATTACAGCAGGATAAATTGTCTTTGGCAGGGATTTATCACATGACCTCATTCCTCTTCTGTTGTTCTCTCCGTGGTAGACCCTTTGGAAAGTGTTTCTTTTAAAAAGGAGGTCATTGTAAAAGAAACACTCTCCAAGTATTTTGCTGTCCTGCAGTAACTGTGATTTACCTGCCCTATGTGATAAAGCCCTATGTCACTTCCTGGTAGCTGTTCCCTTAAACCAGAGGTGGACAAAGTGCAAGCCATAGACCACATGTAGCCCCCAAGACCCTCAAATATGACCCCTGAAGCCCCCTAGAAGGCCACCAAAACCCACAGACTTAAAAAATGGGGGAGGGGAAGACATTTTTGCTCTCAGCCTAAAATTTCAAAATTGCTTCCCTGACCCTCCAAAGCCACCCAAACTTGTCCAAAATACGAAAGCAATCTTTAAAAATCATCCGAAAATCCACCAAAATGACAGCCAGAAGTGACATTGCATCACTTTGGGTGTGCTGAAATGCACCAGTATGACCAATCAGCCAGGCACAGGGTGGAAAAACAGCCCCCACCCTCTGTGAAGTTGCCCATGCCTGCTTTAAATTGTGTCTGCCTTCTGTTATAAGTTTCTCTTCTTTCCTGTGGTCTTAACCTTCCTGCTTAGTTTTGCATACATTGATACGTATGCCTCACTAACCTTCAAGGGTACGACCCCTAGCTATATTGTCCTACTTTCCACTTCTGGTTATGATTCCGGAATCCGCATGATGATTCCCCAAACTCTGTGATGCTTAACTGAGTGTAAGCTTCCTCCCAACTCATTTTTGTAGTGATTGCCACCTCTTGTCACTACAGCTGAACTTCCACCTTCACTTTGCAAACTATGAATGAAAGTGAACTTCTGCAATTTCTTGTCATTTTGCAGTCTCAGTGACAGATGCATGACCCTCAACATTCCACAGATGAAAACCAGGGCCATTTCCGCATGAGGTGAGGGAATCGCTCTGTGCCATTACTCACCGGATCTTCTGGCTCCTTGGTCTGGTCCAGGGTGAATCGGAGCAATGCGAGGTCTTAGATCTGCACTGCTCCGGCTTCCAAAATGGCGGTTTCCGGTTGGTCGTGGGTCCCGACCAACCGCTGAAGCTCGCCACACCTAAAACCCGCCCTCCGCAGATTTCAGGCTCACATTGGTGCGAGCCTGCGAATCTGCACAAGGGAGCAGGAACGCAATGGCGCGCTCTGGAAAAATGAGAACCCTCTTTTTTCTGGTCTTTAAAAAGTGTGCTAGAGGACCAGTTGGGGGCATTTCGGAGCAGACTGGGGTGCAGATCTCCGGTAAGTAATCCGAACCTAGTCCGCTCCGAGGTGCAGACGACCTCTGTAGAGGACGCACTGCGCCGTTTTAATTCCCTTATGCGGAAAAGGCCTAGGACATGCATGGCCAGGCAACATCAGAGTGTGGTCAAGATGGCAAAAGTTCTTAATCAGGAAGGACGTACAAGCTAGGAGAGGCTGCAGAGATTTGCTTTTGCCTGAGCCTACTGGGAAGTGCAAGATTCTATTTCTTCTCTGTTCTGTCCCTGCTCCCGAGTTAACTAAGTGCAAACTACTCTTGCACTTTGAACTCAGTTTGCACCAACTGAAGTAAGTTGAGGACAAAGGGAGAAAGTGGAAGGAGGAGAAAGAAACTGGGATATTTTAAAATTATCTGGGGGAAAAATGCCGATGACAGAAGATTAATTGTGACTGTCCCTGCCAAATTGGGACAGTCGGTGGATATGTAGAAGGCCCACCCCTGCTTTCTATTCCTTTTTCCAGAGCAACCTATATTGGAAAAGCCAAAAAGCACAAACCAAACCAAAACATGTGTATGTGAGTTTGGAAGGGCATGTTGGCTTCCTTCCTGGTACATATGTCAAGATGTTGTATTGAAAAGGGGGGAGGGGAAGAATGCGGAAAGCAATCCTGAGTTGCCGTAGGAAAAGAGCTCCTCACCCCACCCCAAAACACAAGACACGACCTGCCTCTCCTAATTGTCAAAGAATCACTGGGAGGAAGTTCAAGAAGTGGGGGCAAAGGCTGTGCTTGCTCCAGAAATGAAGTTCACAGCTCAATTGTCAACACGAAAGACAGAAATCACCCCAGGGAGAGAGACTGAGCAGGGATGCACATGTCTTTAGCCTTCTGCTCACATCGGTGGTGTTGGGGAGAGGGGGAAGCAGTTTCATTTGCTGGCCTGATTGGACTGATGAGATTTCCATATTCTTCATTAAGAGCCTGCCAGCCAGCTCAGCTGCCCTGCCATTTCCCATTACTCACAGCTGATCCATTATGCAAAAGGAGAAGAAAGCGGGTGGGTGGGGGTTGAGGAGAAGGACCCCAACTAGTGACTGTAACGATCCTGTCAGCATCCACGCTCCAGGGAGAGTTGAATGTAAGGTGATCTAATATTTAGGGAGGCATAGACTGGGATGGGGAGGGGGTGAGATATCTTCCTGAGCCACCTGGTCCGTGTCTGTACCGCGACACTTTCCTTTCTTGCCTGCCACATCACCTAGAAAGATCACTTCCATGGCATGGGCATGAATTCTGCATATATTCATCCATCTTTGAGGTGAACAGTGCCAACTGCCAGACTCAAGAGTCTAACATTAACCATGGCTGTAATTTCCTCTGTTGTACCACCCTAACCACACCCAGTCTTGTCTGATTTTGAAAGCTAAACAGGGTCAGGTCTGGTTTGTTTGAATGGAAGACCACTAGAGAATACTAGGTCTGGAAAAGTCCTATCAGAAATCTTGGAGAACTATGACTAATGATCAGAACTCACCATGCTGGGTCAGATGGATCAGTGATCTGATTCAACATAAGATGGCTTTCTGTGTTCTTATGCGAAACATTTTATGTAGTCCCCCCTCCACCCTTAATGCCATTCTGGAGCAGATAGCATTTCATTTCTTGATCTCTACCAGGCTGACTGACATTTCCAAACAATTCTGTAGGAAATCCAAGCATATTACTTTATAGTTTTGTGTTTTGTTTTGTTTTAAATCAGCATTCAAAGACTATCACTGATTTAGGATAAATACAATTTGTTCACCTTATGGTTTAACTTAGGCCATTTCCACACTACACTGTTACAGTGCTGCTATTCAACTTTCAACATCCTATGGAATTCTGGGGTTTGTAGTTTACTGAGGCCAAAGAGCTCTCTGGCTGAGAATTCTAAAGGCCCCTCCCTACACTGCAAATCCCAGGACTCCATAGGATGTTGAAAGTGGAATAATAGCACTATAAGAGTGTAGTGAGGAAATGGCCTTAGTTTCTACGCCCTTTCATTAGTGAGCTCTGTGATAATGACTTCAAGCTATCTGACATCACAGAGCTCCTGAAAGCGCCAGAAGGATAGTTTGACAGAAAACTCATAGAACCATAGAACTGGAACAGACCACAAGGGCCATCCAGTCCTACTTTCCCCCACCCCGCTGCCATGCAGGAATACACAGTCAAAGCACTCCTGACTAATGGCCATCCTGTTTAAAAACCTCCAAGGAAGGAGACTCCACCAGACCCTGAGGCAGCATAATCCACTACCAAACTGCACTTACTGTCAGGAAATTCTTCCTAAGGGTTAGGTGGAATCTCTTTTCCTGTAGTTTGAATCCATTGCTCCATATCCTAGTCTGTAGAACAACAGAAAACAAGTTTGCTCCATCTCTTATATGGCATCCTTTCCGATGTTTAAATGTAGCTATCATGTCACCTCTTAACCTTCTCTTCTCCAGGCTAAACATACCCAGCTCCCTAAGCTGCTCCCTGTAGGATTTGGTTTCCAAATCTCATAGAGGAAGAAGGATTCCAGATTCTAAACCTGGAAAGGGCAGGTCAGGGCTGTGGCTTCAGGACAGGAGTCTGTAACATCTAATTAAACACCCAGGCCTCTTTATCTCCTAAACATCTACACTGAAAGAGATGACAAAGGGCACCATTTTGAGGCCTCTTAGTGCTACCAGATGGTTCTAATCCAGAGTCCTCCTCCTTTACAATATTTGCACATCAGTTGATCAGCAGGCCTCTGATAGTTATTGTGGGATGGTAGGAGGGCTTAATCATGCAATTAGCTTTTTAATGTTTGCTAGACCCTCTCTTACTCTCCTAAAGGCAATTTCTGTGTTGGCTTCCATATCAGTAATGAGGTGAATCTGCTCCAGGTTTTAGTCTCCTCTGGGTTCTGGTCCAAACTTTAAAGGAGTTATCTAGGGTGCTGAACCCTATCCCTCAAATAGGTTCAGCACGTTGGGTACCTCCTTTAAAGTTCAGACTAAAACCCAGAGCAGATTTACCACCACTGTGGCACTGGAGCCATCAACCACCACTGGATAATTTAATGTAGCTGTGACTGGGCACAAGGTATCCACCAGTCCTCCAAATGCTTTTAAAAACCTGTCATGGTGGTGGTGGTGGGGTCCTCAGAACAAGCCAAGGAAGTCTGAACATGCTCAGCTAGCAGACACAGAACAGTGATTAGTTGTTGGAAGTAAAAACAAAGAAAGGAAAGAAAGAAAAATATTGGGAGGACGGTAAAGGAAGTACAGAATCCTAAACATAGAATCACAGAATCATAGAGTTGGAAGAGACCACAGGGGCCATCCAGTCCAACTTCCTTCTATACAGGAACATACATCAAAGTACTCCTGACAGATGGTCATCCAGCCTCTATTTAAAAACCTCCAAAGAAAGGGAATCCACCACACTCAAAGGTGGCATATTGCACTGCTGGACGGCTTTGACTATCAGGAAGTTCTTCCTGAGGTTCAGGTAGAATCTCCTTTCCTGTAGTTTGAATGCATTGCTCCTTATCCTAGTTTCTGGAGCAATGGAAAACAAGCCGGTTTGATATTACATCCTTTCAAATATTTAAACATAGCTATCATGTCCCCTCTTAACCTTCTTTTCTGCAGACTAAACATACCCAGCTCCCTAAGCCACTCCTCATAGGGCATGGCTTCCAGACCCTTCACCATTTTGGTCACCCTCCTCTGAACATGTTCCAGCTTGTCAATATCCTTCTTGAAATGAGGTGCCTAGAACTGGACTCAGCATTCCAGATTAGGTCAGATTTAAACATAAGCCCTTCACATTTATTAAAGGTTTTGTTGCAAAGACATCACTTTTGTATATGGGAAGGGGGCACCACTTGTTTTTGATGCTGTTTTCCTATTAGCAAATCAGTACGATGGTGGGAACCAAGGACTCATATAGTAGCGGGAAGGAATGATGGTGAAAAATTCTGTTGCTGTGTGTCTTCAAGTAGCTTCCAACTTATGATAACCCTAAGGTGAACCTACCACTGGGTTTTCTGGGGGCTGAGAGTGTGTGACGTGCCCAAGGTCAGCCAGTGGGTTTCCATGGCCAAGTAGGGAATCAAACCCTGATCTCCAGGACTGTGCAGTCTGATGCTCAAACCACTATACCATGCTAGCTCTCTTGGAGAAAAATCCCGCCCCCCCCCCCGAATCACACGAGGTGCCAGTTTCTGGAAGGGCTGAAAACCTTCCAGTTTCTTGGAAAGGATTTCAGAAATTTAAGTGAGAGAGGAGAAACAACAACTAGGAATTATTTAAGAGGGAGGGGAAGGGAAGAAGGAATGAAAAGCAGGCATTCAAAGAGATGAAGAATATCGACTATGCCTCTAAACAATAAAATGGAAGGACTACATTCCAGTAATGACACTGTGCACAGATACAGACTTATTACTTTAAAGCTGCCTCTGGCTGTGCAGTTGCTGGACTTGGAGGTAATTATAAGCCTCAGAGAGTGACCCTTTGTTGTTGAGCAGTTGCTGTCTGGTAAATCAAACTACAGAATACTGCTTCTCTCCTCCCTGGGGCCCTTTCACACTTTGTTGTTATGTGCCCTCAAGTCAACTCCAGCTTTCAGCAACACTTTCACAGAGTTTTATTTGGCAAAATTTGTTCAGAGAGGGGTTGTCATTGCCTTCCTCTTAGCTGAGAAAGTGTGTCTTGTCCAGGGTTGCTCAGTGGGTTTCCATGGCTGAGCAGCATTCAAACCCTGGGTTCCATTCACACTATCTAATTATCATGCTATATTCCACTTTAACTGCCATGGAAACATCCTATGGAAACCTGGGATATGCAGTTTAGGAAAAGGTATATGAGAGCCAGTGTAGTGTAATGATTTCAGCATTGGACTATGGCTCTGGAGACCAAGGTCTGAATCCCCACTCAGCCATGGAAACCCACTGAGTGATGCTGTACAAGTCACACTCTCTCAGCCTCAGAAGAAGCCCAAGCCCCCCTCCCCGAACAAATCTTGCCAAGATAGGTTTGCCTTAGGGTCACCATAACTTGGAAACAACTTGAAGGCACACAACAACAACAATTGTTTAGAATTCTCAGCTATAGTGCCTGGGTGCTTTGCCAAAGTACAGATCCCAGGATTCTAGAGGATGTTGTCATGGCAGTTAAAGTGAATATAGTGCTACGCTTGTATAGTATGAATATGCCCCAAGTATATATTTGTCTATTTTGTACATATAAAATTGTCCCTCCCTAAAGTACAAATAGGGAAGGTGGAATCTATGGGGGTGGAATCATAGCAGTTACAGATTCTATAAGATGGAATCATAGCTGTTAAAGTGGAATCATAGTGCTATAACTGTGTAGTGTGAAAGGGACCCTGATCTTTTTATCATCGTCCTCAGAACCTCTCCTCCTTTCTTTTCTTTCTCTATGTCTTCTTAAACCCTTACTTCACCATTTCCCTCCCCTTTTTTTCTTTTTCCCTCCTTTTTCCCTGCTCATTCAGCTCAGAGCCCCCTTCCTCCCCCACTTTTCCAGAATCAAGCCTTCTAGCATAGTTCATGGAAGCCAGGAAAAGTTGAACCGTAGGCATTCCACCAGAGAGCTGCACTGCTTAAGGTTACATAAGTATGAAGATAAATTCCATTAAAGAAAAGTGTTTTAGATAGGATTAGGCTATTTTTAAAAATAAAATGGATACTTTGAAAAACTAGATGCTGTGAGTCCCGTCCAACTGCAGTTCAACCAAGAATACCTTCTTTTCCCTATCCACGTGCTACATTTGAAATGGCAGAGCCAGAGAAAAGCCCTTGGTAGCTGTTCTACATTTACGATGGTGGAACGTTGCTCTCCCGTGTTTCAACTGGGTCCCAATGGCATCTCCTTTCTTAGTGTTCATCCATCATTTCCTGAAGCCTTCCACAGATATCAACCACCAGCTGTGCTGGAAAACACACTAGCTCAGCATATTTGTGGGGCTTTTCAGAAACTCGCACATCCTCTGTGACTGTGATGGAAGGAAAGGCAAAATTCACCCCAGTCCAATCCTGTGCAATTACAGTTGCCATTCACTCAGCCATTCTCTAGCAACCTGCATCTCCCAGGGCCCCTAATGTACATGCTGTGCTGACGCTGCAGAGAGTAAATCCAGAGGCAACAAAAAGCTGGGTATTACCACTGACAGGTGTTTCTTTGGTACCAGCTGGTACTCGGCTCAGGACAGCTTCACTCCTCCTTAGCTTTAAATCACCCCAGAAAGCCCAAGAATGCAGCTTGGGCCCTTTCACTGCAGCTAAATCTCATTACTTGGGTCCAACAGAAGAATGAAGAAAAGAAAGGTCTGCCTTTGATCAGCAAAGAATGATGGTGGATAATAGTGGTATGATCGGTTGCTGAGCTCTCCTGCTGGTCTGAAGTAATTAATCAGCTGAGTGCTATTTAATGGTGGGCCCTCTGTAAATCCATCCCACAGTGCCTTCCTTATGGCTCTTCCTTGCATACCTCTGCTAGGGAAATCGTAATGCTAAGGCGATGGAGGAAAGCGGGGGGGGGGAGGCACTATTTAGGGCAGATCTCAACAGGTTATTTTCTGTGGTTCTGTTTTGGCAGTGTAGCATTAAAGCAGGATGGCCAGAAAGCCCATTTGCTTCCAGAGCAAGGCAATGCCATTTAAAAGAATTGCACATACACTTCTGTGAATTGTGATATTTATTATGCTTATCTTTTGCTCTTCTTGGGTTCAGATTTCAGGCTTGCTCTTTCCTCAGACCCAGCTCAGTGCATGGGTCTCTGAAACTGCTTTCCAAATGAAGTCCTCCAATTATTATTCCACAGCTCAGCACAGTGGACTGCTGTGTAAACTGGACTAAAATTTTGGATTCTTAACTTGTCATTTGGTACTTGGCAAGGCAGATATAAGAGGCTGTTGAACACCAATGTTCTGGAAAAGCTATGCATCAGCAAAGGTTTCTCCTTGGTTTTATTGTTTGTTAAGGAAAATTGTCTTAGCTGTGTTTGTGTACATAATTCTGGCAGAGCCTTACGTCTTCCAGACTGGGGTGGCTATTCCCAATCTGATAAGGCACCCGGTCTTTACCATATACCTCTGCCTGCCCCTTTATAACACCACCTTTGTATACAAAGGTGAGAGTTTTCAATGTTTATTTAGAATTACTTAATCATATTATGGCAGTGTGTTTTCTACGTTACTTTAAATACTGTATACAACTTAAGCTGAGTCAGTGTTTACAAAAATAAACTGTAATATTTGTTAAGATAACAATAAAAATAAAGTAGTGTTTTAGACTTCAAATGCCAGTCAAGGTTGACATATTTCTTCAGTGCACTTTTTAGACAATTCAATTATATATTAAGGCTCTTTCCGCACCCTACTTTCTTGCCTGGTCTTCTGGTGGCAATCCTGGCAGCGGCTCTGCCAGGAAGGGAGTGCAATGGACACAGCACTTCCTTCCACAGTGTAGCCGGGCACTTTCTCAGGGTGCACTGGGCAGGAAGCACCACCATCATACTTCTGGGGTTTCCGCAGGACAGGTAAGTGCAGGATGGTGGCGCAATTGTGGGTCATTGACAGGGAAAACCTGTCAATGATTTAATCCATGATCGCTCTGCCTGGGGACAGGAGAGGAGCAGGACCACAACAATGTCATGCAGAAGCGTTGTTGCGATCCTGCTCCTCTCCCATCCCCGTGCTGGGATGGGCACTACAGAGGAAAGGACCTTAGACTTTCATATAAAGCACAAGTATCATATAACAGGCCTTTGGTTAAACTCCCACCAAAAATTTAATCCCCAACCTAGGTCATACTCTCTGACCAGGATTCTGCTAGGATTCAATTACTCTTCTGCGGCCCTTTCCGCACCTTACCTCCTTCCGGTGCTGGGGCGCGGGGATCACATGAGCAGCCTCTGGCAATAGGCTCTTGCATCCAGGGTCCGTTGGCTCCACAGGCTGCACTGAGGCAGGAAGCACGACAGCACGGCTCTGGAGGTTCCACGCATCAGGTAAGTGTGCGCAGGGCCCGGGAGCAATGCACGATCATGCACCATTTTGGCTTCTAGCTAAAAATGAAAAGGTACGCAATCGGCGCCTGCTGGCCCCTGGAGCATCACATGATTCTGAGTGCATCATGCAGATCACTCCTCACAATCACGCGATGCTCTAGGCGCCCTTTCACATGGAAAATGCTGTGCGAGAAGGGCCTGCGTCTCACTAGGCTTCCACTGAGAACTAACCCTTCCAAAATAGGACTGTAGTTCCCATTATCCTTTACTTATGCTGGCCACACAAATTTTGTTCCCAATCTGCTCAGTGGCCAGAACCCCTTTAGTGCCTTATGCTGATGCTTACCCTCCAACTGTCCCAATTTGGCAGCGACAGTCCCAATTAACCTTTTGCACCCCACTTTTTCAGCTGCTTTTAAAATGTCTCAATTTCAATCTACTCCTCCCACTTTCCCCCTTTGTCCTCAACAACTTCAATTGCTGGGATCTGAGTTCGAAATGCAACAGTAATTTGCATTCAATTAATTTACACTCAGTTAATTCAGTGGAGGGAGAGTAGAGGAGGGACTGGTTCTTCCACTGTTACACTGGGTTGGATTAAACCATTTTCACATCCTATATGTGTCACACAGGACCAGTCCACACAATCACTTTCCACAGTAGTTTCCACCAGATTTCTTTGGTGGCATTTCTCATGGCAATTGGCCTTGTCAGTAATTCAGACATGTATCAAAACTGCACTTCACACCACAACCTGAAAAGTCTTTGAAATGGGCCTGGATCCAGGAAGTGGAACAGTAAGCTGTGATTTCAACATGAATCAGAAAACTGACAGAATCAGTTCCCATGCCAAAATCCTCCCAAAAATTGTGGTTAATTTGCTATGTAACTATGTCTGGACAAGGAATTCTCTTGTTGATCAGCTCACATTTACCTTTAATAGCTGCAAAAAGTTCATAATGTTAATAGCATGGAAGGAAGGAAGCATGAGGTAAGACCATCTGTTCAGAGATGGCTGAGCTTCTGAATTCAGCTACTATAGTGAAAGAAGAAGGGCATTCAGCTGCTGCATCAGCCAGCTTGCAGAGTGGTATGGTTTCCCAGTGGAATCCTGTAGTAAAACTGGGGTTGCAGGACAAGAACTGGATTGTTATTTAAGGTGAGGGAAGAATTAAGACAGAGTGATTCATAGGCAAAGACTCACAGAAATCTGAGAATACTGACCTGCTTTCTCCTTCCACCCTCCCCTCATTCTTCCTGCACAGTGAAGACTCTCTGCAAAGACTGTGCAGGAGAAAGGAAGGTGAAAAGGAGCGGTTTCTCCATGAAAACCATGTGCAGGATCAGACCATGCTAAAAGTCCACCTGACCTTTTAAGGTCTTTGAGGGCTTTAGGTCAATATACCTGAGGTGCCAGTACCTCTCTGTCTAATGCTGTAGTTGTCTTCTATTTAGGAATTTTGGCCCTCTGGAAATTCTCCTTAAGGCCATCCAATCTCTTTTCAACCCATGCTGGGTTGACATCAGGGACTGGCATTGCTGGCTAACTTCCAAGGCCCAGACCTCTGTAGGGGACTCATGCTTGACTCGGAGAGCCTCACAGACCTCACTGTTGTCACTGCCTGCACATCTGTCACGTCCAAGCATGAGAGCACAGCAAGAGCGAGGAGATCAAGCAGTACCTCTTGCTCGCTTGGCTCACTCCTATGGGTATGATGAACTGGCCTACAGGGTAGAAAGCAAACAGGCTGAAGGGACAGTGGCAAAGAGAAGGTGGGCTCAACAAGCATGTCGAGATATTCTTCCCTTAAAATGTTAGGGGGATTAGCTTTTATATGCTAAGAGTAATTCAGATTGCTAGTTTTTGAACTGGCATTAATAGTTCTTCATTTAAGAGCAGCTTGATGGGTTGAAATTAGTAATTAAAACTGGTTAGCTTCTGCTCCTTAACACTTTTTTGAGGGAGAGCTCTTGCAGCAAAAACAAGAGAGCTTCTTTGTAGCATCTTAAAAGCCTGGCGAGGCCAAAGTCCTTTTATGGACCTCTGGTGAAATGGAGTGGACTCTGTGAAAGCTACACAAGGCTGTTTTTGTCCTGAAATGTTTTTCCTGCTGATTTTGGCATGGCAAATGTCTGCAAAATGCAGAAGAGTTGTACTGGGCTGGCTAATTATTTTTCTCTGACTGGTTATCAATGGGAATTGAGATAGTAATGTGAAGTCTGCAGGGAGAACAGGAAAACTTGTGGAAAAACAGAGTGAGTGCTCTTATTCCCCCCCCGAACACTTTTTTTTCTAGAAAAATGGAAGAAAGTGGGTTATAGACAATTTTCTTTTAACATGTTCCTACTCCATTTCTGAAAGCTATGAAACAAGTAGACTTTTGCTTAAGAAGATGTACAGAATTGCTACTCAAAGTGGCGGTCCATAGACCATCACCAGTGCACAAGCCATCAGCTGTCAGTCTATAGCAAGTTTCTAGGAAAGAAAGAAACAGTTGTGGCTAGTGGGCACAAATACAGTATTAGTCCTTAGGGCAGGAGAAAAAAAGGGAGTTTCCCACATTAGATAGTGTGAGAAACACCCATGTATAGTTGTTGTTGTTGTTGCCTTCAAGTCATTTTCGATTTATGGTGACCCTACTGCAAACTTATCATGGGATTTTCTGGGGCTGAGAGTGTGTGGCATGCTCAAGGTCACCCAGTGGGTTTCCAGAGTCATGTAAGAAATCGAACCCTGGTCTCCAGGGTTGTAGTCCAATGCTCAAACCACTACACTGCACTGGCTCTAGGACCTGTGGAAAGAAGTTTAAACATGGGGAGGGAAGACAGCTTCAAACAACTTCATATATAAGGAAAAGTGTAGTACGGAAAAGCCTTAAGCCTACATCATCAGATGCCTCTGATGACATAGGGCCTGCCCACTCTACACTGTTATAATGCTGTTATTCCACTTTCAACATCCTGTGGAATCCTGGGGTTTGCAGTTGAGGGAGGGGCCTTTAGAATTCTCAGCCGGAGGGCTCTTTGGCCTCAGTAAACTACAAACCCCAGAATTCCAGAGGATGTTGGAATAATAGCACTATAACAGTGTAGTGCATAGAGGCCCTTAGTCTATGAAGGCTTATGACACCAACTTCTTTCTCTCAAGTCACAAAGGTGCCACAAGATCCCTTTGCATTTCATAAAAAGGTGCTTCCTTGTAAGAGGCTTTCTTAAGTGAAGCATGCCTGTACCAATGAATTCCTGTTCCTAATCACAACCAAGAAAGGGGAGAATGAAGAATAACAGCAACAAAAGCAACAGTAATAGCAGCAGCAACTTAAAGTGAAAAGAGGACAGTGGGAACATGGGTGTCCAGGTTTGTTAGGGAGTCCAGATTCCTTGTTGTTTAAAATAATTTTAAAAGGCTGGGGGGAAAAGAAGACTCAGAAAAAGAAATTCTTCCTGATCATTAAGAAGTAATCTACTTTCCCTTAGCACGCACACACACACACACACACACACCCCTCCACCACTGCCCCAGAGGGCTTTGCAGTGATCACAAACAAGAGAGAATATTGATTCCCCGCTGAGCTATGAACTAGCTGTACCCTGAGGAGAGAAGGAGGTGGTGTTCTGAGGTCAGAAACAGTGATAGGGCAAGTATGGATGCTTCCAGCCAGGATGCACAACTATCTTTTAATGATGATAGAAGTGTTACTGCAGTCAAGGATGCTGTCAGGAGTGTATTGATTGCGGTGGAGCTGGGAGAAATGACCAAAAGGAGGAGGAGGAGGAAGAGAAGGCAGAAGCAAAAACCTATTGCTGAGGCTGAGCATGTGGCATCCTAGAACAAAACAGTTAGCATAGTAGTGGGACAGCTAAACTTTTACAGACTGAACTCTGAACTGGAATTGAACTGGTTTCTAGGACACAGAGGTGAAGCAAACAAATAAACTCCAGTTGTATCTCATTTGATGCCAGAAGGCACAGCTGCGAGAAGAGTCCCAGGAACATTTTTTTAGCACTTATTTCCAACACTTTTCAGATGAAAACTGGGACACTCTTGTGTTTATGGAACATATCTTCTCCCCAAGAGTCCCTGTCTGAGATGCCCCAGTTCACACATTGCTGAAAGCTCTTCTTTTCCACTTGCTATGTGTTAAACTGTGTGTGGGATACACAGCTATAAGGATATGTACATGCTGTGACATGTATGTAAACTAAAGCCAAGATGTATCCAGCTCCCACTCAGATCTTTAATGAGAGACCTAACAGAAACTTGAAGAACTGTAGAATATATAGATGAATACAGTGACATATTTTTCAAAAGCAGCAGATATCCCCAACATCTTTCCAAAGTTAAAAATAGGGTCAAGCAGTGTTTTATGAGGTATTAGTACACAGGGCCTGTTGTCTCATAAACAGGGAGAGGCTGGAAGCCTATGTTAGCAGTATAGAGGGAGAGAAGGAGGGGGGAGGAAAAAGGAAGATGAGGGCATGAAATCATTACTTTTCTATTTTAAAAAGAGTCACTGGGACTTCTGTAGTCCCAAACATCACACTCTTTGCTGTGATAGCTTTTATTCAAAAATGTTGATGCACAATGGCTGGTTGGGAAGGAGCTATAACTCTGTAACAGAGCTCCTGCTCTTCACAGAGGGCCTCCCATGTTCGATCCCTGGTGTCTCCAAGTAAGATTGAAAAACCCTGGAGAGATGTTGTTGGGCAGTGTTGACCAGCCTTCCTCAACCTGATGCTCTTGAGATGTATGCTACAGTTCCCATCATCTCCAAATGATTCAGTCTTGATGTAGACCAGGAATGAGGATATTTTGGCTTTCCATATGTTGTTACACTCCAACTCCCATCAACTCTACCGAGGATAGGCAAGGAATGCTGGGAGCTGCAGACCAACAACATCTGGAGGGCCACCCTGGAGTTCACAATGGCTCATCCAGAAGGGAGAAAAGTCTTTGGAAGTGTCAAGAGTTTCCAGTCCTGATTTTACTTAAATATGCCCCGGTGTGCATCCACACTTTTTCTTGAAATATCCTTGGTTTCCCTCACTCCCCATCCCCTGTATTGTTCCCCCAACACTGATCATGCCACATCTGCCACATCTAGACTCATGTAACATTTCGAAAATTGATGTTCTTCAATTTTCACTAAGCCTTTTTTTTATTAATATACAGAAATTATAAGCCATTTCCTCACTACACTGTTATAGTGCTCTTATTCCACTTTCAACATCCTATGGAATTCCAGGGCTTGCAGTTCAGGGAGGGGCCTTTAGAATTCTCAGCCAGGGAGCTTTTTGGGCTCAGTAAACTACAAACCCCAGAATGCCACAGGATGTTAAAAGTGGAATAATAGCACTATAACAGGGTAGTGTGGAATTGGCCATGGTCAATGTGCTGAAGTGTTTCAGCAATATTTACAGTAGTTCAACATTCGGATCATCTTGTTTTGGTGTAACATTCCTCTTTGCCTCACTTGATCTCTGCTGAATCTATGTCCTAGAAACAATAGCTGTGTTTACTGCTGGCAGCCATCTTAGCTAGTTCTGGGATAATAATAATAAAAAAAATCCTAGTAGAAATATATTTCATTTTAGAAAATAGTGGGTTAATTTAAACTGACTTGGGAAGTAGGAATGAAAAGTCCTTGGTAATGCCAGGAGTTCTTAGGAAATACCTTGAGATAAAAAAACAGCAAACAAAAAACATATCAATCTCCAAAACAAAAATGGTTTGTACAGGAACAAAACCTGTGACTTTCAGGGATATCAATATTGACCTAGATGACCAATGGGCTGACTGAGTACAAGGTAGCTTCCTATAGTTCACATGTCATGTGGTCACTCAATCTGCATGTGCTCAGAGGCACTCTTCCTTTGTTATAACTTGCTTCAGAAGGCCTAATGTTAGAAGGCCTAATGCTAGCTCAAATCAAGCTACATAGAATAAAAAGGGATGAGACTTTGCAAAACATTGCAGAGAAGGATGGGCAAGGGAAGGAAATGAACCCACTCCCTCTTCCTCTTTAACTTCCCCAGCGTGCCCTACCCCAGATATGAGGACATCTGCCATATATCAGAGGTGACCCCAGTGGAACATCATAAGCCTTATGGAACCTTAATTAAAGAGTTGACATACGTCTGGACTTGTATGTTATTTTCAATCAGGTATTGAGCAATGGTTTTGTGGGATTTCTCTTCTCTTCCCCCTCCCCTCCCTGCCAGGACCCTTGAATTCTTCTAGCTGTAAAACGCAGCAATGACAGGCAGTGAGCAGGGAGATGCTCCCTGAAACGCCAGTCACGCCTGACCTCGGATGTCACTGGAAGGCAATTATCTTGCTGCTGAGAAATGGCGGCTTGAAAATGTAACAATCCAAGCAGCGGAGTGTGGCTCCCCTCCCTCCTTACTCTCTCCTCCCTCAGTCTCAACCTCCCTCCCTCTGTCTCTCTCTCCTTTCCCCTCCATCTTACAGGACTGTCATTGCCAGGCCTGTGAAAGGAGCAGTAACTTTCTGTTGTCCCTAATGTGCAGACTGGTTGTCCCTTTGGGATGCCATTGTGTCCGCTGGTGTCGGAGTCCAGATTATGCATGGAGCTTCTCCGCCAGGCTCTTGCCGCCTCATCTTGCTCTGATTCATTGCAGGAGTAATGGGGAGAGAGTTGCAGAATGCTGATGAATAAGTGGCATCCTTGCTTGCCTCATCTGCAGCGCACGTCACTATTTCAGGGGATAATTTCTGATCTTCTCCATTTAAAGAAAGAGTTTGGGAGCTGGGCGGTTAGAAATACCAAGCACTGCTCTCTTCTAACCGATCTACAGGCTTAGATGTACACGCACATTAGGGCTGGTCCCCAGAGGGCCATTACAGCTGAAAGAGGGCAGGTTACATAAATTACAAGGACAAAGCCCAAATTTATTTCAGATTTTTTGAAGCTAGGTCAGTCGGACTCAGTTTAGGAAAGAGAAAGTATCAGTACTGAATACGCAACAACTCCTTCCTCCATACATCTGGAGTAAAGGAGTTTTATGTCTGTGTGGTAAAGGAACGACATTATTTCATGCTGAGCCCAAATTTGGGGTCACAATCAACTTTGAAAAACACACACACACACAGATATATCCCTCCAAAAAATGTGAACAAAGAAGTCTGGAACAAACAGATAATAGAGTGCTAGGAAAACACTTTGCAGTCCCAGAGAAATATTCCTTAGTTCACTCTAAGGCAAGTAGGTGAGGGTGAGCCTCTCCTTCTGACTAGCTTCAAATCTCAAGCTTGATTCTTCCTTGCTGGCACCATTGTACCTTTTCCGTATAGGAAATATGCCCAACAGGGGATGAAGTGCAGTAGTGTATTTTTTTAATGGTTTCAAAGAAAAAGAATCCAGCTGCTGAAGGAGTAACTTGAATCAGAAGACTGATGTAAGAATGGAATCTTAGGCATTTCCCCCCAGTGTTTTATTGCTGAAAACACCTCTCCTGGAGTTTGGGTGGGGTTTTTTTGTTTTTGTAAGATTTGTTCAGAAGGGGCTTACCTTTGCCTTCCTTAAAGCTAAGAGAGTGTCACTTGTCCAGTGGGTTTCCATGGTCTAGTAGGAATTAGAACCCTGATCTGTACAGTCATAATCCAGCACTCAAACCGTTACACCATACTCTTCTATGAGGACAAATAAATCATTCCAAAAATAAATCAAACCTGCAAGAAGTCTAGAAGCCAAAATGACTAATCAGGCTTTTGTTCTTTGGACACATCGTGAGAGTGCATTACTGAGAGCTTTATCACATGAGGCAGCTAAATTGCAGTTACAAGAGGATAATGACATCTTTGAGTTCCTCTTCTAGCCTCCTTCGTAAAAGAAATGCTTTCCAAATGGTCCCGTACCAGGAGAACAACAGAAGAAGAATGAGGCAATGTGATAAGTCCCAGCTAAAGATGTTATTATCCTGTTGTAATTGCGATTTGCCTGCCTTGTATGTGAAAGCCCTTACTGGAAAGACAATAATGCTGGGTAAAGCAAAAGGCAAAAAGAAAAAGGGGAAAGCTGCATTACAGCTGTATTGTTTCACTGAGGGAAGCCAAAGCCCTGAGTTTGCAAGACCTGAGTAAAGCAGTTCATGATAGTGTGTCTTGGAGGGATCTCTTTCATAGGGTCTCCATATGTTGAAGCCGACTTGACAGTAACTAAAATACATATACATATATGGAGGGCATTTCAATCAGGAGCAAAGTCTGAAATGAACAGTCTGTGAAGCCTCTCTTCCCCAGCACCTGTAATTTACTTGCAGCCTCAGTGGCTGGTTTGTGTATTTTGTGCCTTAAAAAAAAAAGCACAAAACGTCATGCAATGCAGGGACAGACATATGTGGCCCTCCAAATGTTGCTGGACCTGCAACTCCTACAGTCCTTCCACATTGGCTACACTGGCTAGGCCAGATGGGCACTGCAGCCCAACAATATTAGAAGACCTCATATTCTTCACACTTAATCTAGCCCTACTCTAACTCAAACCATGCCTGTTGGCTGAAATCCTACATCACTTCAGCCTAGTGCAAATACAGTTCTTCCTCCACATTCACGGGGGTTTGGTACAGAGAACACCTGCAAAAGTGGAATAATCGTGAATAACTCCCCAGGATCTATAGCATGGCTGAGGTCACTGGCATCTCTCTGGGGCAGCCATGGCTGGCTGGAGCAGCCTGGCCACACCATCGCCTATGGAGAGGGAGGTTGGCAGCCCTCTTGAGCACATGGCTGGACCTGCTCTGGCCCTATGTACTCTCCTGAGATCTCTAGCAGCCCTCCCAGGTGGCGATTGCAGGGTGGATTAGCTCCATTCCCTCAATCACTACTTGGAAGGGATACCCCCAATTTCAGCAAAGCGCACAAGGCTGGAGTGACCTTGGCCAGGTGATTGCCGCCCCTTTCAGTCTCTCCTGCTTTACTCAGATTGCAGGCATTCCTTCCAGGCATTGATCACAGGAATGGAGCCATCCCCCCCTGTGATTGCCCACCAAGGGGGACCCCATGATCTGAGCAAAGCAGGCAAGGCCAGAATGGTTGGGGATAGCCTGGCTGAGGTTGCTCCAGCCCTGCCCACTTTGCTCAGATCATGAGCATCCCTCCTGGGTGGCAGTCATATGTTAGGTTAGGCCCTTTCCCATGATCACTGCCTGGAAGGGAGGCTGAAGATCTGAGCAAAGCACAAGATGCCTGAGTGGCCTCGCCCACTTTGCTCAGATCACAGGCGTGGTGGTCAGGGGGTAGGTTAGACCCTTTCCCATGATTGCCAGCTGGAAGGGAGATTAGCAATCTGAGCAAAGCGCAAAAGGCCTGAGTAGCCTTACCCATTTTGCTCAGATCACTGGGAGTCTCTTCTGGGTGGCAGTCATAGGGCAGGTTAGACCCTTTCCCATGATCACCACCTGGAAAGGATGTTGGCGATCTGAGCAAAGTGCAAGAGGCCTGAGCAGCCTCACCCACTTTGCTGAGATCATGGGCGTCCCTTCTAGGTGGCAGTCATGGGGAGGGTTAGATTCTTTACCGCGGTTGCTGCCTGGAAGGGAGGCAGTGATTTGAGCAAAGTGCGCAAGGCCTGAGTGGCCTCGCCTACTTTTCTCAGATCACTAGCCTTTGCTTCTGGGTGGGCGTCACAGGGCAGGTTAGGCCCTTTCCCGCAATCGCCACCTGGAAGGGAGGCTGGTGATCTAAGCAAGGCTCAGTGAGGCTCAGACTACGGGTGTCCCTTTTGGATGGCAATAGTGGGAATGGAGGTAATGCATCCTGGGATCACCCACCAAAAAGTGTTTGGGGCCAAAGCAGGTTCAACCCACTATCACCCCCAGGAGGGAGACCAGAGGCCTTCTCCTTGGGCTATCCTGTGGCCCGCTTGCTCTAGCCAGGGAAGGGGAGGAGAAGAATTGTGAGAGGAGCTTGCGAATAATCAAATTTACAAATGTGAAACCTGTGGATGTAGAGGGAGAACTGTATCTGTCAGCAGATTTATGTTACACTTCCATTGCACAATCTCTTTACTGAGGAGCAGTGTAGCACAGCAGCAATGCAGAATGCATACTGGAATGCTTCTTGGTGAACACTGATGATCATCCATGTATGCAGTGATTCCACAAGCAGAACTCTGTTTCCACTACCACTGACTGGATATGACCATAGTGCATGTCCATAAAATTCATTCCACATGCTTAGTACAACTTACTCCTCATGCTACTAAAAGTGTACTGGCCTTCCTGTTAACATTGGTTTCAGCATAACTTTGTCAGTTAGAGATCACCTGCCTGACGAAAGACACAAGGAAGACCCTAATGAGTTGTTAAGAATCCTCTTCTAGCCATTCATATCTAGGCATGAAGTTTCAGTGGACCACCACTAAAAAGAAGGAAGGAGACACCAGCTTGATTCAGCAGTCACTGTAGTATAAAACTAGGGCCCAAATGCCATGCGAAAGGTCCCCTGGAGTGTCACGCGACTGCGAGGAGCAGTCCACATGATGCACTCGCAGTCGCGTGATGCTCCAGGGGCTGGCAGGCACCAGCTACACACTATTTCATTTTTGGCTGTGAGCTGAAAATGGTGCATGATCGCGCATCACTCCGGGGCCCCACGTGCACTTGCCTTGCGTGTGGAGCTCTGGAGCCGTGGTGCCCGCGCTTCCTGCCCCAGCACAGCCTGGGAAAATCCCAGGCTGCACTGTGGAAGGAAGAGGAGGGGCTATCGCACAAGCAGGCAGCAGCTGCGGAGCTGAAGGAACTGGGATGCAAGAGCCTCTCGCAAGAGGCTGCTCACGCAATCCCCGCACCCCAGCTCTGCAAAAAGGTGAGTTGCAGAAAGGGCCTATGATGAGTTTGCTGAAATCACCATAAAGTTCTTTAAGTTCTTCCTGGTATAGGGAGAAGAATCAGACTGAGAATTCACATGTTAAATATTATGTTCCTATATGTTTACTACTTGTGAATATTTATTGTTTAGAAACCAAGTGTTTATCTCTTTCTAAACTACATGCATTGTATTTTTAATACATTGTCAGTGGAGGCTATTGGCTTCCATGTCATTGAGACAGTGAATTCATTTCAAGTTTTCATCTAAAATCTGAAACAGCTGTCCAACATGCTGAACCTATTTGGGTGGAGGGGAGATAGGGTTCAGCACATTGAAGAACTCCTGTAAAGGTCAGAATAAAACCCAGAGCAGAATCATCATCCCACTGACATGGAAACCACCAACTGCCACTGCTGTTCATGTTCATCTTCTAGCTCAGCTTTCCCTCAGCCAGTTGTCAGGTCTAAGAAACCAATGGCCCCCTTGATGAGAAAGAAGCTGGCCTTCAACGGCATTAGTGGATTTGGATTTCAGGATGAAAAGGAAGTCCCAGCTTGAAGCCTCTCACTTGTTAGTCCTGTATTCAACCTGTGCATTTTAAACAAGCAGAACAAGGACAAATGTCATCTAGGAAGTGAAAAAAGACATCCGAGGATTTTTTTCTAAAATGATATTACTCATTTGTGGGACTTACTGCTCTGGCATATGGTGATGGCAACAAACTTCCAAGACTGGAGGGGAAGAATTGAACAAATCCACAAAAATGGAACTATTGGCAGCTATTAGCTGAAATGTCCTATAACAGAAGATGGGCCTATCGGACCTAGGATGTGTGAACTGCTTCCATGGAGCTGTATCATTTCTGAGATATTAGGAAATGTCAGCTTGTCTTAGTTCATCTCTTTCACACACATAAGCCATCACTCAGTGCCTATCAACAAAAACCTTAAGTATCCCCCTGTCCTTCTGAAGGACCTCCATGCTTGATTACAACCACTGCATCCACATTCTACCCTCATTTTCTTTTATTTCACAGCTTGTAACTTTCTAGATTTTATCTCTCCTTCACTATCTCCCTCTTTCTCCTTTCCCTGAGCTTTCCCAATTATAGCACTAATGCAGAGGCTCCTCAGTGTCATTTGGCTGGTGACATTTGGTTGTTTCCTGGCAGATAAAGGAAGACATCTGATGTGACATTTTGAGCCCTACTTCCATGGTCACCCCTGATGGAAGATCATATCTCTCCATCGAAGCAAGCTGAGCAGATTCCAGCAGTCCAGGCTGGCAGGACGTGTCCTCATGTGGTTTAGTGTGAAAGCCACAAAGTTAAGTTGGGGTTATTGGCAATGTGCTGGCACTAACACAAATTTTGCTTCTGTTTTCTCTGTCTGAAATGTTCATTGTGAGCCTGCATGGCTGGACATGGAGATCAGATTCAGTCCCAGCTGAGTGCTTCCACTGAGCCAACATGAGGTATTAACACAGACCACCAGCTGGTTATTTTCCAGGGCCATCTAGATTGAGAGACCTGCTGTAGCTGACATCTGGTCTTCCTTGGAGCAAGTAAAGGAGGAGGAGGAGGAGGAGGAGGAGGGGAGGGGGAGGGGGAGGGGGGAGGGGGAAGGGGGAAGGGGAAGGGGAAGAAAGGGAAGAAAAAAGGGAAAGAAGAAGAAGGCAGACCCAGAAAAGCAAATAAAAATAAGTATAATTAACTATGAGAGAATGTGTTGATTCCATGTTATAACAATATTTGTTGGTCTTGTTTTCTTAAAGCAACAAACAGGAACCACCTCCTGTAACTGGCCACTGCCATAGAGAATGAGGGAAAGGGATAAAGAATAGAAAGGGTTTTTTTTTTCAACTTTGATTTCTTCCTTACATGCATATTTAGAGAAACTCCTTGCATTTCTACAGTGGCAAGTCAGATGCCAGGAAGCTGTGCCAGTGCAGGTAGGAAGGAGGGGGGCCTTGGATAGGGTGCCTTTAGTGGACCCTGTCTTCCACACCACTGCTCATTCACTTGGCTCTCTTCCCCTCATCCCAATTTGAGTGGTTCCCAAGATGGGGAGGATTTGGGGAGGAGCAGCTACAGTTCCTTCTCCTTATTTGTGCTGCTGATCACAGAATGGCCAGGAAAACAGATTGTGAGGGCAAGGAGGGAGGAAAAGAAAAAACCAAAGAGCCAGGGACTCACAGGTTTGGCAGGCAGTCCTCTGACAAGATCCGGTCCTGTTCACGTACTTAATTATGTCAGCCCTTCATACTAGCCTCACCTACTAGCCAAACAAACTAAACAAACCCAGAATCTTTAGTCATTGCTCATAAGGCTTGGTTTCCAGGCCTTTGATCATCTTGGTTGCACTTCTCTGGACACTTCCAGAGAAAGTTAGTTATCTTTATTCTTTTTTTCTGGTCTGAACAGCAATCTGACATACAGAATTTTAACTGATGAAGCTTTGCCTCATATGACATTGGAAAAGTATCATCTGTGAAAATTGTCTCTGCCAGACATCTGTTAGCATAGGAGACCTATACATGTTTGGCAGTTGTAGACAGAGCAGAACCTGCAGCACTAGTACTTCTAACTGTGCCACACATCCATTTCAGAACAGAGGTGGATGTAGATAGGTAACATATGGGATGCAGATCAATTGTGGGAAAGGAAGAAAAGAGTTCTTATCCAGATAATCATGGCTGGTAGCTCCATTCTGAGTTTCAGTCTGTAGCTCCATTCTGAGTTTCAGTCTGAAGTTTAAAAGGTCTATCAAAGGGGCTGAGCCCACAGATTCATCCAGAAGCCTGGGGGAATCTACCCAGAGTTGATTCACTACCCTACTGATGTGTAAATCACAACAACCACTGCATCCAGATGAGCTTTGTCTTTCCTAGGTTTTTCACAATAGCAGGGAGATTATATCTGTATATCTATTATATATTTCTATATTTATATCTGTCTATATCTACAGTCACTGCCAGTTGCTGTGGCTTATATTTCAGTGGAAGGAACTGGCAAACCCACCTCTCAGTATTCCTTGACTAAGAAAAGTCTATAAAACTCATTGAATAACCCATAAGGTAACTTGAAGGCACATACACTTTAAATCTACTTGTTTACTTATTTGACCCCATTTGCTGAATTGTGTATTTAGAGGAGCCCAAATTGTATGGCCATGAAACCACTGGGTCAAGGCACAGTAGCTGGTTGTGGGCAGGTCTGGTGACTGCCTTCTCCACAGAGGCTCACTAGTCCCTACCAGGAACTTGTGTGTCAGAGCTTGAGCTCTGTGAATGTGAGATGCATGAGTCAGATGAAGCTTGGATCAGACCCAAGGCTTTGGCTGAGGCCCCACATCTGTGTGTGGGTGGTGAATCATCTAAAAGGAAAGGGTTAAGTGTCCCATTTCCCATGTGGCCATCATTAGGTGGCCATTAGCTACTCATTGTTGCATCAACAGTGTGAGGCGTTGAATACCTTTCCCTTTGGCAGCATTCCAGCCGAAGGGAGGAAGCTTCGGAGAAAATGCAATTACAGCAAACAACAGCCAAGTGAAAGCGAGAGCTGCAATCCACACCTGGCACTAATTAACTTAATTAGCCCTTAATGAGCTACACTGGTCGGAAGGCCTATTTTTACTTAATTATCCCCTAATGTGCTTGGCAGAAAGCGAGAGCCCTGATGGATGGAGCGGCTGTGCCTGACTCTTTTTCCACCCAGCCAGGCAGCCTGAACTTTCCTGCATCCTTAATAAGCGAGCTTGGCTAGACAACAAGAGGGAGGGTCTGGTCTGGTCTGGGGAATACACATGAGCTAGGAATCCCCACCCTCCCATCACCTGGATCACAGAGCGGTGCTGGGTATTACTGGCACACTCACTTTCAGGACAGGTTTCATCAGACAGAGTTACATATCTGAATTTCATATATCTCCTTGGTGACAGTATGAGTATTTTCATTAACATTCATACCACTGCATTCCCATACCCTTCTGTCTGTTGGTGTTGTTATTTGCAATCAACTCAACTTTGACTTATGGCAACCCTATGAATGAGAGATCCCCAAGAGCCCCACCATCAACTGCTCTGCTGAGATCTTGCACACTCAGGGCAGCCAGGGCTTCCAAGGAATCCCCCTCACCTTTTGATACCCCATTATCTGATAAGTTACTTTTGATGCTTCCAAGTTTAACAAGGGTTCCATTCTCTCACCAGTTCTTCTTGCTTACAGAAGCTCACTTGGAACTGTTGCATGTGCATGCTGCTTGCAAAGTGAGCTGAGAGTGAACAAGGCACTAAGCCAGCGGAGAGACTTTGCAAGCAGCATGTGTGTGGTTACTCCCAACTGAGCCTCCATAAGTATCATCTGTGTCCTTCATGTTTCCTACAGTATGGTACATGGGTTCCACTTTTCAACCAATTCCATTTTTGACAGTGCTCCAGTCCCCAACCAGTCAAATAAGTGGGGGAAGCCTACAGTATGGTTTCCCCCTTTTCCTACTGTCTTCCACTCTACGCAGAGTTATTGTCTTTTCCAGTGAGCCACATGATCTCATAATATGTTCAAAGCACAACAACCTCAGTATAGTCACATTGCTTCTAGTGAGAGTTCAGGCTTGATTTGCCGTAACACCTGTTCATTTCCTTTCCTATATCTTGGCACAATGATGGACTTAGTGAACTTTTAAAGCTTTATACTAATTTTTGATATTAGCAATTTCTAGCTTGTGCCACAGTCTGTTCTAGGTCTTGTTTTTGCAGAGAGAATGGAAATTCTCCATCTTCTGCTGCCAATTATATAGTCTGATTTCTGTATCAGTCATATGGTGATGTCCACGGGTATAGTCATCTTTTTAGTTGCTTGGGAAATGTGTTCACAATGTTTCAATGTCTTGACACCTTTAAAAAAAAGATTCCAGATGTAGTGTACTAGTGATAGTACTAGCAATACTAACTTACAGGCCTCTTTGGAACTGAACAAGTGCAGCTCACCAACCTGGGCTTTGAATTTTAGAAGGCTTCTACTGGAAACTGCATGCCATATTACTTTTATTTTGTATATGGGAATTTATATTCTACTCTCTGTTTCTAATAAGGAGTCATCCAAATGTCCTGTTCAGCCTTCAGAGCTTTCAAAGGAAGCTGGCTGCAACAGTGGCACCTATCCACAGGGCAATATAATAGTAGGTAAGGCACGGTCACATTGCACAAAAACAGCTACAGCAGAGCCTGACTGAAAGAAGGTGGAAGCAGTCAGGACCCTGGACAGAGGCATGTGAGAAAGCCAACTAGATTTCACCCATGGAAGGGAAGCTGATGCTTTAAATGTAGAACAGGGGTGTCTAAAGTCCAGCCTGTAGATTGCATGCATCCCCACACTGCATTTTTTGCAGCCCTCAAGGGAAGCCCAAGAAAGGCCTTTTGGTAAAACAGCAAGTGACTTTAATTTTTTTAAAAAATCTCTCTTAGCCCAACTATAGGGGGGAACCAGGGGGCAACCAGGGGGCAATATGCCTCTACACCCCATAGAGTGGGCAAAACTTGATTTTTTGTGGGGTGTGTTTATGGTGGGGGGTGCAACCCCCTAAGGTTTCCTGGATGGCTAATGCAGGCCCCAGCCTCCCACAGTTTCCCACCTCTGTTCTAGAGCTATTAAATACAGGTAAATATTCCCCCCTTAATTTCTGTCAAAGAAAATTCACTTGGGTGAGTAAAGCTGTTTCTTTCTCAAAAATAAGCCAGAAGCTAGACTGAAATGGGTCCAAGGGATCAGTGTCATCTATGAATTCTTTCAAATGGGTCACCACTCCGTGCTCAGCACCTTGCTCTGAAGTGGAGTTCTGGACACAACCTAACAATCATTTAAAACTGCAGCTGTCATTTTAATGGAAAGGGCTAGAACAGGGATGGGAAACCTCTGTGTCTGGCAGGATGGTGCATTCTATCTTGAATGAAGTTCATCTTCCTCCCCAAATGGGCCTTCCCATCTGTGTTGCCCCTGCCAGAAAGGAGACAGGTCAAGCTTCATTCTTCCCTTCTTTTCCATTTGGGAAAGGTACGGATGATCCAAGGAAAAAATTCAGCTGCATCCTGGCTGAATCCACTTCCATTCCTCCTTTGCTTTGCTTAGCTGGGGAAGGTGCAGGAAGAGTGAAGATAAATTAGATCTCATCACCTCCACCACCATCCTCCTCCTCCCACCACCATCATCCTCATTATTACCATAGCTATACTTAATGCACGTAAACTGTTCTGTGCAACTGTTATCCAGTTGAAATGTTCACAACAACCCTGTAAGGTAAGTCATTATTGCTATTGCCCATCTCTGTACTGCAGATGGAATAGTGGTGGTGGTGATGGCTGAGGCTGAATGAGGGTATCTTGCCCAAGGCTACCTAGTAAGTTCACAACAGAGATGAGATTCACACTAGGGATTTTTCTCTTTGAGCTCTCTGTCTTGAAGGGTTGTGCAGTTATCACTCATATTTTCTTCTCAGGGATACAACAGCTTCCAGGCAAAGCAGAAGACGTGAGAAGCAAGAGATTAGCATTTTCCTCCTATGTCTTTTCACTGCAGTATCTTTGAAGTAAGCAGTGGCTAAGTTCCTCCTGCAATCTTTGCAGATGGAGCCACTGCCAAACTGTATGAGCCTTCCAAAGCCATTAAAAGTTGATACAATCTCCTTTGGGATTCCACTCCCCCCCGTCCCCCAAGCTGTTGGTTGGAAGCATTTCAATCTGGCCTCAGTATCTGCTGATATTATCTTTGCTGGATGAGACACTGCCCACCTCTGTATTGAAGAGGAGTCTTTGACAATCCAGTTGCCACAAAGCAGAGGAGGAAGAAGAGTGCCAGGCACTGATGACCTTTTAAACACACACACACACACACACACACACACACACACACATATGGTATTGCTTCCAGTATTTTGGACCTGTCCCTTTGACAAAAGTAAGTCATTCTGGCAGCAAGAACTGCTATGGTTCTATTATTCGTGTTAATGATATTCTGGTAAACTACTTCCATATTGTGTCCATTCATTTGTGGTCCCTCTTCTGTATAGGGACTGTTGCCTTTTGGGAAGACTAAGTACCAAACACCTTGACTGCAAACATATTGAGGGCATGTACACCTAAACAGGCTCAGCCTGGCAGCACCAGCATAAGCAAAGTCAATCAACTGAAGCATTAAGCACAAGTCCAAACATCCTCTCTGCAGTGTGGAGTTGGTTGGCTGACTTGAAACTCAAAGGAGAACATAACTGCATAAGTATCAACTCAGAGGAAAACAGATATATTCTAAGTCCATACCTGGTGGCACAAGGCCATTTTGATGATGTTGATGCCCCACAGTCCACTTTGATGATCTTCATCAGCTACCAGGGCCCTGTCACATTATGCAAATATAGCATTACAATTCCAGTTTAACTGTCAATTCCAGTTTAACTGTCATGCAATCCTGGGATTTGTAGTTTTGTGAGGCTCTAGAACCTAGAATTCTAAATGTCCCTCCCTAAACTGCCAATCCTAGGATTTCATAGGCTGCAGCCATGGCAGTTAAAGTGGAATCACAGAGCTGTAATTGTATAGTGTGAAAGGGTCCCAGGAAAATAATATCTTGGAGATATGATAATCACATCACATGGTAGGACAGCTAGGCTACATCAGTATTGCTCATTTGAAATGGAAATACTTCCTTCTGGTGACCCTGTTGTATTTCCCCCCAGCTCGACAACAGGAGCTTGTATCCCAACTCACGAGGAATACAAATTTGCAAACTGCATGGATAGAATCATGTTCTAGGTGGGGGATTCTTTTCTCTTCTCCAGAAGCCCCACAGTTTGGTTGGCTGTCAGGGGCAATGGCTGGGAGCAAGGAAGGCTGGGGTCTGCAACTCTGTTTCTTTATCCCTTCCAGCATAAGGACAGAAGAAAGGGGCCAGTTTTTCAGCATCTCTCCTATATGCCCACCCCAGTTTTTTACCAAGTCAGACCACTGGCCCACCTACAGTAAGGGGAATGACCAACCTATAGAAGCCATTTTGTCCCATAGCTACTTTAGCTGCTTTCTCCTACTCCACTCTGGAACTGGAACTAGGCATTTTGCATGCTGCACACTTTTTATGTTTGGTGAGGAAATGTCCTAATTGGCTCCTCCCAAGATCCTCCCTAAATTGGAATTCATCTCAGAACAAACAAAAAGTTCCCACCCTAAGGGAGTTCAATGTTGTTTACACTGATTGGCTGGAATCTTACAACTGCGCACTCCCTGTATAATGGTTTGTCACACAAATGGTGTTACTTTCTTGCCCTTTGTTGAGACAGACAAGGGCAACGGGAGGAGAAGCAAGGAATTCAAAAAGAAAAATAGGAGCTCAGAGCCAGCAGCTTTCTCTTCCTGTCGCTGCTGCATTCTTCCCTCCTTTCCTCCCTACCACCTTTGCTTCTGTTGCCACCAGCAGCATAATTGTCTACCAGCATATCTTGGCCAAAGGCAGCAACTCCTCCAGGTTCCAGGAAAGGGCCTTTCTCACCCCTGCCTGGAGACTGAGCCTAGAGCTTTGTAGGTGCAAAACATGTATTCTGTTACTGGGCTGCATATTTCCTATCTGCATAATGTTACATTATGGCAAGCATCTTTTTAGGGCAAGCATCTTTTTATGGCAAGCATCTTTTCAAGCATGAATGTAAGTGTAGCTTAGAGAACCAGCATGATGTAGTGCTCTGGGGGTTGGACTATGACTCTGGGGGCCAGATTTGAATCTCTGTTAAGCCATGGAAACTTACTGGATGACTTGGGCAAGTCATACCCTCTCAACCTCAGAGGAGGGCAAAGGCAAACCTGCTCTGTGCGGATCTTGCCAAAAAAAGAGAAAACCCCTGTGATAGGTTTACCTAAGGTTGCCATAGCTTGGAATCAACTTGAAGGCATACAACAACTGTTGCTTATATGTGTGTGAGTCCCATTTTGGATGGGGTGCAGTGGCATATTCACTTGCTCTTGTGCTCTGTCCAAAATCTTCCCTCCACCCAGCAGCTATAGGGCCCTGGAGGGACTCCTGCAGTTATTGCTTGCCAATGAGAAGGGAATGGGAAGGAGAGGGAAAGTTATTCAGACCATGAAGATTTGGCTCTTCTAGGCTCCTGGGGAAAGAAAATAAGGCTGCCCTCCATCTGAGAGCACATCTTCATTGCTCCCCTCCCACAAGCCTGAGGTCAGCTGCTTCTCCATGATCTGAATCACTTTCCCCCACTTTCCATCCCTACCAGTAAGCAATTGCCATGGGAGCCCCTCCTGAGACTTGACAGATGCTGGATGGTGGGAGGGCTCAGAACTGCATGTGTGGAGCTATGCGCTGATGTAGGATCTCAGCCTATATGTGAAAAGATGATTGCCTGATTGATTACTGCTACTACCACTACTACTGGCATTACACCATCAGTGTGCATAGTGCTTTATAGAGTACAAGAAGATAGGCCTCTGTCCCAAGGAGCTCGCAGTCTAAACACTGACACTGCAGAAACAAAGCTGGAAGGGGAGGAAAGTGTAGCTAGGACTGACAAGGGAAGTAATATGCAATTGTTTCAGGTACATAGGCTTGGTTAAAGCAGAGTACGTATGATGAATCTTTCTCTAGATATTTTCACCGACAACTGCTATCCAGTAAAGCTTATGGTAAGGAATTGTAGAAGCTATTGTCCAGTTCCAAGCATACAAAGCATCAAAAGAAGAAGGGCAGAGTCTTTTGAGGGAAAAAGGGAACTTTGGATAGTTCACAGTGGCGATGCTCAAGAAGGAAAGATCACAAACAGCATTGCACTGAGACATGAGAGAAGAGCAATGAGATGGGCAAGGCCATTAGCAGCTTACCTGATATTGACAAAGTGATTTGCTTTGCTGAACAGAAAGGAAGTATAGAGATTTAAAGAGAGGGGCCCCATGACTGAAAGGGTGAATTACCGGTATTTTGGGAACTGTGTTCTGGACAGAATTAAGGGAACCAAGGTGAGAGAACAGAAATTCAGAGAGGTAAGACTGCAATAGTGTCAGCAGGAGATGACCTTTTGCTCCATCCTTCCTTATAGTAGTGGGGAAATTCAGGACAGCCTTTCTTATTTGGATGAGACAATGCTAGAGTTTTATGGAACCTTCTTTTAGAAGCAATTATTTACAAATGTAAAGACTGGGAAGGCACAATGCTCATTCAGTTTCTAAGCCACAATAGTTTTGAAAAACCAGCAACAACAGAAAAACCAACAACCCAGTCAGAACAGAGACATAGCCAAACTGCTCTGGCACACTTCAAAATCTGGCACGCGCATTCTATTCCTCTCCCATTTTTTCTTCTAGTTTGCACTGTTTCATTTACCCAAGGTGACAAGGATTTCTTTCCTCATCCAAAAGCTGCCTTAGTGGTCAGAGGTCTGGGTGAAAACATTCCCCCAGAGGTGTCTTGCCTGGCCATAAAGATTATGACTGCTATTGGCACTCACTCCTATGTCCTATGTGTTTTTCCTCTTCAGCCTCCAAACACCTAAATTTGCCATACACTGTTAATATATAACACTTGCTTTCCCTTCTCTGTCTCTGCTTGTTGCCTCTCTTTTCCTGAGCATTTTATGATCCAAAGTTGCAAAGGTATGCTCTCATTATAGCTCTATAAATTGCCAGGTACTTTGATGCTGCGGTAATAAATCATTACAACAGCACTACACTCTGTAATGACCAACATTATCTCTTCCTGTTTGAGAGATGAAAGCTGATTGAGTTGTTCTAAAATCCTAGGTTTCTGTGGTTTGTTGCTATTGTTGGATTTGGGTGTGTGTGTATGAGAGAGAGAGTTTTCTTTTCTTTTTCTTTTTGTACATAGTGACCTGGCACAAATGTAGTCTTGTCAATACATACAACAAAGAAATAAAATCAACAGACCACAGAGATGCTTCCTGGGTGGGATTCACAACTGATTGGGAGCTGGGATCTCCAACTGATCTGCTCCCCCAACATGGGGCTCTTCTAACAATTAGACTTTTACCAATTGAGCAGATGAAGAATGCGGATATGGTCATGATTAGGAAAGCTTGTATTTTTGAATTTCTACTTCTTTTGCAGTTGCTTAAGAAGGGATAGTACTGTTACCCCAAAATGGGGTTGATTTCGTGATCCACCTGCAGTGCCACTATCTCTGTACAAAGGTGGGGAATATTAATTCAAAGAGGAGGCCTGGGAGAAGAGAGTACCCTTATGAGATCTTTTACACCTTTGTCTACTGGTACTAGTGCAAGGAAGAACCAGCCGGAGATCCAAAAGTAACCTTAATATGTTTTATTGGGGGAATTGCAACCACAAACACAAGATCCAAATAGTCACACAATCAAACAAGGCTAACTGAAGGAAAAGGCAGGAAAGTTTTAGATAGTGAGGTTTTAGAGCGAAGTGGGTGATATTTACCAAGCCAGAGGAGCAGCAAAGAAGGTGATGTGGCTTAGATGCAAGTCTAGGGACAGTACCCAGTCAGAAACTGGAGTGGAAGAGTGGCTACCAGCAATCAGTGTACTACAAGTTGGCTGGCCAAAAACTGGTGTTTAAATTCTCTTTTTCTTCCTGGAAGGCAAAAGCACTAATGGCTTGCCGGCAGAGTAAACAATGGAGTCTGGAAGGTGGGCGATGAGGTCCAGAATGAGCTAATGGTCTTAGCATTAGGTGACAAAGGATTAATGGTAGTTCTGATAGCTCTGTGGGCACAAAAGGGAAGCTTGCTTGGTCAGAGGGAGAGGAGTTAAGACAATCAGCCATCCTGTGGGAATCTCCTACACACTGTTGTCTCTTAAATGTTCAGTTATCAGAAATTAACCGCAAGTCCATTATTGCTGGAGTTTCCTGGTGATTTCCTGACTATGACCTTATGTGTTGAGGTCTTTCCTGACCCTATTTTGCAATGCATGTGTGTGGCCAGCTTTTTCCCCTTAGGCCCTTTCCACAACTCACCTTTTCTTGGCACTGGGGTGCGGGGATCGCGCAAGCAGCCTCCAGTGAGAGGTTCTCACATCCCTGTTGCTTCAGCTCTGCAGCTGCTGGCTGTTCGTGTGAGACCCCCACCTCTTCCTTCCGCAGTGCAGACTGGGAGTTTCCCAGGCTGTGCTGGGGCAGGAAGCGTGAATGCCATGGCTCCAGAGCTCCGCACGCACAGCAAGTGAGCATGGGGAGCCCTGGAGCAATGTGCGATTGTGCACCATTTTTGGCTTAAAGCCAAAAATGAAAAAGTGCATGAGCAGCGCCTGTCAGACCCTGGAGCGTCGCGCAATTGTGAGTGCATCGTGTGGACCACTCCTTACATTCACACGATGCTTGAGGGGCCCTTTTGCATGGCAAATGCCATGTGAAAAGGGCCTTAGTCAGTATGGCTATGGAGTCATAGCAGGGTATATTTTATATTTATGTCAATTAATATTTGCCAATTAAACCATATCAAAGTAAGGAAGTGTACAGCCTGTTAACAGTACTAGGGAAATGGTAGATCTGAAAGTGCAGATGCTCATCATGACAGTCCCCATAGAATCAAAGGAGAGTGCAAAATGCAGGCAGCTGTATCGCTCCTTATCAACAAACCAGTTCTAGCTATTTGCAGCTCAGTTGGGAATACAGTATGTCTTTTGTAAAGCTAGTGGGCTTTAATTGTCCATCCAAGGCCATTCCCATCCACCCACACATCACTTTGCATTACAAAAATGATAGCTCATGATAATTTGCTAAGGAAATCCATTCTATCCCAGTTTCTGTGCAGATCTTGTAAACATTACTTGTTACGAAATTTCCCCTCTTATTACGTTTGCTTTGGAGAGAGACAGTAGTGTATTATTTCACCCATTTCTTGTCAACTGCCATCAAGTCAGCTTTGACTTATGGAGGTCCTACAGATGAGAGACCTCAAAGTCATCTTATCATCAACTGCCCTTCTCAAGTCTTGCAGATTCAGGGCCATGGCTTCCTTGATTGAGTCTATTCACCTGTAATGCTGTCTTTATCTTTTCCTACTGCCTTCTACCTTACCAAGCATTATTGTCTTTTCTAGTGAGTCATGTTTTCTCATTATATGGCCAAAGTATGACAGCCTCACTTTAGCCATCTTGTCTTCTAGGAAACGGGCAGGCTTGACTTGCTCTAGGACCCATTTACTTATCTTTTCAGAAGTCCAGGCATCCAGAAAACTTTTCTCCAGCACCACATTTCAGATAAGTTGATTTTCTTCCTATCAGCTTTCTTCACTGGACAGCTTTCACAACCATATATAGAAATTGGAAATATGATGGCATGGACAATCCTAACTTTAGTATTCAGTGATATATCTTGACACTACAGGATCTTGTCTAATTCTTTAATAGCTGCCCTTCCAAATCCTAGGCCCTTTTCACACGTTACCCGTTTGCGCAGCTGGGGGGGGCGTCTCGTGCGAAAAGCCTCAGCAGGAACACTGCCACTTCCCTGCTGCTTGAGTTCTGCAGCGCTTCCTGGTTGCGCAAGCGCCGCATGAATGCCCCGCCCCTTCCTACCACAGCGCAACCTGGGAATTATAGGCTAGCACTGAGGCAGGAAGTGCGACCGGGCCGGCTCCTGAGGCTCCGTGGGGCAGGTAAGTGCGCGTGGACCGCAGGAGCATGGCATGACCACGCACCATTTTTGGCTTTAAGCCGAAAATAAAAAAATGCGTGCGCAGTATGGACCACTCCTCCCATTCACTTTAGAAACGGCGTGCGAAAAGGGCCCTAGTCTTCCTCTGATTTCTTGACTGCAGTCTCCATTCTTATTAATGACAAAGTCAAAGTATGGGAAATCTTGAATTATTTCAATGTCTTTGTTGTCTCTTTTAAAGTTATGTAAAGAATCTGTGATCATTATTTTTGTTTTCTTAATGCTCCACTGTAAACCGACCTTTTTACTTTCTGTCTTGACTTTTTTCAGTAATCATTTCAAGTCTTTGCTATTTTGTGCTAGTAGTATGATATCATCAGCATATCGTGAATTGCCAATATTTCTTGCTCCAGTTTTCAAATTTCCTTCCTCTGAATCTAATCCTGCTTTGCATATGATAGGATTCTTTGTGCCTCTTCTTTTGTTGAACCCAGCTTGGAAATCTGGCATTTCTCATTCCATATATGTTGGAAGTCTTTGTTGTAGAATTTTTGAGCATGACTTTGCTTGCATGGGAAAGCATTTCCAATCTGTGGAACATTGTTTTGTTTTCCACATTGGTTTACTCATTAGTAGCATGGTATTTTAGATGTTTGAAGGAATGTTGCCACTCTCCTTACATATGAAGTTGTTAGAAGTTGTCCTCCCTCCCCATTTTTAAGCTTCTTTCCACAGGTCCTAGAGCCAATGCAGTGTAGTGATTTGAGCACTGGTCTATGACCATGGAGTCCAGGGTTCAATTCCTCACTCAGCCCTGGAAACTCACTCAGTGACGTTGGGCACGTCACACACTCTTAGCCCCAGAAAACCCTTTGATAGGGTTGTCTTAGGGTCACCATAAGTCAGAAATGGCTTGAAGGCCCATAACAACAACGCAAGACCTCTGCTGTAAAGAGTGCAAAAGATTTTTTACAGCCTCCAGTGTTTCTTCTGATGCAGCCTAGAATTTCCTGGGTCCTATCAGAGTAATGGCCTATTGCCTTTTTGATACCATGGTTTTAAACTTAAAAATGGCGAGGGGAGGGCAGAAGGGAGACCATCTTGGTGTTCCCTTATGTAAGAGGGATATACTCCCTCCCTCATGAGTAACTTGTAAACATGTTAATCTGACAGCCCAAATAACCAAGATCACTGTGTTTTTTTCCAAAACTGACTATACTGCCCCATGCTCCCTCCAAAAACTAATTTGTCACAAGTAATGTTAATTACAGTAACAAATTACTTCCAACCTCTGCTTCGGTGAAGGTTGCAGCTAAGCCCAGCAGGAATGGGGAAGGCGGGGGTGGGGGGCAAGGGATGACTGATGTGGTTGTCCTTACTAATCAAAAAGTCCCATCACTTTGTAAGCCCTGGAGAGGAGCACTGGCAGGACTTTCAAAAAAGAAAAGAAAAAGTGGATAGACTGTTAACAGAGTTGTCAGCTGTTGGAGTAATGACACAAAAAGGGCAGAGCTCCTATCTTTTTAACAGTTTTGTGTGTGTGTGTGCCTTCAAGCTGCCTGGTAGAAAGAGGAATTTTAGTGATGTAGGGTTTTCTTTTTTTAAAAAAGCACCTTCTCAAATCTTCCTCTGCGCAACTAAAGGGTGCAAGATCTCAGTTTCCGTTCACATCTTGATACCTAGGGCCTTTCTGCACTACACTGTTATAGTGCTATTATACCACTTTCAACATCCCATGGAATTCTGGAGTTTGTAGTTTACTGAGGCCAAAGAGCTCTCTGGCTGAGAATTCTAAAGGTCCCTCCCTAAACTGCAAACCCCAGGATTTTATAGGGTGTTGAAAGTGGAATAATAGCACTATAATAGTATAGGGTGGAAAGGCCCAAAGTAAAAAAGCATCTACCTGCAGAATTCCTTATTTACTGAGTATATGTGAACAGCAAAACCAGGGGAAAAGAAAAGAAAAAAGAAAAAGAAACCAGCCTGCCTCTCCAGGTGCTCCTCAGCATGTTGAAAAAACATAGAGCTATATGTGTAGCCACCAAAAAAAGAGAAATAATTTAAAAAGTGGAGGCTAGGGAAAGCAAAAGTCATCCCTACATACATTTTGGAAGAGGCCTTAAAGTGGTTTCAAGATGATTCAAAATGTTTTTGTTTATTTAAGTAAGGTTTATTTGTCCTGGCTGTTTCATTTCATATGTGCATATTGTTAGTTTTGGGTAGAAAGTTTGCTGAAACTTATTGAACTGTTCTTTTTTGTGGTGTAGGAACCTGTCCCTATTCTTTCCATGTTATTTTTGCCTCTGGGACCAAAGTTTCCATTAAAGATGTAATATCCATGGACACATCTACATCATTAACTGAGGTACAACTGTAAATGTATTAAACTGATGCTGTTATTGTCGTTATATGCTTTCAAATCAACTCCAACTCAGACCAACCCTATCATAGGGTTTTCTAGGCAAGATATGCTCAGAAGAGGTTTGCCATGGCCTTTCACTGCAGCTGAGAGTGTGTGACTTGCCCAAGGTCACCCAGTAGATTTCCATGACTGAGCAGGGATGGAGTCACAGTCCAATACTCAAAACAATATCCTGTACTGGCTCTTGTTAGACAGATAGACAGACAGATATAAACCCCCTGAAAATATTATACCTGGATGAGGTGGAAGAGAAGGTATAGGAGGCACCCAACTGGAGGCTCTGGCCTGGTGCTCAGTGTCATTCCTTATGCCACCCCAACCTTCTAGGCTGCCAACCTTCCCATGTTGAAATGGGAAACCTGCAGAGGGCTTTTACTCATATTCGTCCGCATACGAGCAGAAGCTTCTTTGTGACCAGGAACTCTAGAGGAACAGGAGTAGAAGTCCTTTGCAGCTCTGTCCACACAATGCAAGGAGACTTGGGGCAGGGGGTAAGAGAGGCATGCCTAGCCCCAACCCCCCTTAGATGTATTCCGGCACCCTTTTCGGTTATAATGCATGAATAGATCTATACTATAAGCATGGACAACCTATGGACAGATCATGGAGGAGGGCAACTTCCCCCCATTAATTTGTAGCTAGTCTTTTCTCTCTATCAGGTTCCTCCATGGCCACTGATTACACATATAAATATTCCTGCAGAAGAATTTGGTCTTTTGATTGTTCCCCCTTTACTGGAGCTTGGAGCCCTTTTTCTCAGCCCTCTGGGAACAATCCGTTCAGCCAGTCATGTAGGATGGGGGGCAGAGGGCGGTGGTTCGCCCCAGGCAGCAATGTTTACCCTGGCCATGCCCCCACGCACAGTGGCCATGCTCCTCATGCTGTAGCCCTCCCCCCACTTCCCCTCGCCACACTCCAAGCTCTGGAACTGTGTTCAGCTGCACAGGCCAAAGGAGAATGACAAGTGCATTTTCCCCACCTCAGGCTAATGTGAGGTCTCATACAACATCTTCCTTCCACTTTTCTCCCCCTCTAAGGCTGTGGTAACCCAAATCAGCTTGATACAGGATACAGGTGCTGCAGCTTCTGTGAAAGGTACCCATGGTGAAGCAGATAGAATGAGCCTGCGGTGAGCCACTGTCTCTCACAAATGGTGTAAATCTCCATTCATTACCTGTTACAGCCAGCAGAGGCCTAGTGTGTGTGTGTGTGTGTGTGAGAGAGAGAGAGACCACTGGTATCTCCTTTAATCTTTTACTGCATGCTTGACACTGGCATTACAAGAGATGATATTATTAACAGGCCTTTGTGCCATGGGTAACATGCCTTGAAGGGGTGGGGCATAATTAGCCCTGGCAGGAAGGATGAGGGCACTGATAAGGGTGTGAGGAGAATGATGCCAATAATCACTCCCCTTTCCAGCCAGCAGCTATGCAGGGGGAGGGGAACACAATCCCCAAACCTGAAGTTAATTTGTGACAAACTTATTGCATTAAGCTACTCAAAGGACTCTAGCTGTGATATTGCGCCAGCCCAGCTGCACACAAAACCCCTTCCGCCTCAGGCTGCCTCTCACATCATGCCAGCTGGTGCCAATTGAAGGAGGAGGGAGGTGAAGGCGGGGCAGGGGGACACAGCATTCTTAGCTGAAGGACATGCACTCTTATTCACAGGGCCTGGGAAAAGAAAGGCAGCCCATAATAGGTGCCTGGAGAGGTATGTGCCAAGAGCCTGGGGGATAGATGATGGCAAAATAACAAAAACTCCCAGTTGCTGATGGCTATATAGGGGATTTGGGAGGACAGGAGCACCTGGTCTTAAAATGGCTCCCTCATATACTTGCCCATTCTTTGAGGTGCTCCTGGAGTTTGAACATTTCTAAGACTGCGGATGTGGTGGTAATTGTGCAAGTCAGTGGTGGGTTGATTCAGCCATTGTTGCTTGTTCATGACCTGTTGGCAGCAGCGTGGAGAGCCAGCCCACTTGATCTTCTTCAAGATCAAAAGACAGGACTCCTAACTGATCTTAAAAGCACCTGTATTTTTATACAGATTTAGCTGGCTGTTATTAAATACTGGATAATCCACAGAACATTTAGTAGGCATCTATTGTGAGTAATCCCTGTAAAAGTGTAAAAACCCCACCCATAAAAAGGTTCAGCAGATTGGAGAGCTTTTTAAAGTTCAGTCTGTAACATGGAGTGATTCCTTGACCCACTGACTTGGGAGCCACCCACCCACCACTAATTTAATGTAAGAAGGCAATCCGGAAGAATGTAGCAGCAAGCAGAAAGGAGAGCAAGATAGTTATAATTTGTAAATCAGGGTGACTGAATTGCAGTTGATTGCACTTTATTCAAGGGTATATTGTCATTCAGTTTGCCAGATTTAGAGCAAGAGTACCTTTTAAAACTAGCAATAAGAAAATGTTTTAAGAAACATTCCTTTCCTTGTGTAATTAAGGTTCACTTAACTGTGCTTAATACATTTATGCTGTTATGAAAAAAAATGTGTCAGATGCTTCTGGCAGAAGCCAGGGTCCCAAGAGGCAGAAAGACAAACTCTCTTTCCACACACACACACACGCACACACACACACACACAGAGGAAGTCCTAAAACAAGAGCGTTCTCCGTGGGGGATTTTATGTGGGGTTTTGCGGCTAGGATATGAAATGTAGCATTTCTCATTTTGAAAGCTGCAGAACTGTCCGGAGGCCTTCACAGTTCAGTGTTTTGTTGATAAATATCCCTGAGCAAGTATCTGACAGAGCTAAGCAAAGACTGGAGCTTATTAGCTGGAATGAATGCTATTATATTGCCTTTTGCGGTGCCAAAGCATTTCTGGATAAACTAAGTTAATCTTCTGCTACTTTTGTGTGTGTCTCACTAAGCTCCTCCAAACATCAGGGAGGAGGAGGGAGAGGAGAGCAGCGGATGGAATTACGTCATTCTTGCAGGGTCTTAAGACAGCAGGGGTCTCTGTTTCCAAGGCCCGCCAACTTTGGCATCATTACTCTCACACTGGCGCTTAACAAGGATGCAGGCAGAATAGCTTGCCTGGCAGTCGATCCAGCCGCCTGTCTGTCCGTCCTGCAGCATTCTTTAGAAGTGCTCCCATTGCTTGTCATCTTGTCAAACCCAACACTGTGGGATGCAGTGTTTGGGCAAATTAACACAGGCACAAACACACAAAATGAAAGCAAACCACTCCAGTCTCTTGGGCATTAGCTGCTGTCAGATTCAGCAAGCAAATACCCAGCAGCCAGACTTTTATATCTAGAGTTGGGGGTGTAGTGTGGAGAATGTAGAAAGATTAACTCTTGTTTCTGGTGCCTTGGAGGTGGTTGTTTTTATTTTTTACCTAAACATGCTGGCCTGGCTG
Source organism: Ctenosaura bakeri (assembly GCA_948474755.1). NCBI lineage: Eukaryota > Metazoa > Chordata > Lepidosauria > Squamata > Iguanidae > Ctenosaura > Ctenosaura bakeri. The sequence goes on from CAOLHI010001059.1 coordinate 1,184,660, forward strand.
TAAGGCCAACTTCTTAATAAGCTAGTAAACCTCTGGCTGGGTTTATATGGCTTCAGACTGAAGCAAAAGGCTCACATGATTGATGTGGCTGCATATAATTCTCACCCCCTGCGTATATTGGAAAAAAGCCATTCCATCAGGCAAATCCCCCACCTGCAGGATGAAGTGGTATCCAGAAAGAGGTTCAGAACGAGGTCCAGAAAGTGGTCCAGAAAGAGAGTTGCCAACATAGTTCGCGTTATTAGTAAGTCACCAAAAACGTGAGATTCAACGATGAAGACTCAGGTCTTGTTCTACATATCCTCTATTTACTAGTTGGTTCTATCTAGGTCTTTAATCCTGTCTGGAAAGGGCTGGTGATAAGTATGGAGCTAGGCATACTCTGAGCATGAAAAGCTACTTTCAGAAAATATTTGGCTACAGTTGGAATTCCAAGGAAACAAATAAACTAAAATTCCGTATTATTCCACTCAAGAGTTTTTTCTTTAAAAAGTAACCATTGGCTGTCACATTTCTCAAAAGTAACTAAAATTATTGTTACTGTCCTCTGGCCTGTGATACAAAACACACCTTCTCCTGTAATTGTGTTTTGTGTTCATGATCACTACTTAATCCCCATTTTGATATGATCATGGTAACCCTAAGGTGAGCCTTTCACTTTAGGTTTTTCTTGGCAGAATTTGTTCAGAAGAGGTTTTCCATTGCCTTCCTCTGAGGCTGAGAGTGTGTGACTTGCCTAAGGTCACCCAGTGAGTTTCCATGGCAGAGTGGAGATTCAAATTCCAGTCATCTAGAGTCCTAGTCCAACATTCAAATCAATACACTATGCTGGCTCTCCGTAATACAACACACAGTTTAGAAATACACTGTTAACTTCTGTTTTTGCTCTTCTCTGCCGTGCACAAGTAGCAGCACCTTCTTCAATATGGCATGGCACGGATGAAGGTCCATGTGGCATCATTCTTACAACAGTGATCCAGAGTCTTATAGTTCTAACTTTTGGGGTGCTTTCAAAATATAGCATTCTGGTTTAGAAGCTACAGGTATCCTTCCTTCTAGAGGATACTTACAACATGAACAAAGTGAGATCTAGATACCTTATAACTCCACAGATTCCTAACACTCAGACCGACCCTCCTCAAATGTCTTTTCTGGATGCTTCCCATTTGGCCTTCCACTTAAGTTCCAGGTCATTGGCTATAAATGCTTATGGCATGGCCCACAGCTTAATAACAGACCACCTGCTTTGTATGCAGAACGTCCCAAGTTCAATCCTTGGCATTTCTACATTGATACATTCATACATTTCTATGAATGAATCCTAAAGCTCTGGAAAGATGCAGCCAGATGATGTGGATAAATGCCAGGCTTGAAGGATCAATGAAGGGGGCCTTTTTGTACCACCCAGTTATAGTGCTGTGATTCCTCTATAATTGCCATGGCAACATTCTGTGGAATCCTGAGATCTGAAGTTTAGGGAAGAGCTTCTTAGAATTCTGAGACAGAAAGTTCTAGGTCCTCTCCAAATTACAAATCCCTCGCATCTCCAGGCCTGTTGTTGTTCTTGCTTGTATTCAAGTTGTTTCTGACTTAATTTGACCCCAAAGCAGTTAATGTGGAACCAGAGTACTATTTCAGCATGGTGTGAAAGGGTCTCTGGACTAAGTGTAAGGCAGCTTCTTATGGTCTGGATTGAAAGGACCAGACAGCAGGTACTGGGAAAGAACTCCACCTCGGAGTCTGAAATTTTGTTGCTAATCAGTCAAGACCAGGAATGGGCAACTGTGAACAGGAGGAGCCACTTTTCTGCCCCCAGAATCCTCTTACCACCAATTACAAATTTTAAAAAAAAAGACAAGAGAAAAGCACCTGGAAGTCCATTTTTTATTTTGAAAAATGTTTTTTAATATTAAATAGTGCAACTCCCAGACCTTTTTAAAGGTTAAGATGCAGTAGCAGCCTTGGGGAGCCATGTGTGGCCAGGGCTACACTTGGCCACTCATGTATAAGCAGTATACTGAGTTAGCTAGTTAAATACATGGATTCACTCAGCATAAGCAAGGGGAAGAAAGGCTGAAGATCAGTGAAAGATCACTGGCAAATGTCCCAGATTCAGGCCATTTCCGCACTAGACTGTTAGAGTGGTATTATTCCACTTGTAACATCCTATGGAATCCTGGGGTTTGCAGTTTTGAGAGGGGCCAGCCAGCTCCTCCCGAGACTGCAAACCCCAGGATTCCATAGGATATCGCAAGTGGAATAATACCACTCTAACAGTCTAGTGCAGAAATGGCCTCAGTCTCTGGCATCTCCAAGTTTGTTTGTCCTTGTATGAGTTCAGGTTGTTTCTGACTTATGTCAGCTCTAAGGTGAACCTACCACAGAGTTTTCTTGCAAGATTTCTTCAGAGGCAGTTTGCCATCACCTTCCTCTGAGGCTGAGAGAGAGTGGCTTGCCCATGATCAGTCAGTAGGCGTCCATGGCTGACTGGGGATTCAGACTTTGTCAAAACTCAAACTATTACACCACACTGGCTCCCAGTCTCCAGATCAGACTTGAAAAGACTCTTATCTAAACCAACAATTGCCCCTACCAGTCAGTTAAACAACACTGAGTTTGGTGGGCCAACAGTATGACTTTTTTTATAAGGCAGCTTTCTAGATTTGTTATTTTATGCCACTTTGAGAATCCTTGTTAGAATTGAAAGACAACATTCTGAGATGATGATGACGACGACGACAGTAGGAGACCTGAAGTAAGCTTGTAGTTCAAACATAGATGTGCCTCACCCTAAAGGATGTGATGTTCTTCCTGCTTTGACATGAGCCACTGGTGGTTGAGCAAAAAGGACACTTTAAAGGCTATGCTGAAAGTAAGAACAGGGCCCACTTCCCCAATTAGTACATATGGATGCCTAGAAGTTTTGGGGTCAGACCAGGGGATATAGCTTTCTGTGTTATGGAGGAAATTCACTTCTGTCAGATGGACATATTTGTATACATACGTTCTCTCAGTCACCCTTAGCACCATATACTTGCTAGTGAAATATGTTAATAGGACATTTCAGAAAAGGGTTGTTGCCCCATTGGTGTGTATAGTTCTGAATTAGGTAAACTACTGATAACTGAGAAAGCCAATCGTCAAGGTTTTGTCTGAAAACTTGATGGGTAACTGGGGACATCTGTGTACCAGGGAACATTTGAGAATGGGACAGAGAGAGGTACCTAGGAGGAATAGAAATTGAGTCTGGAGTCAACCAGATTGTTGGTAGCTTTTGAACTAATGAAGTCACCTGGGATAGAGTGGCTCTACCCAGTTGCTCTCTGGGAATCATCAATACAGGATCAATGGCGCTGCTGCCTGCTGAAGGAATGTCTTTGCTTCTCTATGTTCTGCTTCTATATTTGTAAATAAGGCAAATATGACAAATGAATCCATGGTTTTCAGTGCATCCTCATTCAAAGGAACCTAATCTCTGTAGCACTGACCCTAAAATTGATTCCCACTTGAAGAACAACATTGAATTGTAGATTTATTTATTTATTTAGTGCCATCAATGAACATGGGGCATTACAAGTAAAACAAACAAAAAACAATCGGTCCTGACAAAGGTGTACAATCTAAAGCCCTTTTCGCACTTTGCCTTCTTGCGCGAGGGGGGAGGGCGGCTTGTGCGAGAAGGCTCCTCCGGGAGGCTGCCGCTTCCCCCTCGTTCCTTCTGCACGCGCTTCCTGCTGGCGCGTCCATCGTGCTAGCGCCCCGCCCCTTCCTTCCGCAGGAGCCTGTGGGAGCTGTAGGCACCACGGAGGGAAGGAAGCGCAACCCGGTCACCTCCCCGACGCTCCGCACAGCAGGTAAGTGCGCGTGGGTGCCGGGAGCGTTGCGCGAGCGTGGGTGATTTTTGCTTCAAGGCGAAAATCAAAAAAACCGCGCTCGCGCCGCTTCAGCCCTGTGAGCGCCGCGGAAGTGGGAGTGTGTCGTGCAGAGAGACGCTCCCACTCCTGCGAGGCTCACGGGGCTCTCGCGTGACAGAAAGCCCATGCGAAAAGGGTCTAAAATATGTATGTACACACACACACACACACACACACAGGGGGAAGAATAATAAAAATATAAAACCATACAATTGTAAAACTAGGAATGGGATGAATCCAGAATTTTCTGAATCCGAATCCGAATCCCTGGAAGGTTCTAGGAGTCCACAAATCTTAAATCTTTCGAATCCTTTTTTAAAAAAGGGTTTAAAAAGCAAGGAAAAGAAGGATAATCTTGGGCAAGACACACTCTCTCAGCCTTAGCAAAAGCCTAGGCAAAGGCAAACCTCCCTCTGAAGAAATCTGGCCAGGACAATTGTCCTAGTTTTGCCTCAGGATCTCCCCAGATTGAACATGACATGAAGGCCCTTTCTACACAGGAAGGGAAATGTGGATTAATCTCACATTTTCCTGCTTGTGTAAACAGGGTCACATATTACAGTACAGAGATAATCCAGGTCAAAATTAGCTTTTCTTTGCATAGCTCCTTCTGGCATCCTGGGGTTTGTAGTCTGATAATGCGCTAGCACACTTTGACAGAGAAGGCTGTGGCACCTTGTAAAATTACAAACTCCAGAATTGTGTCTGAAAGAGCTTTGTAAAGGAGTGATGCAAAGAAATGTTCAGCTGTCCTTAAAATCTCAAGAAGACTGTACCTTCCAGTCAAGTCTCAAGTCCTACAACAAGGAAGGCACTTAAAACACACACACACACACAGCCTCTAGTCCAATCTCAATCCTGCACCCTGCAATCTCAAGAGCCAAATCTAAAGTCCTGCAACAAAGAAAGCACTTAAAAACACACACACATACATATACACAAACAAGTCCTACAAGGGACACTCAAGTCAAATCTCTAGGCCTGTCTCACCAATTCCCAATCCCTACCCTTCAGTCTCAAATAAAAAAATAATACAGATTCATGCATGCTCAATAAACTATTCTGGAGGCAGCTATTGTTCACCTTGTTTGTTGTAGGCAACACACACTCCTCCTATAGAATCAGCTAGAGTACAATCCCATTCTTTCCCAGCTCAGGTTTTTTGGCATTCATTGTTTATCACACACAAGCTGCTGCAACACAAGATCAAAAGTCTGTGTTTCTCCAGCTCTCCTTTGCAATCCTTCCAATGGCAATGCTGCTTATAAACTTGCAGCTAGTCAGAGGAAAAAGAGGAAAAGGGATTGAGAAACATAAAAAGACTTTATAAAAGGGAGCTTCAAAACGGCTAAACTGACATATTCACATATTCAAGACACAGAAACTAAGAGAGGAAGTGGCATCATGACAATCTTAGTCCCAGAACTGACCAAAGAAAGCTGGTGAAGGCTGGCATGGCTTGCATGGAACCCCTGAACTCCTTTTTGCAGTCTTTCGAACACCCTGGGACATTCCCGCAAGCTCCTAGACCCCCACACAAACTCAGTTTTGCTCCTCTGTCCCTCACCTCCCAATCCCTATCTCAAAATTACCTTGCAGAGGGAGGCAGCAGCAGGGAGAGACAGCACTAAGGGCACAGGCAGCAGGAGGCAGAAATGGCAGCCTCCAGTGTGTGTAAGGCTTTATGCTGGTCTGCTGGCCAATCACCCGTGCCCACGTTGGGTGGGGAAACATGTGAGGAATGGGATCCCTTCCTGGTCCTGAGTTTTTAGGTTTCCCAGTCGCCCAAGTTTTCAGGCATCCCGGTCTCCAACAAACTCTTTGATTGATGGATTCGAAAGATTCTGTTTGCCTATTTTGGCACAGGGATTCAGATTCCCGAATCTCAAATCCCTGCCAACGATTTGAAGATTCGGTTGGCCCATTTCTATGTAAAACAAATTAACCATACAGTATAGTATTATATAAAGCAAAGTGACAAACACATATAGTCAAAATATACAAGGTTATAAAACAATATCAAACTAAAATTCCAAAATCTTCAGAAAACAAGCAAGTATAATGAGGGAAGGACGAGTTGGCAAATGTTCAGGGAGGTGTTACTGCGGTCCAGGCCTACCCAGAGATAGCACTCGATATCGTTTTGATATCAAACAATTCGGCTTTCCTCTGCCACCCCGCTCCACGTGTTTGAGAGGCCCCCGGATAAGCATGTAAACAGGCATGACCAATAATTGCTGGACATTCCATTCTCCACCCAGGCAGGCCAGATACAGCCTGTTCATCGCTTCAGGGACCTCTCCAGCAAAACACCTCATTGCATATGTGCGATACTAACAAAGGCTCCCTGCCCCGAGCAGGCAACCTGACAAAGCTGCACTAAGCGCTCCGCATTTGCATACTGGCTACACTATTGTTATTTCGGCTCTGATTCAATCATGCTAAATTCTGACCTTTCCAAAACTTTGTCCCGCTCCTAAAATGCATTGTTCTTGTCGAATAAGGTATGGCCTGCAGTCACAATTCACCCTATAAAACCCCCTGATTCCTAGACCTTCCTCGGATCGCTCCTGGGTTCCAGACTGCCTTGCTGCCGCTTTGCCTGGCAAGCCTTCCCCTCAGTTCCAGTAACTGAGACTGCTCAACCCCGGATTGCTCGGACCGCTCTATCACGCCGAGTTTCTTCATCGCACCCCAACTTCGCTCTCAAGGTCCAGGACTATGAGACAGGTGTCGTATCACCCATTCCCCTCCGAAAATCCCTAAGTCAGTTTCTGATTCCTTAGTCATCTGTGTGACTGTGGCGTCTTTAATATTTGTCTGTACTTAATAAACATCATTGTTATTATCTTAACCTGTCTGACTGCTTGACTGACCTGACCCCGTAGACGCTGGGTTGTAAGATCCTGCTAAGTTACTCTGCCTCTCGCTAGCTTTAGTGAGTGCTCCAGCTAATTTTCCCCAAAGTTGTGTTGTTGTTTGGTTATTTAGGTGTCCCTCCTGGGACTCCCAGAAATCAGGGTAACAGAGGCAATTCCAGGAGTATGGAGTGATGAGTTAAAAAGGATGAAGCTGAGCAAGGAAGAAGAAACCTTTGGTTGAGTGAGAAGTCAACAGTTCTTAGTACGTAGATCCTGAGCAGGCTGGTTAAAAGTAATAAGGCCTGAAAGTTTTTTTGGGGGGAGGAAGGGGGGGCTGAGTTGTTGAAAGTTAAAACAAGAAGCTTGTCCTGAATCCTAGAAGAAATCTGGAAAGATGTATTTTAAGAAGGAAAAACAGCAAGGCATGTTTCTGTCTGTTCCTTCTCAGTTGATGTATTCTGCCCAAGATCAAAATTTAACATAAGAGGAAGCACTTGAAGCCTGAACATGAAGCAAAGGCCCCCTGCTGTCTTATCAATATACTTTTCAAATGGTCAGGGGCTCATGGATAAATTTGAGGTACTTGTACATCTTTGCTCACACAGTCTTGGAAAAATGGAATCTCTTACACCAGCAAGCACCTTAATATGAAGGAGCTGCTTAGGGGTGTGTGTGTGTGTGTGTGTGTGTGTGTGTGTGTGTTTGTGTGTGTGTGTGTGTGTTTAAAGCCAACTTGGACTTGGAGACTCCACACAGCGGTGACTTTAACAGTTTGGTTCAATTGACTGAACTCTACCTCTCAGCCCGAACCTTCTAGCCACAGGAAATGGTTTCCACTTATTTGTGTGGATCTGCTGGTGGACCTCTGCCAGCAAGATAATTCGCACTAATTGGCACCCTTGTAACAGCCTCGGTGGGGAAGCTAAGGACAGAATGGGCCATGGAGCCTCAACCTGCCCTCTGACAAAAGGAGGAGGAAAGGAATGAAAAGCAGCAGAAGAGACAGATGGGAGGAAATGAGCAAAGAATAGGGGGTGAAAGGAGGTGCAGCAGATGGGAACCACAGGGAAGGGAAGAACAAGGCAGTGGGTTTGGGGAGGGGGAGGGAAGAGAAAGGGACAAATGGGCTAGAGGGGAGGAGAACGATGGACAATGGTGGCGGAAGAAAACAAGTGGAAAGATGGCAGGAGAAAGAGATTAACATGAACTTAATGCTACCTGCTTCTCTACTGCGTTCTCATTCTATGTGACTCACACACACACACACACAGAGCCTTTTGTCCTGCACCTGGTGATCAGGGAATAGCAGCGTTGGGTCTGTGCACATTAGTTAACACCCCCTCTGGTCCCTGCCTTTTGAGCCTTCCTTAAGTCCAGGCCCCTGAGCCATATTGGTTTTGATCCTGCCGCTGCTTCCACCCCTGAGCTGGTGTGTGAGCTGAAGGTATTATTAGGACGCTTCAGTTCATGGGTTCTGGCTCTCTGCAGTTTCCGTGGCAACCAATCCAATTCAGCCCCCGTTCTGTTTAGCTACAGCAACTCTCCAGAGGTTTCTTGAGAAAATGTGTTTGTCAAAACAATTTTATTTCTCCCCCTTTGGGCCCTGCTTAGCGACAGCCCCAGTTAAAGAGGCAGGAGGTGGTTTTGTGTCGTTGCCTTGTAAAAGACACGCCGGGTTCGGATCCGTTTTGCCAGGACCGCGAGAGATAATAATATCTCTGCTCTCTGGGCAGGAGAATCCAAGACAGGCCCACCTAATGTAACTGGCATTCAAATAAACTGGACCGAAGAATGAGGCCGTAGACCCTTCAATGTGAAAACAAGGGTCTCTCTCTGTAAATGACTGCTTCTCCTAAGAGCTTATTCAGACATTTGTGGCAAACACATTTTTGACTGAAGCATACCGAGCTGCTCAGGGACGTTTCCCTACTTGCTTTTCAGCTATTCATGAGCTGAAAGAATCAAGCTAGGGTTACCTAATTAATGTCCAGAGAAAGAAACCTACACAAAACAAAATTTTGACGTTCCATTCTTTGCAGCTCCCTTTTAATTAAAACCTGGTTTCTACTCCCCTGCCTGATTTCCTCAATATATCCCCCTTAACTATTCTCTTTCACTGTTCTTTCTATGGCTCACCTGGTTCTCTTCTTTTCTTCATGACACCCCCTCCCCTCTTTTTAATATAAATCCGGTTTCTTTCACCACATTGCTCTGGTTCCTAGAGTTTTGGACCTCTTAACTTCTTAATTTTCATGGACAGAGGCAACAGTATTTACTGTGATATAATTGATTCAGTCTATCAGCAGCTGGGGAAGTGATTCTTCTCTTCAAAATTAAATGAATTTATTTTTCCTCCAAGCTAAATCTATTGCAACTTTCTAAGGAGATGGCACCTAGCTTGTCTGCTAGGGCCTAAGGCCAGGGACTAGTCTCTGCCTCTGTTACATTCCCACCTCTGGCCATTTCCGCGCTAGCCTGTTATAGTGCTATTATTCCACTTGCAACATCCTATGGAATCCTGGGGTTTGCAGTTTAGGGAGGGGCCTTTAGAATTCTCAGCCAGAGAGCTCTTTGGCCTCAGCAAACTACAAACCCCAGAATTCCATAGGATGTTGAAAGTGGAATAATAGCACTATAACAGTGTAGTGCAGAAATGGCCTCTGTCTTTCCACTTTCTCCAATGTTCTCCATTGAGCTACTTCACTTCAAAACATTGCTGTGGTAAGGACAAATGGTCCTGCAGCAAGTGATAGAAGTACAGGGAAAACGCTCTTCTGCCCACATTCGGCCCCTGATGAACAGGCAAACTGAAGGTGAACTCTTTTTTTGAGCAAGCTGAAATCCCAGCTGTTTGGTGATTTTAAAACTTTGGGTCCTGTTCCCCAGCACAGGAGAATCTGATCTGCCTCTTGAGCTCTTCCAGATTCATCTAAAGTGAATTATTGTGATGTATCTCCTTGGGTTTTGCCATGGATTGTTATCTTTGTGTCCACTCATTCCATTCTTTTGGGGATCTGTCTGCAGCAATTTCTTGGATCTTCCAAAGGATTTTTTTAAATCAAATTTTCTCCTGATTTTTTAAAAAATTTACTCATAGAGTTATATCACAAAAGTACCATTTCACTGATGTGCTAGCGCTGTAACTCTAAAAAAAAGGACAAATGAATGGAAGGAAGGAAGGAAGGAGGGAGGGAGGGAGGGAAGGAAGATATTGTTCCAATGAGTCTTGGAATTAAAAACGTACTCATCTGAGAGTTGGAATAAAACACAGCAACTAGGGGTGGCAATTGCCAGAAAATAGTCCAGGACAAAAGAAATGTTACTTGGATATTTTTTAAAACCCTGAGAGTTATAGCAACGATTCCTGGAAACATATTCAGGGGTAGCTGTGTTTGCCATACAGCAAAATAAAACGAAATACAACAAAATCCAAAATTCATAAAACAGTGATATTTTACTGAACCAGCTATAGAGTACTAAATAAATCGTACTAGTTTTTGAAGTTTCACTGCCACCTTAATCAGGCAAAACCTCCAGATCTCTTACTGATTCATGGAAGACAAATCTAGCAAAATACAACTAAATCCAAAATGCACAAAAGAAGGATACCTTTACTGCCCAACCAAAATGCAGAGAACACATCATGTTCTCTTTTGGGGCTCTATCAGGCAAAAGAAGTTTAAAAATATTACAAGAGAAGAAAGGGGATGATGTTACTTCTTTTTCTAGAAGGATCTCAGTGCAGGCAGAGGCTACTCTCTTTCTTGGCCAGATGGGGAATGAGGATAAAGGGCAGTAAAACATAGGCAATAAAATTTCGAATTTAGTAGTAGCAGCAAAGTAACTTCCATTGAGATCTAGGCTGTCCCTGTTTCCCCAAGTCCCTTCTTTCTTAGGCAGAGAACACTGAATTTCTCAAAAACTCTCTGTAGTGTTATATCTAGAAAAATTTTATAGGTGCTATATAGGTAAAACTTGCCACTTATAGTCTAATAAAGAGTTTCACCTTTATTGGAGGTAGACACTTCAAACAGTTGAGTCCCAGTCCATTAGCTTCCTCCTGTTAAAGGTTCTCCTGTTTGCAGCTAAATTTGGTATCTTCAAATTCAGCTAACATATTCAGGGGTAGCTGTCTTGCTCCCCACCCCACCCCACCACTGCAATCTCTCAATATATTTGCCCCATTTGGAGGAGCCCTGCTATTTGCAGGGTAAGGGAAAACAGGCTGTTGAGCTATCACCTGGGGTGAAGCAATGGCTTGCTTATAAGAAATATAACAAACTCTGGGATATCAAAAGGAGAGACTTTTTTCCTACTGTTCTAAAAGTATCTTTGTTTTCTGTGTTGAAGTAAATATCTGGGGGGGATATTATCCCAGTGTGCTTGATCAAATACCCTGTCAAAATTGTTTCCTAGGTTTTCTGGATCAGGTCTTAAGCAAATACATGGGGAGAGGGAATCTTGCAGTTTCTAAATCTCTCTTTCTGATGGCTCAAGGGAGATATTGAAATCAGACATAGCTTATCATTAATCCTGCAGTAGACATGCACCATATGTTTGTCATCATACTCTACCCTTCTGCTACAAAATATTGACCCTTTGTTTCCAAATTTAGTGAGCTACCAAGACCTGAGCTCAGACTTTTACAAATAACTTTTCTTCTCCCAAAAGGATTCCACACATGACTGATCTAGAATTTCTTTCAGATAAATTCAAAAGTAGAGCTTGGGTATTTTTCCTAGAATTGATGTGCTGTTGGTTGCTTATTGGAACCCTATGCCTCTTGATTGCTTAAAGTTTTCTATACTTCATTGTTAACTTTGGTGTGTGTGTGTGTATGCCTGCCTCTGTCAACTATTAGCATTAACTTGCAACTCACAGAGAAAAAAATATAGCAAGGAGTTAGACATCTGGCAGGCCAGAGGGTAGATACATCCAGATGCAGTTCTGCAGTGAGGAGAGCTTTCATGGCAAAAGTGCCAGCCAGGTAGGAACTTCCCCTGGCTTAACCGGGGAGTGGGTGATTACACATCCAGATCAAGAATCCTCATTACTTGCCTTTGCTTTTGCATAAATGCATTATGAGTGGTAAGGACCAAGGAAGTGACATCTTTTACCCTTGCTGTGAAACACAGTTGTTTGGATCTGAGGGTCTGATAGCCCTCTACCAGCACCTTTAAAAAAAAAACAACTCTCAAATAAAGCTTTGGAGTTACAAAAGTGAAGAATTCTTCTCACTAAAACAGACAATGTAGCCTCTCTAGCCATCATCTTTCTGCAATCAAGAGCTGAGTAAGTGTGTTCATCCCACAAGATTGGGATAAATAAATTAGAAAATTGGGGGTTGACATGTTTAAAAGAGAATTATTAAAGATCTAAATGCATATATTGCATGGATAGACTGAATCTCATTTGTAAGACTGAATTGGATTTCTACAAGGAGAAACTATAGCATGAGAAAGCATAGACATTGCCTATTTGATGTTGATAAGGCTGGCCTGCTGGTGGGCTTTCAGCTAGACAAGAGACAAAGTGAGTTATTAACTCTGAAATTGTTGGATTGAATCAAAGATGGAACCTTTCCAGGAATTTTCTCAGGACCTTTAACAATAAATGATACAGGAGCTACATTCTTTGAGAGAAGTGGAACTCGTAAATCTGTAGAGAAACATGAAAGAGGTCCCAAAGAGGGAAATCAACAGTATCAAAGAAGATCTGTGAGGACATGTAAGACAAGAGAGGGATACAGAAGTTAGCAATATGGAACTGAAGGAAGTAGTAAATTATATGAAGAGATAAATTCAAGTTGAGTTAATGGAGGGATTAGCTACTAAATTGAGGGAGATGAATGGCCAAGAAGTTCTAGTTTGTAAAATGAAGATTTTACCTCGGGAGCGGGGAGAAGGCTAATCTGAAACTGATCTGCAATCAAACTACATTGATGGTTGAACAAAACCAAATTGATTTAGCCTGGATGATTGAAGGGGACAAGAGAAATTTTTTTAACAAGCATTCTGTTTCAGGACACTTATCCTAAAATACCAAGTGGAAAGAAACTGGAAATATTAATAAAGGTCAAAGGAAAGGGATCTGAGAAGATGGATGGAGTTCATGGATAGGATGACTACAAGGGAAAGGGGGAATTAAATTCAAAATGAAATAGATTTAGTTGAAATTAGGTTATGAAATGGTTATAGATCGAAGACAAAATTCAGGGATGTGTCTTCCTTGACTGAATCTATCCATCTGTAATGTGGTCCATCTGTAATGCAGTCTTCCTTTTCTCCAATTCCTTCTACTATACCAAGCGTTATTATCTTTTCTAGTGAGTCAGGTCTTCTCATGATGTGGCCAAAGTATGACACCCACAATTTAGTCATCTTGGCTTCTAGAGAGAGCTTTTTTAATTTTTAATTTTTGATATTTAAAAGAAAAAACATCCTTGAGCTTGTTTGGAAGTTTTAGCAGGAGAGCGCAGCTATTGTATACCCTTGACCGAAGAACGGTACACTCCTTCTATCTGGGATGGTCGTCCTCTTCCACCGAGCACGCAGCTTCAGGAGAGACGCACATGGAGTGGTGAGGGAGGAAGGAGACACCCGCCTAGCCAGCCAGATCAGCCAAATCAACCCTGGCGATCAATGGGGTGACAGATGTCACAGCCAGATCGCCCTCACATCCTTCAATGTATTTTCTTTACAATTAAAAGGGAAACAAATAGATGTAATTGAAAAGGAATGGCAGCAAGTAACAGAGTTTATGAAGAAAAAAGGATATTGGTATTGACATTGATATTGTATTGTATGGACATTGATATGGTATTGATACTGTTATAACAAAGGCGACGTAATAGTAAATATATATGTTGGATAGATAAATGGAATGTATTTAAATATGTGGAAGAATGATAAAAATGTATATGGAAATGAGAAGATTGTACTAAAAAGTAAAGTCAAACTGGGATTAGATAAGTAAGAAAAGATAGATGGATAAGCATTTAAAAATTTATATAGAGGTGATTTGGGAGTTTAGGTATGAAAATAATAGTGCTGAAAAGATTCTAGAATAGAGGCCAAGGAAGTCAAGGTAATGTAAAATATATATAAAGCCTTCAAAAGAAAAAAGGGTCTTAATAAGGAAGCTAAAAATGGTTTACATTGCCAAGAAAGTATGTAAATATTTGTATATATTTGACAATAAGGACGATAAATGCATAATATGTATGTAAGGATTTTATTAATATGTATGACTTTATAAAAATAACATGGGGAAAAAAAGAAAAAAATCCCATTTTTTCAAGGTTGCCATTTTTAATATTTAAGTTTGATATATAATACATTTTCTGAACCATATTTTTACTCAACAACTAAATATCACAAATATGAACGTACAAAGTAACATAAGTCCTGAACCGTACATGAATGAAATTTTTCTAATTGATGGTACAGATTTGACTTCTGGCAAGCTAGTGGATAGCAGCTCCTGGCAGCTTTTCAGCAGCCAGGAAAGATTTCATGGTAAAGTGCCAGCCAGAGGGATTTGGCTGGAGTTTTAACCCCTTCCTGGATAAAGGTTAGAGAATTAGCCAGTTGAGTATGGAATTTCCATTTTACGCATTGTAAGAAATAGCTGATAAGACTCATAAAACAATTTAACACAGGATCAGTTGAAGCATCAGATGTTTATTAAAAAAAAATACATCTCTGCAGAGCCAGGTGCCTCCTGAGAGAGAAGGACACCCCCACCATGAAACAGCTCACATTTTATCCCCCTGCCCGACGCAGGTTTCCCTCCCCTTGGACAGGACCCAAAAGTTACAGCTGCCCCTTTACTAAACAATGCCAACTTTCTGTTATTAACTTGGTTTACTCCTTACAGCCTTGTTGTCCTTCAGACTTGTGGGTGCCTCCCAAGAGTCCCAAGAGAGGAGGACACCTCATCTTTATCTATCTGGTTCTCTGCACCTGCAGATTCAAGGTCTTCCTTCTGCCAGCTCTAAAAATCTGTTTATTTAAAAAGCATGTTAACCCTTTAACAGAACAAAATAGTAGGCTGTTCACCTCAATGAGGGCTTTGCTGACACTGCTATCTAAAATCTTCCTTCTTATAAGCATGTCTAAAATGTGTTATACTTATAAGCTAATACATATATGTTAGTTATATATGTTAATTATACTACAGAAACTAAAATATATTTTATTTCTCTCACGCATTCACTTTTTTAGGAAATGCATTGTGAATGGGAAGGACCGAGGGAGTAACATTTTGCCCTTGCCATGAAATGCAACTGTTTAGGTCATAGTATCTGACAGCCCTATGCAGGCAACCTGCTTTTTTAAAAAAAGAAGAACTCTTAATTAACTTTGGAAGTAAAAAAAAAATGAAGAACTGCTTGAGATGGATCAGAGCACCCTCTTGCAGCTGCCTTCTTTCTGCAACTAAGAGCTGAGTAAGCTTCTTTGCTCCATAAGATTCAGACAGTTGAATGTAAAAACTGAGGTTGGTGTTTAAACAAAGAAGTAAGAAGTAAAAAAAAATTACATGCATCAATTTTGTTAATAGATTGAATTGTATTTTACTTGCAAAAAGGCATTGGGTTCTAATAAAGAAATTGGAGCATGAGAAAGTACTGACGTTATCAACTGGTCTGTTTTCTTGGCTGCCTCTAGCCAGATTCCAGGAAAGTGACTGGTTAATTTTATAATTGCTTGACTAAGTGAAAAATAGAATATTTCTGAAACAGATAGAGGATCTTCTACAAGGGATAATGGAGCAAGCACATGGAGATTTCAAGAATATGACTGCCATCATGAGACAAGAATTCAAGGAACTGAAACCAGAGAGAAGAGGTAGAGATGAAGATACAGAGAAAGATGTAAAATTGGACACAGAAGTGAATCAAGATGAAAACCAGCTGGTAAGACAAGGACAAGCAGGAGCAGAGTTCACAGAGAGTGTTCCTGCTTTAGAGGAGATTTATGATCAGGAGGTTTTGATTGGTGACAGGGAGATTTTACCCCAATGCAGGGAGAAGAGGGGATGAATTTGATTGGGACCTTTATGCAGACTGAACAAAATCAAAACAAACAACCAAAAATTATATTGTTCCAAGACTGTAGTTTTATAAAGTTATGTGTGAGGGCTACTCTGTGAAACTGAAGGAAGTGGGAAGATGTCTAAAATATGGGTGCTATTTCAGAATAGAGTTTTAAAATGTCATGTGAGAAGCCATTAGGGAAAATGCTTTTTTTTGTGAAGTGGGGAATTAAATTCAAGATGAAAATTTGGATAAAGTAGGTTAATATAGTCACATATTTATGATGGCATGGATTGGTCTATGAATTCTGTAATACTTTTTAGATGTAAAATGTTACAGATGTATCTGGAAGCCAATGATGTTATAAAACGTGTAGTAGGTTCATAGTTCTAATTATAGTTATACTATAGTTAACCGATTTTTGATAATGATACTGGATTTCATTTATAATGATATGAATACATTTGGAACTATTGACAAGTGAAAGTGATAAGTAATTAAGTTAGTTAGCAGTATTTAGAAGAATTAGTAGCATTATTATCTGGCAATATCAATGTAATTTACTATGTACATTTTTTTTTGTTATGCAAGTATGTTGTAATAGAAGGTAATAGAAGAAATGTGAAGATACGGTGTTAAGTATGTTAATTTAAAAAAATCACAATGAGCCCTCCACATTATCTAGGGTTAGGGTTGCAGGAGTCCTGCAGAAGTGGAAAAACTGCAAATATCAAAATGTGTATGTGCGTCTGTGGGAGGGGAGCTGAACTATGTTGGGGAGAATGAACATCCAAGGTCCAAACCACCTCAGGGAAAGATGAGGGAAAGTGGGTGAATCAACATGGTGGCCCTGTACTTCCTTTTTCTCATCCATCTCATTCCTTGGAGAGGGTTTGTGGTGCTGAGAAATCAGGCTGTGAGCTTTCCTTAGCTAAAGAAGCAGCTGCTGATGGTGGAAGAGGAAGACAGAGTACCAGAGGTGAGTTAAAGGGTTGCATAGCCTGATCAGAGGCACCAAGAGGCAATGTTCCTCTGGAAAAGAAGCACCTGAGGTGGAGGGGGCAGGGATTGGAGAAACTCGCAAATAATCAAACTCATGAAGGTCAGACCCAGTAGTGTTGGGATGGGGGGATGATGGGGGCAATTTGCCACAGGCGGCAATGTTTTGGGGGCAGCCAAACCCCTAGCCATGCCCCTGCATGCCCTAGCCATGCCCCCATGCCCTAGCCATGCCCCCTCCTGCCTCCCCTCCACTCACTCCAAGATCTCCCACTGGTCAGACTCACAAATGTGAAGGGCCAACCATATATATTTTCTCTTTTAGAAAGTATGAATTGGTTCAGGAGGAAGAAGAGAAGATTAGATATTCTTTTTTGAGAGACTTGGAACAAGGGGTAGACTATACCCCATCTAAAGAAAGAGGGAGATCAATCCTTTCCTTTCCTTCTCTCTCTATTACTTTTTACATGTTAATTCATATGTTTCTATGTTTGAGTAGATATTTTTTCTGTTTCTTTTATATGTTCATGTATATTTTTGTAGTGTTTTTAGTTTTTTCTGGAAAATACTAAATTATTTTAAAAAGTCATTTTTAATTAGTATCTTATTTTGATTGTTTTGAAAAAATATAATTGATGGTGTAGACAACTTTATTTGTAGGCATTGCCATTGATGAATAAAAAGGTTGATTTCTACATACAATATTCTTTTTTTTAATTTTAGTAAAGCAGAAATAATGTCCGTATAATATTTTGATCCCCTTACAGATGCAATGCAATTTTCATCATACTTGTTAATGTATATATTTTCCCTATGTACTTTATATGCTAGAATAATAGTGTAAAACCAAAGTTTGGAAATGTTACTTTTTTGGACTACAAAAAAGTAACTAGCATGGGCAGTGCCCCCAAAGGTAAATATTCCAAGCTCTGTGTAAAATATATAGGTGTTAGGGGCCTTGTATTTCCACAGGATCTATGTGAAACCAAAGCTAGATATCACAATTTTCTCTGAAACTGTGGTTCTGTATTTGGCAGCCATTCTTTAAAATCAGGACATGTCCCACAAATAACTCCTTATCAGAATTAACCGTTCACCAAATGCCAGTATTGATTCATGTTTCTTTTTAAAGCTCGCTTGAGCTGACTTTACTGAAAACATTTGGGAATTTGTCTGAGGGCACATGTCTGAACAGTATAAAATTTAAGAGGAGGAAATTTCCCTGTAGTGACTCATTGCTGGTATCAAAATCCTGCAAATTGGACACCACATTTGTCACCTGTGAATAGAGCAGATTGTACCCTTCTATTCTACTTTGCCTATTTGACCTTGTTTTTCTTTTGCTTGTAAGATTGTAAGATTGCAGTGGTCCAGAACTGCTCAGATGTACAAGATGGAAAAGCAGTAAATAACTCTAGGGAGAGACAAGCAAAATCTGCCAATGTATCCTGTCTGATTGTTCAGCTAAGCAACCCATGGGGACAGAGGAGAAAGGGGAAAATATTTGTTAGGAAAAGAACACATGACACAAAGCAACTGTGCTGTCTGTGACAACATAAACCAAAGTTGGGCTGACATAGCTACACTGGATCTATGTGTGGGAATTTGGTGTGGAAATTTCTCTAAACCACAACCCCAACAGCTCAGATGCTGTCATTCTGTCTTTATCTCATCTGTCACTGTCAGAAGGTTGAACTTCAGCTGACAAATGTCCGCTATTATTTCTATAGTCTAAAAAGGACTAAATTTCTAAATCTGGTATGGGGAAGAACCAAGTCTGAAGAGATAATTGCAGTGTATGGCCCGAAGGCACAAAGCTCCGTGAGCTTTTAAAAAGCACATTTCTTATTCTTTTAAAATATCTATATCTGCAAAGATAAACGCAGGATTTTGTGAAAGATGTCAGTCATAATTCTTAAAAACTTCTACAACCAGACTGTCAAAAACTCTCTAAACATGTTTTGCAAGCAAAAGGCCCTTAGTCACTGGCACTGCTAGTTAGGGATGGAGCAAAACTTGGAAAAGTTACTGTTTGGGAATAGAACTCCTGAACACTCCAATCCATCTAGCATGGTCAGTGACTATCCTGGTGGGGGGGGGCGAGGTTGTTGGTGTAGTTGTAATTCACAAAAAAATTCTTTCAAGATCTTGATTTGGAAAAAACAAGCAAACAAATATAGAGAGCCTTTCCCAGGCAATCAGATATTGCATCCTTGAAGCGATTGGGTGGTTCCATAGCCTGAGCAAATGAAAACTAACAAACCACACAATGATAAAACAAGTTGTTTTTAACCAAATGATGAGTAACAGTAATCAGTTTTCAACCACCATAAAAAAATAATATGGCTATGATCCTGGATCAAGAGATGTATCTCCTGGATGAGGAGATGTATCATAAAGGTCTATACACACAGAGCTATGAAATGTCCCTTTTCTCACCCCTTCTTCCTTAAAATCCACCAATTTAGCTGCTGTAGACCCCTCTGTGCCAATCTACTGGCTGGTGGATGTTAGAAATCCAACAACACTTAGCACTGAAGAATCAAGAATGGCCAAGAGAGGGTTGTAGTAATAGAGTTAGAAATCTGAATGATCCAATGTGTCTTCCCTTCTTGTCTAATTATCCTGAGCTCTCTGTGATGTAAACTGGTACTCTTAAAGATGTTTTTTCCACTTCTCTTCCTGTCCTCTTCCAGGTGTTCCATAGAATGAAGCTAGATTAGATCAGCACCTTGACTAACTTTCCTATCTTAGAATGGAGTTCCTATAGTAAAACTTTGAGTTTGGTTCTCCAAGCCATTTGTATATTTGCTTCTTAATCAAGATCTCTAACTGCTGCACACTCTCTATCAGCAGAGAGTTGGGGAGCCGCAGATAATTTGCTCAGACCAGCCAGCACCCAGATTAACCTGGAAGTCTTCACAGTAGAGGTGTGGAATATTTGGCTTCCCAGATGTTGTTGGGCTGTAATTCTCACCAGTCTTGGCTGGTATAATGGCCCAACAACATCTGGAGTGCCACACATTAGCTGTTCCTGCTTTACATGGATCAGGGAACATCAATGGATTATTTATTATTGATGCGAGGAAGCTATCTTCAACAATGTAGCTGGTCCATTTATTCCTTTTTAGATAGTGTTGTGCTGTATGGTGGTGTACAAGAGAAATTCCCCATTTGAGAACTGTAGTGGGTTTGAGCCCTGTCTGCTCTGTTAGATGAGGTTTAGATGTTATCCCAATGTCATATGGATTTAACATACTCCAGTGCTTAGAGTCATGTTTACATGTATGCTACGAGAACTGCAAACACCACTTTAGCTGGTTACCTGTGTCCATGACTGGCTTCTACAGTAAGAAGGCCCCCAGCCCTTCTCTCTTGGCAGCCAACTCTAGGAAATTTGTGAATGGAAGAACCACCCTTCAAAGCTCTATCTAGTGCAGAACCTTGGGGCCTGTCCAGGACACTCAAGACCTCCGGACTCTCCCCAGAGATGTTAGGCCCTTTCACCAGCCACACCAACATTGATTAGTTATTTTCTGCCCCAAACTGAACAGCTCATGGAAAGAAGCTGGCACATCGCTAAAAGAAGGAGAATCCATGACTGTAAAGAACTTTACCCTTGTGTACTAACTTATGGGTAACAGTCACATCTGTAACTTCACCCTTTTTGTGGTATTGACCACTTCTGGAATGCAGGACCTCTTCCCCCAAGGTTTCAAATGAGGTGAAATGGAAGCTAAGCAGCATCAGCTCTGGTTAGTACTTGGATGGAAGTCTGCCAATGGATATCAGGTGCTGTAGACTATATTTCAGAGGAAGGAACTGGCAAAATCACCTCTGAGTATTCCTTGCCTAAGAAAACCTATGAAATTCATGGAGTCACCATAAGACAATAGGCATCCTGAAGGCACATACACACACTCACAAAGTGGATTTCAATAAGAAAAAGTTTAGTCATCACTGATTAGGTCCTTCATATTATAACCACCAATAGCCAGTTGGATGCTTTAGGGCAGAGATTGCTTAAGAAGAAAATGAAGATTCATCCTATGTCTATGTAGCAGTTAGTAATTAAACAGATACTAGTTCTGAACTAGGGGATTCCTCCAGTAATAGCTAACAACCCCAAAACTCTATTTGGACTTCAGCCCTTGCACACAGATAGCAGCTTGAATTCCTAAATGGGATAACAAGGATGCATCCATCATACACTTCAACTCCCTGATTTGACAAAGGACAGTCCCAATTAATTCTTTGTCATCTCACTCTTTTAGCTGGTTTTAAAATATCCCAGTTTCTCTTGTTTCGTCTCATTTTCTGCCTTTGTCCTCAACTTATTTCAATGGCTGCAAACTGAGTTCAAAGTGCAAAAGTGCTTTGCTTTCAGTTAACTCTGTGGGAGGGAGGCGAGCAAAGGAGAAGAAAGTCTGAATCTAGTCCTTTCCAGTAGACTCTGACAAAAGCAAACTGCTGCAGCTTGTGTGTTCTTCCTCTTTAATAACTTTTGCCATCTCGGCTACACTCTGATTTGGCTTAGCCACATGTGTCCCAGTTTTCGTCTGTGAAATGTTGGAGAATACAGTCCTCTGTTGCTGACTTGCTCCTGTTTCTGATGCAGCAACACTCATAAATCTTCACATTTACAAAATATCTGGATATCTTGAAGTACAGGCAGGGAGTCAAGTTGCTGTGAGGCTTTCATCTGGAGCGGATGTCTGGTGCCAAAGAAGAGTGGTTGAGAACAATTTATTGAAAGGTTGCACAGGGAAGGCTTTGTGAAGAAGGGAAAGAAGCAAGTGTGTTGAAGTGCTGGGAAATGGGGCACATGATCCTGTGTCACCTTCCCTCTTTACTTCTTGATCAAATAACCTCTACAGAAAGAAGGCATCACAGGATTTTCTCTAGAGGAGAAGGGAAAAGGAAGGTGGGTGGTGGTGGGGCCAATCATTTCTGTCATATATTATCATCAGTGCTCTTCCTTGATGCACAAGACTTTCAAAATTAAAAGAAGAGACAGAGCCAAGTGGATAGCATCTATATTTTCCCAGCACATCAAACCACTCCCTAGACGAACATCTGTGTAAATTATAGATCAAACTCTTCACGCTTTCCATCAGATGTGGAGCAGCAAATACCGTGATCTGGTTGCAAATGGAGGCATGTGTGTGACCCTAGAGTTTTGGAATGAACTGTGGAGAAAGTGGGAGAGGACCCTTCCTGAGATGGAAATGCATCTCTGTTGTATGACAAAAGTCAGCTGAAAAAACAAAAAAGAATGGGAAGAATGATAAGGATGCCTCTAGACCCTGGCACTCAATTTATACTCCAATGACAATTTTAATTCACTAAATATGTCCAGCTTGACAGGAAGTCTCCTCAGACTTAATTAAAGCAAACCCAAATGTCCTGGTCCAGAATTATACGGGTTGTAAATAAAACTTGCAATAAATTATTCTAAAAAATTCCTTTCCAGTTCCTCATCAAGCCCCAATTTGCTGAAAGGAATAGGTTTTTCATCGAACAGCTACACAGTGAAGATGGAGTAGGAATCTCAGAAGTTGACTTTGTCTTGGGTAAAAATTGCTACTGCCATCAAGTCGTACTTGCATAGCCCTTTGAGATTTGATACTCCTAAAGGTTAAAAGTTGGAGCCTCATAATAATGCTGTAAGAACATCCACCTTTAGTTTCCTTCTTTTTTTCTTTTTCTTTCTTTCTTTCTTTCTTTTTTTTTTTTTTGTATAAAGGAATACATTTCTAAATCTGGCAGAGAGAAAAGTTTGAAGACCTAACTGCAGAGCACACCCTGAAGGCATAATGTGCTATGAATAATTTAAAAGAAAAGTTTGCCATTAAAAAAAGTCTACCTATTCAAAGACAAATTCATTATTTTGTGAAGGATATTATCTACTTACAGCCTCTCTACCCACATCCCCCTGCACCTTCTTTGTATGCAAAAGGCCCCTGGTTCAGTGATGAACCTCTTCAAGGTAAGATTGGGAAAGACCCCTGTCCACAAACTCTGAAAAATTGCCACCAGTAAAACAGCACTGAGCCACATGAACCAGGGTTCTGACTCGATATAAGGCAGCTTCTTATGTCTCAGTCCCAAGAGACAGGAACTCTGATAAGCCCTTAAATCAAGCATTTCAAAAGGTATCTGCACTCTTATACTTCTGTGCATATTTTGCACACACACTACTATTTGTGTGACAGAGGGGTTATTTGTATTTCTGCTTTATGTTGATTTCCATCACATCATTGATGTTGCTTCTTGATGCTTTTTGCCACTTCCCCATCCACTCTCCTGGTTTTTTTGGAAAAAAAAAATCAATAGAAAGGCAGCAGATTCTGGTTCATTTGTGGACATCTTGTTTGTAGTGTGAGTTATATTGGTTGATTCAAGTCTTACTCTGTGTTTAATAGGTATCACCCCCTTGGTATAAGTGTAAAGTACTGGGCCCTACATAAACCTACCATGCTTTATTCATCTCCATGAACACCCTTCAAATGGGCCTAGAGGACACATTAAGGACAGAGCAGCCTACTTAACTCATCTGTCCAGCTTCATGGAAGGAGCATTTCAAATGAGCTAATCCAACTAATAAGGGGAGTGTAAAATGAAGTAATGAGTCATTAACTAGACGCATGACATTATGTTCCTCTGTATGAAGCTACCTTGCTTTCATTTTAGTTTCTTACCAAGAAAAGCTAAGATTGCACTCTTTTTACTCACCATGTTTCTCCTTCTTATTATTGGCATGTCTTTGCCATTCACATCATGCCGACAGCCTCCAAGTTTGCTTTTTGCTACCTCCCCCACACGCATCTCCCCCTCCTGTTTATTATTTCCTTGAGTAGATTTATTAAACAGTACAGTTCAGTATATTACCTTTCCATGGTCCCCCCCCCGCCCCCGGCCTTATTACCTCCAATTGGTTCTCATTTCATTGCTTTTGTAGCATTATATCCTAGTCTTAATGCTATTTTAATAGAGTTCTTGTATCTAATTTCCTTGTCATTAAGTTATTGCTGTCTAACTCATTGAAGCTGTTGTCTGATGTTTCCCATTGGGGGCATCAACAAAATGTCTCTGAAATTATTGTGAAAAACAGCCGAAGACAGGCAGAGCTTTTTTTGGCTACTAGAGAACCATACCCATAGCATAGTTTCTCCAAGCACAAGAATATGCTCTCTGCTTCCTAAATTCTTCTCTAACCCAACTCAGCCATCAGTGATCAGTTCTAGAGGCAAGAGTAGAGAGCTCACATGGACTGGAGACAGCTAGTGTGTAGATCTGTGGATAGGAATAAGCTTTTAAAGTAAAGAGTTACAAATAGGACAGTTATCTTGCACCTTATTTCTTATCTTCAAAATTTCAAAGGTAACAAAACAGGTGTGGGATTTGTTATTGTTGTGTGCCTTCAAGTCATTTCCAACTTATGGCAACCCTAAGGTGAACCTATCAGGGGTTTTTCTAGGACTGAGAGTCTGTGACACACCCTAGATTACTCAATGGGTTTCCATGGCTGAGCAGGGAATTGAACCCTGATCTTCAGGGTCATAGTTCAATGCTTAAACCGCTACACCATGTGGGAAGAGCAACATTCTCTAGTTACTTTAAAAGGTTATGTTTCAGGGACACTTGAGCAGCAATTTGAGCTGAACAGTATGTTTTGATGATTTTTTTTTTTTTGGACATACTCTTAGTAGTGCTTGCTGTTCGTTTTTCTACTCCCCTCCCTTATGTAAGGCCATTTCTGCACTATGCTGTTATAGTGCTATTATTCCATTTTCAACATCCTGTGGAATCCTGGGCTTTGTAGTTTACTGAGGCCCAAGAGCTCTCTGGCAGAGAATTCTAAAGGCCCCTCCCTAAACTGCAAGCCCCAGGATTCCATAGGATGTTGAACGTGGATAGCACTATGACAGTGTATGTGGAAATGGCCTAAGAGTACAGAAAATCAATGAAACCATGGGTAATGAGTAACGTACCAAACAACCATGATATAAAACAGGAAGAGGATGGTAATGGCAATGGATTACTTGTGGGGAGGGCTTCAAAATGAGCTACCTAATGAATTAACAACTTAATTCAAAAGTAACTTTTCAAACTCTTGGTTAGGCTATAATCCAACTAGATCAGTAGTGTAAAGCAGGTAGAACAGTAATGGAACAGTTTATCTCTGAGTGTTCCATTAAAGCCATGGACAAGCAAACATCATTAAAAAAGAGCACACAGTACAGGACAATGAGGTTGCAATCACCCCTATAAATCCAGTGGACTTCAATCAGCACATTCTTCCAGGGTGCATTTAACCCACTCAGAATTTGGGTGATGGCAAGGCATGGGTAAATGAATAAAGACCCAGTCTTCCTGTATATTCCATTTCTTCTTGAAACTTCACATCCTTCTACTAGTATCCCACACACCTCCAAAGGCAGGCATCTCAAAGTTTGGGAAGGCACATATATACACATAGGTTTGGTTTGATTTGTTTCTCTGCTCTAAAGATAATTGCAGCACCACCCCCTCTAGCATGGAATGGCAAATAAAAGTAATCTCTACTCTTTGGGCTGTGCCAAAGTAACCCTTGGAAGAGGACATGAGCTGCCAAGACTAGGATATTTCTAGGACTCTGTGTGTGTGTGTACGTGTGCCTTCAAGTCTCCTGTTGACTTATGGCAAACCCATGAATTTCATAGGGTTTTCTTACACAAGGAATACTCAGAAGTGGTTTTGCCAATTCCTTCCTCTGAGATACAGCCTACAGCACCTGGTATTCATTGCCAGTTTCCCATCAAACTTCTGACCAGGGCTGACCTTGCTTTGCTTTCAAGATCAGATGGGATCTTGTGCCTAAATAGGATCTTTAGAAGAGGAGCCAAACTGAGGAAGGGTTTTATTGACAGGAGAGCAGCTGCCCATTTTCTATGTCTTTGTTTTCCTGCCTTCAGGGAAGCATGGGCAGGGGGTGGAGCTGCCATTTACCCCCCTTGGAATCAGTCCTGAGGAGGATGCTAGATTATGCCATACCATTCAGAGGTAGTAGCTGTGTGAGAGAGATACTGAGAATGGGAAATTGTTGTAGACCACTCAGACCACAAAGCAGACAATAGTCAAAATCCCAGATTAGACAGATGGCATGTAATAC
Source organism: Ctenosaura bakeri (assembly GCA_948474755.1). Taxonomy (NCBI): domain Eukaryota; kingdom Metazoa; phylum Chordata; class Lepidosauria; order Squamata; family Iguanidae; genus Ctenosaura; species Ctenosaura bakeri. The sequence goes on from CAOLHI010001059.1 coordinate 1,210,625, forward strand.
TCTACCCAAGCAGTTCCATGTTTTCTCCTCCACCCCAGCAGCAAGGAGGGTACACTGCTGCTGCTGATTACTGGTGGAGTGGGGAGGAAGGGGAAAGCAATTCAAATGTGTTCACAGATGGAGTGCATCCTCTTTTCCTTTCCCCAGGAGCCCAGAGCAGTCACATCTTCACTGTCTAAATTGCCACCCTCTCTCTCCCCTCTCCTGCGGTTTCACAGTTGCTAGGGGAAGGTTTTGGATGGAACACAAAGGGCTAGAAAATAGCCCCCTGTGTCCCCTCCAAAATGGAACATATACATGAGCAAGCCACCACCACCATTCCTCCTCCATATCCTACCTTCTTCCTAGTACATGAATGTCACTAACAGGATACTGTTCAATGTTGCAAAGGTGAAAAGGCTGGTATGGGAGCTAGACAGATTTCATTGACCCCTTTCATTCCTCAGTGAGCGTCCAGAATTCAGCTAAAAGTTTTCTTTAGAATATTTTTGATCCCTCCTCCTCTTCCTGCTTTTTCAAAAGAGTAGATGTTTTACATACTGTGTGAATTGAATAAGAAGCCACAAAAGGAAAAAGAACTCTAAATCATGTTTAGACTCACTTGGAACACAGGAAGCTGCCTTGTACTGCATTGAAGCATTGTTCCATCCAGTCCAGTGCTGTCCATTCTGATGGGCAGAAGTTCTCCAGGGTTTTAAGCATAATTCTTTTCTACCCTTCAAATGGAAATGCCAGAGACTGACCCTGGGTCCTTTGGTATGCAAAGTGTGTGCTACTGAGCTATGGCCCATCCCCAATTAGTTTCACATTTCTTTAGCTTCTGGCCTAGGAGTTTAGAACAAGCCCTTTGGTAGTTTGAAATCCAGAGACATCAGTGCATTCATCTTGACAAGCCACAGGAAAGCAGAGGAGAAACACACACACACACCACCTCTTTCAGGTTCCTTAGGAGCAGTCTGTCTTGTCCTACACATCTTTCATCTGCTTCTTGTTGCCAGGCTCAGCTACCACTTCTCTTCATTATGCAATCCTTGCATTAAGAATCAAATAAATGAACTCTCCTGAATGATATGAATCCCTCATCAGTGGAAATTCATATTAGTCCATGAAATTCCCTCCCTGTTAAATCAGAAGAGCACAGATCTATTAAATCAAACATTCTATTCCCAACAGTTGTCAAGCAGTGGACCCTAAGAAACTCACGACTATCAGAGGAAAGGAATTAAGTCAAGTCCCCACCACATGCTACATGGGGCCATGTGTCTCAGATAGTAGCTAGTGAACCAGTCCTCCTCTTCTGCTTCCTGGAGCTTATGGCCTTCATGGCACCTGAGCTACCAAAATAAGCATGGCACACAGACCTTTTCATCCAACATTGCTTAGGCTTCTACCCCTGGCAGCAAGTACTGTATCCAGGTGCTCTGTGGGCAGGCCAACACCATACCAGGCTATAGTTTACCACTAGGCTTCTCAGAGTGAAAGCTGGACAGGGCTCCTGTGCTTTCAATGGTTGTGTAAAAGAGAGAATTTCAGCAGGGGGTGTTTGGTACCTGGTTGTGTGACAAGTAACACTTCTTCCCTCTTGTCTCAATTTCCTCTTCTACACAACCACTGGAGCCCTCTCCAGTTTTCACTCTGGCAACTCTAAGCACCACACCTGCTGTCTCATGAGACTCTGCCACCATTGTCACTTTACCAGTCAGACTCTGGAGCAATGATGGTGGACCACTTTCAGTTCAGACCAAAGTGCAACAGCTGCTGTGGTTCAAATAGAAGAGAAACTGAGCAAGCAGCAGCTGCTACTTAGTCAAGCATTCCAGGGCCACAAGTATTTAGCTGCGTGAGCCAATATCTAGGGCAAGTGACCAGATCACAGCCAGACACATGGCCAAGGCCAAGCTATAATGAAAGGGAGGGGATCTTGGCAAGATTCATAGGGCATAACTTTGAAGGAGTTAAATTCAGAGAAGTATTGCATGAGTAGGAAAATAAGTGAATTGGACAGCAGATGTCCCTGCCTTATCTCAGTTTAAAAATATGATTGGCCTTGTAATGCTATGCTTAGGTGCCTGGGAAGTAAAAGGGAGTCAGGCATACTCTCTCTGCCTCTGCTTTGTATTATCTGGTGACTGGGGTCTTTGTTCCCTTGTTTTGGGGGTGGTATTAAGCTCCAAATGTAATGGCTGACGTAGACTAGAAATGTGATTGATTGCTGACGTTGTTGACCCAAAGGTATAAAAACTAAGTGTTTTAATCAATCGGGGCCGGCAGTTTTGGACATTGTATTTCCGCTGCTTGCCCTGCGCAGTAAATAAATGGTTTGGAAAATAAAGCTTTCTGTGATGGAACAACCTGAAGGTCTTCATCATTTCCTTGCCACTACATTTTGGTGCATTGGCCGGGAAATTGAGAGAAGGGGCTTTGGAGCCCCCTTGACGGACGCTTGAGTGCTAGGGTCGCTGCCCCCCCTCTTGGCGAAACCCAGGGCGCCCTCGACTGCTTTGGTCGAAGAGGTTTGGCTTTGAGCGGGGTGGTTTCCCTGGCAGCAGCGTTTTCCAGTCAACAGACTCTGGTCATGCAGAAAGCATAAGGCCTCCCCCGGCTAATTGGTGAAGTTGACTCCCTTGCGTTTTCAAGGGAAAAAGAGAGCTTGATCACCTCTCTAAGTCTCGCCCTAGTAACTCATGGCTAGTGGGGCCGTGAGTGAAGCCGCGAAGACTTTGGTAAAGAAACGTCTCTTCAAGTCCGGTAAATGGTGGTGGGAGGCTGTGTTTGTTGTCTGAAAGCGCGTATGCGTGTATCGTTGCATTTCTTACTGCAGACCGTTGGAACTTCCGGCTGCGTAAGTCAGCGAGTCTGAAAGGTGTCTACCTCATTGTTTCGAGCTGTTGGGACCCCCTACCCTCAGCTCACCCCCACCCCTACTGTGTGTTGTCGTTTGGGAAGAAATCTGGGTGGAGGGTGGCAGTTGACAGACACTGCTTCAATGCATGTTGAAAACTTCATGAAAGGGTTAAGTGGAAACTTTACTATTTCTGTGCCATTTGTACTTTAATATGTGTAGGAAAAATTCCAGGAAAGGAAAATGGTTTATTCCTCTCTCTGATTATCTTTCGGTGCTTGAAGCCATCTCCCCACAGCCCCTCCTCCTCAGGCTCTCAGATTTAACCATATGGTTGCTGCCTGTTTTTAGGCTAGAAGTTTATTTAGCCAGAGGCTTGGAAATAGCAGAAATTAAGTCAGTATGGAAATGATGAAGCAAGCCCTAGGTGTTAATGAGAAATAGTGAGGAAACAATAGGGTTTCATTGTTTTCTCCAAATGCACAGGTCGGTGATTCAATCAACTGGAAAGAAAATCACTCTGCAAGAGGCAGAGGGAGTATCCCATGGGCTGGCACTTCAAAAGTCAAAGGACTTTCAGGAGAAAAAAAAAAAAAAAAAAGGAAGCAGCAAGCTTTTGAAAAAGGAGTTGAATATAGGAGACTTTTTCTTACCTGGATGTTACTTAGCTCAAGTTTTGGGAGCGGGAAAGGGGGGTTGGAAAGAGCGGCATTCCTTTGCCTGCCTCCCTTTCCCCCCCCCTGTACCCCCTCCCTTTCTCCTTTAGATGTTAACTCCATAGTTGCTGGTTTTTGGAGAAGGGGAAGGTTCTTTAGCCAAATGTTTAAAAAAATTCTTTTCAGTGTGTACATAGGGAAAGCTATGAAGTAGTTTCAATAACTCATTTTCAGCCTGGCAGGCTGAGGGGAGGATGTCATAGAAGCAGGGTCTGATTTTTAAATAACCGGAAGCAACCTTCAACACACATCAGAGGTAGAGGAAAAATAATAACAAAAAAAGCAGGCTTTCAGGTAAATGAATACAGGATGGCAAAGTTTTGGAAAACATTGCTGAAGACTCTGGTGACAGCTGCCTGTTTCATGTTTTAAACTCTTCAGCCATCAAGAATCCCCCCCCCCCTTGGGCTCACATAGAAGGAAAAGAATAAAAAAAAAGAGAGAACTTTGGAAACTTCTCCTCCAGTACTTTTTGCAACTTTTCTAAACAATACAGAGTCCCAATGTTTTCTCTAAGCACAGAAAAAAGCTGCACCTGGAGAAAAAGGGAAAAAAACAACAAAAACAAAGCAAAAACCCCACCTTGAGAGCCCGTATAGACAAACATGTCATACAAGAGGTGTTAGTTTCTTTTTTCCCCTTTACAATAACAATGAACTATTCTTTCTAGTGTGGCAGCAATTGTGTCTACCTTTTTGATACATTTCTACATCAAAGAGAGAAAACAAGATTACAATGAAAAGTTTAGCATAGGGAAGGCTGCTTCCCCAAAAAGACATGGCTTTTTTCTACTCCTTGTGGCCATCGGGCTGAATGCAACCCTCCCCCTCTTGAGACGGGGGGAATGAGGAGCGTGAATTTGCAATTTGGCATTTTTCCGTCAACAACTTATTTAAAAAAAAAAAGAGAGAGAGAGAAAAAAAAAAAAAAAAGGGGTTAAAAAATCTCTATTAGACAATAATTTTAAAAAAAAAGCATTTAAGCAAAACGAACTTTGGGGCACATGGGAATTGTAGTAACAAGAGAAGTAAAATATTGGGTCCCCCCCCGGGGGGGAATTTAAAAACCCCAACAGGAAACTGCCTCTCCCCTGGGAGACAGACAGGGGGGGGGAAGGGGCCCAAAAGAATCAGCGTTTGCATGAAAGACCCACCTGCTTTTGCATGGAAGAGAAAAGGGTGAGACTGACTGGGAGAAGAAATGGCTGCAGCAGTTCTTCCCCCCCCCCAGCTTGCAATGAGAAGGAGGGGGAGGATGGGAGTAGCGGCAGACCCCACCAGAGAGGCTGCCTGAGGATTCTAAGCAGCAGAACCAGAAGCCATGGTGTCATGATTTTTATTAAAGAAGCTACTCAACAACTTGGGGAAATTTGTAAACTCCCCTTAATAGGGAGATTGGCCTGTGGACATTCGGGCTAGGAATGCATTTTGCCTTCTATTGAGGCAGCTAACTCAGATGATCCCAAAAATCTACAACACCTCCCTACATACCTGTTTAGGCTTATCATATGCCCCCTCACCACGTCTGATCTTTTAATTGAAAGACTGGCAAGATTGCCAATCACTACTGAAGAAAGGAGCCAAATTATTTAGCAGGTAGAGCGGATATCCAGGAGAGAACTCCCCACAGGCATGGAAAAGGGGGGAGAGTGTCTTTGATGGACCCCTGATGGGATCTGAATACACTAGGAATTCTTCCCAGTGTCAGACTCTGCGGTTTAAAGTTGTGAGTGGAGAATTACAGGAAACCACAATCCCTGGCTGCCCTTTCCTACCTGAGAGGAGAGGGAGGGGATGCTGCAGAACGGTGGCCAGTAGGAGGTGCCATCTAACATATAGGGAAAAAACTGCATGAAACCGAAGGGAGCTGAAAAAAGAGAGGCTTAGCTGGGCCCACGGCCATACCACCCTTTGGGAAAACGCCCGATCTTTTCTGATCTCGGAAGCTAAGCAAGGGGGGGCCCCCGGTTATACTTTGGGTGGGAGACCGCCTGGAAATACTGGGAGCTGTGGGCTGTTGTAAAAACCCAAGGCTATCTGAGTTTTGGAGGAGGCTCCAGGAATCTAAGAACTCCCATTGTTAGCAACCTCTCATATGATGCAGCAGAGGAATCTCTTCAGGAAGTCTTTGAAAAGGCTTCAGGATACAGGATTCCACAGAACAATTAAGGAAGGTTTAAAGGGCCTGCGATTGGAAAAGGGTCTATGAAGCAAAATTTATACTGACTGTCAAGCGGAGAAAGAAAGAAGTTAACGAAAGATGGAGCAGAGGTCCGGGGAAAGAGACCCCAGAAGGGAAAAAGGGGTTTTGAGAGCCAATGTGCCCAAATGGGGGGGAGGGAGATATAGGCAAGAGAGCCTGAAGAGAATAGAGAAGGATGTGGAAAGTGTGTGGAAGAGGAAAGCAGAAAAGATGGTCCAACTGACAGATGCAGGGACTAATGGAAATAAAAAACTGTCAGTGGCCAGCAGTTAAGAGGAAAAGTTTTGTTTCCCCATCCCCCAGACAGAGAAGGGCAAGGGGGTTGGAGTTGTGACATTCTGGAAAAAGGGAAAATTGGCAGTCCAAGCAGCAAAGGAGTGCCCCCTACCAGTCCCCGAAAGGTGGAGATTGGAATGGCCCCTAAGCGCAGCCTCAGCTGGATGGGGGGGAGGTGACAGAGCACCCCTACGAGTAAGCTGGGAGGAGAGGTGATGGTGCACCCTAAACTGGAAGGGGGAAAAAAAAGGGGGCACTTCTGAGAGGCGATTGTTGGCCCCCCAGGCTGGAAGTGGAACTGCAGCTGAAGGACGCTGACTGAAAAGGGGGAAGGGAGAGAGAAAAGAGAGATGCAAGCTGTGAGACAGCTAAAGGACCAACAACAGCCCTAAAGGCCCACACACCACATATGCTCAAGAGCAACAGACCTGCATCTGTCCACAGGATCACCAAAGGCAAGAACCACCGTTCTAGGAATCACCTGGAAGTCACATTGTACCTGCAGACCTCAGAACTCAGGAGAAGTGGAGGAAATGGGGTAAAAATCCCGAAGAAACAGTAGTTCAATGTGTATGGCCCAAACAACAGCCCTGGCTATGTCTTTGGACTGGATGCCAACACAGGGCAAGTGATATGATATCACCATCTACCTAGCCCATTTTACAGAGGCTTTTCACTTTTATTCCATGTGCAGCCCACAACAGAAAAACAAGGGATTTTTGTTCTTCCCAAGTCCCATCAAGGATGGCTAGGATAGGTGGCCCCCCACAGAACCATAAGGCTGTTTGTTCCCTTTCAAGCCAAAGCATGAGGCCATTTTGGGTGGATTAAGGAGACATATAAGGGAGAGTTAGTAGTTAGGGAAAGCTCTGAGTACAACAAGGGGGGAAAAATTTTGGGGGAAAAGAGATTCCCCCTTTGAGTGCAACTGGGTCATAGGTGGAGGGGATTGTATTAGGTGTTGCTGGTTGCCCCTACAGCTGTAAAGGTCGCAGGGTTGAAGCTTTTGGGTACTTTATGCCAGGGCTAACAGAACCTTTACTGATTGGGTTGTAAAATCCTCTGAAACTGAAAAATCTCCAGACGAAAAAAGGGGGGGGAAAAATTCGGACAGACTTGCTGTGGCCAGACCAGGAGAAATTGGTCACTCTAAGCACAGTCAGATCCGCAACTGGTGAATGAAGAAATCTAAGCTAGACCTTATTGCCTGACACACACCTGGAAACTGTCAGGTCTACCCCCGGGAAAACTTAGCAACTGGAGAGGAAGAAGACGGGGACTAGGTCCTGTTGCCCGGTTGGACCTGGGACGTACACACTGCTCTACACATGGCCAGATCCCTGAATGTTGGAGACAATATTATGGGTTGTGGCAGGCATAGGAGGGGCAGGAAGCCTGGCCTGCCTGTTTTATCACTACAGACGGATGTTTGGGGGGGTTGGAAGATATGTGTATATGGTAATTGCTGGTAATGATGGTGATGATGAGAATGCTGGGCAGGAGAGGCTGGGGAAATAAATTTGGGTTTTACCAACTGGTCAATCAGATCTTGAACACCCTGAAGGTCAGTAATGGCATTGTTTTCATGGGCTAAGCTTAGGAAAACTATCCCAATTGTTATGTAAAGTTTGAAATCCCTGAATCTCTACAGGCATGCCCAGGAAAGCATCCCAATGTTGACTTTTCCTTTAGTTATAGCAATGGTTTTATTGAGGTTATATGGGAAAAGGGGGGCCCGGTCCTCCATAAAAGAGTTTTGGGGGGAAAACCCGCTTTTACAATGGTAAATGGGTATATGGTTTGTCTTCTGGGATAATTGGTGTGGCCACTGAGGGTATCACCTTTCACCCAGGGCACCAACCAATGAAGGTATGAGATAAACAGTTAGGCTAAGCAAGAAATGGAAAGAACTTATAATGAAAGCAATAGATATGATTCTGGCAACATATATCTGAAAGGTTGGGAGTCATCATGATCCCAATGAAGGGATTTCATGTGAGGCAGATGCGTTGATGGTTGTCAGCCCAGCATGAAATTGGTTGAACTGTCTTACTATTGTGTAAATGAATTTGATTGTGAAGAGGGAAAATACATTTAGCAGTATTCAATGTTAGAAAGTCATTCTTGTACTCTGCAGGCATGTGGACATGATTATCTGGTTCCCTAAGTAAGTATGGGTAAAAGACACTGTTTGTAGAATTGCTTTGTGCATAAATAATGGCCTTACTAAATCTGCTTTTCTGTACTCTGCATGTTAAATAGTTTTCAATCTGTAATGATTAGAGTAATAGAGGGAAAGGCTGCAGTATATGCTTTGATTGAAATCTCTCTGTGTTTGAAAGGAATACAATGGTACTCTGTGAGACAGTGTTAGGGAGGATGGAATGTGCCTCGCAAAGCTCCCCTTACTTTGCAACATTAGTAAGAGTAGGCAAGAGAATGGTGGGAACCATTTGTATGTGTCAGTCTCTCTTTTTGGACATGTGATGTATTTGTATTGGAGATGTATAAAATGCTCTGAATGTAGGGAGGCGGGGCCCAGACTTTTGAGAGGTATCTCACTGGGACATTGTGCACAATAAATCTTTCCCCTAAAACCGTGGGTCTGAAAGCCCTGTTCACAGGTTTTGTATACTTGACTGCTGGAGGAATCCTACTGCTGCTATGTATCCTTTGTGTTATAAAGGAAATAGGGAAATGGTGCATGCTTCAAATTGCAAGGAATTGAATTTGGCATGAAGGGGGGAATGAAGGAGTTAAATTCAGAGAAGTATTGCATGAGTAGGAAAATAAGTGAATTGGACAGCAGATGTCCCTGCCTTATCTCAGTTTAAAAATATGATTGGCCTTGTAATGCTATGCTTAGGTGCCTGGGAAGTAAAAGGGAGTCAGGCATACTCTCTCTGCCTCTGCTTTGTATTATCTGGTGACTGGGGTCTTTGTTCCCTTGTTTTGGGGGTGGTATTAAGCTCCAAATGTAATGGCTGACGTAGACTAGAAATGTGATTGATTGCTGACATTGTTGACCCAAAGGTATAAAAACTAAGTGTTTTAATCAATCGGGGCCGGCAGTTTTGGACATTGTATTTCCGCTGCTTGCCCTGCGCAGTAAATAAATGGTTTGGAAAATAAAGCTTTCTGTGATGGAACAACGTGAAGGTCTTCATCATTTCCTTGCCACTACAGCCTGATTAATCCAGGTCTCCTGATGTCCCTTCTTATAGGTCTACACGAACCCTTTAAGGCAGTAATTGCCACCCACCCTTAAATGTTCACTCAGCCTGAGTCGGGGACAGCCCTGCATTAGACTGAGATGCTGAGAGCCAAGGTCCAAAACAGCGCCCGTTCATGGGCTAGGACCTCAAACAAATAACCACAGACAGTAGTATGTGACCAAATGGACAAGACTGAATTTAGTACCAAGTATGAATACGCCAAATTGCAGAGATGCATAAATTTAAAAACTCTTGCTGTCTCTCTCTCTCTCTTTGTGTTTGTGATTGTGGAGGCATAGCTATATACAAACCAGAATTCACTTTATGAAATATAATACAATAGGCAAAATCAATAAAAGCAAAGTTAAGCTAACTTACCTACCAAAATAGTAGGCAGGATCTCAGATCAGAGGAGTGTAAGACTCTCCACACAAAACAGGTGCAGTGGCAAATGCATGAACACATAGGATAGACGTAGCCAGGAAAAGGAAGGTTTTCTAGCTTGTATCCTGGCTAGGCCTGTTGGATTTAATTAGTCAATGAAATGGCTTAATGCCTCAAACTATCCACTGTGTGTGGATGTGTCCCTTTCCACAACTGTTTCTGTCAAATTGCTTTCATGTGATAACTTCAGCTCTGAGCTTGACTAAGCTACCACACAGACTCATGGGTGCACAAGATAAGGAGGCATGAATGTTCCATGAAACACTGCTTAAACTCATGGAAACTCAGTTTTCATAAAAGAGGCTGTGGCAGGGTGAAGAGGGAGGGAGAGAGGCTTTATAGGCCTTATCTAGCTGTCATCTAGATCAGTTTTACAAGATATTTACTGTCATAGTTCTTCTGAAACTTAGCAAGACTTTGAATGGCTTCTTTGAAGTATCAGTGACTTGGGCAGTCCAAGTGAATAGCAGCTGCTGGTGATATTATGCATGGGGCTGGGTGGCAGTATCTCTGTGTTTGCCCCAAGGACCAAAATGGCTTGGAACAGTCTTAGAGGACTTAGAGGTATTCCCAGAAGATATCTCTAGAATTTGATACACAGTGATATAATGTCAATGAATATGGAGCTCAGTTGAATAATCAAGGCTAGTAGTCTGTAGGATCTTCAACAAATTATTGCAGCACAGATAGAATACTTCTGTTCTGTTACCTCAAAACATGGCTAACTCAGGCATCAACCCATGATGCCAGTACCTCCATGTGATGATGGGGAATTAATTAGCTCAATTAAGAGGACTTCGAGAGTGTGGGGTCACCTAACAAGATCTTCCACCAATGTTCACGAAGCCCTTACAGGAAAGAACCAGCTAGAGAGTCCAAAATAAACTAAAATGTGTTTTATTAAAGAGTTCAATCATGCATGCAAAAAATTCAAGCGCTCACACACTCACACAAGAGTAACTGAAGGATAAAGGGAGGAAAGTTGTCAATAGCAGAATTTTAGGGAATGGGCAATATTTACCTGTCTGAAGAGCAGCAAAAAAAGCAGCTATGAGTCTGTCCTTGAACCAAAGGACAGAACTCATTTGGGAATCAGAATGACAGCCTGGCATTCAGCAAGCAAGATACTGCTTCTGACTGTCCCAAACAGAGGGTTTTTATACCCAAAATCTGCCTGGAGGACAAGGGTGTGAATGGCTCTCTGGCCAAGCAAACAATGGAAGTTGCAACATGGACAATGGGGGCCAGACAGAGTTAACAGTCTTAGTGTTAGGTGACAAAGAGTTAATGGCTGCCATAATAGCTCTGCAATAGTGGACAGGTAAAGGAACAATGAAGGGAAAGGTCCAGGTGCTAGGAAGAAATGCTGAAACAATCAGTGTTGTGTCTCAGGCAGGCCAGGCAGCAATTAGCAGGCTGGAAGAGGATTGTTATTAGTCATGGTGAGGAGAAAGAGACAGAGTAGTTCAAAGCAAATCCAAATTCAAACTAGAAATCCAGAGTTCCAACATATCCAAATCCATAGGGGCAAACCAGAAGCATAGTCAGGGCAGGCAAAGGTCCAAGGAGGGTCTGAGTTCAGGAAGCAAGGTACCACTGGAGAGTTTGGATCAGCAGGAAAATCAGTTGTTGAACCTGGAGAGACAGGCCAGCTGTTTGTCTTTTATAGGCTAACAATGTTCCCTCATTAAGGCTCATCTGTTATATAAATGAGCTGAACACATGAGCACTTCCTTTCCTTGCCATTGTTCTACCAAGGTAGCTGTCTGAGTTGCTTCTTCCTCTGACTCTTTTTGCTGCTGGCCCTTCAGTTCCCCTTGCTCTGGCCCCTGCTGCTGGTTATTGTCTTTCTCTGGGCTATCTTCTGTCTCTAACTCAGAACGCTCCTCCTCACTGTCAGGGTCTCCAACCAGGGCATGACAGTCAGTGGTTTGGTGGGAACTTCTCTTCCCTATTGTATGGTAGCAGAGCTTAAATTTATTATTTCTGAAGTTACCTGGTGATTGTCCTGACAATCACCTTGGCTATACCTAGAAGGGATCTCTGACATACTTTCTAGTACACATGTTCAACCAGTATTTTTCCTCTGCCCAGCCTGGCCTTACAGTCATATCAGGGTCCATTTTATATCAATGTCAATTAATATATTTTGCAAATTAAATCATATTTTGACAATTAAAGTATGTCAGATCTGGGTATGTGTGCGGGCCGGTAATAGTTCAGGATACTGCATTCCATTTCCTCTTCTAGTTTTCCCAATCTAATATCCCATAACCGATAGCATTTCATGATCATTGAATATGCTTGATCTTTCTTGACTGTTGAGGGTGAGGCATGTCTGCCTCTGAAGGTTTTCTAATGGACTTTCAAGACATCCACAAACCCTGGAATTTTCTTGAGTTTGCTAATACTTCCTTGCTTGTATGTTTTCACTATAGAACTCAGCTCTGAACTTCAGGAGAAAAGATGGTGATAGGCCTTTTCTTCCACAAATCTCTTACTGTAATTAGATGTATTAATAACAGGTAATTAAATATCCTAAGGACCTAAAGGCATTAGATCTTGATGCTAAGCAGGATCAGCCCAGCTTAGTATTTTGATGGGAAATCACCAACTAATACCAGGTGCTATAGGCTATATTTCAGAGGAAGAAACTGGCAAAAGCACCTCTGAGTATTCTTTGCCTAAGAAAACCCTATGAAATTCGTGGAGTCACCATAATCAGATGAGCAACTTGAAGGCACACAGACACACACAAACTATGAAAACTTCTATTCTTTTTACAAAAAGAAAAGAGCTACAGGAAACTAAACTTGGGATCCAGGGTCAAGCAGCGGGGAGAGAATGAATGGTCTGCTTAATCCTTTGCTTCCTGCTGTTTCTCTCTTCAGAAATTACCTTCCCAGACTATACTTGCAAGAGAAAAAAGAAATACAAGAACCAGGTATCTTTTCTACCTTGGAGAGAAAAGGGAGAACAGGGGAGCGAGATAATTTTAAACTGTTCCACTCTTCTGGATTTCAGCTTCCTTTGGAGGAAGAAGCATAATACTTCCTATCTCGTGGAGTTTGTTCTTAAGCTTGGACCATCAACACATCACATGGGAGTAAATTCCAAAAAGTTAATGAGGTGTTGTCTGAAGTGGATTCTTCACTCTGTCTTGAACTCTGTCACAGGAAGGTTAAATCTAAGACCACAGCTGCCCTTCAGTGGTAGCGCTCTTTGATTTAGCATTATAACCCCACTGCTTTATGTCAAGTCCCTAATAAGGTGTAATTGTCAGCATTAACTTGTAAAATACATTGTGCTAATGAAAACTATGGACAAGCCCAGTTTGTCCTCCTGTTCTTCTAATCATTGAGAGAGAGAGATTGCACTCTGGGGCCTGTTAATTTTACTGCTGTGTTTGTCAACATTGATAAATCATAGTACCAAACTTTTGAAACTCTTGATTACAATTGATAAAATTCACTTCTGATTAAAGGAAGTTGAATTCCTCTTCTTCCTCCTCCTCCTTTAAGGAAAAAAAAAAAAGTGTGACCCTTGAGCAACTGAGAAAATGGCTGCTGGACTCAGCACAGTTTCCCAGCCCTCTTCTAAAGAAAAAAAACAACTCCTTACATGGTTGATAACTTGGTAAAAAGATTATCAGTTATTCTTCCTCATAACTTCTTCTCCTGCAAGCAGTTCAGAGCATCTCCTCCACCCCTTTAATCCCAACAGTCTTCATAGTCCTAATGAAAGCTGTTAGCTTCATTGACTTCACATTAACATTAAACAGCCACTGCATTTCAAGTTTGGCTTCCAAAGAACATCCCATTTGCCACTGTAGAGAGTAGCCATGGAAAGGGGAAGAATGGCTGTGTAGCCCACTGGCTACAGTGCTATGTTTAAAGTTGGGATACTGTATTCAAATGCCCACTCATGAATGGCAATTTAGTTGTGGCACCTCAATTATGAAATATCCTCCTCTTGAGCACCTATTTTTGATCCTCTTTTCTTTGTGCCAAGTTAAAACTTGTCTTTTCACCACAGTTTTAGGAAACAGAGTGGTGGCTCTTTGCAGCTCTTTGGGCCAAACTGAAGTTTCTGAATGCTTTTCAAAGGCAGCCCCACATAGTATAGTAACCCAGTAATCCAATTCTACATATGCAAGTCAGACAGACTGGCTGAATCTTATTATGAGAAGGGTGAAGGGACAGGGTGGCCCATCTAACCCTGAAAGCAGCAGGCAAGCATATGGGGTGTTGCGCAGGGCCCATGGCAAAAACATCTCTGTCCTCCAAAACTTTACCATTGCTCCTTCGCACCTCTGCTGCTTGAGGCAGCTGCTCCAGCCCACCTAATGGCAAGGCTTGTTTTGTTTGTATGTTTCAGGCCTGTATTGCCTTAAATAACACACACCTCACTTTTGTGAGCATCTGTCACATCTAAGGCAAGCCTCCAAAGAAATGCTGAGTCACTTGCCCAGGAAAGAACAAATTGTTTTTCTGAAACTAACTAGCCCTGAGTGGGCTGGTGGTTGGAAACTAAGCAGCCTGCTCCTGTTCACTGAGACAAGGGGCTATGGAAGGCATGCTAGTGGGAGCTAAAGAGAACTAATGCTCTGTGCTTCACTAGAGTCCACCAGTGATTTTAATGAGTGGTCTTGTCCTCCTTCCTTTTTGCAAAGTTTTGATCAAGCATAGGCACAGCCAACAGTAGCTTCACTGCTCTTGTCTGTCTTTTCCTGGGACATTCCCATGTTCACCCTTGTAAACCAGCCATACGCCCTTTCCACACAACGTCACTGTGCCACTTCTGGGACGAGATGGCAGTGGTTGGCAGATTGTGGCTCCGCATGACGTCGTTGCCGTCCTGTTGCCATCCTGTCACAAAGCGTCATACACATGCAGTATTTGCAAAACGGAAAAAATCCGTTTTACACCTCTGATCGCACCACACTCCCATACTTACTGTTGTGCGGAAGCGCGATCACAATGCTTCCTGCCTCAGTGCAGCAATGGCAAGTGCCCATCTGTGCTGCAGAAGGAAGAGGTGGAGCCATTGCACTTCCTTCCACAGGGAGTGAGCAGGTGCGGTGTGGAGCATTGCTGACATGCTCCCTTCTGGACCTGAATTGCAGCGTGACAATGTGGAAGAGCGTTGTCATGTGGAAATGGCTGTAGACTGAACAGCCCACACTTGTTGTTAACAATTTTTTTTTTTTTTTTTAGTAGTGGCATTAGATTACTGGGACTGAAAAACTCTTAATATTACAACAAACTCAAAGTGTGGGAAGTCATTTTTTTAAGTAATTTTTGACAATTATAGTTCCAAGGGCCTGAAAAGTACGTAGCTATTGTCTGAACAACATTTTCAAAAGAGTAACTCCTCACTCCTCCATGTCTCAAGATGAATTAAAATATTTGGCTGGCATTCAGTATTCCAGTTACAAAATCATAATCTAGAGTTCCAGATCTGCAGCAGTTCTGTATTCAGTAAGACTACATAAATGCCACTCCAGCCCACGTTACAAGCCAGCAGCCAGATCAGGTGAAAGTGGTCCATTCATCTTCCAAACAAGTTGCAAGGAAGAAGATGCTTCCACCCTTCTCCCACCAGTAAGTGAGGATATAAGGGAGGCATTATTTAGTTATGTATATGTAACTATAAATAGCTGATGTAAATGATTGATCATTTACTTTTTGCAAAAAGCAAATTTAAAGCATTTACCTTAATTGTAAGGAATGGACAGGCTGTGCTGTAAAATACCTTTCCTCTGTCCACCTCATTGCCATTTCAACACAGAACATGAGGCCACAGGATGATGCTCAGCCCAGCCCAGCATTGGAAGCATGGGATGGTCCTCTAACTCCATAAAAGAAAAGGCAACTTTACAAAAAAAGTGAAGCAATCTGTCCTTAAGTTACAGTCATAATGTAATGTACCCACATTGCTGTTGTTAAGAAAAGGAATTAATTATAAGTTACTGGATATTTGTAATTACTTACTTTCAAGGTCAGATCTGAATGCAGCATGGGAAAGCATATGATTTTTGAAGAAAATATAGTTCTTTTCACTGTAGACCTTACATTAAAAAAAAAGACACACAGCCTATTTCCATATCTCAGCATTGCTTGTAAAAACACACTTGAACCAAATACAATTTTCAGTTTTATGACATGATGATCTTTTTAAATGTAATGTTTTATTGGATAATGTCTTTGTGGAGAACAGTGGTTAATGACAATCCGATTTATAGTTTGTTGCAAAGGCCTAAGGGATATTATTGCTCACCAAGATATTGCCAAAGGTCAGTTTGGATTTTTGGAAATTGTTGTGAAAGCAACATATATAATAAAATTTATGAAAATGTGTTCATGATATAAAACACACCTATTTACCTTTATGACCATAACTTTATTTCATTCATATACATAAACCCTCAAGAGAGCAATTCTTAGCCCAGAATTCTGGCTTTTACTTTTGGTGGACTGAAACACAGACAGATGGATATTTTCCTCTCATCTCAAATAAAAATATTCAAAAGTGATAGTGCATTACATTGAGTTTTTCTCATAAAAGAGAACATAAAGCCAGAGGACGCAACTTACACGTTAGGCAGAAGATGCTACTGCTGCCTAAAACAACATCTCTGGGTTAAATTGTCCCTTTCCATAACAATAGTCACCCTTCCTCACAGTTTCCCACCAGCTTCCATAGTTGAGGATATGGTGGGATCACCATACCACCTGGATATCTGGGTTTTACTTGGATTCTACCATGACATCCAGTGCCTGCTTGGATCATCACTTGACCAGGTTTCCAAGCTTTCAGTTGTTTTAAAGCATGGCTCTAGCCTTTGTAGCAGCAAAGATAGGAGGCAAAATGTGGATGCACTCTTCTGCCAAGTTGGTCTGCAAGAAACAAGTCTACTCCACCCTTTCAGGCATGAAGGAAGTGAGTGTGAGCAATGAAAGCGAGAGTGCAAAAAGCAAGGACAGGAGGTATTACAAAAGTGCAAGAAATGCAAAGGAGGGAGAAGGAGAAACAGGAGAGTGAGAGTATGAGAGGCAGAGTGCAAGAAGCAGGGTAGGATTGTATTGCAAGGGTGTTACTACCCCAAAACATGGGTGACTCAGGATGCACCCACAGTGCCAGTGCCAGTGCCTCTGTGCCAGTGCCTCTGTGAAACAGTAGGGGAGGCCTGTGAGAGGGGGGTAACCTAACAGGATCTTTTACACCTGTGTATACTGGTACTAATGCAGGGACACTGTACCAGCTGAAGATTTAAAGAATAATTGTTTTATTAGGGGAATTAACAATCACGTGAGATCCAAAAAGTCTTGGAATCACACAAAGCTAGCTGAAGGAAAGGGAGAAAAAAATGGATAACGAGGAGTTAGGGTGAAGTGGGTGATATTTACTATTTGGAGAGAAGAGATAAAGCAATCTGGCCCAGACTAAGAGTGCAAGGGAGTACAGGAATGGGAATTGGAGCAGCAGAGCGATGGCCTGTGTCCAGAGTACCATGAGCTCTCTGGCTCAGAGCCAAGGTTTAAATATTATTTTTCCACCCTGAGGGGGAAGATGTTAATTGCTCTCTGGCAGAGTAGACAATGGGGTCTGGAACAAGCTAACAGCTTTAGCATTAGGTGACAAAAGACTGATGAGAATCATGATAGCTCCTTAATGGTGGGACAGGTGAGGGGACAATGGAGAGTTTCAGTGCACAAAGGAAAAGTGTTGAAGACAATCAGTCTCCATTGAGGCAGCTTCGGGAGCTGTTGTTTCTAAAGGTCAAGTCATTGGGGGACATTTGTGAGTCCATTATTACTGGAGCTTCCCTGATAATGATCTAGTCGTGCCATGAAGTCCCAATCTAACCAGTTCCTCTTTGCCAACAGGCCTCTCAGCCACAGCAGGATATAATTTATATTTCATGCCAATTAATATTTGCCAGGTAAACCATATCATGGATTGGGGGTATATGGCCTGGTAACAGTGTGAGTGATGTGAGAGAGGAAGGACGAGGAGGCAAGGGGAGTACTGCCAGCATCCTTTTGCAATAAGCAAAGAAGAGAGGGATTGTGTAGACTTGAGGTGAAGTGAAGGAAGCAGATAGCAGGGGAAAAAGAGTGAACAGTATGAGTGGCAGAGTGCAAGAAACAAGGGAAGGAAACAAGAGAGAGATGCATTGCAAGGATTTCAGGAGAGATAAAGAGGGGGGAGAAGTAGAAAAAGGAGGGTGAGTAAGGTGAGCAGCAAAATGCAAGAAGGAAGGGGGTGCATTGTGAGAGGGAGGGAATAAGAGAGATGGAAGAGTTGGTAGAGTGGCAACCAAGTGCAAGAAGAAAGGGAGAGAGGCATTCCAAAAGTGTGAGGAGAGGCACACAGATTCAACAGAGATCAAGTGAGACAAAGAGGAAATGTTAATGCTAAAACAAAAGGATCCTAATGCTTAGCATATTGTTGCTAAAGCACTTTAGCACTATAACTTCTACATTTTTAAAAAAGGGGTGAGTGGAAACTGGTGAAAATCAGTTTCTGAAATGTTGCACAAGACTGGATGTGAGATGTGATCAGGGGAAGGGGGAAGGAGGAGAGAGAGGGAAAGAAACCTGGGATGCTTCAAGAAAGAAACTGGATGCAATCCCATTAAAATGCAGGTACAATTAAAAAAAAATTAAAAATTGAATGTCTCAATACTTCCTGAGATGTTTTACTCATCTGAAGCACCGCATGCCACCAAATTTCAGCAGCAAACTGTGGGGGAAAGAAAGCCTGTCAAAGAAAGTGGGAAATACTTGTTTTAAGTATTTGTTTTGCTGTTTTGCTGCTTTGCTGCTGTAATTCAACAAGGCAGCAGCAGCAAGGAGGTGCACCATGTTTCAGGTTTCTTTTTTATGGGGGTGAGGACAAGAGTATTGGGGAGGGTTTTCCCATGGAGCCACCAAGATTTCTGAGAGTGGTGCTGACTATAAATATGTCCTCATTCAGCCCTTTGGCATTAGAACAGGAATTAAGTGCTATTATCTATTAGGGAAATAAGACCTCAAACCAGGCCTGATGTTTGTGGCCATAGCTTTGAGTAATTTGTAATCCTATAGTTCGGCTCAGGGAAAATTGCCGTGTTACTTGATTTTAACATGGGTTCATTCAAGAGCATAAACATGATTCTTACTTTAATATTACGTGTATCACAAAGCAGAGACCCTTGCACTTTTTTCCAGGTGGAGGGGCTCAACATTGGCAGGCAAGTCATTATTAAGTTTGACTACTTGCACGTATCACTTTCCAAAACATTGAAAATGCAGTATGTTGCATTAAAAAAATCATCATCATTTTCATCATCCAACTGAAGGTGGTAACAGTGAAAGTGATGCCAAAATAATGATAATTGAGTGCCCTTCTGATTGATCATTCCTGAAGGGGTTCAAGAACATAAAAGTTTTGGTTGCCCAATTTTACATGACCCTTTCAACATTGTCTTTGTGTGGGGGGGTTTGAGCTCTGGACCATTCTGGAGTCCATGCCACATGGATATTTACTTCAGTCAACCCAATATGTTATTAATGGAGCGAGGAGAAGGCTGCCACCTCTGGCCAGGCTGGGAACACAGAGGTGTTTTTTTTTTAATTAAACTTTTGGGTTAATAGCACTCCATTTGCCACAAGGGTTAAAATTCACAACAAAATATCTGGTAGATTTCTACAACTTAGCTCTTCCATCTGGTTAAAATGCTTTTTTAATATCCTTCTTTGAAAAGAATGTCTGTATCATCTGGAAAGCAAATCATCTGGTACATGACAATGACATGGACAGGCCATGGCTGAAACTCCTCAAGGCACAGCATTAAAAACTAATGCAGAATTTATTTTAAGGGGAACAATAATTTGCATAGAATTTTAAAATCAAAGGAAGAAAACATCTTAAAATAACAACCCACCCACACAGAAACTGAAAAACTTACGAAATGTCAAAATCCATTTTTCCCCATTGCCTGGCATAGTATTCTGTCAGAGCAAGGCCCTTTTTGGGTAGGTTTCCAAAACTGCTTCTTAAAAAAACATTGCCAAATGAAGATAGACATTTTCTCCAAATGAAAAGTGGTGCATTTGGTACATGGTTAAAGGTTCCAGCAATCTTTCCAGGGGGGAGGGATCCTCACTTGATCTGTTAAGTGACCATCACTTGTATCTCTCACCTCTTCTCTGAGGCCAAAGATATATCCAACCAGATTAGAAAGACTCTTTAGCCAGTAAGGGGAAAATGAATGAAAAATTAGCCTTCCATAGGAGAAAAGACAAAGATATTTTTTAGATATCGTTCTGTCTATAGGGATGTCCAAACGAACACCCTGCACACACACTATGGAGTCCACCCTCCCTGGTGTTCATGCATTTTACCTGAGAGGAGAGGAGTGTATGTGGGTAGAGATCTGGATTTGGCCCAGAATTCTCCTTTGCACAGAAGAGCACTCTCCACGTAGATTATTATGGGTGTTTGACCCATAGCCACCAAAATGAGCATTTGCTTTGTGGGGGCAGGGGGCACATGAGCCTATGAGGGACATAGCCTCAGAACTTACTTGGAATACTATGTTCTGGGCACCACAGTTCGAGAAGGATATCAGCAATCTGGAACTTGTCCAGACAAGGGCAACCAAGATGATCAAAGGCCTGGAAATTCATCCTTATGAGGAATAACTGAAGGCTTTATCAAACGAGGCAGGCAAATCGCAATTACAGCAAGATAATAAGGTTTCACACCACAGAGTTAGAGCTCCACCATTCCACTTGAAGTCCCATGGCTTCATCCTATGGAATCCTGGGATCTGAAGTTCTGAGAGGGGCATCTGTAATTCTCAGCCAGAGCTCTTCTAATAACCCCACCAAACTACAAACCCCAGAATTCCATAGGATGCAGCCTTTGGCATTAAAGTGCAATGATTGTGCTATAAGTGGGTAGTGTGAAAGAACCCCAGGACTGAGCCCAGAACAGAGCCCTGTGATATCAGTGTTTAGTGGCTTTGATGATGGGACACAAGATGTGCTTATCAAATTTGCAGATGACACCAAAATAGGAGTTGTTAATACCTCAGAAGACAGAAGCAGGATTTAAACAGATTGATCAGAAATATGTTTCTTGTCCTTGAAACAAGGGAGAAAATGCTGTTTTTCTCCCCGCTCAACAGGGAGAAAATGCTGTTTTTCTCCCCGCTCCCTGTCCTACTGAATCAGGAAGCTAGGGCAGTCACACACTTCTGGGAATGCAAGCAGATTGGCTGAAGACATGTTGCTGCTTGAAGCTCAGTCTGCCTCCTGCCATCCCTTCCTGACCTGCCACCTGAGTTTTCAGAGTCCACAAGCTAGAGCAGCACCTCAGTCGCTCAGCTGGCTGCCATTTTTCCTCTCTCCCCAGATCTGCTCAGCATGTGGAGAGAATGTGCCAAACCTCACAACCTCAGCCAAGTTCATGCGCTGAAGGTAAAACAAGGAGGTGCTTTCAAACACAGCTTGGATGGGGGGAGCTCCTGGCCTTGGCATAAGCTTTCTATTTATTTTTAATCTCTCTGAGCCTTTGTTTGAAATGGATATGTAAAGGGGGAAAATAGAGATAAATTATCCCTATTCTTCTAGGGAGAATGCAATGACCCTGAACAGAGGCAAGCAGGGGAGGCTAGCTATTGTTCCTGTAGCACAATGCCTGCCTGAATCAAAACAGACAGAGATGAACAAATGCTAATTTCTCCTTTTCGCCATGAGACACCAGAGTAAAAATGCTAATGGCATCTGCAGAGGGCCTGAGATAAAAAGTCTGGGTGTTTGTGTGTGCATACGTGGTTGGGTTTGAACTGTGAGATAAGCTGGCAAACAAGGTAATTAAAATAATTAAAATGCTAATCAAAGGGGGGCATCGAGCAGAATGATACGCAGACAGTGAGGGGGTGGGGAAGGTGAAATGTTGGGAGATGAGGGCAAATACGCATTAGCTTTATTTCTGTGAAATGTCAGAGGAGAGGGCGAGGAGACGAAAACCTCTTCATTCTCAGCTCTAGGGAAGACTGAATTAGTGAGAAAAGGCAAGCCTGAAAGTTAGTGGGAACCTGAGAAGCATGGAGTCTATTCAGGCTTTGTGAGGTAACTCCCGCACAGCCTTTTTTGGAGTATGTGGGAAGCCAGCAGGCTCATGGCCTGGCTAAACTCAGGAGGACTCATGCATGTTCTATCTCAGTCAGTGTCTCCACTTCAGCAGCTCAAGAGGACCGCTGGATACAAATGGGGTGACCAGGCATACTTCTGGCCAATTGCATTAGAAGCCACCATCACATGAGTGGACAGGCCCACAGAATCATTACCTCTACAAGAAGCGTAGCCCACGCTCAGGACTCCTTTGGTTTTTCTAAGAATAGTGCCATTTCCGCACTAGACTGTTATAGTGCTATGATTCCACTTGCAACATCCTCTGGAATCCGCCGGGCCCCTCCCGAAACTGCAAACCCCAGGATTCCAGAGGATGTTGCAAGTGGAATCATAGCACTATAACAGTCTAGTGTGGAAATGCAGTAGATTGTGCTGCCTGCCTCATGTCCACATGGCCTTTAACACCATTCTATGAAACCCAGGGATTGGCAGTTTAGGGAGGGTCATTTAGAATTCTCAGCCAGAGAACTCTAGTGCCTCATCAAACTACACACCCCATAATTCCTTAGGACACAGCCATGACAGTTAAAGTGGTATCATAGCACTATAACCATGAAGTATGAAAGGGTCCTAAGATGGGTAACCTATTGATCATTGATTTCAAAGATGCATGTCGACAATAGCTAGAGACAGATTACATAACATACATACAAGGAGGGATGTGAATAACTTGGAAATGTTGCTTTTTGGATTGCAGTTCTCAGCATGCCCTACCCAACATGACTGAGGTATTCAGGGAGTTGTAGCCCCCAAAATTAAGATTTCAAAGCTCTGGATCAGCTCCAACTATGTAGCCCTGCCTCTACTGTCACATGTACTGTATTGCTTTTCCACCCAAATATAACCATATAGCTCCATCTGCGAAGTCAGGGAAACAGTGTTGCATCAATCCAAGATGTCCACACATACAGTGTAGGTGACAGCAGGTGAAAGCCTTTGCATTTGTAGTTGAATTTATGGAGATTTCCATTTAATTCAGAAAGCTGTGCAATTAAGGTTCCAAATAATGTGAAAGTCTATGCATATACAGCTGTAGGCACACTAAGCCATCCTTCCACCCTTCAGAAAAATAGCACATTAACACATTTCAGTATTTTCAGAACACATGCAAGCTATTGTTGAGACTAAGAATTTTGCTTTCAGGGCAGTCTGACACCATGCAAAGATTTTTGCAAACACTTACTTGGACATTCCTGTGATTTTATCATGACTGATGGGCAAACTTCCTATCATTCTTGGACTCTTGGCTTCTACCTGCTTTAAAGAGGCCTGCTTGCATGGATCATTTTACAGCCTTGTAATGTCAGCTGACTGGACATCTCCTTCTTGACCCATGCTGAAACATGCCTATCTTGCGATATTGTCAACTTCCATCTGTGTTGGTTCAAGGCCAGTCCTAGGTTTAGGGGGCCCTCAGTAAAGTGCCCTCTGATGGAACACTTCTTACTTTAGTTGGTTTACCTGACAGTGATTGTGAGAGCATGATGAGTTTTACACAATGCCTTGGGGTGGCATGAAGGGAGAGAGTACACAGAGTTTGGAAAAGTTGGTGGCTTAAACAGACAAAGCCTAATGTCAGTACCACAGGGCCCTGATTAGGAGCTGTGCCCCCAACAACTGCTAAGGTGTCCAGTGCTGCTCCTTGGCCTGCTTTGGCTGTAGGAAGGAGTGGGCAGTCATGATGACTTGTGAGCCTAGATGATTTTTTAAATGGCTACCCATTGCTACTTGTAGAGACAAAAGAAGGCAGTCAGGCGGAATGGAGCGTGGGTAGTACATGCATACCTCACTTAACCTCACTTACTGCAGCCAGTCAAAACTAGGTTGACTGCGGTTACCCAGAGGACCTTCTCTTCTATTGCTCCCAAGTTATGGAATGGCCTGCCGGAAGAGACCTGGCATATTACTAGTCTTGACGGCTTTAAAAAAGCCGTCAAGACTGTTCTCTTCCTACAGGCCTTCCCAGACCAGTGCTCCACTGCCTCCCACCAACTGTCCTCTTGTTCTTAATAGTTAATGTGTTTTAGGGGTTTTTAGATGGGTTGGTGGGTGGGGAGGATGGGTTATGTTTTAATTGTTTTTAATGTATTGATGCATTGTTGTAGTACCGCCTTGATCTGTCGGGAGAGGCGGGATATAAATAAATTTTATTATTATTATTAACACCTTCTCTGACAAAGAAGCTCTTTTTTCTACAAAATCATTTTACACCTGTCCACCCCTCACCTTTTCTTCCTTATCCTCTATTTAGCTGGAGGTTTTGTTTTCGTTTGGCAATATCAGCCCCAGGAGGATGGTGAAGGAGGCCCGGAGTAACACAGATGTTTGGTATCAGGTTGAAGTAGCGGGCCTGCAATAAACCATGTAAAGTTTGAGCTGAGGAAGAATGAGATTCTACTGTAACTAGTCCTACTGTACTTGGGTGGGCCTGCCTACAGCAGGCAAAGTAAACAGAAGCTGCCTTCAGAATCCCTAATGGTACATGTGTGGACAGTAAAACTGTGGAAAGTGGATAGGCCTACCTCACCAGTTCCCCTCTCCAACACACACATGTTAAGAAAGCAGAGATTTATGACACCAAAATAGAAGGTGTAATAAAAATGGAGACTGTTGAAATAAAAAATTATCCTGGGATACATTTTGGAAGAAACTTTCAAGTGGTCTCTAGGAAGTTCAAAATGTCTCCGCTTACTAATGCAAGGCTTACCTGACCTATTGTTTTTCATATGCGCATATTGTGTATTTTGAATAAAAACTTTACTGAACTATTCTCTTTTTTTGTGGTGAAAGAACCTATCCCTATTATTTGCCATAATATTTCTGCTTCTGGTACCACATTTTCTTTGAAAGAAGCAATGTCCAGGAACATACCTGCTTTGTTAACTGAGTTATGCCTCTGCAGGCTTCCCTGGCCCAGTGCTACTCATATATATTAGACTGCATTTCCTAGAATATTCCAACCAGCATGCTGCAAGATTCTTAGAACTGCTGTCCAATATCTTTGGAGGGTGCTGTGTTGGATAAGGTTGACCTAGCAGTAACAAAGAATCTCCCACTTTGGACTGAAAAAGAAATGGTTGGGAGAGATGGTACTAGATGAGAACAAATGCTTGAAAGGTCTTCCAATTATTCTAGAGCACATATACTCCATGCTGGCTGGGGGATTTTAGGGGTTGCAGGCCTAATCCTACTTGTTCCAAGATCTTGTGAAATGACAGGTGCTTTGCTAGGACTGGAGGATAAATCGCCTAACCAGCAGCAGCCTGCAAAATGCAAGCAATGCATCATAGGATTGTCATAAAATTGGAAGTGTTGTTACAAAGCAGGGCATGTTCATATGACAAGAAACACATTTTGAAAAGTTTATGAGAAGTGGTTGAAAGAGAAGAAGGACCACGACAGAGTCGTTCATAGTTGATGTCCTTTCATTGTCATCACATTTTCTAAACCTTTGATTCTTTTTGCAGTTCTCCTAGTCATCCTTTTGTTTCCCTGTCCCTATTCCTTGTGGAAATGATGTAACTGAAGGAAGGATGCTTAATAGCTTGATATAACCTTCCCCCCACTTTAAGAAATGGTTTCTGATTCTCAGTGTGTTCAGATTATACAGTTATGAGCTACAGATCTCTATACTAGTGATGACTCAGTTTTTAAGGGCAGAATATTGTTTATAAATCCTTCTAGTGTATTCCTAGTATTTTCCCCATTGATTGTTTCACTGCTAGATAGTGGACAGTTGTTGTTTGTGCAATTACACTAGTATGTCCCTGCCTAAAGGTCTTGCCTGACCAGTGAGAAAAAAGCAAAGAAAGGATCAACCAAGCCTTCCTTGGGAGGAGTTCCACAGCCTGGGGGCAGTGATGGAGAAGACGCTTTACTATGTCCTTCCCAAACATACCTATAATGGTGGTGGGGACTGAGGGAAAGTCTTCCCTTGAAGATCTTAAAATGAGAGCAGGCTCATATACGAAAATATAATCTTTCAGATAGTCTGGCCCCAACCAGAAGACCTCTTCCTAGGTCAGCACCAGCACTTTGAATTCTGCCTGGAAACAGAATTCAGCAGCCAATGAAGCTGTTGCAACAAAGAAATGGTTTATTCCATTTAATCAGCCACAGATCAGCAATCTGGCACAGTGTTTTGGACTCACTAAAGTTTCCAAACAGCATCATCAGCGTCCACCTTTTCCCCAGTTTGCAACTCAAGGTGACATACAACAGTTGAAAGAGAAATAGCTAAAAGAAATGTTTTGTTGTGCGCTGTCAAGTCATTTCTGACTCATGGCAACCCTAAGGCAAACCTATCATGGGGTTTTCTGGAGGTGAAAGTTTCAATGGCTGAGTGACATGCCCTGCCTTGGAGACTGTGGCAGCGAGGA
The DNA here is from genome assembly GCA_948474755.1 of Ctenosaura bakeri. Classification (NCBI taxonomy): domain Eukaryota; kingdom Metazoa; phylum Chordata; class Lepidosauria; order Squamata; family Iguanidae; genus Ctenosaura; species Ctenosaura bakeri. The sequence goes on from CAOLHI010001059.1 coordinate 1,236,887, forward strand.
GGAGGATTCTGACTCCAAGGCAGAGGCTTCCCCGGAAGCTGGTCCAGAGGGAGATAATACACAACAACAACAAGGGCCTGAGCCAGGGGAACAAATATAGGAAGATATGGCTGACACACCTACCTTGCAGCAGAGATGCTGTGAAAGGGAGGGCTTGTGCTGCTTGGCTCATTTAAGCAGTAAACGAGCCCTAATGCAGGAAGACCTGTGGCAACAGCAGCTATAGATAAAAGAGGGCTCCAGCTGGCCTTTGCTCCCAGGGTCAGCAGCTAGTCTCTTTGGTCTTGAAACTCTGTGGTCTATATTTGGTCATCTTGGAACTCTGCCTGTTTGGACTATGGGGTGGATTTGCCTCTTTGGATTTGTTTGCTCTAGGCTTCCTTTCTGTTTGGACATTCTTTGACTCTCGTAAGTAAGAGCTGTGCTGCTTGAGATTTACTGCCTGCTTGCTGTGGACATGATACTGAGCAGAGAATTGAATCCTGGTCTCCAGGGTTGTAGTCCAGTGCTCAAATCATGAAACTACAGTGTCTCTCTTAAAATGGGAGTATATATATATACACCAAATGCCAAAGTTAAAATGCCATTGAGCTATCCATAAAATTAAAACCAGTTAAAAACATAACTATTAAAAATGACAAATAGACAAAACACAGATGGTACAGCACAGTTCTGCAAGGCTCAGTCCCCTTGAGCAGTCAGTCTTCAAAAGCTTGCCAAAATAAAATTTAAAAGTATCCACCTGCCTGCAGAAAGATAGCAAGAAGGATGCCAGTCTAACCTTTCTTGGAAGGGAGCTCCAGAGTCTGGGGACAGCTACTGAGAAAGCCCTCTCCTCCTTCAGAGTTACTTGCAGGAGTGGTGGGACAGAGAGAAAGCCCGTTATAGAGAATCACAAAACATGGGCAGACCCATAGGCAGAATAGTATCCTTCAGCTAATCTGGACTTGAGCCATATTGTGTTTTAAGGGTTATAACCAGCACTTCAAATTGTGCCTGGGAATGAACTGGAAGCCAGTGGAGTTGTTATAACAAGGGTTGTGTGTTCTCTGTGGTCAGCCCCAGTTAACAATCCAGCTGTAGCTCTTTGAACCAACTGAAGTTTTTGAACATTCTTAAAAGAGAGATCCATGTGGAATGCATTACAATAATCCAAATGGGATGTAACTGATGTGTTTGATACCACTGCCAGATCCAATATCTCTAGAAATGGGCACAGCTAGCACACAAGCATTAACTAATCAGAGGCACTTCTAGCTACTGCTAACACCTGCACTTCAAGGCTCAGGGATGAATCCAGGAGTACACCTGAACTGAGAACCTGCATCTTCAGAGGGAGTGTAACCCCATCCAATGCAGGCTGAATACCTGTTCCATGATATGCCTTTCAACTGGCCAGGAACACCTCTGTCTTGTCTGGATTAAGTTTCAGTTTGTTTTCCTTCCATTACTGGCACCAGTTGAGAACCAAGACCCTTTCTGCATCTTGCCTTTTGTCGTAGCCATCATGTGGGGATTCAGGGAAAGCCTCTCCCAGGAGGACAGCATGATAGAAGCACTCTCCTTCACATGAGCTGCCTGTTGGACAGGAGGAAGCACGATGGCTCCATCTCTCCCTTCTACAATGTATCCCAGCACTTTTCCAGGCTGTGCTGGGGGAGGAAGCGCAGCCATTGTGCTTCCTGATGTTGTACACTGCAGGTAAGTGTGGGAGGGAGATGGGAGGACTGCGCAATCACAGTTCATCAATGGGAGAAACCTGTCATTTTCTGCTTATTCCATGATTGCGACCAGTGACCATTGGATCATGGCAGGATCACAATGACATCATGCAGAACTGTCCTGGTGATCCCATTGTGATCCCGGGGCCATTGCAGTTTGGAGGTAGGGTGCCGAAAGGGCCCAAGACAACCTCCTTGCATTCAGATGGAAAGGAATGGTAGAGCTGGGTGTCATCTGCAACAAATATGTTAAATGGCATGGGGAACAAAACTGAACCCTGAGGAACCCCAAAGTCTAGTAGCCAAGAGGTCAAACAGGGTCTCTTGACACCACCCTCTCTCCAGGAAGGAACAGAGCCAGTGTAAAACAATGCCTCCAAGTCTCATGCCAGCAAGGCAGTTATCAAACAGCAAAAGGTGCCCCATGTGGAGTTGTTACAATAATCTAAATGGGATGTAACCAAGACATGTGTCACTATGGCCATATCTGACATCTCCAGGAACAGACACAGCTGGTATACTATTTTTAGCCGTGATGGGAACTGGAAGCCAACAACATCTGGAGAACCACAGATTCCGCACCCTGTTACAGATGATTTTGGGAGCACACTCTTAAAAAGGATGAAACCTGAATACAAAAATGAGCAGCAGCAGCAGCCAACATGTTTTATATTCTGTCCTAGTCTTTTGTTTATTTGCAATTGGACCATTTTAGTTTGCTGTAGGGTGTAGCATTCAAAAACATCTAATGGCTGATGAATAATATTACAAGCCAATGTGGTGTTACACCTGCTTTCCTTTGTCTAGAAATGTACGTTGTCTTTTAAAAGCATGAAGCAGAGTCACAGGGATGTGTGTATGTGTATGTGTGTACACATGCGCATACACTTGTACTTGCAATGTCCTTGATTAAGGAATGGAAATGGCTTGTTGCTTGCCTTGACCAGGCATTAAAAAAAAAAAACCCTCAAAACCCGGCATTGATGTTCTCCCCTGCTGTTCTGGGGATGGAGCATAATCACACTGGAAAGATTAAAAAGCTCCATGTGTCGAATTCTGTAGAGAACTCCCTGCTAGGAACTCTGCATCTCCAGCACTGTGTTCGCACAATGTCTGTGGAAAATGCTTTTCAAGCCAATTGTGTGACAATAGGGCTTTGGACTTTAAGCCGCTGCGTGGTATTTTTGGCTTCTACTGTTCCCAGACTCGTCAGCACAAGGTTAAAAAGAGAGAGAGAGAAAGAGAGAGGGAACACATGGATCCAGCTTTATTAACTTAATTCCTGTCACTTCATTTTGCTGCCTTCATAAGGTAGTGCCTCTAAATATACCTCTTCCATTTTCAGTGTTACAGTTAAACCTCAGTTCACTTCCAGCTCCCAGACTAAAAAGCACAGATAAAAATATATGGGTGCTGTGGCAGCCCATTGAATGTCAAGGTTTGTTTGTTTTTTTACAGAAATACTTGACCATGATATTGAACTCTTTTCTACCCACGGTCTACTAAGCTGCCAACAGATTAAAATATTTTTAATTAGTTTGGCAATTGCCTTTGACTGATTGAATATCAATAAATATGTATATTGCCAAAACTTCAGTAGAAATGACTTTTTGAGATATTGGAGGTGTTAATTAGCAAGAGCTACACTGATTACTAGAAGAAAAAGACATTTTAAATAATCCCTATTGCTCCCAATTACAGTAAAATGTCAGATAGAGAATAACACTTTGTAAGCTTTCCATCCTTTCATGAAGAATAAATATTGACCTCCAGCAATTAGGCAACTGAAATCTTAGCCAATTAATTGATGAATGTTATTTAAAGGGTGGGCTATCAGCCCCAGCAGCCAGCACAGCAAAGCTATCAGAGGAGACAGGAGGTAACATCCAGCAACACCTGGAGCCCCACAGGTGAGTCACCTGCCTTAACATTTCCTCACTAGACTGTTATAGTGCTATTATTCCACTTTCAACATCCTATGGAATCCTGGGATTTGCAGTTTGGGGCCCCTCCCTAAACTGCAAATCCCAGATTCCATAGGATGTTGAAAGTGGAATAATAGCACTTTAACAATCTACTGTGGAAATGGCCGAGGGCTCGATTCCCTGCGCAGCCATGAACCCACGGGGTGATCTTGAGTGCGTCACACACTCATCCTCAGAATACCCCATGATAGGTTCACCTTTGGGTCTCCATAGGTTGGAAATGACTTGAAGGGACATGACAACAGCAAATTCTGTCCAGAGACACATTACTCCTGAAGCAATCTGTTGGGGCCCTCATGCTGGCAACAGGTGGAAGTGAAGCCTTTATTCTCTTCCCCCCTCGCCCCACTGCCTTTTCGGACACCTCCTTCTCTCTCTTGTTTTCTCTCTCTCTTTCTCCCCTTCCTTCCTCCCCTCCCTTTCTGCCACCTACTTTCCACTCCCTGCCCAGCCTCATTCCAGGCAAGGGACAAGTCATCAGCCTTGCCAGAGGCTCAGATTCATGAATTACAGAGGGCTTTTGAAACTTTGCTTGCTTGTTTATTTCTTGTATTTATTTATATCCCACCTTTTTCCCCAATAATAGGACTCAAGGTGGCTTACCATTTGTTAAAAAACAATACAGAAATTAGGTCAATGGTCACACTGGTTGATGCCAAAGGCCACAGTTTCCTCTGTCCCTGGAATAAGTCAGTCCTATACACCAGCTGCATTTGGATAACAGAATCTAGGAAATTCCACTGCACTATCAGACTACCAGATACAGCACTGTGACAAATAAAACCAGTAAAACACGTAGGGAAATGTAAGAAACCATAGTGAAGCTATGAAGCGCAATGAAGGTAGAAAATGATATCAACAAACAATCCCATGCCTTCCAACCTACCCACAGGCAGTTGCGTAGGGATGTGGGGGCAGAGAGGGGGGCCATTCACCCCAGGCGGCAATATTTGGGGGGTGTCCCGGCCTGTAGCCACACACTTGCACACAGTGGCCACACCCCTCATGCCATAGCCCCCCTCCTGCTCCCCCCAACTCCAAGCTCCACCACTGCCCACAAGGTCTGTTTCTTCCTTCTTTCTCCTTTATCCATTTGTATTTTGTATATTTTGTATTTTGTGTCATTGTATGTCAAAATATGTTAATTTGAAATAAATAAAAACTATTTTAAAATAGATGTGGCTTTACTTGCAACTACTTGTACATAGGCAAATACACAGTCTAATGGAGGAAAGAGCTAGAAGTGGGATAATGGTTACAATTTAGAGAAATACATGAAGCCAGTGAGTGTGGAAAACCAAACAAAAGTCAGCAAATTTACAAACTAGCCATTAGTACAAGTGTGCTAAGACTGCTAACTCTCGTAGGCATCCTGTTAGTATGGGTGTTCTCTTCCATCTGAGGATGGAATGGCAAATGACCAAACAGCAAGGACTCACTGTTGTGCTATGACAGCAAACCCCCCCCCCAAGATCTCAGTGGAAGATGTCCTTGGTCTACATATGGCTTTGGGATTCTATCTGGCTGTGGGATCCCTTCCAGTCTCCACCAGCAATGGAACAGCCATGGGGAGAGGCCATTGAAGTGTCATGGTGAGTCCTGAGGGTAGTGATGGGGAGCCAAAGACTGTGTGTGGAACTCTTATACTACCCTCAACCACATATGCAGTTAATATTCCACTGGCCTGTCTATTTTGCTAACAAAGGTAAATCAGAAGAATTCTGGAACAGCATAGAGTCATGGGCAGTCTGTGGGCAGTAGCACAGGAGAAGGACTCACGTCATGTCCTATATGTGTTCAGTTCACAGTCATGCCCCCATTAGTGGTGGTGCCCCTTTACAACAGGCTCAGATGTCCCCATTGTCTCCACTAGTGGCTTCTCTCAAAATGGAAGTAGTAGTTTTCAGAAAGGGGAATTTTGGTGGAAATGTGAACCAAAGAGACAGGATTAATGAAACTTCCTCTTCCCCCTCTCCCATGACCTAAAGCTACTGAAGTTTTCCCATAGTTTCTATTTAGGGTTGTGTTTTTTTTAATGTACAGATTACTTGTTCTAGTGCCACTGTTCAGTTTGGTCCTGGCAAATTTCTTGGAAGTAACTTATTACAAATAATGAGTTACCTGTAATTCTCTTCTTCCTAGCATGAAGACGTGCATTACATTACTGTAATTGTAAATTAACATTGAATACTTTCACTCCTTTTGTAGTATAACTTTAATTTTTTTTTTTTGGTACTCTTATAATTTTGAGGAGGTGTCCTTTGAAGGAGGAAAACTACATGGATCACAGCTTGAGCTATGTTATCCTCTGTCTAATTGTAGGTGTTGAGGGTGTGTTTTGTACTATAGACCAGTGGCTTCTTGCATTAAAAATACTGTATATTTTTAATAATGAAATAAAAGTAGCCAAATTTATTTTTGGAGATGAAAGCAAAGAAATGCATGGCAGAATGGGGCTTGACTCAATGGCCCTTGCGGTCTCTTCCAACTTGATGATTCTAGGAATTACTTTCTAAAAATTGTAACCATCCTGCTGGGACTACAATAACCAGAATCCCCTATCCAACATATGGCAGTACTGGCCAGGGGATTCTGGGAGCTGTAATCCAAAATGCAATGAAGCGATATTTCAAAATTCTGTTTGTATATATACCATAAGTAACCTCCAGCTATGGCCCAGATTCTGCATGAGATAGATAGTTACAATATTGTACCTATGCTCCATCTCCCAGTTTGACACCCTAAAACACAACTTAACTCTTAAACCCAACTTAAAAAATCAGACATCCATAATTCTGCAGTGCTGTGAGTGGCATGTTGAAGGATGACATGTCCTGCCCCTTCCTATCACCAAGCTGCAGTCTCAGAAGCAGGGACCAGTTACAACTCTGCACGATACCATGGCTGGACGCAACATCTTTCAGTTCCCTGGTCACCAACGCCACAGAATTCCTTTGCTCAGTACAGCTGCCTAGTTTTAAGGTGGGTTTCAGGGAAATTTCCCACTGTGGCATAGTGCCACAACTGTAAATTGTAAATGTGAATACAAAACAGTTACAAGGTTGTAAATCTTGCTTATGACATCATAACTGTATAACAGGACACCAGTCTAATAATAACTAATTATATTTTAAAGGTATATTTTTAAAGTCTGCTTCTAAACTATGGTAAACTAACATGACTGCAGTGGGTAGTGGGCTATATTCTTTTTAACCATCCTTCTGAATGTTGTAAGCTAAAACACAAATGTTTAAACAGTCACTTGGAAAACAATATTGCTTAGATAAGCATTAACCATATCCCCCTCTTTTGTTGGAAGTGAAACAATCCTATCGACATATCATGACCTAGTGAAGGAAAGATTCATTCTTTTCCTGGAGGATTTTTTTTAAAGGCAAAATATCTCACACTGAAGAGTATATTGGATCCAGAGTAGCAGCTGTTACCAGAAAATTGGACTGCCATTTTGTGGAGTTAAGTTTTTCATTAAAGTTTAAAGTAAATACAGGACTTCCATCCAAAGGCCATCACTCTGATAGGTTCCATGTATGTGGACTCTCAAATTCTGCATCATGGCAAAGCTTTCATTGGGCCAACAAACATGTTATGAAATTATGGGGAACCTTTTGAGCTCTTTTCACTCTTCATTAGGGAATATATAAACAAGTGTGAGGTGGAAAGAAACCACAAAAAAACTATCTCACATTGGCCTTGGAGTCAGCACTTTAACACTGCCTCAAAGTAGAACTTAGGAAGAGGCAGCAGGATTTCAAACTGGTTTCTGTTTGGTTGGTGCAGGTTTTAGAGTGAGTGTACTGAGGACTGATGCTTTATATACATTGAATATATAATATGCCCAGATTATATAATGACCTAAATCCAATTGCTAGCCCCAGCTAGAGTAATCCCATTGAAAGCATTGCTAAAGGGAGAGTCAACACATATGCAAATCCTATTAAGTTAATGAGTCTCCTTTGGCTGGCATAACAACTGGCTTTCTTATTTTTATTAAAATATTTCTGTCCTGCCATCTATGGGATCCCAGGGAGGTATACAATAAAAGCAATTTAATCAGTTCAAAATAGGAGAAAAAAAAGATAGGCTAAAGAGCACATTTAGCAATTTCATAAGTTAAAATAAGACAGTGTAGAACCAATTAAATCAGTTTAAGTCAGTTTAAAGTCATGCACATGAATATATTTGGAAGATAGGCCCCAAAGGCCTTACTTAAAACCCTTGTTTTCACTGGCACCAAATGAAGCCAATGTTGGCACCAGACAAGCCTCTAAAGCAATGGTTCTCAACCTTCCTAATGCCGTGACCCCTTAACACAGTTCCTCATGTTGTGGTGATCCCCAACCATAAAATTATTTTTGTTATTTATTATTTATTTATTATTTAGTTAGTTAGTTAGTTAGTTAGTTAGTTATTTCCAACATCAAATAGATTGGAAACACTGCCCTAAATCACTGCTCTGGATAGACTTCTAATGCCTAAAAACTGGTAACCCTCCCCGCTTTTTTAAGCACAGAAAGCGTCCATCAATGCCAGAATTAAGGCAGTAGTTCTAGTTCTAAATGTTAGGTTTCCATAGTTCAAAAAGCCAGTCACTCCCAAAGGCAATGCCGAAACAGCCCACATTTTACACAAGACGCAGGGAGGAAAGGACAGGGAGAGAGGAAAGATGGCAGCGGCATAAGCAGACGCGTTTTGTTTCACTCCCACCCTCCCTCTCTCCCTTAAAGGGAGTGCAGCTGCTCGGATGCTCCCACTCCCACGTCGCACGGGTGCCCCTTCCTTCCTCCTTTCGTCCCTCTGAGGGCTGGGGAGTGGGGTGCGATACCCACTGTAGCCCCTTGAACATGCTACACCCGTGAGCCCCTCTCGGTCTCCCCACCTCTGCGCCCCCGCCTGGCAGGGAGAGATGGTGAAACATCCCCACACGCACGTCTGCCCCCCTGCCCGACAGAGAAAGATGTGGAAACGTCCCCACATGCACCTCCGCCTCCCCGCCCGACAGAGAAAGATGTGGAAACGTCCCCACACGCACCTCTGCCCCCACTGCCCAGTAGGGAAAGGCGGGGAAATGTCCCCACACGCGCCCAGCACGCCCAGCACGCCTCCTCTCACCTCCTCCCAGCACAGGGTCTCAGAAACAGTGCTCCCATTGGCTGTGAGGCCGCCTTCTTTCAAAAGGGGGCGGGAAGGGATAGAGGAGCAGCGACCCCTGTGAAATGGTCATTCGGCCCCCAAAGGGGTCGCGACCCACAGGTTGAGAACCGCTGCTCTAAAGGGACAGTGTTTCACAGCTCATGCACCACTGCAAAGAAGGCCCTCTTCATCTCCCATTTAGGACAAATGTTTATAATACACATTTAGTATGGAAACACTGTTTGATGAAGAGATTTGAGGAGCACAAAAGGTTGCACACCATTTTGTGACATTTTGTTTGGCCTAACAAAGATTTTGCCCTGATATGGATTTTAGAGAATGTCTTTGTTGATCAGCCCTAGCAGAATGACCTTTATTGTCCACTTCCCATGGTTTTGCATCAGCTGGTGGATAATTTCTATTTCAGTCATTTTAAGACACTCTGATTTTTCCCTAGGTTTTATTACCAATTAAATTTGAATACCAGCTATGATCCAGGCACTTGCAAATGGGCTCCACCAGGTAAACTTCCTTGCTGAACTTGGAAGGAGGGAGACAGCAACATGGACTGTTGTAGTAACAACATGACCTTGCATACCCTCCAGGACTGACATGGACAGTCCTTTTTAATCCTCTGTTGTACTACTTTTTCAGTTGATTTTAAAATGTCCCAATTTCTCTCTCCTCCTGCCACTTCCCCTCTTTGTTTTCAGCTTACTTCAATGGCTGCAAATGAAATTCAAAGTGTATGTGTAGTTTGCACTCCATTAAATCAGCAGCAGGGAGAGGAACGGGTGGACTCTTGCCCTTCCCAGTAGGCTCAGGCAAAAGCAAACTGCTACAGCTTCTCATAGCTTGTGTATTCATTAATAACTTTTGCCATCTTGACCGCGCACTGATATTATCTGGCCAAATAGGTCCCATTTTCATCTGAGAAATGTTGGATGGTATATTGAAGGGTTCGTTGGAGGCTTTGCCACAGTAGTAAATACCAGATTGGAGTGGGAGGGGAAACACAGATAGAAATGGGAGACACTGCAGTGCTTGTGCTCAGTCTAAAAAAAGGGACTATCTATCTATTTGCTTAATTTATATCCCACCTTTCTCTGAAAAATGAGACTCAAGGCAGCTTGTATCATATTTTAAAACAATATGCATTAAAACCTATAAAAATTCAATAAAAGTGTAAATATAAAAGTTATTTAAAACTTTTAAATATTTTTGAAATTAAAAAGTTTAACATTAATTACAAGACTATCTATGGATCATAAAACAGCACAGCACATCACTAAAAGCCAATCTCAGTCAGTTTCTAAAAGCCTGGGGCAGAGTCATCCTAACCACTGTAGGGAAAGACTTCTAGAGTATGGAAGCAGCACAAAGAAGGCCCTCTCCTTTGTTCCCAGCAAATAAGCCTCAGAAGGTGGTGGGATTGAGAGGAGAGTCTCTCCAGAGTTCCAATAGGCTCATAAAGGCTCATAAACATTACCTTCCTGCTTCAAGTATGAAGAAGGCTAGATTGGAGCAGATGTGTCAGTGAGACTTCTGGTTTTGCTGCTGCTATGACTCTCTGGTTGTAGGAAGAAATAGCTTTTGCATGGGACTGGGTGAAAATGGTGTGTATATATGTGCCTTAAAGTCACCTGTCAATTTATAGCGACCTCATGAATTTTATAGGGTTTCTTAGGCAAGTAACACTCAAAGGTGATTTTGCCAGTTCCTTCCTCTGAAATATAGGCTACAGCACCTGGTATTCATTCATTGGTACTAACCAGAGCTGACCTTGCTTAGCTTCCAAGACCAGATAGGATCTGGTGCCTTTATGGTATTTAGACTTTGGGTAGAAACTAGGGATGTAAAAAAACAAAAAACAAAAAAACAAACCCTCCCTTCTTCTAAAATGTTGTGCACATCTGCTTGTCTGAGCATAACAGAATTATACAGCAGACATTCTGCGGTCCCCTCAAGAAAAATGTCTGATACAAGAACAAGAAGTCAAGAGGGTGTGCATGGGTGTAGTTGTGTGTATAGCACAGTTTTCATAATTGTGAATATGCAGGTTACGCAAAACTCCTGTTTCTGTCCCAGATTAAAATTCTTTTCTCTCTCTGGCACTGAGCACACACACACACTACAAACATAGCAAGAAAGGCTAGTAGTTCACAAAGACACAAACAACCTGGCTTTCAGCTATTGCGGCTTGCCCTGAAAAGAAGATCTTTGAAGTTCTCCTGTGCCTGCACTTCAGTTACACATATGTAAGTGGAGAACAGGATTTCTCTCTTAAGCCCCATCATTGCTGCACGTCTCCCAGGTGTATCTGGGACAGGAGTGCTGGTGCTACTACACTGGTAGCAAAGAGAGGTGGAACACCCATGGCAACTACTCAGAAGAGAATTCAAAACCAACTAGTTGTTACCCTGTTTTCTGGGGGTCCCAGGAGGGACACCCAAATGCGCTCTCAATTATGTAAGTTGGGGAAATTAGCAATACGAGAGGCAGGGCAACGGAGCGGATCTTTCACCCAATGTCTTTGGGGTCAGGCCAAGTCAAGGAGCAAACAGGATTTAAATAATAATTGTGATCTTTATTAAAATACAGTCAACAGTGTATGCAGCACACTCACACAGATAACTATAAAAATAAAGGTTGGAGTGGGATAGAGGGATTTTCAAGAGGAGTTGTCAGTTTGGGTAATACTACACCTGTCCTGAAGCCCGAGTAGTCTGCAGCAGAAGTTCGGAGATATAGAGTCTCAGTACGTGGGACTGAGGGGAAGGCTCGCCAAGCAAAGCAGCAGCGAGGCGGACTGGAAGTCGGGAGCAATCTGAAGAAGCTCTCAAAGTCAGGGGTTTATATAGGGGAAAATGTGGCCACAGGCTAGTCCATACTTGGGGAAAACAATGAGTTTCGGGCTGGAGACAAAGCCTCTGAAAGGTCAGAATTTAGCATGATTGAGTTAAGTCCGAATTGACAAAGGAGCAGACAGTATGCAAACACAGAGAGCTTGACAGATGAGGATTCTTCTAATCAAGCTGCCTGCTCGGGGCAGGGAGTCCTTTGTAAGTAGCGCGCATACATAATAGAGTACTTGCCTTTGAGGTCTCCTGAAGTGGTGGGACGGCTATTTCTGGCCAGCCTGTATTGTTTGGAATATTACAGTGATTAGTGGCCGTGCTTGTCTGTGAGCTTGTCCGGGGGACCTCACAGCACGTAGAGAGGAATAGGTAAAGAAGGCCAACTTATTGATATCAAAGTGATATCTAATATCCCTCAAGTCCGGGCTAGAAACTGCAGTAACATAG